>JAPTHN010000005.1:29771301-32271301 GCA_026936325.1 Platynereis dumerilii
GGAAGTTATCTGAATCTTCATTTAAAATCATTAGTTGAAACTTATCCGCAATGGCTTTCATATTGTTACAACGAAACCATTCTACTGCTTTTACACAATCTTCTTCCAGTTTTACTTTAATTTCATCAGAATCTTGGCTAATATAACATAATGTGTTGTCATCAGCTAAAGAACATGTGAGATCAGTTCTTCAGGTACATTATCACGGCTGTACGTAGTATCTATGTGTAGTCGTAGTATAATATCCCATCAGACAGTCTGGAATTAGCTCTGCTACCTCTGCACCAGTGACAAAAATGAGCTTCACAGAGTAGATACCAAGAGCTCAGGGAGTCATGAGGAAACTGTATGATACTTAATAACACATGATGCTACCCGATCATACCTAATGATACTTGATGGTACTTCATTGGGCACTTATCGCCAAGTATCCAATTTGCTGGCTTCTCTGCCTAATTGCAGCACATTCCCTAGACTTGAAGCTGAGAAATTTGTCTCAGTTTCTACGTGGTATTCTGGAAAGGTGGTCATGAAAGGCATGCTGCCACCCACATCAGCTGATAACCATCCTGATCATATTTCACCCAATTGAATACTTTCACAAAAAATGTCTGCATTACTATGTAAAAGATTATACCGGGTAATATTCTTAACCTAAATTTCAAAGGAAAAAAAACTCTGAAAGACATATTTCTCAGATTTGTGAGATGTAAGATAGACAGAATATATTTAATAGATTGTATAGATATATAAATAGATAGAAAGACAGATAAATAGAAAGCATTCTTTTAAGCTAATGGATACCGCAGAGTTTGTGTACAAATCATGACAAATATCGTTTTACATTTTATGTTGCTTCTGTAAATCTTTATCTCAAACAAGTATCTGTTAACAAATATTCACTGAATACTGTGATTATGTCAATTATGTATAACATGTAAGAGTAGGGTGGACCATTTTTAGATGGGAAAAAATTATTTTGAGAATTTCACATCGCATACCCTCTCATTTGATGAGGTTAGGTATAATACTGATGCAAGTGAAATTTTAAGGAAATCCAACAAGCGGAAGCGGTCTCGCAAATGCCTTGAAGTTTCAATGTTTTTTTAATTTTCGACCATTTTCGCCAATCCGCGGCTCTCTATAACTTCGTCAGTATTAGTCACACAGCATTCTAATTGCTATGGTTGGAAAGACCTACATTTTGCATACCAACATCAATGGTCTAGGATGATATCTTGACTCCCTTTGACTCTTCGACCTGCACTTTTCTGAATGAAAATGTTGCTTACTGTCTAATCCTATTAAAAAAAAACCATGTGAATTTTTTCACTGGTAATTGCTGTGATTCACATTCTTCAAGTTCCAGAATAAGCAAATAAAATATTTTTTAAATTTTTGGTCATGGAAAATCCTGCTTTATTAGCTTGGAAGTTTTAATGCCAGATTTCGTCGGAATTATTGAATCAATTCATGGAGGGGCTGTTATATTTCATATTTTCACTTTACAAGAATTAAATATAGGACAACATCATTGGTGCCATGAGAATGCTAAGAGTATTTTCTTTCATTGGGTACCACTCATATGTTGCCCTACAATAAATTCTGACGAAGATATTATATGAAATGCAACAGACCCCATCTCACATTTTACGCGTTTTCAACTAACATTAACAATAAAAATTCATCACTCACAAGCCAGGCACCCCCATGGTAAAAATCAAAATGTTTTTTATATTTGGTCATTCTAGAACTATGGGAACGCGAATCACTGTAATTATCATTGAAAAAAATTCCAAAGCCATTTTTTTAACAGGATTAGACAATCTGCGTCATTTTCATTCTAAAGAGTGCAGGCTGAAGGGCTAATGGGAATCAAGATATCGTCCAAGAGCATTAATGTTGGTATGCAAATTGAAGGTCTTTTTGAGAGCTTTCCAACCATGGCAATTAGAATGTTGTATGACTAATACTGACGAAGTTATAGAGAACCGCGGATTGGCGAAAATTGTCGAAAATTTTAAAAACATTGAAACTTTAAGGCCTTTGGGAGACCCCTTTACTTCCTATTGTTGGATTTTCATAAAATTTAACTGCATTGTTTTTGCACCATTTTCACAAAATAGGAGGGTATGCGAATTGATATTGACAAAAGAAGTTTTTTGAACCACCCTCATGTCCGAGACGACTGTCATGTAAAGTTGACCTGCCATTCAAATTACAATTGTGCAGAATTTAAGGCCACACACACAGTGGGTGCAGAAAGTTCCCACCCATGCTTTGCTGAATATTTTCATTCACTAAATTGAGTGTGAGGATAGCCTGGGGTGGCACTTAAGCAAATTCTCTCCTCCTTCTCCTCCTCAACCACTCTGTTGCAGGCAAGTATGAATAGAATATTGCTTGCATCCAGGCTGTTAGCAACTCAACCAGCTGATTTTTGAGGTTATGAAACCAGATGACTAAAAGAGATGCGGCTTCATGTTTGTAGACCTTCACAACACTGCCCAATATTTGAATGATGGCTCATCACTTACCTTGTTAACAAATTAACTGTCTGCTTGAGCAGTCAGAAATTGGTTCAGGTCTGAGAGAGCTGCATTTTCCGTACCTGCATACTCTCCGACTAAAGGCCTCCTCTTTATCAATCCAAATGCAAAGGCAGAACATTGACAAAGAGGGTTGTTGTAATTGCTTTATGGACCCCTTGATGGAATCACTTGACGACATCTCATGTCACTGCCTTGAAGTGCTGTGCCAGAGCTCAGCATAATTGAATACAGAGACATCAGAATAACAAATTGGCAGAATTTTAGCTGCTTACCATGTGTAATTTATAAATGCATATCTGTTATCTCACATGTAGGACATCGAAGTCTGTCTACAAAATTTTGATGTCAATTTACTGAGACAAATGTACCTATAATGCCATTTAATTATACAGGCCCATATGTTTGTCAAAACATTATTCCCAGTCACAACATTCTTGCTGACATTTAAAATTTAAATTAATCATGATTACAAGCAAGTTGTCTTGTATATTGCTCGAACATCATGATTTTATAATTATTACTGGATTTATTACGTCTTACTGATTATATTGTTTAGTTTCCCTACCAACCACGTGGTGAGTATTTGTATGACATTAACATGCTATCATTATGCAATTTTGTTGATAAATATTAATATTATTTTGCTTCTCATCTTGTGCCATCTTTTAGCTAATTCCCCCCAGATAATGTTAAGGCACGTATCCCTGTGAGAGGTAGCCAATTGAGTAGATGGACTCTTCGCCGGGGATCCTGCGGGAGACACCTTAGCACTTGCCACCACGAAACACCTTACTCAAGAAATACCAGAGGCTCGAGAGTTTAGTTTCACGTATCCATTTAATACACAATTTATAAACAGTTACATTAGGAGTCATTCGAAGAACCGATGGTAACCAACTTATCAATACATTAAACAACGATCTTAACGAATTACATACATCATAAACTAATGCCATCTCAATCAACCATGACCTGAGGTTCCTTTAAGAGTAACCCTTGATCATACCTCTAACAACAATACCCTTACCTGACGAATCGTCACCCCGTCAGGGAGACAGGTAGCCCTCCTGCTGCCTCAGCGGGAAGCGGGCTCTGTTCTGCCTGGGCTAACAAGCTTGCCCCCAGAGATTGCTACTAGGGTGTTCTGCGGCTGCGCAGAAACACCAGGGTAACTGTTGCCATGGAAACATGGGGTGAGTTCTACCCCGTTGCTATCATTGAATCTCATTACACAATAATATAATATATCACATTACTTTTATACAATAATAATACAAAATGATATTACAGAATTAAGGTCTTGAGGTTCATGGCGATTTGAGGAAAGTTCCTATAAGAGGAAAGAATGAAGACACCTCTGAAGCTAAAAGCTCAGCGGTGACATCCCGACCGATCGAGGATTTTTTATAAGATAGTTTTTCTCCGGTTTGAAGAAAACATTATTTTAAACTTACAATCGAATACGGATTACATTCACGTAATAACGAATTAATATACACTGTGACTAATAACGTAACTATTCATTAAAAGCAAAGGTATTTCTTTTCAAAGATAGAAGCCTGAATGCTTCATGCTGATTAACAGAATGATGTAAAAGTCGTAAATAGATTTGTGTAACTATTGAGAGGGTTGTTAATCGACTTTGTACATGATACCAATTTTAGGTACGGACAGAGGAAACGCGTCTCATTGCACCTGAATTTTGTGAGTGCTTTAATGAAAGTTGTGGTGACATCAGGATGATGTAACCACTACCACCGGGCAGGCGGAAGGGGGGGAAAAGTTTTAAGATAAAATCGGGCGTGTGCAATAAGCCCATGAAAGACAATTCGGAAAAAGGAAAAATTTTGAAAGGGAAGCAAGAATACGACTTGCATCCGTGAAAGGAGAGGAACTGAATGACAGTTCTTCTAATGGTGTCAATGAGATGCTGAAAGGGGAGCTCAGATAGGGAAGTGAAAACTAAATTTTAATGATTGACAGAAAAGGACAAGTTATTCTTATGACCTATTCGCCAAATTTTTCAATTTTTATGAATCGTTGGTTCGTCTGCCAACGTTATTTTTGGAAATAGAGCCGCTAATTACATGGCTCCTCAGCAAAAGAGACTCAAGCACCAGGCGAGTCAAGTAGCCGTTTTTATCAAGGGCAGTTACGGGTATCATCCCTTGCGTGTCATTGGATATGCATAGAGCTAAACCAAAAGCATGAAGTGCATTAAGACAGGACAGCCTTATAATTTTAGATGGGCTGGTATGTCCGATACCCTAAACTACAAAAGTAAGCAAGTAAAATGACATATAAGCGATAAGCGATTTGAAAAGCAACAATTAAATCATAAACGAAATGTAGTCGAATCACGAATATCAACAATAACATGGATTAAAGTGACAATTATTAATTTAAAAGCGACAAGTAGCGGAATAATAATCAAAATGATGAAACAACAGTCCAGTATGGAGATAAAGAAGTCAATAGTGGACTATGGTTTCGTAAAACTTGTTACGTACACTCTAAACAATCCGAGTGAACTGTAGGCATAAGGCGTACAGAAAATGAAAACAATGCGAAAATAGGTAAACAGTATACTGGTGCAGTGGAGCAATAGTACATTTTAATACACCTGAGAAAACTTGTATAAGAAGGCTGGCATGCATAATGCATAGACCAGAATTATTAGCAAATAAGATTAAAGCATAAATCTATTTGATGTTAAGCTTAGAAGAAATGAGATCAGATGTTTACAGAGAAAGTTCAGTGCAAGAGTTGACTTGTGATAACTGTTCGTGGACACGGTGAGACATAACCTAGTGGCAAAGGTTTGAGTACTGAATTGATCAAATTCAATGAAAATTTGGAATATATAATCTAAGTTAATTGTAATGTGTTGGTTGATGCATAAATGTCTAATCAGTGATGCGCTTTACACAATACTTGTCAAGAGTCAATACATGATGTCAAAGATAACATGATCTGTATACGTATAGACGAGAAGATTGGAAGAATCATTGATTGAAGGAGTCAGTTATATAAGTCATTGATATAGGGCGAAGGAGGCAACACCGACGCTCGGTGCGTGGTGCAGAGGGTGAGACGTTGGCAGCGAGTGGCTTGTCAAGTTCACATGAGATGTGTTTGTCAAGGGCAAACGAAGTGTCGACAGCGATGTGTTTCTCAGGGTCGAACGGGGTGTTCGACCTGGCAACGTTAAAGATGCCGGACGTCGTGGACCTAACGGACGAGCTGCGAGAGTTCGAGGTCCTATTACCATCCACCCAAAACGATGAGTGGGTTGTCACTGTTCTAACAGATACAGAACAACAATGTCAACCTGGATGAGTGGTCCTTCCACCATTCTCAGCTGTACCGAAGTGGCGAAGCGAATGGAAGCCATGAGAGACTACCATTACACGACAGTCAGTGTCATTTCGGAGGAATATTGTTTCTGTGAATGGAGCACAGGCGAGGTGCGAACCGGAGTGGTGGAAATAGCTTGATGTGGTGCCAGAGGCACGACAACTTTAGCGGAGACAGGAAACGTTCTGAGCGAGTAACTGGTATTTTGGTAACTATGCTGAAGACTCGAGGGACTAATATAGCTGCAGTACTGCGAAGATTCGCCAGTCCGGCCTTGTTTCGTGACTAACCCAGGTTAGGGTCAGGCGGAGGAGGAGGTGGACTGATCTACATCTTGAACTGTTACTCAGACCTTATGTTGGGGTCTGGCGAAGGAGGACGTGACTCGTTCGACACGACCTTCATGTTTTTATTCAGACAATCCCAATATCGGGTGGACCTTGATGGGTCATGGAGAAGAAGACGTCGTCATGAGTCTTTCGTGTATGCACTTTCTGAGATCACAATGTTTATTATGTGTTATGTGCGAGCACAGCTTTGTACGAGAACGCTGGGGAATGCGTGGTGAGGAGACTCTTCTGAACTAGACACAATCCATATTAGTGTCTGTCGACGGTAACTGATAGCAGGGGCAATCCGTGTTAGCCACCTGAATAAGGTAGTTACCCAGAGGAAAAGAGTGTCATTAAGAAGATGCAGGCCGGAAGGTAGTTGAGACAATCCATATTAGTCACTAACTAAAAATGAGGCCATGCTCTTCAAGCACAAAGTGTTCGTTGATGCTTGTGTAGAAACAGAGGCAATCCAGATTAGCCGACTGTTAAGAAGCCAAGCAGGAGATGACATCACCATATCATCATACAATGTGAGCTCGGTTGTGAATGGTGACATGTGCGACGAAGACTGCACAATGCCAAGCCAGACACAAAAGTTCAAAGAAAGTTCTGCAGTAATGTAGCCCCATGTTGGAACCAGGTCAAGGCAACGATATGCTTGCCGTGGTTACGACGGAAATGGAGTGTAACGGAATGTTCACACTAGTGGTCGCCCCGAAATGGTGCCCTCTTCATATTGCCATGAGATGATGACAGGAATACGGCCAACTCGAAGTAGTCGCATGTGCTGTCGGAACGTGATCCCATACGCGAGCAGGGTGCCCAAGGAGGTGGTGCTCCAATCGACTGACTCCCGGATGTGGAATCGGATGTGTCTCTTGATAGGGTGCCCGTGACAGTAGAAGTCACAGTGGAAGCACAGGCTCTGTAACGACTGACTCAGATCAAAGATTAGAGAACATATGCATCGAATGTGTCTCTGATCATAGGTGCCCACAGCAAGTCTTGCACTGATGTTTGACGACCAGCCCGACCAGCAACTCGTGATCAAAGAGACATTCCCGCAAATTATGTGACGACACAGCATTAAAATGGTATGCAATAGTCATACTGAAATTACTTTAAGAAACAGGCTAGGAGCTCGACCCATAAGGTTACTGCAAACAACATGTAAGAAAAGGCACGTGATACATATATATAAAATATAAATAATTTAAATAAGAGATACTAAAAGGAATATCATAATTGGTTTAGATAAATAATCTGAATCCCAGCAAGATGCTGGTCGTTAAGTGTGTATAGCTAAAAGTAAAAGAGATGTTTAAGTGTAAATAGAAAGGTAGCAAATCACGGCAAAATATGATGTATCATCATGGTGATCAGCTCCCCAAGATCAAAATGAATCACATCAATAAAGGAAGAAGATCACTCTGCAACGTGAGTATAAGATTATGAAATTTTAGGATGAGAAAGTGTTGCGTAAGGCGTATGCACAGAATATATGCATACCTTCAAGCATATGTCAGTAAAATGTTACCCATACAATCGAACGAACAAGGTGTGACTCTTCACAGACTGACTAAAATATAAGGACATGCAAGCGTGAGTATGAAAGGGTTAAAATGCAACAATACACATACAGATAGAAAAGGGAAAAAGGAAATGCAGTCAGAATGCAGTTGTACAGGAAAAGTTATTGCACGAAAGTGCAGTGCAAAGATAAGTAATCATAATCATGCAGTAAAATAGAATCAGACGCTGGTACTGGTATCGTCAGGAGAGGGGGGTGGTGGAAGGGGAGGGGGGAAAGTTGGGCGGAGCAACAGTGACGTAGGACGAGTGGGGCGTGGTTCCAACTCGATATCAACTACTGAGCGATTAGGGGGGGTATCAACTCGGGTACCCATACGAGGGGCCGATGGTTGCCGGGGTGAAGTGGACCGGCGAGGCGGGGTAGTCCGCCTTGGTGGGGTTGTACGGGTCGGTATGCGAGTAGGGGGGGTCATTTTCTTTGATGCAGCCAGGCCAGAAGTGGTGGCATAAGGTTTTATCTGTACTGAATGGGTAGTATCCGGTTCCATAACATTGGTGGACCGAAATTCCATCTCCCTTTGACGAAGTTCTTTAATTAAAGCTGAGTAAGGATTAAGCTCTTGAGTATTAATAACTTCTTGCATGTTATGACCCAATTTGTAAAGGTGAACTGAGTCAGATGCGAGCATGGTCACCGCAAACTGTCCTTGCATAATTTGCTGTAACTTTTTCTGCTTGTATAATGGAACATTAATGAGTCTAGGGAGTTCTACGTTAAGTGAGTCAATCTGCAAAGAGCATAGTGCAGTATCCCAGTTGGGTTTGAGGATACTGTATAATCTATGATGGTCGCACTTGAAACTATTAGGACAAATGACACCTTTAAGAGAAAGTGAAGAAAGGTGGGACTTAATAGTAAGAACATATAGAAGTAAGCGCTGGTGTCCACTATTCAATTCCATGAATATTTCGATCTGTGGAAATTTGCGGGTTTCGGGTGAGCGATGCATCACTCTGAAATCCCTACAACATTTATGTAGACAACGCTTAGCCAGGCTCACTACCATGTAGAAGACACAAATAGTAAGAAGGTGAAGGGTAGTGATATGTATAAGACTGACAGGACTGATAGAAACAGGGTAAATTACATAACTGACTGAATCACAATGCAGAGGACGTCCTGGAATGACTGGGTTGGCGTGGGATGGTTTAAAATGAGTAGCCATAACCATAGAGGATAAAAGGCCACTAAGGTATCTACCACGACAGTACATAAATATGACCAAAATTAGAGACAAATATCCAGCTATGGAACCGATGAAGGCAAATCCACGGATCCAATGGCGAAGGCTGAACCAAGCTGAAAGATAGAAAGAAGCTTCCAGCTCGGCCCATTTAAGCATAAAATCGTCACCCTTTTGTTGAATAAGGCGACTAAGTTCCTTAAGCTTAATGATGCCATGTGTCATATTCGCAAGTGAGGTATTTGCTATTCTGGCAGCCACTGCAAATTTAGGCAAGGTGAAATTTGGCATGCCATAAGATTCATATGGTGGTAGACTTGTGAAGTTGAATTCACGTTCAAAGGAATGCATCGCAATTGCATTAATCGTATAGTTGATTAAGAAAGGTTTATATTGATTATTTTCGGATGCGGGACATCCTGTAATACGCCTGGGAATGAAACCTGAAGGGGAGGAGAATTTGCAAAAACAAAACTGGCCACGCTGAAGTACAGCGTAAAGACTACCAGGAACGGGACGTGCCACACGATCATTGGAGCAACGTCGAGTCCATGGGAGTGATAAGCCAGTAACTAAAAGCTGGTTACCTGCGTCTATTACACGAGGTGCTGCACGAAAAGGTTCAAAGAAGTAATCGACTTGACAGAGGTCAGAAATGACGTCTGCAGTAGCATTCGTATATATTGCAGTGTTGCAAGATAGCTGCGAGCTATCAATTTGAATTGTTGATTCTGTGCAAAGAAATTGATCGTCAATGTTGAGACATTCCTGGAGCTCTTCAAGACTGAGTTCCAAGAAGGAATCGTGCTGCACTCCTAGAAAAGGTTTCGGGATAGAGATACGAGTGTAATCATGGTTAGACTCGCGGTCTTGGAAAGCAGGAGTAGCTACCACAGGTACATGGAGTGACTCTGTGTGGTACAAGGTGTAGGGTTTTGAATTCTTAGGTTGGATTGGCCATAGGAGTTGGAGTAAGAACCCATGTCTAGTAGGCATAAAGATTGGTTGTGATTTCTGATAGATATGAGCCAAATCCGTAAAAGCTAATTGATAACTGTTGTGCCATGAATATAATACCGTTGATACTTTGTGAACTAATTTATGGACATATGAGGCTGGAAGAACATGTGGAGATATTTTACCTGCAGCCAGGTCGTGGAAGGCTGTAATTAATTTATCAGCTTCATTTAAGAGGATATGAAGTTGCTGTATTTGTTGGGACCAAAGCCTGAGATATTTAGAGGTCAGCAAGCTAAGGATCCTTGTGGCTTGAATCTTACGTTGTAATGCGTTAATAGCGTTACTAACCACAGCAAATTGGGAAATAATTTCCTGATTGGTTTCATTTAAAAGTGTATGAATTAGTTTAATGTTTCTGGAGGTGTTGGTGAAGGTACTGGCTATGACATCAATGGTGAGAACTAAATCAGAACGCATTTCAAGGAAAGCGTCCCTCATAAGATTCTGACGTGCAGACATAGACTCAATAGTATTTACAAAAATTTGATCTCTCTGTCGTCTAATATTAGCAGACATACCTGCTCCGGCTTGTGGGATAGTAACTGAAAGCCAGAAAGCGGTACTGTCTTCGGATTGCCAATCCTGGGTATTAATATTGACACGGAAGGTTTCATTAGTAGATTGCATTAATTGCTTAGTTGTATTAGATGTATCATCGGTATTAGGTAAGGCAAGGGGATCTCGAGGTGTTGGTGTACGACCCGCTCGTTTAGGACGACTGGGTGGCGAGTATTGATCAAAGAAGGGGGGCATGGTAGGTGGAGGGGAATATGAGAATGTGGGATGCGCAAAAGGTGGATCGGGAGCTGCCCTCTTAGCGTGGTGGTGGACTGCTGAAAGAGGAGGGGGGGCAATGGGGGTAGAATGAGTTGGAGGAGGTCGACGATATTCTTCAAAATGTTGTTGAGTGAAGATAGTCGATATGTGCGCTAATTTAGCCTTTAAAGCTGTTTTATAAGAATCAACTTTATCGATAGTATTCTTTAATAGTGGAGCGAAATCAGAACATATTGCAGCGATTAAATCATCAGGGGATTGACACATGTCTTCAAACATTGTGAGGTCCCAAGTGAATGTGGGAATATGGAAATCGGGATAGAAAATATTTGCATTGATGATAAAGAATTCAACACTGGGAAAAATTTGTCCTCGATAACTATAACCAACGCCATAGTCTGGGCGGAGAAGCTGTGCGGGTGCAGAGCTCCAACGTGAAGCTGCGTCTGGTGGAAAAAGACCAGAGCTGCTTGTGAGTGGGCGAGCATCCTTGTGATTAACAGATGCGAGTAGCTGCATATGACGTAATTGGTCTCTAAGGGAACGGGATGAACGGAGTAAGGGAATGGAATCACATGCTTCGAAAGTCATATTTTGAATTGGGAAAGACACGTTACTTTGACAAGTACCAGAAATCCTAGTGGTATCAGGCAACGTGTTCAGGAAGACTGCCAAATCGCAATTACAATTAAGGGGGTTATATGTTAGGTCAAGTTCTTTCATTTCGGGTGAAGGAAAGTAAATTTGTTTGTTAACGCCATCTAAATACTGCAGATTGTTACGTTGCAAAAATATATATTCCAGATGGTCTCTAATAAAGAAAGGTCCAGAAATTCTATACAGGGAGTTGTAACTAAGATCTATTACAGCTAACTGACGGATATCTCTATGTCTAATTTCAAAGGTATGAAGGTTATTATAGGATAAATTTAAGTAGTAAAGTTGATCGACATATCTAAAATATGCTCTGGAAATATGTGTTAGCTTAGAATGAGTTAGTTCGAAAGTGCGCAGATTGGGCGTGTTTGTTAATGGATCTCTTAATGATCTTGAAGTAGTAATATTTCTGAGTCTAAGTACTCTAAGAGATGTTGGATAATGAAGATTCTGTATTCCGCCAATACAGTCTAGTATAACTATTTTAGCTAAATTTAAGACATTAAATTGTTGCGTTTTCTGAAAATAGAAACCCTGAAGAATAAGTGTTTGGAGAAATGGTTTTGGTCGTGTAAAATTAAAAGATTGATGGGCTGATAGATTGGGCAAGAGGTTAGAAACTTCGAAAGGAACATTAGAAGCTTGTAATTTTAATTGTTGTATATTATTGAAAGGCATAGAAGATGGGAGGCGGGTCATATCTGGTAGATGGAGTCTAAGAGATATCAGTTTACTTTGTGAAACGCCGAGATGGTTCCACTGGAAGGATGTTGAACCGTGTATGGTAAGGTCTAAATGAGTTAATTGAGCTTGTGGTAATAAAGGTAGGGCGGGAGACGATAAATCCCTAAGTAAGGTAAGTTGTATACGTCTTAAACGGTAAAGGGAAGACCATGGAGCGAAGACTGAGGCGTCATCAAGGACCAAATTAGTAATAGCATGTAACTGTGAACGTGCTTGGACGTATTGTACATGAGTAACTTGAGTGTCTGGCAGATCTAAAAAATTGATCTCGGGAAATGAGTCAATAACATCAGGAAACCTTACTGCAGAAGTAAGATTTTGTAAAGTGAGATATCTCATGAAAGGCATAGTAGTGAAGAAAGAGATAATGTCCTTAGTAAGTGCGCCAGAGGAAAGAATCAGTTTTGTGATACGAGGTGAATCAGGAGGCCATACACATGGAGGTGTAGAAAAATTGGCTCCCAAATCACATGTAAATATGTCTCGTTTGCGAGAACACCATTCACCAAACATAGAAACTCTACAAGAAGCCATAGGTTGGTCCTGTGTTTGAAGCAAAGTACGCTTGGCCCAAACGGCGGCCGTGTTTGGATTAATGGTAAATCCAAAATTCTTATAAAGAAAAGCGTCTTGCTCAGCAATTCGTTGCAAATCAGATGGAGGTGATGATTGAGCTGGAACCAAGGGAAGGAGGAGGAAGGGAAAAAGGACAATTAGCGTCATTGTAATGTTTATAATGAGGTAGCAAGGTATATAATTGGCTAAAGGGTTCTAGCATCACCAGTAAAATCAGGTATTACTATAACTATTAACCAGTAAGGTGGTGAGAAAGACATGATTAACTGAATGTAGACATGCACATAAACTAAGATAACAGGTAAAAGAAGTTCATCCACAAAGAGACATAATAGTAACGATTAGCATACTAAGCGTGCAAAATTCATCAATCAGGTCGACATATCCTATGTAAAACGAATACGACTATCAATACACAAATAATTATCAACGGAAATAAGTATTCATAACAATTAGGCAAGACGAGTTTTCCAACTACTTTGCCTATCATATGAAAGAATGCTGTGTATGTCGACAGAAAATGCAAGAGATATACTCTAAGATCATACTGAATTACTGAAATCGAGAGTCTCGACCAGACCTGAAAATATAACAATTGTCGTCAAAGAAATATAAGTTAATAAAGTACCTTCCCACGATTACACGCGTGTAGGAAAAATTGGGAGTATAATTACTGTGAACTTATCTCAATATAACACAACTCGGAACTTCATCAACAAAACTCAATGCCTATAAAAATTCCCGGTTTACTAATTAGTAAACGTATATGCAGGTTAGTGGTCCTAAATGACCGGTAAATGACTCTTTGAAAAAGGTGTACTTACATAATGTTGCAAGCTGTATGTAGGACTGCTGCCTCTCTACAGGTGTAAAGATTAGAGCAGGTAAGCTAAGGTTTTACTGGCTCCGCAAGAGCTGGGCCCTGTGGGCTGAGCCGAAAATTTTACAGCAGGTAGCGTGCCATATAAGGTGCAAGGGTGCTACCAAAGCAACAAGAAACTGCTTCCCACGGCAGTCTCGGTGAAGCCATGGCAACACAGAAAGCGCCCCCTGCCGGGCTATGTTGTGATGCCATACCATATAATGAACTATGGAAAAGGAATTAGCTAGCTAGCTATAATTTGTGTATAATGAGTTGGTCATTTACAAAAAAAAAAGGTTTTTCTTTCCCCAAAATGCGAAGCGATGCTACAATCACTGGGTGAGCAAAATCCACAGAAACGCATTTAAAATTATGTGCTAAGATTAAACTCACGACCACATTGTCGGAACATATTAACATAACTACATCGGCATGAGCCGGAACACATGAAATAGCACAAGATATCCCCAAATTATGGTCGGGCTCCCAGTCCGACAGGCAGAGAACTTGCAACATACTGAGATACTTACTCAACGTAATATGCTGCACAATAATTATAAGAAAAGATGCTCAAAAATAATATTGTATCAGAGCAGTTATAGTAATGCTCAATCAAAGTAGTACCGACATGTCACGATATTGTAAGAAAACAATCCATCAACAATGGCATATAATCACTTCTCAATTGGCAAGATGATTGACGGCTAATATCTGCAATAAACGACACTCACAATATGAGCAGAAAATGCAGAAGAGAAACATACTCCACGTTTGAGTATTACTGACTATCTACAAAATGCAGAATGGAATATGTACAAAATGCTAATGATACAAACGCGGTAAGCTAATGGATGAAAAGAGGAGAAGACTACACGTGAGGGGAGTCTTAGACAAAAACCTTATCGGTGGCATGGAAGATATCATCACACAGCATTGTGGGTAACACAATTCAAGAAAGAAACTGGAATCGACTTAATGCGACAAGGGTTAACCGATGTTCACGGTATTGCAGATATATCAGCATGATCACCGAGAATACAGAAGCTCAGACATTCAAGTCTGACCTGTTGATTGACTGTGTCTTGTCACTATCACGCCAACCAAAGAATATATATTTGTTAAATCTCATCATAAAAAAAAATAGTTTCAGAACTAAAAGATAGATAAGAAACAAGTCTGAAATAATTACAAGAGGTTATAAAAGGCAATTGAAGGCAGAATGGCAACCAGATTTACTAAGAAAGGATCGTGATGGATCTCTGTGGAGAGTCTCTGTCTCTGAAATATGCGTACCAAATAATGGTGTTTACCGAGGATAAAATGATAAGCCAATAAAGTACTATATCAAGAAGGCAATCAAATGCAAAGAACAAGGGAATACGTGGTCAATGCTGCGAGGAGACAGTGGCCAACGTATGGAAATACTATCGATTGATCACAAGGAACACAGTGATAAGAGATGGAAAACAATTCTCAACGAAGAATGGCAAGGTTTAAGAGCGTTGTTGGTAGGCTCAAAGTAGATGAATAATCCGGCTGAATGCTTGTGAGCTACAGAAAAGACTTAACGGTGGATAACCGTATTGGTCTGGGAACGAAATGAAGGGACTACACCCTCCTGGTGGCATGTAAGCGAGAAGTTGGCGACGCAACAAATGCAAGATATCATCGCACATGTGTTAAAATGTGCGGATCGAGAACTCTTGTTGAGGTTTAAGGCCTGTTAAGGTGTGCTAATGCAAATATTCGAAGACTATTTGGTTATGAAGAATGGACGAAGAATATAATTCGGTAAAATTTGTAAATTTAATGAATAGGTGTATAAATCAGCATTGTAGGTAACACAAAAGTCAGTGATATAGCATTCACATTATATAGCGTAATTGTTCGATTAATTGGGAGAAAGGCTTAGAATGGGTCAAACTGTTTCTTGGTACATTGAAGTCTATATTTTTAAAGAAGTAAATAGATTTGAATGAGTCCATTAGTTCGTAAGGTTAAAGGAAAACCTGATTACTGTTGTTGTAGAGTCGACTTCAATTCGGTTTGTTGGTCGTCTGCGTCATTGAAATCTTCGGGTAATTCCTGTATGTAATGGAGACGCTGAGAAAGCATCAACAGTGGGGGTGATGACACCGGAGTTGACGTATACATCGGCAGTGATGGAACCATGCGTACTTCCTGTTCATTGTCAAAGAAATGACGATGGTGAAAAGGCTTTGGACGCAATGGTGGCAAAAAATGTGTAGGCTGAGCAGCTGCTTCGGCTGACATGGTATAGCCCGGGAGATCTTCGTCTGTTGACCATGATGAGTCCGGTGTCGGTGTAGGACTAGGACAATCCGAGTCCCATCCATTGACTAGAGGTTTCTGTTGAGCATAAGTGCAAGCCACATAATTGGCTGCAGAGCGAAAAGCATCAATATCGAGGGTTGGAGGTGAATGATAGATGCATGTAGCCTCGGTTTGGGTAGCAACAGAAACCGTCTGCTTAGGTCCCTGGAACTGAGGAAGTTGCTGCAACTGAGCAACATTCACACGAGTTGTTGTAGACCATTCCATATTACTGTGTGAAGGAGGATACGACATTCGCCTTCGATGCATTGTTGCAAATACACTGAGGAACAGTAGTTGAGTCAACGGAAGACAAATACCAAATGATGGAGGGGCCATAAACAAGGGGTGGAGTATCACTGAGGGGAGGGGGGGAGGTATAAGTGAGGAATTGCAGATGGTGTGAAGATAGGTCTGACTAATTTAGGTGTAAGTGATTACACATGTGTTCGGGTTATGTAATCAGGATGAAACTGCTTGAATGTTGTTGGAAAGCTGCGATTGTTCACCTTGGTGTGTGTGACCGTCACTGCTTGCTGGCAGCTCGGTTGGAGTGATGAATTCATATGTCAAGAATTCATGTGTCTCATTGAACCATATGAAATCTTAAAGGCAAGTACAAGTCTGCATAACAGAAGAGAATGATAACCAATTTTGTCCATAAGAAACACGTGAAGTATCATGCAGACACATGTGACATGAATATGTGCGAAAGAGGAATACGGCATAGGGAGAAAGTGATTCATAAGTAATTATTAAACTAATTATTAGCTTAAGAGAAGACTGAGAAGGTGCGGGAAACTGATGTTGGGCTCCCATGGGTTCATGGGTGATAGCTAATATACTGAAATGATAACGTTTAGATGTTAAAGAAACATTCATTCAACGAGAACGGAAGTTATCAGTCCACAGTCAACTGAAATAAGTCCAACTATTTTTGGACAGAAAAGCTTGTGAAATTATGTGGGATATTAAATTAAATATCTGTTATTTATTTGAGATGAGTTGTGAGGCAGGATGTCGACGAAACAGGACATTGCAAAGGAACCAAACGTCGAAAAGATGCACAGGATGCTGAGCCACAATCGAATTTAGTAATGTAGCAGGTTAGGACAATGCCACTAACGACACACTCCGATACTTCTTGACGGAAGAGATTTTTGAGGAAAACATGTCCTAAAGGAAGGAGATGATCCTATGATAGGAGACAATCCCTGGGAGATGTTTGAGAGATATGTGCGTCTCGAGAGGAAGGCTTGGAGCAAGGAAACTTAGCAGTATTTGTAATGACATTATATGGAATACTCGGTATATTGTGTATAAAAGATTATCATGGAATATATGTAAATATGAAATCGAGAGACTAGGCATTTTGGTATAGCCAATATGCTAAGTGCGGACGACCCTTTAAATTGTGTATGAACAAAATATAAAGGTTAGGACTATTGAAGCAAGACACTGTCAGTATGACACTTACTGATGATACTTTCCAGTGATATGGAAATAGACCACGAGCAGGTGATCCCTTCAGTTGTTATTTGGCGATAATAAGCAACCTATGCATGATTTTGCTGACATACAGGTATGCACTATGCAAAGGTATCATCCATAATTCACATTAGAGGACTTGTAATTCTTTTTCTTATTCATGTTGACCTAAGGTCAGTATTGTGCAGAAGAGAGTAGGCATCAAAGTACCAAAATAAGACACTGATGTCATAGGATTGTGTTTCAATGGTATTTGGAGTACCTAGGATCATCTTGAAGTAACTCAAGGAAAATTAAATTGAGTCTTGTGTCTAGCGATTTATTGACATGTCTATAATAACTGAAATTCCAATCGAACTATTGAAGATATGCATGTGGATATGCCATATGCAAATGGACATAATTGCCAAAGTGACAATTGTTCAAGAATTGTGCTATCAGGAGGGGGTCGATTGCTTTATGAAGTGACCTCGGTCATTTTCTATTTAGCAAAATGACGTGAGCCGACTAGCTTAGACAGTGCCTAAGGTGGACATCATTGCCAGAGCTACAACACTTAACAACGAAAGAGCCAGGAGGTTTTCCTGTAGATTCCCCTGTATTGTCTGACATATTATTATGGATGACAAGTGATCCATTTGTTTAGGCAGTGTTATTCATAAGTGAATTTCTTCTTCTATGGAACTGCATTACTTTTATAATGGAAAGAAGCTTAAATGCAAACAATTGTGTTACACGAGAGAAAGTGAAGGAGACGAAAGAAGGAAACCTTCTGTCATATTGTCACTGAAATAAACAAGACACAATAATGAACACAAAAGCCTGGTTCGGACTTTGGAGGATAGGAGGTGTTTATCTTCAAGCGTAACTCACTGAGCCATTGCTTGTCTTTATATTGATGCTATTTATTTCTTGTTACGTACTCGAATTTCCAGTGATATCCCTCATGAATTGAGGGGAAGGACGAAGTGACAACGGATTTTTTTTCCGTGTCTAAGAATTTGGCTTCTGAATTAGGAAGCTTGTCCTGGACGGGATTCGAAGCAACGAAGTTCAACTCCGTCTTGCGAGAGAGCTGGCTGGTCAATTAAGACGCGAAGACTTTACCCCTAGACCAAGGCCGAACCGGCCAACAGCATATTTTTAAGACTTCTAGTGACCTAAGTATGCTGCTGAGCTGGCGGAGAGCCTCGTTTTCATTTCAGATTGAGAGAGTGATCTAAAAATAGACACTGAAGATAGCGAGTAATGATTCATGCACGTGGCCAAAATAAATGTGCTGTAACGATCTAAATATTGTATTTATATGAAAAGAGAGGAAATTAATGCGAACAGGTTGGTCGATATGATATTAAAAGAGCTAAGAAGATACAATAAGCTTCGTGCATTTGTCAGCTTATGACAACACTGAATGCGGAAGAAAAGATGAAATTAATTTGATGCAATTATAAGAGCTACAAATCAGTGGACTCGGTGGCGACATAGGCAGCGCGACCGGACATCAACGTTGAGATTTTGATTTTATAGGAAGAAAGGGTATGTGCGAGGTCGCGAGTTCGAATCGCAGGGACACTGCAATGAACTTCATATAAAGAATGACTTGTAATTGGAAACGGGGAAGCTGCTGAACTGTTCACTTCCATGCATGCGTGATTGGAATATAATGTATTTATTGAATGGTAGGATTATTGAATGGTAGGAGATAAGATGTACTTCATGTACAATGGTAACACGATGGTCAGCCTTGTAACGAAAGGAAGGAATACCTGAATATTGTTCTTGTATGCTGGTAACCATGAACATTTGTGAATGGTCAGCACGAAAGAAAACTTGTGAAATTTTAGGGAAGCTGTAAATCCACAATACAATGTTTTGATTAACCTTCATTTTTATAAGTCTATTTAACATAATATGAACTTATATTGTATCGTAGACGAACAAAAGAAAACTTGTGAAAATTGAGGGAAAGTACTCACGTGGAGACTTCACTTTACTGCTATACATTTATTGTTCCGTGCATAGATTCCAGAGTAGGACTATGAAGGATAAGTTAACAGTGTTATTGTACAGTTCTGTTATCATTTTGTCGATATAGGACTGTCCGTATATTGAGTACTGTATTTCAATTAATTTCTCTTCTAATCTAGAATTGAAGATCCTAAACGTGATCTTGAATTATATCGGTGGAGAGCTGTATACTTGTTTTGTTGGGAGCTTGGAAGCATTCGATTCAAAAGGAGAGTGAATCTGTATTCCAATCAGAACAAGGACAATACCGAAAAGGATGAAACGGTGTGATTGCCCAAAGGACTCGTCAGGCACTCCAATCACTGATTGAACATAGTCGGATCCAATCTCACTACTATTATCAAATTGGCAAAAGACAAGATGAAAGTACTGTAGGATGACTGCCGCCCTGTCTGGCAGGTCCAAAAGGAAATCATTGTCAGAGATCTCTAAATGGAAAACTATGGAAGAATGCTATAGTGAAGCTTTATGAAGAGGATATTTTAGTTACGCTGTTCGGGACAGCTGTTTTCAGGTGCTCTTGATCTAAGTATCTAAACGTTGGATTGTTTCATGGTGACATTATTTTCCTTTGGATAACGTCATTTTGACATTGGGCAACACTTGTTGAATTAATTTTGTTACATTTACTGCGTTCATATCATATCACAATTGCTAAATATGTCATTTGTAATTCAAAAAGTTAAATAATATATATATAATAACATTAATTATACATACCATTAACTATATACATAAAATTGGTTATACACATGTTATAAGTAGCTGAATTCAGGTAAGCACGCCGTTACGGACGTATATCACTTGTTGGTACCACAAGAGGCTGAGGTCTTGTTATTAGTGCACAAGAAATTTTTGGACGATGACCAAGCCAAGCGTGGCTGAAGGAAATCCAGACGATGACAATGCATTACGTACTCAAAAGCTGAAACAAGGAAGGAGGAGTGCATCGTATAAGCCTTGAGAAAACAAGAAAGAATAACCCAATGCATCCATGGTTTTATGATGCGACTTTTTAGGAGATCGTTGTTGCGTGCAAATGACTCATTTGTTCGGCGTTGAGGCTGAAGAAGTTATGATTCATTATCATTAATTATCATTAATTAGTATGTTTAATAGGAACGATGGAGACAGCTCCATGCATATACATATATGAATTAGTGCTTGTTCCTGATATTCTGGTGGTCATAATGGACTTTGTGCACCTAGGCATGTGCGGTGGCAACTGTGCGTATTGATATGCGTCTATGGTGATTGAATTCGCCATATGGCTTGATATGTCCCAAGGAGAGATCAGTTGCAAACAGACCAGGAAAGTGATGCAAGGGCCTGTTCATTAGGCAAAGTTGAAGTTGCATCAGACCGCGTGGCGTTACTTAGGTATTATTGCAAAATGAAGGCCTGGGGGACCATGACATAAGTTATAGATAAGGAATTATGGAAGAAATGTTGGACGTTTATGAGACCATATGTGGCAGCATGTGGAAACATGCAGAAATGGAAATTAAAAACTTTACTGGAGACAATAATCATTGCAGCCATTTTGCATTGATGAGACATAAAGCAATTTATAGTCGTCATTTTATCCTGAAGACTTACTTTAATATTGCTCTTTAATATTACCCTTAATGATGTTTAATTCCAACACAAGGTGGCATCACAGATAACAACGACTATAGTTGACTATGCAAGGAATGTTGACTGAGGAGTCTGACTGGTGTGTTATTCACATACCGCGGGGGTGACTGGTGAGACACTATAAAGTGTGTGTCTGTAGCCGATATGTGTTCTGGAAAGAATAATGTGTCATGTGGAATAAACACATGGAGGAGGTAAAATGCAAGACATGAAGTATCGTCTGGCAAATGGACAAACGAAACTACAGTAAGTTTAGCTTAAGTAAACATGAGGAATGGGGGAAGACGGTTCTCAAGTAGGTTTGGCTAGGAAAACGTTTTAGCTTACTAAATCTGATAAATAGAAAGCAACTTTGGAAGGAGGGGTGAATAAACTTGTTTAGGGTGTGCCGTTCCTGTGAAAGGAGAGCAATGGAAACGTTTTAGAGCACTACCTGGAGAGGTGTTTTTTTACTTACGTAAGCATATTCTGAAAAGTCTGCAAATTCCTTGCTAAAAGGTTATAGAGTAGTTCCAGGTATGTTCATGACTTACAGGAAGGAAGAAAGGTCACTATCCTTCTCGAATTTTTGACTTTGCTATAGATCTGAGCTATGGTATAATAGGATAAAGGTTATATTAAAAATGAGACTTAATTGTTCAGAGATTATTATACAATATGGTACCACAATAAATTGTCAACATAACGGCATTACAGAAAAAATATATATTAGATGGATGTGTAGAAAAAAAAATTAAACACTATGATTGCCGTGTTTAATAAAATTAGCAATTGGTCAATAGGGTGGATGTCAGGTGGGATCAGAGAGTCCTAGGATCTCGGTCACCTCCACAGCCAAGCAAAGAAGAGAAGATTATTCAACGGCTGCACCATCAATAGGCAATCAATAGAGACTAAATCATATATTGGTGGCATTCAAGGTCATCTTCACCATGGTTAAATAACTTAGTTCATAGGGAAGAAAGGTCGGCCTGTAGGTCGCAAGTTCGAAATGCAGTCGAACAATGGAAACAGACCATATTCCTGAAACACAAAATGCCAAGCAGATACACAAGATATCTGAGATGGATAGTTGATATATACCTGGAGATGACCGTCACGCCAACGGGCTGATGTTATAGTTGAGGTGACTGTACTGTCATCATCGAGAATACAGGACCATTCATGAAGTGCAGACCCAGGGCCTGGTTGAGTATCATCTTGCCGAGTTTTAAAATATAAAAGAAGAGCGTCAGGGTTAGAAATTGACATACTGTAAGAAGGCTGGGGTAATTGACGCGAAGGGTGGGAAAGGTCATGGGAATCAAGCGATGATTGGGACAAAGAGCCAGGGTTGACCTGTGAAGATGGGGTAGGGACTTGTAATGGAGGCCCTCGAGATTCGTCGCTATGTAATTGCATAGTGGCTGCAGCCACATCATCAATCTTGAGATTTTCTGACAGAATTTGAATGCGCAATTGTTGCTGGTTATAAATTGGTGAACCATTCTTAGAACGAACGATACAATGCTTCAATCTACCTATGTGAAATAGACCTGGTAAAGTACGGTCGTCAATTGTCTTAAGCAAAAATTGATTCAAAAGTGGCTCTGATGCAATATACAATGGGCCAATAAGCTTAATGCTTAATTTGGTAGAATATTGCACCCCAGTATATTTTGGTGCGAGTAATAAGACGAGGTCTCCTTCTTTAAATGAATGTAGTTTTGGCATACGTTTTGCGTGTTGCTGGGTCTGTCTAATCTTAATTTTATTATGAGAAACTACAGCTTGTTGTCTGACAAACCGCAATTTCTCTCTAATCGAAGATACATACTGATCGTAAGAAGTAGCAACCACAGAAAGTGCCTCGGGATTAATATCCACGAGATTGCGGTCTTCTCTAAGGAAAACAAGGAAATTAGGGGAATACTTGGTAACGGCGTGAGGCAAAGAATTATAGGTTTTACAAGCATATGGAATAAGGGAAGGCCATTGAGAATACTTATATTCTATCATAGTTAACAGTAGGTTGGAAACAGATTGAATAGCCCTTTCAGCCATATTGCTTGAATGTATCATTGTAGGGACAAGGTGAACCTGAACATTCAACGATTTAAACACTGCTGTCATAATTTTACCGACGAAAGAAGCTTCTTTATCACAAGTAACCCTATGAGGTATCATGTATGGTAAACAAAAATGTTCAATAAATTTCTTAGCAATCTCATCAGCTTTTCTACTGCGTAACGGAATGGCTACGACATAACGGGAGAAAACATCTTGTAGGATGAGACAATGGATAATTTGAGCAGTAGCATGGGGAAAGGTTTTGATATCAAAATGTATATGCACAAAGGGAGTACAATCAGTAAGCAATCTAGGAACGAATTCCCTTTGCTTATTTGTTTCAATAACCTGAGACGAGCGCTGGCAAATCAAACAAGTTCTGGCATAATCCAAAATGTATTTCATGAGATTCTTAATGTGAAAGTTTGATGTAATGACATCATACAATTTATTAGACTTTACATGAGCACCTAAATTTAAGTGAAAGAATTCAATGATGTCGAAAATATAGATGTTAGGGATGGCCAATTTAAGAATGACGTCATGCCTTTTAGGACTAGATTGAACATAGAATAAAAGTGAATCGATTAAAGCAAAATGATTAGATAATACAACTGCTTGATTTGCCACTTGCTTACTAGTTGGTAACGTGCTATATGCTATGAAGTTATAAACCGGTCCCAAATACAAATCCTGCTTTTGGGCGTTTATAAGCTGGACTCTATCATGAGGTATCTTGACGTAATGAAATGCATCTGTGATGTATTTACGAATAGCTGGTTCTAAGTCAGCTTGATGAGGCATTTTAGTCAAGATAGTAGGTTGATTACTATCGATGGTCTTGTATTTCATTTCGGTAATAGGTAAGACCGGTCCAGTGGTATGGGTACATTCACTGGTAAGATGTGACAGCGGTTTTATAGGCTTTGTGGGCTGTGGGGTAGGGTGGGAGATACCATTATCTGAGTGTTCCTTGGCCTGTGCCCTTGTTGTAACGCAAAATAGAGAATAACCCGAAAAGTTAGCATAGAGATTTTCATAGTAAGTTTGACGAGATGTCAAAAGGGGATGAGTATTGGTATCCAGGAAATTATAATAAGAATGTTGCTCTTCGTCATTAATGCTCCTATCTTTATCAGCCACTGCGATTGGAATAATGGGTTCAGCATCTGCTGGCCATTGGGTGTTATGATGACGAGATAACATATCAACCAATTTTAACTCAGTAGTGGTTGGTTTTACATAATAAATTCGATAAGGGTAATCTTGTAATTTCCAATAGAATTTTGCTATGCGAGGTGTTACAAAATGACTGGAAGATTTAAGAATTTGAGCAATAGGGGCGTGGTCCGTCAGGATCGTAAACCTACCACGTCCAGCTAGAAAATATTTAAATGATTGGACAGCAAAGTAAATTGCCATCATTTCCAATTCCGAAATGCTGTAATTATGGGTGGCAATATTACCATGTAATCGACTAGCATAACCTAACAAAACTTTTTTAGGTGTATCATAAATTCCATTAGTTTGCAACTGATAAAGAGCTGCACCGGAGGCGGTTCTGGATGCATCAGACACCAGAATCATTTCACCTTCAGGTCTTGGGAATGACAAAATAGGTGGTGATGTAAGAATTTTCTTAATAGCATCCCAGGCAACCTGTTGTTCATCAGTCCAGAGAAATTCGTTAGCCTTGCGCAACAGGCGCGTCAAAGGTTCAGCTGTCTTTTGATAAGATGGTATAAACGAAGAAATGAATTGAATTGAGCCTAAGAATGATTTAATCTGTTTCCTATTTTGAGGAATCTGCAAGTTCATAATAGCATCAATTCTAGACTGTCTGATACGCAAAGTAGGTCCATTAGGTCCCTGTAAATCAACATCAAAGCCAAGAAATTGAAAGGTAGAATTAGAGGCAAAAGAACACTTAGCCAAGTTAAGAACCAGGCCGTGTTTATGAAAAAGAGCAAGAACAGCATCAATGAGAGCGAGATGCTCCTCAGAGGATTCACTAAGAAGCAAATAATCATCATAGTAGTTGTAAACACATTCTGCATAAATTCGTGGCAATTCTTCAGTAATTAAAGTCATTATTTCAGCGAATAGCGCTCCCGAATTGATATACCCCATCGGCAATCTAGTATAGGTTATGGATTCTGCATTATAGAATGTAACGACGCCGAGGTACTGACGAGACTGAGGAGTTACTTGACATGCAAAAAATGCCTGTTTTAAGTCGATGGCCGTAGCGAAACGAAAAGGACGACTGCCCATTTGTTGCTTAAAGGAATCAATATTAGCACAAGGCCTCTGCAAAAGCTGAAAGGCTTTGTTGACAGAACGCATATCTCCGACCAGGCGGGGATTTTCGTCCGTGCGTGATTTGCGGACTAAGAATAGTGCACTGGTAGCTTGTGTGAGTTCCTTTTTGAAAATTCCCAGTTGCAAAAGCTTCTGTACCTGTTTACGTACGTAGGCGATATCAGCTTGGGAAGTGATATAAGGGCGAGCTTTAAAAGAACAATCAGTGATAAGCTGTTGGGTGATATCACAAACGTATCGGGTGATGGTTCCTATCTGACCATATAAACTAAAAGCTGGAGTGTGCGATAAAATGATCTCACGAAGCTTATCTACTTCGTTAGGCTGAAGTGCACACTTATCGAGCTTCAATTGCTGATTAACTATATCGAATTCAGTCATGCGCACAGTTGGATCGTCAGGTTGAAGCCATGGGTAATTGCGTAGTCTAGTCTGAGCACGAGTGTCAGGATCCATAGCATCATAATCTGGGTATGAAAGCTGTGAAATAGCATTAGGGCCATTATCGATGATGACGTAATTAGTGTTATCAAGTAAATTATCATCAACAGATTTGGTATCAGGCTGTTGGACCACAGAAGGTGCTGTTGTAAATGGAATATCCATAACTAGTGCTCCTAGAATTATATCAGCAGGCAAATGTATAGCTTCAGAATCTACATTATTAATTCTGATTGAACCAAAGCCACTGCGCAAATCGACAAGTGCCTTGTAGTTCTTTTCAGAAATAATGTGAGATATTTTAACCTCAAATGGACCATTAAAATATTGTGCCAAATGATTTACACGAACTGGCACATCGCAAGATGTATTAGGTGTTATAGTGGTCGACTTATGTACGACAAGTAAAATTTGGTCGACAGAAATATCCATGCGTGATTCTGCTGAGCGAAAAACACATTTATATCTAATTTGAGCGTCCAAGCCCATAACACAATCAATTGGTGAAGCCACATCTATAATAAAAGTCTTAATAGGAACCTTACACTCGCCAAACTGAATGACAAAATAGATAAATTGAGAAATGGAAATAGAAGAACCATTGCCGACCATAAGCTTAATTGGATCTGCATCAACACGAGGAAGGCCCTGCAAAAAGGGACTACGTTTGATAAGAGACGTGCTAACTAAATTGTGTGAGCTGCCAGTATCAAATAGGGTAAAGAATTTGGTGCCATCGGGCAAAAGTGATGGAATAAAGTTACAATCATGAATTTTAATAGATAAAGGAGTAAGAGGAGTAGGAGGCTGAAGTACTGCATATAAGATGTCAGGGAAGTCATCCCTAACAATAATATCGGAATGAGAAAAATCATGAAAAGGAGAAGTCTGCACAGAAGTATTAAAAGTTTGGGAAGGAGCAGAGTTGGTAAGGTCATTAGATTCGATAGGAGACAAGTAGTGAGAATCGGAAGAAATGGCAGGTGTTGAGTTAGGACGAGACACGGCCGTGTCTGTGCACAGTCAGAATGATCCATTATGTCGTGGTTGCTGATGTGGTGGTCCCTGTGAACGATTCTGAGGTGGAGGTCGTTGATTACGAGGAAAAGGGCCAGCGCTCTGGGAGCGGTAAGCAGTTCTAATGCCATTAGGGTGCTGAACACGTGAGTTATTAGGGGCATTACTGTTGTACTGCTGTTGCGCGAGATTTGCATTGTCATGCTGCCGATTATTGAAGTTTTGGTTATTCTGGGAGAATGGCCTATTGTTACCAGATCTGTTTGAATTAGCAAATCCATTTGCTGGAAGGTTCCTATTCGAATTACCGAACCTATTAGGAAAGGGTCTGCTAGGTCGATTATATCGTTGATTGAAGGCATCATTTGTAGAATTGTCACGATTGTATGAACGTCCGGCAGGCTGGTAATCAGAAGATGTTGGTAGACTATATGGCTGATTGGGAAGGAATCGACGACAATGAGTAGCTATATGGCCTCGGAGTCCACAACGGAAGCAAGTAAGACCGGAAAAAGAAGATTGACCATAAGGCATTTGCTGAGAGACATATTGGGGTTGAGTGTCATCCATGGGAACATCGCGAGGTGCAAGCATTTGAGGCAGTTGCTGCAGGGATTGATTCAAAGCGCCCATGGATTCCTGTAAAGTGAGCAAAGTTGACTGCGAATTACCTGTGTCGAATTTTGAACTAGGGATTTTAGTGACGTCGACGTGCTGGGCAATGACTTCGCGCTCCATAATGCTTTGGACTATTGGAAGTAATTCATCAAGAGGTTTGTTATCATCGATTAACTGAAGAGAATGCTGCAAGGTCAAGGGTAGGCCTTTACGGAAGTATAAAGCCACAACCGATTCAGGTAGACCTAAACGTGACACCAATTCCTTAATCTCATCCAAGTATTTGCCAACGCTATCACCATAGGTGATACGTTTCTGAGACAAAGCATCGAGGATAGATGCTCGACTCCTAAGCAATGAAAATTTATCTAAGAACAACTTCTCAAGTTTAGCCAAAGTCATAGGCTTCAAAGCATTACACCAATTGCGAGCATGTCCTTCAGTGAACAGCTGCAGGCGATGCAATATCTGCTGGTCATTTAGATTATGTAATTGGACATGATCCTTGAATTTGGTGATCCATGCCTGTGGTGTCAAACTATCAGATTCTCCATTAAATACTGGAGGTTTCATCTCTGAAAAATTAAGAGGCTTAGTTCTAGGTTGTGTTTCAGGCATTTGGGTGTTAAATGCTGCTGCAGAAAAAGAAGAAGGCAGGGAACCTGAACGAGACGTAGAAATTGGACCGTGAATAGATTGAGTAGCTCGGTAAGACGCATCTCTGGAATCCTGATAGGAAGGTGGGCAGGGCAGGGATGTGCGCAATCCAGTAAGATCTTGTGGTTGAGATCGAGCCTGGGAATTAAGATTATTAAAAGTAGGATCAAAGTTAGGGACATCTTGAAAAGTTTGATTGGTTGAAGAGGCTTGAGACTGGGTAACTTGTTGAGAAAAATGTGAAGGCTGATTAGCATGTTCGAATAATAATTGATCACCAGTGCGAACTGCAGGTGTATGAGAAAAAACGCCCGATGCAGCATTGTAATTAGAAGGAGTGGTCACACCCGGGTTGTGATTATTGGAAGCCATATTGGAGCCAGAGGGAGATTGAGCAGAGAGGCGATGCAAAAGTGTTTGATGGCTGGGATCAGTGTAACCTATAACTGGCTTACGACTAGAATGAGGGGTGTGAGAAGGGAACAGTACTTGAGTGGTTGTATTAGCTGTACGTGGTCTAGTGACAGTATTTACAGTATATGAGATTGTAGCAGACTGAACGGTATTCGTAAGGGAAGTCTGTGCAGAAGTGAAAGATGCGGGCTGGCTTCCCTGAGTAGATGTATGAGATGGGACGGGGGGTACAGAGAAAGCAGAGGGTCCTGGAGCGGGCCGGGTGGTGCTGGGCGACGTGCCAGTCCGCGGGGAAGGTTGTTGTGCGTGGCCCGGGGGAGACGATGGGGGGTGTTGTTGAGATGGAGGCTCCTGATAAGAGTGATTAAATTGAAAGTTATTAAGAGACTGGTCGAATTCCTGGTTTTGATAGGCGTTGTTGGAAACGTTATCAAACACAGAAGGGTCCTCGGGAGGAGGGACTTGATGCTGTTGACGGAGACCTCCCAATGAAGGAATTTGGTTGTCGCTCAAATCTGATCCAGGTTCACGTGGAGGGGTCTGATGGCGGGGGGAAGATCGTGGACTGTCGTCTGGGGTGCGATGGTGATGATTATCAGAGCCGTGTAAAGAATGACTAGGAGAAACAGGAGGTAATTGGGGGTGTTCACTGCTGCTGACAGTAGACGTAACAGGAGGGGTTTGTGCAGTAGCACCAGGCTGTGAAACGGGCGTTTGTTGACCAGTATTATCAAATGATGATGCACCAGGTTGCTGAGAATCTAATTGATGTATAAGAGAGGCGTCAGACTGACCAGCCTGAGAAGCAGAATTATCCTCACCTATTTCGGCGTTATTGGAATTTGCAGGAATGCCAGCAATATTAGATGGATGTTCGTGACTTCCAGAATCAGAAAGAGCTGGAGATCTATTTCTACCAAAAGTCTGTTTATCAGCGTTATCACTATCAAAAGTATGGCCAGCAGAAATATTTTTATCGGAATTATCAAGCTTATCCCTAGCAGTCTTGAGAGCAAGATGTGAATGGTCCTCGTCAGAATCAGAATCGTGTCGGCCAGGTGATTCCTCACGAGATTTTAAGCTATCATGAGAAGGTGTGGAAACACGGGACTCGTCAATAATATCGCCAACTTTTACATGTAAAGGAACAGTCAATGAAGAATTATCTGGTTGTTGGGCAATGTGTTGGCCCGAGGTATTAGGCTGTTCACTTGAAAGCGATGTGTCAGTGTAAACGTCAGTTACATCGAGGTGTCCCTTATCGCCCTGACTTGTACTAGCAGAGGATGAGTCAATTTCTGACATCATGAGGGTAAGAGGGTAAAGCCATACATTGGTAGGTTTTCTCAAATACGTTTTATAACGAGCAAAAGAAGCCTCACGAAACAGAGCAAGTTCTGGTAAGGGAAGAGACAAATAACCTAGCTGGTCTAGTATCGACTCATAGACATGCCATTGAGTGTTCTTATCATTAGCAGCCAACAATAACCATTTATTAAAGAGAATAGTAGGAGTGTGATGTTTGATATAACGAGAAGCACGAGCAGACAAATATCCCTTATCAACCGCTGTCTGAGCTTCCAAACGGAACTTAAGTAACCACTGCTGAAGTGTCAACTGTGTCAACGGGACAGACATTCAGAGCAAAAATAGATATAAGAAGAGCAAGCGTGCCGTGCATAGTAGCACTTACCAGAGCAAAAATATAACTAATTTGAGGGAGATTACGTATAAAAAGAGGGCCTAAAATCAAAATAAGGGTAAAGGCTACAAAATGTGCCACAGCGATTCCTTGCAATAAACGTGGATGTAACTCAAAACACATATCAACCGACGACCCGAAGAATAAGGGAATGAAGACATAACTTGAAAACCATATATCAGTAATAATGAAATAAGTAATCACTTATCTTGCTTTAAATACATATATATATAAAATGCAGGATTAACCGTAGCACGTCACCATACATGAAGAAAAAATGTCGACTTGTCCCTTCAAGTCAATAAGAAACTAAACTAACTAATTTTGGCTAGCTAAAAGTAGAACAGTAGACCTGACGCAACAAAATACAACACGATACGCTATCAATGATCAATGCGCACAACGGCAATAAATGAATGGAAACATGCATAAATGAAGAAGAGCATGCTGTTACTCAAGAAAGCAATGATGGGATGACAATCAGTATGTGATAATCAAAATCTCCAGAGTGTTCGTTGGACGGGCAATAGTGAATTTGTAATTTTAAAAGTAATGAAATGTGACATATTTAAGTTGCAGAGTGAGGAAAAAGGAAGGCAGAATAGCGTGGCCATGGGACCAGGCTATTAGACCTTAAGTGCCGTGTATATAAAATCTAAATAGTATGCTATGTGTTTGAAAACAGACAGACATATTGATAATGTAACGTTAAAATGCAAAAATTTAAAGTATAAGAGGAGATGACAGATAGCCTATGAAAACATAATAAATTAAGGAGATAAGAATCAAGTGCCTTTCCTATGAATGTGTGCAAAATGAGCTCCTACCGTATTGGAAGATGTGCTGTGTTGCCAGGAAGGCCTAATGATGCGAGAGATGCCCCAGAGACTTGAGTGCGCTGTCTGGTCCGGGTCTGGATGAGGTGTGTAGGTAAAGTTGTGAGAGGTGTGGAAGATGAGAGGCAGGCATATCGAAGCTGAACATGAGCCAATAGGTAACCAAATAAAGATATGGGCGAAGCTCCTGAGCTACCTGATAAGAAAATTGCGCCCCCTATACTAGTAGGTGAATTAAGGTGGGATAACATGGCTCTGTAAAACTTTATGAATTTAATTTTAGGCTTTGGGCTCTGCATGTTTAGTAGAGCATATTAATCAATTTAATTAACGATATAGCAGAACAATAGCTAATTAGGAGACCAAAACAGCGACCAATGGCATGGCGTTGAACCAATGCTCTCTAGCCATAGCTGGCGAACCCGCTATGCATGATATGAAGTTGTGACATAATCGAATTTCCACATCAAGGAAGTGGACTTTCTTCATGCGAAGAAACCGTAGGCCCATAGCCCATAGCATTGCAAGGCTAGTGTTTCGAGAAGAAACGTCACTAAATGTGAATCTTACATCGTACGAACATCAAACATTGAGTTGCTATGTATGATCATTTACAGATATAAAGAATTATCCCTATGCTATCTCAGAGAGTTATGCTTCTACAGTTCGACGTGTGTTGTCGATGCCTACGTTACCGTTGATAAGTCAATACATGTAATGGTACAAGAACTGAATATGTTTGCTATTCCTTAAATTTGAAAAACATAGTAAATCAAGAGACAGTGTGACACAGCAGACAAGCGCCAAGAAGCCGCAGACCGGTATTCTCTCACCATGCCATCTTTTAGCTAATTCCCCCCATATAATGTTAAGGCACGTATCCCTGTGAGAGGTAGCCAATTGAGTAGATGGACTCTTCGCCGGGGATCCTGCGGGAGACACCTTAGCACTTGCCACCACGAAACACCTTACTCAAGAAATACCAGAGGCTCGAGAGTTTAGTTTCACGTATCCATTTAATACACAATTTATAAACAGTTACATTAGGAGTCATTCGAAGAACCGATGGTAACCAACTTATCAATACATTAAACAACGATCTTAACGAATTACATACATCATAAACTAATGCCATCTCAATCAACCATGACCTGAGGTTCCTTTAAGAGTAACCCTTGATCATACCTCTAACAACAATACCCTTACCTGACGAATCGTCACCCCGTCAGGGAGACAGGTAGCCCTCCTGCTGCCTCAGCGGGAAGCGGGCTCTGTTCTGCCTGGGCTAACAAGCTTGCCCCCAGAGATTGCTACTAGGGTGTTCTGCGGCTGCGCAGAAACACCAGGGTAACTGTTGCCATGGAAACATGGGGTGAGTTCTACCCCGTTGCTATCATTGAATCTCATTACACAATAATATAATATATCACATTACTTTTATACAATAATAATACAAAATGATATTACAGAATTAAGGTCTTGAGGTTCATGGCGATTTGAGGAAAGTTCCTATAAGAGGAAAGAATGAAGACACCTCTGAAGCTAAAAGCTCAGCGGTGACACTTGGTGGCCCACCAGCAGGGACCGCGATCCGAGTCTTCGGTGGGTCTCCTGGCCATAGATAGTTATGTAAATTTGAAATTACTTAATTATAATTAATTTACTGTCATGTTATCTGCCGAATAAATACAGTCTGAGTCTGAGTCTGAGTCTATATGATTCTCTGAATACCTAGCAGTCATATTCCAATTAGTATCAGCCAGAATGCATTTAGGAAATTGCTTATATGCCGTCTGTTACAGTCCTTGTCATACTTACGTGGAATCTCAAGTTTTTTTTCTGTGCTGTTGAACTGTGATGTCAGAGATGACTCTATTCTAGCATTGCAATATATGTAAATTAACTACAAGCTGTGATGTCATTTCAAACTGGGTCAGATTTCCCGGCTTCTAGCCAATGTTGATCCTCCTGAACTGAGCGTCACAGTTTCAACACAGTGTCAGAGTAAGAGTTTTATCTGGGATAGCCCCTACAACTGCGTCATCACAGCTTGATAGCCAATGGGCTGACAGTAAACTACGCATCACAGTTCAAACATTGATATATTGAAGGAAGCATTTTAAAAATTTGTGATCCCAATTATTTATCACAGCAATCACCAGTCTGATCCTACCAAAGGGCAGCTTTGTGAGCATTCACAGTAGACAACTGTTATAATCCCCAGAGAGTTGTTTGATTAATCTACAAACTTGCTAACTTACAACTTTAAACTTTGATGGAAGTTGGTATAAACAGAAGGCTTTGACAATTAGTTTGTAAACACATGGCTTATGTTATGTATATTTGTTCTGGCAGCCCATTGGCTGAGAGGCTGTGATGTCAAACTTGCATGGGTTTTCCCAGAACCAGATAAAACTCTGACACTGAGTTGAAACTGTGATGCTCAGTTTGGTGGATTCACATTGGCTCGAAGCCGGGGAATCTGGCCCAGTTTAAAATGACATCACAGCTTGTAGTTAATTTACATATATTGCAATGCTAGAATAGAGTCATCTCTGACATCACAGTTCAACAGCATAGAAAAGAACTTGTGATTCCACGTAAATATGACAAGGACTATAATATACCATGAATGCTGAGTCTATCTCTTTTTGTACTGTTCTCTACTCTTAACACTGTACAGGTTGAACGCTCTGAAAGATATTCAATGTTATAAAACATGTTGTCTTTTTTTCTGGTTGGCACCTTTCCCTGTTTTTAGGTGTTTTTTTTCCACTGTTTAATTTCCCGTTTTCTCTTTGCAGGATGTAATATTGCATGATCTAATAATAAAGCGCCCTGGAAAGGGATCTCCTGTACAGTTGCAGATCGAATGTATCATTGCTTACAAACAATACGTTTCAGATATTCATATCATGACAAAGGCATTTATAGGCGCAGTCAGGTACACACACCTACAGGAAAAGACGTCTTTGAACTACATACTTCGAAACAAACTCTAATCCATTTCTATATCATGATTAGCTTTGTTACTGGTAAACGCTGTTGGAATAAAGGATTAGATAATATGTAGAAACAAAATTTGGTCGCATTGTGATAAGTCAGTAAGAAAACTAAGGTATGGATAAAAAGTGTGGTATTCTCTACATATTTATCCTGATTCCTGAATTATTTTTTACTTGAATGTGATGTCAAAGTTATAAGTAATTCTATATCAAGAAAATGAAATGAGTGTTGTCCCAGGATAGACATCTCACACCAATTCACTCAACACAAAACATTCCTGGGAACATTATAATAAAATTCCTCAGCCTAATTGATACAACAATGGTTATGAGAAAATGTACCCAAAAGTGGGCCATGGGTAAACAACATCTGCCACATGCAATATAAACACATAAGAAAAGGAAACACTGCAATTAGAAAAGCAGAAGTACCATGTAATTAGATATGAGTACAATGGAATATTTACGGACCAGTTTCTTGATAAATTTAAAGAAAGTTCATCAAAAGCAAAACTGACAACAGACATGTAAAAAGACTAAGATACCCACCCATTGAAACTACTGCAGGGAATCTGATATACACTCTTTCTCATAAATTCGGAATATTTCAGAAAGTTCCATAAAAATAGATAATTTTAGGAATTTCTAGTCGAGCACATAATAGTTCGTTTCAATTGTAACTACTTTCAGCAACTACCATAAAGAAGAACAGGTCGCAACTTAAAACTCACATAACAACGCTTGCCCATATTTGATCTGCTGCAGTGGTCAAAATATATATAATCAGGGCTTTGGAGTCGGAGTCGGGAGTCAGAGTAGTGGAGTCGGAGGTTTTTGGGTGGAGTCGGAGTCGCCGCGAACTTTGATTTTCATGGGGTGTCGGAGTCGGTGCCGAAAATTAATTTGGTGACTCCTGACTCCTTAAAAATAAACAATATAATTTACAAAAACTCAGGAACAACAAGAAATAAATTTATATTGAATTTTAACAAAACTTCCTAAACCAGTATTCAAGAATAAAAGCCAATGGAAAATTTGTGGAAGTACTTTTTGCCCCCTGTTAATCATGTAATATTTATGTGAAATAATGCCAATAAGTCTGTTCACTTACAACCCGACTCCAAAGCCCTGGTTATAATTGTCTCTCACTTGAAAGGCATGAAGGATAGAAGTGGGTGCTGAAACCCCCAATTAGAGACCATAGTAGGGCTGTCATATTAAGTAGAGACAACTGCAGGAACAAAATCTCTATACTTACACAAGAAATTATCCTCAATGCCATATGAGGTCATCAGCAAAAGTTTCCATATCTGACTTTTATCTCTTGCCAGATAGTTTCATACATATTACATTACACTGGTAATAGCAGCTTGTATTGTATTTTCAGATAAATATTCATGAGTGGCCCAGCTTTGTAAGAGGCTTTTGTTGTTTTGTTTGCTTTATGTGTACTTTGTCTTTGTTTGTCAGATTTATAATTAATAATCCAAAGGTATTTGCTTTAGCATATAAAATTAGAAAATGACTGAATGAAAAGTTCTTTAGAGCTGCTTTATTCTGCTTTCCCTGGTGGCGGGTAATGTTACCTTGAAGGCTCTTTGTGATATTTTCATATGTGTGGGTGGTTGGTATGGAATGCAGGCTCACGTTTATGAGCTGAATACATTGACAGAGTCACAGCATTGTGCACAATCAGTGCATGAAATACCACACCTTAAAAATTAAAATTGTATCAGTGGACAGGCCTAGATTATCCATTAGACTGAGTAGGCTGTAGCCTAGGGCCTCCCAACTTAGGGGGGCATCAAATTTAGTGAAAAAAAAGATTAAATTTAGCTGAATTTGTTCAAAGTCAAAAATATTGGGAAAAAATCAAAAGGACAAGTTGGGGCCAAATGGCATATTCAGGGACCCCTAATTCATGATCACAGGTCATGTAGCCTGAAAATGCCTGTATAAAGAATATATGCAAGCCTTGCAAGCAGGGGCAGACTGGCGGCATTTCGGGCACGTGGCAAAATAGGTCAACGGGCCCCTACATCTCTACCGTCGATGCTATTTCCAATTAAAAAAGAAAAATTCTACAGGTCTAATATGGAAAATTGTTAATATTTGGTTGGGGGCCTCCATATGAGAGGAGGCTGTGCTTTTCAGTTTGTGTATTTTCGACACATAATCATGAAAAATGTTGCTCTCTTCTTAAAATTTTTATTTTTTGACATCTTGTGGGCCCCCTGGTTAGATGGGCCCGTGGCAGTTGCCACTTTGCCACATAGGCCAGTCCACCCCTGCTTGCAAGGTATCTCATTCTTGAAGAAATTTGGCAGAAAAATCATAGAAATTTTGTAAGATAATCTCAGAAATTCCTAGATTATCTCAAATATATTTCCTTTTACACAGAAATATGTTCAATAACCTAAGAAAAGTATGCAATGATCATATTTATTTCTACGATAGTCATACAAATGTTCACAATGATCAAAGAAATTTCTGCTATTATTGGGTGCAAATTAGTATGATTATCTCAGAAGTTAGTGCCGTAATTAGAACTTACAATTATCGTAAAAATGTATACAATTATTGTAAATATTTGCTTGACTATTGCAGAAATGTATGATTATCGCAAATACATTTGTGTATCTTTTTTTCAGAAAATTTGCCACGTTGCAAATAAGGTGCAATGTTTCACTTAAATGTTTGCAATTACAATTGTATAGTTGATAATAGAGGAATAATGCTATCTCAGGAAATTGGACCTGGGAAATGTATTACAAATCACATAAAACAGGGTCAGCTGCAGAAAAGGCAGAGAATGATTACTTTCTTGTTGGCTAATAGGCCTATGGATGAAATTTTGTATCTAAAAGACGCCTTATCAAGCAAAAAGCTATCCATTTATTGATTTTATAACAATTTCTATAATATATAAATTTTGACTGAGTGACATTGCGCGGCTCAGAAACAGAAAGTGGGAATCACAGGGAAAATTCTGCGATGGCAGGCAAAGGTTGTCTCACATCAGTTCGGGCAAGGGGTCTCACATTGAGGTTCAACCTAGGGCCTCATGCTACCTTAATCCGGCCCTGTCTGTCGATTGTTTGAATCTTCAAATTTCAGGTTTTGATTCGATTTTTTTCTGCCTGAGCATGTGTGTAAGATTTTGAAACATGCATCATTTTTGATAGTTTTTGGTAGTTCATTGTGCCTATTTCATTCTTGTCAATCAGTTTGCTGGATCTTGTTAAGGTACACAATGTGGAATTATGCCTGGGTGTCTAAGATTATGCACTTTTTTCTTTGGAACTCTACAAAAGCCTTTTGAATATAAGGGAACAATTTTATTAATTTTTTGCTTTTGGAAGCTTGTGAACATCCTTGGTTTTAATTGATGCAATAACATGTGTTCCTCTGGTAAATAATCATAAAGGCAATGCATCGTGATCTATGTGTTCTATTATATATACACCCAGACTCTCTGGGATCAGCTCTGCTACCTCTGCGAAAGCTACAAAAATGAGCTTCAAAGGGTAAGATACCAAGAGCGCAGGGAGTCATGAGGATGCTGCACGATACTTAATAACACATGATGATACCTGATGAAACCTAATGATACTTGATAGCACTTGATTGGGCACTTGTTGCCAAGTATCCCATTTGCTGGCTTCTCTGCCTAATTGCATCTGAGACGTGAAGCTGAGGAATTTGTCTCAGTTTCTACGTGTTATTCTGGCAAAGGAGTTTACGACAGAGATGCTGCCTCCCACGTCAGCTGACAACCATCCCGATCATTTTCTATGTTTTAAAATGTTTTATGTTTACATCATATCAGTTATAAGGAGATTGGTCTAAAGGAAATAAGAAAAGGACAGATTGTGACATTACCATCGTTTTCAGTTAGAAAAATGTCATAGATAGATATATAACTCAAAAAATGGCATAGATAGATATAGAAAACTGATGTATGCCAGATGGAAAGAGTAATGGATAGAGAGAGAGATAGATATAGATGGATAGACAGATGATTAGTTAAATAGATAGATGGATAGATAGATGGATAAATAGAAAGATAGATAGATAGATAGATAGAGACAGATAGACTGATAGACAGATAGATACATACATACATGCATACATAAGAACATAGATAGATACATAGATGGATACATACATAGACAGATAGATAGACAGAAAACATTTTTTAAGATAAATGTAGATCACAGAGAGAACGCAGGACTGTATATATATGGCCTGCAATATTTTCTATTTATACCATACCTATGAGCAATCGGTCAATCAGAAGCCTGTATTTGGCTGGTATATATCATATATTCTTTGTTGTTCACTTATATGCCCATGGGAGTATATAGGATATATAAGCCTCATTGTTTAACAAAGCGCATAACAAAAACAGCAAAACTGTACCAAACAGTGACTTTCCAACAAAAGTTCAACAAAAATAAAACAAAAGTATTATAAAAATGGAACACCTAGGACAAATCTGTTAATCCTTTAATATGACCCCAATTTTGATTTTAATGTCAATAACACAACTAAGGGGTCGACCATATATTAGATCTCAGGGAGGGGGAGGAAGCTTCGCTTTTTTTTTTTTTATAATAAATAATTCCTTGTCTGTTTAGTTTTGAGTAGTCTTGAAATAAGTGGTGGAGGTATTTTGTTTGATTTAAAAACAAATATTTGAGGATGTCATACACTCAAAATAAATGGGCCCAATTACTGCTGCAGTTTCCATGAAATAAATAATTCTGTGTCAATCAAAACTCCAGCCCCCCTTTCTCATCCGATGGTTGCAACCTAACAATCAAAATGCATATATCTTCTTCTGGCTTTTTTTTTTAAATTTTTTTTTTTAATTTTTTGTCCACAATTTATCTTTTGCCTACAATTTTCCCCCATATATTTTTTCCCCAATTCCCCTCCCCCTAATTTTTTACCAAAATTATTTGTTCCAATCTTTTCCTTTATAGGACCGTCCCTGTCCCCACCCTAAATTTTTTGCCAATTTTTTTTTTCACAGACATTGTCCCCCAAACTTTTTTCCCATTTCCCCCCCCCCCAATTTTTACTTTTCACTTTTTTTTATCAAATTTGTTTCCTTGCATTTTTCCCAATTTTTACGCTTTTTAAAAATTTCTTTCATTCAAAGAATTTTCCGTTTATAAAACGTGATTCTTTTCAGATCTATGCCTTTATGCTATTAAGCTTAATCCCACGTGACAAATTGTTTGTAGCTGTTTTCTTTTTCTCTCAAATCCTTCTTGTTTTATATTCTTTTTTAAATATCTTTAAGTTCTTGCCTTATTTTGTTTTGTTTGAGGTATAAGTCAATTATATCCCTTGTTTTCGTGAGTATGTGATAATCCTCGGCTAACGCCTCGTACATGCATATATCACATATTCCCTCAAACGCGGGATATAACTAGCACTTGTGCAGACCATGTGTTGTGTGACAAAAATCCTTTTCTGTTATTCCTACATGTCTGCATGAAGTGCCATTCCTATCATCATAGGTGTGGACCATCATTATGGGAGATTATTGTAATGGAAGGTAAGTAGGACCCTTATTGCTGAGGCTGCATGGGATTCCTACTAACGCTGCGGAAATACAAATGTACACACTTACCATGCACAAATAACATTTATAATAACTTGCAAAAAATATATATTCTGGCAGCCTTAAAACAAAATATCTTATCTTCAGCAATAACATCTATTTTTTCTAATGAATATAGCAAATACTTCAACGAAGCATCAAAAATCTGTTGGTAAAAACACGGAACCTCATCCCATCAACACTGTACATATATTCGGGGTGTGGAATTTACAGCCACAGATGGCAGGAGCAGTAATTAAAATAATGAGTTTTCAACAAGTTTACACATTAAATTTCCCACTTACGCTTTGTTCTATATTTCATTCACTAAATTGAGTGTTGGGATAGCCTGCGGTGGCACTTTAATATAGGCAAGTTCCTGGCTGTCCTTCTTCCTCATTTTCATCACTCAGTCGTCAAAGTTTTATACTTTGCGCAAGAAACTGCTTGAAGCCAGCTGCAGGCAATTACAAAAAATCAAAAGTTAGTAAATAAAATAGGGTGCATGAAAAAAAGTGATACGACAAGCCAATTAAGTGTAAGAAAGAGGCAAGTTATTTTCTTTTGTTTAAAGGATATGATGGTATCGGTAATGCGGCTCTCTAAATCACACTCTAAGAAAAAAAGGTAGATAGGGTGGAGTGAAGCACCTGTAGGATTAGGTGGATGTATGAATTTGAGGGGTACAACAGAGGTGACAGGTGAACCAGCACCAGTGCGGTGCATCTCACAAGAGCGAAGGGAGAATCACACATTTGTAGGGTGCATCAGACTGACGCATTGTGCATCAGATTGATGCAGGGTGCTTAACCCCTTGAAGCACCCTGTGTCACTCAATTAAAACAGGAATCAGGGATATTGCTTGACGTAGAAGCAAAACAAGACCTTTTGTCTAACATACAAACGCTTACCTGCAACATGCAAAAAAACAAGATTACACAAATTATCAGGATATATACTTTCGGTTTATTTTACACCTCTGTTGGGGTTGTTTAATTGGCAGAATGAAGTAATTGGGTAAAATTACACATAATATGTTTTTAAGAGACTGGTTTGTGATTTTTTCTGACATGGAACAATTGGCACTAACTGTAATACAGAGCTTTTTCCGAAAATTCTCAATTGTTATACGTGCGGCTCCATCTATAACAACCATAAACTCCTAGTGTTTGTATTTTTTTGCATAATATTGACATCATTTTAACAAAATGTCTTTTTCTAATTTGAATATAGTTCGGTGTGTAACCGAAGCAGTTTGGATTAAGCAACTCACCGGCTGAATCTTCATTCTCCTGCTAAATTGTGCTTCTATTGAGGTAAATACATCTGAAAGTGAAGCATAAATTATAAAATGTTTAGAAGCTTGAAATTTTACAAAAAGAAAAGACTTATAATACCTCAGATGCATACAAGTTATTTTTTCATTCTATGAAGATTATTAATGCAATATACGCCCAGCGATCCCCCATGTTCGATGTTTCGCATTTCTATCATGTGTTTCTCTCTAATATATTGCTAACGATGGCTTACAAGTTACATTATTTGAAAAAGAGTCCTCATTGTCATTGACCATATTACACAGTTAGTCATTTCTCAGTTAACATTACAGCCCTCGTCATACTTACGTGGAATCTCAAGTTCTTCTTTATGCTGTTGAACTCTGATGTCAGAGATTACTCTATTCTAGCATTGCAATATATGTAAATTAACTACAAGCTGTGATGTCATTTCAAACTGGGTCAGATTCCCCAGCTTCTAGCCAATGTTGATCCTCCTGAACTGAGCGTCACAGTTTCAACACGGTGTCAGAGTAAGAATTTTATAAGGGATAGCCCCTACAACCACATCATAACAGCTTGATAGCCAATGGGCTGACAATAACTACGCCTCACAGTTCAAACATTGATATATTGAAGGAAGCATTACATTTGTGATCCCAATGATTTATCACAGCAATCACCAGTCTAATCCTACCAAATGGCAGCTTTGTGAGCATTCACAGTAGACAACTGTTATAATCCCTACAGAGTTGTTTGATTAATCTACAAACTTGCTAACTTACAACTTTAAACTGTGATGGAAGTTGGTATAAACAGAAGGCTTTGACAATTTGTTTGTAAACACATGGCTTGTGTTCTGTATATTTGTTCTGGCAGCCCATTTGCTGAGAGGCTGTGATGTCAAAGTTGCATGGGTTTTCCCAGACTCAATTTTCACTTTGACATTGAGCTGAAACTGTGATGCTCAGTTTGGTGTATTCGCATTGGCTGGGAGCTGAGGAATCTGGCCCAGTTTAAAATGACATCACAGCTTGAAGTTAATTTAATTATATTGCAATGCTAGAATAGTTTCATCTCTGACATCACAGTTCAACAGCATAGAAAAGAACATAAGATTCTACGTCAGTGTGACGAGGAATGTAATACAGCATTGCAAAGAAAGATTTTTTTTCTTCTTTGTATAGCACTGCGCAATATCACATCCAGCTTCACAGCAAAAATGCACAAGAAAGCCTACAAAATGTGGAGTAATTTGTTTGTGCTGCGGAGAAGTTCCATATGTGGCTACATTAGTTATTAGTTAGTGGTCAGTGGATAACAAGGTAAGACGAGAAGGGAGAAGGTTTTGCCTTGGTATACTGAGACATATGAGAAAAAAAATCTTACAAATAAAGTACGAATACACTACAATCCTAAATAAAATGCGGCTACCCCAGCATGAAGGGAGAATCAGTCACTACTTTACCCTTTCACAACTTTGGGCTCCCCCCGAATCAATTCTTACCTTTGCCTACTTCAAATGTCCACACATTCTCATCATCCAGGGTAAAGCAGTTCTACTGAACAAAATTTGATAGTAAGGCTTTTTATCATGATGCTTAGGGAGTGGTAAAAATAGCAATTAAATTTGTGAAATTTCTGTTTCACTCAATTGTAAAATAGCGGTCGTAACAAACCTTGACTGCTTATAGTTGTAATGATGTTTAATGATGAAGTAGCTTTTATTGATGAAGTAGCTTTTATATATGACAGGAAGTTCAAGCCATGACTGCAAGAAAATCGCCTCCAGAGAGATGGAAAGATTTGATATAAAGATTTAATCAAAAAGGGAATTAGACATTATCAGGAAGATACGCTGGCATGGAAAGAAGCGAAATGCTCGAAAAGCTTCAAAATCATAGAAATACGGTTGGAGGCCTTACATTTGACAATGCAATCAAGAATGTACTTATTCAGGACAAATAAAAAGTTTATAAACATAATTTCAAATTGAACAGTCTTTTTCAAGAATGGTACTGATGAAATAAAACTTAATAATAACTGAAACTAGAATATGACATCTGGAACATTCATTATGTTGAAAGAGATGTTGAAACAGATACCTTACTAACATCACAACATTACCTGACAAAACTACTGTAGACGTGTTGGTTGGGAATTGAATTACTAAAAAAAAATTTTCAAAAGACAGTACACATTGGACAAGATGCACTGCAACATGCTTGCGGTATTTAACTGAAATTTAAGGGGATTTTCCAACCTCAGTTCTCACGAAAAATGTTTAAACTAATTATACCATTCGACACCTCTGTCAGCCAATCACTAGCCAGTATTTCATGGAAATAATTCCCATATTCTTTGTTGTCCAGTTATCCTCTCATGTTTGACTGTTTGAGTGTTTGTCTCATGGTATAAGCCGGTTATTCACCATGGGATCATGAATATGTCTTTATCACACCTCGGGCTAAAGCCCTCGGGTGATAAATCGAATATTCCCTCTCCCGTGGTGAATAACCCATACTTATTTTGTCATCAAGTCACTTTTTTAACCTCCAGAATGAGCCGTATTTACTTGTATTGTGTAGCTACATACACAATTTTAGGCACAGTCTTAATAAAACATGCACACGGAAAGGCCCACACTGCACTTATACCAATAACGGGTACTCAGAAAAAAATGCCACTCCCATGCCATACAATAAATATAAATAAATGTCCATGCGTTTGTAAGGACCTTATTTCTGGTCATGACATTTTGTTGACATTCATGTGATTTGCTGAATACCTAGCAGTCATACTCCCATTAGCACCAATCAGATTGCATTAGGAAATTGCACAGATATGCAATCTGTTGATATACCAAAAATGCTGACTCTACCACTTGCAAGAAAGTTGATACCTCATTGGTTGAATGCTTATAACGCATTGCTTTGCAAGATCTGCATGCAGTATATTTTGTCATGTAACCAGAGGCACTCGTGAGTGGGTGATCTTGTGACACCTTTGCCAAGAAACATATCCAAGGATTTAAAAGAAGGGAGTAAGAATCTGGTACACCGAACATCATCAGAAAACATAAAATATGTTTGACTATTTTGTCTCACTCGTATGCCCTAGAATTCTAACAGCTCTCTGCCTTTGGTGCTAGGATTAAGAAATAGCAAATTTAACCTGCACAAAAACCAAACCAAACTTAAAATGATATGAAATGTATCTTAAAATCCCACCAATTTGACAAACTCTCAAATGTATACATGTGTTATTTCTGGACCAAGACGTTTCGTCAAACATATTATTCATTATTTGCACTCGAATTTGTCTGGTGTAATTGTAGAGCTTGGCAGGATCAGCGTGTTGAGTCACTTTAGTGTTTTTACTCTGTTTACGTCATAAAAGCTTAATAAAATAGTTTTTTGGTGTTACACTTCTGATGTGATGATAGTCCATCCCAGATAAAGTTTCAGGACAGGAATTGCAGTCGCCTTTTCCTTCTGGTTAATTAGGCAGTTAACACATTAAATTTGTAGTTAATTTCTGATTTGATATTCCAAGAGTGTTGCTGTTACAGAACCAGGTGACCAGTCTGTCAGTTTCAATCCCAGGTAATTGTATTTTACTCAATCCACAGCCAATAAAGAGTCCACAAGGCAAAAGTTCTGCTGTTGCTTTTATTTTCGAGACTCAAGAAAAAGTCCATCATCTGTCACATGGCTACAAACAGCAAGATTTAAGTGGCAACAACAACATCCAACTACAGCTAACAACACCTCCGATTCCTTCATTCAGGCTGATGAAATGCTTTTGGATAAAGCATGAAAGCTTTTTGTGAGTTCCATTAATGTTGAGTGAAATAGTTAAACTCGTTCAATTATCAAGAAAGACTCTTTTTTTGTCCATCTATGATTGGATTTTTCAGATTTCCGTACTGCTTGTTGAATACTTTATCCCATTCTTTTGCCAGAGAATTCTTTATTTCGGCTAAGAAATAAGATAGCAAAGGTATCAGACACAGAAACCCACTCATCTAAATCTAAAACTATACAAAACAAATCATTTTATGAAATGAAACATTTTTTAACCTATTTTACCTTTGTTTAGTTTCACAGGAGGTTGTTCACCTTTGGTCAAAGCATTCTGCTCCAGCTCAGGTTACAATGCAGTGATATCAGTTTGCCTTGGATAAGCATTAAATTCTTTCCTCATCCTGGCTAAAAGGTTGCACATTTATTTAGTGTGCTGGCATGTTGTTTACTTCTGACACTGACATTTTAAAACTTTCAAAATGAAAATAAATATACACAGCAATGTTACATGATTTGGTCATTTTCTTGTTTGTTTAAAAAATATGATTTATTAAGAACTAGATTTGGCTTTGCTAGTACCTTGCTCAAACCACTGTGGCTTATAACATCTAACAAGGCATAATCATATATATTTGGGAAGTGGGTTGGATTGATTCGCAAGACTGTGCCCATTCCTTCATTATTTCTAAGAATAATAATAAAGGTGCTTCTTTATTCAAAGGATGTCCAATAACCAGTCTGTTTTCCATCACAATGTATTTTCAATTCAGTATGCATTCAGTAGCTTGATTAGCCTTAAGCTTCAAGAGAATTGCTTCTTTTGGTTGACAGATTATCAGTCTTCATCCTTGCAAAAAAATGAGATTGCCTGCAGCAGTTTGCACTCTAAACGAAAGCAACCTTAGAGCTGTTTGCAGATTAGCGGTCAAAACAGTTTCAAAATTAACTTTCAACTTGGTCGTGTGATGTTACTGGCTTAAAAATGTTTGTTTGTGTCAGTTGTGGTTAATCAGTTGATTCTGTGCTATCATATCTAGCAGCATAAGTGACAATAAACAAACTATGACTTGAGGCACTTGATCAAATAAGAAGCTTAGGAGACCAACAGAGAACTGTCGATGATGTGGCAAAGCCAGTTTGCAAATCACAAGGTCAATGACTGGCAAATGTTCTCTCTTGCATGAAACCAACGATTAGAAAGTTCTAATGATGGTAGAAAATGTGTGCAATGTTAATTATATTAACCCTGCATATGACAAATATGATCCATGCCATATACCTTTTACATTGAAACATCATATTAGTGTATATGATTTTTAAAAATTGGAAAAATTAAGTTTTCAGGTGAGAAACTATGCTGAGATGTCATTTCATCATGGCTTTCAAAAACAATTTTTTCCTGTTGATATTTACAGTGATGAAGCACCCGTTACTTATGTCACCATCATACTGCGCAAAAACAAGCATATGTCCAAAAATCTCCAGAACATAACTGGAGTAATCCCTTTGTGTTGCGGAGGAGTTCCATATGTGGCTACAGAGTTAGTGGTCAGTGGATAACAAGATAAGATGGAAAGGGAGTAACGGGAGAAGTTTTGGCTTGGAAAACTGACCAAAAACATGTAACAAAAAAAGGCATGAATGGATGTAAAGTTGAACTCAGAAGTTCATAGCATACATAGAAAGTTTCCAGTTTAAGAAATTGTGCATTCATATCCTGTACAACATTTTTTGTGGTAACACAAATTTAAAACTGTTGAAAAATAACATGTAATCGTGCATTCCTCGCATGGAAGAAAATTGCTAGTGACCAACAAAATGGCAATGTTGTGTTAACAATGTGTGTCCATTGGGCTGTCACCCATCCAAAAATTGTATAAGAAAAACAAAAACCAATTGAAAATTGGCAGAATAATCTTGTAATGTGATAAAATAGTAAGGCTTTTTATATATATTTGGATGCTGAGGGAGTAATCAGTTACGCCAGTCCTCATATCTAAAAGAAAAGTTAAATTTTAAAACAATTGACGGAAGTGAGATCTGATTATTTAAATGATACTCCTGAATAATATCTAAAATTTGGATTACAGTACAACCCAAAATAAAGAACGATTACCTCAGCAGGAAAGAAGAATCAGCCACTGCTTTACCCTTTCACACCTTTTGACTACCTCTGAATCACTTCCTACTTTTACCTACTTGAAACCACCTTTTAAAATTACATTAAAATCGTATTTAAACAACACAAGTTTAAATTCAAACACCCCCATTGTGTTTGATTTGCTTGGTATTTTCCACCTCTGCTAATTGCATTTACATTGGTAGCTGTCTAAATAGAGTTCTTAATGGGGGCTAAGGTTGTTGTAAGGAGTCAAAGGGAGTTGTAAGGAGATTTGGGGTGGAGAGGAGAAAAGAGGGCAAAATAGGTAAACAGAGGACTTCTGACAGAAAATATTCTTACTTTATTTTGGGTTGTACTGTACGGATGAACAAAAAACTGAAAATGTTGGTTTTTGCTTAGTTTTGAAGTAGCCATCACAATAATTGTTGCATTGAGCTTTATTGGTAAAGTAGCTTTTCTATACAGCCATAAGTTCAAGCTATAACCCCCTGGGAAATCGCCTCCAGAGAGATGAAAAGATTTGATATGTAGATTGAATCAAAATTGAATTAGACATCATATTAAAGAAAAAACATCCGCTGACATGGAAAGAGAATGAAATGCTTGAAATAATGGAATATGGAAGCTCTCATAATTGTGACCTGCTCCACCAAAATGGGTTCAAAGTCGGCCTGTTATCATATTTAGTTATGAAAATGACTTTATTCTACTGTGTACTGGAAATGGGCTTTAAAATGATGGTTCATATGTTTTGATATCTCCTTCCAATCCGAAGATATAGCACCTCAAACATTGATGATGTGAAACATCAAACTTGAGTAAACGGCATTTGAATTTCCCGCCTTTGCAATGAAAGAATTTAAAAAAATCAAGAAGGGGACCCATTTTAGATCATTTAAAATCAATTTCTCGTAAAATGGTCTTAATTATTCAAAGGAAATAACTTTTGCTAGAAAGTGGTACCAACAGCTAAACAACATTGAAATATGACCTTTTGACACATTTTGTTAATTTCTGGGAAATATATCGACCGCTGAGCGCAAAAAGGGACTTAGTGCCACTAAGTCCCTTTTTGAATTTTTGCATATTTCGAAAGTTCAAGACCTAAGGATTAATGCCTGTGAATATTGGAACTAAGCGGGTTAAATTAAAGGAGATATTGCAGGTTAAAGTACAGGATGACACTATTTGTGGAATAAAGTGGAATTTTCAAATTTTTGTTGTCCCTTTTTGTCGTTGCCATTAGAAAATTTCACCCAACGCAAAAAGGAGCATAGTGCTGTTATGCACCTTTTGGCGCTGAAATTTACTTAACAATGATAGTAAAATACTAGCACTAAGCTCCTTTTTGCACCGAAACAAGTCAGCGCAAAAAGGAGCTTAGTGCATCTATGCTCCTTTTTGCCCCACTGATAATGCTTTGTTTAATGCAAGAAGGAGCATTGGTCTTATTTCATAAAAAGTAATAATATTAGCATCATTGTTTTTATATGCATTTGTAGAAAATGTATATTTGAATGTACGTACCAAACATCATTCAAATCGGACTAGTATTGACCGAGCGAGAACTGAAAACAACTGTTCAAAAGTAAAAGGCCTTTTTCTCAAAATGCCATTTTCCACTAAGCTCCTTTTTGCGCCGAGCGGTCGATAAATTGCCTTCTTTGAACTCATTTCGGTGGAGCAGGTCACAATTTGACAACTCCATCAAGAACATATTATTTTCAAATAGCATTTTTTAGGAATGGTATGGATGAAATAAAACTTAATAATAACTGAAACAACAATAATGACTTTGATTTTGGAGAATTCATTTTATTGAAACAGATACCTTCGTAACGACACAAATTTCATAAAAACGTTCCTGCAAATGACACTCAATATCTGCGTTATAAAGAGGGAGCTTTTCAAATGACAACACAAGATGCACCACAACATGTTTAAGTCCAAGAGTTACAGACACCTTGTGGCAATTTTTTGAAGTTCTAAAATGTGCAACATGTTTAAAGCTGAATAACAACTCATTATTTCTAAATCTAAACGGATTTTAAAACTTATGTTTTCCGGAACAATATTATGTTATCATCCAGTAAAATTTTTAAGTCTCCATGATAGACTTAATTTACTATCATATGTAGAATTTTAGGGTTAACTTTAATATATTTTAATACAACACAGAAAGATCAGGCAACAACAGTATGCTGATACCAGTACAGAGAAAATATGCTACTCCCATGCCATGCAATGTATAAACATGCCTGTGTGTTTGTAAAGACCTTATGCCCAGTTATGACATATTTGTTGACATTAATATGATTCTGCGAATACCTAGCAGTCATATTCCCATTAGTACCAATCAGATTGCATTAGGAAATTGCACAGATATGCAATCTGTTGATATACCAAAAATGCTGACTCTACCACTTGCAAGAAAGTTGATACCTCATTGGTTGAATGCTTATAACGCATTGCTTTGCAAGACCTACATGCAGTATATTTAATTTTGTTATGTGACCACAGGTGGCCAAGTGCTGAGTGGGTGATCTTGTGAACCTTTGAAAAAAAGAAAGGAATTACGTCAGTCAATTTGTTGCTGTTCAGAAATTAACAAAACCTCATCAGACATTGAGGCATCACTTTCTAACATCAATTTCTATTGTTTAGTTGGTTTATCTAGGCTTATTTTGCCATATCTTGAAGAAATATCCAAGTGTATGTTTTCTTTTGACCCATCAAATTTTGGAAATTTTGAATTCAGATCCCCCTAGCAACTACAAATCACATTTGATTCAGTTTTTTTTTTTCAATGCCCTGGGTTGCAAAATAATCACAGCAAATAATCTGAAGTATTTTTATATCCATATTGACAGATTTTACCGGAGAGGATTTTATGATGCCACACGACTTTTAAAACATCATCCTTCGGTGTATGTTTATATTTGACCTCAACGGTAGGGGAAACCGGGGCACATTGGGAAGTTTTCAACATCTACTAATTTTGCTCAATGCTGAAATCACTGAGCAACTCAGAAGTTTGCATGAATATCACCAATACTATTGAGCTTTATGCAAGGCATAATAAGTTAGAATGCACTTACCCTTTTGCAGCCAGGCAGCAAAATGTTAATAACTTTAAACAGTTTTAAACATTTAACATAAACTGTCCTGGGTGCGGATATCTATGTAAGTAATGCCTTTGCGATAAATTTGTTCTCAGAGTATGGTAGTCCACTATGCCTCTATTCAATGTTGCCTGAATACCTATTATGTGCTGTCCCAGGTCATTCAGTTGACTTGGACACTTAATTTCTGCCATATTATGTGCGTCCCAATGTGCCCCTAATTAACTGTCCCAATGAGCCCCGATATGACTTTTACACCAAAATGCTAATTTCTCAGGCACCAGTGAGTGTGTGGTTATCAGGATAGCAATTCATAACTGTTCGTTAGCTATAAAAAGTTAATAAATTTCATTCCAATGATCTTTTTCAGGAATCTCATTGATGAAATAAAACAGACTGAAAAAGGTATATCACATCTGAAACATTCATTATATTGAAACAGATACCTAGATAACATCACACAATTTTATAAAACACCCCTTTAGATATGTTGGTTGGGAACTGAATTACAAAATCAGAGCCTTTCCAAAGACAATACAAGATTCACTAAAATATGTTCAAGGGAATATTTAACAAGCCATTCAATTCAAATCTAAAGGGATTTTCCAACCTCCGTCCTCAAGATAACATCTTAGAAAAATAATTTGTTTCTTCATCAAGTAATTTTTTTAACCTACAGAATGAACACTAGTTAAATTGCAATTTTGGTGCAATCTTAATTTATAATGTGTTTACAGCGAAACACTTTGATATAGACACAATGAGGATCAGTTCACTGCGAAAAATGCATTTCTTGACTAATGATAGCTGATGAAGTGTCATCTTCTCTACCTCAACATGGGAAAGATAGAGGCTGTTTGATTAGTCATGATCAATAGAAGGCCATTTGACTTGTCAAATCTGATTTCAGAGTGAAAATCAGATACATAATCCTTTCGTTTGGCTGTCACCAACAAGTGGGATAAGTCTCCTTCAATCAAATTAACATTGAAAGTATTGGGTTTGATCATGACAAATCATCAGCATGATGACACACAAAGTGCCATTTTCACAGTGCCACAGTCCACCTTAAATCTATATCAAAGTGTTTCACTGTAAGGTGGCTCGCTACTCATGTGAAATGGTAGTCAGCGCACATTCACGCGCAGCCAGGCAGGCCCTATCTGTCATGACGTCACCACAGCAGCTCAGCTGTGCTCAGCTGTACATTTCCAGCATCATTTTAAATTCTGAGAATTTTATGCGACGGCTACTTCATTTGGCATTTGTGCCACTTCTCTTGGGGTTAGAGACTTCTCGTTTGAAGCATTAGATGCGCTATGAAGAATACTATAAACCAGCAGACTTTCAGCTTTCTACTTTAAGAAGAAAATTTCTACAAGCGATTTTCGGCAAGCATGTTTAATTTCGCAAAAATGACTCTGTTATATAAATAAATTTCTATATCATTTTCCAGGCCCGTTGGAAGCCTTGTCACTATCATAATATTGTTCCTCACATTATTTTGAAACAGATGACAAAGAAATAGAAAATTCTATATAGTCTTTTTTTTTTTAGCGCAATGATTTATAAAAAGATAAAAATTTTCAAAATCGAAACTTTTGTTCCGAACCCCAACAAAAGTTCTTTAAACTAAATATATCTCTCTGAAATTTTAATCAACTTTTCAAGAAAACTTTCCTCTTTAATTTTATGCTTCATTTAATAACATAGGATGAATGGCCACTGAATGGCAGGGAAAACTTCACAGTAAAAAAAAAAAAAAAAAAATTGAGTTTTTCAGGTTTGCGTGGACTGACTTTCTTTTACATAACCTCAAATATTTTGAAAGAAAGGCTGGTAGCGACCACTTTCGTTTATATATTCTTGCTATAAACTATATTTTGGATCGTTTTAAACTATTTTTAAGAAATCCTATCTTGGAAAGTTCACGAGTATCGAGCCACCTTAAGGACCTTATTCCCAGTCATGATTGCAGAATACCTGGCTGTCATATGTGTATTCCTTCTTAGTATCAATCAGAATGCATTTAAGAAATTGTGTAGTTATGCAATCTGTTGATAAACAAAAAATGCTGACTCTGCCACTTGCAATAATGTTGATACCTCATTGGTTGAATGCTTAAAACATATAATGCTTTGCAAGGCCTACATGCAGCATAATTTGTCATGTGACCAGGGGGTGAACGGAGGTGCCAGATAGCGGATGCTGATCGAAGGCCCGTCCGAAGGGGGCACATGTGGCCAAGTCAGATGCCAAACATCATCCGATAAACTTCAAACATGTTAGCCTTGAGCTTCTAGAGAATGCTTCTTTTGGTTGAAAGAGCATCCCTGTTTATTTGCACAAAAATGGAGATTGCATGCGGCAGTTTGCACTATGAGCAAACGCCACCTTATTGGCCGGCTAATCAGCTTTCTTGACTGGCGTTTTATCTTAAATCTTCTTACATGAAAGCAAAGCTATGCTTTGGCTGAGAAAGACCAAGTGGCCCATGAATTTTACATAGGATTAATCATAGATATTTCTTCAGTGTTTCAAAATTTCAAAAAGTCCCATATTTACTATTCTATGTAATGTACATGTATGTAACTACAACTGGAAATAAACTTTAATTTGCTTTTTTGTGCTGATTTTGCCAATTATTTCTTCACCAAAATACCCCCCCCCCTCCTCCCAAGGATAATATGGTTGGCTCATTATTATTACTGAATGCAGGCAGTAACCCCTCCCTTCATTCCTAGTTCTTTCACAGATCACAAGTGGCAGCACAGCATGCTGTCCTTGACATTGTACTGAAAAGAGATTATCTTCACCCACAGGAGTTTCTAATCTCTTGTTGTTAATGGTGAGCATTTCGTTATTCACTCCATTATTTAATGCACATTGTGTCATGCTGTAAGCCTGTAACTAATGGAAGGTTGTTGTGGGTCAAGATGTGTCAGATCTGTGTGTTGAAGTTTAACCAAGTTAATCTGTAACTGTCTGTTTTTTTTTTGCTTATCCTAGATGATGCAGGCCATGGACGATGCAGGTCAGACATGTTTTAGGGGAACAGCAGTTGCCAAGCAAGGTATTTGCCAGGGGGTTGGTGGAGAGTTACTGTGTGGGGCAAGCAGTCTAGTCTGTAGGGGGGGGGAGGAGGTTGGAGAGTCACATACAACTTTATTAAGACCCAAGATATTAGGCATGAAAGAATTGTTGCGCTAGTATAATAGAATAGTGATGGTGAAAAATTTGTGTCATACGGATTCACACCACAGGGTTTTCTAGCATGCCCCACTCTCCCCTTTTACTCTGTGATGGTTTCTTAACTTCTTTCATAGAAATCGTGTATTATATAATAATGTGATCAATCATTTAATCAGCATTCCTTTTAGTCTAGAGCTCATAGCTATTTCAATTATTTGTGTTTGTTTGTTTGTTTGTTTGTTTGTGTTTTACGCCTCTGCAGCACCTTAGTGGGCTATATCGAGGCAGGCGATTGCCGTATGATGATGAGATGAGAAGACTGTGAGTCTGGCACATACCCTAATATGTAAATGGCACTGCCATGAAATTCGCGCAGCATTGTCATAGAACTACTGCGTTATCTTCAACTTCCATGCAGAAGGCCAATTTATCTTTTTAAAGGACTGGGCAAATGGCCAGATAGATAGAATAGATAGATAAGATCAGATCTATAGATAAGATTAGATAGATAGATGGAGATAGATAGATGGAGATAGATAGATGGAGATAGATAGATAGATAGATAGATAGATAGATAGATAGATAGATAGATAGATAGATAGATAGATCTATAGATAGATCTATAGATAGATCTATAGATAGATCTATAGATAGATAGACAGATTGCACTGACAGCTGTGTAATGCAAATCTGTGTTAAATTTGGATCTGTAAATTTGGATCTATTATGTTAAATTGTTGATGTTACATAACCGAGATCAATAAAACCATAGCTATTCAGAGATGACTGTTTACTATTAGACTGTTACATAATTTGTTGATAGTTAATAAAGATTATGTAACCTTAAGTATGGTTATGATTTCTTACTTGGTGAGCCATTTAAGTCATTAACTTTTGTGTTGACTTTTAATTCTCAGTCACTTCTTACAATCAGGGGTATGGAAATAATTATTTCCAATGTTGATACACATGTTGATTTAAATCCCTGAAATATGTCATTGGAGGTTGTTAAATGACACGACTGAAATTTGAAGCAATTTTGGAAGATATTTGAGGTATTTTAATTATTTACCAAACTAAACTCTGACTAAACTACTAGCTCCACTTTTATGGCAACTACAGGCACTTCCTGTCCAGGCAGTCACTGTAGACTGGAGCAGCAAACAGAATGAGCTGTCCTTGTGCTAAGTGAGCTTCGCTCATGGCTGCCTTCGGCTGCCTTCGGCAGCCATGAGCTGCGCTCATATTAATTCAGGGATGCCCAGGGTCTTTCAGTTGCCCCAGCAGAGAATACTGGATACCACCCGCCTCCATTTAATGTCCCATGGGCTCGGACTAAAATGAGTTCCCGGGGTGAGATTTGAACCCACGCCCTCAATTATTTTTGTATATATTAATAAGTGTTTTTTATGACTATTAAAAAATAAGTTTTCTTCTATGCTATACAGATACAGATACAGATACAGATATATTAATTGTCACATAAGTGAAATTTGGTAGCATGAAATGTATCACAACAGAGGGAATGTGTAGAAATTTAATAAAATAAAATAATGGCACGATTCAATTGTCTTATAGATGCAGGTATAAAGGATAGTCTATAGCGCTCAGTTCTTGCTTTAGTTTGCCTATATCTCCTTCCACTGGGCAACATGGTATACTCGCTATGCAATGGATGGCCTGAGTCCTTTATGATTTTTCTAGCTTGTTTATCAAGCCTAGTTCTGTATTCATCACCATTGTCTGTTAGATGAAAGGTTTTCTTGGTTAATTTTCCACATACGCGTCTAGGTTTATCTGCTTCCCTCTTCAGATACTCAGGTAAATTACCATAAAAAGTCAGCCCGCCGTAGTTAATCACAGGTGGAATAGTGCTGTTAAAGAATAAAGCAACTATTTTTGAGTCGACCCTCATTTTCACCATAGCTCTTACAAAATACATCCTTCTGTTCACCTTCCGCATAACTGTTTTTATATGCTCAGTAAAGGTTAACCTGTCGTCTATGATTAGCCCAAGTATTTGTAGGCTCAACAACTGCATCATTTAACTTTACAGGAGCTCTATCTGGAGGGTCTCTACGAAAATCCCAAATCAATTCCTTTGTTTTGGCCACATTCAACATCAAAAAGTTTTTATCACACCAGCTCTTGACCGTCATAATCAATTCCATATAATCAGTGTCATTATCCTCATTTACAAATCCAGCAATAACGGTGTCATCGGCGTACTTTATAATGCAAGAATGATCATTGTTACCTGATAAATCGTTTGTGTAAAGTACAAACAGGATGGCTGACAATGCACATCCTTGCGGTGCTCCAGTAGATATATGTAAAATACTCGATGACTCATGTCTTGTCCTTACAAATTGCGATCTCATTGTCAAGAAATCCAATATCCACAGTTGGAGAAAATTTGGAACACCCAAGCTACCTAGTTTATCAATTAGGATGTGTGGTTGCATGCAGTTAAATGCCGAACTATAGTCTATCATAATAGCCCTCACAGTGTTGGATGTTTTGGCGTCCACATGTTTCATAATTCTATGAAGTAGGTAAGCTGTAGCATCATCTGTGGATCGTTTGTTGATGTATGCAAATTGTAGTTTATCCAGTTTTGCATTAATGTGTGGCATGAGTAGTGATCGAACAATGCGTTCCAAACATTTAGCTAAAATGGATGTTAGAGTGACAGGTCTAAAGTCATTCATTACCTTGGGCATATCTTTTTTGGCAATGGGAACAATCTCACCCATTTTCCACAAAGTTGGAAATACACCAGTTTGTATAGATGTATTAAAGATGTAATAGAGTATTGTGAATAAGCTATTTCTACATGCCCTTACTACCACACCACTGATCTTGTCTGGACCTATGCTATGTGTTGATAAGTCACAACCTGTTTTAGCCTGAAAAAATCTAGTCTGATACTTAACAGCACAGGTCAAATCCTGACAAGAGTATTTCCTTTATCTGTCATTAGTGAATGTATATTAATACTGAGACAAGACTATGAGGTAAATCAATGCAATACAAATATTGTCTGTCAAATATTCTCTTGAAATGCCATGGGCATTAACCTTCCGACCAAAAGTTTTTCAAGGACTATATAGTATATATACAGTCAGACCAAGAATTATTCGGACGCTTGCTGTTTTGTTATTATCTTAAGGAATTACCGAGTAAGCCAATGAAACATGCATTCGAAAACATAGTTGGCATTGCATATAACCTGCACAAAACAAATTTATGTCAAATTGGCAAGAGATGTGGTGAAAAAAGCTACTTTTGTTAACTCAATGCATCAAAAATTATTCAGACACTTTAATAATGTTGTAGAAAGTGAACTATTTACTATTATTTCTTAGTATTTATGTCAAGATAATGTTCAAAAACTACCTAGGGACCATTATGACTGCATAGAATGATAGTTGTGACCCTCAATTGAGAAAATTAGAACAAATATTGGAGATAAACATTACATCCAGTTTATCACACTTTCATGCACTCTTTAACCTCAAACATGCCTTGCATTGATTCAAATTGCTAATAGTTTACCTCAGAATTGTATTCTTAAAGCTTTGAGTCACAACATGAAACACTAGAGGCCGCATACTATGTTCAGTGCACTTTTGCAATTCTTTGTCAAATTTACCAAAACAAAAACATGTCCATGTGGCACCAAAATCTAACAAATTATTTATTCCAAGCTATATTCCATGCATGGTCCGAACTGCAGTCTGCAACTCAATGGGACACTCTGAACTTCATTTGTGAAGGGGGCAAATATGTGATTCTTCTGCATCAATGCTATTCCAATGCTATTCCAATGCTATTCCAAGGGAGATTGCTCCATGAAAGCACACTATAGTTTTAGTATGCATATCATTTGTAAACAACTGGTGTAATGGGCAATCCTGTAGGGGAAGATGTGGACCGATGGGCCATGGGGACCGAAGGCCATGCAACATTATTTTAAGTGATTTGATGGATTGCACTGGCACAGTGGACAAGGATTCAGAAAGCTGTTGGAGCCAAAAACAAAAACGAAAATACCAAAGTGCATAACATTTTTCAAGTAAGCCTGTATTTCAATTTTATTTTGATAGAACAGTTAACAATTGTCATTTTATGATATAGTCCGCATCTGATCTGCTGAGGGCCAAAATCTGGGATTTCGTTGACCCCACCTGTTTAGCCAGGTTTCGTAGTACCAAATTGTAGCAAATTTAGTATAGATTCTATTTCTGCCTGTTACCAAGTTGGCAAGATACCTGAAACATACTCAAATTTTAAAAAATAGGACAAACGTTGCAAAAATCAATTTTTTAAATATTTTGCTCCTTAAATATTTAAAATTCAGCCCTGGCCTTAAAAATTGTCTGCATATCATGATTTTTTCAGAGGATTATCACGAAAGTATTCTACAAAAGATAAGAGAACTAATTTCTACCTAACTTCAAGATGGCCACCAAAATTAAAGATGGCCGCCTGATAACAAATATGATTTCCCTCTATATAAGATGTTTTTCCGAAATAATTTTTTTATTGATATTTCAAATTGCTTCAAACTGGAAGAAAGTGGTTGGCTACCATCAATTTATTGTATTTTACCATTTTGTGAAGAGAGAAATGATCTAAATGCTATACTTCCCATTTTATAGGGGTTAAAATTGGCCCTGACGTGCAATTTGGTGTGAAAAGTTGCTGTAAACGGATCTGGGATTTTCATCTAAATCCGTGGGTCCAGTTTTGCTGCTTCATTGATCACCCCAAATATTTAATAAGATTTTGTTATACCAAATTGTTGAAAATTTAGTATAGATTGCATTTCTGCTTGTTACCAAGTTGACAAAATACCTGAAAGATGCTCAAATATCCAGAATAGAAATTGCCGAAATGTTAAAAAAAAAAATTATTTTTCATATTTTGCTCCAAAAAATATTTAAATTCTAAACTGACCTTAAAAATTGTCCAAGTATCACGATTTTTTTCAAGGATAGAAGATCACAGTATATTACAACAGATGATTGAACAAATTTGCTTTTATTTTTGAAATGGCCACCAATATTCAAGATGGCAGTCTGACACCAAATCTGATTTACCCATATTTTAGCTTATTTTTTTTAAATAATTTTTTTAATTCACACTTCTTATGGCTTCAAGCTTGAAGTGAGTGGTTGGCTAATATAGATTGGTTGCATATTCTACCATTTTGTGAAGACCGAAATTACTTAAATACAGTACTTTCCATTTTAAAGGGGGTTAAAGTTGGCCTGGACATCCAATTTTGTGTGAAAAGTCACTTTAAACGGATCTGGGATTTTCATCTAATTCCTTGGGTCCGGTTTTGCTGCTCCATTGATCTCCCCCAATATTTATTCAGGTTTCTACATACCAAATTGTTGAAAATTTAATATAGATTGCAATTCTGCTTGTTACCAAGTTGACAAAATACCTGAAAGGTGCTCAAATATTCAGAAATTGCATGCAGAAATGTCGGGAAAAAATAATTATTTTTCATATTTTGCTCCGAAAAATATTTAAATTCAAAAATGACCTTAAAAATTGTCCAAGTATCATGATTTTTTCCAGGATAGAAGATCAAAGTATTCTACAACAGATGACAGAACAAGTTTGTTTTTATTTTCAAAATGGCCACCAATATTCAAGATGCGTCTGACACCAAATCAGATTTACCTATATTTTAGCTTCTTTTTTATAAATAATTTTTTTAATTCATACTTCAAACTGGAAGTGAGAGTGGTTGGCTAATTTAGATTGGTTGTATTCCACCATTTTGTGAAGACAGGAATTATTTAAATGCAGTACTTTCCATTTTATAGGAGGTTAAATTTGGACCGGACATCCAATTTTGTGTGAAAAGCCGCTCAAAATGGATCTGGGATTTTCATCTCATTCCTTGGGCCCAGTTGTGTTGCTTCTTTGGCCTCAACCCTCTCCTCCCGTATTTAATCAGGTTTCTTCATACCAAATTATTGCAAACTTAATATAGATTTTACTTCATGTTTCAAATTGAAAAAATACCTGAATGATGCTCAAATTTAAAAGATAAATGGGGAAATGTTGGAAATAAAAGGGTTTTTTTCACATTTTAAATTTAACTCTGACCAGAAAAATTGTCCAGTGTCTTGATATTTTCAGGTCAACAATGTAGAAGGTCAATCAGAATAACAATGAAGAAAGTCAATCAGAATAACAGCAGACGGGGAATTCAAAGGCCATCAATATGATATGCATTAGGCCTACTACCCTTGATATCCCAGGTAAATACCCAGCTCTCTGATTTATGTGTCAAAAAATTATGAAATAACTTTCTGGGAACTGGGTATTTAAATTGGTCATAGAAGGTCAATCAGTATATGAAAAGATTGGGAATTGAATGGCCATCAATATGATATGCATTAAAGCCCTTGATGTAGACCCAAAAACCGCCGCTACACTGCCGTCAGTTGCTCCATTAAGGCCATCAACTGAAACCAGCTCTTAATTTCTGCAGCCATATCCCAGCCAGCCGTTTGCACTGCAGCTCAGTCAGTTAATAATTTGAGTGATATTAAAGGCAGCAATGAAGTTAATTGCAAAACCAGCCAAATCAGGTAATCGTGTTTATTGCAATATTGGAGGTTACATTTATGTCTCTCTCTCGGTTGAATTAGTACTTAGCAATTAAGGAGCAACACTTGGCATAGGCATATTTCGCGAAGGGTTAGGGGGGGCTGCCTGGCATCAGGGCAAATGGCCCATCAGGGCAAATCCTGACCAATATCAAGGCAAATCCACTGCCCTGGCTATATCCATTACATGTATGTTAAAATTTCAGGGGAAAATAGTGACAGCGGTATGCCTAGATGACGCTTGGGGAGTAAAGTAGTTTAAGAAGGCTACTCAGTTGCTATTTGTTTGGGATACTAAAATCATAATAAAATCATATCTAAATTTCATTATTTATTATGAATATATGTTTATAAACTGGTGTTTATTATTAGCCAGTCTATAAGCTACAAGTGTGTTTGTAAGAGAGATGCGTACCAATAAGGTGAGATGCAGAGAGAGAGAGAGAGTTTATTTTCAGCATCATACACAGGTAAATGAGGTAATTACAGTACATATAAGAATCAATATTTCAGATCTATGACACTGAAGCGTCCCAAAGGAGTAATATTACTCGTAAGACTTGGGTCCTTGGTGATGATGAGATGAGATGAAGGATGGGGGATGAAGATGGTATACTGATGCGATTTCATAACAAATTTATAACATATAGTCAAGTATACTAAAATGACAATCATGTTTACAGAAATTTTTGATTCGAATAATGTCAGAAAATGTTTTGAAATAATAATTAGGTTGTTAAAGGATCGTTCTGCTTCCAATTGATATATATATTCAAATTATTCAATTCTTTTCAAATATTTACAATATGCCTTAAAATAGTATTCGTAACATTTCTAGTGAATCAAGTAAAGTAACTCATAGAAAAGATAGAATTTCATGTGGTGCAAACACGGCAGTTGTGAGTATGACATGATTCTTGATAGGAGGCAATGAAATGACGTCTTAACTTTCGGGAGAAGGCATGTTGGCTGATGTTCGAGGTGCTAGTGATGTTAGTTGGTAAACTATTCCAAGCTTTAAAGATTTTACTATTAAGGCCTTGAGTTTCGATGTTTGACTTGATATTGAGTTGGTGTATATTATGCCGTTGTCTAGTTTCATTGGAATATATTGATCTATTTGTGAGTAACTGGTTAGTTAAGTATGGATGAACGATTGTTTCCATCTTGATTTTAAAGTAAATCATACAGCAGCTATGAGTAAAAATGTCGTTTATCGTCAATAGAGATAGTTTTTTGAACAGAGGTGCTGTGTGGCTAATGAAGCGTGCTTTGCATATATGTCCAATGACTTTCTTTTGTATGATATTTAGTCTCTTTATTTCTTTATTTTTACTGTTTTCCCAGGCTGTGATTCCATAGATAATATGTGGTAGTATTAATGATGTATATATTGTTTTGAGACTTAATGTTGAAAGTGTATACTTCAGACGTGCTAATAGGGCTACCACTTTAACAATTTTATTGGTTTTGTTGCTTATATGTGATTTCCAGTTTAGTTTATTGTCAATGAATGCTCCAAGGAACTGTGTTTGGTTTACTTCCTTTATCGATTTATTATCTATGAAAATTCCAGGACAGTTCATTAGGTGATTTGAATTTTTTGATTCAATCTGGATGAAATTTGTTTTTTCTATGTTCAGGGATAATTTATTGAGAGAAAACCATTTTTGTAAAGCTGTAACATCTTTGTTTGTATTTTCAATTAAGGTATTGTAATTATTTTCAGTGAATAGCAAGGTGTCATCTGCAAAAAGTCTGGCATCAGATGTTCGGATAGAGTTTTTCAGGTCATTAATGTAAACTAAGAAAAGTAGGGGACCTAGGATGGAGCCTTGGGGAACCAGGCTAAACATAAATGGAAAGTAAATTGCATACATTTAAATCATGTTGTCTTTGCCTAGAATACCAACAATAATTATTTATGTTAGCAAATTTCCCAACCGATCCATATGACATATAAACTAAAGCATTAATTTGAAACAAAGCTACAAGAGAGGCAAATCAGATTTGTTCTCAGGTGGCCATCTGGGATTTTAGTGGCCATCTTGAAAACTGAAGAAAAGTGGCTATTTTATTGGCTGAAAGAGAACTTTCTCTTTCAGTCAATGTGAGAGAATGGATCAGGTCCGTTTTTCTCAAGGTGCCTCTTGCCACAGGAAGAGGACTTGCCACAGCTAGAGTTTGCTTATATGATGCATGGCTAGGGGGTCTAGTATGTTGCTTCATTGCACCGGAGTCCTGCACTACTGTCATGTGCTAGACTTGACTTGGCTGTGTCAGTTTTTCTGACAACATGGTCACTGCCATGGCCTTTTGAGTAGTGGTAGTAGTTTTCCCTCAGCTGGGTCAGTGGGTGTTGATTATCTGTTGTATCAGTTGATCTGTATTCAGGGCCGTAGGCTGGGAAGAATCAAAGGGGGGGGGGGGGCTGAGACTTATCCGGCGGCCTGCGGACCCTGGAAAACTCCAGAAAATTTGAAATTTTTACATTCAATGCACCTTTATTGGCCAAATCCTGGTGTGAGGGGGGCAGTTGTCCAGTCCACAAGGGGTCCTCCAGGTGCCCAAATGCATGCATCTCTAAACCGGTACTTGAGCTTAGAGCTGCTGTGCATGTAAAATTGGTCCCATTGGTAATGCCGGATAGATATTGTAATATTATAAGAATAGGCACTCTCCCCTCAGCTTCACAGCCAAACCATATGCATTCTGGCCTGATTGACTGTGGAGAGGTGCCCAGGATTGTACTTTTTACCTTCAGCGAACGAAGTTCGAAGAAGGTATTGTAATCACTTGGGTAAAAATGTTGTCCGTCCGCCGGGCGGGTGGGCGGGCGGTCGGGCGGCGGGCGGATAGATCGTTTCCGGGCCAGCACTCGGCCTCTATTGAGTGTACATGGATGAAATTTGGTACACATATAGCCTGTATGGTCTTGTTGTGCCTTTTGATGGTCTAATTGATAGATATTCAATACCTTTGGAAATAATTGAGAAAATATAAAAATTATTTTTGTTCGTTTCCGGGCCAAATCTCAGTCACTATTGCATGTGCACTTATGAAATTTGGTACAGATGTGGCCTATATGGTCTAGTTGTGCCTTTTGACGGTCTCATTGATGGATATTTTATACTTTTTGCAAAAATTTGGAAAATAGAAAAATATGTATTTTTTGGTTCTTTGGGCTGAGACTCGGTCACTATTGCATGTAAATGGATAAGGTTTGGTACACACTTGGCCCATAAGGTCTTGTTGTGCCCTTTGAAAGGTCTGGTGGAAAATATTAAATGCTATTTGAAATATTGAAAAAAAAAGAGAAAAAATAAATTTTTTGTTTCTGGCCCAAGACTTGGTCACTATTGCATGTACATGGATAAAGTTTGGTACACATATGACTTATTTGGTCTAGTTGTGCCTTTTCATGGTCTGACTGGTACATATTCTATACTTTTTGTAATATTGAGAAAAAATATTAAGAATAATTATTTTCTTATTGGAGCCAAAACGTGCCCACTATTGCATATACAGCAATGCCATTTCCTACACGTATCACCTATAAAATGTACCAGTGCTTTTTGACTTGTATTTAACACTATTTGAATGATTGGAAAAACTTTGTACATGCATAAAACCGTACCATAATATAAGTAAATTAGGATAATAAGGCCTTTCCCTGCTTTTACAAACCCTGGCAAGCACACAGGTAGATCGCAGGGCAGCAGGCAAATAACAGATAATAGAACGCCATTAATCGACCACTGTTGCATACCTATAATATACGGAATTTGGTAAACACGCCAATTTTATGATGTAATGTAATCTTCTAAATGTGTTATTCGCTGAAGGTTTGCTGCTGCGCAGCCTATGTTTGCATTTACAGTCTATATGCCAAGTGTATTCTCATTAAAAGTTGTCAAGATATTGAATACAAACATTTTATTGGGAACTTTGAATACATTTATTGTTACTTAATAATACCAGACACCACAAAGGTGAACATTCTGATATTATCATATCGACATGGACATTTTACAATACAATTTACTTTAACTAGGTTTTTTAATACAACAAAGCTCTTCAATAAGTACAACAATGCTCTTCAATTAGTACAACAATGTTCTTCTATTAGCTTTTCAGATGTGCAACAATGCTCTTAATGTTTACTTTACATATTCAAAATGTGTACTATTAACTCAGACTGTTATTAGATGTCAACAGAGAGCACATTCAGTAGCCTTGGACTCCCATAACACAATTCTAACTCTGTAGTTGGTAACATAAAAAAAAACACTACTACATGAGCCGGTCCTCTTACATCGGTCTTCCTGCCGCATGTAACCTGACTCGTGCTCAAATTCTCAACATCGAAAACTCAATATATATATATCTAAAGTCACCAACCTTTTTAGTCAACAATGTGTCACAGAAATCCAATTAAACCAGATGTGGGAGCCCGGAATCAGTACCCAGCAGTGCATTGCTACATGTATGTGAGACTGAGACCGCTGGGCACTTCCTCAGACCCACACTCTCATGTTTCTATCCCTTTCTACATGATCTTGCTATCTAACTAACTAACTCACCAAATCGGATGTCCGGACAAGCTTAACCCCCTCTATAAAATGGAAATAACTGCATTTAAATCATTTCTCTCTCCACAAAATGATAGAATACCACCAATCTATATTAGTCAACCACTCACTTCCAGCCTGAAACCATTTGAAGTATGAATTAAAACAATTATTTAAAAACAAAAATAAGCTAAAATATAAGTAAATCCGATTCTTTTCAACATTTCAGCATGCAATTTCTGAATATTTGAGCATCTTTCAGGTATTTTGTCAACTTGGTAACAAGCAGAATTGTAATCTATACTAAATTTTCAACAATTTGGTATGTAGAAACCTGAATAAATATTGGGGGAGATCAATGAAGCAGCACAACTGGACCCAAGGAATTACACGAAAATCCCAGATCCGTTTAAAGCGACTTGTCACACCAAATTGCCTGTCGGGGCCAATTTTAACCCCCTGTAAAATGGAAAGTATGGAATTTAAATCGTTTCTGTCTCCTCAAAATGGAAGAATGCAACCAATTTATATTAGCCAACCACTCACTTTAAACTTGAAACCATTAGAAGTATGAATTTAAAAATATTTTTTCAAAAAGAAGCTAAAATATAGGTAAATCCGATTTGGTGTCAGACAGCCATCTTGAGTATTGGTAGCCATTTTGTAAATAAAAACAAATTTGTTCCATCATCTGTTGTAGAATACTTTGATCTACCATCCTTGAAAAAATCATGGAACTTCGACAATTTTTAAGGTCAGGGTTGAATTTAAATATATTTTGGAGCAAAATATGAAAAAATAAAAAATTTCCGACATTTCTGCAATTTCTGGATATTTGTGCATCTTTCAGGTATTTTGTCAACTTGGTAACAAGCAGAAATGCAATCTATACTAAATTTTCAACAATTTGGTATAAAGAAACCTGACTAAAAATTGGGGGTGATCAATGAAGCAGCGCGACTGGCCCAAGGAATTAGATAAAAATCCCGTTTCCGTTTACAGCAACTTTTTACACCAAATTGCATGTCGAGTCCAACTTTAATCCCCTATAAAATGAAAAGTATGGCATTAAAATCATTTCTGTCTTCACAAAATGGTAAAATACAATAAATTGATGGTAGCCAACCACTTCCTTCCAGTTTGAAGCCAACTGAAATATTAATAAACAATTATTTCTGAAAAATAGCTAAAATAGAGGGAAATCATATTTGTTATCAGGTGGCCATCTTTAATTTTGGTGGCCATCTTGAAGTAAGGTAGAAATTCGTAATTCTATCTTTTATAGAATGCTTTGGTGATCATCCTCTGAAAAGATCATGACATTCGGACAATTGTTAAGGCCAGGGCTGTTGCAGCCAATATCCACTATTGCGCCCAATAGGCCTATTGGGCAAGGCTATTTTGCCTTTTGGCAAAATATAGGGTCTTTTGGCAAATTATTGGGTCTTTTGGCAAATTATTGGATCTTTTGGCAAACTATAGTGCCTTTTGGCATCCTCTAAAATATCCGCGGGGCATTTTGGCAAAATATAGGTGCTTTTGGCGCATGCCTAAACCACACATTATCACTCACTCAAATTATAGCGGATTTTGACAAAGATCCTGTCCTTTGGGAATATGCCCAAATCATTCATTATCATTCACTTAAACTATAGTGGATATTGGCAAAGATCAATCTGTTGGATATTAGCTATTTTTAGCCTAGTGAGTGATAATGAGTGAAATGGGCAGTGGATATTTTATGCCTAAATGCCATATTATTGCTCATTGTCGTGAGCAATAATAAGTGAATTTGGCAAAGGATATTTTGTGCCTAAATGCCATATTATCGCTCACTCTCATGTGGAACCATCTTGCTTGTTACTGAGCACATTTTAAATAGAAATAATGGTCCTACAGAGTCAAAATTGATATCAAAATGTAGGAAATTAAATTTCTGAAATGATGCTGCCAGTTAGAAGTTGATGCACCTCATATTAACGGCGCTCGACTACGACTTGGTCGCTGGCAAAAATTTGATGGTTATGACAAGGTGGGGTCATGAAATAAATTTTAATGAATGGTTATGACCTGGTGACCCACAAAAAATATATGGTAACCAGTTGGTAGGGTTCTTGGTTACCAGTTGGATGGGTTACTAGCTGGCAACTTGGCAGGTTGCTATAGCCGACAGGGCGGGTACCCCAACCCCCCCCTCAGAATTTGATCGAAAAGCTTAATTAGGGGCGGGCCATATGATCGGGGGGCTATACATCTTCTGTGAAAAAAAAAATTTGATTCCCACTTGACACCAAAAAAAAGTTTGTTCAGCGAATGAAAAATACAATAAAAAAAGTTTGTTTCGACCGGTAGCTAGTGTATCGTAATTTGTTAAAGTTGTGGGAAAGAAGTGTGTCACTCGTCCGCATGTGAAAAAATTGTTCGTCGATGCTTCACAAACGAATAAAAAGTTAGTCCCGGGGGTAACCAAGGCCCCACACTATCGTCACGGACATATTAATGTTAAAATTTTCCGAGGGATTCCCTTGTGCGTTTTCTTACAGGCAGTCTCTGCCCCCCCTCCCCGTGATTCAGCCCAGCCTATAGGCCGATGGCTGGTTATACTGGGAGCCCTTGTCTTCGGGGTCATATTGTCATGGCGTCCTCCTTGGCCTCAGTCTCAGATGTCCAATCCTTGACCATGGCTTGGTCTCGGTTGTCTTTCGGCCATTCTAGGAGGCCTTGAGACTAAGGTTGGGACGACAATGGTTTTTTGATATCATGATATCTTAATGGGGCTGATATCGCGATAACACGATATATCGCGGGTGTCATAGAATCCAGAAAAAGAAAAAGCAAGAAATCAACCTCAATTCACGTTGCGGATAATCTTTTCTTGAAACTAATGCAATGACACTTCCTATTTCACCTGAGATCTTTTGAGAATTTAATTGGACGAGTGCGTACATGTCAAATTGACAGATGAGAGCGATTCAGAATTTAGTAGTTTTGAACAAAAAAAGATACGATATGAAACAGTATTTCACGATAAAACACTGTATCATTCATATCGCGATACCCCTGACCATGATATCATGATATTCAATGTTGGAAGATACAGCGATATATCGATTATCGTCCCAACCCTACTTGAGGCTGGCCTCGTCCTCGAGGCCAACATCGTCCTCAGCCTCGATGTTTCATGTCGAGGTCTCTGATGTCTCGGCCTTGACTACAACACTTAATTACTAACTTAATGGAGAAGTCCAGAGGTATCATGCTAACAAGGCCCCATCATAACATCAAGGTTGATGACCTAAGTAAATTTCGCAAAACAGCCAATATAAAATTCAATATGCTGAAGCAGTCTTCATGCTGAATTTACATTACCAACTGTACCATATCGACATCGTGTGCAAAAGAGAAGGAATAACAACTGAACAGAAAAAGATATAATCAATGAAGTTTTATTCTTACACAACACCACAAGAAACCTTACTACATGGGCAATACAATTACCTTCCCTTGTGGACAATTTCCTTTGAGGAACGTTGGTCGGAGGAAGCATTAAACCTCCAATCCACATCGGACCCAACGTTTGAAAACTACGTATTTTGTCGACAACTTGCTACGAGATTACTACGTACGTATATATCGTAAATGATGCGTATTTCTCAAACATTTCTGTACAACGTGGCCCCCACGTTGAAGGAACGGTCGTTATACGCCTCTGGGGCGTCAGGCGTGGCAGGCCAGCCCAGCGCGCTTCTTCTTCTTCTTCTTCTTAGGACTTCCCGCCTTTCGATAGGCGCACCTCCCTGAAGGGAGTTAAAAACAGTCATATAACATTATTTACATTGTTCATGGTAAAAGAGCTTCTATATCTCTCGATATTTAGGCAGAAAGCCCCGGAGATCTGGCTAATGACACTGAGATCCTGATTTTTATACGAAGTCAGGTGCTTCTTCTTGAAACGTCCTCCATTGAGGATTGCTAGGCAGAACTCCTCCTTTGTGCTAGGTCCAGTTATATTGTTTCTTCTGTAAATGTCTTCGAGTTTCTCAGCTGTAGGTCTACGGATGTGCTCTGTAGCCGGGCATATTGCGCTGTGTCTTGCGCATGCGCAAACATCCGACAAGAAGGACGCCATGGCTGTCCACGCTTGTGTATACTAGATTTATATAGGTCTAGAACACCATTAATCCCTGTGTAACAATTTATTTAACCATTGCCAATTGATTCTAGGATGTGCTTTGGTTAAATGACTCCTTCGGATGGACTCTAGCTGCTGTGTATGCTTCACAATCACGCTGTCAATCGGCGATATGAATCATGTGGTTTTTCTTGACAGCGCTTGTATTTCGGAATTAAATTGACTATATCTAGTCAAATATGACTTGTTTGAGTGTGGATTCCATGCATACATCGAGGAGAGACCTGTACACGAGTGTGACGGAGGTATAATGGTGTTCTAGACTTATTGCTTGCATATATGATGCATGAATTTGGAATGACAACCAGCGAGAAGCAGGGAGGTGCCGGCCAGGGGCGGAGCGCTCGGATGGCCCGGGGGACTGCCGCATTGCTTCAGGCGGACCCCGGCACCCGGCCTGCCCTGCCCCCTTCAGAAAAAATAAATGAAATTGAATTAAATAAAGCCCTTGAATTTTGGCCCTCATTATGGTTGAATAAAGAATGCTCTCATATGATTTTACTGCAGGAATTTTTTTAGGGGGGGGGGAGATTTCAAGAATTTTTTTTTTTGAGGTCTTGAGGGTTGGTGAATTTTTTGTCGGAGATCTGCAAAGAGAAAACATGAATTAAAGCAGTGAAGACAGAAGAGAAAAACAGAGAGAGATAGAGAGAGCAGAGCCAGGCAGCAAGCACTGAAGGTGGCTCCAAAATTAGCAGACTTTTCTTCCTTGTTTTACCAAGCAGTCTACAGTCCATTTAAGGACTACAATAAAAAAAAAAAAAAAAAAAATTCACTTACCTTGTAAGGGATTAATACTGCAACTCTGAAGAGTTGGAAAAATCCCAATCAAAATTAGCCTGCTGGACAGGTGGCATTCCGATGCAAGTAGACTCAGTTCAACTCCGGTCTTAACTGATTCTCTCTTGCTCGTTTCTGATTGAGCAGTACTTCAGATTTTTATTTTGGCCTATCTTATCTTTCATATTTTAAGAGATATTTATTTGGTAATTTTTGTGACTGGTGCTGCTACTATTTCTTTATGGCTTCATCCAATTATCACCAGCAAGCATCCTGTTGGAGGTTTTATACACTCAAAAGTTACCAGATAGCTTGGAATAGGTATGAAATAGATGGCGCTACAAGGCTCTCTGAGACTCAAGATCCCAGGTTCTGCAACTTTGTGCAAACCTTCAACAAACCTTTGGCAGATACGTATGATCAGACGTTTGCCCTGAACATTACTTTCAAACGTTGTCCATACATATCAAAAACATGTTGGAGAAACCTTGGAACTTACGTATTTCCAAATGTGCGACCATACCTTTGATCAACCTATGAATCAAAGGTATGGTCATACGTAATAGTCTAAGATTGTAAAAACCTCTCAAATGAATGTTCGACAAACCTATGAATCAAAGGTATGGTCAAACGTAATAGTCAAATGTTCTTCAAACCTCTCAACCAAAGGAATGACTTACGTAATAGTCTAAGGTTTCAAAAACCTCTCAAATAAATGTTAGACAAACCTATGAATCAAAGGTACGGTCATACGTAATAGTCAAACGTTCTTCAAACCTCTTAACCAAAGGTATGAATTACGTGTGACTAACACGTTTAACCAGACATTACAACCAAACATTCTTCCAACCTCTCAACCAAAGGTATGACTTACCTGTGACTCGAACGTTCGGCCAAACTATAAAACAAACTATCTGCCAACCTCATACTAAGGTTGCGACTTACGTTTGGTTTTCCATCTGAGTGCAACGTTTGGAAATTACCTTTGGCCTACCTTTGTCATACGTTGTTTGGCCCAACGTTTGATTCCAACCAAAATAATTACGTAGGGAAAGGTTTGATTTACGTTGCTGCTCGGGAGGGTTATTGGTTATCTGCTCACTTAGTTCAGGAAAATTCACCTGATTCAAAAGCAATTTTGAAAACCTTGTTAATAATGATAAGAATAGTAATTTATTGTGCCTCTTCCAGTAAACTACTTAAAAGCACTTATTTGTAGGATTTTCCTGAAAATTTTATTTTTTTAAAAATATTGAGAAAATGGTTACATAACTATGAAACAACAGTTGACCATACAGTCAGAGTAATTTTTGGATACTCAGAATTTAAGAGATTATATTACAAATTGTATATTAAATTATTCAATTATGATTATACAATGATATTACAGGAGCTCCATACTATGAAGCTGGGACTGGGACTTGTAAAATATATTAAAATGCAAAAATATTTATAATCGGCAAGTAAAGAAACTGTTAAAAAATGGAAAGATTTTTTATTTATTACAATATAAATCTGATGTGAAATAGACATTACAATATACAGGTTACAAAAAGACTGAATAGTAAAATTTGATTGGGGAAAGATTCCTTGAGTTGGACACTTTTAGGATGTCTTTTTGAGTCGGACACTGTCTTGTATGATCCTGAGCAACTGTATCTTTTATGCGTTGAGGAGACAAGCATCAGGCTCAAGGAGACACCATGCCTTTTTTAAGAAGTTAACCCAAAATCCATAGATTTTCCTATTCAATTGTTCCCATTTCTTTTAGAGTAAGTGAAAGTATTTAATTTGAGAGCCTTTTTACTAATCTATAATCCATAAGCAAACTAGGTACACTTTCTAAAATGTCCACAATCCAAAGTGTCAGATTCACGGTACCTTACCCTATACCTATACAGATTTTGAAGAGCCATGTACACTATACTTTAAAATGTTCTCAAATTGTCTATAGCTAGCACAATTCCTTCTTTTGAGACCATTAAATCTGTATAATGGTTCTTCTCCCAGATGTCAGAAAGTCCAGTAACTAAGTCCGATCCAAGGCATAGCTGCATCTCTGAAATGTAAAATTAAAACTATGAAAGAATTAGGTAAATTGGGAAATTTCATGCCATTAACAGGAAAAATTACTCGCTCTCTTGTTCTTTCTACCCATCTAGATTGAAAAGTCTTTATTGTACCGGAGGAAATTTGTTTTACATTATAAAGCTCAATGACGGGAAATAAACACTGATTTTTTTTTTTTTTAATTTAAAATTATGAGACTATAATATTTAAAAAACCAGGTTATTGGAATTTGAGATTTATTTACGGACAACAAGTAAGATTCTTATAAAACTTTAACACTAAGTAGACTCGACTTGGGGCCAAGATTTATAGGAAATTGCAAAGTGTGTAAAACTTGTGCACTCGCAGCATTTTGACACAAATTCAAACTTGCCAAGACATTTAATGGTGGGGGCCTACAAATTTTGGTCAGGCAGTACAAAGCTGTGTGTTTCGCAGAATGGTAGGATTTGCCCTGATATATGCCATTTGCCCTGATGCCCGGGGGGGGGGGGGCGGGCTGCAGCACCCACTGACCCCATGCGAAATATGCCTATGAAGGCTCCGACCACAGACGTGTGAGAAAGTGACTGTGTTGCTAACTCAGTGCCTACATACTTGACTTGACCAACCTACATTTTGACGGTCTTTGAGCTACCAATGGTAGGTAGCCAATCTTGAAACAACGACCAAAAGAAAATATTTCAATTTTTCACACCTGACATCATCACCCCAAATTTTTTCCTTTATGACATCCAAGCAATTCAATTTAGAAAACATTCCTACGTAGCTTAATAAACTTTGAAACTACATTTCAAGAGATTGGTCTTTTCAAACAAAAACCTGACTTTAAAGTAACATCTGGGTCATTCCATGTGAAATCAACCAAAATTTGAAAAGTGCCCCACCTCACCATCCCAGATTTTCATGAAACTGCCCACATTTGAAGAACTACATGGAATGAAAGTATACAAAATTTCAGTTCTGTACATAACCTCAAATTTGAGAAAGTACTGACAGATTGAAATTTGAAAACTCGAACAGAAAATTAAAAATTGTCCCTTCAAGAAATTGCTGTCATTTATTGACTGCTCAAAATTATGACCTAAAATATTTCAAATGAATGCTTGATATCTCAATAAACAAAATCATGGCTGAAAGCAAGTTGCTGAAAATTTTTTTCAAAGTTGGAAGGTTTATCACACTAAAACTCAATTTTCAATAATTTCCCACTTGGTCACAAAACTTCCTAAATCAAAAATATTTTACAAATTTGTTCTTTGGGGTGAGAAGAAAGGGTAATATTAATTGTACATCCCTGGCTGATGTTTGTTGTTATATAGACTAAGCTCAAATTTAAAAAAAGACAAATTTACCAATATTCAGAGTAAAAAATCACAATGTAGGATAGGTCATAGCAACAGCACATGCATATCATGTGAAAATACATGCAAACGGCTTTTGATACACAAAAGATACGTCTCGTGTTTATGAATTTTTCTTAGTCATATTCAAACTTATGAAACGCCTCAGCAGTTTATGCCACCTATCCCACATGGTGATTTCTCCCAAAAATGGTAAATTTAAATTTTGTCAAAAGTATACGGGGTATAAATGGCTGCCAGCAATACCTAAGGAAGCCTTTATACTTTTACTAATTCTAATCACCCCAAAGAACAAATATGTGGAATATTTGATATTTTGAAAGCTACTCGGAGGAGATAAAAATCATTGAAATCTGGAATTTGGTGTGATAAATCATACACATGATAAAAATTCTGGAAGAGTGGCAAATTCATCAGGGTTAAAATTCTTGAACTACAATTTACAAGTACATGAGCAGATTGTTACATAAATAAACAAAAGAGATATTAAATTTTTAGAAATGGACAATTTCTGATTTTCGGACCATATTTTTATCTTCAGTTGGCCATGACTTCCTCAATTTTTGAGATACAGCTTAGAAATTTCACACCAATTCCTTCAATATTGTGTTCTTAATATGTGGTCAGTTTCACCAAAATCTGAGAAAGTGCGGTGGGGACCATTGGTTGATTTGAGATGGAATGACCCATCTGTAATCCCAGATACTTGCCTTCAGTCACTGGTAATATCACTGTTGTATCTCTTTGGGCAGAAGTTAAGACAGTCATGTCAGCATTTTCATGGACTTGTACAGAGTTTGGAAACAGCCTGATGACGCCTTTTCCCCAACTACAAAAAGACAAAAGCATGTTAAAGGATAAGGAAAAATTCTATTCAGGGCCACGCCAGATTATTTTTATGAATGGATAAAGGAATTTTTGTACTCTAAAATAGAAATAGAATTTATTTTTTTAATTAATTAATTTCTTTTTGAAAGTGCTAGCAGTGAATAAAATATGTCCCCCTTTAAATAAACTAGAAAATCTCAAAGATCATTCTATGATTTTTAAGAAAGTTCCCTGAATTTTAGGCCTGTATATCGACCTTAAACGTGTGTATTTATATCTTAGGGGCATTATTCCAAGCTGACCCCGCAGCCTTCAAGTGAGCCAAAAAAAAAAAAAAAAAATCTGTGTCGTTTCTGATGGATATGACAAATTTCACCATTTGAATATGCAAAACACCTCTTTTTCAATTTCAATGACGGTTGACCAGTTTGCAGGCTTGCATGTTGATATTGTGCCTGAGTATTTGTAACTTGATTGCTTTTTTTCTGAGCCAGCGGACACTGAGTGCATGTACCTTCTTTTCAAAAACTTCACAAAAAGGGGCTCAAATTATTCGTAATTTCATCCCAGGAGCCTAATATGTAAAAGTTATGCAAAATAAGTTCCTCATTGTTTAATAAATACGACTGAGTCTCAGGGACACACATTTTCTCCAGTCACTTGGTAGGTCCAGCTGGTGGCTCCCCCGCATAAGGGGGACTTATTTTAGTTGAACTACATATATTTACATGAAGCGCAAAGCATTTTATACTACCTGTTCAATCTCCGATCTGAACCAAAGGTAAAAAATTGGGAGAACATCGGAAGTTAAACGATTCTGTTCATTGGTCTTCAACAAGGAAAGCTGAAAATGCAACATAAACAATTACTAAAACATAAGTACATTTACAAGCGAGAGTACTTTTAGGTCTCCGTCAACTGGTAGATTTTAGTCATATTACACTATTTTTGGCCAAAAAATTAACTTATAAGTATTTTATGAAGTAGCAGATCAGGCAGTAGATGGTCAATGTTTCTTCACAAAAAATATATTAACAAATTTTTATCGCCTTCAAAAACCTCAATTTTGTTTACATAGCATGCATTTCAGGGCTCTACTAAAGTAATAAAATCAACTGATCTCATTGATTGGAAGTTGTAGTATACCAAAAAATGTGTTAGATCATCATTTTTAACAGCAAGTTGAATTTTACCCTAAACTTTTAGAAGGAATTGTTTCGAATACTTATTGAACTCTATGGTATGAAATTTCTGACAGAAGCTGAGACAGATTCACCCTAAAAAATGAAAATGGTGTTCACAAGTCATTACAAAAATAACAATTTATTTATGTTTCTGAAGACTGCTTTAGACTCTCTCCTAATTGACCATGACAATTTCATGTATCCAAAATTATTTCCACAAAAGAAAAGTTTTTTTTTTAGCTTTTAAACATTTGCAAATATGCAAAACTCTTAAGGCAAATTCTTGACACTTACAAAATAGATAGAAGTGAAACACTCTAAACTTATTCTGCATTCCCAATAAGTTCTTCGTTCCTTCCTTTTAACATTTCAGTGTGGTTCATTGTTCAGGTATCTTCTTTAACCTGAAACATTGGGTGATATATCAGGTTATTCAAAATAAACAAAATATATATATATATTTTTAATACAGCTACAAATATTGAGTGACTTTGATGGCAGAAGTCAAATCTATTTTCTTCGAGGGTGTGTAAACGTAAACTATTTCATGAGGCCGAAGTCTGAGGGAAACAGTTAGGAACCATTCCAGCTGTTATCATTTGCAATGTTTTTTGACTGAAATAAAGTTTAAAACAGAGAACACACTCTGAGACAGTCATATATATATATATATATGTGTGTTCTGCTTGTGGTAGAAAATAAATTGTAATCTAGATCATGGACAAATGCAACTTCACAGTGGAGAAAAAGCCATTGGATGTTCTGTTTGTGGTAAAATATTCAGTTAATCAATGGAAGAAAAGTCGGGAGAATTCACACTGGAGAAAACCCGTATGGATGTTCTGGTTGTGGTGAAATGTTTAGTAAAAAGTTGGAAAAAATGTCAAGAGAATTCACACTGAGAGAACCCATATATGGATGTTCTGGTTGTGGTGAAATGTTTAGTAAAAAGTTAGAAAAAATGTCAAGCGAATTCACACTGGAGAGAACCCATTATCAATGTTCTTTTAGTGGTGAAATGCTTAGTAAAAAGGTGAGTAAAAAGTGTCAGGAGAATTCACACTGGAAAAAAGCCATACAGATGTTCTTTTAGTGGTGAAATGTTCCATTAAAAAATGGAAAAATGTCAGGAGAATTCACGCTGGAGAGAACCCATATGGATGTTCTGGTTGTGGTGAAGTGTTCAGTAAAAAGGTGGACATAATTTCAGGATAATTCACACTGGAATAGAGCCATATGAATGTTCTGTTTATGGTGAAATACTCAATAAGAAGATGAGAACAAAGTCATAAGAATTCACAGCGGAGAGCAGCCATATGGATGTTCTGTTTGTGGTGAAATATTCAGTAAAAAGGATGACACATTGTCTTCCAAACAAATGTTCTACTTGTGGTCAGAGGCTGAGAGAACAACTAAATCGTAATATTTCCAGAAATTCTTGCATAAATCTTAGGATTATGAGGTAGGGAAATGATGCACAGAAATTGTCAACAATACATAAATTCCATGATGCCATGCTGAAAAGGAGCACCGGTGCGAAGACGAGCATCGGTGCCGAAAATCGCCCCTGTAGCTGAAAAATTGTCACAGGTGCTGAAAATGGTAAATTCATCTTAAAACTTGAACTCACTTCATAAAATAAAGAACACCTATCATTGCCTCCATACCTAATAAATCTTGCAAAGAGTCAGAGACTCGGAGGTTTTTTATTGGAGTCGGATTCAATGTCAAAAGTGATTTTGGAGTCAAAAATTAATTTGTGACTCCTGACTGCTGAAGATAATTTATATTATTTATACAAAACATAGTCACAACAATTTGAAATGAACAATTTCACACAATACTTCCTTATGAAAATCCTGTGAAAACAGATTGCAATTTCGTGCTTTGCTTACCATGTGATATTTGTGTGCACTTATTCCGAGTCATCAGCGGGAGGGTGATTAAGGATACTTTTAAAAGGGGTTTGGTTGCAGTTGCCTCTTAGAAAGCCAAAAGAGTCCACTGTCAAAGTAGGTTCACTTGCTCTCTGACCCCGATGCTCTGAAATGAAGTAATAAAATATATAGAGATCTATAATTCTATATACAATAAAAAGATTGAATTAAACTTTATATACACGTGGAATCTGGTGCACAGTGAGTTGCTGGGCACAGTAAAGCAATGAACTCATTTGGATAGTGCTTTTATGATATCTAATAACGTATATATATTATGCAACTTTTGTGAAGTTCACAGATTTTAAATTTTGTTCAAGACAATCACATCCAGCAAAGCATTAGCAAAGAGCAAATTGTAAATGTTCTGTTTTAACACACCTTTTGAAACTTTTGTTTTACCAAGCATTCCTGCAGACGGATTATTTTGTTCAGAACAACCTTGAAGTCATTGATCTGCAGGAAGAAATATATCAATCATAAATAATGGAAGAAGGCCACTGACTCTATCGTTCTGCGAAACTTAAATAAATTGCCACCAATGGTACAATTTCTCTTTCCAATGTTATTGCATTTCTGGACAATTAATGAAGCAAAAGTTATGCTGGAACTACCTGGAAACTAGATTGTCCCAAAGGAAATATTCGTCGGAGTTAATTTGAAAAGTAGACTTATTCATTGGTGACAAGTCATTTTACCTTGCATGGATTGATTTCCAAAATAAGTCTAGATTATATTTTCACTTCAGAACTTCTTAACAGCTCCACTTCTCAATGCTGTACAATTCTGAAAAGATTCCAAAATAGCAGTGACATTAATATCTAATCTAATCCATAGCAACATATCACAAATGCATAAGCCTGTTTTTAGAGAGCACTGTATTTATTTTTGCACAATTGTCTGCTCCTGTTTCTCTCTACTGTTCTATGCTCTTTATATAGTAGATCTTCAACCATGGTGGAATCACTGGAATATTCAAAATATTGGATATGCCAAGTACCAGGCGCTACAGGAGCAGAAGTAATCACTTTACTTGTCTAGTTCAAGATAAAATGTTAATTCATTTCTAGAACTTAGATCTTGAACGAGGCTGTCGACAGATTTAAAACATAATTTGTCTATTGCCAGATTTAATTTCATCGAACGCATTTTAGCAACCTCCATTTCCTTTTACCGCCCAATCAGTTTTCAACTCGGAAAGTCATTAAGTTTAATTGTCTCCATCAAGCGAGGCTGTAAATTCAACAATCAAAATGATTACATAAAATTTATAAATTAAAATCTTGGAAAAAAAAGCACTGAATATAAAACTCGCCACTAAAGAGAAGGCAAGGAACTGGAGAGACAGGTTTAAAGACCCAGTAATTATTGTAGAATTGCAGAACAATTTCTTCGACATGTTATGAGCAATTAGATTCAAGACGCTGATCGAATGAAAAACAAAAAGTCACTTACTGTATGAAATGTGAGGGTTTCCGGCCACTCTTTGCCAAGCCACAGTTCTCCAACCTAAAGTGACAAGAAGCACCTTTACACAATAACGCAAGGGATGAAAATCTATTTTGTACATACACTACGTCAAAATGCTAAATAACTTTTCGATAAGGTTAGAGAAATATTTGGAAAAACAGTGATTATGAGAAACTATACTTGTGTCATTGCTTTTTAATTCCTTTTTTTCAGTACAATAAAATACATTTGATCCAATGCCAACATGGCTACTGCTTGAATGTGTTGATGAATTTCTGCCAATCATAACGAAAATTGTTAATATGTCATTAACACTTGGAGAAATGCCCCTTGAACTGAAGCATGCACTTGTCAAACCACTTTTGAAGAAGGAGGGTCTTGAATTGATCAAAAAGAATTATCGGCCAGTCTCAAACCTTTCTTTTCTGAGTAAAATCATTGAGAGCGCTGTAATCAAACAGTATGATGAACACCTAACTCAGAACAATCTTGAGGATGAAAAACAATCGACCTACAAGCAATTTCATAGCACAGAAACTCTCTTAACAAAAATCCATAATGATATTATGCTTAATCTGAGCAATGGTGAAGTGACAATGCTAGTATTGTTAGACTTGTCTGCTGCATTCGACACAATTGATCATGGCATATTGCTAGAAAGACTGCGCAACAGGTATGGTGTGCACAGTGCAGCCTTGAGATGGTTCAAATCTTACATTTCTGGAAGATCACAGTCTGTGATAATAAATGACAAAACATCGAGCAAACTTCCACTCAATTTTGGGGTTCCTCAAGGTTCCAAACTTGGACCTATCTTATTTAACTCCTATGTTGCCCCAGTCAGTGAAGTAGCACGAAGAAATCAAGTTCATGATCAGAAGTACGCTGATGATGAGCAACTTATCCTCTCATTTAAACCAACCTTTTTGGGTGAACAACATGCAAAAGAGAAAATGGAAAATTGCATTGCTGAAATCCGAAATTTCTTGCATGACAGCAAGTTGTGCAACAATGGAGATAAAACTGAACTTCTTCTGATTGGAGCACCAAACCAATTGAAGAAACTTCATATGACATCTATCAGTGTAGACAATGTTGAAATCAAGACTGCCAACCATGTCCGCAACTTAGGTGTGCTCTTTGACAAAAATATGACCATGGAGAAGCAGATCAACAAAATGTGTCGTAACGCATATTTCAATTTGAGAAACTTATCGAAACTCCGAAAAAACCTTGACAAAGAAACTGTTAAAACTGCTGTCAATGCACTTGTCACCCCTCATTTGGACTACGGTAATGGTCTGTTGTATGGCACTGCCACTCGATTGTTAAATAAACTTCAGGTTACTCAAAACTCGGCAGTTCGACTAATTGAGAGATTGAAAAAACATGACAGTGTCAGCCATAGTAGGAAACAACTGCACTGGTTACCAATCACAGCAAGAATTCAATTCAAATTGATGACGACTACATGGAAGGCAATCAACAATCAGGCCCCGCAATACATCCAAAATCTTCTTCAAGTCAAATCACAACAGAAACATAACCTGAGAAGCAACCACAAGCTGTTGTTAGCAGAACCTGCTCCATGCAACAAAAATAAGTTTGAGGATCGGGCATTTTCCTATACAGCACCAAAACTCTGCAAAAACCTTGGAAAGCTTCAAGAAGAATCTAAAAACCCAGTTGTTTCGGAATTCCTATAATTGATTTGATCTGAAAAAAGCGCTGATGAGCAGTTTACTGAAATTAGCGCTATATAAATCCATATTATTATATTATATATATATTATTTGTTTATGCCTTATTTTTAATAGGTCACCCATTTTTAGGTCACTGACTTTGAAACTGTTAACACATAGAAACAATTGCCCAGCTAAAACTTACTGAGCTCCAAAGAGGACATGGAATCACAGGCGTACGATGCATGCAATTTTTTTTTTTTATTTGAAATAAAATTGGGTGGAAATCATTATTTTTCAATAGTGCTCATTTAATCATCTGCCCGAATTGTTTATTTTTTTTGCCCTCCAAGCCATTTCCCATACCCCTATCTCCCATGCATGGAATTAAATAAATACATTGATCATTGGGTTCTCTCACATACTTTCGTATTTCCTCCCAATCAATTGAATTCCCTAACATCTTACCACGGATGGCCTGAAGTAATTTTTTCCATTTTTGCAGTAAAACCACGATTTCCGTCAAAAGTCACATTTGTGAAGGTTGTCATTCTGAAAGAACAAAGTAGTTATGATGAGTATTCAGCTGTTAGCAATGTTCCAGATTTAGTCACACCAAAATTAATAAAAAGAGTTATAAACGATGATTAATATGTATGGAATTTGATCAGTCACCACTTAATTTCAAAATAATTTTCAAATGACTTCTGGAATGCTTTCAAATTATTTTTCACCATTTAATCTTAAGGGCGGCTAGGATTTTTTTTAAATAAATAATTTCCTGCCCAGTTTTGGCGAAATAAATAAATTCTTTTTTGGCAGTCTGGAAATATATAATTTCTGATTAATAACTAAATTTATATTAAGGCAGTCGCCATTGTCCAGACAAAGCCGCCAGTTTGCTACAGCATTAAGAGCAACACATTCAGTATTATGAGACTTCCAAAAAGCAGAAATATTCACAGTTTTAAACAATTTCTTCAAAATATTCACATAGCTAAGTTTTTATAAGTTAGTGATACTCAGAGTAAAATAATTATGGGTCTATTGTTAGATTTATCAAGTTTACTATATTACATGATTTATAGATTAGAAAGAGTTCAGCCTTTTTGAAATTCGCAGGAAATAGTTTACCAGTAAGTATCTTATTGACAATTTTCAAGTCAGCATTAACTGGTTCTGGAATGCCGATCTTCAGGTGTCAGGAAGGTATCTGATCGTTTCTTGTAGCCTGGCGAGGATGGATAAATCTCAGCACATCATGTACCGCGACAAGGGCGAAGCTGAAACACTGTCAGAGTGTCCAATGAATAGGCCCAAGTCCAAACTGCGGCATAGCTGCATCTCTAAAAAGTAAAACAAAATAATGAGGATGGTTGGTCATGGAAATTGAGAAATTTTAAATCATCAGCAAGATGTATTACTGGCTATCTTGGTATTTTTGCCTATCGTAGCGAAAGATATATACAGGTTTTTGGCATACGGACATTTATTTACAGACTACAGGGCACGTACATGTAAGATTCTTTTGACATTATCACAAGTAGCCTCGACTAGGCGCCCAGAATTATAGGAAACAACAAAATGTGTAAAACTTACGCATTTTTGCATGAAAATTTGAACTTTTCAAGACTTTTTTGTTTGGAAACGGTCTACAAATTATTTAAAATCCTTTTTTTTTTTTAAAACAGGCAACAAATTATTTAAAATCCTCAGGTCAAAATTAATGTTTTCCAACATTTTTTCTTCCATAATTATTTTTTTCCCCCAAATTTGAAATTTATTAAAAGATTGACACATGAGAATACAGAGTAGAAGCCATGCAAATGTTTTGTTTGTGGAGGGTGGTTCGGAGCAAAACTTGTTATATTTTAGTTTGATCAAAAATAATCCAGCACATGGATCCTTGGCTCTACTACAAGAACACTTCTTACCAATGTCTTCAGTTTTAGCTTTGCTGATGTTCACTGTGGTTATCAGCTCCAGTTGGGTGCCCTTCCGTACTGCGATCTTCTAGCTGTCATCGTTAATTCAGCTACCTGACTGAAATAAATATTAAAATGAAACACACAGTGAGAGTCTCAAGCCATACACATGTTCTGTTTGTGGCAGAATATTATAAAATTGCAATCTAAGATTGACACATGCAAAGGAGAGAAGGCACTTGGATGTTCTGTATGTGGTGAAATTTTCATTAAAATATAGACACATGAGAATACACAGTGTGGAGAAGCCATGCAAATGTTCTGTTTGTGGTCTACAGGAGGTTCAGAGCAAAATATATTAATATTTCAAGCATTTGATCGAAAATAATCCATCACATGAGAATAAATAGGCTCTACTACAAGAACACTTCTTACCAAAGGCTTTCGGTTTTAGCTTTGCTAATGTTCAATGTGATTACCAGCTCCAGCAATGTCACACGAGATAAGTCGGTCTCCTTCAGCAGTGCAATCTTCTAGCTGTCATCATTAGTTCGGTCAGCTGACTAAAATAAAGATTAAATAGAACACTTAGTGAGACAATCCATAGCCAAAATAATTTTCTGTTTGTACAAGATTATAAAGAAACAAAAGCTTTTTAAGTTATCTTGAGATTGTTCTTATTACGCAGCGATCATAGTGTTACTATTGACGATTCATGTTAACTGATTGCGGTCCCTTGTCTAAATTATCCTGTTCACTAACGATCATCGCATATCATCTTGTTTCCTCACAAAAATGATTGCATTCCCTCACGAAAATTATAACAATGTATAAGGTTCCCTTGCAAAAATTAGTGTGTACCCTCGCGCTCAGAAGGATTGTCGTGTTCTCTCGCAAAGAAAGATCGCAAAACGATTGGAAAATTATCTTGAGTGAGCCCGATAATATATATTTTTTAAATTCCATGTCCAGGGGCTCCATAGAAAATTGCAAATATAGATAGTATCTTTTTTTAAAAAGCAAATGCAAAGGGGCGACCATTTAATATCCATGGGGGACTTGCGAGTTATCCTGGCCGGGAAATTATTTATTTCGCGAAACGGCTTATTTATTTCAAGCGTGCAAAACCCACGAATATTCATCTCTAGCTCAAGCAATGCCTTATGAAGAAAATATTCATTTCAAGACTGCCGAAAAGAATTATTTATTTCACCAAACCCCAGCAAGAAATAAGGGACCGTTCAGAATTTATGACTGGGGGGGTGGGAGTTTTGCCAGAACTTCCCGTCAAAAATTGATACCCCCCCCTTGAGATCAATGCGGATTTTTGTACCCCACCCCTAGGTTTCTTGCATATTTGTAGTACCCCCCCCCCTGGACATATAAACAAATACACACATATTTACTGTTGTAAATGGTCACGCATACAGTTTCGCACACTTTTGCGCGGAAAAAAGCGCGGATAAAGTTAGTTTACGCGGGTTATATAAAAAAATTTCTTTGTTAAAATTTCTTACCCCCCCTTCGAAGTGTTGTCAAAAATTAATACCCCCCCCCCTTGAAACACATGTGAAAAGTTAGTACCCCCTCGGGCAAAACTCCCACCCCCCCCCCCAGTCATAAATTCTGAACGGTCCCTAATTAAAAAACTGCCCCCTTGATATTAAATGGTAACGCCTTAATTCTTTCAAGTTGAACACATGGCCTACAATTTTTAAGCATGTTCCATTCATTGAAAAATAATACCAGATATTAGAGCACAACATGGAAGATTAGCACAACATTAGATACAAGATTAGATTTGCTATTGACAATATTAGGCATTAGCCCAACAGCTTCTTCATGGCCAGTTTTCTTGCTGTCTAGTACATGGCATTCTTTATCTGACAAGTTCATGTCCTGTAAATCAAGGTATCCAATTATGTAGGGAGCAATGAAAAACGTTATTTATTTTGCTTCACTTCAGTTAGCACTTTTGTTTGACAACAAATAACAGGACCATTTTCGTCCAAGATAATGATGTACCACTGACCTTTGAGAAGATTCCTCAGCTTCTGTCCCAGAGGTTGAACAGCATATAGGCCTACTATTTAAACATACCACTGCACTCTGTTCTGGGTAACTCCAGTTAATAGATTGTCATATTCCCATGAAGTTTAAAATTATAATACTGTGGAGAAACACTGGGAGGAGAAACGCCATCCACAAGGTCTTGCAGTGCAGCAAAATCACTGTTTACAACTCATTCACAAGGGGGCAGTCAAGTCGGCTGCATTGGCAGCCTTCTAGTGGTAACTTATAGAGTTACAAATATCCATGAGCCAATGAGATTGCTGGATCAAAGACATATGGGTCTTTGGCAAAGTCAGAAAAGACTATGACGCAATCCAATATAGTCCAATAAAGTCTTTTGTGGCTATTTTTGAGTGACTATATGAACTTTAGGCATACACAAGGGCTGAATTTTAAATATTTTTAGGAGTAAGATATAAAAAAAATTATTTTTTTTAAATTTGAGTATGTTTCAGGTATTTTGCCAAGTTGGTAACAAGCAGAAATAGAATCTTTACTAAATTTGCTACAATTTGGTACCATGAAACCTGGCTAAACAGGGGGGGTCACCGAAATCCCTCTTCTAGTCATCTTTTTGGATTCATGTAATGGACTAATATTCTGAAATATTTCCAATTGATATCTAACAAATTTCAGCCACATTAGTCAAGAAAATATGATAAACTGAATCAGATGTTTGTCTCACATATTCATCAACATTTTCTTACTGCAATTTCAATTAGTATGAGTTGCTTGGCTAAGTTTTCCAGCTATCTACGTTGCATTTTAAGCTCATCTGATTGGTGTATGCTAAATAAAACGTCCTTCAAATTTGTATGTTGGACATAGGAAGCTGTGAAAAATGTAATAATTATGCTTCAGTGAGCAGCTCAATTTAGTTTGCAGATAAGATAAGCAACCAACAAGCACGTCTACTGGGCTTGATATACGTTTCTATGCTATTCAAATTAGTTATGCCATGTAATTCAGTGTCTCAACCAATCAGATCCAGTACATTTGCAACGTTTTACTGTCCTGCTGCAGAAACTCATACTTATTGAAATTGCAGTAACTGATGATCACACCTTTCATCCAATTTGGCCACAATGATCACATGGTAGTTTATTGGCAATATTTGTGATAAATATTAGTAAATAGTTAACTTTCTACATTTTTGTACAAGTGTCTGAATAATTTCTGGTTCCTGATATCTACAAAAGTAACTATTTTCATCCGATTTTGTGACAGTTTGCTACAAATTTGTATTGGACAGGTTTCACTTAATACCAAAAATGATTTTGACTGCATGTTTCATTGCTTACTTTGCAATTCCTTCAAAATAATAACAAAACAGCAAGCGTCTGAATAATTCTTGGTCTGACTGTATATTCTCCTTCTTGGCCAGGAAGTATTTTGTCTTCGATTTGTTTACTCCATTTTCCAGGATTTTCATTAGCATTTTCTCCTTGACTGCATTCTTTATTGCAACTGTAAATTCATAGGCGAATCGGAGGGGGGGGGGGCGGAGATGGGGGAAATTTCATTAAAAGTAAAAGTCACTGCTCTTTCTGTTTTTGTTTTTGTTTTTTTAAATATTGGTTTGCACTATTATTTGTTAATGGCTCATTTCTCTAGGGTTTGCATGAGTATGCTTGCTTTTTAATAACTATGGTGCTTCTTACAAATAGCTGATCTTTGTCTATATGTTCATTTTTCGGTTTCTTCACATTCTGAGAATACATGATCCTGTGTTTCTTCTTCTTGTTTGCATAGTCTGCATGTTAGGTTATTTTTATATTTGTTTCTATAGTTGGTTTTAATGTCCAGCATTCTTGTTCTTGCTTTGAATATTATGCTGGTTGTTTCCCTATTCAGGTCGTTTGTGTAGTTGGCTTTTTCATTTCCTACATATCCTCCTGTTAGATATTTAATTTTGTTTTTTTGTTCCGTGTTACTGAATAGGCTTGTTCTGAATTCTCTATGTACTGCTTTCCTTATATATTTCTTTGCTCTGTTTTCTTTCATTGCAATCAGTTCCTGTTTTTTGATGTTTTACTTATGCATTTGTTTCTCTGCGTTCTGTAGCCATGCCGTCTTGTCCACTTCGTTTGTCAGGAAGTTGTTGATTTTGTTTCTGTTGTTCTTTATCCTATAGTACATGTAGTCATGTTTAGTTGCCTTCTCTATTATACTGTCGATATCCATCATGTTTGTTTCTATATATAATGCTTCTCTTGGGGTGATTCTAGGGACCATTAGTATTCTTTTGATTGTGTTATCAAGTAATTTAATGATTTCCAGGCAATTTAATGATTTCCAGGCAATTTAATGATTTCCAGGCACACAATATACTATATATAGTATATGTATATTTAGCCCCCCCCCCCTCAGTAGAGACGCCGATGATCGATCTTTCCCTGGATCTGTCTACCTTGAATTAAAATTTCTCATAAATATAAATGAGTTACATGACTGTTAGTTAGTTCCTAACTGTTAATTCATTAGCAAACATAGTTACTTGCCGACTGGTAGTTGGTCGCTAACTGTTAGTTAGTTACTAGCTATTAGTAGGTCATTAATTGTAAGTAAGTCACTAACTGTTAGTTATTATCACTAACTGTTAGTCAGTTAGTTCATAACCGTTAGTTAGTAAGTCCCTAACCGCTAGTTACTTAGTCACTACTGTTATAGTTAGTCAAACAAATTAAATGAAAAATTGCCCAATAAGCATCTATATCCCAAAAAATTTCACAGAATACAGTTGGTGATACTGCACATTTTTGTTTTCAGTCTGGGAAAGTACCTTGGTATAGATATTTTTGCCCATCCACTGTGTCTTAATTTTCCATCATTTGGAAATGAATCACTTTCGAACTAAACATTTTTACACTTAGTCAGTTTGGTTCTAAATTCCGTATAAAACGGAATGAAATTATTCTACTGGATGCTTTATTCCAAATTGTCATATTTTAGGTCAATTTGATCTAAATAGTACTTGTTATATCCAGCTGTCTCACTTATTGATATATATTTTATTACTGCATTGAAACATATACATTACTGAGCCACAAAATAAAACATCTGAATCTGAATCTGAATCAATCAACATTGAATTCCACTTGGTACCCATATGGCATATATGCAACTCAACTCTTGGCTAGTAGCTTCTACTCATGTATAAAACTGATTCTACTCTAATCCCATGAGACATGAAAGATACTTATAAATCATAATTACACCTATTCTCAGAGAGGTACTAGACCATTGTAGTCCAGACTCTGGCCTATAACCCCGCATACATTTTGAGTCCCATAGAGTTTGATGGTTGAAACTTGTAGCAGAGTCTCCTAGCTTTCAGAATTCCACAGGTGGATGTTCCGATTTTACTGCGAACGGCCTCCAGGGGGCGTTTTCCAAAATGGCCGCCGTTTTCACCCTCGCCATCTTATTTTCCCTAATTTTCAAGATATAATTTCATGCAACACCACTTTATAGGGGTTTTCTGACATGCAGAATCCATTTCTGACCTAACATTTTCGGTACAGTGACTATATCCTATGATATTGTAATGCTTCATACACATCGATGAAGACCGATGGTCAAATTCACTAAAATTGTCGTAATTCAGGCTATTAATACCTGGTATTCTTCTTTTTGTCATATTTAACCCACACCAGCTATTGGATTGATTAGTTGTACGGCTTTCTGAGGTCTGGGAAGATTTATTTTGGGGTAGTACCTGGTTTATCAGGGGGTATTGTGGTCCGAAAATGGCTGAAAAGCCAAAATGGCCACTTAAAAACCGCATATTTGTTTATTTTGAAAATGAATTTGGGTAGAACCATCTTTCTGTTAATGTATTCTCTGCTTCTTACATGATTTCAGAGTTTTCTGACCAAATAGAATAATCACCATGGTGGAAAATTAGGATTTAAGTGTCAAACTAATGTTAAATGTCTATCAAAATGTTCCGAATTACTCTAAGATGTGACAATAATTGATCTTAAAGTCCTCTCATTCTTGAAACCAATCACTCACAACTACTCAATTGATTTATTGTGTAGTTTATTAAAGTTTGGGAACATTTGCTTTGAGTAGAATCTGGTTTATTTGGGGTTATGATTGGCAGAAAATAACTGAAAATCCTAAATTATCACTTCAAAACCACAAATTTGGTTATTTTGACTAAATCTTGGTAGAACAAACTCCCAATTAAAGTATATTATCTTTTTGAAAATTTGGATTTAAGTGTCAAACTAATGTTGAATGTCAGATAAAATGTTCCAAAATACTCGTAAGGCGTGACATAAATTGATCTTATAGTCCTCTCATTCTTGAATGTAGTAGACCTACTCAAAAGTACCCAATTGTTTTCTTATATGGCTTATTAAGGTTAGAGATTGCTATTTTGGTAGTAGAACCCCATGCATCTGGAAAGTAAATGACCAACTGAGAAATCGACATTCAGTTGAATGAACAACAAAATCAGCTGATTTTACACTGTGTGACTGCCAATTGATATAGCTGTCAATCATAGGGAAAAAATCACCAGAGCTGTACAGAGCAATTTTATTATTATACTAGAAATTGATAAATCACTTGAGTCTCCCTGAAGATTCTGGGTTTTAAACATCCATATTGTGCATGTTTCATACTCCTTCACTCTCAAACAACATGTAATCTAACCTGCAGTACACTCCCAGTGCAAAATCCGAAGACATTAGATTTGCCACTCTTCAGGCTAATCTGCCTTTCGAATCAAGGGATTGCAAAATCCACATTGCTTTGGTCAGCCTGAAATTAGGCTAGATATCCTGATGATTAACATTACAAGTGGATGAACATTTCATCAGTCGAAAATCATTTATAAAGAAAAATTAAGTATGCTTTGGCGCTTTTAGACACTATTTTGGAACAATAACAACAAAAATTCCTACAGAGTGTCATTTAATCTGCAAAGAATATTCTATAATTGTGTAAGAACAAACAAATGCATTATTTACCATTAGTCATGAGTCAGTTCTACCAGTAAATAATAGTAGATTGTCAACGTTGAAGTGATCGAAATTGTTTTTATGGTTATTAGTCAGTGTGCTTTTCAGCCATATTTTGCCTGTCAAGAAACATCAATATTCACTTTATGGGGCAAAATGCGGTTTGTTATTGAGACAATCTCTATGATGGCAATTTTCGTTTTAGGCTACATCCAATAATGAGAAGACAATAAGGTCAAACAATGTCACATCTTAAGAGTAATTTATAACATTTTGACAGATATTTAACATTAGTTTGACAATTATACAGGGCGTCCAGCGGTCAGGGAAAAGTCAGGGAAAAGTGAAATTTCTTCCAGGTCAGGGAAATGTCAGGGAATTTTGATTTTGGTCAGGGAAAAATTAAAAAATGCTAAAAGTCAGGGAAAAGTCAAGAAATTTTGAAATTACGATATGACGCGATGTCCAAAATTGTGTGACTAGTCACCAAATATACAATTGAATGCTTAGAAAAGAACTGAGAAAAACAATCTCAAAATAAAAACTGGTCATCTTGTTCAACGAAGTTGCTCCATATAATTGTAGGACATTGAATACATTTGGCACTTTCAGTTAAATGTAACAAGTGGTATCCGATGATCCCAGACAAGGATGTCAATGTTTTGATAATACAGAACCGTGTTAATTGTCACGGAAATATATGGTCAGGGAATTTCACATTTTAGTCAGGGAAAAGTAAGGGGGTTTCATTCCACGGAACTGCTGGACACCCTGCTTATATCCAGATTCTATTTGGACAGAACATTCTGAAATCATGTAAGAAGCAGAGAATACATTAATGGGGAGTTGCGGCTGTGCGCAGTAAAATCGGAACGTCCACCTGTGAAATTCTGAAAGCTGGGAGACTCAGCTACAAAGTTCAGCCATCAAACGCTATGGGACTCAAAATGTATGTGGGGTTACAGGCCAGAGCCAGGACTAGTTGAGCTCCCTTGATCAGAAAACTGGGTAAGCTCTTCCCTGCTACAGCTCCCCATATGATCAGTGGTGAAAATACCATACCCCAAGTGAGGGGTAAATGGAAAGTTGTACACCTTTGGTAATCTGCCTTTGGCTCTACTCAAATTACTGTACAGTTAAAGTAGTTATCGAACCTTTTAACAATTTTCAGCTGTGAACTATCATATTACTTGCTTGTCAACACTGTTGTTGAGACAATCTAAATATAAAAGTGCTAACTCTCTTGGCTCCATGTCTCAAGCATAACTCTGTCACAATTCTCTGCACAACTATCAAAATTTGCATGTGTCACTTCGCTGACATTTACTTTGTTTTGCAATAGTCACTGTACTTAAGCCATTCCTACTTGCTTTCAAATCCACCTTCACTTAACACCTTCTGCACCAATTTTTCACCTATGTGCATAAATGGGTCACAGGCTTTCTGGCAAGCTCGCCAGGTGGCAACATGGGGCAGCCATTCCAGACAACACATGCAGGTGCTGCCACCACAGCTTGCTCCTGAATACAAGTTGTTCCCCAAACCATATTTCCATGAACAAAATCTCCGGTGTTTTCACATGTTTCAGTTTCTATAGTCTTTGCCCTGGGGGTCATTTGTGTGACCGATAGAGGGAGAGTGTTTGACTTCACATTCTGTTACTATATGGTCTGGCCTTTAAAAAAAGTCAGGGTAGACATCTGGCGGGATGGCAGGTTAGGAGAAATCCAACATGGCGGCCAATATGGCCGCCGTGACAAGAAAAATGGGTTAAATTGCTCACAGTAACACTACAGAGGCGTGTAATTCATCAAAATAGGGGTTTTCTGGGATGCTGAATCCAAATATGTACAAATAAAACCTCTTACTACATTTTCTCTTGAGATATTCAAGATGGATGCCAAATCAAGCCAAAATGGCTGCCGTGAAAGGAAAAACACCTGTTTTACTGAACAACAAACACTGCACAGGCATATATTACATCAAAATAGGGGTTTTCAAGGTTGCTGAGTTCAGTAATGCACAAATATCAAATAAAACCTCTACAGTCCAGTAAATCCATGGTTTGACCCACCACAAATTGCAAAAGTTTTGATCTATACATTTTCTGAATCCTTGGATGTCTGGCTTTAACATTCTAAAAGTCTACTCAGATATTCCCGTGCGAACCCTGTTTCCTGAGGGGTTAAAGATAGGGCCCTAGCTAATATCGTTTTCGCTGAAAAAAACTGCACTGAAGAGATAGAATGGCCTCTAGAGCAGTCTTGAGTCCAATGAACACATATATAATCTGCATACCATCTTGTAGGCAATCAAAATATCTTTCATTTAAGCAATATTTCAACTCATGGAAAGAAGATGGGACTGAGTTATGACTGTTTGAATAGTGATGCTCTCCGATATCGCGGAAAAGTATGTAGTCCGGGGGCCAGGGGACCCCCCCCCCTGCACCCACCAGGAATGTATGAGTGTGATACCAAAATGTTCCTTAGAGTATCCTTTTTCAAATTAAAGATTTTCACAAGGAAAAATTTGGGATGAACTACCTCATTTGCATAAAAAGAAAATGGCCTCCAACGAGCTACCGAAAATGTAAAAAATGCCTATCTCCGCTCCTAATTGAGTTATCAGAGCACTTTAAAAGACCAGACAGGGGTTTTTTTGCATGAGGAATTGAACTATACACTTAGTTTCCTCCTTTCTTTACTTTGTGACCTTAGAATTTTGGTTTTCTTATTACTACTACAGTCGATCTTCCAAGAGCTAAATAAATGGAGTGCATGTGATATTGAATGGGAGGATTTTGTGTTTCCGAGAAGATTTTCAATACGAGGGGTTTTCCAAAAGTTCTGTCCAACTTGCCATAACTTTTGCAATATTAAATACAGAAACATGATATTTGGGTCAGATAATATTGAAGTAATTTGGAAATGATCCTGAAAAAATCAGACCATAGAAACAAAAATAAATGGTTAATTTGTTACCATGGAAACCAAAAGTCATGAAATGCGGCCCAGGGCACTATTAGGGAGACAGATTCATTATATCTTGTCAAAAATTAAATTTTTACCAGAAACATATTAAAAATAATCCCCAGCATTTCACAAATTCTTGTAAGGATGAACTTGACACTGAGTATGTTTCCTATAACCTTATATCCCTTAAAAAATCAATGCCTCATAGTCCTTATATTAAGATCACAGTTGGTGTTTCGCAGATTTTTTGTTCTTTACGAGGGGTTTTCCATAAGTTCTGTCCAACCTGTCATAACTTTTGCTAGATTTTAAACAGAAAAATAATATTTGGGTCATTCGATATTGAGATAATTTGCAAATGATCCCCAAAAAATCAGATCATAGAGGTAAAAATAAATTGTTAATTTGTTGCTATGGAAACCAAAAGTCATGAAATGCGACCGAGAGCTTGTTAACTGACACATACTTGACATATTGTGTAAAATATGTAATTATTACAAGAGATATAGAACAGAACTTTTTCAAAACATTCATAGTCATTTCACAACTTCCAAAAATAATAACTGGGACCTTGTAAATACGTTTTCTCATACTTTCTATCCATCTCTAAGTATGATACCTCAGTCTTCATGTTAAGGTCAGTTTTGGCATTTTCCAGTCTTCTTTTCTTAGGGTTTCCATTGTGTCTTCTCTTCATTCAGAAAAAAATTGTACAATCTTTATTTGGTTCTGTCACTCATACTGTCTTCCTTGCATGTCAGATAAAAGGTTCTTACTCTCTCTGCTAGTTGTATCCAATTAAAATGAAAAAAATGTCAAAGGTACATACGATGTCATCACTATCCAAAAAATCGCTCATCTCGTGTGAAAAAACTGAGAAACTGCATGAATGATGGTAAAGTAACTGAGGTGTAACAAAAATATCAGTTTCCTTCGTTATTAATGATTTTACAATTAACGGATTATATCTCATGAAAAAAATTATGAATATACTTCAATCTAATATGTCAAGACACAGATAATGCAAGCTGGTGTCCAGTTCATTTCAAGTGAGTATTACAAAGTCTGGGCCGCATTTCATGACTTCTGGTTTCCATGGCAACAGATTAAGCATTTATTTTTTATTTTTAGATATGATTTTTTCGAAGTTATTTGCAATTTACGTCAATATTATCTTACCCAAATATCATGTTTCTACATCAAATATAGCAAAAGTTATGACTAGTTGGACAGAACTTATGGAAAACCCCTCGTAATGAAAGCAAAATTTATTTTGCTTTTGAACGGTTGGCAGTCTAAGCAACAGGTAAACCAATGTGCTAAATGAAGGCTGACACAAAGGGCTATCCATCCACATCCATTTTTGTTGGTTAGGAATGTGTTATCTAGTGATTGGGACAGGTGGAATTGAAAATACATCGGAGTTATTGTGTTTCAGACGTGATTTTTGACATGGACAACAACATTTACTTAGCTCTTGCTAGATTGAGAATTGTAGTAACAAGGAAACCAATGTGCCAAATGAAAGCTGATATCAAGGGCCATTCATCCACATCCATTTTGATTGGTTATGAGTGATTAATCTAGTGATAAAGATAGATGGTACTGAAAATATACGGGAGGAATTTGTGTTTCAGATGAGATTTTCGATAATGACAGTAACATTTATTTAGCTTTGGAGGATTGACAGTTGCAGAAACAAGGAAACCAAGGTCCCAAATTGAAGCTGACATCAAGGGCTATCAATCTGCATCCATTTTGATTGGTTAGGATGAGTCACCTAGTAATTAGGACAGGTGGAACTGAAAATAAATGGGAGGATTTTGTGTTTCTGAGGAGATTTTCGATGATGACAGCAACATTTATTTAGCTTTGGAGGATTGACAGTTGCAGAAACAAGGAAACCAAGGTGTCAAATGAAAGCTGTCATTAAGGGCTATCCACCCACATCCATGTTGATTGGTTAGGAGTGAGTTATCTAGTAATAAGATGAGTTGGAACTGAAAATAACATGGTAGGATTTTGTGTTTCCAAGGAGATTTTTGATAATGTCAGCACATTTATTTAGCTTTTGGAGAGTTGACAGTTGTAGTGACAAGGAAACTAAAGTGCTAAATAAAAGCTTACTTCAAGCTCTTGGCATCATCTTTCATTTAGCACCTTAGTTGTTAATATTTTTTGAGATTACTAAACTGGTTATTTCTGGGAAATTTATATCCGGCGTCAACTTCAATTTAAAATGCCCATCATATAAACCCCATCGGCATTAATACTCCTTACATTGGTTTTTTGTTTAAAAAACTATCTGACTGGCATAGATACCATCCATCAACAAGAGATGCCAGGAGGCCAGGTAGGGTGTCCGATTTTCCGAAAAGTTTTTCAGATTAAGCTCCTCTTGGGCTCAGTTGTCCTCCTATATGTAAAAAATTCCTGCACCAAATTTCAGCCAAATCCATTTTAAAAGGGTTAGACCCCCCCCTACCACCATCTTTGGAGGGCCTTTTGAGGGACCCGAAAATGACTATTTTCGAGCATAAAATGTGGCTATTTCCCTGCCTGAAATAATTTAATCCTACTGAAACTGGTCAAGTAGTGGTTTTTGAGGGTGCTGAGTTCACCTATGATGATAATGAATCACTCAGAGGTCAAGGTGATGTCATAACATGCAATAATAGGTCGATTTAGCCCTCGGATCCCCAAACTTGGCTATTTTCGAGCATAAAAAGTAGCTATTTTCCTACCTGAAATCAGTTAGTACCACTGAAACTGGTCAAGCAGGGGTTTTTGAGGGTGCTGAGTTCATCTACGATGATGATGTATCACCCAGAGGTCAAGATGACTTCATGACATGTTATAATTGATCAATTCAGCTCATGGGTTGCCCAAAATAGGCTGTTTTTGCAGGGTTTCCGGTAGTGATTTTACACTGAACAACAAATTCAACAATGTCATTACTGGACATGAGTCAGTCATTTTACAAAAATTGATTTCAATTAGGAGGAAGTTTCAGAATTTAACATTGGCAAAAGTTTGGCTTTTCAATGATGATGATAGGGTTCACATATATACGTAAATGCTCAAAATCATTGGCAAAATCTCCATGAGAGATATGAAACACTTTGGCAGTTTATTAACAAAGCTTTGGTTACCAATTATTGGCAAATTTTAAGAAATTAAATTTGAATACATTTGTACAGCTCATGGGCAATATTATCATCATGGTTGAATTAGGCTCATGGAATTTTACTCAATCTCCAAAAAAACTAACATGTTTTAATACTATCCAAATAGACTGAATGCCCGGTCTATGCTATCCTCATTTTTGGATGGCCTTTTTACATCAACAATGTGGCTGCTTATGCTAATTTTGCCTACCACATCTTCAGTAGTAAGGCCAACCAATTTTCTATCATGTTGAGAAGCTCAAATAGTTACTGTAGTCATGATGATGGTCTAAGGAAAGAACATCATTATTGCCTGGAACTTGGGGAAAGACATGCTTTCCCGCATTACATACATCAGTTTGAGGAATTCTGTTCAGCTGTTGTTCAATCACTTGTCAAAAATCTGGCTGCAGTAGACTGTTAAAAAAGCTGAGCAAAACCACAGGCTTCATCAGGTACCATAGATGATTCAAAATGGAAGCTTTTCCTTCATAAGTAACAGGACCCTGATCGTCTGAAAATAAATTTTGTTGTGGTTCTAAAGTTAAGACACAACAGAAAGGTCAGTCACTGAAGCAGAGAACTAAATATTGATGTGCAGATAAGCACCTCATACATGCAGTTGTACATGGCCTGCCAAAGCTGAGAATATATGTGTTGTGCTGGCGAAGGTAAAGGAAAAATGAATGACGAGAGAAGAGAATTACTCCATTTTGAGACATCGAGCGTACCTGACAGAGCCTTTGGTTGTGCTCAGCCTTTTGCACAGACCACTACAGCCAGATGTTAGACATCTGTTGAACATGGTATTGAACAACAGCTGAACATAATTCCTCAAACTGATGCATTTGGAGCAGGAAAGCCTGGCCTTACTTTCGTGTTTCAGGTAATGACGACTATTGACTTGAGTCTTATATCAAAACTTCATTGCTACTATTTGAGCATCTCCACATGACAAGAAATTGATTAGCCTTGCCAACAGAAATTTCAGAAATTGAAACAATATGCAGCCATATTATGCAGCCATCTTCAACATCATCATATGCATTGTTAGTGCAACTGATTCAGCCAAGAAGGAGTTCCAAGACGATTCATATGTGGCTATGGACGGCACTTTGGTTTCATCATTAACAAATTGTCTTGGTGGCCATATTTGCACTGAAGGAATATGCCTTTTTTCAAGAAGCTCAAGGACAAGGCACATTGTAAACCGAAACTAAATTTTGTGATGACAATTTGTATAATACATTTATACACAATTGATGACAGTTTGCAAAATATACTTTTATAAAATTGTTTGAGAGAATGTAAAAGCCACATGTTGTCATGACAATATTCTACCTGTACAAATGTGTTCAGTGCTCTATCCTCAGAATTTTTCTAAAAATAGGTAACCAAAATATGTTAGTAGGCTGCCAAATTAATCATGCACCAAAAAGCAAATTTATCAATCGTTACGAGCATTTGCTTATCAGAAATTTATCATTAACATTAATAAGATGACCCTTTGCAAATATTAAATTCCGTACCTACCTCTCTAAATGAAATCAGTTGCTGTATAATGAAATGCTCATGTCCAGAATTTACTAAAACATTATTATTGTTGTTTTGTGTCGATCTGACTCAATCCACTGTCAGAAGTCCTGCCAAAGCAGCCAATTTTGAGTAACCGAGGGCTAAATTGACCAATTATTGCATGTTATGACATCATCTTGATCTCTGGGTGATTCATTATCATCATAGGTGAATTCAGCACCCTCAAAAACCCCCACTTGACCAGTTTCAGTGGCATTATCTGATTTCAGGTGGAAATATAGCCACTTTTTATGCTCGAAAATAGTCATTTTCGGGGAACTCGAGGGCTAAATCGACATATTATTGCATGTTATGACATCACCTTGACCTCTGAGTGATTCATTATCATCAAAGGTGAACTCAGCACCCTCAAAAATCCCTACTTGACCAGTTTCAGTAGGATTAAATTATTTCAGGCAGGAAAATAGCCACATTTTATGCTCGAAAATAGTCATTTTCGGGTCCCTCAATGGGCCTTCCAAAGATGGTGGTAGGGGGGGGGGTCTAACCCTTAATGGATTTGGCTGAAATTTGGTGTAGGAACTTTGTACATATAGGAGCACAACTGAGCCCAAGAGGAGCTTGATCCGAAAAACTTTTCGAAAAATGGGACACCCTAAGATGCCTCTAACAGTACATAATAATTTATTTGGTGCAGGGGGGGAGGTCCTGCTGACCCCGGACTAATATATTCAAATTTTATCAAAAATCTGAAATAGTCCAAATCCTACAAAGGTGTCCAGACTCCAGACCCTTTGTCCAAAAAGAAACTGTATGCACCAGAAAGCCTGGTAAATATACTAAATTTCCATATAAAACTTAATATGCCCAATCAGTATTTTTGACCATTTTTCAGCCAATTCAATGCGTGGCAGAATTACAATTTTAGCAAAAATCTGCGATAGTCCAATTTCACAAAGGTGTGGCTGGGGTGTTCAGACCTTTTGGATTTATTTGTGACTGTGTGTTTCTAGTGTTCATAATTGTTCAAGACTGATTGGTTTAATTAACCCAGGTTGAATTTATGATGTTTTTAGGAAAGTATTTAACTTTAATTGATGATTTTATAATGGGGGGAAATCATTTTATTAAATAAAATGTTGGGGTAGGGGTAGGAAAATGACCCCATGTCAAATTTCAGTCCCTCTTTTCAAGTGAAGCAACATTGTTTTATCTAGCCTACTTATTTGTGGTTCCAATGACATCTTTACCATGTCATAAAGATGATTATTAAGGGAGTTATTGCAAATTTGGTAAAGGAAAGTATGTCACTGCTAAAAATAACGAAATTTATCATGTGGTATTCAGGAAAGTGATTTATTCTGGAGTTTCCACGCTTTTGAAATTTGCAGAAACAACCTGAAATTGAACTCAAAACACCTCCAACTAGGGGTGGGGGGTCCCAAAAGTTCCCTTGGGGGGGGAGGAGGGTTTCACTTTCTTGCCCATGGTCTGTTATGGTCTTCTACTTGGATATTGCATACTTTTCCGCGATATTGGATAGAGCATCAGTATTCAAACAGTCATAACTCAGTCCCATCTTCTTTCCATGAGTTGAAATAGGGCTCAAGTGAAAGCTATTTTAATTGCCTACAAGATGGTATGCAAATTATATATGTTCATTGGACTCAAGACTGCTCTAGAGGCCATTCTATCTCTTTAGTGCAGGCTTTTTTCGGCGAAAACAATATTAGCAAGCGCCCTATCTTTAACCCCTCAGAAAACAGAGTTCGCACGGGAATATTTGAGTAGACTTTTAGTATATTAAAGCCAGACATCTAGGGATTCAGAAAATGTATAGAACAAAACTTTTGCAATTTGTGGTGGGTCACCCTCTATTTTATCACCAGTTGCCTGGACTACTAGCTCTCTTCTAATTTGAGAAATCCAAGATGGCCACTGATATGGCGGCCAAAAAGTCCTAGAAAAACACCTAAGTTGCCCCGAACAAACACTAAACAGGTGTGTGATACATTAAGATAGGGGTTTTCAAGGTTGCTGAGTTCAATAATGCACAAATAAAACATCTAGCTCCCTTCTGATTTGATAAATCCAAGATGACCACTGATATGGCGGCCACAAAGTCCTGGAAAAACAAGCAACACCTAATAAGGGTTACAAGGATACAGCAAAATAAGGTTTTTCCAGGTTCCAGAGTTCAAATAAGCATGCATGATAATTCTTGCATTTTTTTCATTTTTAGTAATTCAAATTGGCTTATGGTATGACTGCTATGAAGGTCTGAAAAAATACATAAGTTGCTCACAATACACACCGTTTGGGGTGTAATGTATCAATACGGCAGATTTTAGGGTGGCTGTATCCCCGCAAATTCTTCATATTTTCCATTGTTGGATGGCTACTAAATGGAACCAGTGTAGATACCTGTTCAGAGGTGTCTCAGTAAAGTTGTGAAAAACCCCTATTTTGATGTATTACACGCCTCTGTAGTGTTACTGTGAGCAATTTAACCCATTTTTCTAGTCACGGCGGCCATATTGGCCGCCATGTTGGATTTCTCCTAACCTGCCATGCCGCCAGATGTCTACCCTGATTTTTTTTAAAGGCCAGACCATATAGTAACAGAATATGAAGTCAAACGCTCTCCCTCTCTCGGTCACACAAATGACCCCCAGGGCATGGACTACTACAGAGTTTATTACTCAAAGCCCACCACTGTTATTATAATACTGGCACCCTTTATGATTATCACCAGCATGCCCTCATACATTGCTATTTCCACATGCACACCACCCAGTCTAAGTGGCTCAAATACCTGCTTGCAACGGTTTTTCTAGTTGTACAGAAAGAGTACTTCCACTTGAAGTTGATTTCACTTCAAATATCTTATACACAAGAGACTTCACGTTTTTATCATTGTCCATACACTTGCTACACATCCTCATTTTTCATTTCCTCACCTTTTGTACCTTATATTATACTCGCTCTCGCTCATGCCGGCCCAACCTCACGCCTACAAAAAAATTGTGCCTATAACAACCACTGCGGTTTATTCAGTCCTCCAGGCACTATTAACCAAAATTATACTCTGGTTGCAGGAATATTTTTCTTTTAAAAATTTGGAAAGGTGCGACACTGCCGCACCAGCTTTTAGCTCCCCTGATGAAACTTTTCCAAGGCTAAGTGAGCAGGGGCGGACTGGCCTATGTGGCAAAGTGGCAGCTGCCATCTACTCCCAGGGGGCCACATAAGATTAAAAAACAAAAAATTTCTCACCAAAACTTTAACAATTTACAAGTTGCTTTAGGCATTTGAAATAAGGTCAAAAATAGGGACAGGGGGGCCCAATGACTTTCTTTGCTACGGGGCCTGAAATAGCACCAGTCAGCCCCTGCTAGTGAAAAATTTAGTTTTCAAAATCTCAAATAAGTTTAGCCCTGCTGTCGAAGGCTACCACACTCGGTCAATATGTCTCTTTCTTTTTTAATTATATTCTTTTATTAAGGATTGTTTTTCTTTTTGTTTACAGAGAGCATTGAAGAATTCAATTATGGATTGAATTTGAGACTTTGATGGAAAACTAAATCGAATGTCAAATTTGGAATCTGGCTATATTGTGCATTTATGACACTTTATTTGATACTTTCACAGCAGCAAATCAACAATGGCTGCTTTCGAAAGCTATCAACAAGTGATACCTGAACCACCTAGTTGTTTTAGTCATAAACCACAAAAATGTAACATTTGCGGTCGAAGGATGGATAGTCAAAGTGGCTTGGAAGACCACGTCAGAAATCATTACGATGTTGAATGTTCAACTGACTTTATACCAGAGGCAGAATCAGAGGAAGAAGAAATTGGTCGAATGGATTCCAAGAGTGGCCAAGAAGATCAAATCAGAACTCTGTACGATGAGGAAAGTTCTAATTCAACAATCATTACATCCGAAGCGGGATGGGAGGAGAGTAAAAGCGGGAAAATGGATTTCCAAAATGGCCAAGAAGATCAAATCAGAACTCTGTATGATGATGAAAGTTCTAATTCAACAATCATTACATCCGAAGCTGGATGGAAAAAGGGTAAAATTGGGAAAATGGATTTCCAAAATGGCCAAGAAGATCAAATCAGAACTCTGTACGATGAGGAAAGTTCTAATTCAACAATCATTACATCCGAAGCGGGATGGGAGGAGGGTAAAAGCTTTAAAATGGATTTCCAAAATGGCCAAGAAGATCAAATCAAAACTTCGTACGATGGTGATCGTTCTAATTCTACAATTTCACCTTCTGAAGCTGGATTGAACGAGGCCAACGTTGGTGAAGTGGATTTCCAAAATGGCCATGAAGATCAAATCAGAACTCTGTATGATGATGAAAGTTCTAATTCAACAATCATTACATCCGAAGCTGGATGGAAAAAGGGTGTTAATGGGACAATGGATTTCCAAAATGACCCAAGAGACAACCTCAGAACAATGTATGATGATGAAAGTTCTAATTCAACAATCATTACATCCGAAGCTGGATGGAAAAAGGGTAAAATTGGGAAAATAGATTTCCAAAGTGACCCAGAGGACAACATCAGAACAATGCACGATGATGAATGTTCCAATTCAACAATCTTAGCATCAGATTATGTTGCTGGATCAGATCAGGGCAACACTGGTCAAATAGATTTACGAAGTGGCCACAAAGACAAAGTCAGAACTCTGTGTTATGACGAAGGTTCTAATTCTACTATCTTAGCATCTGACCCTGGATCAACTCAGGATAACTTTGGTGAAATGGGTTTGCAAACCGGACAAAATGACAACATTAGAACTTTGTTCAATGATGAAGGTTCTAATTCTACTATCGTAGCATCTGACACTAGATCAATTCAGGATAACTTTGGTGAAACGGTTTTACAAACCGGACGAGATGACGACATAAGAACTTTGTACAATGACGAAGGTTCTAATTCTACTATCTTAGCATCTGACCCTGGATCAACTCAGGATAACTTTGGTGAAATGGGTTTGCAAACCGGACAAAATGACAACATTAGAACTTTGTTCAATGATGAAGGTTCTAATTCTACTATTTTAGCATCTTACGCCGGATCAAATAAGGGCAATGTTGGTGAAATGGACTCACAAAGTGGCCACGAAGAGGGCAACAGAAATCTATACGATGATGAATGCTCTGAAATCTTAGCATTGGAAGCTAGTTCAAATCGGGGCAACATTGGTGAAATGGATTTAGAAAGTGACACAAAAGAAAATATCAGAACTCGTTATGATCTTGAATGTTCTGGTTCTACTATCTTATTACCCAAAGTTGGATCAAATGACAGTAGAATTGTTGGAATGGATCTTCAAAATGGCCAAAAAGACGAAGTCAGAACTCAGAATGATGATCAATGTTCTACAACCTTTGATTCCGAAGCTGGGTCATCAAATGACGGCAGAATTGATGATTTACAAGGTGGCCAAGACAATAACGTAAGAAATAGTTATGGCGACGAATGTTCCACTAGCCTGGTGGTCAAATCCAAAATGGGACCTAATGGTCAAAGGGATAAAATCGATTTAGCGCATAAACAAAGAAAAAGTAAAGATGGGGATGAGAACAAATCAAAAAGACATAAAAAGAATTTGCCGTCAGGACCAAAAAAACTGAAATGTGCAGTTTGTGGTCAAAGATGTGCAGGGAAAAGCAAGTTGACAGCACATATGAGAACACACACTGGAGAAAGACCATACGGATGTTCTATTTGTGGGAAAAAGTTTGCGACAAAACGAGGCCTTGAAGTGCACATTGAAACACACATTGGAGACAAGAAATGTGAGTGTGCCATTTGTGGTAAAAAGTTTTGCAGTAATACAAGTCTCGATACACACTTGCGAACACATAGTGGGGAGAGGCCATTTGCTTGTTCTGTCTGTGGGAAAAAATTTAGACACAAGCAAAGTGTTAAGACACACATGCTAACACACAGTGGGCAAAAGCCATTTGCTTGTTATGTTTGTGGAAAAAGGTTTAACCGGCAGCTAAGTGTTGATTCACACATGCTCACACACAGTGGAGAGAAGCCACATGAGTGTCCTATTTGTGGTAGGAGGTTCTCTGTCAATTCAAGTCTTGTTAAACATAAGAGAATCCACAGTGGCGAGAAGCCGTACGGATGTTCTGTTTGTGGGAAACGTTCCGGCAAACTGGAACACGTGATACACACATGAGAACACACACCAGAGAGAAGCCGTTTGGATGTTCCATTTGCGGTGCTCAGTTCAGACAAAGGGGAAATCTTGATGAACACACAAGAACACATACAGGAGTGAAGCCGTTTGGATGTTCCGTTTGCAGTATGAAATACGCAAGACAAAGACATCTTGATATACACATGAGAACACACAGTGGAGAAAGGCCGTTCAGATGTTCTATCTGTGGTAATAAATTCAGGCAGAAGGGTACTCTCGATAGCCATTTGAGAACACACAGTGGAGAGAAGCCATATGGATGTACTGTTTGTGGTCAGAAATTCATTCAAAGTACCGGGCTTACTAAACATTTGAGAACATACAGTGGAGAAAAGCCTTATGGATGTTCGTTTTGTGGTGTGAAGTTCGTAATTAAGCAAAGTCTTGATAAACACCTAAGAACACATTATGGAGATGAGCCGTACGGATGTTCTATTTGTGGTACAAAGTTCAATGACAAAAGGGGCCTAAATAAACACATGAAAGCACACAGTACGGGAAAGTCATATGAGTGTTCTATTTGTGGTAAAAGGTTCAACAGAAGAAACGATGTTGATACACACATGCGTGTGCACAGTGGAGTCAGACCATTTGGATGTTCTGTCTGTGGTAAAACGTTCAGGCAAAAGGGAGGTCTTGATTATCACTTGAAAACACACAGTGGAGAGAATCCATTCAGTTGTTCTATTTGCGGTAAAAAGTTCAGACAGAAGTCAACTCTTGAAGGCCACGAGAGAACGCACAGTGGGGTGAAGCCATTTGAATGTTCTTTTTGTGGACAGACGTTCAGGTTCAGGGCGAATCTTATTGCACACACGCGGATTCACAGTGGAGATAAGCCATACGGATGTTCTATTTGCGGTAAAATGTTTACGCAGAAATCAACTCTTCAAACACACCTGAAAACACATAGTGGACAAAAGCCATTTGGATGTTCAGTTTGCGGTAAAAAGTTCAGTCAGAAGCAACATTTAGATAATCACATCACAACACACATTGCAGACAAGCCATTCGCATGCTCTATTTGCGGTAAAAAGTTTTCTATGAAGCTGTACGTTGATACACACATGAGAACACACAATGGAGGAAAACCATTTGGATGTGCGGTTTGTGGTAAAAGGTTCCGTCTCAGGCAAACCTGCAATCGCCACATGGAAACACACAGTGGAAAGATCCGAAGGAAGCAATATAAATGTCCTGTTTGTGGAAACATGTTCCTCAGAAAGTCGAGCCTTGAGGTTCACAAGAGAATCCACCGAGGAGAGAAGCCGTTTGGATGTTCTGTTTGTGGTAAAAGATTCAGTTATAAATCATCTGTCGATGTCCACGAAAGAACACATACTGGAGAGAAACCGTATGGATGTTCTGTCTGTGGCAAAAGTTCAACCAAAGTTCATCCCTTAAGACACATTCGAAAATTCACAGTGGAGAGAAGCCATTTGAATGTTCCATTTGTGGTAAAAAGTTCAGCATCAAGCAAAGTTTCAATAAACACTTGAAAACACACAGCAGTGTAGAGAAGCCATTTGGATGTTCTATTTGTGGCGTAAAGTTCAAGAGCAAGGAAAAGGTTGATAAGCACATGCTAAAACACAATGAGAAGACATCATTTGGATGCTCTCTTTGTGGAAGAAGGTTTACAAATAAATACTATGTTGATATCCACATGAGAACACACAGTGGAGAGCAGCCCTATGTATGTTCCATTTGTGGGAAAAGGTTCGCTCACAGTGCCAATTACTGTCGCCACAAGAAAATACACCGCGGAGAACTTGAGAGACACCAAGCAGATGACAAGAACGAGAGTCGAGGCAACAATGCAGCCACTTCTTAAGGGACTGTGAAGTAGCTGAAGGTAATACCCCCCCCCCCCCCCCAAACAAGTTTCATGCTATCCCCTTCGTATCACGGGCAAAATGTTTTACTCATCCGGGCCATCCCTTAGCTAAATAAACAAATGCATGCACATAAAAGACTTGGGTGATTACCTTTGCAGATTAACAGTCTGAATTTTTGAAAGAGTAAAGCTATTTTGAATTTTAAGTTCTGAACAGTCGTTTTCCTCAGACCACAATCATTCTAGTAAATTTTATGGATATGTGAAGAACCAGTTTTCTGTCAAATCAAGTATCCCATGCATTAAGAAAACTGACAGTTCTAAAGCTTAAATGAAGAAAGCTACTTAATTTGTGATTAGATCTCCAGTGCTTTTGTAGAAGATGATGACACTCTTCCTGACTTCCATTCCGACTGTAACGATTCACACAATAGATTCAATTTTTTAAGAAAGCTATTGCACATATTGTTAATTTCTGCCCTAAAAATCCACAGTTACATTTTTTTTAATGTTTGAATGATTGGTCAAGTGACTTTGATAAAAAATTGTCTATTAATCACAGACAACATTTGAACCAATTTATGCCAATGACATGAAAATGGGGTTATAATGTTTTGATATAGTGTTTCATAATAAGCTCATGTACAAACTAGAGAGTTACGGTATTTGGTTACAGAACTTTTTAACTGGAAGACTTCAATATGAAAAGAAACTAGTGGACGTAACCGCGAGCGGTAACAAAACTTCACCTACTGAGGTACCAGTAACTCGAACAGACACAAGTAGATGAGTAAGTAAAAGGTACATGGAAAAGTACACAGGCATCATACATAATTATGTAGCATGCATACAGACAAGAATACAAAGATGTTTCCTGTACATAGAGTACATGCAAGTATGCACAGAAAAACGAGTACATAAACCAGTTCATGAACCATACATGAACCAGTATATGAACCAGTACATGAACCAGTACATGAACCAGTACATCCACCAGTATGTCCACCAGTACATCCACCAGTACATCCACCAGTACATCCACCAGTACATCCACCAGTACATCCACCAGTACATCCACCAGTTCATCCACTTCAGGGTCATGTGATCTCTTTGACCATCAAAAATACATGAAATTTTAAGGGTCCGGCGATCTTTTAAACTACAGTGCATTTCTATGAATTAACACTGAAAGAAGATAGTGTTTTGTTTAAATTTAAGGCATAGTAGTACTCTACTGGACTAATAAAATGAATTTAACTGAATGAATTCTAAAAAATATTTAACTGAGTTGATTACTAATGTATCATATCACCACAATGTTGTGAATTTACCAGTTGCTGTTATATTAATTCAAGTTCAATTTTATGTAGAATTGCCAGATCTATTTCTTTAATTTGAAATATAAGAGCAATGATTTTTTTAATAGATTGTACAGTTGATCCATATCTCTGCATGCTTCTACTCAATTAATCTCAAAAGTAAGTTTATTCAAAATGCTACAATCATATATTGTGTTAAAAATCAAATGAACAATATTTAATATGACATGTTATTTACTATTAGCTGACAATGATAATAAAACCTAGAGAAAACATACCTTAATTCCTGTTCACATGTCAAGTATTCCCTTGGAAGTGAAAAAGCAGGTCAGCATACATATTATACTGCAAGAATGTCCATTTATCACATGGAACTAAATTTAGGTTACATGAACATATGTGTGAGTGAACATGAAACACCTTGCAGCAGTCCTGTTTGATGTTAACTGTAAAAGTTAGCTGTCGTCAGTAACTTGTTTATACTAAATTTTTTCCTAGAAGTTAACTGTTATCAATAACTTGTCTGTACTTAATAGTATCAAGGTGGGGTTATTCTTAATTTTAATGGCCCATCTATTTATTTAAAGATCATCATTATGTTCAATTCCATACAAGTGGTTTTACTTATTTCTTATTGTGTCGGACCAGTGTGGGTTGATGTGTAAGAATGCACACCCAAGCCCACACTGGACACAACACCCAAGGTTGCTAGGCCTGAACTCAACCAGAGAATAGAAAGTTTATCTGCAGCTATCTGTCTGAATGAATGAGAAATATGATAGAATAGAATAGAACATAAAAGAATAGAATAGAATAAAAAGATATGAGATTATATGAGAGGAGAGGAATGTATGTGTTGTGTATCAGGTCACTGTGTGAAAACTCCAGTCAGTATGCGAATACATTGCACTTATTCTCTTCTAGTTCCTGTCTATTAATCTTTATATATATATAATTAAGACTCATATAATGGTCTTGTTTATGTGAAATTTGAAATATTTTGACTGGTGGCCCCTTGGTAGCGGCTCTTGGGAGCCTTAGAGGGGTCTCCAATGTGCTTATTTTGTGTGGGACAAATAAATTATCTGAATCTGAATCTATTCCCTGGCCATGCAGGAAAAAACATGAAATTTTAAGGGTCAGGAGATCTTTTAAACCGTCATAGCTACGACAAAATGTTCAGAAGATAAAAACTAGGGGAGAATTTGTACTTTTCAAATCTGTTTACAGATTCTCTGTATCTTAATTAGGACCGGAGTTATCACAGATTGAAATTATGGTACAATTCAGGAATAAAATACCTGAATAAATGTAGTTTTTAACTTAAAATCACTGTATAACCAAAACGGTTCAATGAAAACATACATAATTAGCCAGGATTATGTAAATAGATGCAAGAAATAGGTCCAGACAGGTTGATAAAAAAAGGATGATTTCTTCTTTATCAAAATATTGATATATTGTGAAAATTTGACAAAAAACATGAAATTTTCAGGGTACGGCGATCTTTTTAACAGTCGCAGCTATGACAAAATGTTCTGAAAAAATGAAAACTAGAGGAGAATTTGTCCTTTCCAAATATGTTTTCATATTTTCTGTATCTTAATTAGCACCGGAGCTACGGCCGTTTGAAATGACGCCATCTTTGAGAAATGTGAAAAAAAATGTGTTTGTTTTTCGACCTTTTGACCTTTGGTGTGCAACGTAGGTCAATTCGAGGACCTTGAAAATTTACAGGAAGCCTCTAGAGTATTGTAGCAAGTATGTCTACAATTTTTGAAACAATATCTTGATTCCTTCTCTGTTAAAAAATATGAAATGTCAAAAATGTAAAATATTTTGTCATGTTTGACCTTGAGTTTGACCTTGAAAAACATTTTGTAGGTCAAAATGAATATGATTTTCATAATGGCGTTGTATAAAAAAGGGGGGGTCAGCCATGCATTGTAACCCTGTACAATCAATATTTCCTTTTCAAGAACGCGGAAATGTGTCATTTTTTAACATTTGTCGATTAGCAATATTTAAAAAATTTTCATAAATCCGGGGACAGAGGTAATTAAAATATGATTAGATATTATGAATAAACAGGGCAATGTTCATCTGTCTTCTGTGAATCACGCTGATATCTTAAAAATAACATGGTAAAAAAAATTGATGAAAATGGCACCTTTTCAAACTTTTTTCGGTCAAATGACCTTGAAAAATGAGGTCAAGGTCAAATTTAAAGGTCAGTTTGGGCTTATTGGGTGTATGTTTGGGGGGGTTTACTATGACATGTTATAAGCTAACATCGATTTTTCAAGGTAAAATTCTCAAGGTCACTGATTTTGGTGACGCGGTATAACTTTAAAATTACGGAACTCAAGAACCGGTACTGCCGATGGAAAATAAAGAGTCGGGCAGATGTCCCGTGAGTTTGGGCAAGTTTTGGCACCATCGGTATGACTCTACGACTTACGGATTCTGAGATCCCGCGATAGACCTCAAACCATAAAAATGAACTTTGTACAATACAACCTTGACCTACTTTCATGAAAGTAGGTCAAACTGTGAAGAAAGTGTCTGGGACCTATCCATGTACAGGAAAATGAAAACCGGTAATAACCGGATGAGGTACATGCATTTCAAATATTGAAAAATCCGACTTTGAAAGTCTCTGTGACCTTGAAAAATAGGTCAAGGTCACTCATATTCAGAATTTGTAATGAGGTCATTGTCGGCTATGTATATGAATTTTTTGAAAATTCTCCGATGAGTTTGAATAAATAAAAATAATACCGATTACAAAAAACTTCACCTATGTGTAGGTGAAGTTTAATGATGCAATCTCACATGCAACTGATGTTAAATCAAGAGTCCCTCAAGGGACTGTGTTAGATCCTGTTTTATTTGTGTGTTACTCATCAGATTTGCGTAATGTTGTCAAACAAGTCTATACAAAATGTAAATGATTGTATGTTACTGCACGGAGATTTAATAATGTTGCTAAATGGGCTGACATTTGGCAGAAGGATTTAATTTTTTTTTTTTTAACGAAAATATTGACTATTGTTATTAACAAAATGAACATTAATGTTTTATTGAATAATGAAATTATTGAAACTGTCAACTGTGTTAATGATATTAGAGTTACTATCCAGTCAAATTTAAAATTTATGCTCCATTTTATTAACATTACTAGGTAAGTGTATTTTGTTAGTCATGCATTTTTTTTCAATCTTTAAGAATCACAATTGCAACTTTTATCTAAATAAGTAGGCCTATATGTTATGTTAGACCATTTCTAGAATATTCCTGCAGGCTTGGTCACCGATATTGCAATGTAATAGAGACAAAGTAGAATGTTGCAAAGGTATTTCACCAGACGTATATTGAATTATGAAAGTGTTCCAAATGATGGTAGACTACTTTTTTTTTTAATTGGATTCATTTGACATTTGTTTTACAATGTTATTAATTTTCATGCAAATCTCAATGTAAATGATGAGGAAGAAGTTTATGATTTTGCATAGAAGCAGAGGTCATAACAAACAGCTGTATGTGTTTTATAGTCGCACTGATAAGAGAACATATTTTTGGTGCAATGAATTGTATATAATTGTAATAACTTAGATGAAAGAACTGTTGATTCAGTTTCTATCAAAAATTTAATCAGCAATTTGAAAATGTTAACTTCTGTTCATTGGCGGGAGTTACGTTGTAATTTTTACTCAAGCTCCCATTGTTCTAGTATTGTTCATATATGTTGTTCTTTGAATAAATGAATCATTTGGTATGCGTTAATTAAAATTTTCTGCTGTTGTTCAAATTTCAAAAGTCTCACATTTCGGCCTACCCCTTGGGCCACATTCCAAGTGGTCCCTTAATATGACAATTTTTTTCAAAATACAATGGAAAACATTTTCTTGACAGACTGTGGGTTAAAAATGTAAAATATAATTATGTATGTGCGCCCAAAATTTTAGACTTCCTAGGGCAGCAGGCCTGAGGGACCGTTCAGAATTCAAGACTTGATCTGCACGCGCAACCATGTATTACAGTATGTATGTGTGTATTGCCTTGTATGTCGAGGGAAGGGGGTGATAAAGATATGCAAGTAACCTAAGGGTTGGATGCTCTAAATCGGCATGAAAGTAAGGTGGTGTATCGATTTTTGATGAGACTTTCCAGCAAAACTACCCCCCCCCCTCCAGTCATAAATTCTGAATGGTCCCTAAATGATTATGAAACAATTTAATTGCAATTCAGGCAATGTAATAAAACCATTCTTTGTGCATACACTTCTGACTTATGTGTCCATCCCGGATATAGTTTCATAGTAGGAGTTGCCAGTTGCATACCTCTTCATGTTCTTCAGGCCGTTTACACATTAAATTTGTAGTTAATTTCTGATTTGATATTCCATGTGTGTTGCTATCACAGAACCAGGTGACCAGTCTGTCAGTTTCAATCCTAGACAATTGTATTTTACTCAATCCACACTCAATAAAGAGGCCTAAAGAGCAAACTTGTGTTAGTCTGTTTTTTTATTTTCAAGAGCTTTCGTCCATCTATCATCGGATTTCTAAGACTTAGGTTTTGCTCCTTCGTTATTTTATCCTTGGCTCACTTGCTAATGAATTGTTTGTGGCAGAGAAATAAAATAGCAAAAGTATCAGAAACTGAAATCAGCTGACGTAAATCGGAAACTACACAAAAAAAATTATGTGAAATTGGACGTTTTCACCTTTTTACCCTTAGTTCAGTTTTGCAGTAGGTTGTTTACCATTGGTCAAAGTAGCCTACTCTAGTTCAGCTTTCAAAAAGCAATATCAGTTTACCTTGGGCAAGCATTAAATTCCGTCCTCATGCTGGCTTAAATGTTGCACATTTACTCAGTGTGTTGGAATGTTCCTTGCTTCTGAAGTTGACATTACCTTTTGAAATGTAGCAATGCTGCAGTAGTTGACCATTTTCTTGACTGGTAAAAAATAAGGATTTATTTATGGTTAGATTTGGCCTTGGGAACACTTTTAAAATCGCTATAGATTGTAACATCTTGCAAGGAAAATTTAAATATATATGAAGAGTGAGTATGGGATTGATTAGCAAGACTATGACTATTCTTTTATGATTACGAAGTACTACTGAAATGTATGCTTCTGTATTTATAGTATGAATGGATGAAAATGGGCCTGTTTTCCATTACAATGTGAAACTGTTTTCAAATAAGTATGCATTCGGTGACTGGATTAGCTTAAAGCTTCTACAGAATTGCTTCTTTTGGTTGAGAGAGTATTCCCCCTTATTTTCACAAAAAGGAGATTGCCCGCAGAAGTTTGCACTCCGAGCAAAAGCCACCTTAATGGTCAGCTAACCTGCTTCCTCCACTTGACTTGCATTGTTTTAAATATTCTCTCTTGCATGAAACTAATGCTTAGAAAATTCTATTACAGTCTGTCACTTTGATATAGAAAAAGAGTGGACTGTTGCGCTGTGAAAATGGCACTTTGTGTGTCATCATGCTATGATTTATCATGATCATACCCAATACTTTCAATGTTAATTTGATTTAAGGAGACTTATCCCGCTTGTTGGTGACAGCCAAACAAAAGGATTATGCATCTGGTTTTCACTCTAAAATCAGTTATGACATCAAACGGCCTTCTCTTGATCACGATTAATCAAACAGCCTCTGTGTTTCCCATTGTAAAGTAGAGAAGGTGGCACTTCATCGGCTATCATGAGTAACGGATTGCATTTTTCACAGTGAACTGGTCCTCATTTTTGGGTAGTCGTTCATGAACGACTACCCCTTGCAATGACAAGTGGAAAAAATCCCGCGAAAATCGGAAATTCGAAATACCGTAATGCAGATTTGCCTCACACATCGTATACGTCGTCAGTAACCATCAGAAAACCATTTTGCGGACCAGTTACGGTTGAAAGGAATGGCCTGCAAGCACAATTACGTCTGGGAATGATCTATTTACGCCGATCCACTTCTGTGAACAGCGTGCGCGCAACACTCAGAAAGCGAGCGTGACCACTGGTGCTGTTGGGATCCCGTTGGGTTATTACTAGTGGGAGCGCCGGGGAGCAATCAGTGATTTTAACTGAATTAACCAACGCTACTAATGCTACGAAAACGTCCTTTTCTTTTGAAATATTAGTGAATAACTACCTAATGATTACCTACTGAGCTCTACTGCACTCCTTTAATTTAAAATAAAACAAATTTAAGAAATTTAAAACAATGTATTTATTCATTTTATGTTATTTGAAATAACAACTGCTCCCTCTACAGATAGCACACTTCTATAGACCCAACTATTAAATGGCAATATAAATTTATGACTGTCCAAGCATTTAGTGACAATAATGATAGAGTATTGTCTGGTCTTTTTATGCAGGCATAAAGTGCTCAGCTGGTAAGCCCAACTTTTAAACTCACTCAAAAGGCATTGACTCTACTTTCTATATTAACATGATTAATGGCATTAAGGATTGGAACGGTTTACCAGAGGGCATAAAAAGCATAAATAGAAAGATGTCAAAAAACATTTAAGAGAACGAAGCAGAGACAAATTTATCTCTGAATTTATTTATTTCTAAATTAATATGCTGCTATGCCTCTTGGCCTGAACCGGACCGTCCAAAAAATTTATAAAAATTTAAATTTAAATTTAAATTCTAGGACCCCAATGGAAATAAGTCCTATTCTCTGGACTTTTTGGGTGTTATCCTGGGAAGATGTTTTACTATTTACAATCTAGTCAAAACTTTAAAAAAACTATTATAAATCAAAAACTCAAACCATTTCCATCATGTTTTTATTCCGTCCATTCATGTCATGTATGTATATATTCATCTTTCCAAATAAAGCAAATCAAATCAAATCAAAAACATACACGTATCTCTGACCATGATATACATTCTAGGCTAGTATGAGAAGGTCTGCTTAAAACAAGCACAAGATCACTGGGCCTAGAGGAAATGATAACATTTACCTTTTTTCCTTCAGATGTACTTGAGAGCCATTAATGGCATTGTCCTCCTTTTTTTTTTCTCATCCTATTTTTATTTTTTGTACTCAGATGATGCGTTGTCCATTCCTCTATCCAATTTAATGTCCGATTTGGAATGTTTTTCTGAAAGCCTGTCTTGTTGTACACTGACTGACAGATACCAAAGCTGGTCTTTATGTACTATTTATTAAGCAGTGGCATATTCACAGAACTTTGGCAGGTGCCAGCAGTGGCGGATACAGGGGGGGGGCCTAGGGGGCACGGGCCCCCCCTAGACCACTGAGGTTAACAATAGTATTTTGAAGAAAATACGCTGCGATGCGGGCCCGCGAATGCCGAAACACGCCCGGGCCCCCCCTAGATGACCCTGTCTGGATCCGCCACTGGCCAGGTAGTGTTTTATCTTTGCTATTACTCATTGAGAATATCAATTGATCAACTCAATTGGCTTCAGTTGGCAGGTCGTCTTGTTATTGCAACTACTCATTGACCTCAGTCAGTGTCAAAGGTAATATCAATTAATGGCAGTTGGAATTAGTTGGCAGGTATTTAGGCTACTAGTGTCTAATGATTGCAATTATTCATTGAGCATGTCAAGAGAAAGTATCAAATTATTGCAATTGGAATTACAGCTTATCAGAATATCTTGAAAGTATCACACTTTGCTTTAAATTAATTGTAATTATTTTATGTTTTATATTGTAGGCCACACCACAGTGTGAGTGAGCTGGTGAGAGTAAATGATTTAAAAAGCGTTCATGTGTGTGATATCCGATTGAGCTGATCATAGAATAAATGCCACTTCAAGTGGACTTATATGTCTTAGATTTATTTTGTTGTCATGTCAAGTAAAACAATAGCAAAATAGAGCACAAGCATGCAACATGTGCTATATTTTGATTGATCAAAACATAACTGTAAATATATCTTCTTTTTTTTACCGTATTTATCACAGCCATTCTTCCCTGTTGGATTTGAAGATATTTTTGGGTTTCATAATTTTTTTTCATGTTCCATTTTCCCACATCACAATAAAAGGATGTTAATGTTATTTCTGTTTTTCACCCAAAGCTATTTTTTTAAATAAACAAACAAATTTCAAATGGTTTCATCAAAATTAATGTTTATGTCTGTCTCTGTTTTGGACTGACAAGTGGCAGCAGAATGCTGTCAGTCCCTGGAAAATCGAATAAATTGGGTCATGTTTTGGACAGGTAACAAGATCAGGTCACACAACAGCTGTCCGCATTACTACGCCAGACTACTTTCACAAAGCATGGTTGCGGTAAAGATCAAATACTCTGCTTTGAATGATAATGTTTTGAAATCATGAGACATAAGAAATTTTTGAAACTTTAGCATAAACTTTTGCCTGAGATAGGGATGATTTTACTCATCAGAAGTTTGATGGTATTCAATCTGCTTATAGGCCTATCATTTATGCATGTTAAATTATTGTCAGAAAAGTGTCCAAAAAGAATGCTCTCTCACTTACTCCCATGTCCATATGATAACCATGTCTCCAATACAGATGAAATAGAGAGGAATATCGCTGTCACCCACTCCATGTTAATCAATGCACCTTCAATATAATCCCGAAACGACTACCTTTGAATCCCTGGATTCTTGTTTCTATATCAAAGTGACAGACTATAATGTTTAAATTTTGGCCTTTGATGGAAGGTAATAGTTAAACCTCCCATGAAACTTACCACTCAAAATTCAGTGGCAGATAATTGGTAAAGAGGGTTGCTGAATGGCTCCCTTAATAGAATCACTTGATAGTATTACATTGCACAGCTTCAAAGAGCCTTGTCTGAGTTCTGCACAATTGAATCTGGAAACATCAGAATATCAAATTGGATAATGGGGATTTCTCGTAACATGTTTCCTTCTGATGTTGTTTTTAGCACATGTGCCATAAATCATAGGTCTACAATCATGCCATTCCTTGAAATTTTGATAAAAAGTAATTGACTATAATGGAAGAAGAGATGTTAAAAGATCTGATATGAAACGCAGCCATAATTACCTTTGTACTTCGATAAAATTGTATTTTGCAGCCTGAAAAAGGTTTGTCATCATCAATTTAGAGGCAAAAATGAGAGAAATGGTTAGATTTGCACGCCTTTAAATTGTGTAACATCACCAATTTCAAAACTCTCAAATAATTCTGTATACAAAGAAAATTCATTTTGTATGAGTATAATATGATGAGAAATGTGAGTAGAACAAAGGCTTGACGTATAATGAAATGAGATATGATTTCATTATTCATCTGAGTTCAAAGAGCTTCTAGGTAAGAGGGAGTGTTACTGTAAATAAATTAAATGTCATTTCATACAAAATAAGTGAAATGATCTGAAAGTGTACTCAGAAGAAAACTATCATTTTTTGAGAGTAAGGTTTACACATTAAGATACTGAAGCAGAAGTTAAATGACAGAAAATCCAGAATTGTTTGACATATGAAGGTGGTATGCATTTTGCAATATTAATTAATGCATGTCTTAAATTGCAAAAATGTTTGCGTTGTTTAATATTGTGAATAGCAGTTATAGCAAATGTTGAATTATTGGCATTGTCAAAATAGCAATGATGTTGAAGTAGTTTTCCATATAACAGTACAGGTTCAACTCCAAGTAAATCACCTCCACAGAGATGAAAAGATTTGATATGAAGATCGAATCAAAAATGGAATAAGACATTATCCTAAACACATTTGCTGGAATAGAAAGAAAATGAAAGGCTCGAAATAAGGGACCGTTCAGAATTTATGTCTGGGGGGTGTGGAGTTTTGGCCGAGGGGTTACTAACTTTTCACACATGTTTCAAGGGGGGTATTAATTTTTGACAACACTTCCAAGGGGGGGTAAGAAAATTTTAACAAAGAAAAAATGTTAAAAACACGCATAAACTAATTTTATTTGGACGTTTTTACGTGCAGAAGTCGGTGAAATGACACGAACCTGTACGCGTGGTCGTGTATAACAGTATGCATGTGTGTATTGCTTTGTATGTTGAGAGGGGGGGGGTACTAAAAATACTCGTGAAAACTAAGGGTGGGGTACTAAAAATCCGCATGAAACCCTAGGGGGGGGTAACAATTTTTGACGAGAAGTTCCAGCAAAACTCCCACTCCCCCAGTCATAAATTCTCAACGATCCCTAACATAAAGCCTTGCAATTTGACAGCACCATCAGGAACATATTATTTCAGGACAAACAAAAAGTAAATTATAATTTCAAATGGCATTAAAACTTGGTCTGTTGCAACAAAAGAAAACACTGGTAACACCGTAAAATTGCATACCTAAAGACCCTGAATAACATTTTCAAGTTAAATTGGAAGGGATTTCCCACCCCTCAGTTTGCTGGGATAATCTAAGGCATGATTGTTTTGTCAACATGTCATTTTCGAATCCTAAATGTACTGATGCACATCTACAATTTCGGTGTAATTTTTATGATAAATAATTGAGAAGGACATGAAGAAAATGCTGTGATGGCAATACTAAGGAATATACCACTCAAATATCGTGTGACGCATCATATATTATAGGCACATGATGTTATGAGGGCATTATTCCCAGTCATGGCATTTTTGCTGACATTCATGTGATTTGCTGAATACCTAGCAGTCATACTCCCATTAGCACCAGTCAGAATGCATTAAGGAAATTGCATATTGAGACCATGCAATTTGTTGATATATCCAAGATTGCTGACTCTGCTGCTTGTAAGAATGTCAAGATTTTACTGATTGAGTCTGCATAGTAGATATATTTCGTCAAGTGACAGGAGTTGCCTGGCTTTGTCCAAATTGCACAATTAGTAACAGAAGTGAGCAAATGGGATAGGCGACTTCATAAATGTGCCTAATCTGCACCATCAAGAACCGCAAAGTTTCATTACTCATAAAAAAAGCATCCGGTCCCAAGTAGTCTAGATGCATGCAGCGGTGCCGGAAAAGGGGGGCAATTGCCCCTCCTGCCCTTACCCAAGGGGGGCAGGGGGGGACAAGGTTGTCCTTTTGATCTTAAAGAAAATAATATTATTAGGCCTTATTTTAAAAATTTTAGGCACAAATTAGTAAGTACATATTCAAATTATTATTAACTCTCTATCTAAATTTTGTCACGTGAAATTGGCGCGAATATGATTTGCCCTTTTTCGTCCGACCGCCCCTGCCGCCCGCGATTCCTTCCGGCATCCCTGGATGCATGCAATATGCACTCAAACCAAAAATTGTAGAGTAAGCTCTTTCCGTCATTCTTAAGGGGGGGTGGACCATTAGTTTTCATGTGGGCTTGCCGTATATTGGACATAATTTTACGACATTGGGCCAGTTCTTTTTTTTTCATCTGTTTACTCAGTCCAGTTTCACAGGATGTCATTGAACTTTGCTCAAAGCAGCTTACTTCAGCTCAGGTTACAAAACATCCATATCAATTTACCTGGAGCAAGTGTTAAATTTCCTTCTGGTAGATGTTTCTGTCCTGGCTAAAGATTGCACATTTTCTAGGTGTTTTGGAATATTGCTTGCGCATGTGGTTGGTAAACAAACAGCAGTAGCATGCATGCAAAGTTGTAGTAAAAAAGGACTGTCCTGTGAATATACAGTTTGTAATACAGTGAATGGAGTTTTTTGAAATGCTTTATCAAAAAACATCTCATCTCTTATTATGACAAATTTAAATACAAATATAGTTTATAGTACAGCTATATCAAATACATACTACTTTATGACCACTGAAAAGGTGAGGGTACCTATGGGGGACGATGAGTATGTGCCTTCCCCCAAAGTTGCACCACTGATAATCACTGTGCACTAACGAAAGGGGTACCTTCGCCATCAGGGTGGCCATTACAACTACTGATTCGCGATTTCAAAATGAAATTGCATAAAATGTAGGGCGAGTTTGGTCTTGAAACTGTGAAGGTTGCTAAAATGGCTTGTGGAAGGAATGATTGCCAAGTGACAGGTTCACACATACAAGATGAAGTTAGACATTTAGGAAATTAGAAATCACCCGAGGTGAGGGTACCACAAAAACTGAAAAGTGGCAGGGTGAGGGTACCAGCATTTTGGGGAGGGTACCAACAGAAAATGGTGAGGGTACCAACAGAAAATGGCGAGGGTACCAACAGAAATGGCGAGGGTACCAACCTGGAAGTAGCGAGGGTACTGCAAGAATTGGGCGAGGGTCACTTCCGGTTTGGCGAGGGTAACCAACAAAAGGGATGGGCGAGGGTAATGCAAGATATTGCCTGACCAACCAAAGAAAACAGTCCACAAAGAAAAGGCAATGAATCAGTTTATTCAATTTGCTCTTTGTTGCAATAGATAACAGCATTTGCTGACACATAATTGCACTTCTGAAGTAATTACCAATCAGCATGATCAGAAACCCAAATCAAGAACATAATTGCAATACTGTGTCAATAAAGGAAAACCTTAATAATTACTTACCGGGGTAAGGATGTTTAAGTCAAGATGGCTGTCACTTCCTCCCTCCTCGATTGTTTCCCGCGGATTCCTCATTACTCATCCAGATCGGTCCAATCAGGGGTCCTCGCTTGCCCAGGTTCATTGGACCGGAGCGCCCTGCTTATATACAGGGTTTCCCGCTCATTCAATCACTCGCTATTTTCATCTCGCTTATTGCCAACCGGACTGGTTTTCAATCCAATATGTGGGTTCGGTTTCACATGCCTCTCTTAATTCAATCAACTGGCGTGAAATGTATGCGGCTCTTACAGCCCTAGTAACTTGGGCCCCTCGCCTCGCAGGCAGGAACGTCCTATTCCACATAGATAACCAGTCCGTGGTGGCAGGCCTCACCAAGCATTATTCCCCTGTCCCACATTTAATGGCCCTCATAAGGTCCTGGTGTCTATGCATGGTCCGCCATGACATTAATGTAAGGCCAGTTTACATATCAACACACGATAATGTAGACGCAGACGATCTGAGTCGCCTTGAGATCAAAAAATTCCTCAGTCGTCGCCCCACGGCCTCCTCCACACCTACGTGGCCTAATTTACTCCCCTTTTAACCCTTATTTACTTTCCTTTCCAGATCTTGACCGTTCGGTTCAGACACTGGTACATAATGGTATTACTACTAATTCCAGGGCCACTTACAATACGGCAGTAAAAAAGTACACCAAATTCTGCCAAATTTATGCCCTGCCCCCCCTCCCTATAAATTCTATTAATACCCTGAGGTTCGTGGCCTACTTGGCTAACCTAGGTTTGGTCAGTTCCTCCATTAGAGTTTATTTATCAGGTTTACGGTCATGGTCAATAGACTTAGGGCTCCCTCTGCCTGATATTTATACACCAACATTATCCCAGGCAATGAGGACCCTGGACCGCGCCCATACTCCAGCCCAGGCTGCCCCTATATTTTTTACTCATCTCCTTGCCATTATGGCAATATTACCTTATAACAGGGATAACCTAGTCGCTATGTCAGCGCTCTCTCTGGGTTATTTCGCTTGTCTGAGGCCGTCTGAGTATCTACACACCAGGGGAGTACGCTCTCCTCCCTCGAGGGCGGACGTGGTCTTCTCATCGGACTACTCATCTCTTGACTACACGGTTCATCGCTCCAAGACTAGCCCCAAGGGCTTTGTTGTCCACATTGGCTGTACCGCCTCTGTTTTATGCCCTGTGTGTTTGATAAAAACTGTATTTATCACTGTCAATGCATTGCCTTCATCACCCTTGTTCATGACCTCATCGGGCTCACCGATGTCTTACTCTTATCTAACAGACAGGCTCCATTCCTTTCTGCGGCTGATAGGCGTGGAGCCTACTAATTATTCCCTTCACTCTCTTCGAGCTGGGGCCGCTACGACTGCGGCAGCTGCAGGGTGTTCAGAACAGGAGGTCCAAAAGCTAGGTCGGTGGGCCTCACTCTGTTACAGGCGGTATATACGCCCTTCCAAGCAGGCTCAGGCTGCAATGGCTCCTAAGCTCACACTAACACTTTCTCCTGACCATCTCATCCCATAACTCATTATCTCTTCTATCTGTATATTCTCTTTCTACCTGTATATATCTCCTTACTAGTAAAAACTATTAATCTCTGCTTATTTAATTAACCATACTAAAACTCCTGATCTTGGGCCTCATTTCATGAATTCTCTTTGGGCTGCCTTCAAGATCCTTCGTCACTCTTCACTTCTAAATGTTACATTTATTTATTGTTGTATTGTCTTGTCTGTCTTGTCTTATGTGTTGTATGTTTGTCTCGTCGCTTGAATGTGTGTGAATCTTTGTAATTGTCCTATGTGTTTCTTCGCCTGAATAAAATAGGCAATGGTACCCATCCACTGCTTGTTTGTTCACTCATTTACAGGATATCATTTACTTAATAATTACTTACCGGGGTAAGGATGTTTAAGTCAAGATGGCTGTCACTTCCTCCCTCCTCGATTGTTTCCCGCGGATTCCTCATTACTCATCCAGATCGGTCCAATCAGGGGTCCTCGCTTGCCCAGGTTCATTGGACCGGAGCGCCCTGCTTATATACAGGGTTTCCCGCTCATTCAATCACTCGCTATTTTCATCTCGTTTCCCTCATCCCTCCCTATGAACCATTTTTCTCATCATGTTGGGAATCATTTCTATTTGCTCACAAGTTCATTCAAAATTTAAAAAATTTTTATTACTTTATTAATATTTCAAAATTGTGGGGCATTTTTCCCCACCTTAAAAATCCAAGAACTCAGATTCTTTTATATTTTCAGTTCCTTCAAATTGTATTGTCCAAAATGAATGCCTCTTAGTCTCAGCTCCATTGATGCTTCGGACTTGGGTGCCCACTCCGGTCTTCGCTCCAAACACCGGCTCATTCTTCCCACTGGTTCAACTCGCTCCGACTGCTCCTACCACTTCAACCCATCTTCCGATGTCTTCTTTCCCGGGGCTGCCTTCAAGATCCTTCGTCACTCTTCACTTCTAAATGTTACATTTATTTATTGTTGTATTGTCTTGTCTGTCTTGTCTTATGTGTTGTATGTTTGTCTCGTCGCTTGAATGTGTGTGAATCTTTGTAATTGTCCTATGTGTTTCTTCGCCTGAATAAAATAGGCAATGGTACCCATCCACTGCTTGTTTGTTCACTCATTTACAGGATATCATTTACTTAAACGAAATTAACTACAAATGAGAATACAGTTTCACAACGGTATTCTTGTCCATTCCACCCCATGCATACTGGAAATTAGTACAATGCGGATTTGACACATTTTGGTAAATATCTACAAATTAAAAAAATCATACAAAAATTTCTAAAATCATGTTAAGCTCTCAACTATAAAATCTTGCAAGAATATTGCGTGTCACAGTCACTAAACATACGTAATCGTGCATAGACTCCTTGTCACATTTTATGTTTATACTTGTATGATTGTGTCTATGGGCATGATGTGCACTCTCAGACAGGGAGGAATTCAATTCAATTCAATTCAATGACCTCAGATATGTACATATATATATACAAGGCAACACATTCATACTGACATCCAACATGGAGGAAGAAGGTTGACCAAAATGCCCTTTCCTGAACAGTACCATCCACAGTAAAACTTACATGAATGTTTTTTTTTTCTCCCTGTGCAGACTACTGACATGAGACGACATGGTTGTTTAAAAAAAAAAACGCGTAACCTGAGATTGTCAAGTTGTCATGTTTCGATTCTTATGTAGCATGCTACACTTCAGCAAAGCCTTCAGTGAATAAATCAGACACACCCCCCAAAGACAGCCAATGGACAGACTTTCACACATGTTTTGCAAATTGTCGGGTCTCATCTCCAACTTTCCATACAGCAATTGTTGGCTTATATGATTGGATTATGAACAGCAGAACATAACACATCTTGGAGATTGGACATATTAAGCAACCTCACAGTCAATGCTGAATGAAAAGAATGACGTGGTTGTAAAACTGCAGTAAGCATGCAGTCAAATTTGGCAGTCAATCATTCAGAATCCAGGAGAGTGTATTTGAAAAGCGTGGTTATAGGGGTAAGTTTTACATCACATACAAGGAAAACAAAACAGACAGGGACCAAAGTTGTCTATCTATATATCTATCTGTCATGAGCTGCGCATTCATATTTGGCATATATATACATATGTATAACTGGGTTCATTTTGTAACCTCTATAGATGTCTAGAGGGTCTATCTACGGTCGGACTTTTTACGGTCGTCTGAGACGTCTGTTCAGTGTTCACTACTGTGTTGAAGATTACATGGATGTGACCACCATAAGAAGATGAGATGTCCATTGCGTTCAGATAAAAGTGAGTCTGGACCCAAGACGTCAGAGGCATCGGACCAGCAATTTGAACTATTAGGCAACAGAAGAACACAAACCTATCTGTCTCTATATCTATTGACTGATTTATTGATTGATTGACTATATTCAACTTTATTTTAAGTGTGTCTGCTTATCTATCTATTTATCCATCTATCTATCTATCTATCTATCATATAAACTTAATAACATCAATATTGCTTATCATATTACTCTGTAACAATGCCAAAAAAGAACCATTTCCATACAGTGATACCAGGTGGTACCCTCACCATGACAATTATTGAAAATGGTGTTACCCTCGAGTGATCTTTGTTGGTACCCTCACCCTAACGGTACATTTCAAATGCAAAATCTAAAAATTCTGTGACATATCACACTTGCGAGGCAAGTCCCAGTGTAGTTTAACATTCAATCTACATGCATGACCAAAATAGGCTTTGGATATGATACAGTAAGCTCATGATGACAGAAAATTACATTGAATCAAGATTTGCAATGGCTGCCCTGATGGTGAGGGTACCCCCCTCGTTAGTGCACAGTGATAATATGTTAGTAGTGGTCATAAAGAATAATGTACATTACTTTTGATTTCTTACTGTCACACATATGAAGGCAACCAAAAACCCAATGATTACTTCCGGTTTCTCTATTAAGAACTGCTACAACAACAACCAGATGTTTTCCAGGTCATGGGCTCCTCCCATAGTGCATTCACTGCATTGTGTCTCCATCCAACCAGCCCGCGCAGTGCTAATTACTTGCCCACACCTCCTGAAAAAAAAACAGTGCTTTGATGTCGCCATGTGATATTGTGCCTTGGCTTATAGGGTCCAGGATAATTGTGATGCACACCTACAACTCTTGGGAACAAGAACCATCTTTACTGGGGTTGTTTAATGAATCAGAAGCAAGCACAACAAATTTACCTTCTGGAGAATAGATGTTAAACAGTCCATAATTCTCCTTGCAGAAGGTAAATTCATTGTAAGTTAGAAAGTAAAATTTTATCTAAAAGTCGGTAATATAGGTTACAGTAGACGAACTTCGAGTGTTTACATGCAATACACTTCTGGGCTGTTACTGACATCACAGCGCTATCCCTGCCATGTTAAGTGACCATAACTTTGATACCTCATAAACGTTTGACTGACTCATAGCCCATACATACCATGTTGTGTGATAGGTGTCATAGCATTCACCAGTGACCTCACTCCTGTCTCTCTGAGTAATAGGCCTGCAATCAACAGAGCTTGACCACTGTCAATGCTACTGATCCCCAGCTGATCTTGGCGTCTGCTGCTCCTGGCCATCCTGACCACAAGTGCTTCATTTTAGCGAATTTATAACAAACAGATTAATCTTCCTCTGGTGTGACAAACAGAATTCACAGTTTGAGATATTCAAAGGAATTGTAGGGGAGAGCGGGGCACAGTGAGACGGCGGGCACAGTGAGACAAAGCACGTAGCGTCTAGCCGGTACTGTTTACAGATCAACCCTCTTTTGTATAGTACAAAAAGTAAGTAAGTGAGAGACTGTCCTATATCCTGAATGCCTGCACAGCATATCGAGAGTGGAATTTCAATATTTTGGTTTTTAGCCAGTAAAAGTAAATAATTTTGCTAAATGACTTTTTGTTATAATTCCCAAGAAAAATGGTATAATGGAAATCAATTGCCTGGGATTCAAACCTTGATTATTTGTCTTCGTTTAGTGAGATGATGAACCACAATACAGGCATCCGGTCCACAGGATTCAAAAAGTTTATAAAGAGAGCTGCGTGGGGCACAGTGAGACAGTTTGAGGCGGGGCACAGTGAGACATCACAAAATACACTCGAAACGACCTGAATGTAATGCATAGCTCACAATTCACTATTAAAAACAAAATGCATGCTGCAAACTACTGATTTTTGTGAGTCATAACCAAAGAGAAGCATCAGAAAGAATTTTGATTGGTATGTAACAGGTGCGGCAGGTTAAATAAGTCGTGCATGTGTCCTGTGCGATGAAGTTTCGAAACATGCTCAAAAAAGGACCTAAAAAACTGCCAAGCCAGATGCTTTTATATGAGTACAGTAGTTTCTGTAGCAACAATTGATAGAACAATTCCGCAGGTCCTGAGGATCGGCGGTTATGGCAGCAGATGCCCTGTCTCACTGTGCCCCGCCTGCTGTCTCACTGTGCCCCGTGGGCGGGGCACAGTGAGACACTTAACGAGCATGGACGTAACTCAAAATTTCTCCAAACCTGTAAAAAGTAGGAACCTGAAACTACTGGACAATATACCCAACGTCATTATCTATAATGTGGACCTGATCTCATTTAACTCGTTACTGCCAACATTTTGGAACACTTGAAAATAAAAAAAGTGTCTCACTGTGCCCCGCTCTCCCCTATCTATGTTTGAATGTTTAATTGTTGTCTGTTTGTTGTTCCAAATATTTCTTTGAGGAAAAACACAAACAATTATCTAAATTATAGATATTTCAGGCCAGAAAAAGCTGTGAAGGATTAGAATACTTCAGAATTTTATTGAACTAATTGGCAGGGCAAGTGTAAACGAGCTATGCAATGGAGGGATGCCCCTGGCTTTCCTTTGTAGCTCCCTTGTTCATCAAACAGGTTGCTACATTTTATATACACAAAAACCCTGCTTAGACACAAGCATGCATATAATTCCGTCGCACTTCTGCCATGATTTTTAACTCACTATTGCAATTCAGATGGATAAGCTTTCATGTTGACTGACTGTGTCAACACCACAACTTTCATGAAGAGAGCAATGATTATTGTCAAATGGGTCAGATTTATGACTCAGTGACTGCACTTCATATGACAACTGTTCTACTGCCCATTCACTTAGCATTGCTCTGATACATGTCACTGAGCCAGATGTTGGTCACTGCTGCATCTATACATGTCATTAGAAGTCCTATGAGTCAGTGAAAGAGCCACCAGTTTCAATGGTAAAGATTGAAGCAACAGCTTTAGTGACCTCATTGATACTCTGAAACCAGTCACTTGTAAGCACTCGAAGTTTGTTTACTGTAACAAGTAACAGAGGCACAAGCGCATGTTTCCGACAGTGATCAGAAAAGACAGACGAATGATAATATTATATATACAAACGAAAATGCACTATCATGGTGTCATGGAACTGAAGACTGAAAATCTACATGAGTTTACAAGTCAAGAAATTTTTCTGTGGAACATTTTATTGGAAGCAGCTAACTTGAAGTAAGTTTTGCAGAACAAAAAATTCTGATTGGTGCCTATTAATTTTGAGGATGTCACTGCCACAGGAAGTATTTATTTGCCATTATGTTTCTATGGAATGCATTCTTTAGTGAAATAAATATGGTCCGTTTTTATCTGGTGAATGTTTTCAGTTAGGCTTGCCTTAGAGCTATTTGCAAATTATCGGTCCAAACAGTTTCAAAATTAACTTTCAACTTGGTTGTGTGATGTCACTGGCTTAAAATGTTTTGTTTGTGTTGGTTATGGTTAATCAGTTGATTTAGTGCTCATCATATCTAGCAGCATAGGTGACAATAAACAAACTAATTAAATGACTTAAGGTACTTCATCAAATAAGAAGATTGGGAGACCAACGGAAAACTGTCAATGATGTGGCAAAGCCAGTTTGAAAATTGAAAATAAAATTAATTTTTCCAGTTGACCGCCAATCTGCAAAGATCTATAAGTGACTGGCTAACCCTTAAGCTTCTGGAGAAGTGTTTCCGCTGCTTAAAGAGTCTGTCTTTTTTTCTTAAAAATTAAATTGCTCTCAGCAGTTTGTGCAAATGAAAAATATTACCATTGGTCAGCTCACCAGATTCCTGGCTAAGGTTTGTTACTGTGCTGTAATGGAGAAAGCCAAAAAATATAATACTTCTTTTATTGCTTGAATCCAGACTAACCGATGTTCAACATTTGAAAGATCCTAACTATAACACCCCTGTTAAAAAGAAATACTATCCATGATTTTTTAAGAGCAGACATTCTGATTCTTGTATGAAAGATTCAATAGCTATGAAATAACATGTTTTCCACTCATGATACTATCTTGTGGGATTTATAGTCTAGAAGTGGGCAGCAGGAAGTTCTACTTTTTCGCATAACATTCTTTGCCAACCAGGATATGTAACATTGGATGGCCATTAAATTCGCAGGCTAAAAACTCTTACATCTATTCATCTGTTGTGTTCTATGAGCATGCTTCACCACGACTATACTGCGCAAAAACAAACATGTGACAAAAATGCATCTCTACAAATGTGGAATAATTTGCTTGTGCTGCGGAGGAGTTCCATATGTGGCTACAGAGTTAGTGCCTTAGTGGTCACTAGATAATAAGGTAAGATGAGAAGGGAGGTGGTTTGCCTTGGCATATTGGGATATAGGAGAAAATATTCATTGAAAAGGACAAAAAATGCTACACATATATATGTGGTATAGAAATGGAACCAAAAGTACAGAAATTCACATTTTGTTCTTGGTTTTGTATGTTTCTTTTCGTAGTTGCATGCATTGCAACATTTCGTCTTTTAATGTAGGCCTATATAATATATATACCTGATGGGGCAGTGATGCCTCCATCCTGTCAATCCATATGTTAATTCATTGACATTTTCATCTCTTCCTACACTTTCCATTTTTGTCTCTTCCTCGTAGTCAGTGATTTAAATTTGGTGATTTACAGTATGTTATTACTCGGCTGCTTGAAGTAATAAATTATACCATCAAAATAACATTTATTACTTAAATTTCCATAAGTATGACTCACTCCATGCAGAAAAATTGGGATCTTTGGCTTTTGGAAATGGCTAATCCATTTACAATATTTTGTGCATGTTTTTTGGAGTATTAGACATTCAGAAAAAAATTCATACCCTATTCTCTTGACGAAAAATGTATAAATATCATACATGTCATTTTGGCTTTACTCATAAAGAGTTAATTTCATGGTTACTTTCAATGCTTCAATTGCGTGCAACAGCATGCCATTTATAAAGACTCTGACTCCAAATCATTGCTAATTAACTAAATGTATACTGCATTTTTCGGCATGCCAATCACACCTTCAACAGTAGATACAACTGAGCACATCCTGCCAAGTCTGTCATATCATGCAGTGTTTCTACACAGTGTCACATTGAAATCATGGAGAGTTCACGCAAGCAGCCCATCATGAAATGCTAGAAATCATTGCGATTCCAGTTCACGCATGCATTTTGTTTGCTATCTATGTTTCAAAATTTCAGTAGGATGAAATAATACCACTCTGTCTATCTAAACCAGTATGGATGTGAAAATAATTAGCTCCATAAGAGATATGTGTAAAATTTTTATCAATCACATTCATTGCAGACACATTGTATGATTAAAATTTTTCAAGAAATTTAGTGGTGTTGTTTCTGAATATACATGTACATACATGTATCCATAACATTGATTTGATATAAATGCAATAACTTAGTAAGGCTCTTTCATGCAACAGGATGTCATTGAACTTTGCTCAAACTGATTACTCCAGGTCATGTTACAATACGTCCATATCAGTTTACTTTGAGCAAGCATCAAATTTGCTACATATAGATTGCACATCTATTAGTGTGTCGGAGTATTGCTCGCGTCTGTGGTCAATAAACAAACCGCAGTAGCATGCATGCAAAGTTGTAGTAGAAAACCAGACTCTCCTGTGAATATACGTGTACAGTACGGTATACATGTATGGTGTTCTTTGAATGCTTTATCAAAACATTTCATGTGTCATCTTAATATATATGAAAATAGTGTATTGTACAAAATAAAGCAAAGTCACATACATTCTTTAATATGTAAATGGCTCTGCCATTAAATTCGCGCAGCACTTTAAACATTTGTAGGACTTAAAGTGTTACCATAACTTTCATGTTTATTTGCTATTCAATGTGTGAAAGGCAGTTATTATGTAACTGTTTCAGAAAATTAGAAAGACAGATACATGGAAAGACAGAGAAAAATGTAGAATAGCAAGATAAACTAGACAAAAAATATAATAGATAAATAGATAGATAAATAGAGAGATAAATAGACAGATAGATAGATAGATATATTGACAGACAGATAGATAGATAAATTGATAGACATATATATATTTGATAGATAAATAAGATTGATAGATAATCAGCTAAATGGTAAATAGGCAGACAGCACTGAATGCTGCCAAAGTCAAGTCTATGTTAGATTGTTGATATTACATAATAGTATAAATATATAGTAATACAAAAACAATAACATTGCATGTAGATTGACTGTTCACTGTTACATAATCATCAGTTTATAAAGATTATGTAACTTTAATTTTGTTATGTTTTCTTGTTGTCTGATTGAAATTTTAAAATGAATCACATGTTAATAATTTGATTTAGCTTGTCAACGCTAATAATTAACTATTCCATAAAAATTATTGGTACAGGATATATTACTAGAGAAAATTGAATTTTTAAGACACTTTTGAAGATGATTATGTTATGTTTTGTTAAATAAGAAACTAAATCATTGATAAGAAGCTGGACCCACTTGACCTAATTCCCAGCTGTGGACTGTTGATGTTGAGACCATCACTGCACAAATTTTTTGAGTCTTCTCTTGCACTCAATTCGCTTCGCTCAACGGCCTTTGGCCGTTTCGCTGCGCGAATATTACCACTAAAACAGTGCCATAACGATATGGGGGCACACAGTGTATATATGTGCCTTCCCCCATAGTTACGTCGCTATTTTAGTGGTCATAAAGAATAATGTACATTACTTTTGATTTCTTAATGGCAACCAAAAACTCAATGACTTCTTCCGGTTTCTCTATTTAGACCTCCTACAACAATTATCAATATTTTCCTGGTTATGGGCTCCTCCCACTGCGCATTGTGTCTCCTTCCTATCAGCCTGCACAATGCTAATTGCTTGCCCACATTTCATGAAAATAACAATGCTTTGATGTCACCATGTGCCATTGTGCCTTGGCTTATCCTGCCTTGGCTTATTGTGTCTGGGTTTATTGTGATGCTTTGCTGAATCTCTGAGGAACAAGAACCATTTTGACTAATAAGGGCTGTTAAACGAGTCTGAAGCAATTTTTTCTGTTGACCCTTTTATCTGAGTAAAATTTTTGCAGAACAACAAAATCCAGTTTTGTGTGATATCACAGCTACAGAGAGCATTTTGGTTTTCATTTTGTTTCAACAGAAGTAAAAGGTTGGTAAAGGCAGTGCAGTTATTCCTTTTTCTAGCTAAATGAAATTATTCATGGTTTAAACCGATTTGCTAAAACCTATCAATATACTCTTACATTGTTAGGAAGGTTTTGGACCAAAACTTTTGGAGATGACGGCTCATTGTCAAATTCTTTAATTAAAAGAAACATGGTTTGTTTTTGGCAACTGAACTGTTTAAGTTAAGCATGCATAAAGTGGCAGGATTACTCTTAAGCTAATAAGCTTCTGGGGAAGTGCTTCTGCTGCTTCAAAGACGGTCTGTCTTTGTTCTCTCCAAAAAAGGAGATTGCCCACAGCAGTTTGCATAATGCCACATAAACAAGAACCGCTGTAGTCCTTCCTCATGTTTTTTATAATGCTTCTGTGGAGAAAACCAAACTAATCTAATGAAATTCTAATGAAATTTGCAAATTTAAAGTTGAATCCCACAGAATACAGCTACTCCACCTATTGTAGCCCACAGTTCAACAAAAATACCCCAGCTGGTGGCTCCCCCGCTTGGTAAAATTGTTCATATGCATTGGAAAAGCCACAGATTTTTGAAAACAGAGGTAGGCTCACTCGAAGGCTGCTGGCTCAGCCAGAAATAATGGTACTAAACTATAAATGCACACATTTTGGGTCGATACACAGGCCTATAATCCAATCCAACTTTCATAAAAATCGGAGAAGGAATCTTTGAGATATTCAAGTTTATTTTAAGGGGGACTTATTTTTGTTGAACTGTTTTTCATAATTTTCTCTTATTGTACACAACGTAACTCTCAAAAAACATTGGTAACCCCCCTTCAAAGACTTGTTTTTCAATAAAGTGTATGTTCAGCTATATTCCTTTAATTTTTCATAAATATCTCATGGATATTGTTCGAGTGATGCTGCTCTTCGTTATAAATCCCACATGTTTTTAGTATTTACTGTAATGACATGCGATTTTGAAAAGATCATAGTTCGAAAATTATGTTGGATAGCCCACTTTTTTTTTTAAATGTTGGAAAGCTTTCTTTTTGAAGAACTTTTTGGCAAAGTTTCATGAATATCTCATGGATTTTAGATTTCTTGCCAAGTGTGGGATTCAACTTTAATAGATAACCCTGGTAAAAAAGATTTCTTTATATTATCCATAATATCTTAAAAGCAGACAAATCTTGCATGAGAGATGCAAAAGTGCTTGAAACAGGGCTTTGGAGTCGGAGTCGGGAGTCGGAGTCATGAAGTCGGAGGTTTTTGGGTGGAGTCGGAATCGAACTTTGATTTTCAGGTGGAGTCGGAGTCAGGTGTCAAAAATTAAAGTGGTGACTGCTGACTCCTCAAAATAATTAATATAATTTACAAAATCACGATTGTAAAAATGTGAAATGAATCCCATATTTTACATAAAATTTCCACAGCAAGTATTCATGTACAAAATCCTATGAAATCTTTATAGAATGACTTTTTCTTCTCTGTTAACCATGTGATACTTTTGTGCAATAATGCCGATAAGCGGAGTCGGGAGTCGGAGTCGATTTTCAGAAAGCCAAAGGAGTCTTGAGTCGGAGTCGGTTCACTTATCACCCGACTCCAAAGCCCTGGCTTGAAATGTCATGTTTTCCACCTCTATATATATTTTTTGTTTTTGTTGCATAGGATTTTACAGTGTAGAGGTGGGCAGCAAGATGTACTGCTTTTTATGTGAAATATTCTTTTTCAACAAGGATATGTAACATAAGATGGCCATTAATTTCTCAGGTTACAAATTCTTACATTAATACATATCTTCTTTTGCGCAATGTGAATATGCCGTACTGCGAAGAAACAAGAATGACATTTTACAAAAATGCATCACTGTAAATGTGGACTAATTTGGTTGCGCTGAGGTGGGCAGCAAGATATACTTATACTACATCATATATTTTGTGATAAGTTCTTCTTCAACCAGGATATGCAACATAAGATTGCCATTAATTTCAGATTTCAAACTCCAACATTCATACATATAATCTTCTTTTGCACATTGTGAGTATGCCTTCCCACCAAACCGTACTGCACAGAAACAAGCATGTAACAAAAAAGCATCACAACAAAAATGTGGAGTAATTTGGTTGTGCTGCGGAGGAGTTCCATAATGTGGTACAGAGTTAGTGATCAGTGGATAACAATGTCAGATGAGAAAGGAGGTGGATCTGCCTTGGTATATTGGGGTATAGGAGAAAATATTTATTGAAAAGTACCAAAAAAAGTTACACAATATATGTGGGGTAGAAATGGAGTGGAAAGTACAGAAATGCACACTTGTTCTTGTACGTTACTTTGCCAAAATTGTATGCATTGAGGATTGTCTTATGATATACCATGATGTCTTTATATCAATCCAAATTTCAATTCATTAACATTTCATATCTTCCTCCACTTAGCCATCTATCTTTTAATTTTGTCTTTCTCTAGAAGTGATTGATTTAATTTGGAATTCAACTTAATTAATACAACTATATCGCCATTGCTTGAAATAATACCATCAAATTACATTAACTTCCCATGCAAATTTCTATTACTACATTGTATGAGTCAGGCGGAACACAAGGAAGAGATGCCAACTAGGTTTATATATTTGGCATTTGGCTAATTCTTGTGGAATCTGCTTTTAATTGTTCTATCTATTAAATTTATTAGAGCAGTTGTATTCGGGCAATCCCTTTGCAATCTTGTTTATATGCTTTGTTACGTATTATATTCTCAGAAAAAATTCACACCCTTTTCCCCACTGAAGAAAATACTGCTTTTATTTTTTAAATGTAAAAATATCCACACCTTTCAAAAAAGGAAATTCACCTGTGTCTATGTAAATGCTTCTTTGGCAATTTTCTACATTTTTGACCACTAACCAGTGAGACAGATCGCTGCATGCACAATTGCATTTGTATATTATTTTTCCGACCAAAGCTTTGGCTTTTAATAGTGTTGCTAGGAATACCATGTAGCCCAAGCAATATGGGTTCTCTTTATCTTCCATTGCAATAATCTCCCATAACGAGGGTCTGATGACAGGAGTGGTGCTTTTTGCAAAGTTTCTATGTTGCTATGATGGAAAAGGATTTGTATTGCATAACACATGGGTGCACATGATATAGAGAATGTTATGATGTATACTTCATATTCACATCTGAGGAGAATGACCGCTGTCTATCAGGTCTGACCATACAGACATGTCTGTCTATCTGTCTATCTATCCATCTATATCTATCTATCTACATAATCGGTGTCAGTATAATTTCCTATAAGAAAAAAATAAATAATGTGTTTTTTCAAGGCAAATATTGCTCCAGTTAGAACTAAACTGTACTTCAGAATGATGCATTAGAGGCACATTGCAAACCATTTTATCAATTTCTATGAATTGGTCTCTGACAAACATGTTTTAAAGCATGTTCTGATTTTGTTGTTCTGGTGTTTTTTGTTGGTCTTCATTTACAAATGTACCATTCTAGACCAATTCATTGTCACCAAGCACACTGAACTTTGTGAAACATGCGCAGTTACCTGGTTCTGTAACGGTATAAGTCAGATAAAACTTCACTCTTCAGGCCTTTTTTTCAGGCATGGATTGAGTAAATTCAAATTCACTTGGATTGAAAGTGACAGGCTGGTCACCTGGTTCTGTTTAGTAGCTCTGTCAGAATAAATATAAGAAATTAACTCTAAATTTGAGTAAAGTGGTTGATCACCTGAAGATAAAACTGGGCACCTGTTGACCTGAAACAGTGTGCTGGATGGACTGTCATCCTAAAAATCAGAAGTCTGAGCACTAAAATGCTTTTATCTATTTTTTCCACATTGTAGCTAGCCGGCAACTTGCAAGAGGAATCTCATTGAAATATCAAACTGCAACGAGAACTTCTATGAACCACAAATTACTTTTGTCAAGCTGCAATCCACAAAACAGGACTAACATAAGCATAAGCATGTTAGTTTTTATTTTCTCATAAAGAGATCGCTTCATGGTTGCTTCCAATGCTCCCTGCGTATGCAACAACATGCCCGTCATAATATAAGCACATCTTGCCTGGACCAGCCATATCTGGCATCACATGCTAACTGCCCTGCCCTATCATGAGGTACCAGGAGTAAAGTGCTATTATTTCCATTTTATTTTCACCTTTCTACTCTTTGCTGAGTTTCACATGTTGTTGAACTTTGGTCAAAACTTACTCTAGACACAGTTACAATGCAGCCATATCAATTTACCCTGAACAAGTCTTAAATTTCTTTCTGGCAGATGTTTCTGTCCCAGCTAAAGACTGTACATGCAATGTCATGCATTTCTAGCCATGCCATAATGTAATGTAATTTGTTTATTGAACTTGAATACTTCTTGGCAAAATAAATCAGTCTGAGTCTAAGTCTGAGTCTTACTGTGTCAAAATATTGCTCAAATCTGTGGTTGGTAACGAACGGCAGTGGCATGCATGTGACAATGAGACAGTTCTGTGAATATACAATATGGTATGGCGTTCTTTGAAACGCCTTATTGAAAACAGTTCATGAATTATAATAGAATATTTAAATGAAATATAAGGTACAAAATGCAGCAACGCCACTTCCAATTTCACATAAATTCTTTATGACCACTGTGAAGGAGGGTTACAATGGAGAGCACGGGACAAATGTGCCCTCCTCCATATTTATGCCACTGTCACAGTGCTCATAAAGAATAATGTACATTAATTTTGATTTCTAACTCTTGAATGTACAACGGCAACCAGAAAACCCAATGATTACTTCCGGTTTTTTTCCGTTCAGACCTGCTACAACAACAGCAAGATATTTGCCAGCATGCCAGGTCATGGGCTCCTCCCACTGGGCATTGTGTCTCCTTCCAACCAGCCCTCGCAATGCTAATTACGTGCCCACACCTCATGGAAATAACAGTGCTTTGATGTCACCATGTGCTATCATGCCTTGGCTTATTCTGCTTTGGTTTATTGTGCCTTGGTTTATTCTGATGCTTTGGTACATCTCCAGCGAACACTAATTTTGAGTAAGCGTTGTTAAAGTCCGAAGCAAGTACAATGAATTCACCTTCTGGGGAATAGATGCAAAACAGTCCAAAATTCTCCACAAGGTGCTTTCATTGTACTATCATGGTGTCAAGGATGCGGAGATTGAAAATCTATATGAGTTTGTTGCAAGCTATTTTTATGTTGACCCTTTTTCTTGGAAACAGCTGAGTAGAAGTTTTGCAGAACAAAAAATTCAGGGTGTTCGCTGTCAATTTTGAAGATATAAATGCCAGAAGAAGCATATATTTAATAAAAAATTATTTTTTTTGCCATTCTGTTTCCATGGAATTCTTTTGTGAAAAAAAAATGGTCTGTTTTTGGCTGGTGAACTGTTTTCAGTAAGGTGTGCATTTAAAAATGATAGCTTACCATTAAGCTTCTGGAGAAGCGCTTCTGCTGCTTAAGAAGTCCATCTTTTTTCTTTTAAAAACCAGATTGGTTCCAGCAGTTTGTTCATATGATAAATAGTCACCATTGTAGCGGGGCAGATTTGTCATGAATAGGGGAGTAATAGTGCATTTATACATAGAAGCATGAAACTTGGCACAAATTTCAAAAACGTCTTAAAGAAAATATTTAGATAGGGAGCCACTTCAAATTTGACCTAGTTGACCCATGGCAGCCATTTTCCAAAATGGCAGCTAATTTTCTCATTTTCCTGCTTTCTGTGAAGTGCCTATAGTATTAAAGTATCGAAACCGTGCTCAGTGTTCCTTCTACAGATCTAAAGCAAATTATCAATTGATTTCTGGATTGAACTGAAGAATTTTAGGGTAGTCAGGGTCCATTTTGTTAGAACTGTTGAAGAAAATGTATCATTTTCGCGGTTTCCCATAGTTTCATGGAATCTTAATTGATTTTAAAACTGACTACATATTTGAATTCCTTGTAAGAAGAACTTTCAAATGAATGGTCGCATCAATAGTTTCCATGAATTTTTTGTCAAAATTAAAGAAACAACAAAATCTTCAAAAATCATTTTATTTTCATTTTTTCCATTTTCGTACCAAGTTTACATAACCCTGTGATGCGGGTACTATCTGAAAGCTCATCTTACAAGGAATTCAAATATGTAATTTATTTTGAGATTTATAGAGAATTGGTGTAACCATCCGTAACCGCGAAATCCAGTGTTTGAATCAATATTTCTAACAAAAAGGATTCCAACAAGCCTAAAAATAGACCAAAGCTAACAAAAATGTTATAGTAATGTACTGAATACTTAGAGAAGTAATAAAAAACAATATTTACGTGTATTCTATTTGTAGGAACTACACAGAAAGCAGCAAAATGGAAGAATTGACCGCCATTTTGGAAAATGGCTGCCAGTAGCCACCTAAGCTAAATCTGAAGTGGCTCCCTATCCAAATATGTTTGTATAGATGTTATTTAAGTGTGCACCAAGTTTCATGCTTCTATGTATAAATGCACTATTTTTTTACATACCTGCCCCGCTATTGGTCAGCTCAACAGATCCCTGCCTTAGGTTTGTGATTGTGCTGTTGTGGTGAAAACCAAAAAATTTAATGACATATTTTTATTGTTTGAACCCAAAGGTGTTACATGATGTTCAACATTTGCAGATGATAACTATATTACCCCTCTGCAAAAGAAATACTGTCCATTGATATCTTAAAACCAGGCGTATTTTGTTTCTTGCACAAAAGATACAATAGTTATGAAATGACATGTTTTCCGCTTGAGATAAACATTTTCTTTAGTAATACCTTGTCAGATTTTACTGTTTAGAGGTGGGAAGCAGGATGTTCTACTTTTTCATGCAAAACATTCTTTACCAACCAGGATATGTAACATTAGATGGCCATTAATTTCTCAGGTTACAAACTCTTACATTCATATTTTGCGTACTCTGAGTATGCTCCAGGGCCATACTACGCAAAAACAAGCATCTGACAAAAATGTACCACTGCAAATTTGGAGTAATTTGTTTGTGCTGCGGAGGAGTGAATATGTGGCTACAGAGTTTGTGGTCAGTGGATAACAACGTAAGATGAGAAGGGAGGTAGTTTTGCCTTGGCATATTGGATTATACGAAAAAATGCTTCACATACGCAAAATAGAAATGGAAAGACAATTACGAAATTGACATTTTATTCTTGTTCTTGTACATTTCTTTGCCTACATTGTATGCAGTAATAAATGTATCTTTTTGATCTACCTGATGTTTTTATGTTTGTCCATATGTCAATTCATTGACATTTTCATCTCTTCTTCCACTTTTATCTTTTAACTTTGCCTTTCTCTTGCAGTGATGGATTTAATTTGTAATTCAACTTAATTAACAGGACTATGACGCAATTGCATGAATAAATACCATCAAAATTACATTAACTATCTAAATTTCTATTGGTGTGAGTCAGGCGAATACATGAGAAAAAGCTGAATGCCAACAAGGCATTGTTTTATCCATTATAAGAGCACTTATATTCAACTAATCCCTTTTCAATGTTGTTTATATGTTTTTGTTATGTATTACATTCTTAGAAAAAAACCACACCCATTTCCTCTTGAAGAAAAAACTGGTTTTCTGCACCTTTCAAAAAAGGAAATTCACCGATATCTCTGTAAATGATTCACTGGGAATTTTTTACTTTCTGACCACTGACCAGGGAGACAAATCGCTGTTGGCACAATTACGTTTGCGTATTTTTTCCAACCAAAGCTTTGGATTTTAAGAGTGTTAATAGAAATCCCATGTAGCCCAAGCAATATGGGTTCTCTTTATCTTCCATTGCAATAATCTCCCATAATGAGGGTCTGATGACAGGAGTGGTGCTTTTTGCAAAGTTTCTATGTTGCTATGATGGAAAAGGATTTGTACACATGTTGCATAACACTTGTGACTTGGGTGCACATGATATAGAGAACGTGATGACGTATACTTCATATTCACATCGACATGGGAGTATGACTGCTGTCCATCAGTTCTATCTGGTCTGACCATACAGACTGTATCTATCTATCTATCTATCTATCTATCTATCTATCTATCTATCTATCTATCTATCTATCTATCTATCTACATAATTTATGTTAGTATAATTTCTGATTAGAAAAAAAATGTATGTGTTTCTTCAAGGAAAATATTGCTCCAATCAAAACTGTACATCAGAATGACGCACTAGTTAGATGCACATTTCAAACCATTGTATCAATTTTTATGAATTTGTCTCTGACAAACATGTTTTGAAGCATGTTTTGATTTGTTTATAAATGTACCATTCTAGACCAATCCATTGTCACCAAGGACACTGAACTTTGTGAAACGTGGACTGTTAGAAACAGTTCGTTTCTTTTATCAAAGAATTTGTACATAAACACCAAAAGTTTTGGTCCAAAACCTTTATGACCATGTGGGTGTATATTGTTTTTACCAATAAGTAAGGAAAATGGGTTAATGCAAAACTATGAATAATCTATTAAGCTGAAAAATGTACGTGTGCAATATTTTTACCAGTATTTCATTTCCATGGAAACATAATGACAAATAAACATATACGAAGCCTGTAGATATTGCTTTTATATCTTTGAAATTTATAGCTAACAAGACAAAAATCGCTATGCCGCAAAACTTTTATTGGCAGCTACATAAAAAAAAGTCTGCCCAAAAATGGTTTAGGACTATGGAAACACATTTAGTCAAAGAGGGTTTGTTCCCGAGAAATGTATCAGAGCATCACAGTAAACCAGGATACAACAAACCAAGGCAGAATAAGCCAAGGCACAATATAGCGGGCTCTCATCTAAAAATCAGAAGTCTGAGCACTAAAATGCTTTTATCTATTTTTTCCACATTGTAGCTAGCCGGCAACTTGCAAGAGGAATCTCATTGAAATATCAAACTGCAACGAGAACTTCTATGAACCACAAATTACTTTTGTCAAGCTGCAATCCACAAAACAGGACTAACATAAGCATAAGCATGTTAGTTTTTATTTTCTCATACAGAGATCGCTTCATGCCAATCATGGTTTGGTTGCTTTCAATGCTTCCTCGGTATGCAACAACATGCCCGTCATAATATGAGCACATCCTGGCACAGCCAGATTTGGCATCACATGTTAACTGCCCTGCCCTATCATGAGGTACCAGGAGTAAAGTGCTATTATTTCCATTTTATTTTCACCTTTCTACTCTTTGCTGAGTTTCACATGTTGTTGACCTTTGGTCAAAACAGCTTACTCTTGGTCTGGTTACAATGCAGCCACATCAATTTACCTTGAGCAAGTGTCAAATTTCCTTCTGATAGATGTTTCTTTACAGATGATTTCATATTTGCAGACACTTCTCAAATAACAAAATATTTAGCAAAATTTCCGGTCTGACATCAGAAAATGCTGCCAGGTGATTGGTCAAGTTGCGCATTGTTGGTCACTTTTTCTCAGCTTGATTCAAGCAAGTGATGCTTGCTGGAAAAATGATGTCATAATTTTGACCAATAGTATACAGCAATGGCCAACTTGGTATTGTGGCAGTTGTTCACACATGTCAAACCACAATCCACATTCCACATGAACTCTTTCACTTCTTCATAAACAGTTGTATTTCACACTCCTGGGTACAACTGTTGATTGTTTCAATTGATATTAAATCAGTTTCAAGCTGACTCTGCATGGCTTCACATCTGTTTACATTAAATTATCATGCCTTCACCAAAAGCCACGAGAATTGTCTGTGACCATTCAGAATTTATGACTGGATTGCGGGGGAGATGGGAGTTTTACCTGAGCTACATGCTTCAAGTGGGACAGTACTAATTTTTACCTTTTGTCCAGAATCTATGTGCCTTACAGTCTTTATAGAATTTATGACTTGAAGGGAATTGAAGTTTTGCCCGACGGAGCACGAAATTTTCACACATGTTTCAAAGGGGGTACTTAATACTTATTACTCACAACATGCTTAAGGGGGTATGAAATTTTAATAAAAGAAAGAGGACATACTAAAAATCCACATGGAATGTATGTATGAGAGGTACAAATAAGCATGAAACCAAAGGGGGTATACATTTTTGATAGAAAGTTCCAACAAAACTCCCCAGAATCATAAATTCTGAATGGTCCCTCAGGACAGGATCGCCCAGTGATGTGGTCAACATTTATAAAAAAATCCCAGTGGGAATCCGATCAAGGACCCCGCGATTGGTAGCCCATTGTTCTGCCGCCTGAGCTGAGCCCCTCTTCTGAGAAAATGTTACAATCACAATTATGCATGTTTATTTTCTGTATAAACAGTCATTTCATGGATCACCTGATCCTAAGCGTCTGAATGCAAAACATTGGACTTGCCGAATGTATGAACTGAAAATGTGTGAAACACAAACTGGAACTCTCACTTGAAACTGCTAAAGTCAGTCCCTGTTAGGAGATCAATGGCTTAAAATGCCATGGTCACCCATGTAAAAGGCTATGTCACTTTTCAGGAGAAAGGGAGTCATACCTTCTCTCGACCAATGAAAATTGCAAGAAAAATGATGTATTTTCTGCCTCAAATGTCTACAAATATGAAATCATCTGTAACTAGAGACTGCACAGCTGTACATGTATTTCCAGCCATGCCATAATTTAATGTAATTTTTTTTATTGAACTTATACTGTATGCTTGTTGGCAAAATAAATCAGTCTGAGTCTGAGTCTGAGTCTTACTGTGTCAAAATATTGCTCACATCTGTGGTTGGTAACAAACGGCAGTGGCATGCATGTGACAATAAGACAGTTCTGTGAATATACAATATGGTATGGCGTTCTTTGAAACGCCTTATTGAAAACAGTTCATGAATTATAATAGAATATTTAAATGAAATATAAGGTACAAAATGCAGCAACGCCACTTCCAATTTCACATATTCTTTATGATAACAGTGGCGTAACTATGGAGGGCACGGGACAAAATTAATGTGCTCTCCTCCATATTTATGCCACTGTTACAGTGCTCATAAAGAATTGTGTACGTTAATTTTGATTTGTAACTCTTGAATTCATGTACAACGGCAACCAAAAAACCCAATGATTACTTCCGGTTTTTCCATTCAGACCTGCTGCAACAACAGCAAGATATTTGCCAGCATGCCAGGTCATGGGCTCCTCCCACTGGGCATTGTGTCTCCTTCCAACCAGCCTGCGCAATGCTAATTACTTGCCCACACCTCATGGAAATAACAGTGCTTTGATGTCACCATGTACTATCATGCATTGGCTTATTCTGCTTTGGTATATTGTGCCTTGGTTTATTCTGATGCTTTGGTACATCTCCAGGGAACACTTATTTTGAGTAAGCGTCGTTAAATGAGTCCGAAGCGCGTACAATGAATTTACCTTCCGGAGAATAGATGCAAAACAGTCCAAACTGCTTCAGAAGGTAATTTTATTGTACTATCATGGTGTCAAGGATTGGGAGATTGAAAATCTACTCGAGTTTGCAAGTCCCAGGCAATTTTCTGTGGACCCTTTTTATTGGCAACAGCTGAGTAAAAGTTTTGCAGAACAAAAAATATGGTCTGTTTTTGGCTGGTGAACTTTTTTCAGTAAGGTGTGCATTTAAAAGTGGCTCTCTTACCATTAAGCTCCTGCATGGAGAAGCACTTCTGCTGCGAAAAGAGTCCATCTTTTATCTCCTAAAGATGAGATTGCTCCGAGCAGTTTGTGCATATAATAATAATAAATAGTCACCATTGGTCAGCTCACCAGATTCCTGCCTTAGGTTTGTGATTGTGCTGTTGTGGTGAAAACCAAAAAATTTAATGACATATTTTTATTGTTTGAACCCAAAGGTGTTACATGATTGTTCAACATTTGCAGATGATAACTATATTACCCCTCTGCAAAAGAAATACTGTATATTGATATCTTAAAAGTAGACATATTTCGATTCTTGCATAAAAGATACAATAGCTATGAAATGACATGTTTTCCGTTTGGGATAAACATTTATCCTCAGTCCAGTGCGAATCCTTGATTCTGATTGGCTGAGAGCCCGGTGTATGACACCGTACACCCTGTCTGTCGTCACCAGACAGGGTGTATGAGATAAACAATGATGTCACAATTGCAACCATAGGATTGTTATGACGTCATCCTTGTAGCAACAATAGTCATGATGTCACAATGCCATTGATGAGCCATTGTGACATCATCCAGGTGACAGCACTAGTGATGACGTCACAATGCTGTTGCTTTGTTGAAAGACATTTCAGACTCAGTTTGCAAGATTAGCTATGGGCATCAATAAAACAAGAAGTCTGAGGATAAAACCGTTACACCCTGCTCGTTTTTCGAGGGTACGGGAATATACACCACTCAGGCCTCCATACACCACTCAGCCTTCGGCTTCGTGGTGTATGGAGTCCTTCGTGGTGTATATTCCCGTACCCTCGAAACGAGCAGGGTGTAACTGATATTACATGTACTTTAGCATTATCTTCTGGGATTTTACTGTTTAGAGGTGGGAAGCAGGATGTTCTGCTTTTTCATGCAAAAAATTCTTTACCAACTAGGATATGTAACATTAGATGGCCATTAATTTCTCAGGTTACAAACTCTTACATTCATATTTTGCATACTCTGCGTATGTCCCACCGTCATACTGTGGAAAAACAAACGTCTGACAAAAATATACCACTGCAAATGTAAAGTAATTTGGTTCTGCAGCGGAGGATTTCTATATGTGGCTACAGAGTTTGTGGTCAATGCATAGCAACATAAGATGAGAAGGGAGGTGGTATGGCATACTGGGATATAGGAGAAAAATGCTGCACATACGCAGTATACCAATGGAATGAAAAGTAACAAAAATACATTTTATTTTCTTCTTGTACATTTCTTTGCCAAAGTTGCATGCATTGATAAATTAATTTTTGTGATCTGTCCGATGTTTTTATGTTTGTCCATATGTCAATTCATTGACATTTTCATACCCTCCTCCACTTATCCATTTATTTTTTTTATTTTGTCTTTCTCTTGCAGTGATTGATTTTGTAATTCAACTTAATTAACAGGACTGTGACGCAATTGCATGAAATAAATACCATCAAGATTACATTAACTATCTAAACTTCTATTGGTATGAGTCATGCGGAACACAAGAAACAGCTGAATGCCAACGAGGTTTATATATTTGGCATTAGGATTTGACAAATCCATTTGCAATCTGCTTTTTGTTTTATCTACTAAATGTGTATAAGAGCACTTATATTCAACTAATCCCTTTTCAATGTTGTTTATATGTTTTTGTTATGTATTACATTCTCGGAAAAATCCACAACCATTTCCCATTGAAGAAAATATGCTCTTCTGCGTCTTTCAAAAAAGGAATGTCACCAATGTCTACGTAAATGCTTCTCTGGCAATTTTCTACATTCTGACCACTGACCAGTGAGATGAATCGCTGCATGCACAATAACATTTGCGTATTTTTTCCAACCAAAGCTTTGGATTTTAAGAGTGTTAATAGAAATCCCATGTAGCCCAAGCAATATGGGTTCTCTTTACCTTCCATTGCAATAAGCTCCCATAACGAGAGTCTGATGACAGGAGTGGTGCTTTTTTGGAAAGGATTTGTATTGCATAACACATGGGTGCAAATCACTGCACATGTTATAGAGAATGTTGTGATGTATACTTCATATTCACATCTGCATAGGAGAATGACTGCTGTCTATCTGGTCTGACCATACAGACTGTATCTGTCTATCTATCTATCTATCTACATAATTTATGTTAGTATAATTTCTGATTAGGAAAAAATGTATGTGTTTGTTCAAGGAAAATATTGTGCCAATCAAAACTGTACATCAGAATGACACATTAGATGCACATTTCAAACCATTGTATCGGTCTCTGACAAACATGTTTTGAAGCATGTTTTGATTTGTTTATTACTATTGTTTTTTTTGCTCTGCATTTACAAATGTACCATTCTAGACCAATCCATTGTCACCAAGGACACTGAAACATGGGCGGTTAGAAAGAGTTTGTTTCTTTTATCAAAGAATTTGTACATAAATACCAAAGGTTTTGGTCCAAAACCTTTATGACCGTGCAGGCGTTTATTGTTTTTACCAATAGGTAAAGAAAAAGGGTTAAGGCAAAACTATGAATAATCTATTAAGCTGAAAAATGTATGTCTGCACTATTTGTACCAGTATTTCATTTCAATAGAAACGTATATGTAGCCTGTACATTGCTTTTATATCTTTGAAATTTATAGCTAACAAGACAAAAATCGCTATGCCGCAAAACTTTTATTGGCAGCTACATAAAAAAAAGTCTGCCCAAAAATGGTTTAGGACTATGGAAACACATTTAGTCGAAGAGGGTTTTGTTCCCCAGAAATGTATCAGAGCATCACAGTAAACCACGACACAATAAGCCAAGGCACAATATAGAGCATAGCGACATCAAAGCAATGTTATTTCCATGAGGTGTGGGCAAGTAATTAGCACTGCGAGGGCTGGTTAGAAGCAGACACAATGCCCAGTGGGAGGAGCCCATGACCTGGCATGCTGGCAAATATCTTGCTGTTGTTGCAGCAGGTCTGAAGAGAGAAACCGGAAGTAATCATTTGGTTTTCTGGTTGCCGCTGTACATGTAAGAGTTAGAAATCAAAGGTAATATAACAAAACAACCCAAGTCAGGGTCACTGAGTAACAATATCACGAGCTGTTGTGTGAATTAATATCACTCGAGCCCGCAGGGCGAGAGTGATATTAATTCACACAACAGCTCGTGATATTGTACGAAGTGCCCTGACGCGTGGTTGTTTTGTTTTTATCACCTGGTTTTACCTCAAATTTTCAGTTATAAAGAGGGACTATTTTCTGCCATTACAAAAATGTGACGTCACCATGGAGCAACAATGGACATGACGTCACAATCCCATTATTCTGGCCCTTGTTTGGTTTGTGACATCATCAGGCAGCTGAAATGCTGGTGATGTCATAACCATTGTTAAAAAATATCGCCCTTGAAGGGTGGTATTTTTTATAATATCTTAGGCCCTGATATTTTGACTGTAAGCAGTGATATTCACGACCAACCAGGTGATAATGTACATTATTCTTTATTTCCACTATAACAGTGGCATAAATATGGAGGAGGGGCAGGGCACATACATCCTTTGCCCTCCATAGTTGTGCCACTGGTATAACGGTAATAAAGAATGTGAGTGAAATTTGAAGTGACGTTGCTGTATTTTGTATCTCATATTATATTTAGATATTTCATAATAATCCATGAAATGTTTTCAATAAGGCATTTCAAAGTGCACCATATGAATTATTATGTTGTATATTCACAGGACTGTCTTATTTTTTCATTACAAAGTTACATGCCTCTTTATTTACCAACCACGGATGCGAGCAATATTCAGACACAGTAAGACTCAGACTCAAGACTTAGACTGATTTATTTTGCCAACAAGCATATGAGTTCAATTAAAAAAAATTACATTACATTATAAAATGGCTAGAAATGCATGTACAGTCTATAGCTTGGACAGAAACTTCTACCAGAAGGAAATTTGAGGCTTGTTTGGGGTAAATTGATATGGCTACATTGTAACTGGACCAAGATTAAGTTTTGACCGAAGGTCAAGAACATCATGTGAAACTCAACCAAGAGTAGAAAGGTGAGGAAAAAGGAAATTGATGCACCCTATTGTCAATTTAGCATTCGATATTGACTTTGATTGAGGGCCTCAGCTTATTTATTTCATGATAGTGTGTCTTCCATTTGACCTTGATTTTCTCCCAATTAAAAATTTTTTGAAGAAAAAATGCTTTGATGAGATAACCATTCTGGTACTTCGCATGTCACAACCATAAGTTTGAAAGAAAATCTCTTTGAAATATCATGTTCTCGTTTGAGTAAATATAACTTCAGGACATGTTCTTAACCCGATATTGCTTTTAATGAGACCAATTATTTCTTGAAACTTTTCTCGAGACAGGTTTGCCTTTTGAAGTTTTTATCTGCTGCTTTAAAGTTTCTGCGTCATGCATATTTACATGTACCATTTGAAGCACTTTTTGTGGCTAACATCAGGTAAAGGTAAGCGTAAGCGTGTTATTATTTAACTGGGACAGTCAACGAAAGTCCCAACTTGGAGTGGATAGAACAACTTACATGTATTTCCAGTTGAACCAACAGCACTTGTCAGCAGGGACGGATTGGCGGCATTTCGGGCCCCGTGGCAAAATAAGTCAATGGGCCCCTCAGTTTGTAGTACTTTGTACCATGGGCGATATTTAAAAATAGACAAGCAATACTACAGGCACAATCTAGCTAATTCTTAGAATTTGGTTGGGGCCCCCACATGAAAGGGTACTTTCCTTTATATTTAGTGTAGTTGTAACACACAATCATGATCCTGACAGCAAAATTTCCGTCTTTTCTTGAATTTTTTTTTTTTTGGGCATCTTGAATGGGCTCCCCTAAGGGGATGGTCCCGTGGCAGGTGCCACTTTGCCACATAGGCCAGTCCACCCCTGCTTGTCAGTGACCTTCCCAACATCCAAACTACTAGCCTAGTACTGCTGGCAAGAGTACTCAATTAAGCAGTCTCCCAGCACTGAATTGTCAGTTGGGAACTCAGCAGCGGTCAGGAGTTGAACTCGGCCCGCCAAAGCAGCAGTCCAGCGACTCCAGCGTACTAATCACTATGCCACTGAGCCATATGTTGTGAACAAATGAGTAAATATGAGTCTACATGGGTCCTTAAACAATGTGTGTGTCAAATATATTTGCCCATATTGCTCATGTCAATGAATACATAGCAAGTGTACCTGCTACATTTTTTATAGCGATGTCTCAACCTGTAAGAAATAGTTTCTTATAAAAGTTTATTACAATATAAGCTATGGGAAGGTTACCAGATCTCTAGCGTGAAACAAAATGTGTGTGAAACGTCATCAAAAAGTGTGTATATTGCTGTGGTGGACCTGGATTCAAGATCAGCTAAGTTTCTCTTTTCAACCTGTAACAAACAAACAAGTTAATGATAAACTCAAAGGATTAAAAACAAAGAAAGCTCCTGGGTTTGATGGTATCCCGGCTAAACTGTTGAAATTGGGGGCAGATGAAATCAGTCCCAATCTATGTTTTATTATAAACACAAGCCTAAGACAAGGGGTATACCCAAGTATGTTAAAACATGCTGAAATAGTACCTTTATTCAAAAAGAATGATAAATTGAACAAAATGAATTTCAGACCAGTAAGTATCTTGATTAGTTTATCTAAAATTCTTGAAGGTCTGTTGTGTGACCAGCTGATGTCATTTTTTCAAGATGTCCTCTGTAGAGAACTCTCAGCATATAGGAAATATTATGGTTGCAACAATGTTTTATTACAATGTGTTGAACAATGGAAAAAAGCCTTAGATAATGGCAACACAGTTGGTTGTGTTTTAATGGACTTGTCAAAAGCTTTCGACAGTATTCCCCATGGTCTAGTTATTGCTAAGTTAGCAGCATATGGTGTAAATCTATCATCTTGTGAATACCTTCGTAGTTACTTAATGAATAGAAAACAAAGAGTAAAAATTGGATCCTCCAGAAGTGTATGGCTGGATATGGAAAGGGGCGTTCCCCAGGGGTCACTGACCGGCCCAGTTTTATTTAATATTTTCGTGAATGATTTGATCCTTTCTCTTAAAGATAAATGTTACTTATATAATTACGCAGATGATAACACGCTGGCTTACATTCACAAAGATCCACAGGTAGTGAAAAGCAATCTTGAAGATGTTTCACACTGTGCATTGAGATGGTTCAAATGCAATTTTATGGAAGCAAATCCCTCAAAATTTCAAACAATGGTTTTGAGTAGAAATAAGTGTGATGTATTGTTTAATATTGATGGCAATGTTCTCAAACCAACAAACTGTGTTAAGCTGTTAGGAGTGAACTTAGATGACCAATTGACCTTTAATGAACACGTTAAAACTATAACTGTGAAATGTGCTAGGCAGATTGGTGCTATGGGTAGACTGTCAAAAATGTTAGATGTCTCCTGCAAACAAAAGATCTTGGATGCATTTGTACTCTCTAATTTTAACTACTGTACGCCTGTCTATCACTTCTGTACAATTGGAAATGCCAGGAAAATGGAGAAATTATTAGAAAGAGCTCTGAGGTATGTTTATTTAGATTTTGAAAGTACTTATGATATGTTATTACTTAAATCAGGCAAATCAATGTTATATGTTAATAGATTAAAAGATGTTCTGATGTCGGTGTATAAAATCATGAATGACTTGATGCCACCAATAGATCCAGGAATGTTTGAAGTTAGCCAATCAGTTTATGATATGAGGTATTTGAAGTTAAAACCACCTGCATACAAAACTATACGATATGGTCGTAATTCATTATGTTACCAAGGTGCTAAGTTATATAATGAACTGTGTCTAACATCTCAAGTTAACTGTCTAAATGAGTTTAAATGTTTAATTAGACGATGGAATCCAAAGTGTGCATGTGGTTCATGTTTGTTATGTCTTTAGTCTACATGTTTTTAAAATATTTTATAATTTACAGAAATGTTTTATGTATATGTTCAATTATATTTATGAATAGACTATTTTAATGATATATATGGTTTTATATAAAATTCTATTTTATCGTTTTTCACATATGTCATTGTATATAATTCATCTCATTTTTTCTGTCGGTAAAAAGCGTTTCGCTTGTGTTTTCTTTTGTATTTTAATCCGACGTGAAATAAACATTTACTTACTTTACTTACTTACTTACTAGGGGGTCAATTATTGTAGGTACAATTAATTTCGGCGCTTCCAATAGACCTATAGATCTAAGTCAATTGAAAGTTGCAAAGAGTAATGTTGGTCTAATTTACATTTGATTAATACTGACACGAAGGTGTGAATCCAGATTGCACTTCATAAAGTAATTCTCAATTACCTTTAATCATAGTGACAGATCTATAGTGACAGATCTACAGTTACAGAGAGGTATATAAATTGCGCTGCACATGTATGTTTTGAAATGACTGCACCTGTTCTGGGGAAGCTTTGGGCTGGATTGAGTTTTGTGTATTGCTGTGTCTTGTAATAATCAGGAATAGGACCTTTTAGGGATTGCCAGTGATTTGTGGGAAGGTTTGATAAATGGATAGATAAATCTTTTACAATAAAGCCCTATCATTAGGAATAAGTCTGGACATTTATCATATTATAACTGGGGTGGATCAAGAAAAAAAAGCAACAGATTTTTTTTATGCTATCAGGCGAATTTTTAGTAGCCTGAACTCTTATAACTTATAAATGGTATACCACTGAATACATGGGGACTTATGGCTCTTTGATTGTGTTAAAAGGTTCTTTTATTGTAATTGAGTCATTCAATTGGATTATTCTAAGTGTAATCAGTGAATCATAATTCTAAAACCACACAAAAACTTCCGTAAGAAATTGCAAAACTTAAAAACAAAAAACAAGATAGGCCTATTATTGGTGTGAGATGCATTATGCCTTGTGTACGGATTTACCATCCTTGCTGAACAGATTTACCAGCAGGGTGGACAGAATTAAATTTGTGTTGCCATAGTTTCAGGAAAAATTATTTGAATGTTTTTTACCCTTTTGAATTTTTGATTGAGTATTACATTGGGCTAACTTTTAATTTTTTTATCTGTTACTTTTTTCTTGGAAATACACTTTTTTCCAAAAGTGGACGGATTTACCATCCTTGACTTTATTTCTTGGCATTCTATCAATCCACCCCTGGAATGCCCAAGGGCCATTTTGTTCAAAATTTAGCTAGTTACAGCCAAAGTCGCTATAGTACCCTTTTTTAAAGGGTACTTTACTTGTTAGTTCAGTGACGAAGGCGATTGGCAGTTTTAAAAATGTTTCTATGTTCAACATGGTATTTCTTTTTTCATGTATCATGTGTCAATTCAATACTGATAAATACCAATTGAATTGCCAAGTGATACACAAACCTCTTATCTTAGTTTTCCAGATTGACTCATTTGCACAATAAGCTAGATACTTTCTGAGGAAAACCTTGGGATCAACAGTCACTAGTTGGGTATAACCTCAGGTAACCTGATTCTTGGTAAATTCCTTCACACTTCAAGCCAAGAGTGACAGCTTTTATAGTGACCTTAATCACAACCCAGTGGATCGATTAACTAGATTATCTCGATTGCCTCATTGTCTCTGGTGCACCTGCATGCAGTCACAGGCTGTGGGCTTAGGATGTTGATCAATTGAACACCCATGAGACAATGAGTGAAATCTGAAATGCATCATATTGTGTCTCTTTGGCAGCATTAGTTAAGATCTTTCAATCCACAACTGTCTGTCAATGTGATGCTTATTGAATTCCTCCACACTTCAAGCCAGGAGTAACAGCTTTTAGCAGCCTTGGCCACAGTCCAGTGAATGATTGAATATCCTCAATTGTCTGGGATTGATTTTACTGACTATGGGTTAAAAATTCACATGTGGGCAATCATTCCACTTGAAGTAATTTCCTTATTGAAACCCGAGAAACAATGATACAAATCTGAAATGTATCATATTGTGTATCTGTGATAGCGTTTGTTGAGATCTTTCAATCCACAATTATCTCTCAAAGGGAAGCTTGGTAAATTCCTCCAGAATTCGGGTCAGGGCTAACAGCTTTTGGAAGCCTTGGCCATGCACTGTCCAGTGAATGATGTGATAGCCTTCATATCCTGGGTTTGATTTTTGCTACCTCCAGCAAGCTATCAGGCTTACGGATCAATTGAACAAAGCTTTGACTCATGCTGATTTCTTATCAGTACTCAACAAACCATGATCAGTGTTGCCATAAATATAACTTCCCATCAAAAATTTATATCCCCCAGATTTTCAGTACCCCACCCTTAGGTTTCCAGCATGGTTTAGTACCCCTTCCCCCCCCCCTGACATACAAAGCAATATGTATATATACTGCTATGCATATGCCCCTTGTACAGTTGCGCGTATAGATTCGCAGACATAGTCTATGCTGGTTTTATAACAATTTTGCTTTGTTGAAATTTCTTACACCCCCCCCCCCCCACGGACATGTTGTCAAAAATTATTGGAATGTGTGAAAATTTAGTACCCCCTCGGGCAAAAGTCCAACCCCCCCCCCCCCCAGCCATAACTTCTGAACGGTCCCTAAGTCACACTAAATGTCTGTACAGAAATTAAATATATGGTGGTAGTTTTTTGCTCCTTTTCTCTGTAATCTGTGTAAACACATTGACTCTTTTGTACAGTGTAAATAATGAATACAAGAAATATGTATGTTCAGCACAAAATATTTCCACACAGCAGTCAATTTAGGCAATTTACTTCTGAGAATCAGAAGTCTTTCAGTCATTTTGTAGTTTCCAAAAGGCCCTTGGGCCCTTATGACAGAAAAAAATGAAGACCAGGCTGTGTAGATATAATAGCTTGCCAGGGAAATGAACAGTGGGCAATTTACATATAACAAATTATGACCAAAAATCTGTATTGCATCTTGCATATGTCCCTGATGTAAAGTATACGTAATAAGGGAAATTTACTTCATGGACTCAGTAATCTTTTACAAGATAGGAAAATAGCCTTTAAGTTTAATGAAAAGGCAAGTCCTGTTGTTCAAAGAAACCCAGCTTAGGCAGCAATCTCAATTAAACCTCATATATTCATCTTGAGGGCAAACTTTCACATAAATGTGAATGCATTTCTTAAGTGCAGAAATGCCAAAAAATGGTGCATACATTTATTCTACCTTCAACAGGCCTTCGCGAGAGCAAACAGTGCCTATTAAGGGTTGTTTTTCAATCGGGGTACATGGTTTTGTCTCAAGGGGGTCAAAAATAAGGGTCTTTTATTTTTCACCAAATTAACTTTTTTCTATTGCAATATATCTTGCCTTGAATTTCTGAAAATTTTAGGGCTACAAGTATTCTGAATTTTTTTTTATTTGACATTTTGTGTTGTGGTATTGATAAATTTGACCAAAAACAATTATCATGCCCATCCCTCTATTACTGGTTTATAGCGTTCCTCGTTGTATGGGCTTATGCTGAGTTGGTAGATAGACATATGGCAATGAAAAATAATCTTACTTGCTTAATTTTGGCCAAGCACTTTGTCTATACCAAGAAAAACAAACATTTTGGGAACCAATTTTCCGATAACAATACTATATCTTCTACATAGCAACTCCTATTTGCCATTGACCCAACATTTTCACAGACTGACTGGTCTGCAAGAAAAATTAGAACAACTCCACCAAATTTCAAGAGTTTATTGGTACTGATAGTCATGGTATGACCCGGTAAAATTTAACAAATAAGACAACATAAATTCATTCGGAGAGGACACTTATTTTGACATGACAATGTTTATAATATAAAGTCTCTGTGGCATACTTCTCGCAGTTGTGGATGAATCAGACCTTGAAACACAATTTTTGTCATAGAATTAGGTGACTAAGGATACCTTTTTGTTTTCTTTAAAATTGTAATTAAAGCTATATATGTTCGCAAATACAATAGTTCTTATTGGCACTATAGAGTTGTCATTTCTGCAGAAATTTGTGAGACGTATACTACATATATATGCCTTGCTTGTTCATTCAGACACATTAATGGCACTTATTATATTACTCATTAGTGTCTATCCAGTTAACCGAGCAATATCGTTTAAGGCAAAGACAAGCAGAAAACTACAATTGCTTTTCTTGTCAAACATTTGTTCTCTCCCCCCTTAAAGAGTAGAAGGGCTTCATTCATATGTTAGGGTGTACCAGGTAATGATTAAATTAATTTGAATGACCTAACTATAAAGGAAATAACAAGGCAAAACAACCATGAGAACATCGCAAGTAGTGGGGTATTTAAATCTCTCTTTAAGCAATTGAAAAAGAAAGATGTATATCAACCATGTTCTGAGGAGTCCACAGGAGGTGGCACTTGAGCATTTGAGCAGTTAAAAATAACTCAAAATGACAAATTACATTGCATATTGTGCACATACTAAATATCAATGGCTAGGGACAGCAATTAGCAAGATTATGCCCTTGGATATGATACCACCAAAAAACCCAACTTGTGGTTCGGAGAGGACAATAACATTTGACAAGCTCAATGCAGCATAAGCATTAATGTTAGTGAGATGTGCTTTATCAGTGTCTCAAAACCTATTAGCACTACAATTGCAAAGTCTTGAAAGTCAGGTTAATCCTTTTGTAAGGAAATAACAGCCATTTTTCCTCATTTTTCGGAGAGGACAAGATTTGACGGAAAGCTGTTTTCGGCGTTTTCCGTACTACGAGTATCGCACAGTTGGTACAACTGAATTTAAAAACTTAAAAAAACGTTGTCTAATCTATTGAAGGAGCATTTCTGTAAAATAAAAATACTCTTAATTTGATGTTATCACTGTTTTAGCCGACCCAATTTCGGAGAGGACAATATTTGACGGAAGTGACCTTTAAGTATTCAATGCAGAATTCTGAAGAGACTAATCATTGTTGTTGTATGTAATTCTAATGTTGAACTCTTGGGACCATGTTGAAAGCATATTCACATTGGTTAAAACTTACTGTTAGGTCAGGACTGCAAAATCTGAAGCGATATTTGCCTAATTTGCAAATGAGACACTCAATTTTGGTCAAAATGACACAAATAAATTTTTTTCAGGCAGTTATCAACCGATTTGAATAATTTTTTCGCTACTGTAGGTCCGTCTCAGTATGTTTAATCATTCTGTGTAACGTTTTTTCCACATATATGCATGGTATTTCTGGTATTTTGGATCTCGTGGCACTTTCCAGAGCGTACCCCGATTGAAAAACAACCCTTAAATCTAATTTCATCAGCTCTGCTTTAATAGATGCAACACATAGCCCAGCCTCACTCAAATGTCTTTTCTCCTGAACTACACTACAGGCCAATTCCGCAGATGGGGTGGTAGGAGTCAAAGAGTTGTTGAATCGATTCAGCCTTAGCCTACTTATAACTTTCAAAATCAGCAGTCATCAATCCCAGGTAATCGAGGTTGTCCAATAATTCAGTTGGCTGTGCCAAGGTAACTAAAGCTGAACATTACTCTTGGCTTCAAGTGTGCAGGAATTTGTAAGCTTCACTTTGAGTAAGAGGTTGTTGCTGACTTGTTACTGTTGAGTGTTGACCTCAAGGTTTTCTAAGAAATTGGCCTTATTTATTGTGCAAATGAATCAAGCTGGAAGACAAGATAAGAGCATTTTGTTGGAGTTTGACACACACCAGCAGAATATCGTTTGCAGTAAAATATATTGACACAAGTTTTTTGGAGGTGCCATGTTCATAAATAGCCCTGGGACCCACGTGTGCTAGCACGTGGGTCATGGGTCGCTACATTGGAAAAACTTGAGATTTTCAACAAGGGTTTAGGGGAATGGCTGTAGCTAAGTTTTCAATGAATTACTGATATTGTGTGTTGGTATATTAAAAATAGACAATTTTTGCTGCTGATAGCACATATTTTCAATTTTGTGAGAACACTGATACCTACAATACGAAGGCATTGAAGTTGAGCTTAACGATTTTTTCTTATACATTGTAGTGAAACTGCGCTCTGATTGGCTAAGAGAGAGTGACAGCTGCACACTGAAAAAACACTTTGTCTAAATATAGACAAATTTTGTCTGGATTTACACAAAATCGCATGTTAGCTGGTGTCCGTCCAAAGTCTTGTCTATTCCAGACAAAATGAAATGTGTGATTTTTTAGACAATCATTTTGTGTAAAAAAAATTGTGTAAACCAACAAAACATTTTGTCTGCTTTACACATCAAAACTGTCAAAATATGTGTTAATTTTATGATAGATATTTGTCTGTTGCAACATAGACTTTGTTTAGAATTTTGTCTGTTTTGACATAGACCATTGCTTGATTTAGCATAGACTTTGTTTAGATTTTTGTCTATTTCAACACAGATCATTGTCTGAAGCAACAATGTATTTGTTTAGAATATTGTCTGTTCCAGCACATACACTTGTGCATAATAACAAAGCCTTTGTTTAGAATTTTGTCTATTTCAGCACAAGCTCTTGTTTAAAATAACACAGCCTTTGTTCAGAATTTTGTCTGTTTCAGCACATGCGTTTGTGTATAATAACATAGCATTTGTTTAGAATTTTGTCTATTTCAGCACATGCCCTTGTTTAAAATAACATAGCCTTTGTTCAAAATTTTGTCTATTTCAGCACATGCCCTTGTTTATAATAACATAAACTTTGTTCAGAATTTTGTCTATTTTAGCACAGATCATTGTCCAAAATAACAATGTATTTGTTCAGAATGTTCCTTCAGCACAGGCTCTTGTGTATAGTAACATAGCCTTTATTTAGAATTTTGTCCATTTCAGCACAGATCATTGTCTGAATTAACAATTAGTAAATCTATGCGCAGTCAATGAATCCTTAACCCTTTAGATATAGATAAACAAGGTATATTTCATTCTCAAAAATGCAATGATAACCAAAACAAGATTTCCATTGATTATATGAATGTTTAATTAAAAAATAGCAAATAATGATACAGTGTACACACTGTACAGTACTTGAGGTAATATTAATCATATGCTTAGAAAAGAGTCAATATGTATTTTTTGTATAAATCATAAAGATATTTGCATAGTTCTTTCCCAATATGAATGTACAAATCAAATAAAGTTTATAATTATGATTGGTCTACATACCCATCCCTGAATAAAAATGTCCTTAATTTTAATGGGCAAGTCATAAATAATGTTTTCCAATTCAAGTAGGTCATGTATTATACTGCTGCGCTTCGACAATGCTGCAGCTGCGAAGAGCAGGAAATCGTTACCGTGTGACACCTCCTTTGCTAATGGAATCTTTCTCAACCCCGCATACTCATCCATGCTGGGTCCCACCTGAATAGTAATAGATAAAGAAAAGAAACAGTGAATTACATCATTCATGTTTGTATGTATTGATACTTACTTTGTTATTTGTCAGTCATTTTCATGCAAGTAGAGCATAATATACACTTTCACATGCAAATAGATTACAACCCAGTTTGTTTTGCAATACCACATGAAGAAGTAGTTTATAAAATCCATGCAGTATATATTGTTGTATACCCAATGGTTCTTTTTGCATGAAGAGATATGTTGGTGGTGTTATTGCATTGTTTACCTTTGGGAAATCACGTCTAGGCAAATTCAACTGACTAGTATGGATCATCTGAGCAAAATGTAGCTCTCTTGTGAATTGCATAATTGGGCAAGAATAAGACTGAATGTTTGTACGATGTTATTTTGATATGCAGCCTCACTCATGAAGAGATCTTGAGTCCTCTGTACCCACTCTTGTGATTTTGTAATTTATTAATAAAACTGTTTTTCTTGAGTAACCATAACAATGTTACCAATATAATTTGTGGCTAAACTTGTCGCTACAAAACATCAGCCAAATTTAACATTTGCAACATCAGAAGATTGTTGCAAGTTGTCATCGGGCACATCTTAAACACCACAAAACATTGTAACCGTTGGGTCTTATTATAATTATACACCAAGAAATATAATAACAAAATACAAACTTACTAGTTTGGAATCCACAATATATTCCATGGTCTCTGCAAGTTGCCATTTTCGCCACGACATCTGCAATAAGAGGAATGCTGACCATTTAATGAGGAAAGAAGATGATTTACCAAATAAGATTCTGCAACTATATCAATGAGGTAAACTAGATTTGTGTGTATTGAGAAAATCAACAGATATATAGTGTAATTTGAAATGTATTAGTATTTATTGACCATATTTGAAAATATACACATTATTATTTTCAATTTTTGTCTAACAAGTGCCATATACATACTCCAGTCTTGTATGTCTTTATCAATTGTTCACTCATAAAATATATTTAATTTACAAAATACACTATGTTGAGTTATCCAATTGAATTGCTCCTTTCTTACCTGCTTATAAATCAATTCCATCACTTTCAATTTTAAGATCATCTCTTTCATTCTATTGTTGAGGTTTTGGTGTAGCTTTGACAGCAGTGCTGGTGTAGCTTTGTCAGCAGTGCTGGTGCCATTCTCTCCCATTTCCCGGCAAAATTATCGAATGTCTGGCCAACTAGTTGAGAAATCGATGTCACTCTGAAACAAACAATTATAAGTATTGAATACAGACAGAAATAAAACTGAAGTTGTCCTACTACTGTCTTTGCATGAGTAGAAAATCATATGCAAAGTGCAAAATCAAGGCTTTAGTAATGTATGACTGATGTGTCACATAATCAGCTACAGGAGAACGTACACTCCGCAAAATGCACTCCAGACTCTTTAATGAGCACACAGGACATGTTATTCTATTCATTGTAATGCTTTTATAACCCTGCCCATTTCCCATCTCCTTCAATTTCAGAGAACTGTATCTCCGGGAATTACAAGCCCTCACTTACATCATACATGTACATGTAATGAACCATGTCCTATGTACCACACACACTACCATCCCAATCATAACCAATGTACGGTCCACAGGCAGAGGAGGTCAATACATTTTGGGGGGCTGCCCAAAAAATATCGTCGAAATTGCCCCAAAATCTAAGTTCACAAAATATTCAGCCCGAAACCATCTGAAAAATTTATATTTCAAAATTTTATTTTTGGGGGTTTGCAGCCCCCCCCCCCCAGCCCCTGGCTCCTACACCTGGATGTACCATTTCCAACTATTCCAAACATACTACACATACAGATGGCTTTAGCCCAATATCTATGCACTAGCCCTGTAAAATTTATATTTCAAAATTTTATTTTTGGGGGACTGCAGCCCCTCCCCAGCCCCTGGCTCCTACACCTGGATGTACCATTTCCAACTATTCCAAACATACTACACATACAGATGGCTTTAGCCCAATATCTATGCACTAGCCCTGTACCCATCATCAATGTCAACTAAACATGATCAATGTCCACCAAACATGACCAATGTCCAACATCCATACAATATGCGCTAACCCTAAACCTATCAACTATCCCAAGCACCAATGTCCAACATCTATGCACTAACCCTTTACCTGTCCTTAAGGCTTAAGTATCCCAAACAGCAACTATCCCAAGCATGACCAAGGTCCAACATCTATGCACTAACCCTAAACCTACCCTCAACTGTCTCAAACATCAACTATCCCAAAAATGACCAATGTCCAGTATATGTACACTAGACCTAATCCAAACTGACTGCCTATTTAAGAAAAAACTATCCCAATATATTCCAATATTCTACAACTGTCCTTAGACTCCTTACCACTCTACACCTATAGCCACGGTTATGCCCCAGTAATTCCATTGTTTTCAAAGCAACATATAAATAAGCAATATTGACAAATAAGTATATATAGACGAAGTCTTCAAGCTAATAATTAACAACATTCAATAATTAATTAAATTTTCTTAGAAGTAACAAATGAACTTTATCCCACATAATTTCCTACATGAATTTTCAATGCCACATTTTTGAGACATGAATTAGCCCTTTGTAATGGCCTATATTTGACTCATGTCATGCTATCAACGTGGAAGTATCTGTCACCTTAACTGTCTGAGCATTGTAATAATAGTCAATTTTCCACTTAAAATCTGTTATATATCACATTTGGTTCATGCATGCAATCAAAAATAATTAAAGGAAATCTTTAACTTACCTTTACATCTTTCAGTCAGCTCCAGCAAACCCTACAATGTCAACTTCCCAGTGACAAATGTACTTTTAACCAAGGTTGCGCATGCTAGTCTTTTGCTAACAAATATCTAGTCAGTCTGAGTCAGTACACTTCTTAAGTGAAGCTTGATGACTTTAAAATCTAAACAAGGTCAGTTTTGATCCAGTTTAATTGTTTGCCATGTGGGCCAACAAAACAAAACATTTACAAAGAAGATTAGTCTCGTACCAAGCAAAAGTACCCAATATTTTGTGTGAAATTTTGTGTGAAACATCAGACAAATTGGAAGTTGCTGGATCAACAGTGTGCTTTATGCTGTTTTACAACAATGCTTGTCTGTTTCACACATTATTTTGACTGGAATACACAAAGCCCATTTTACACATAGATTTTGTCTGCTATTTCACACAAAGTGTTTTTTCAGTGCATGGTGATGTCACAACATGCTTGTTTACACAATCGCTATGACATCACCAGAGATTGTGACATCACCAGTGTTTATGACATCATAACAGTGCTGCTGCTCTGTTTAGACCAATCTCTGTTGAGCAGCCATTTTATTTTCTTGAGGAGACAGTTTTTATGGGGCTTAGAAAATTTAAAACTGTTGTCTACAGTGTATGTGAGGATGTTCTGGGCTGAAATGATGTGCTATCAGCAGCGAAATACACGGAGATTATTGTGAGATAATCACAATGATCAATAGAGCCACAACAATGACACCATTCTGATCCTCCTGAAGGGTATGCTGAAATCTCAAGTTTTTACTATGTAGTGATTCATGACCCCTGCGCTACACGCAGGGTCTCAGGGCTAGTTCATAAATGATATTGTGTGGTTCCTTCAGTCAACCGAAATCTAGTGCTGTAAGGATATGACCAATCTCTGGTGAACCCCTGCACTGTGCATAGTCTGTTGTCACTGAGACAGGTTAGCATACATAAGTATCAATGACTAATATAATTGATATTACAACTCTTGGAATTATCGTTTAATTCTGAAAATTTACAAAGTCTGCCTCTTGGATTTAAGAGCAGACCATGTGTGCATTATCTTGTTGAGTATTAATTCTTGACACTTGAGTACCATCTGATATGTATGCGATAGAGGCAATATTATATCAGCATCCTAGGATTTAGTATAATTTTACATAGGAATTTTTGAAAGTCCATTTGGTGACAAAAAATGGCCATTGATAAATTTAAAATGGCATAAACCCGGGGTATACAATACCTTAAACCTTGCCCATGCGGGGTCCTATGTTTCTTCCTTCAGTACCAGAGATGCACTATTATCATTCTGAATAGCATTTGGGGTCCTGAGAGTCATCCAATAGCTATAAAGCACAAAGTACGTTGACCTGAAAAAGAGATTAAGGTTAACTGACCTCCCACTCCCAGACACAACAAGGATTTTGATGGCTTCTTTGCCGCTTTAGAGTGGGCAGCTGTCATATTTTGGCTACAAGCAATGACAAACCTTCTTCCATGAATTCAATTTTCAGAGACACTGAGACGTTTATCTAATCTACAGAGGCGGCGGAGCTGGGGGGGGGGCACTGGGGGCACGTTCCCCCCCCCCACTTTTGGGTCCAAAAATATATAAAATGCCCCTTTTTCTCCTTGAAATTACCGTAGACGAGCTGCCCCGGAACCCGGTGCCCCCCCCCACTTTTCGAAGCGTTCCGCCAGCCTCTGCTAATCTACAACTTCCTTGTTCCTTTTCACAGGCGGAATGGCACCATTTTGGGAAATATGTCAGCATGCAGTTCAGGGGCCAGTAATTGCAATAAGATGCGTACGGGACATCATTTGCTAAATCAAGGGATCACGTAATAAAATGCGGATGGGTATTTGTGGAACAGAGTCGAATTTCCTGAATCTAAAATTGCCTCTGCTTTTTTTGGAAAAAGAAGGGTCTTGTTGAACTGATTCATCACTAAAGGCAATGCTGAAGCGTGTTGCTGAGTTAGCCAAGATGAAACAAAAGGATGTGACCTACTTAATAATATATCAAAAGGCCGTGATGATAAGTACAATATAATGCCTGTGTTGTTGCTCCAAAGTAGACAGAAAAGGATGTCGATGGACATTTATAAAAGCAAGCTAGATTTAAAAGAGGCATACTTTAAAGTTCAGGGAACTACGTTAGTTATGCAAGTCACAAAATAGAGTAAAAACGAAGGTGCAGGATCACGTATTGATGTGACAAGGCAGCCCAGAATGGATTGAGCTCTGTGTTAGAAAGTTTCTTTTTCAAAGAGTTTTTTGCACTTTGTTTCTGGACATTTTCACAAGTCAAACTTGGGCTTATACAGTTGCTTTCAAAAGAAAATGAACCTGAGTCAATCACATACCTTCCATCACAACAGCTATAACCACATTTTTATTTCTTTGTGGCTAGAATTACCTCTCCTTAGGAACCGATACACTGTTACTGACCATTGCTTCCCATTTTTATGTGTCTTTGTAACATGATTGAGGTATTATCATGAACCATATACCAAACGTATAACCATGTGGTCGATGCATCTTGGAAAATCATGGCATCCATTCCAGCTTTGTTTGATAAACTGCTTCCTCCTGCTCATATCCTGAGCAGTACTTTTGCATTAATGTCATTCAATCCCTCACATTTGACGGAGAATTTCCTGTACAATTTCCTTAGAGCAATGACGTTTGTTGAATCATGATGGCTGTAGGTAGATATAGCTTGAAATGTTTCAAAGTCTCTCTGAGTGGTCTGAGCCCTGTTCATCAATACCAAATTATTTTTCATATGCCACAGCCAACAGTGAAAATAATTTTAGTGCATTCCCCTTACGAATCAGTTATGATTGTTTAATATTTTTAGACTAACACCCCCCCCCCCACTCCCCCAGTCATGCGTACAGTATCGACACTTTGGATTATTGCACATACAGCATTTGTGCATCCAAAGGCATATGGTTGTATGTAATACAGATAATTTTTCTTGGTCAAATTTCAATTTGTTGCAAAAATTTGTATCCCCCAAAAACACATGCAAAAATTACCTCATTGTCCTAGCTCCCACCCTGTTGGGGGGGGGGGGGTAGCTCAGTGGTAGTATTCTGGGCTACCAATCACTGTGTCCTGGGTACGAGTCCAGCTCTTACCGGGTCACCTGGACCTATGTTGGACAGCTGTTTCAAACATCCTTCACCTCATTACCATGTCCCCCTCCTGCAATGCCAGTCATGCTGGAAGAGGCTGGTGTGTCTATTGTCTCAAGTGCAAATAGCTGAGGGCAATCCCCTTCATTTTCTAAAAACTCTCTCAACAGCTAACAGCAGCTATTTATCAATTGGCTTGAGGCAATTCTCAGCACCCAGTTCGCTCAAGTATATAAGAACAACTCAAACTCATAAAAAACATATGGTTCTAATTGCCCAAATTAAGTTCATGGAAAAAAATGTCTCTAAAGAATATGTATTTGGATAATACAATGCATTAGAAGGTTTTATCATATCAAATTACTCCCACATTCGCAAAGGAAAAAACAATGAGCAAATCGTGCCATTTCTGTTGATAACTGTTATTTTATAAAACAGCTTTTTGTGACATACTGGAATCATTCTTATTATCAATCAGCTGTGTGGGTGGTAAAGCCTGCACAAAATGTCTGCCATTTGAGCATGTGTGGAAATGGTGGAATGCTTTTACTATTGTGGTGTCACCTGAAGAAATCGAATGAGTCAGACTGCCATGTTCATTTGAAGTATTGGGATATTCGAAAATTTGATATTGTTCAGTTTGCAAGTCAGTTACAGTTTGTCAATTTGATATGCAAAAAGAGTGGACTGATACACTGCGATTATAGCCCTTCGACCTTCGTGTGCCATGATACTGATTTCAATGTTATTTGATTTATGGAGAGTAATTCAATATGTTGGGGACAGGCAAGTGATAGGATTATGCATCTTATTTTTACTCTTATTTCTAATATCAGTCATGACAAATCAAATGGCCTTCTCTCAATCATGAAAAAACAAACAGGCTCTAATTTTTCCCATGTTTAATGTAAAGAAGATGACATTTAATCGGCTATCATGAGTCATGAAGTGCAATTTCACTTTGAACTGGTCCACTCTTTTAAACATAACTAATGAATAGGCTGTGAACAATGACACAAAACTGTATAATTTTTTCTGCTAGCTTCAATGAAATCGATCCAAACATAAAAGTGAGACACTTTTTTACCACGACCTCCCTTCCAATATGTAAGAAGATATTGTTTAGATACCTGTTCATTTTAAAACATGTTGTTTAACAAGTCCCACTAAAAACTTTAAAAAAATACAATTTTAACTGTCAGTAAAGTAATACCTTATTTTAGGGCGGTAAGCGAGAGCAATTATTGTGGCCACATATTGTGATCTTCAGCGATCCTTCCAACATGTGTGTATTGAAAAATCATGCAGTTTTTTCCATGAAGATGATGCATGTAAAATCCTCCCTGCCCAGAAGTGTTCCCATTTCCCAATGTCTTCAATGTAGGCGTACTATATTGAAGTTAATTTTATCTACACTTTTGTATGCACTAAAGTCTGTTACTCTACAATCGAACATCGCGAGCATGATAGCTGTGTAACAGTAACTGAAATGATGCCGAAGACTGGCTGCAAAGTTCATCAACCTGATTTTCAGAATCAAAACAACTCAAATGGCACACTTCACGAAATAAATTTCGTACAGAAATAACAGATCACAGATGAAGTTGTCAAATTGCCAGGCTTCCAGTAACATTTTCCATTATTTCAAGATTTTGACTTTCTTTCCATGTCTCGTGTTTTTGATAATATCACATTCTTCATTACTTTGTCTCCATCTCAGACATTCATGTTATTTCAATTCTATTCTGCTGCTGAATTTAATCGTACAAAGAATACCTTTTGATGCATTATGGTCAATGAGTTATGAGACTCCTTGTTACAAGAATGACATGCCTTATGTGACTGCCTGCCTCCCGCATTATAATTATGTTATTCTTGTGATTTTGTACCCCAAGGAAAGAGTGTTCTCCAATGGGAGACCGCTGTATGACTTACACAAGTGCCTTTGTTTGCAGGAATATTTTCTAATTTTGCTGGATACATAAAACATTTACCTTTTAAAATTAAAGTGTATGAATTCCATAGAAGTATGATGAATACATGCAGTTGTTTCAGAAATTTGACTGGTCATGTTTATTGTTCATTAACATCTGTAAACTGTGTAAGTAATTATTGTAAATGTAAAAGAATTATGCTTCAGTTAGAAAGAAATTGTCCACAATAATAGAGACCATAGGAGAAGGCAACATCAGACATAGGACTACGCATTTTCTTGAAGCAATTAGCAAGACACATGTAAGTAATTTTGACCGTAACAGGAATCACGCACAATGTTGTCTGCACGTGTAGAATATTGAAGATAATTACATGTATATCTTTGGATGTCACAACTGTCACATTACATTAGTTTACATTATCCATTTATGTTATTTTCTGGAAGATGCGTTTGTGCTTACTGTCACGATATTCACATGTATGAGATTCACATGCAAAAAAAGTGCTCTGGCATTGAAATATATATAAAAGGTAAAAAGAAGCATCTCCAAAAAAAGAAGAGTGTAACCAAAATAATGAGGCGACCTTTAAATATCCAGGGGGACTTGGGAGTTTTCCTCTCCGGAAGTAGGTCAAATAGCACGGTATTATTCTCTACTCTATCTTACTCCAAATTTTGGATAGTTTTTTAAGAAGGCATATATTGAAAATCTGCAACCTTAAAGTTGCTGACTTCGCCAATTAAGAAGGAACATAAAACGTACCAGGTTACTGAACTAAGTAATTAGCCCCTCCAGGAAACTTCTTCAGTGAATTAATGAAGTGTCTCTGAGAATATCAGGCGGTCCTGTTCGGATGACCATCTCAGAATTTCACGAAATTTTGCAAAGTCACACATTGACTTCCTAAACCATGAAAAATGTTTAAAAAATTTCATTGCTGCAAATATTTTTTTTACTGGGGCCATTCAAAGTTTAAAGGTTTTCAGCCAACTTTTGGCCAAAATTTAAAGTTTTCGGCAGCAAAAACACCCCAAATTGACACTTTCATAACCGTGACTTAGACTTGCTTGGCACATACAAAATTGGTTTTATATTATGCCTAATAATGTTCTTAACATGCAGATATTTAAAAAAATTGATTTCATCAAATTCCTGGCTTCTGGGGTAAAATTGAAAATGCCCGATTTTTGCCGTTTTGTCATTTTCAAGAATTATGTCAAGTTCAAAAGTCAATATTTTCTATAGTGGACCTTATAACTCTATCATTTTCACTCACAGCTTGGGAAAACATCTGAAATTTAATTACTAAGTGAAATTTCCGTGGGGAAATTGGTATTTTTTAAGATACAACTGGAGTAAATATCCTATTTTTCGTAATTTTTCTGATAAATTAGAGATAATATTGATGATATGTATTGTGCCTGCCCCCGCAATTAGTTCTCTCATGGAAGTTTTTTTTCTCACTAAAATAGTAGATTTTAGGGTCCTTTAACATGAATGTTAAAAAAAAAACATTTGACCTAGTTTTGGGGTCAAATAAGGTCAAATAACTCTAAATTTAGCTAAATTTCACGAAAATTCCGCAATTTTTCACACATTCATGATATATCTTTAAATAGAAATTTGGAATTTATCAAGATATTTTTGCATGTGAATTATAGCTCAATAGCATGAGCAAAATTTATTACAAAATTGTGGTTGGCATGGAAACACAGCATCTATCAAGAAGGCAAAATGACAATTTTTCAATGTAGAAAAATTTTCTCGAACAGTATTGATATTTTAAGCTTTCTGGCCAAATGACGTCAGGAATTTATGTCACAATGACCTCAGAACTACTTTATATTCATAAAATTTCAACTCTCTTTTGTATGAATTTTGAAGCAAGAGCATTTAACCTTGTTCTGAAGTCAAATTAGGTCAAGAAAACTCAAAATTTTGTGAAATTTCTCGCAATTTTTAAAATTTTTCATCGTTTTAAGAGATCTTTTCAAATGAAATATACAATTTGTCATGATATTTATGTTTCTAGACTATAGCTCTATAGCACGAGTAACATTTATTACAAAACTGTGGTTGCCATGGAAACCTAGAATCCACGAAGAAGGCAAAATATCAATTTTTTGCGGCCGAAAAATCTTGTCTAGCAGTATTGATATTTCAGGAATTTTAGCCAAATTTCAAGTGGACATTCTTCGACAATAACACCAGAATTACTACAAAACTCATCAACTTTCAAGTCTCAGAGGTATAAAGTTTTAAACGGGAGCATTTGGCCTTGTTTTATGGTCAAATGAGGTCAAAAAAATATCTGAATTTAGTGAAATTTCTCAGAAATTTAGAAATCAGCACTTTTTAAAAAGGATCTATTCCAATAGAAATTTACAATTTATCCAGTTATTTTTGCTACTGAACTATAGCTCAATAGCATAAATAAAATTTATTTGGAAATTGTTGTTGCCATGGAAACCCAGCATCCACGAAGAGGGCAAAATATACATTTTTCGCTATAGCAAATTTGCCAAGCATTGTAGTATTGATATTTTAGGCTTTTTAGCCAAGGGCAATCAGGATATCCTACTAAAATTATATCAAAATTACTTCAAACTCATCAAATGTCTAGTCTCTTCAGCATGAATTTTGTAAAAAGAACAATAGCATTTATTTGGTCTTGTTTTAAGGTCAAATGACGTCAGGATTTTAAGAATTTATTGAAATTTTTCACAAATTTTGTGATTTTTTTACCACTTCTAGATCTTTTCGTATAGAAATTTAGAATTTATTGAGATATTTTGGTTTCTAAACTATAACTCTGTAGCTAGAGTAAAATTTATTAAAAAAATTGTGGTTGCCATGGAAACATGGCATCCAAGTAGAAGTCAAAAATATAGTTTTTCATGATTGAAAAATCTTGACAAACAATGACATCACAATAGTGGTTGCCATGGAAACAAATCATCAGTGTTGCAGGCCTTGGGGCCATATTTTTTATGGCCTCAACCTTGGCTCTGTCTCAGATGCCAAATCCTTGACCTTGCCTTAGTCTGCGGGCCAGTGTTGGGCCTTTTTGGTGGCCTCGGCCTCGGAGAGTCATGCCTCGAGTCTCCCCCTCGGATGTCCTGGCCTCGACTACATCACAGCAGAGCATACACAAAGAAGGCAAAATTTCAATTGTTGTTCTCTATAAGAATTTCTTCACAGACAGTATTGATATTTTAGGCTTTTGTCACAGGATGTGCTTTTTCAATGTATATATATATACAAAATTTTGGTTTTTCCGGAGTTTTTGACTTTGTCCTGAAAGGGTGAGAGATAGTTGAAGAATGAATTAATATTCAAACTTATAATCATCTGTTTGCTAATATTCTACAAGAAAATTCTTTAGGAGATTGGAAAACCACTTTGGGTTATTGAAGACGATTGCTGTAACTCTAGGTGGGTAAAGGGCCTACATTGCTTGTTGAAATACTGTTAGGCTAACAATTTCTAGTGAAAAATTGACATTCTGCCTTCCTGTGTACACTATGGCAACCACTATTTTGTAACAAATTTTACTTATGTGATAGAGCTATCATTTAGATATCAAAACATCCTGATAAATGGCTGTTTGAATAGTTCTTCAAAGTGGGGAAAAAATTGCCAAATTTGCATGAGATTTCACAAAATTTTGAGATTTCTTGACCTCATTGACGTCAAAACAAGGTCAAAAGCTGTTGTTTTCAAATTCATACTGAAGAGACTTGCAATTAGATTTTTTAGCAATTCTGATGTCAATGTGGCCTAAAATCCTGATGACATAGATGCCTTAAAAGTCTAAAATATTAATACTGTGAAGCAAGATCTTTCTGTAGTGAAAAATAGGCTTTGAGCCTTCTTTGTGGATGCTTGATTTCCATGGCAACCCCAAATTTTTTAAATTGTGCTCTATGTACTCTATAGAGCTATCGTTCAGAAACCAAAATATCCTGATAAATTGTAAATTTCTTTTTGAGAAGATCCCTTAAATTTGCAAGAAATTAAACTAAATTTTTAGATTTCTTGACATAATTTGACCTCAAAACAACGTCAAATGATCTTGTTTTAGAATTAATACAAAAGAGAATTACAATTTCTATGAATTTGGAAGTAATTCTGTTGAATTCTAAAAAGCCTAAAATATCAAGACTGTTCGCCATGTTCGGCAAGATTTATCTATCATGAAAAATCAATATTTTGCCTTCCAGATGGCTGGCATTTTTTCGCGGCAACCATAGTTTTCTAATTTTACTCATGCTATTTAGCCATAGTTTACAAGGAAAAAAATCTTGATAAATTTTGAATTTCTATTTGAAGGGATCTCTTGAAAATCTGAAAAATTGCAGATTTTTCGTGAAATTTCACAAAATTGAGAGATTTCTTGACCTCATTTGACCCAAAACTAGGTCATTTTGCTCTTTTTTTTTAACATTCATACCAAATGAACTTGATATTTGATGAGTTTGCTGGAATTTTGATTTATTGTGGCTGAAATTCCTGATAAAATTTGGCTAAAAATCCTAAAGTATCAATGTTATTCAGCAAATTTCTGTAGTGAAAAATTGTCTTTTTTGCCTTCTTTGTGAATGTTGTGTTTCCATGGTGACCTCAATTTTGTAATGTGGCCAAATTGAGTTTTCACATGTGCTATGACCTCATGGTATCCCTGGCAACCCATTATTTGAAGTCATATTTGAGGCATGGGGGTTATTCATATGATACATGCATACCCTTCTCAGTGAATCAGGTGCAGTCTGGGAAGAAAGTATTGACAAGTTAATCCAATTTTGTCAAAAAATGAGTAAATCCGTGAACTTTGGGAAACCCCCATTTGACCCCAAAAGTATGTCAAATGAATATACTTTAATATATTTTGCAATGCCTCTGGCCTACATTGCATTTTCGGGAAGATTTCACGTTTATGTATAAAGTATTTGTAAAAATATCCAAATAAGGAAAAAAATTGCATAAAATCTAGGGTGTCCTTAAAATTAGAGAGGTTGTTGACCTTTCACCCCCTAGTGCATAGTGGGAATGAGTTATATTTCTGTTACCAGTCCTAAGTATGACCAGTATGTGCAAAGGATTAAATAATTGAGTTTGTAGTAAATTTTGATATCATTGTGGTAGGATATCCTGATGACATTTGGCTAAAAAGCCTAAAATATCAATACTGCTCAGCCAAATTTTCTATAACAAAAAATGTATATTTTGTCTTCCCGTGGATGCTGGGTTTCCATGGCAACAACAATTTCCAAATAAATTTTACTTATGCTATTGAGCTATAGTTCAGTAGCAAAAATAACTGGATAAATTGTAAATTTCTATTGGAATAGATCCTTTTTAAAAAGTGCTGATTTCTAAATTTCTGAGAAATTTCACTAAATTCAGATATTTTTTTGACCTCATTTGACCATAAAACAAGGCCAAATGCTCCCGTTTAAAACTTTATACCTCTGAGACTTGAGAGTTGATGAGTTTTGTAGTAATTCTGATGTTATTGTCGAAGAATGTCCACTTGAAATTTGGCTAAAATTCCTGAAATATCAATACTGCTAGACAAGATTTTTCGGCCGCAAAAAATTGATATTTTGCCTTCTTCGTGGATTCTAGGTTTCCATGGCAACCACAGTTTTGTAATAAATGTTACTCGTGCTATAGAGCTATAGTCTAGAAACATAAATATCATGACAAATTGTATATTTCATTTGAAAAGATCTCTTAAAACGATGAAAAATTTTAAAAATTGCGAGAAATTTCACAAAATTTTGAGTTTTCTTGACCTAATTTGACTTCAGAACAAGGTTAAATGCTCTTGCTTCAAAATTCATACAAAAGAGAGTTGAAATTTTATGAATATAAAGTAGTTCTGAGGTCATTGTGACATAAATTCCTGACGACATTTGGCCAGAAATAGGGTGAGGTGATAATCAATGGGAATAAAATAGTTTTAACATTTCAAAGTCCCACCATCTTAACTTTTTTATGGTTGAAAATAGGAGTTTAATGATGTATAATATGTCCATGTATCTTTATTTTTGATGCCTCCAAAGACCGATTGAAGCTTTTGACCTTTTTTGATGAATTTTAGCATTAGCGCTAAGTCGCGAAAAGCCATATCTTTCTTAATATTTGATTAAGAATCATAACAAGCCCGTCATTGTACTTGGCATAAAAAGAGCTTCAATTTGAATACCAACAACATGGGTTTGTGACTAGTAGTTCATTGCCTGACCAAGTATTTTACCTTCTCATCATTACAAATCTTATTATTTTTTGTCACTGTCCATAACAAATTGTTGAGGCATGATTGTTTTAATTAACTGAGCTTATTAAGTTGTTTTAAAAATTATTTATAGTTTAGGAAAACATAAAAAAATAACCCTTAATATGTAACACATCTGAAGCATCCTATGGTACATGGTGTCATTAGAATTACTTTTAGTTTGCATGCAATTATTTTTAGTTTGCTAATTCCTGAACAGGAGGCTACCTATTCCTCAAGTGACTACAAGGCTAAGTAATAATAATATCTATTCTGCTCCACCTGGACCAGAAACCAATTATACCATTGAAAAGTCTCAGCATAGCTTTTCTCATTGATACACACACTGGAACATCATTACAGCGGTATAGATTTGTCCCCAGATTGCATAATTTAAATCGAGTCACTGCCATTGGCTGAGGGACCTTGAGTACATGGGCCATATACTCAACAAGAAATAAATATATTTCAAAGCCAATCAAAAGGTCCCATAGGGCTTATAGGCTGTTTTAATCCAATCAAATACTAGGAAAACGTGAACATACTCAAGCTCGTCAGCCACTCAATTTTTGCCTGAATAAGTCCTATTGACTTTTGCTGTGATGAGCCATCTCACTCTCTCAACTGCCACAATTGCATTTTAGACAATTGACCTAAAACTACATTACCAAGAAATTTAGTAAAGGCAAATATATTGTTTTTTTTATTCGTTTTATCTCTTTTATCATGTCTTTATTATAATTGTTATTTTTCTAGTCGTCGGTGACACTATTTTTGAACTATTGTTTTTTGTTTTTTCAAAACCGACTATAAATAAAATTTGTTATTGTGTCTGCACTATACTTTTTTTTAGTTTTGTGTAATAATAAAATCATCATACTGGATAATGTGCAAATGTAAAATATCACTGAGAAAATCTGGAACATGAAAATTGTCAGTGTGCAACAAACAAACCTGACAGGCAAGTTATGTCAGCCGTTTGAAGGTGTACATATCCTGCATGTGTCACTCAAGTTTCACAATTTGCTTAGTGTATATATAATAATTGTTTTGTACCATAATACCCTCCATTTAGACAAGTTAACATGCACAAGTATATTGGTGAACAGCAAAACCTGAAAGAGTCTTGTTTCATAATGACACATATTGTGTGTGCCTAATTTCACAGTTACTAATACTATGTAATGTAAAACTTTCCAGACACCAAGAGGCTTCCACGCATTGCCCAATCACAATGTATATTAGACTCCATGCAATCCAATACTTGTTGGCCTATGATATTCATGTTGTTACTGTAAACCTCATTAGTGTAAATGGAATCCCAAGTCACATTTTAAGATTATATTTTTTTGCTCGCCTTGGCTTCGTACTATTGATGCAATGCTCAAACATTTCAGTTCTATACATGTACATATTATTTCCCTAGGTCTATGGATGGATGGATGATTGGGGCTTTATGTCCTGTAGCCAATATATGCACTTTGTAGGCTAATTAGGACAGGAGGAGGACACGGCAATGAGGCAAAGGATGATTGAAACAGCCGTCCAACATAGCCTAGGTGACCCCCCACCGGTTTTTATGGCCTTTTCTTATTTTTTAAATAACCTTCATTAAGAAAATCCACTTGAACATTGCTTGATGTATCATTCTGACACTGTTGAAGCTGTCTTGATTGGATTAGACCAAAAAAGACCTTCCAAAATAATGTCATATCATTTTTCAAGAGCAACTTTGTACGGAAGTTATTGTTTGAATCACAATTTTTGGTTCAAATTTCAAGGTAACTTTGAGGGCTTACCAAAAGAGGAGGGAAGTGGAAACCATTAAATCTGAAATCAACTTGCTTTGATTAAGTTATATTAGTCTGTTGATCAATTCAGCATGAACATGCTTGAACCAGAACAAAATCCTGTAAAAGAGCCTCGACGCTTGCTTCTAAATGGGCAATATAACCAGTTAAAATGCATTGAAATATAGCTTGTTGGTATTCATTTTGAAGCTCTTGACTAGGGCTTTCTAAAGAAACCATTATCTTTCATGTACATCTAATATTAACCGAGTTACGGAGAACCGCGAGTTATCGTAAATTGGCAAAAAAACAGGATTTCTGTCTAATTTTCAAAGCCGCTTGGGAGGCATCAATAATGAAGGTACACCCTTGTGTCATACATCACTGAATTCGTATTTTCAACCATAACAAAGTTAGGATGGTGGGACATTGAAATTCTGACATTGATGATTATCACCCCACCCTACCAGAAAGCTTAAAATATCAATACTGTTCGAGAAAATTTTTCTACATTGAAAAATTGTCATTTTGCCTTCTTGATAGATGCTGTGTTTCCATGCCAACCACAATTTTGTAATAAATTTTGCTCATGCTATTGAGCTATAATTCACATGCAAAAATATCTTGATAAATTCCAAATTTCTATTTAAAGATATATCATGAATGTGTGAAAAATTGCGGAATTTTCGTGAAATTTAGCTAAATTTAGAGTTATTTGACCTTATTTGACCCCAAAGCTAGGTCAAATGTTTTTTTTTTAACATTCATGTTAAAGGACCCTAAAATCTATTATTTTAGTGAGAAAAAAAACTTCCATGAGAGAACTAATTGCGGGGGCAGGCACAATACATATCATCAATATTATCTCTAATTTATCAGAAAAATTACGAAAAATAGGATATTTACTCCAGTTGTATCTTAAAAAATACCAATTTCCCCACGGAAATTTCACTTAGTAATTAAATTTCAGATGTTTTCCCAAGCTGTGAGTGAAAATGATAGAGTTATAAGGTCCACTATAGAAAATATTGACTTTTGAACTTGACATAATTCTTGAAAATGACAAAACGGCAAAAATTGGGCATTTTCGATTTTACCCCAGAAGCCAGGATTTAGATGAAATCAATTTTTTTAAAAATCTGCATGTTGAGAATATTATTAGGCATAATATAAAACCAATTTCGTATGTGCCAAGCAAACCTAAGTCATGCTGATGAAAGTGTCAATTTGAGGTGTTTTTGCGACCGAAAACTTTAAATTTTGGTCAAAAGTTTGCTGAAAACCTTTTAACTTTGAATGGCCACAGTAAAAAAAATATTTGCACCAATGACATTTTTTTTACATTTTTCTTGGTTTAGTAAGTTATTGTTCGACTTTGCAAACTTTGGTGAAATTCTGAGATGGTCATCCAAACAGCTTGTCCCATATCATTTGATTCTCTCAGAGACACTTCATTAAATGTGCAGGTTGACAGTTCAGATGTGCATGGCTTTGATGTGGCGAAGCTCTGATAGCATAAAAGCAGTGGCTAGCATTGTGATTTAGTACAGGAGGAGTCTCATGAAAAGGAATGCAAGCCCCTTGTGCCCTAAAAGCTACAACTGGATGTCTCAGTCACTTCAGTTGTTCTTTGTTCTGATATATGTATGCCTAAATGAGTGCACCGCCTTGATTCTGAATGCAAAACATTTCATTTGACCTTCAATATAAAAAGGGCAAGAGTTGCCAACATTTATAAGTGTATTCCATACTAGATATTTGGTAAGGCATGCCATATTTTCCCGTAGATTGTTATCTAGATTTCATACCATGTCAAATGAAATCTTTTGGAAGCATTAATTTTCGAAAATGTTCATTTGATAATTTGCCCTAACTTTTAGCCTTCTTTCACAATTTTTGTAGGGGGGGGGGGGAGAGACGAGGGAGGACAGGATTGCTCTAGCTCCTGCTACCCTCTTTTTGCTGCTTCATTGTCAGGGTTGGACCCCCTAAGATCAGAGGTTTGGTGAGCTAAGTTTAAATATGTAATGATGGGCCATTGAAAGTTAGCCGTATGGTTAGAAAAGTAGTCACCCCGTTCCGTTGGCTCAAGTAAAATAGGACTTTTGGTTCTTTCACTATCAAAGCAAATACACATACACCGACATGAACCTTTAGAAACACTAATTCGACGAGTCAGTGGATGGATGGATGACTGAAGCATTTTGCTTGTATTTATGCATAGATACTTTACGATGGAGACAACAGTTACTATGAAAATAGAATGAAAAATATGGTGGCATGGAACAGAGAATTATTCAAAATATTCATACAATGTTGGTTTCAGGAGGTCTGTTATAACTGCAGCTATATATCATTTTGCTTGAGGCAGTTCTCAGCACCCAGTTCGCTCAAGTAAGAACAACTCAAACTCATAACGATACCTTACAAAGGTACAAAGGTACTATCGAACATCGCGAGCATGCTAGCTGTGTAACAGTAACTGAAATGATGCCGAAGACTGGCTGCAAAGTTCAACTACCTGATAGTTCAGAATCAAAAGAACTGTCACACTTCACGAAATAGATTTCGTCCAGAAATAACACATCATAGATGAAGTTGTCGAATTGGCAGGCTTCCAGTTACATTTTCCATTATTTTTTCAAGATTATGATTTTCTTTCGATGTCTCATGTTTTTGATAATATCACATTCTTCATTTAATATGTCTCCATGTCAGACATTCACGTTATGTCAATTCTATTCTGCTGCTGAATTTAATCACACAAACAATACCTTTTGATGCCTTATGGTCAATGAGTTATGAGACCCCATGTAACAAGAATGACATGCCTTATGTGACTGCCTGCCTCCCGCATTATAATTATGTTATTCTTGTGATTTTGTACCCCAAGGAACAAGTGTACTTCCATGGAAGACCACGTTATGACTTACACAAGGACCTCTGTTTGCAGAAACAATTTACAATATTGCTGGATACATAAAACATTTACCTTAAAAAAAAGTCTATGAATACCATAGATATATGATGATTACATGCAGTTGCTTCAGAACTTTAACTAGTCATGTATATTGTATAATGGTCATTAGAATTCCATAAACTATGCAAGTAAGTAATGTTACTGTAAATGTTCATGCTTCAGTTAGAAAGCAATTGTCCACAATAATAGAAACCACAGGAGAAGGTAACATCACACATAGGACTACACATTTTCTTGCAGCCATTAGAAAAACACTTGTAAGTAATTTGGCAATATCAGAAATCACGCACAATGTTGTCTGTACATGTAGAATATTGAAGATAATTATATCCGCGGATGTCACAACTGTCACATTACATTAGTTTACATGGTATGGTATGGTATGGTATTTTTTTTATTTAAGTGACATGTGTACATTTACAACAGATTCAAAATAAAAAATCAAATCAACACACCCAAACCCAACCTGGGTTCATATGTCACTATGAGTCTAACTAAAAAAAGATTATCCAATACATCAACAACAACAAATACAACAAATAAACAATAGAAAATAACAGTTAATGAACACAAAACAGAATCTTAGTCATCAAATATCAAATAAGAGCAAACCAAAGGAAAAACAGAAAAGGCAACATAAAATGAAAATATTGGATGACACACCATAGTCAATTCCCTTTTACAATTTTAAAAAAGAACAGCATATTAATTTAGACTAATTGACACAGTTTATGTATATTTTATGAATTACTTTACCTACAATGGATGACACGCTCACTCAAATTAATAGCAACAACTTCGACGTTTCATATATGGAAAGGAAATATGCTTTGACGACACTAATTTGATGAGATAAACACAGTACACCAAACATCTTTTATAGACTCAACACTTAGATGAAAATCACAGGCTGCGCCAGAGTAGATTTCATAGAGAGCTTTTTTTTAGGAGATTCACATACTAAGACGCACACATTTCAATATCATGAATTGTAACTTGGATGAGATCCACACACTGGGGCGAGCATACTCTTTTCACGAGCCAAGTTAGTTATAGCAAACTTGCTTACGTTTCATGTAACATTGGTAAACAAACTCTGCAGTGTCTTTTGCAAATTCCTTAGACATCAGAAGTACATCATTGATCAACATTTAGATCTTGCCATGTCATTATTCAATTATGTGTGTTTGTGTGTGTTTATGTTTTACGTCTCATCAGCACCTGATTGGGCTATTTAGAGACATACTTGGTTTGTGGTCATGTTGAGTTAGTCATCTCATCTTGGTTGGTGGCAACGAGATCTTTGAGGTGTCACTTTGACAGGTACATCCGCAATAATTTTCAATTCAAGAAGTTTCCTTGCCTGAGTGGCATTAATGGCTTGAACCAATAAATTGCCGTCAGGCTGTCGATCGACTGAGTGTGGTTTTCCAAATTTCTTCAGCATTGTTGTGTAGCTAACAAATGGTGATACATCCTTCAGTCTTCCATCTTTGGACTTGATGTGAAATTTGAGACCAGTGGGGAGTTCTTTTTTGCTGTTGGTGAGTGTCGTTTTACTCTTGTCTTTGTGAGGTAACAATCCGATTGTTGAGCTTTTTTGTTTTGTTGTCTTGGGTGGTGTCTTGTTATCTGGAGTAACATCTTTTTCCTTTGGTAGGTTGAGGGACTTCTCAGTCCCTTGGGTAACAGAAGAGAAAATTTGACGTTGTTGGATCAATGGATCATCTTCTTCGGTGATTCAGGGGAGTTAACAGGTTCTTCCTTGCTTGGCCGGTCAGGTGGTCGAGGCGGTGAAGGTGTTTTCATTAAGACATCTGTGAAGAGGTTCCTGTCCAGATGAATCTTTCTCTGTGGTGATGAATGAAGAGCTTGTCTTGGGTAATCTGCTTCTAGGCAAGGTTTGTCCGGGTCCTGTTCTACAAGGCGTTTGGCTTCGGGAAAGGATAGTTGTCTTTCAGTTCGTAGTTGTAGAATTTCTTTTTCCTTCTTGAAGACTTTGCAATTGTGGCTAAAGGCAGGATGGTTCCCTGAACAGTTGACACAATGTGACAGTTTAGAGCAAGGTTTATCATGTGTGTATGCATGACCATGGTCACCACAATTGGCACAAATTGTTGGACTGATGCATGTACGACTAAAATGGCCATACTTTTGGCAGTTGAAACTGCGTTTTGGATGAGGAAAGTATGGAGAGACTCTGCACCATTCAAAGGCTACAGGTACTTTCTTTGGTAATCTTTCATCTTTGAATGTTAGCAACAGTAAGTCATAACCATTGTTGTGAGCAAGACGTTTGAATTTTGCGATGCCGTGTTTGTGAAACCAATTTGTAAGTTCATTGTCTGAGCAGGTCTTACTTTCTTTGGAGAAAATAATGCCTTTGCCTGATCTTTGAAAAGGTTCAATGACGACTTTGGTATTGGCTATGTCATGGGTGCCGGTCAATTTGTCTTGTTGGTCAGAGGTCGCAGGTTTAAGAAGGAATGTGCCATTGGTTTGGCGTCTGAGGCTATCTGCAATTGTTATGTCGCAAAGGTCTGCAATTTTTTCGTAGACAGCAACTGTTACAGATGATACGTCTTCCAGTGATTGTGTGACACCTTTTATAACAAGCAAATTTTCAGTACTTGGCAGCTGTTGGGGGGGCAGTCTGGGTCAGTCAAGTCATCCGGAGATGTCCTTGTCCATTGAGATCTTGGTAGTCCAGTCGCAAATTTTTCGATCTCAGCCTGGTTTCCCGCTGAGGGACGCGCACCTTGGTAACCCGGTTGACGTACGATCCGGTTTGGAATCATGGTAAATGACATGTTCATTGATATTCCCCTGTAAGGTAGGGGACACACCGTGCATGCGCACTGTCTCATGTTGGCCACTAAGGATAGAGGTCTTCACCTTCGTGTTACCACCCACCGCCACGAGGAGGCCCGAGACCTGCGGGGGCTATTCAATTATGTTATTTTCTGGAAGATGCGTTTGTGCTTACTGTCACGATATTCACATGTATGAGATTCACATGCAAAAAAAGTGCTCTGGCATTGAAATATATATAAAAGGTAAAAAGAAGCATCTCCAAAAAAAGAAGAGTGTAACCAAAATAATGAGGCGACCTTTAAATATCCAGGGGGACTTGGGAGTTTTCCTCTCCGGAAGTAGGATGAATAGCACCACATCATCCACCACTCTATCTTTAATACTTCAAATTTTGGATAGTTTTATAAAAAGGCATATATACATATATATTATTAAAATCTGCAACCTAAAAGTTGCTGACTTCGCCAATTAGGAAAGCACATGAAAAGTACCAGGTTACTGAACTAAGTAATTAGCCCCTCCAGGAAATTTCTTCAGTGAATTAAATGTGCAGGCCTAGTGCAGGTTGACAGGTCACATGTGGCTTTGATGTGGTGAAGCTCTGATAAGCATAAAAAAGGGACGGACGCAGGGGGGGGGGATGGGGGGATGCATCCCCCCCCCCCCACCGGACCAAAATTTATATATTTTTACATGTTAATTTTAGCCGCACTCAGTCGCTTTATGTCGCGAATTATGCGTTCCGCGACGCGACAGCCCGATAGACCCCCCCACCAGAATTTTCTGGATCCTCCCCAGGCATAAAAGCAGCAGCGAATATTGTGATTTAGTGGAGGAACAGTCTCACAAAAAGGAATGCAAGCCCCTTGTGCCCTAAAAGCTACAACTGGATGTCTCAGTCACTTCAGTTCTGTCTGCTATAGATGTGTATGCCTGAATGGGTGCACTACATTGATTCTGAATACAAAATATTTTCAAATGACCTTAAATATAAAACGGGCAATAGTTGCCAACATTTATTTAGTGCGCTCCATGCAAGATATTTGGTACTGCGAGCCACGTGTTCCCAAAGATTGTTATCTAGATTTCATACCATGTCAAATGAAATCTTTTGGAAGCAATGAATTTGTGGTAATGTTATTTGATAATTAATTTTGTCCTAACTTTTAGCCACCTTTCACAGTTTTTGTATGGTTTCCTCAATTTTGGTGGGGGCCGGGGGAGGGGAAAAAGGATTGCACTCCTGCTCCCCTCTTTAGTGCTTGAATGCAATGGTTGGACCCCCCAAACTTCAGAGGCTTGGTGAGCTAAGCTTAAATTAATATGTGATGATGGGGAATTAAAAGTTAGCCGTATGGTTAGAAAAGAAGTTATAAATGTCCCGTTGGCTGAAGTAAAATAGGACTTTTGGTTCTTTCACTATCAAAGCAAATACACATACATTACAGTCCTTGTCATACTTATGTGGAATCTCAAGTTTTTTTTCTATGCTGTTGAACTGCGATGTCAGAGATGACTCTATTCTAGCATTGCAATATATGTAAATTAACTACAAGCTGTGATGTCATTTCAAACTGGGTCAGATTCCCCAGCTTCTAGCCAATGTTGATCCTCCTGAACTGAGCGTCACAGTTTCAACACAGTGTCAGAGTAAGAGTTTTATCAGGGATAGCCCCTACAACTACGTCATCACAGCTTGATAGCCAATGGGCTGACAGTAAACTACGCATCACAGTTCAAACATTGATATATTGAAGGAAGCATTACATTTGTGATTCCAATGATTTGTCACAGCAATCACCAGTCTAATCCTACCAAATGGCAGCTTTATGAGCATTCACAGTAGACAACTGTTATAATCCCCACAGAGTCGTTTGATTAATCTACAAACTTGGTAATTTACAACTTTAAACTTTGATGGAAGTTGGTATAAACAGAAGGCTTTGACAATTTGTTTGTAAACACATGGCTTATGTTATGTATATTTGTTCTGGCAGCCCATTGGCTGAGAGGCTGTGATGTCAAACTTGCATGGGTTTTCCCAGACCCAATTTTCACTCTGACACTGAGTTGAAACTGTGATGCTCAGTTTAGTGGATTCGCATTGGTTAGAAGCTGGGGAATCTGACCCAGTTTGAAACGACATCACAGCTTGTAGTTAATTTACATATATTGCAATGCTAGAATAGAGTCATCTCTGACATCACAGTTCAACAGCATAGAAAAGAACTTGAGATTCCACGTAAGTATGACAAGGACTGTAACATAAACCTTTAGAAACACTAATTCGACGAGTCAGTGGATGGATGGATGATTGGAGTTTTATATATTTTATTTATATGCACGTGGTAGGCTAACTGAGACAGGAGCGAGGTTGTTTCAGTGAAATTTATTGTATTGATTACAGATATATACTTTATATTTGGAGACAACAGTTACTATGAAAATAGAATGAAAAAGATGGTGGGGTGGAACATGTGTTTCAAACCAACATAACAGGTTTCTCTTTTTAGATACAGAGAAATATTCAAAATAAAATATTCATAGGTTGGTTTCCGGATCGTGGTCTGTTTTTTTTTTTTTGTGAAAGCTTACTAAGCCGAGAGATTGTTGTGTTAGTCAGGTGGGAGAAAGCTGGTGTGTCTATTGTCTTGAGTGCAAACACCTGAGGACAATCCCCTTCATTCTCCAGAAAGCTTTCCTTAAAAGTAAAAAGAGCTCTCCTCTTCTCTGGCTTTGGGCAATTTCGGGCACTTTGTATTTGCTTAAGTTAAACCAGCCCATTTGATGCCTGACAAAGAAAGTTTCAGTCTTTTTGTCTGTAAGATACATTGCTAATAAAAAATATATTAAAGCAGTTCCAGTTATGCATTACACGTCCAAAATTAAGGAGGTGGCAATTTACAGAATTTCACGAAAAAACACCATGCAGGCCAGCACATCAAACATGTATCTTCATTGTGTGTATGTTGCCATCTTGAAATTCGGTCGCTATCTTCACACATGAAGCTAGTCTACTTTAAAACAAGCTTACAAAAGCTCAGTTGAACTTGGTTTGGTTGGGTTCAGAAAAATATTACAATTTTTAGCGTACAAATTGTCATTTCTGTTTTGTTTTCAATTGGAATGAGTACCAACTGCCTTAAAGAATTTGTATCAGATTCAAAACTTCACAAATGCCACATATAATAAATGAAATGAGTTTTTTATTCAGAAATAACACATTGTATGCAGTTGTCAACTTGCCATACTTTCGCTTGCAGATGCTATTATTTCAAGATAGTTCTCTTTTTGTCTTGATCAGCTTGCACTCACTAGACTTGATAATATTTCAGTCCATTTCTTTGTGAAGCATTTGTAAAGATCCATGAAAAAATTGATACTGTCAGGAGCTACACAGAAGAACAAATAAACCAACACAGAAAAAGTTATTAGAAGCACAGTAAGCCTTCATCACCTTACAGAATGTATGTTTGTGACTAATATCTACTTCTTAATGGCATATACAATCATACATGTACTGGTTCTAGCAATATCAAAACATTTTTAAAATGCATTTTAAAGTAAAATAGCATTAAGATACACAGCGACAGGAATGATAGGAAAGGAAGGCAGACCACATGTATTTTAGAAGAAATTAGTAAGACGCAAGTAGTTAGTGCAATTATTGCAATATAACAAAAAGACATGCACAACAGTGCTTTAAGTTAATTATGCAATGATGTCACATTAAATTAGTCTACATGTCATTACCAATTTCTCTTACTTACAGGCAGATGGTTCAGTCATGCAAAATATTCCAATATGAAATTGCAGGAAAGTTTCCCACATCGGAATCCCAACTCTCTTAAACTATTGAAATAGCAGCTGATGCATTACGCAAACCAGGGCCCCGAAACAGGTCAGTTGAATTATGGTGCGGTTTTGTCTTGCATAGCATCACAGCCATGTTACCTTGGCATTCAAAGCCATTCATTTAATCAATTTTGCAAAAAGGTTCGCTATAAAGCTGGCGACCTGAATTAAGTCCAAAAGGCCCAGACTGACATAACCATGAGGGTGGCATATCAGAACGACCTTGTAACCCAACTGAGTAAGTAGTTGGCAGGAAAGCTTTTTAGGTTAATTAAATGTACACAGTGGAAGTGGAGATGTGTGTGACCGTCAATGTGTTAGAACTTCTACCGAGCCAACATGTTTGACATTTCAACAATGCTGTCCATGGGCATCGGGCATTCATTTACCTTTACCAGTTCTATGGACTGGACTTGTGCTTGGTGTACACTGAACTGTGGTCTCCCCATTAAATGTGTGTCCTCTCTGCAGTCATTGAGTGGCCTCTCGTGTGAGTGCTGTCTCTTGTCAGGATGGAAAATGCACTAGTAAGTAATAAAACTATTCACAATGCTGAAAAAGGTTACCAACTCAGACATTTATATATAAATTTATATCATCTTTTGTGCAATGTGAATATGGCTCCCTACCACAAGGCGCAGAAACGAACATATAACAAAAATGCATCACTACAAATGTGGAGGAATTCGGTTGTGCTGTGGAGGAGTGCAATATGTGGCTACTGAGTTAGTGGCCAGTGGATAACAAAGTAAGATGAGAAGGGAGGCGGTTTTTCCGTCGTATATTGGAATATAGGAGGGAGCATATTTTGCAGGAGGAGAAATGTAATGCTTATGCAGAGTAGAAATGGGATGAAATTGAAAAAAAGTACAGAAATATGGATTCATAACATATTTTGGTGAATTTCAGTTATCAATCACATTTCCACAGATCAAATAAATATTATGATGAAAATGGTAGAACAAAAGTCACTGATAGTCTGTCTCTGTCTCTATCTTCTTCATTGTAAAATGTGGAGCATGACTTATGTACTATAACAAAACAACCCAAGTCAGGGTCACTGAGTAACAATATCACGAGCTGTTGTGTGATATTAATTCACACAACAGCGAGTGATATTGTACGAAGTGCCCTGACGCGTGGTTGTTTTGTTTTTATCACCTGGTTTTACCTCAAATTTTCAATCATAAAGAGGGACTATTTTCTGCCATAACAAAAATGTGACGTCACCATGGAGCAACAATGGAGGTGACGTCACAATCCTATTGTTTTGGCCATTGCTTGGTTTGTGACGTCATCAGGCATCTGAAATGCCGGTGATGTCATAACCATTGTTAAAAAATATCGCCCTTGAAGGGTGGTATTTTTTACAATATCATAGGCCCTGATATTTTGACTGTAAACAGTGATATTCACAGCCAACCAGGTGATAAAGCAGTATATAATGTATATGATGTCTCAACCCTCTAACGTAACAACAATCAACGATTATGTGATTGATACCAGAGGAGCTTCATTTATAAACAACACCAGGTATAAATCTTATCTGGCATCTGTAATGAGCATCGAACTTGCTGATTTCTCCAGAGCTGGGAGACCAAGTGGTTTATTTTGTGGTAAAGGTACCCGTCTGCATGCTTCACTGAAGGTCTTTGCTTCATAAATGGGTTCGAATCTAGGAACCTGACATTTTCAGTGGACCTTCCTGAGCAAAATCCCAGCTCGATGTCATCTATCTATGTATGTATCTATCCATCTATTTATCTGTCCATCTATCTATCTATCTATCCCTGCCTGTTTTCTCCTGAAATGCAGAGTGGACGATTTTTTCTCCATTTTAATTTCTATGTGTTACTTGAAATAAGACAGAAGAAATTTATTAATCAGCAATGATGGCAAATACACAAAGTTCTATCTGCCTGCACGATGAAGGGGAGATGGCCTAGAATTTTACATTTCCAAATGCATGCATACAAACAGCAGCATAATAACAACGGCGAATCATGTATCAAGACATGTTTGTCATACATAAATTCATAGAATATCTTATTATGTACAGTTTATTTCCATATCAATTTGACGTTCAGTTAATTTTGAAATGGAGTAATATTTTCTTTTAACAGGTAAATTTGATGCAATAGGAAATTATTCCAACAAAGGTAGATACAGATATATAGCACATCATCCTATATATTTCATGTGCCCATATGTTATGCAACAAAAATCCTTTTCCATAATCGTGACATGTACGCATGAAGCACCATTCTTCATCATCAAAGGTGATGACCGTCATTATGGAGATTATCGTAATGGAAAGTAAAGAGAACCCTTATTGGCGCGGCTACATGGGATTTCTATTAACGCTGTTGTAAACATCTAAGCTTTGCTTTAAGTGTTGGGGAGGAGGGTTGGTCTAGTGGTAGCGTGCTGGACTGCCAATCGCTGGGTCCAGGGTTCGAATCCAGCTCTTGCCAGGTCACCTGGGCCTATGTTTGACGGCTGTTTCAATCATCCTTTGCCTCATTGCCGTGTCCTCCTCCTGTCCTAATTAGCCTACCAAGTGCATAAATACAGGACCTGAAGCCCCAATGGTCCATCCATCCATCTTTAAGTGTGGATGCAGCAGTGGACAAATCTTTGCCACTGGTCAGATTATAGAAAATATTAGCTTATCATTTATAAATATATGTGTAGGCTTGCAATCCTAAAGTCTGGCTGAATAGGGGAGAGTGGGGACCGATGGGCCGCTTGACGAATTAATGACCATGGAGGAAAATCTGCTTCAGATACAGGATTAATACTGTGCACGATTTTAGCCAGTGTCATTCTCTACAAAATTATATAAGATTCACATAGATCAACCTAGGGAGAAAGATGAGAAAACACATTTTCTGTCAAGAATGATGGTGGCCCATCGGTCCCCAACCATGGGGACCGATGGGTCATCCCATGGGGTCCGATGGACCATGTCAATAACTTGCCAAAGGGTGGAGGAATAATTTAAAATTTGGTTCCAAGATGTTTTTGTTGATCATATTGAGTGTATACGATAATAAGAGATCGAAAAAATATAGATATGCCCAGATTTTACACTTTCAAAAAAAGTTAAATTTTCACCGATGTCATCAGTTACTTTTTTGTAGTTATAGTAAAGCTATTGAAATGATATTTTAGCAGTACATGAACAGATGTATTAGAAACTGTATCGGAGAATTCCAAAATGATTGGTTCATTTTGTCACTAAGAAGAAAACAATTAATTGATATTTGATCGATACAGAAGTTCGCTATTATCGTGACCATCAGAATCTTGCCTAAAACCTCAAATTTGTTGATGAACTTCAAAAATGGGTAACATTTAATTTTTTCTCCATCAATTAATCACTTCTGTTGATCATTTAGATTTTTAGCGAAAAATTAAAATTTTTGATTGGTCACTGTACTAGTATGCCACCTGCAGGAGAAATCTGTAATCAAAGCAATACAATTCATCAATAACCCTTCATTAGGTTATATTTTGGTAAAAATTTACTTTACATTCAAGATAGCATCAATGTCTAGCAGGGTCATGATGTTTACTATTTCCCAAATACTAACTAGATTGAACATTTGTGATTTCTAGGGATATTAATGTTTTTAAGTTACAACTTCTTGTGTTTCAAGCCATTACTGAGGCAAATCCATCACTGTGAATTTGAAGGCATTCCTTCAAATCGAAACCTGACATTTAAGGATACTAACATGAAGTTGTATTATGCTTTTTCCCCCAATAGACTTTAATATCCAGCCTCATGCCAACATGCCACCTATTGATAAACTAAAGAAATAGTGGCCCATTGGTCCCCATGTTGGGTGGCCCATCGGTCCCCAAAAGCTTTCAGAATGGTTAAACCCCTCTATTTTGGTGAAAAATGGTTCTTGTTCCTGAAATTCAATGTGTAAATTGCCACCAATATATAGGGAAATCGTCATAGGAAATATATTGCCTCGAGTCTGCACACATTTGAGATATCAAACTTTTTCTGAATCAGAAAAAATAATTTTAGATGTTGAAAATTTCATTTTGCCCACTACATGCTTGTGCTATAACTTATCGATCAGTCATCAATATGGGATTTATAGATATGATAAGCAATACTAAAAATGCAAATTAGATTGTACCAAACGTTTTTGATGTGGAGTTAAGAGGGCGGCCCTTCGGTCCCCATGGCCCATCGGTCCCCATCTTCCCCTATATGCCCTCATACCTTCAGTTCGGCTATTCAGCTATGAGACAAAAAAGTTATTATTCTATTAAATTGTGAGCAACAATGTAATTTTTTTTTTGCTGTAACTTTGGCACAGAAATGTACAAAGCAATACTCTTGACATAAATGATTCTTGATTGTATATATAAAGAACCTGCAGCAGAAAAAAGGTTCTAAATGTTTTAGGGTTCAAATAAATTGATAAGGTTCAATACTTGGCGGGAAGGCCCATGATAGGACCTTATGCTCCCAACTTGAGAGAAAGGAGTTCCATTGTAGGAGTTCAGTGCCGATGGATAATCTAAATGTTGTTTTTTTTTGCTGTTGGAACCTTTTTAAAAGTTAAATAAGAACATTTGAGCGTTCCTTATAATATATACCATCTTCTAGAACCCTTAACGGTTCCATATATTATTTTTTGTGCTCATCATTCCATTTCTATTCTTCATACTATGTGTGACATTTTTCCTCCTATAGCTCAATGTCAAGGCAAAATCACCTCTCTTCTCATCTTACCTTGTTATCCACTGACCACAAACTCTGTAGCCACATATGGAACTCCTCCGCAGCACAAACAAATTACTCCACATTTGTAGTGATGCATTTTTGTCACATGTTTGCTACTGCGCAGTATGGTGGGGAGGCATACTCACATTGCGCAAAAAAGATATGTTTGAATGTATGACATTGTAACCTGAGAAAGTAATGGCTATCTAATGTTACAGTGTACAAATCCTGGTTGAGAAATTTTTCATGAAAAATAATACATCTTTCTGCCCACGTCTAAACCAAAGAACCCTATGCAACAATGGTAAAGTATATAGAAGAGGGTAGCATTATGTTTCGATGGCGTGTCATAAATTTTATTATGAGAAGACCATTTTTGACCAAAAAAAATGTTCTTCTGATATTTTGTTTAACTTTTCACCATGAGCTTTAAGTCTCATATCTGATATTTCAGATAAACACAATCCGAATAGCGCACTTCACAAAATAGATTTTTTCCAGAAATAACGCATCATAGATGAAGTTGTCAAATTGCCTGGCTTCCAGTAACGTTTTCCATAACTTCAAGATTGGTTCTTTTGTTTCAATGTCGTGTCTGTTTGATAATATCACGTTCTTCATTTAATTTCTTTCCATGTCAGATATTCATGTTATGTCGATTCTACTTTGCTACTGAATTTAATCAACCAATGCATTTCGACAAATGCTGAAAGAACTCAGGAGGGCTGTATCAATAATAGAAATTAACAAAATCACAAAAGTTGCCGCAGTAGTTTTTTGAAGGAGGCGAATAAATACATATAGAGTTTATTCTCAATTTTAAGTGCATGTATATTTTGGTAACTAGTATTCCAGAAACTAGGCAAGTGAAAAAAATATGCATGGTTTAAGGTTTTTTTTTGCAAAACAGAGGTACAATGTAATATGACCTACAAGAGCAAAGGGCAGAGTTGCCAGGACTGGATCCTGGAGGTTTGCTGAGGCAAGTTAGTAGGACAAGTAGAAAATAAGTAAAATTTGTTGTCTCTGCTCATTGGCAACTACATGAAGGCACTGCGCAATAATGCCAATACAGTATATTCTTGTCGATGTGCCTTATTAGATGCAGAGTGGAACACGAGTGCATCCAAATGTACTCGAGTACGAGTGCGAGTAAATTTATGCCATGTTAAACCTTATTTGTGCAATATTTTATATATCATAAACTTCAAGTGAAATATGCTACCTCTAAATATTATAGAATGAGCTGAAATTTTGCACACATACTCTCATATGCCAACCTCGTTGGCAAAAAATTTTAGGTTTGATCTGCCTAAGATTTCCAAAATGTTTGGCGCCAGTCCCACCCTCATATACATGCAAACAGACAAATGTACAGGACAATGGATATTAATGTTATTTTGCTTGCAAGAGGATTTATTTTATCCCATAGAAGCATACTTGGCCTACATATTTTTGTGCTAGTCAAGTGGGAGGAAGCTGCTGTGTCTATTGTCTTGAGTGCAAAGAGCTGAGGGCAATCCCCTTCATTCTCTAGAAATTCTCTCTAAATATAAAAGCTTCTACAGCTTAAGGTAATTTCGGCCACTTTATATTTGCTGACATCAGAACCATCCATTTGGTGCCTGACAAAGAAAGTTTCAGTCTGTTTGTGGCACTACTCACAAAATTTAAGTGAGTGGGGCAATGTGTCATTGCAGTTGCCAGTATCTGTTATGCGTCAAACAATGAAATTTAATTACAAAACACAGCCCAACACATTACAATGCAGATGTCAAAACAAGTTCAATGTTTGTCATCAGGTAGACTGAACTTTGTATTTGGCATCACTTCTGCTTGTAAAAAAATAAATTTCTTGTGTCCTACCTGAAGCAGAACATAGAAATTGAAATTGAGACAAAATCTTACTCTCCACATTTTAAGAGAAACAAGACGGGGAAATCAGAAAATAGGATGCTTGGTGACAGGTTCTAGAGGAAGGGTCCCATGGTTTTATTACACTAAAGCATTGAGATATCACATAAGAGCAACATAATATATATTATACCATTCAGAGTCTGGGGACATTGAGACACTGTCAGTTTAGAATGAAGCAGATAGAGACTGATTATAAGTGTTTGTTGTAATACATCACCATGATAATTATTAGAAAGTTCTTGGATCCATGGAAAAATGATTTTTTACTGAAATGCACCAAAATACATCTTATGAATCCAAATTTCTGTACACTGTACTTCTTATGCCATTTCTTCTCGACATTATGTTTAACATTGCTTCTCCTACAACAAATATTTCTCCTACACTGTATATCCCTATATCGCAAGCAAACAATCCTCCTTTCTCATCTCACATTGTTTTCCACTGACCACGAACTATGTAGCCACATATGGCACTCCTCCGCAGCACAAACAAATTACTCCACATTCGTAGTGATACTTTCTTCTGTCACATGTTTGTTACAGTGCCTTATGGTAGGAAACCATTTTATTCACATTTCGCAAAGACGATTTACAAATATTTGAATTGGTACCGTTTTTCGGCACTATTAAAGCAGTGTTTTTTGTGCATTTTGCACCCTGAGGCCACTTAATGACTACGGAAGGGACATGGTCCTACCACAGGGACCACTGCTGAGTGTACACCAAGCACTAGACCAGTCTATAGAACTGATTGCCCAAATGCCCAAGGACAACATTGGCTGGAAATTTATACATCGAAGCTAGGTTGAAGTTCCAACACAGTGACGGTTATGCACATTGACAGTCATGCACGTGTCCACCTCCAATGTGTACATTTAATTAACCCAAATAGCTTTCCTGTTAACTATTTTCAGTTGGGCAGTAAGGCCTTTCGTTTGTGCCACCATCATGGTTATGTCAGTCTGGGCCTTGGGGACTTAATTCAGGTCGCAAGCTTTACGGTGAACCTTTTTGTTCAAAATTAATCTAATGAGTGGCTTTGAATGCCACGATAAGATGGATGTGTTCTTACTATGTAGGACAAAAACTACAGCAGAACTTGACTGACCTGTTTCGGGGCCCTGGTTTGGCATGTGTCAACTGTCCCTTGCTGGTTTTGACAGTTTCAGAGAATCAAGATTCCTATGTGGAAAACTTTCCTGCAATTTCATATATGATTATTTTGCATGTCTGAAACATCTGCCTGTAAGTAAGAGAAATTGGTAATGACATGTAGACTAATGTGTTGTGGCATCATGACATAATTAACTCAAGGCAACATTGTGCATGATGTCTTCTTATATTGCAATAATTGCACTAATTACTTGCATCTTCCTTATGTGTATCCTGCCATCATTTCTGTCATTTTGTATCTTAAAGATTTTTTTACTTAATGAATTCAATAATGCCTTCAGGGAGGGGTCGATTGGAGGGGGCAGGAGTCATATCAATACAAATATACAGCACCTGCACTGAGTTGCAAGTGACTTGTTTAATTATGAATTCATTCGGTAATCGTCAAAATGATATGCGAAACAATACAAAAATCATGCGCATGACAGCCCACACTTAACACACTCCCATAGTCTTCAAATCCTTCAAATAGGCAATAGATAACATAATCATGTCTACTGAAAATAATCACAACGCCAAGAAAAGAAAATTAGTTACCACCTTATGAATCAACGTATATTGCTTACAAAATTCAAGGGGGCAAAGGACATTTTGCACTACAGAGTGCAGATACAAGTTATGGCTGTTTCAACAAGAAATAATGCATCAAATATCAAACAAAATTAAATCATTCATGAAGGAGATCTGTCAGAAATATACTGAAAATAGACAGGGCAAACCCTAACCCAAATCCTATTAGACTGGGCATGTTGTCACATTTGATGTGTTGAACTGATGTTTTTTCAAATAAAATTCTATATCTAGCGTCTTCATTAATTTTGGACATTTAATGCATAAATGGAACTGCTTTAATATATCTTGAGCAATGTATGTTTCACACAAAAATGGCTGAAACTTTCCTTGTCAGGTGTCAAATGGACGGTTTTGACTTAAGCAAATACAAAGTGCCTGAAATTGCCCAAAGCCACAGAAGAGTAGCTTTTACTTTTAGAGAAAGCTTCTGTTGGATGAAGGAGATTGCCCTCAGCTGTGTGCACTCAAGACAATAGACACGCCCGCTTCCTCCTACTTGACTAGCAAAACAATCTTTAGGCTCAGTATGCTTTTACAAAAATAACAGACCTCCTGAAACCAACATAGTATGGATATTTCTCTGTATCTCTGTTAGAGAGGTCTGTTATGTTAACACTTTTCAACACTTTTCCATTACACATCTTTCTCTTTCTATTTTTGAATTTGTCTCTCTACATGTACATGTACACTGCATGAATTATGTCTAACTTTAAAAGTATCTATTTATTATCCATTCACAGTTCATCTCACATGACCTGCTGTCTTAGTTAGCCTTCCGAGTGCATAAATACAAGTCATAAAGTTCCAATCTTCCATCCATCCAATGACTCATAAAAATTGTGTTTCTATGTCAGTGTGTGTGTATTTGCTTAGATAGTAAAAGATTAAACGGTCCTATTCTATTGTCCACCATCAAGGTACAGAATCCAGATAACCAACTATGGGAAAATATTTCCTGAGTACCAAATAATTGGTACGGATTTTGCTTATAAATGCTGGCTACTTTTGCCCTTTTTATCTTGAAGGTCCACTGAAACTATTTTATATTCGGAATCAAGGCAATGCACACATTCAGGCATACACATCTAACAGAACAGACAACGGCTAAAATGACTTAGACATTCAGTTGTAGCTTTCAGGGTCCAATGTGCGTGCATTCCTTTTATGAGAATCCTCCTGTACTAAATCACAATGTTCGCTGCTGCTTTTATGCTTATCAGAGATTCACCACATCAAAGTCACATGTACCCTGTCAACCTGCACTAGGCATGCACATTTAATTCACTTAAGACATTTCCTGGAGCAGCTAATTACTTAGTTCAGTAGCCTGATGGGTTTCATGTACATGTGCGTTTCTATTTGGTGAAGTCAGCAATTTTTAGGTTCCAGGTTTCCAGTATACTGTACACCTCTTTATAAACTTATCCAAAAGTTGCAGTAAGATAGAGTAGTGCTTAATATGGTGCCATTTGACCTACTTCTTTACAGTCAGTTATTACATGTAGAATGCTTATGCAGACAGACCCGAACTGATTGTATTTGCAATTTACAAGTAGTGAGACAAAATCTAATAATGCGGATCTATCTAAATATGAGTAACAGACATTTTTGTAAAGTAAAAGGTCTTCATCGCCCCCCCCCTCCCCCATTGTAATCCAATGGACATTTTTATGAACTTCATAAACTTTTTTTTTAGCTTTTGCTCTCTTTATTAAGGATATTAGGAGGAGACCATTTTATATCCGGGGGAGGGAGTTTTGGAATTAATAGCTTCTTTTTTTGCAATCTTGAAATGAATCATTTATGCTAGAGGTATTTTTAACAAGGTTTTGCTTGATTTTAGAATCAATATTTGGGACTTTGCGTACTTGAATAAATAATTACTGCTATGGCAACAGTGAAATAAATAATTTCCCAGCGAAGAAAATCCAAGCCCCTCTGGATATTTAAGTCTGTCACCTTGATAAAGAAAAAATGAGGACCAGTTCACTGTGAAAAATGCACTTTGTGACTCATGATAGCTGATGAAGTGTCATCTTCTCTACTTTTTACATGGGAAACATAGAGGCAGTTTGATTAGTCATGATCAAGAGAAGGCCATTTGATTTGTCATAACTGATTTTGGATTGAAAATCAGATGCATAATCCATTTTCACAGTGCAAAAGTACACTCTTTTTTGGTATCAAAGTGACAGGCTGTAAATGCCCCATTTCTTTGGTTCTATTCTTCCTTTTTTTGGCTGCCTTCTCTTCTTTTACCCTTTTATAAATATTTCAATGCCGGAGCACACTTTCTGCATGTGAATCTCATACATGTGAATATTGTGACAGTAAGCACAAACACATCTTCCAGAAAATAACATAAATGGATAATGACATGTAAAGTAATGTGATGTGGCAGTTGTGACGTCCACGGATATAATAATATACATGTACAGACAACATTGTGCGTGATTCCTGATATTGCCAAAATTACTTACAAGCGTCTTGCTAATTGCTGCAAGAAAATGTATAGTCTTATGTTGCCTTCTCCCATGGTTTCCGATATTGTGGACAATTTGAGCTTTCTAACTAAAGCATGAGCATTTTACAGTTACATAACTTATAAATATGGTTTACAGAGTGCTAATGACCAATATAGGTGTTGGAGGTGTAAAGGCCGGCCTCATCCTCAAGGCCAACCTCGGGGACATATTTTGATGGCTTCAGCCTTGGCTCAATCTATGATGCCAATTCCTTGGCCTTGCCTTGGTCTCGGGTGTCTTTGGGCCAGCGATAGAGGCTTCGGGACCGGCCTTGTCCTCAAGGCCGGCCTCGGGGCCACATTTTGATGGTCTCGGCCCTGGCTTGATCAGGGATACCACATCCTTGGCCTTGCATCTGTGTTGGATTTCCTGACCTCAACTACATCACTGAGTCCAATATACTTGACCAGTTAAAGTTCTGAAGCAACTGCATTATTCATACACTTTAAAAGGTAATTTTTTCATCTATCCACCAAAATTTGAAAGTTTTTTTTTGCAAAAAAAAGTCATTGTGATAGTCATGAAGTGGTCTCTCATGGAAGGGCAGTCTCTCCTTGGAGTGAAAATTGCATTACATGTAGGCCTATAATCACCAATTTGTGCAAAAGGAGGGGCAGTAACACAAGGCAAGTCAATCTTGTAACATGGGTCTTATAACGCAGTCACCATATGCATCAAAACGTATTGTTTGATTATAAATTCAGCAGCAGAATAGAATTGAAATAATGTCTGACATGGAGACAGATTAAATGAAGAATGTGATATTATCAAAAACACGAGACATTGAAAGAAAATCACAATCTTGAAAAATAATGGAATATGTTATTCGAAGCCTGCCAATTTGACAACTTCATCTGCAATGTGTTATTTCTGGACCAAAATCTATTTCGTGAAGTGTGCCATTCGAGTAGTTCTGATTCTGCATTATCAGGTAGTTGAACTTAGCAGCCAGTCCACAGTGTTGTTTTAGTTACTGTTATATAACATGTATATGTGTATGTGCACGCCTGGGATGTTCGAGTGTAGAGTCACAGACTTAAAAGTCAATTGTGCATGCAAGATTTAATGTTTGTTTTATTACATTTTCTTTCATCTAAATTTCAATTTACAAACAACTTGAATAGGTTATTTAAAAAATCTGACTTCTTTTTTTGATCAATTTGATTGAGTTCGCAGTGTATGTCACATGACACAATGGTTCTAGACTCCTAGGATATATTTTCACTTTTAAGGTGGCTCGATACTCATGAACTTTCCAAGATAGGATTTTTTAAAAATGGTTTAGAATGGTCCAAAATATAGTTTATAGCAAGGATATGTAAAAAAAGGGGTCGCAACCAGCCTTTTTTTCAAAATATTTGAGGTTATGTACAAGAAAGTCATTTAACACAAACCTGAAAAACTAAATTTTTTTCTTAACTTTTTTACTGTGAACTTTACCCTGTCATTCAGTGGTCATGCATCCCATATTATTCAATGAAGCATGAAATTAAAGAAGACACTTCAATGGAAAAGCTGATTACAATTTCAAAGAAATATATTTAGTTTAAAGGGTTTTCCAAGGGGCTCGGAATCAAAATATTGATTTTGACAATTTTAACTTTTTTTATAAACCATGGCGCTAAAAAAAATTGGCGAGACAGGATTTCTCATTTCTTTGTCATTTATTTCCAAATATTGTGAGGAACAATAAAATGCATAAGAGAAGGTTTCTTACCGCGATGGATTTTGATATAAAAATTTATTTATATCTCAAAGTCATTTTTGAGAAATTAGACCTGCTTATCGAAAATCGCCTGTAAAAATTTTCTATTCTAAGTATCAAGCTGAAACTCCGGTTGTATGTAGCCCTCTTCATTGCGCATCTAATGCTGTAAACGAGAAGTCTCTAACCCAAACAGAAGTGGCGCAAATTGCAAACGAAGCGGCCGCCGCTTGAAATTCTCAGAATTTAAAAAGATCCTGAAACAGTGTCAGCAGAGCTCAGCTGCTATGGTGACGTTACGACAGATAGGGCCTGCCTGGCTGCGCGTGAATGTGCGCTCACTACCACTTGGCACGAGTAGCGAGCCACCTTAAAACAACTAATTTTTTTTTTAACAGGTTATTTTTCCATGAAATAAATTTGGGTATTTAAAATCCATAAATGGATAATAGAATGATTTATACTAATGGCAACTCACTTTGTAAGGTATCTGAAGAGTTTGAGTTGTTCTTACTTGAGCACACTGGGTGCTGAGAATTTCCTAAAGCCAAATGCTAAAGACCTGCTGTTAGCTGTTTAGAGAGCAGTCAGAGAATGAAGGGATTTGTCCTCAGCTGTTTGCACTTGAGAAAAGAGACACACCAGCTTCATCCCACATGATTGGCATCACAATCTATAACATGCTTTTTTTTTTTTGTTAAATACAGACCCATCCTTAAACAAATTTGCTCTAAAAGGGACAATTCGGAAATTATGAGTTGGAACAGGATGGGATGAATGATTCAGCCTTTATGTCCTGTATTTATGCACTTGGTATAGGCTAATTAGGACAGGAGCAGGACACGTCAATGAGGCAAAGGAAGATTGAAGCAGCCATCCAGCAAAGGCCCAGATGGGCAAAGAAGGTACCTTTTGCATGTTTCAAGGGGGGGGATACTATTTTTTTTTACAACGCAATGAATCTTGACTAAAAGAAAAATTCTGTGAATTACGTCCAAACCAAATTCATCCATGCCTTTGAAAGCACAAAATTTGCCGAATCTGTACTTGCAATAGTCCAAAGTGTCCATATAACAATGTGTGTGTGTGTAGCACTGTACACTGTCCATATGCCTGAAATTCATCATTCATTATTGATCATAAGGGGAGATGCACTATAATGTTTGTTACTGTTGGCTGTGGCATGTGAAAAATACTTTGGTACTGATAAATATTTCAGCTTTTGCTCATACAGCACAGACCACTTAGAGGGACATAAAGTTTCTACCTATATCTGCCTACATATCATCATGATTCAATATAAGTTATTGTTTCTTGGAAATTGCACAGGAAATGCTCCATCAAATGTGTGGGAGTAGTTGACATTAATGCAAATGTCCTGCTCAGGATATGAACAAAAGGAAGCAGTTTATCAAACAAAGGTGGGATGGATGACATAATTGCCCAAGATGCATTGACCACACAGTTATATCTATGGTAAATGTTGCATGATAGTACTTGTATCATGTTACAAAGACACATAAAAAAGGGAAGAAATTATCAGTTACAGTGTATTGGGTAACAAAGATGTTGCAATTTCAACCAAAAAGAAATAAAAATGTGTTGATGTGATGAACCCAAAGGTAGCCCTATGTGATTGAGAGGTGCACTTTATTTTAAAAGCAACTTTATAAGCTTGACTTGTGAAAATGTGAACAAAAAATATCGCAAAAACCCTTTGAAAAAGAAAATTTTTTACACACAGTTTTAGACAGCTCAATCCATTCCGGGCTGCCTTGTCACACCAATATGTGATCCTGCACCTTGCTTTCTACTCTATTTTGTGACTTGCATAACTAACACAGTTTCTTGAACTTTAAAGTATGCCTGTTTCAAATGCAGCTTACTTTTATAAATGTCAATCGATATCCTTTTCTGTCTACTTTGGAGAAATAGCACAGGCACAATATGTACTTATCCACATGGCCTTTCAGTATGAGTTGGTAAGACCATTTTCTTTCATCTGATTCTGAGCTGACTCGGCAACTGTTACTCACTTTAGCATTACCTTTGGTAATGAATCATTTAAACAAGATTTTTTTTTTTTTTAAGAGAGGCAATTCTAAGTTCAGCATATTTGGGTATGTTCTGCAAATACCCATCCGCATTATATCTGTGATTCCGCTAAATTTAATGACATAATTGATCTCTAGCTCCTCTGATCTTCTCGAAGTATTTCTTCTAAGATCGGTTAGTGGAAGAAATAAAAGCTGAAATCACAATTTTTTAAAAATCTGATGATCGTTTCAGTGTCTCTGAGAATCAAAACATGAAAGAAGGTTTGTCATTGCTGGTAACCAATACAAAAACAGCTGCCCACTCGTGTTGTGTCTGGGAGTGGGAGGTCAGTTAACCTTAATCTCTTTTTCAGGTCAACGTACTTTGTTCTTTATAGCTATTGGATGACTCACACGACCCCAAATGCCATTCAGAATGGTGCTACAGCTTCTACAGTACTAAAGGAAGATACATAGGACCTCGCTCGGAGCAACTTTCAAGGTAATAATAATAATAATAATAGGCATTTATATAGCGCTAATTCCAGTAAACTGCTCACTAGCGCTTGTGCATGATTGATTTATTTGTAATGATATTATAATGCTTATAAAACGGATTAAACTGATCATGGTTTCTTTACTTCTGAAAAGGTGAGTTCAATTGATACATACTAGCCGAAGCCCATAGGTACAGATAACTTGCCAGAGGCCGCACAAATCAATGCCAAGCAATTAAGGCTGTCTAATCATTTGCCGGACTGTGGCCAAAGCCGCTACCCCTGACCACAATTTAATAAGCATCACATTCAGAGAGCAATGTCGATCTGAAAGATCCTGCCACAATTTGATGCATTTCGGATTTCACTTGTTCTTTCTTTGGTACAGACTAAGACTCGGACTCATTTTAGCAGTAGGTGCTGATAAGGAAACCACTTCACCAAATTGATTACCAACCTAAGCCCAAAGCCTTTGGCAACAGGTACTGATAACTTGCCACAGGCAATCAATCCAAGGCAACAGAGGCTATCCAATCATTCACTGGGTTGTGACAGAAGTCACTATCACGTTATTCCTGAAGTATGGAGGAATTTACCAAGAATCATGTTAAGTGAGCTTATAGCTGAATTGCTACTGTGGTCCTCAAGGTTTCTTGAGACTTTTTCCTGCCTATTGAGCAAATGATTCAACCTGAAAACCCAAGATAACATGTTGGTGTGTCCTTGATAGTTCAATTGGTATTTATCAGTGTTGAATAGACACATGATACATGACAGGAAATACTACGCTGAACTGAAAAATAGGTACACATGCGATACATGTACATTTGTTGTAATGAGCAAGATTGGCAAATACTTTCACCACACACATTGTGTGTGAACTCATCTCAGCATAATGTAAGCCAAGAAAAGTACTTAAGCGCAACAAGCAGTACTTGAAATAATTATATAATATGCATGACGAAGATCATGGTTTTAAAAAGTAGTCAAAAACTTCCAAATGTAAGCTAGTCTCAAGAAAAGTTTCAATAAATAATTGGTCTTATTAAAAGTTATGTCGAGTTAAAACATATGCTGAAGTCATATTTACCTAAACAAGAACACGATATTTTTAAGAGATTTATTTTGAAATCCATGGTTGTGACATACAATGTACCAGAATGGTTTTCTCGTCAAAGCATTTTTTTTTTCTTTAAAAAAAACTGAGCGGAAATCAAGGTAAAAACGGAGGTTACATTGCACAAAAAATAAGTTTGGTGGAGAATTGCAGTTAATGTGGTATTTACAGGTGATTTCATTAGTACGCGATTCTCAGGTTCTTGGACACAAAATACATAGCATTTTTGGTTAATCTGATTGGTTTAGAAGGAATGGAACGTCACACTTCTCATATATCAAACGTAGTAAGTGCCTGTTTAGCATTGATTTCTCACTATCAAGTGTGAATTACCAGAATCGCGTCCTAATGAAATCACCTTGTAAGATCCTTATTATAATGACATTATTCATATAGCATGATTCATGTAGGCATTACTCATAGATATAATTGTAGGGCTGTGTCACACTTTACTCCAAGGAGGGAGCTTCACCTTGACAGTTGGCTATTCACAATACAATGGTATCTTTCAATTCAATTCTAAACACAAAGGCTCTTTGAGCTCTTTGCAGCTCTCATCTTGATTGGACCCAGGTGGTCTCTGAATGACTATCAGCAGCTCAGGTGTGGGAGGTGCAATTGACCACCCCCTGTGGTCATTGGCACCTCACAAAGGAACCCTGCTGAATTGCCTATCAGGGACAACCCCCCCAATCCAACCTAAGTAGCTTGGGTAATTTAAAGGTAATCAATTGCAGGAAGGGAAACTAGCAGGGTGTAACTTATCTGAATGCCAAGCCAACCTCAAAGGGAAGCTGCCTCCATAATTATATAGTGGCTGGGGCCATAGATGCTGGTCAGGGTATTGACCAGCCACCCCAGCTACCTGAGTGCCCAGTGGACTCTCATTGTACTAATGCTTGTATGCTAATTATGTTCACTGATATGGAACTGGAGCCATCTTGGATTTTGTCTGAATAAAGCAGTTTGTATTCAACCAGCAAGGAGTAAAGACCAAATCCAATCTTTGTCATTTCTTATACCTTCTGAAGGAGATTAACAGGAAGCAACTAATATTGACAATTAGTTAGTGAGGCTTTTGCTGAGTGTAATTGGAGCACTGCCAAGAAGCCTACACTGGTGACCTTGACTAAGTATTGAACACTCAATTTATTAACAAAATCACAGGGATCAAAGGAATTTTTACTCACTAAAATCAAAGGAATTTTTATAAAATCACAGGAATCACAGGAATCATAATCGCAAATGGCTCATTAACTAGCCATCTCAAGTCTGACACTCGCAATTGCTCAACAAACTCAAAACTACATATCAAAATGCCAGGAGGAGGACGACTCCCCGCCCCTGGAGGCTTTCGATTGCCTCAACCGCAACAACAAGGACAAGGACAGGTGCCGCCTGCAAGATTTCAAGCTCCGCCAGCTGCAGGATCAGGGGCAGCTCCTCCACAGCCGCCTGCGACACAGCAACAAATGGTCGAATTCTTCACGCTGTTCAGCAGATTTCTCACACAAGATCAAGAGGATCGCAAAGCTATCAGGGAGGCCAATTACCAAGAGGCTAAAGACAAAATTGACACTGACAAAGCACGTCGTGAGCATCAACAAAAACAGGAGAACATCAAAGAGGCCGATCTCAGAGCTAAGTTAATCACTAAATGTGATGGATCATCGGCCAAACTCACACGACAATGGCTTAAAGACGTTGAGATGACGATCTCTTACACCACTGAAGCTGTGCGAATAGCCACTTTGACAGCCTCAGGAGATCTCAAGGATGAGATGGAACTCTATCTCAATGGTCGCAATCGCACCTTCATTACATGGACTCAACTCAGAGATCACATCAAGAATCAGTTTCTCCCACTACAAGAACAAGAACACTTATGTAATCAGGTGGATTCCATTAAAAGAGGGCCTTATGAGACAACAGCAACATTTGGCAGGCGCTTCAAACAAGCCGTGCAACTGGCTTACCCTCTAGCTGGAGGTCAACAAAGGGACCCCATGGCCACCAGATACCTACGTCTTAAATACCTGGCAGGCTTAGACAATGCTGATCTTGTAGGCCGCATCTTACGTGAAGGCAGACCAGACACATTCCAGGAAGCTATGGACTTTGCAGCTCGCTACGAAGCTGATGAGCAAAATGTTAAAGCGCACGCAGGTCAATGCTCGTCTACAAGTTTAGAGCGCGAAGAAGAGCCCATGGAAGTAGGAGCAGTCGGAGGACAGCAACGTTCCACATCGAGAAACTACTCGAACAAAGGACCAGCACCTCCTCCACCTGATCCAGACACTAAAGACACTTCCGAGTTGAAAAGACAAATGGCAGGCCTATCTAAGCAGTTCACGACTCTAATGGCGTCCTTTAAGAAACTAGAGGAAAATGCACAGCGTCCGTCACCACAGCCAGCTGTCACCCCACAGCCTCAGCAGGTATATCACCAGCCTCCAACATTCTATCCACCTACACAGCAGCAGTATCCCAACTTCCATTGGACGGATGAAGGCAGGCCTGTCTGCACATACTGCAAAAAACCCAACCACACCAAGAAAGAATGTCGCAAGAAAATGGCAGCTGATGCTCGACGGCAGCAGGGGGGGTACTAAGCGCCGTGGGTCCCGACGACTTCGTCTATGTCAACATGGTATTCAACAACATCAGGATTTTTGCCATGCTTGACTCGGGCGCATGTCGCACGATTCTACGGCGCCACGAATTTCAACTCTACTGCAAACAAACAGGACGCACTCCTGTTCTCAAAGACACAATTGAACTCGTAGGTGTCACAGGTCATAATATCAAGGTCCTGGGCACCACACAACTCGAAGAACGCATTCTAGGACCAATAGACGTCATAATGGTAGAAGACATCGGTCATCCCATGATTCTGGGCAGGGATGTACTAAAGGCCACAAAAGCCCTCATTGATTATGACAATGGTGTGCTTAGATGTAACAATAGGGTCCTACCATTGTTACCTAGACCCCCGACCATGGCCATTAACACTCTGGGTCCTCGGCCTCCTATTGTCTACAACACAGCCATTCAACAATGCATCTCTGAGCATGAACACATATTCGCAGCCAAAGGAGAAGATCTCGGCTGTCATCCAAGCCTGCAATGTCGCATTGAAACACATGGTCCTCCAATTCGCAGACGTCCCTATCGATTACCCCTCAAGAAAAGGGCAGCCCTGGATGCACACATTGATGACCTCCTCAGGCAAGGTGTCATTATACCATCGTCATCTCCTTGGGCATCTCCTGTCGTCATGGTCCCTAAAAAGGATCCATTGGATTCAGCTATGAGGTTCACGGTGGATTTCACTAAACTCAACAACGTCACTAAGAAGGATGCTTATCCCATTCCACTGATTAGGGATATCTTTGACCAACTTCAGGGCGCACGCATCTTCTCCACCTTAGACCTCAAGTCTGGATTTCATCAACTACCCATTGACCCCAGGGATCAAGAGAAGACGGCATTCATTTGTCACCGCGGCCTATTCGAATGGACACGATTGGCCATGGGCTTGGCGAACTCATCTGCGCAATTTCAAAGGGCTATGGAAGTGGTTCTCAAAGGTTATATAGGTCAGTTCACTTTATTATATATTGATGATATCGTGATTTATAGCCAGAATGAGCAGCAGCACTTAGAGCACTTAAAACTGATCTTTGCACGTCTTGAGGAATTCAATTTGCGGCTAAATCCAGCAAAATGTGTCTTTGGCCTAAGGTCAAATTACTAGGCTTCATTGTTAGCGAGCAAGGCCTAAAGGCAGACCCTGCCAAAGTGGACGCAATTACACGGATGGAACCCCCCTACAACAATAGCTGCCATTCGTAGCTTTCTCGGCACCACTAATTACTATCGCACCTGCATAGAGGGCTATGCACGCATCGCTGAACCGCTGGTGCTGCTTACCAAGAAACACGCTCGATTCCATTGGGGTGAAGATTAACAAGAGGCGTTCGATCAACTCAAACAGGCACTGGTCAGTGATCGTGTTATGGCTCACCCACAAACAGATAAGCCATACCTTCTCTATACAGACGCCTGTGATTACGCAATAGGCGGCATATTGTGTCAGGTGGATCAAACAGGATTAGAAAGACCCATTGTGTATGTATCCAAAAAATTGTCAGATACACAACGTCGTTGGGCGACCATCGAACGTGAAGCTTACGCTGTGATTCATTGCTTGAAAGAGCTCAGAGCCTATCTAATTGGAGCTGAATACACAGTGTACACGGATCACAAGCCAATTCTGAGCCTCTTCACCAAAGATCTCAATAATACGAAGATCCAAAGATGGGCGGTGCTTATGGCAGAGTATAACTGCAAAATCAAGTACCACAAAGGCAAGCTGAATATCAGAGCTGATATGCTCTCTCGCATCAAGCAGCAAGATACCGTCAACACGTTCGATGTAGGCTACTGGCAGTTGGGAGATCAACTGCCTCAGACCCCGGCTAATGATCCAATGCCTGACCTGTATGATCTGGACCTTGCACAGATAGCGGCGCAGCAGCAGACCATGACAGAATGGACGGAACAACACAATGAAGAGAGTGACTACGTCGTTATCAATGGTCTATTGTACTCCACCAAGCGCCCATTCAAGCAAGCCACAGACCATCCAAGACTTGTTCTGCCCGAGGCATTCAGGCAGCATGCCATTACAAGGGCGCACAAAGATGTGGGTCACATGTCCTTCATTAAAACGATGCGCAAGCTGCAAGAAGCATTCGTATGGCCTGGGATGAAAGCAGACGTCACTCAGTTCACTACAACATGCCCAATCTGCATAGCCCACTCCAGAGAGGCCCAACGGGCACCAATGGGTGAAATGCCGCTGGCTACAGCTCCGATCCAATACCTGGCCATGGATTTAATTGGTCCCTTGGTTCCCTCGCCTCAAGGCAATCAGTATGTCTTAACCATTGTGGATCACTGCACTGGCTGGGCAGAAGCATACCCGATCCCACGCAAGACCAGTCATGAAGTTTGGAAAGTACTATCAACAACTGGATGAACGTCTCAATGACGTTGCAGTGGCTCTTAAAGAGGCTGCAGCAGCCACAGCTCAATCGAGACATCACAACAGAGAGCGGTTGGCCAGACAAGCAAACAACAAAGTCATTGAAGTGGGAAATTCCGTGGTCATCAAGGCACAGGAAAGCCTTACACTCACTTCTAGGTGGGACCCACAATGGGAAGTTATACAGGTGAAAGGCAAGGTGCTCAAACTCAGACATCAGCAATCTGGTCAAATTAAAACCCTGAATGTCAACAAGGTGAAACTGGTAGACCCTAACATAGCATGGGACGTGTTAGTGCAGAGGCCACTCAGAAATCCCAGAAGAGGTCCGCAAATTGACCGCCGACCCCCCATCTTCCCGCCACAACAACCCAGTTCACTCAACCCTGACAGGGGTCCACAGCCAACCCAGCCTGCGCGCGCCACCAAACGACGTCGGGTAGACCATGACGATACCGCACAGCCTGCTCAACTCGTCAGACGTCACTCAACAGCTCGTACAGCAACACGTCCTCCTGCAAAGCGCCAATACAGGGCTAATCAGCAGAAATCCACATTGTTGCAGCACTCAACGCCTGCCACAAACAAACGCAAAGAAACGCAACTACAGCAGCCGCAGCTGAAAAGGCAGAGAGCCTTCCTTCACAGATCTGCCAAGAGACAGCTTCCTGAAGACCTGGTTCCAACTTGACACCAACAGAAGAAACAAAGCATTCAGACCATTGCACAAGTTAAGTTGTTCTTTAACCATGTTGCTTCAATTGATGCTCGTCTGTCTCATGCTGCTCGCATCGGCAGTAGCATTGGAACCGTCAGTGATAGCTACGCCACTGCCTGATGGCGTTAGCATTAGAGGTGGTGAACCTTTGAGACAAATAGCGGCCACATGGCATGTCTATGTCACCTTGGACCAGCCGGTATTTCCAACAGCATTGGCTACTGAAATTAACCACCTGGAATCTGTATTCAAATCGATCCTCAAAGTGCACAAACAAGCTGACTTTCATTTACAACGTTCTAGACGTCAACACATGCTTGATATTCTAAAAAGAGCTGAGACCAAATCATCACGAGTCAAACGTGGTCTCCTAGATTTTGGTGGTACCATTCTCAATGCATTATTCGGTGTTGCTACCTCCAGTCAACTAAGACGCTTTAAAGCTGCCATGTCTGAATTAGCGTCTAATCAGAAAGACCTAGCTCATGCTTCCAATACCATGGCCTCAGTGCTCAATCAGACAAGATCACTGTCATTGGCCTTGGCTAATAAGTAGAAATCCCTGGTTAGTCACTATAACGAATTAAATGAAGTAATGATTGCCAACCAAGTTACCACCTCCATACAATCTAAGCAAATTGCCCTTTTACAAATTACCACGCAACTTGATAGATATATGGATGTCTTATCTCAGACTCTTGTTGAATACACTTTCTTTTCTGATCTCTTTAAGCGTCAACAACAAGCCTTGGACCTGGGGAAGCTGACGACGGACCTACTGTCTCCGGACCATCTCAAAGAGATCTTGACTGAAGCTGCTGGCCAATACCTCATCGTGGACCAAATTCACTGGTACTATCAATATCTACAAGTGAAACCCATATGGCTTCCCTCTCTTAACTCTTTGTATTATCAAATCGAGATACCTCTGTTGGCAGACACTCCATATCTGTTGTACCACATCTTGGCACACCCAGTCCCAATCTCAAATTCATCTTACAAAATCACCATCAATGTCAAGCCAAGCTATGCATTTGACACCATATCAGGTGCCATGTTTGAACCCCTTAAATGTTATTATCATAACCCAATTGTCTGTCAACCATCAATTTCTTATGGGTCCACGATGATGAAATGTGCTCGAGGGCTTATTACAAACAACAAAGACCTGGTCTCCTCATGCACAGTTGAAATTAAGTCCCACACATATGAGCCAATTCTTTACAATCTTGACATCAACCAATTTGCTCTCACAACATGGCATCAGAGAATAGCTGTACGTTGTCCTGGGGTAAAGGCTCAATATCTCAATCTGTCACCAGGCGCCTATAACATGACTTGCTTAAAACCATGTGTCATTAGCTCAGACAAATGGTCAGTCAACTGCATCAGTCAAAAGTTCCTCAATAGACGTTACACCATGCCATCTGTAGAAGTACCAGCCATGTTTAATCTATCAATCAATATCAAGGCTGACACATTATTAAGCAATGTCCCCAAGTTGAAGTCGCTAACAAACCTCTCTCCAGTTACGGCCACAATCAGCCAAGTTCTACTGCCTAAGGTGCAACTCAAGACTTCGCTCCTAGATAAAATAGATGTATGGGGAACTGTCAATACAATTCTCATTGGGCTAATAATAGTTGCACTTCTCGTGGTCATCATAAAATGCAAACGCCTCAGATCGTCAATATATACCTTCATTAAAGATAAGATGTCTGACTTTGAAATTATGCCACTTAACGTCCCACAAACCCAACCAGTCAGATATCATGATCCCACGGCGCCATTCCCCTCTAGGTGGCCAGCATTGCCACCACTCCCTGACCACTTGAAGATCCCACAAACAACAGCCAGCCTGACAGACTACAGACTGACCGACGTATAGACCCCAGGCTCCACATTGTCATTAACAATTGTAATTTTGGCTTCAGTGGCTGTCAGTACGTCGATTATTGCAGCTTTATTGCAGTAACAAATTATATACCAGGCAGTCACTGGCCTCATGTATTAAAAGCGCACGACCAAGATGATTGCGTTATGCTTTCGCGCAAAGGGATATAAATTCATATCTCGATTAGGGTGTCCCATTTTTCGAAAAGTTTTTCGGATCAAGCTCCTTTTGGGCTCAGTTGTGCTCCTATATGTACAAAGTTCCTACACCAAATTTCAGCCAAATCCATTAAGGTTTAGACTCCCCCCCCCTAGTAGGGCGGCCCTACTAGGGCCCCTACCACCATCTTTGGAGGGCCCTACCAGAGGCCCGAAAATGACTATTTTCGAGCATAAAAAGTGGCTATTTTCCTACCTGACACCAGTTAATGCCACTGAAATTGGTCAAATAGGGGTTTTTGAGGGTGCTGAGTTCATATATGATGATAATGAATCACCCAGAGGTCTAGATGACTTCATAACATGCTATAATTGGTTAATTCAGCCCCCGCAGTACCCAAAAATGACCATTTTCGAGCATAAAAAGTGGATATTTTGGTACCTTAAATCAGTTAACACCACTGAAACTGGTCAAGTCTGTGTTTTTGAGGATCCCGAGTACACCTATGATGATCATGAATCACCCAGAGGTCTAGATGACTTCAAAACATGCAATAATTGGTCAATTTAGCCCTTGCCCTGAAGTGGTTGTTTTGGAAGGGTGAATTCACTCTGAACTAAAATACTCAAGTTTCAGTCATTACTGGACATGAGTATTTAATTTTATTTGAGTGATTTCAATTAAAGGAGGAAAGTATGGAATTTAACATTTGCAAAGGGTCACCTATTCAATGATAATGATAGGCTTCATATATTTATGTAAACGGCTAAACTGTCACAATCATTGGCAAACTCTCCATAATATGAGATATGAAACACTTAGGCAGGTTTATCAACAAAGCTTTGGTTACCAATTATTGCCAAATTTTGAGATATTAAATTTGAATAAATTTATACAGGTCATAGACAATATTATCATCATGGTTGACTTAGGCTCATGGAATTTCACTCAATCTCTTAAAAAAAACAAGAATTTTAATACTATCCATGCAAAAAATAGGCTGAACGCAATCCTTACTTTTGTGGCCTTTTTACGACAACAATGTGTTTCATGATGCTCAACAAGGCTGTATATTCTGATTTTGTTTCCCACATTCTTGGTAGTAAGGCCAACCAATTGCTTGTCATGTTTAGATATTATCCATGACATGATGAAGCCCAATGAAAGACTCGAGCATCATTCTTGCCTGGAACTTAGGGAACGACATACCTTCCTCGTTCAAATACATCAGCATTTCATTTGAGGGATTCTGTTCAGCTGTTGTTCAACAGTACTAAATATAAGTAAGCTGAGAATATATTTGTTGGACTGATGAAAGTAAAGGAACAATGATAGAAGAGAGAAGAGAATAAATCCATTTCGAGACATCACGGGTACCACCTGACAGTGCCTTTGGTTGTGCTCAGCCTTTTTCACAGTCCACTGCATCTAGATGTTGGGTGTGTTGAACAATATATGTACATAATTCCTCAAACTGATGTATTTGGACCAGGAAAGCATTGTCTTACTCATGTTCCAGGTAATGATGACCATTGACTTGAGTCTTTCATCAAACCTTCATCATAGCTACTATATGAGCATTTCAACATGACAAGAAATTGGTTGACCTTGCCCCCAGAAATTTCAGAAACAAGAACAATATGCAGCCATTTTATGCACTCATCTTCAGCATCATCAAACACAGTTATTGCAAATGATTCATCCAAGAAGGAGTTCCAAGATGATTCATCTATGGCTATGGATGGCACTTTGTTTTCATCATTAACAGATTGTCTTGGTGCCAGTATTTGTACTGAATGAACATACCTGACTTCAAGAAGTTCTAGAAGGACATGGTAGAATACTATAGATCAAAACCAAATTTGCACCTAATTTTGTAATGAAAATTTTTGTAGGCCTAATATATATACAATTGACGACAGTTTGGAAAATATACTACTGTCTTTTAGAAAGAGAGATTGTACAAGTCTTATTTGGAAATGATAACATTCTACCTTGACAAATGTGTTCAGTGCTCTTTCCTCAGGATTTTTATTAAAATAGGTATCCAAAATATGAAAGAAGCTGCCAAATTATGTCATGCACCTTAAAGCAAATTTGTCTATTGTTTTGAGCATTTGCATATTTGAATTGTATCATTAGCATTAAAAAGGTGATCTTTGCAAATGTTAAATTCCAAACCTTCCACCTCTAAAATAAATCAAAATATTGTATAACGAAATGTTCATGTCCAGCAATGACTAAAACATGAATGTTGTTGTTTTGTATGAATTCACTGTCAGCAGTCCTGCGAAAAAAGCCAATTTTGAAGTAAAGAGCAGAGAGCTGAACAATTTAATATGTTATTGCATCATCTTGACATCTGGGTAATTAATTATCATCAAAGGTGAACTCTGAACCCTCAAAAACCCCTACATGGCCAGTTTCATTGGCACTAACTGATTTAAGTTGGGAAAATGGCCACATATATGCTCGAAAATGACTAATTTTAGGTAATCCGAGGGGTGAATTGACCCATTTTAGAATGTTATGAAGTCATCTTGACCTCTGGGTGATTCATTATCATCATATATGAACTCAGCACCCTCAAAAACCCCTATTTGACCAATTTCAGTGGCATTAACTGATTTCAGGTAGGAAAATAGCCACTTTTTATGCTCGAAAATAGTCATTTTCGGGCCTCTGGAAGGGCCCTCCAAAGATGGTGGTAGGGGGGGGTCTAAACCTTAATGGATTTGGCTGAAATTTGGTGTTGGAACTTTATACATATAGGAGCACAACTGAGCCCAAAAGGAGCTTGATCCGAAAAACTTTTCGAAAAATGGGACACCCTAATCTCGATACAACTCACTTGCAAGGACAGCAACAGTTGTACATATCACCAATCTCGCATAAGAAGATCAAGCTCCTGAGGTCGCGAAGATCAAGTACCAGAGGACGCGAAAATCAAGTACCAGAGGCCGCGAAGATCAAGTTCTGGACCAAATTATTGTAAAGTTTGCATACCCTGTGCAAGCTTAATTTAACTTTAAGATAATATTAAAACTTGTATTTCACGCTATATCAAACTTCCACTAAGGAACTCTAGCTGGACACTGCAAATCTTCATAAATGAATCATAACGTTTAATAACAGTAAGGTTTTTCCCAAAGGGTTTTTGCCTACTTATGACAAAAGCTACCGTACTTGCAAGATTAAAATTATATTATTGTCAGCAAATATCTGTAGTACACTTTTCACCTATAGAACTTACTTTGTATACATGTTATGTCATATCATCTGTAGTTCTCTTTTGACCGATAGAAGTCATGCTTATTAGCTCACTGTAATTATAGATTTTTACACATTAGCATCATTTATTTTTTGGGTGACACAGCCATGTTTGTACTTACAGAAGTAGCCAGCTCTCTAATCATACTGTACACAGGACAACATCCTGGCAGGGGAACTGATTGTTAGATAAAAATTCTTTAAACTTTTCCTTGAGTGCCTAAGCTATATCAGTGATATAGGGGATAAATAATGTCAATTATATACAGTACCATTCACATCAAGGGACTCATGGCACAGTTAGGTCAAATTAATTACCTATAAAAGTCTCTTAACCCTTCCGTTAACTCATCGATCTATTTCATTACATGCCATAGATCTCCCTATAGGGGGGGGCATGTGTAAGATCCTTATTATAATGACCTCTTCATATATCATAATTCATGTAGACATTATTCATAGATATAATTGTAGGGCTGTGTCACACTTTACTCCAAGGAGGGAGCTTCACCTTGACAGTTGGCTATTCACAATACAATGGTATCTTTCAATTCAATTCTAAACACAAAGGCTCTTTGAGCTCTTTGCAGCTCTCATCTTGATTGGACCCAGGTGGTCTCTGAATGACTATCAGCAGCTCAGGTGTGGGAGGTGCAATTGACCACCCCCTGTGGTCATTGGCACCTCACAAAGGAACCCTGCTGAATTGCCTATCAGGGACAACCCCCCCAATCCAACCTAAGTAGCTTGGGTAATTTAAAGGTAATCAATTGCAGGAAGGGAAACTAGCAGGGTGTAACTTATCTGAATGCCAAGCCAACCTCAAAGGGAAGCTGCCTCCATAATTATATAGTGGCTGGGGCCATAGATGCTGGTCAGGGTATTGACCAGCCACCCCAGCTACCTGAGTGCCCAGTGGACTCTCATTGTACTAATGCTTGTATGCTAATTATGTTCACTGATATGGAACTGGAGCCATCTTGGATTCTGTCTGAATAAAGCAGTTTGTATTCAACCAGCAAGGAGTAAAGACCAAATCCAATCTTTGTCATTTCTTATACCTTCTGAAGGAGATTAACAGGAAGCAACTAATATTGACAATTAGTTAGTGAGGCTTTTGCTGAGTGTAATTGGAGCACTGCCAAGAAGCCTACAACCTGTAAAATTGAAAATAGCATGCATCGAGGAATTGACAGAGGTATCATTTCAAATAGAAATTTACATTCTACCACAAGAATGTGAGATGTGCAATTCTCGAAGCTAAATTGATTTCCCATCAAAAACACAGAGAGTTCCTCCGTGGCCTAATGGTTAAGAGTGCTTGTTTGAACAACCACTGGCTCTGAGGGCGTGGGTTCGAATCCCACCCCGGAACTCAATTTAGTCCGAGCCCATGGGACGTTAAATGGAGGCGGGTTGTATCCAGTGTTCTATGCTGGGGCAACTGAAAGACCCTGGGCATCCCTGAATTAATAGGGTATGTACCAGACTCACAGTCTTCTCATCTCATCATCATACGGCGATCGCCTGCCTCGATATAGCCCACTAAGGTGCTACAGAGGCGTAAAACACAAACAAACAAACCAACATCAAAAGCACAGCAAAAAGCCTTAGCCTGCAGTGTAAAAAAAAAAGTTGAACATTTGTATAAGCAATTCTAAGAAGAAATCAGTTAATGTGATTGCTTCAACGAAAAAGAAAAATTTCAATTTCACAAATGACAAAATGGTGTGGAAAGATTTAAGTGCACAAAAATGCCAACAATTTTAGTATGGCAGGCCACTGAAGCAACTCTTTTAGACGTTGAATCATTAATTCATTAAATATATAAACACAACCTATAAGATTGTGGTTTGCTCTTCTGGCATGATTACAGATAAGAGCAAGTTTGAATTCGATATGTTAAATTTTCAAGGTGCTTCTGCGTGACAAGCTGCAAGATGAAATCATTTGAGGAACAACTTGAAATGGGGATTATTTATTTTAATAAATTTATGCACTGGTTTTTAAAATATGATTTGTTTATTCTCCATTTTATTCTCAGTCCTGATTGTCACAAAGTTGCCCGAAAGGTTCAAGGTATTGATGTAACAAGTTCTTGGTTTTAATATATGCGTTCTTTCAGTGAGATTCTTCCTCTACTAAATCACAATTTTAGTGCCTGCTTTAATGCTAATCAGACCTTGCTCCTGTCAAAGCCACATGTGAACTGTCAACCTTCACTACTCCTGTTCATGATTTAATTCACTCAGAACATTTCCTGGAGCAGCCAATTACTCAGCGGAGTATACTATAGCCTGGTGTTTTATGTATCTCCTGATTGGCACAGTCAGCAACTTTCAGGTATGTTATTTTTCAGTAAACCTCATAATTATATGAAGTTGCACTGTATGATACTTTTATCAATGCAGGATGTGTGTCTTCCAATCTCTTACACAGTTACAGTGTGTAACAGCCATCCATATTCAGTATGATATTGCACAGTGTCAAGAATCAATTCTTGCCACTTCATACATGATGTAACATTTTGTTATTTTGTGAAAAAATAAATGAGTCTGTTTCTGAGTCTGAGATGTAACAGTTTCAAAATATAGTTTCGCGATCAGTGATTTGCCTCCCACTGCCAGTGTGTCTTTTGTTGCTTTGGTCAGTCATTACAACCTGAAGACTCATGAGCCATACCTCATTGTGGTTTGTGTAGGCAGATGCCCCTTCACAGCTTCTCGCAGGATGCAGGTCTTATTCCCCAGCAGAATATCATTTGAAGTAAAATGTACTGACACAAGTTTAGCTAGGTGCCAAGTTTTTACATGATGTAACATGGTCCCTTGAGCCGATACATGTAGATGTCTTCTGAATAGTGCTGTTGGGTCATGATCTATCTCCAGTGAACTTCTACACAGTGTTGTCACAGAGACAAATTGAAAACATAAATTACATTGACAAGTAACAGAATTCATATCTGTACAACTGAATGTATGGGTTATTGGCATATTGCATAAGATTTGCAGCATTCCAAGGCCTGCCTTTTGGATCTAAGAGCAGGCCATGTGTGCATAATCTTGTTGCTTGCTAGACAGTGAGTAACTGTTATGGAGTGAGGTAGTCCAACATACCTTTGAGAGTTAGACCTACATCCTGCGAGAATCCGCCCACAAAACCCACAAAGAAATAAGGCTCATGAGTCTCCAGGTAGTAATGACTGTCCAAGGTAACAAAAGCCACACTGGTTGTGGGAGGCAAATCACTGATGGTGAAACTATGTGTCGAAACAGTTACATCTGGATTATATTTCAACAAATTTATCTATTGTATCAAGTGGAAAGAATTGATTCTGGACATTGTGCAGACATTTCCTGGAGTACCTCGGTCTATGCGATGATGATAGACATTTAATATTGTGTCAGTATCCCACTGAATATGCCTTTTAATGGCTGTTGAAACTATGTAAGAGATTGGAAGACACACATCCTGCATCGATACAATATATCTTACTGCTGACTTCATATATAAGATTTGCCTCATGCCCTCACAGAAAAAAATTATAAGAATCATTTCAAAAAGCAAGTATAATGCACATTCAGAGCCAATTTTCAAAAAAACTAATATTCTTAAAATTGCGGATATATATAAACTTAAACTATTGAAATTCTATTACAAATTATCTAAAAATATTCTACCAAAATACTTCCCCTCCAACTTTCTCATCTCCCAACAAACAACCCATTCTCATTTCACCAGAAGTCAAAATTTTGTAGTCCCACGAACATATCATGTCTTTGCAGAGAAATGTGTGCGCCATCAGCTGCCAAGACTCCTGAATGAGTTGCCTGCACAAGTAATTGATAAAGTTGATACTCACAGCGAGTTTGGTTTTGCCTCCTACTTCAAAAAATATCTTATTAATCTTTATAATAATGAATGCCATATTGTCAATTGCTATATATGTCAGTCATAAACACAAGCCCCCCCCCCTCCCCGACCCAATTTGCCACATGATTAGTTTATTTTACTTATCATTAAATTACTGACAACAAAATGTTCTAACCATATCTAATTATATATTGCCTTCAGTTCTCTGCAGTGATTGTGAATTAATTAATTTAACATTTTTCAATTTCAACAGGGGGCAGGGCCGTATTAACCTATGGGCAAACGGGGCAGTTGCCCCGGGCCCATGACCTCAGGGGGGCCCATGATGAAGCTGAAAAGAGTTGCGACAGTAAAGGAAGTGCGTCGGGTAACTGTGGCGCGAATGTACATTTCAGAATTTAGAGCGTTTTTGGTGCGCAAGGGGGGCCCATAAGAAACAGTTTGCCCCGGGCCCAGAAATGTGCTAATACGGCCCTGACAGGGGGTGCTTATGATAGCGCCTTTTTTAGGCAAATTAAGCATCGCCTGTGCCACTTTTTTTGCAATATTGTGAATTATTGTACCTTCTATTGTATCATCAACTTTGGCAAAAATAAAAACTGTCTGTCTGTCTGTCTGTCTTTACTGAAAAATAAGCTGTCTAAAAGTTGCTGATATCGCCAATATGGAGACACATAAAACTCCAGGCTACTCTGCTAAGTAATTGCCTAGTCCAGGAAATGTTCTAAGTGAATCAAATCTTGTAGTGGCGTAGTGCAGGTTGACAGTTCACATGTGGCTTTGACATGAGCAAGGTCTGATTAGCATTAAAGTAGGAGCTAATATTGTGTAGAGGAGGAATCTCACCGAAAGAAAGCATATATCAAAACCAAGAATGGAGAGTCCAACTTGTAATACAACTTCAATACATTGAACCTTTTGGGCAACTTTGTGACAACTAGTACTGACAATAAAATGGAGAATAACAAAACATGGACATTCATCAACATATTTTAAAAACCAGTGCATAAAATTATTAAAATATATGATCCCCATAGCAAGTTGTTCCTCATATTATTTCATCTAGCAGGTTGTCATGAAGAAGCACCTTGAAAATTTGACATATAGTATCTAAATTTGCTCTTGTATCTGTAATCATGCAATACAGAAACATATCTTATTCTTATTGATAAATTCTTCATTGCGCAACAGTTTCATCAAATATGTTTGCCTGTATTATAATTATGATATTTCTACTGGAAGTCTGCACTAAATTAATTTTCTTGTTACATAATACATGGGACTTACAACGTAAGATTGGATCCCAATCTAGGAAGAAGTCCATAATCACCCTGACATTAAGAGCAGACTGCAATCCTGCAGGTTGTGTCGCTGGATTGAATGAGTTAATGATTCAACGTCTAAAAGAGTTGCTTCAGTGGCTTGCCATACTAAAATCGTTGCTGGCATATTTTGTTCTTTAAATCTTTTCACACCATTTTGTCATTTGTGAATTTGAAGTTTTTATGCCTTTAAGCAATCACATTATCTGATTTCTTCTTGGAATTGCCCATACAAATATTCAGATATGTGTTTCATAATACAAGCTAAGGCTTCTTGCTGTGGATATTGGTTGGAAATCAATTTATGCTTCAAGAATTGCACATCTTGCTTTCTCTCAGTACTTTTTTTTTATTGAATTTTGTCAGAATTATTTTCTTTATTTTTGTTATTCATATCACTCAACTAATGGACAAAATATGCTAAGTTCCTGTGACAAAATATTCAATTTCTGTGGTAGAATACAAAATTGGATTTGAATGATGTGTCAGTCAATGCTTGTTGGTAGCTATCTTCAATTTTGATTTCGACATTCACCTTGATTCAGAGGCCCAACTAATTTTTGTGAGACTTCCGATTTCACATTGATTATATATATCTCTCGATTTTTTTTTTTTTGAAGAAAAAATGCTTTGATGAGAAACTCATTCTGGTACTTTGCATGTCACAATCAAAAGTTTCAGAATAAATCTCTTAGAAGTATCATGTTCTTGTTTGAGTAAATATAACTTCAGGACATGTTTCTTTTACTCAACATAACTTTTAATGAGACCAATTATCTATTGGAACTTTTCTCGTGACTAGTTCACTATTTTAAGTTTTTGACTACTTTTTAAAAAGTCAAAGTACTTTTTTGTGGCTTACATTATGCTGACAAATCCCAACATTATGCTCTACATGTATCTTGGTTTCCACCTTGATTCATTTGCACAATAAACACAAGCAAAACCTTGAGTCACCAGTCAGCAGTAACAAATCAGCAATAATCTCTCACTCAAAGTTATGCCTACAAATTCCTGCCAAATTGAAGCCAAGAGTAATTTCAGCTTTTAGTGACCTTGGCCACGGCCCAGTGAATGATTAGACAACCTCGATTACCTGGGATTGATGTCTGCTACTTCTGGAAAGTTGGCTAAGACTGAATTGATTCAACAAATCTTTGACTCCTGCCATGCCATCTTAGGGAATTTCAATATTTGCACTGAGGAAAAATAATGATAACTGAGAAGGTCTGAGAGGAGCTTATAAATTATTTTGTCCCAGACTAATTTGGGGTTTATTCACATAAATTTATTTGAATTAATCTTGGTAACCCAGCCTTTTGTTATAATACTAAAAATATGTAATTTAGGCGAACATATATTTGAATGAGGCAGGGCTATGTTCAATATTGTTGACAAACTACTGATTCCCATGAGATAATTGTCTTCAATCAGGTGCTTTGTGGAAATATAATGTGTCAGTAGCTTCAGGTGGAGTAATTATTTTTATAAAGCAACATAGATTTCTTGACAATTTCGCCTATTCTCTTGTACTTAATAATACCATTAACTTCTAGGTCAATGTACACATGAATTGAAGCTAACTGCAGAGAATAGGTACAACAAGGTGATGAACACCATTTTGATATAAATTTAGAACATGACGTTCAAACTTTGAGTCAACTACATACTGACAATTACAGGCTTTTAGGACCCATTTAGACCCATCTCAGCACTATGTAAGCCACAAAAAATACTTTGGTACATCATGCCAAACGTGTGGTAATATGAAATAACACATGACGTAGATGTTTTTAATAAGTAGTCAAAAACTTCAAAAAGGTAAGCTAGTCTCGAGAAAAGTTTCAATAAATGATTAGTCTCATTAAAAGTTATGTCAAGTTAAAAAGCATGTCCTGAAGTTATATTTACTCAAACGAGATCATGATATTTCAAAGAGATTAATTTTGAAACATGGCTCTGACATGCAAACTACCAGAACTGTTAATCATCAAAGCATTTTTTCTTTCAAAAATTAAAAAAAAGAGAGAGAGAAAATCGAGGTCAAAACAAATTGCACAAAAAATAACTCAACCTCAACCAAACTTTTGATGTTGAACTCAAGATTGAAGATAGCATGCTTCAAAAATGGATTATTATTTCAATCAAAATTAGTATTTTATGACAGGAATTGAGAAATGGGCATATTTATCAGTTCCATCAGTTGGCTCATATGAATAGCCTGATAGAAATACAAGGCAGTAATGCTGACAAATTTCCTTTTCAAAAATGGACTGCGAGATATGCAATTTTCGAAATAAAAATCGAGTTCCCACCAATAGCACAGCAAAAAGCCTCAGCCTCCAGGGTAAAATTTATTTCTTAAAATTGGTATAAGCAGTTCTAAGAAGAAAGATGTGATTGCTTTCAGGAAAAAACAAAAATTTCAATTTCACAAATGACAAAATGGTGCGAAAAGATTTAAAGGACAAAAATATGTCAAAAACGATTTTAATAGGAAATGCCAGTGAAGCCACCCTTTTCAGATGTTGAATGATTAACTCATTGGATCTATGGACACACCCTGTCTATTTGTTTGTTTTTCATGCTTTCCCGAAAGGGGACACATAACTCTGAAAGTGAAAGACTTCAGATTCCCCAGGGGCACCTCATGACAGTGTGTTAATATAATGCCCATATCAGTTAAAACTGGTTGCACATCTTATGTGACACCTAGAATACTTTTTTTATGCAACTGGGAGAAAATATCTGTTATGCTGCAAGCTGGGATACCAGCCAGCCCAAGCGTCATTCAGCACCTCCCAGCTAGCTGATATGAACAAATTTTTTCCCAGCCAGCAGCCTCAACTGCTTTCTCATTACCTGACTGCAAATTTCATCGGTTGAATGCCCAAAATTGCTTCCCAGCTAGCAACTTTGCCAGCTGGGAAAATCCAAGCTTACAGTCTGCCAGCCAGCTAGACACCTGCTTCATAACAGATATTTGGTATAACAGATCATTGGGTTCCCCTTGATTCACAATAGTAAACTTCTCATAATTGGGCGGTGAGAATTAATCCAAGGCAATCGAGGCTGTTTTGCGTCTAATCACTCATTTGGTTGTGACCCAGCCGCCAATTCACTACAAGATGTTTCTCCTGACTCGTTAGGTGGCAACCATTATATCTCAAGGGTGGGGGTTGGATTTATATTTAGATAAGTAATTTCTTGCTCAGTTTTACTGAAATAAATAAATTCTTTTTGGGCATTCTTGAATTAAGTAATTTCTGGAGAGAGTATTAATTTTCTTAACAGGCTGATGCTTGATTTAGCAAGCAATAATTCAGGATGTCACGCATCCTAAATAAATAGGCTGTTTCCTTAAATTAAATAATTTCCCACCGAGGAAACTCCCCCCCCCCCTCCCGTTATTATTAAATGATCATCCCCTTAGTGTAACTAAGAATTTTTCATACCTAGTACGTGTTCAACTGCTGGTTTGGAACTGTCCAGCTTCCTTTCTTATATTTGACAGTTAGTGATTGTCGATATAGGGTTGAGATAGTAATCATAATTATAAGAGATTCATACTTGCAACAATTGAACAATGTCACAGCATTGACAAAAACCTCCTTGGTCCATGCAGCATCTGTAACATCGGCTACATTGTAGTACCACGTTTTGCGTTCAAGGGAGACAAACTTTGAGACTGTGAGACTGTGAACATTTCCTCCCGCCCAGTTTCCTAGCAATCTGACTCTCTAAGACAGTGGCGTAGCTAGGGTTTTTCTCTGGGGGGGCAAATGACCGTCAATTTCCCCAAAAAGCAACCGTCAATGCGGGAGTACCAACAGTACATTTCTCAAATTACTGGATTCTCAAATGATACATACGGAACGCTGAGAACACTTCAACATGGTAATACTGGTGCACTAAACTCAGCAACATAAGAAACGCACGCTTTTCCAAAGTTTCATAACTTTTGAAGTACTATATTTCACTAATTTTAACTTTCCGTATTCTCTTATAAGCTACTCAACTGAAGATTGGGAACGTTGGAGGAGAGTAAAGGGATTTTTTTCGGAACCAGACATGCTTTTGTGACTCTATTCAAGTTTGGAATTGGGAAAGTTGAAGAAGTAATAGGATGTGCCAAACCATTATTTGAAAAAACCAACTAGGCAAAAAAAATCAAACAAAAACTCTCAAAAAAGCAGTAAAAAAAAAGGCTTTAAGTGACCATTGTGTTCACCTTCCTTATTTTTACACTCGCAAAATTTCGCTGGGACTCTCAGAAGAGACCGTCATTAGTGAAAGTTTCATGGTTTTACATGTGTTATGATGAGAAAAATTATCACCACAAGGTCAAAATTTTTGGACTAGTCAAGTGTGAATAAGGTCAGGGAAAACATTCAATGATGCAAGGGAAAAATATGGGAAAATACAGGGATTCAGGTAATTCATTTATCAAATTATAGTGGATTCCCGGTTCACTTTCCTTTTGTTTCTCCTTTTTCCCTAGTTTTTGTTTCCTTTTCTCTCTTTTCCCTCCTTTTCTACTTTTCCCCTCATTTCCCCAAATGTTTTTCCCCCATTTTTCCCCAAAAAGTTGTCTGGGGGGCAACTTGCCCCCCCCCTGCCCCCCCCCCCCACTAGCTACGCCACTGTCTAAGATGCAGAGTCGCAGATTAATCCTTTCTGTTTCTTTGAGTCAATCAATATCTTTTGAAGGATGCTGTAAGAATATGATAGCTACTATCTTCACCACACAGAACCCTTTTTACTTCTTCCTGTAGTGTCTCTTTCATAGGTCTTTCCTTATGTAACTGAAGGGGTATCTGACACCTTTTTCCTGTTGGGTGAAAGATATTGCATTGCAACCTCTATGTACTTGACAAAGACGGCTAGCTGCAGTTCCTCGGAAATACAGCTAGGTTTAGTTTGGAGGTAATACTGAACAGTCCACTAGAAATTTAATATAAGAAACGTTTTTTGATATCTATAGTATTGGATATATTTAAGACCAAACTTTCGTTATCAAATCACCCGAAGTCTAATCTTTCCCAAAAAAGTACAATGCATGAAATCAAGTTATACAGATTTTTTAAAAAGTGTAGTTCATAGTAACAATTGATACTCCTGAATTCTGCAAATCACCAAAAAACACTTTGCCAATTCAACAAAAAGCGTGGTTCATAACTTCATTGAGTCCATATTGCCGACAAAAAGTGGTTAATTTTTAGTTTACATGAACTTAGGTATAAGCTGCAAAACAGTAGCCACAGCGGCTGATCACAAACAAGAAGTGATGTAGTTGATTGGTACTATGTATTTGTAAATTCTTATACCTCTACTCTAGTATATTATTGCTCCTCTAGACACTGTGCATAATACACTGCATATACTGCATGAATCCTGAATGGATATATCCCATTTGATTCCCAGACATGAGAAAATTTTATGGTTAGAAGAAAGCCTTCCTCTTAGATTTAGCAGTAAGTATTTGCCACATTCTTGTTGCCTGCTAGACATAATTATAATAGCTTAGCTGTTTGCATCCTCCCACGCAAACCATAAAGAAGTGTCCAATGAGTCTCCAGATAGTAATGACTGGCCATGGGCAGCAAAAGGATACAGGGGGCAGGCAATTCAGGTTGTAATCACTAACTGGAACTAACTGGCACTGTGTGCAGTGACAATGTCTCACTGAAGCTATAAAATGTGTTGCCTAGGTCACAGAATTAATCTAACACAGACAATCTAAAGAATCTATATAAGAGTGAAAGGGAAAAGAAAGGACTGCTGAGTAGTGATACTTGACGGCATATTATGTCATTTATGTGTGTATTGGGAGATGCCATATTTGTACATTTGGGTTCATGCCATTTCCATATCAATATATTGCGAGATGGTGGGTTCTCCCGTTGTATAATTATTTTGAATGTCTATTCATTGAGGCAAACTTTCCCATGATAAAAAACTGACAATATGATGTGCATAAAAAATTAACACTGCTCAGGTTCCTAGTAAGTTTCTTTGTGTAGCTAAAGCAGAAGGGTTGCTGAACCTGCAAAGCTGAACACAGATTACATGTAGCATCTTTATTGACTTCCAGATACAACAAGGATTTTTAAAAACAGTTTCCTGGCAGCTTTAGAGAAAATAGCTGTTGGTCACCAACAAACTTAAGAATAAACTATTCCACCTCCCTCATGGCAACTTAGTAGAGCCTGTTTAATCTTTTTCTGTCCTCCACCCAGGTATAAATATAGCAGTCAATGCAAGCACTTGTATAGCTTCCCAGCTGAATACTGACACAGCATCAGTGTTTAAGGTTTTTGCAAAGGTACTATCTTTGGGTGTTAAAGTACACTTGAGAAAATCGCAAGGGCCCAAGGAGCATGAGAACAGCAGCTGCCAAGTGAGGAAGATCTGAATGAGTCTCGATGGAATCACTTGACAATATCAAGATGTCTTTGTGTCAGGGCTTGGTATGGCTTCAGTCTAATTGAATTGGAAGCTGGCAAACCTGTTTCTGGCACAGTGGCACTATGAGAACAGTATCACTGCAGTGCTGATATTATCTAGATGCAGTTGTGAGTTTGGACAATAGTACAACAGCACTTTCCTACTTTTGGGACTGCAGATATTATTTTCTTAGTAAGTGAACAGCAGAAGTAGCTGTTAGTGTTTATTTTGTAGAACTTTACACTTCACAATTTTGCATCCATGCAAAATTTACATGTGTGAATGATCAATACCATGAAATCAATATCTTCCAAGACTACACATTCCAATCAGGAGGCAATGAACAATCACTCATTTTGCTCTGACCGAGTAATCATCTGTAGAAATTAATTGCCTGCAGAGGAAGCTTCACTATAAAAGGTGACTCAATCTTTGCAATTTGATTGATATATTATGTAGAATCCAAAATTCTGATCCCCTTACTTGCGTCCTATCCATGTCCTTTGCAGGGAGAGAGAAGTTCATCAGCTCTAACATGCCAGAGAATGTTCAGTGACTAGAATCTGGAAGCATCATTGTCAATTGCAAAGAGCATAAAATATTCTGAGAAAGAGTTGCACAAGAAAATAATCAGATCAATTTTTTCATTTTTCACAGCCTCGAAATTAATTAATTAATTATCATCAAGTAAGTCAACCTATTTCCATTGAATACTTACGAAAAAGTCCCCAAGTATGGGATGTACTATTATCTGCCTAAATAATAAATATCAGCACTGCAATGATACAGTCCTAACTTTGCCAGAAACAGGTTTGCCAGCTTCCAATTCAATTAGGAGGAAGCCACACAAAGCTCTGACAAGGAGGCTTCTTGGTTTCTCAAGAGATTCCATGAAGTGTATCATCCAGGATCTTTGTCATTTATCAGCTGCGCTTCATATACTCCTTGGGCTCTTGTGATTATTTCGAGTAAACTTTTTAAACACCCAAAGATATACGTGATAAAACCTTAAACCCTGATGTTCTGTCAGGATTCAGCGAGGAAGCTGCGTAAGTGCTGCCATTGACAGGCTACTTTAGACTTGGATGGAGGGGAGGGAGGAGGAAATCAGCCACTACTGTACCCTTTCACACCTTTTGGATACCTCAGAATGACTTCCTACATATTAACCGACTTTGATCGACCTTTTGGAATTACATTCATTTTATTTTAAACTGACACAATTTCAATACTATCATGTGTTTCATTTTGTTGTTGTTATGTTGTGCCCCTTGAAAGAAGGAATAAAGGTGGTAAATAGGGGCTTCTGACAGAAATTGTCTTACTTTATTATTTTTTTATCTCAGTGCCTGGATGGATCAAAATGATAATTTCATCTGTTGAATGCCAAAAATTGACTCCCAGTTGACAACCCTGCCAGCTAGCCGAGCACCTGCTACATAACGGACTCTTGGAATAACAGATCATTGGGTGCCCCTGTTCAATTGGTGTTTATCAAGACGTAGATGCTTTTAGAAATTAGTCAGAAACTTCAAAAGGTAAACAAGCCTCAAGAAAAGTTTCAACAGATAATTGGTCTCATCTAAAGTTATGTCCTGAAGTTATGTAAATTTACTCAAAAGAGAACATGATATTTCAAAGAGATTAATTTTGAAACTTATGGTTGTGACATGCAAACCACCAGAACGGTTTCTCATCAAAGTTTTTTTCTTTAAAAATAAAAAACAGAGAGAAAATCAGGTCAAAATGGAAGTCACGTTTCACAAAAAAATAAGTCACGCACCCGAAGTGAATAGGTAGTTACCTTGAAATAAATAATTTCCCAATGTCGCAGCAAAGATATAAAAATCCTATGTCCATGCAGCACGTGTACCACAGGCTACATCGTAGTATGTTTTGCATTCAAGGTAGACAAACTCTGAGACTGAATATTTCCTCTCATCCAGTTTGCTAACAATCTGACTCTCTAAGACTATCCTTTCTGGTCCTTTAAGCCAATCAATGTCTTTTGAAGAATGCTATAAGAAATGATAGCTCCTATCTTCACCACGCAGGACCCTTTTTACTTCTTCTTGTACAGTAGTATGTCTTTCGTGGCTCTTGCCTTTTGTAACTGAAGGGGTATCTGACACTTTTTTCCGGTTGGGTGACAGATAGTGCATTGCAACCTCTATGTACTTGACAAAGGCGGCTAGCTGCAGTTCCTCGGAAATACAGATTTCATTTGGAGGTAATATTGAACGGTCAACCAAAAATTATCTAACAGAAAGGTTTCTGAACGTCATAAAAGTATTAAATTCAGGTATAAGTACATTACATAAAATTAAGTTGCGCAGACTTAAAAAGAGTCGTTCATACAATATGTATGTTAGCATGATGTTGGTCATAAACAGAGGTTCATGGCGTCCAAATCGCCAACATGTCGGATCCTGTATGTTGATTAAAGTTTTTGGGTTGCCAAACACGCAAAATTTTAGGATTGGAAAGCCTTCCTCTTAGATTTGACAATAAATGGTTGGCACATTCGTGCTAGACCTAGATTAACCGTTTGCATCCACCCACACAAAACATAAAGAAGTGTCCAAGGAATCCCCAGGTAGTAATGACTAGCCAAAGGGCAGCAAAAGGATACGCTGGCAAGCAATTCAAACTGTAATCACTTACTGGAACTTACTGGACACTTGGGGCAATGACAACTGACCAGGTCTCGCTGAAGTTATAATATTTTTTTTGTGTGCCACAGCAGTAATCTAAAATATGAAGTGTCACTAAGTAAGTACCCCCGAGTGACCGACTTGAGCTGTGCTGGGGAAGGATACTTGTATCCTCAAGCAGCTTCCGGAGACAGACTGGTCAGGTCAAGAAGGGATTAAAGTAGCCGGTCTCTCTTTTCATCTTTTCATACCGCCCCCAATGGCCCCCCATCTCTCTCTTTCTTTTTCTTGTACAACCCACTGTAGAGTGGTCAAATTTGACAGGGAAGTGTCTTCATGTAGATGTAGATGTAAAGTCCATCCAAAATAGTATGACTGCCCAAGCAGGAAGAATAAGCCACTGCTTTACCCTTTCACACCTTTTGGCTACCCCTGAATCAATTCCTAACTTTACCTACTTGAAATTACATTTAAACAACATCAATTTAAACTCCATTACCCTCATTGTGTCTGATTAATTTGATGTTGGGCCCCTTTGCTAACTGCAATTAGATTGGTAGCTGTCTTAATTGAGTTCTTAATATGGGTTAAGGTTGCAGTAAAAGGTAGTTGTAAGGAGATTTTGGGTGAAGAGGAGAAAGGAGGGCAAAAAGGTAAACAGAGGACTTGTGAACAGAAAATTTTTTCTTACTTTATTTTGGGTTGTAGTGTAGATGTAGATGTACAAATTAACACTCTTCAGGTTCCCAGTTAGTATCTTCGTGTAGCTATAAGGGTTGGTGAACCTGCAGAAGGGTTGGACACAGATTAAGGTTTATTGAATTCCCAGACACAACAAGGATTTAAACGACTTCCTTGCAGCTTTAGGGAAAATAACTGTTGGTCACCAACAAAGAAGAAACTATTTCATCTCCATCATGGAGACTTAATCAGTAGAGTCTGCGTTTTCTTTTTCGGTCCTCCACCCAGGTCAAAAATATAGGCAGTCAATGACAGCATTTGTATGGCTTTAAAGCTAAATACTGACACTGCATCAGGGTTTAAGGTTTTTGCAAAAATACTATTCCTGTACAGTGTACAGACTGTGTACACTTGAGAAAATCGCAAGGGCCCAAGGAGCATGAGAACAGCAGCTGAGAAGTGAAGAAGATCTGAATGATACACTTAATGGAATCACTTGACAATATCAAGATGTCTTTGTGCCAGGTCTTTTTTACGGCTTCCTCATAATTGAATTGGAAGCTGGCAAACCTGGCCCTGGCACAGTGGCACTATGAACACAGTATCACTGCAGTGCTAATAATTATTATCTATGCAGTTGTGAGTTTGGACTACAGTGCAACAGCAATTTCCTACTTGTGGGACTCCAGATATTATTTGCTTAGTAAATGAACACCAGAAGTAGCTGTAAGTGATTATCTTGTAGTTAAAGAATAAAATAAAAATTGGTTGAACTATTTTGTGTGCAACTGTTTCTCAGAACATTTACACTCTTTGTGGCTGAGAACCATGCTGTCAGATTCAAAACACTGAAGGATAAACTGAAAATTCATGGGTTGGTAGAGCTATGATACTCCAAAGTAGGCTCAAAAAGATACCGACTGACTCCAAAAGAAAACAAGGCCGTAGTAGTAGTCTGTTCTCTTGTGTAATTCCGTGGGACTTGCATGTTAAAATTGGCAAACATGCATTTTCTTGTAGATTTGGGTGCATAGAACACGTTTTTGAATGATTGCATTTTTTTCGGATGGAACTTCCTGTAAAATCCAAGATGGCCGCCAAGATGACTGCCGAGAAGCATTTTCGACCTATTTCGGTCCATATTTAACATAGATTAACAAATGACAGGTCATTTTCAGCATTTTTAGGGTCAAGGAATTCATTTTTGTAGGTTTCAAAGCCATAGAAGTAATATTTGATGCATTTTTATCCATGATGGTAACTAAAATAGCAGCACAGTCATTAGTTACTCTTGCTCCAGACAACTGCCGTAGGGTAGCAACCGAAGAACTAATTCCTTTTTTTATCCCATATATACATGTTTAATCTTATTGCTTTTGTCAGGATTTCCCTTGTATTTTTAATTGGCTACATAATAAATAAGTGGCAGCGCAATCAGAAGTAGGCCATTTGCAGGATTTTGACATCACTGATCCACTGTATGATGATTACAAATACTGCAACCCTTGGCCCTAAAAGACCTGGCCTGGCTGACTTCTTGAACTGTGCTGCTAAATCTCTGATGGTTATCCATCTCCAAAATACATTCCCACTTGGGCTGCTTACAATTCACTGACTTCATTGGTGAGCTGCGCACCCACCGGCATGGCCTCAATGAGAGCATTGGGAGCTTATGTGGAAGACAGTGCATTGATGAGGCATGGATTATGTCTGGCCTTCATGGCCCACAAACTACAAAACAGATCCTTGATGGAAATCATATGAAACAAGCTTTAATAGTCACCAAACCACTCAGCAAGCATTGTTTGAATTATACGGGGCAGAATTTGTAAGATTGCATCTAAACACCATTAAATGCCTTGACTTTTCCAATGAAATTGCACATGCTTGCCAAGAGTCATCCTCGCAGGACATCAACTGACCAATTTGCAGCCTTCCTGGAAGCAAATCAAATTTTAGAAGGCCTTACAGCCAAACACTTTGATATAGAATTAGAGTGGACTGTAGCTCTGTGAAAATGGCACTTCATGACTCATGATAGCCGATGAAGTGTCATCTTCTCTACTTTCAACATGGGAAACATAGAGGCTGTTTGATTATTCGTGATCCAGAGAAAGCCATTTGACTTCTCATAAAGGATTTTAGAGTGAAAATCAGATGCATAATACTTTCGTTTGGCTGTCACCAACAAGTGGGATAAGTGTCCTTCAATCAAATTAACATTGAAAGTATTGAGTTTGATCATGACAAATCATCAGCATGATGGCACACGAAGTGCCATTTTCACAGTGCCACAGTCCACTCTAATTCTATATCAAAGTGTTTGGCTGTAATGAATTTGACAAAGATAAGGAGTCTGCATCAAGCCTGTTCAAGTTCATTCGGTAGTACATGCTGCAAGTCCATGCCATCCTCCAGTTTGTGAGAGAAACTTGTGAATGTGACTGGAAACTCACCTCGAGTCACTGGAATGGTTGTGCAAATAAGTTTTTTTGCACATGACCGACATAAGTATGCCAGGATGGTGCCACTCTATCTGGAAGAAATGAATTCTTCGGACACATCAAATCCAATGATCTTGCCAGAGTTTGCAGATGGAAATTTCAGTGATAACAAAAATCAAACACCATTCTGTGCAAATTGGGGCAGACCATGGTATAGAGCATCTGAATAAATGGATGAAAGGTCATGGAGTTTTAGTGGGGATTACGCTCAATGACAACACTTGTAACAGATTTTTCCTCACAGCTCTTGAGATGGCAAGACTGTCTGAGGAAGCTCTTGAAATGCTTGGATTGCAGAGTACTGAGAGTGTTAAGCATCATGAACTTACACCAGCTGTGCGGAGACGTTTTGATGCATATGTTCACCGGATGAAACAGGCCAAAGCAGTTGAATTTGTTGCAACAAGGATCAATACTGGCTCCATTGATATCTGTTTTCGAATGACAACACTTGGCTTGACTTGCAATATGCAATTGGGTCTTGTGAGTTCACTGCCATACCACAATCTCTCTTTCTGTCAGATGGATCTCTTGCTATGTGTACTGTCAAGAGCAAGCTAATGCCTTGTCTGGAGCAAACATTAAATGAGGATCAAGTGTCTTAGGCCTTACCAGAATGTCCTGTTAAAGCTGCTATATTAGATGGAATGATGGTAGTCAAGCCCTTGGAAAGCCAAACAATTCCCAGACATGTGAGGATTTTTCCAGAACATTTGTTCTGGTCGTAGAAGCAAATTTCCGAGGGCACCAAGAAAAGCATCTTGTGTTTAACAACTGTGCCATCAATGCGCACTCTTTAAAAGATCCCTTCCAAAAAAAAAGAGTAGGGACAGTGCAGCAAATTAACTTTAATGTCAACGACAGAAATCTATTGCCAATGGGAGCAATTCCTGTCAAGTTCCAAAACAAAAGACAAACTCACTTGAGACCTAGCAAAAAAGTGTGTCAGTTTCTTTCAGAACAAGATGAATACATACATTCATAGTAACTTCAAGGGAAAAATTTATGTCAACTGGCTGAAATGTCCAACGTCTTAAATGCACACACGAGGAGGTGGATGGTCATTTAATCTGGCATGCGGCAGACGCAGCTAAAAGTGGTGCTGATGTTGTCAACGTTGTCTCTGAAGACAGAGATGTTCTTGTTCTGGCAGTTAGACACATTCCACAGCTTGGCAACGAAACAAACTTCGTAACGGGTACTGGAGCAAAACTGAGAGCTATTTCAGGGAACCAGATACACGAAACGCTGGGGGAGGAAAAGGCTGCAACGTTACCAGGTTTTCATGCTTTCTCAGGTGCAGACATAACTGAATATTTTGCAACAAAGGGCAAATTTACATGTTAGAAGGTCTTATGTAAGGTTGATGATGACGTGATACAAGCTTTCCTGGTTCCTGGTCAAGACGACGACCCTGAAGAATCCATCCAAGCAGGGGCGGACTGGCCTATGTGGCAGAGTGGCAGCTGCCATGGGCCCATTCACTCAGGGGGCCCATTCATGGTTTAAAATAATAATTCGTTACAAAACTGAAAAGCAAAACTTTACCATCAGATTGATGATTTTGCGATGTAACAAAATTATCTGAATTGGACAGAAGCCTCTTACATGGGGCCCCATCCTAATAACTCTTTACCGAACTATATTATGCTGAAGTATTTTCCTTTTCTCTTTTGAAATAACACTGGTGATAGGAACTTCGGGGGCCCCCGGACTTATTTTGCCACGGGGCCCGAAATGCCGCCAGTCTGCCCCTGCATCCAAGCAGGACTTGAAAACCTTGTTTGCCAATTGTATGATCCACAAACAAAAATAAAAGATGTTGCAAAGACGCGCTGGCAGTGCTTCAAGAAAAATCAATCCCAAGGGCAAAAGCTACCACCAACAAAAGTAGCAACAAGCTGTTCTCAGAGCCCGGTACCAAGCAATAGTTTGGCAAAATGACATTGTGCCAAAGCCAGCCATATTGGATCCCTATGAATTTGGCTGGACATTTGAAAATGGAAAATACCTTCCTGTTACAACTTTGCTTCCTCCTGCCCCTGATGCTGTTATTCAGTTTGATTAAATGTGGATGCAAAAAGAATTGTGCAAGTTGGTGTTCATGCCGCCAGAATGATCTTGTGTGCACTGACTTCTGTCTTTGTGGAGCCGATGAAGAGGTATACACCAACACTGACACTGTATCTCATGATGACACTTCATCTGATGAAGATGATACTTTTTAAGAAATTGGCTAATTACATCAATTCTGATAATTATTGTTGTGATATTTCCTTATGAGAAGTCCTGCACTGTACACAGATAGCTTTAGTGACTTGATGATTCAGCTGTAATTTTGTACGTAATAATTATGTCATGTAATCATATAACAGAAGATTGTTTGGATGATTCAATTATTATGTGTTCTGTTTTATAGACCACTTCTAAAATATGATGGACTATATGACATTTTATTATGCAGTAAACTTCAGATTATAGTTAAATGGTTCATAATGACAGCTTTCGCTTCTGATAAAGTATATTTCTGTTTGGACACTTTTTTGATTGCCGTTGTACTGTATGTATTGATATGATTATTCTTTTTGGCATTAAAATTATCATTGCTTTCTATAAATTTAGGTGGTTTTGTCATTTCTTAACATAAAGCCAGGGAAAATACATAAAATCAATCCAAAGATTGAAAATAAGCATAGATTTGCTGAAAAATATGACTGTTTACAGCATCAGCGGCCATCTTGTCCGCCATCTTGAATTTGAGTGGGAAGATGTGATCAGAAAAAATGCAATCATTGATTTTTGAATTCTACACAAAATTCTGGTCTAGAAACACCAAGATTGCAAATTTTAACATGACATATTCACGGGAGCCAGTTTAGCTACACAAGAGAACAGACTATAGTGTGAAAAAAGAAAGAATTTGAGGTTCAGCAGCTAGGTCATCAGGGAACAATTTTAGTTATGTGAGTCACAAAATAGAGGATAGAAAGAGAGGCATGATCACATAATGGTGTGGAAAGACAACCTAGGATGGATTCAGCTGTCGGAGACTGGTTGTTAGCTCCCTTTTCAAGTACTCTTTTGATTCTTTTTTCCTCACACTTTGGAAAGAGCTCCGTAGATGCTTACTCTATAAAAGTGCAAAAAGGATTCATGATGTACATTATAGCAATTATCAAAATTTTCTAGTTGGGACAATAATATACTTGTCTGCTGGATTCCATCAATATACAGATGCTACAATTCTGCAATGTAGCCCTTGATATGATTAGATGTGCTTCAGATTAGAAAACATAAAATCAACTTGCTAACCAACAATGATCTGTTTCGGTAGTTTTGGTCATACAATTTCAAAAGTAAACACACACTTACAATGTAACCGTATGATGTTGTTGAGGCTGATGTTAATTTGTTATACATGTATCATCTTTTCGACAATGAAATGTTTGCATCTGTATTCTGAAACAATGTTTTAAAGGCTGATCTTGCATTTAATGACACTATCCCAACAAAACAAATTCAATACACCGCACTCCCACCTGCTTCTTATGTGCCAAGCAACCCAGTTTATTAAATGATATTTGTGAACCAGAATTATTCTAGGAAAATCTAAGAGGCTGAGAGTATCAAATACAGATCGAACATAACACTATTCAGGGTCGTAAATGTCTTCTTATAGCCAAGTCACAAGGGTGGGTGGATCTAAACACAGATTAAGGTTTTATTGACCTCCCAGTCACAACAGAGATTTCAATGGCTTCCCTGTAGCTTTAGAATGAATAGCTGTTGTATTTTGGTCACCAGCAATGGAGAAACTATTCCACCTCTGTCTTGGCAGATTCTCTGTAACTCTCCCCTGAGCCCCCTTCCCTCCACCCAATCTAAAATAGCCAGCCTATGCCAGCACTGTGTAGCTTCCCTGCTGCATCTTCTGAATCCTGATCGAACATCAGGGTTTAAGGTTTCATCGATCACAGCTAGATATCTTTGGATGTTTAAGAAGGTCACTTGAGATAATCACAAGAGCCCAAAGAGCATGTGAAGGGTAGCTGACAAGTGATCTGAATGCTACACTTGATGGAATCACTTGACAATATCAAGATGTCTTCTTGTCAAGGCTTTGCACGGCTTCCTCATAATTGAATTGGAAGCTGGCAAACCTGTTTCTGGCAAAGAAAGGACAGTATCATTGCAGTGCTGATATTATTCAGGCAGTTGTGATTATGGAAGATAGTACATCACAATGGTATTTTAGAATTTTGGACTTTTTTTAAGTGAACAACAAATAATATAATAATATTAATAATAAACTAAGCATTTATATAGCGCTAGTTTAAGTCAGACTGCTCACCAGCGCTTTTGTGGAATTAATTGTAATGTAGCTGGAATAGGTGGGTTTTCAGTTTTTTCTTAAAACTTTCCATTGACTTGCAACTACTTATCTCATGTGGAAGACTGTTCCAAAGTTGAGGTGCCACCTGTGTGAATGCTCTGTCTGCCATTTTGTTATTGTCATGAGTGCTTGGAATCGACAACAGCAACTGGGAAAATCTAAGAGGCTAAGAGTATCAAATACGAACATAACACTATTCAGGGTCGTAAATGTCTTCTTATAGCCAAGTCACAAGGGTGGGTGGATCTGAACACAGACTAACCTCCCAGTCACAACAGAGATTTCAATGGCTTCCTTGTAGCTTTAGAATGAATAGCTGTTTGGTCACCAGCAAGTGGGAAACTAATCCACCTTTACCTTGGCAGATCCCCTGCAACTCCTCGCACCCCAAGTCTAAAATAGCCAGTCAATGACATCACTTGTGTAGCTTCCCTGCTGAATCCTGCTGAATCCTGTTGAATCCTGATTGAACATCAGGGTTTAAGGTTTCATCACAGCTAGGTATCTTTGGATGTTTGAAAAGATCACTTGAGATAATCGCAAGAGCCCAAGGAGCATGTGAAGAGCAGCAGCTGACAAGTGAAGAAGATCTGAATGATACACTTGACGGAATCACTTGACAATATCAAGATGTCCTCCTGTCAGGCCTTTGTGCTGCTTCCGCATAATTGAATTGGAAGCTGGCAAACTGTCTCTGGCAAAGTGAGGAAAGTATCACTATAGTGCTAATATTATTTAGCCATTTGTGATTTTGGATAACAGTACATCCAGGGCCGTATTAGCACATTTCTGGGCCCGGGGCAAACTGTTTCTTATGGTCCCCCCTTGCGCACCAAAAACGCTCTAAATTCTGAAATGTACATTCGCACGACAGTTACCCGACGCACTTCCTTTACTGTCGCAACTCTTTTCAGCTTCTTCATGGGTTCCCCCTGATGTCATGGGCCCGGGGCAACTGCCCCGTTTGCCCATAGGTTAATACGGCCCTGAGTACATCGCAATGGTATTTTACAATTTTAACGACTTTTTTGTAAGTGAACAACAGAAATAAATTGACTCAGTTGGTGGCGATTTTGCAGCTGCAAATTAAAAAGAAATTATTCATTTTCTTTTGTAACTGTCTCTCAAAAGATTTTATACTCTTTGCAATTGGCAACCATGCCTCCTAATTCAAGTCACTGAACATTTTCTGCCATGTTCCACCAAAGGATGTCATCCTACAAATGACTGGGATTAGAATTTCTTTTTCTATATGATAATATAAATCAAATTGCAAAGAATAACGTTTTATATTAGTATAGGTTCCCCTGCTGGCAATATATTTCTAAAGATGATTACTCCGTCACAGCAAAATGAGTGATTGTTCATGAGATACGAGGCTGCAGATTGGAAAGAATGGAACGTGTGGTCTTGCAAGATATTGATTCCATTATATAAATCATTCTCACATGATAATTATTGTAATTTCTGCATGATTGCGGAGTTGTGAAATTGCCATTAATTATACAATAGAAAGTAAAAGTCAAATCAGTTGTTGGAAAGCATTTGTTTTTGAATAAAAGTTTTACTGAAGGTAATCTTTTCAGTGACTGACACATAGCTTGAATTATTGCAGTTACATGCTGTGAGGCACTTACCTCAAAAATAGTACGGGTGTTTGAGTGTTTGACGGTCGTGACCTACACGTACCATACAACCCAAATTAAAGTGCGACTACCCCAGCAGCAAGGAAGAATCAGCCACTACTTTACCCTTTCAAACCTTCGGACTGCCTCAGAAACACTTCCTACCTTTATAATACCTTTCAAAAGTTCATTAATTTTACTTTAAACCAACACCAATTTAAATTCCGTCTTCTACATTGTGTTTTGTTTCTTTGGTGTTGTGCTCCTTGATAATTTCAATTACATTGCCCGTTTTGTAAATAGAGTTATTGACATGGGATAAAGTTGCGGAGAGGAGTGAAAGTAGTCATAAGGAGATTTGTGGTGGGGAGGAGGAAGAAGGCAAAAGTAATTCATTTTGATGGTACTGTATAGAACAGTGCTGAGATTGATCATAATGATTTCTATATAATATTATATATTTAGAAATAAGAGATGACATTCCCGGCCAAATTGATGAATTAAAGAGCTATACAAATTTATTGTTGTTGTGCCACCTTGTACATGTAAGATTGATGTGATCAACTTCCCTGACAATGCCCTTGCCCCTTGCTTACTGTAAGCAATTACCTGATGATGTTCATGAAAATCATTATATCAGGTATAACGTTAGATTAGATTAGATTAGATTAGATTAGATTAGATTAGAGTAGATCAGAGTAGACTAGATTGACAAAATTTGGAAATTGGTCATGTCGCACATTGAAAATACAAGGGTCATCATAAAATACAATTTACTAATGGAAAATAACATCGTAATTGTGTGATAACCAGTAAATTTTTATCTAGCTACGATGTGTCTACATACATACAGTGCATAATGAATGTTTTGCTGAAGTTTGTAATGTAGGGAAAACAAAATGTGACAAACTTGCTGCAACAGTGTGAAAGTACAAGGCGCTGTTAAGACATACAGTGTCATAGCTAAACTATGTTTCAAAATGGACATAAAAGGATATTGATTGATTCGAATTCTCAGTCTCTGTAGACTTCTAAGTAAATAGGGCTGATGGGTGTGAAAGAGTCAAACTTCAAAGTTCACGAAACAAGTCAGCCAAGGCCGCATTGCAAGCCATATTAGCTCTACAAAAGAAAGAAGGGCAAAATGTGCATGATCACATAATGGTGCGGAAAAGCAGGGAGTATGAATTTAGCTGTCTAAAACTGTATGTTTTGAAATATTTTTCGGTCATAGAAATATTAACACACGTTCTTTCTTTTTTGCCATTAATTTTCGCATTTCTGATGTCACATAGGCGTACGGGACAGCTGTTGATTTGCCCTGATATCCCATTTGCCCTGATGCCAGGGGGGCAGGGCCGTATTAACCTATGGGCAAACGGGGCAGTTGCCCCGGGCCCATGACCTCAGGGGGGCCCATGAAGAAGCTGAAAAGAGTTGCGACAGTAAAGGAAGTGCGTCGGGTGACTGTCGCGCGAATGTACATTTCAGAATTTAGAGCGTTTTTGGTGCGCAAGGGGGGCCCATAAGAAACAGTTTGCCCCGGGCCCAGAAATGTGCTAATACGGCCCTGCAGGGGGGGGGGGGTTGCAGCCAGCCCCCCCCTGACCCTATGGGCAATACGCCTATGTCTGATGACTAATCCGATGGCTCCTATATTGCAAGAACATTTCTGTTCTATGATATTGGTATCTGTAGACAGATGGATGAATGGATGATTGGGGCTTTATGTCCTGCATTTATGCACTTGGTAGGCTAATTAGGACAGGGATAGGAGATAGCAATGAGTCAAAGGATGATTGAGACAGCCATCTAACATACAATGTACAAGACCAAGGTGACCAAGCAATAGCCATATTCGAACCCAGGACCAAGCAATTGGCAGTCAAGCACGCCCCCACCAGACTAACCCTTTGTAGACCTTGAATTTTCAAACATATGGTTATCGTTGATCTTCTATTTTTGGCTCAGAAAATTGTCAATAGGCCTACTCCAAATTTATTATCTCAATTATATACATGGCCTTGAACAGCCAGGCTTGCTAAAACCATCTGTTCATCTTCAACAGTAAGGTTGGTAGTAAGGCCAGGTTTTGAAGCATATTAATTAGTAGGTTAGCCTGTTGAGCTAAGAAGTTCTATTTGCAGAAATTGAATAATTGCGTGGTGTGTCTTGCAAAGTCAAATTTGCTCCACAGCACAATTTTGTTAATTTGCAAAGCACAACAATGTGTGCCAGTGACATTCATTCATACGCCACATTGCTATCACAATTCTATAACAAAATTTAATTAACCAAATGAAACTTGCTGACTGAGCTTAATAATGTAACTGCAATTCTGTCCCACGTACAGGGATATTATATCATGTTGTTTGCCACTTGGAATGCCTTTTGACTTCAGTGTACTTTTTGTGTTGTTGAAACAGAATCCCATCAGAGACATGAAATCTCTTCAGTGACATCTAATTTCATTTAAATTCTGCATACATGTCAAGGATGAAGCTTTGGCAAATTTAATTAAGCCAAAGTTTCTGATCACTAAGTCTTGTCTGTCAGAGGATCAGGTTCGGTTGTTTTCTTCTTTATATTTCCACCCACTCAGCAGAGGAAATTATCTAAATAATGAAATGAAAATGCGTTACTTTCAGATATGAGACTTGTCAAGCAGCAACATGACACACCGCAATATCTTGTATCACCTGCTCTGTCCTGCTCCGGCTCCTATTCCAGACATTTTTGAAAGAGTAATTGAATTTTGGGTTACTTGGAGATATGGTATATTTTAGATGTACATTTATGGCTTTGTCATAGACAATAGACAATAGACAATAGACAATTTTTATTTCTTTTCGGTTTTACAAAAACATATAAACTTTAGCCTTAGGCTAGTGTCACCGAAATTAAAAACAAAGTAAAATGATTATGTAAAAGATTTAGACAAATTAGTTAGAAATTAAAAAATATAAGTAAACGAGGACATGTAAAAATCAAAATTATAACAACATAGGACGGAAAGATTAAAAACAATTATAACAAATAAATTGTAAAAACAGAAGAAGACTACTTATACAAACTCTCCAGTTTTAAAATGTCAATTTTGGAGACTGCTTTTTTGAAGAGGTTGGCATCCTCACTGTCTTTTACATTGTTGGGTAGCCTATTCCACAAGGTGGCGCCCAAGTGAGTTAAACTATTCAGTCCATACAGAGTGGTTCTCTTTGACACTACTTCAATTTGATGCTTGTTGACAAGATCATAACTGGTTGTTTTTCTTTTAAACAATCGACACATGTAAGCAGGTGATAATTCATACTGAGCTTGATATACCTAAAGCAGTACTGACTGTAGTCTATTTACATGTAGGGATTTGAAGTTATGTTTACACAATAATGCATCGTACGATGATTCATAATCTTCAGATACAATTCGTAACCCCTTTTCTTGTAATTTTTCTAGTTTTAATCTACTTCTTTTTGAACAGAAATGCCAAGCTACTTTACAATAGTTGAAGTTACTGGCAATATATGACTTGAAAATGTACATTTTCGCATCAGTGCTTGTACATTTTCGCATCAGTGCTTAAGTATTTTGAAATTCTTCGCAGAGCACACAATTGCCATGCAGATTTTCTACAAATTTGGGATACATGTTTGTTGTAATCAAGTTTTGAATCAAGAGTAATTCCTAATAATTTAACATCTTGACTAGGACTAATTTTAATATTTTCATTTACATATAGAGTACTTGTGATATTTTTTCGACCAAAGACAATGAATTGAAATTTTGAAGGATTGGCCTTCATACCATTTTCTTGAAACCATTTTAAGACAATTCTAGTTGCTTTACTGAGATTGTCTAAAAGTAACTCATTTGAAGGTGAATTAACTACAATAGTAGTATCATCAGCATAATTTGCAATGTTGTACTCCGAGGTCGGCAGCAGGAGGTCGTTGATGAAGAAATTAAATAAAATTGGCCCTAAAATGGACCCTTGGGGCACGCCCTTTTTGAGATTAGACCAATTACTTCTTTGGTTTCCAATTTTGACTCGCTGCTGTCGACCTCGAAGGTAACTAGAGATAAGTACTAAAGCATCTTTACTAAAGTTATATGCATTTAGTTTTGCAATAATTAAATCATGGGGGAGGCAATCAAAGGCCTTGGACAGGTCTGTTAAAACAGCACCTGAGCATAGGTTTTTGTCCAAAGAGCCCTTGATTGCCTCCGTAACCTGTAGAATGAAACTTCCAGTTTGTTTATTTCCTGAACGAAATTATGTAACAAGATGGTGAGTTTGGTGACTCAAAAATGTTTTTCAGCATACCTTCAAGCGGAAATCTCAGATGGATGTTGTTCGGATGAGACATTCATTCGGCCCCTTGTCTGGGCAAATGAGTATCATGTTGAGGGCTCCCTATCTCTCTCCCATTTTGATCAATCGGCACTTATGAGTGCCCAGAACGAAAGAGTTACTCTCTCAATACTTTTTTGATCAGTCCCAGTTTAAGACATGAAAAATAATATTCCAGTCTTGGGTCCAATCTTAAGTTTATCAATCAGAAGAATAGCCCCATTTTGATACAGTTGTTGATCCAGTAGGAGGGGGGTTGGTCTTGTGGCAGCTTGATAGATGTTAGACTGCCAATTACTGGGCCTGGGTTCAAATCAAGCTCTTGCCCGGTCACCTGGGCCTATGTTGAATGGCGGTTTCAATGTTCCATCACCTCATTTCTGTGTCTCCTCCTGTCCTAATTACCAATGCATTAATACAGGAAGTAAAGCCCAAATAATCCATCAATCTATTGATGATTCAACAGTGTAAATGTGATTTTCTCTATCATGACTATAATTTTTATTCCATGAATTCACAGTTGGATTTTTGTGTATCGGATCATGATGTATAATAATTCAAAATAGGTTATACAAAGTATAGGAAATGCCTTTCGGATACGTGAAAGACATGGTAATCTGTCATTATTTTTAGTAATGCATCCTGTTGGGGCCAACAAATTTGCACTGGGAATTTTGCTGATGATTTTTTCTTCTTCTTGCTTTTACAAGAATATTTGTTATAATGAAACGTCCCACTGGTGCTTTGCTTGTCAGAACCACAAAGTTTTCGACCAATCATTCTCTTTGAAATTTTTTTTTTCATCAAGTAACTAGAACCTCGAGACAAGTTCTGTTATTTTCGTAATTGTGACTAATTGAAACTGATGGTTCGAAAGTTTTTTCCGCACTGAATAACACACTTCTTAGAATCGTTTACTTAATTCTTAAACCTGCAGATGTCAGAAACATTTTACTTGCACTCAAAGCTTCATATGGATGCTGTCTTGAACCCGGATTTGATTCAGCTCTGGTCAGGTCACTTGGAGTCCCAGATCTATGTTGGACAGCAGTTTCATTAGGACTTTGAAGTCGCGTACCGAGGAAGCTGACTTCGAAACCCAACTCCTCTGACTTCTTGAAAAATGAATTGACTCCAACCCCTTAGGTATTCTAGATTATGACTCTGACTCCTTGTGAGAGAAACATGAAATGTCTAAGAATTATTTACTCTTTTCTGTGATTTTTAGGCGTTGCCTCAGCACCTCGAGGCATATAGGCTATAGGTATGTTACAAAATTTTTTAAAATTTTGCTAAAAATCCGAGCCCCAACTTAACAGATAGATCTTAGCATAACTAAGACAATGGTACAAAGATTGCTAAAATCGATTGAGAAATAAGGGAGATATTGCAAATTTTGTGTTGAAAAAAACACATACAATTTTCCCTTGGATTCCTATGCTAAATGCATAAAAGTTGTGACCTGAGATACTGCATTTCTTGAAAAAAATGTGAATAACTTCTTCATTTTCTGAGATAACTGCTTGAAATGTGGACAGATTTTAGAATATATTGTAATAGAGACTTGCAAGTAAGTGGAAAAACCAAACAATATGTTAAAACGATCATTTCACTTGATATGTTGATTACTTTTAAAATCTTAATTATCACAAACTTTCAAAGTGCCCTGGTTTTATGCAAATATAGCACAATTTCTTTAAACATTGAGCCGCAATTGGACCTCCTACAACACACTGGATCAATCTGAATGATTAGGAAATGAAATTTTCAGGCCTGCTTCATGTTTTGTATTCATTTTAAAGTAATATTAGGAAAAAAAGACAGATATATTGGTATTTGTCGTTTTACTGCCAATAATACACATTTCCAAGCTTCATTATTCAATAATCATCAAGTCTGGCATAGACCTCATGTATGATATTGGAAGAAACATTAGTAATTGCAAAATTATTCACTTTCCACTAAACTGTTGCTCATTTTAGTTAGTTATTTTTGAAACTTCCATTTACAGACAGCACTTCCCTAGAAAACACACCAATGCAAATATTCGTTTTGTAACATAATATACATGGGATTAGTCTTATGAAAATTTTACATAACATGCTGATAGCTTCCAAAAACATCCCATGAACAAACATAGACCTTTTTTAAATACCAAAACTCTCAAAAATCTGAATGAAAACACCTTTTTTGAAGATTTTGATAAAAACTACATGTAGGGGGCAGGTCAGCATGGGCACTTAAATTTTATTAATTTCATCTTCTTTAATTGTTGTTGAGTCAAACATACCTGTCTTCCATCCAATTAAGCATGTAAAATGGTAAACCTTCCAGGCTCATAAAAAAAGTGGAATTAGCAGCCTGATCATTATCATCACAGAATCTTGAATTTTGTAACTTGCATTTTTGACAGTAGCCATGACGATTTAATTAGACACCAAAGTTTTGCACATACAGATGTGAAATTTTCAATCAATATACCTGATGGCAACTACTAAATGTGTGGAAACTTTCATTGTAATATTTTGAGTGGAAGTACCATTGTTAGCCAATTTGCAATCTTGCAAGCCCTTAACTCCCCCCCCCCCATCCCCACCAAAATGTGGGGCATCTGTGAATTGGGGCAAAATAAGACATCATTTCAGATAATAACCTAACTGATACAATACCACATTTAAACACAACAGCTGCTTAGGATGGTTTTATCCGAGATGAATTCTCATTTGATGCTATCTCCCATTTACATTTCAGAAATACTGCAATGTACAATTTTTTTCTGCAATGTACGCTTTTCTTTAAACACAAAATTGAAGTTGAAATGTTTCTCTCCAATCCTGGTTACTTTGCAAAGAATCCTTGTGTAATTAAATGTGAAATTAAAGGTGTTGAACTTGAGTCTCCACTTTGTGAGAGTGTCACGAAACCAATGAGGCATGGACAAAAAAATGTAATAGATCAACTGCTTGGGATTATCCCTATCCTATTATGATCATCACATCAGGTCCAATAAATGAAGTTCTAAGATCAACAAAATCATATTTTTCTGGAGGTTCCATCCAGCAGTGGCACAACTACTTCCATCCAACAGTGGCACAACTACTCATACAAGTGACATGGGAAAAAAAAAGTTACACCTTACAGTGTTTTGTAACATACCTACTCAATGGAGTTCCAAAATGTACAACTTAATTTTCTTTTTCAGACTAAAAATATTCATGTCCCATTTATAAAACCTTTCTTCTGCAGACAATCAACAGATTGTCTGCTCAAGCTAATATTAAATAGGATGGGTTTACCCTTACTAAAGTTGAAGTGTGACAGAAATCCTATGTGAAAGAGTAATTGAAATTTGGCCATTGTCCCAATCCACTCCATGTCCCAATGGGCTCCCACTGCCCCTACTATGACATTTACTGGTAATACTAACTCAAGTATCCTTAGAAATGCAATATATTTACAAAACAGCCGCAGAGGATGGTTTTATTAAGTGGTGAATTTACTCTCAAGACATCCTTTATCTTCATGTCAGAAATGGTGCAACCTGTAACTCATTTCTGCATCTATAGATTTTCTTAAAACTTCACAAAATTGAAGTTGAGATGTTTTTCTCGAATCCTGGATACTTTTCAAAAAATCCTGGTACAATTTTCAATGAAACTAAAGGTGTTAAACTTGAGTCTCCAGTGCTAGGGTGCATCGTCTGCCCCCTAAAAATGAAAAAATTGAAATATTCATTTGCACTTTTGCCATATTGTACCTTTGCCCGTAGAAACACATTCTGCAAAATTTCAATAAGATCCGATGTGGCTTTAGGGTGGCACTTTTTTGTCGAAGTTGAGTCCAAAATTGTCAAAAAATGATGCTTTGAAAAGTCGCGGTTAGAAATATCTAGCTTATGGTTGGCTGTATGGTTTCAATTCATATACCATTATTCTCAGAAGAAAATTGTCTTTAATTTGAATGGTAGAAAGCCATATTTCTGAAAATTTCTCATACCTAAGTTTTTTGGAAAACCGAAAGTTTCTGACTATTTTGACAAAATGTTTGGAAAAATAAACTTAAAAGCTCAACTTCTGCCTAACTTTGACGTAATTGTTAGAATAAAACATAACATAAGGAACACTTTGTTGAAGAAAGTAGGAAATTGAAATTTTTTTCTAAATAGTTATTCATCAAATTCAAATGTGCAAATTTTCATAAATTACATGTAAATATGAGAAATGCAACAGTTTGTTGAGACACCGTTCTGCCTCTATTTTTCTTCTGACTACCACATAATGCAATCAACGTTTTATCTGATGATGTAGTAGACCATATTTTCACTTTGTAGACTTCTTTGACTTCCGAAAGTCATATTAACATCCTTTTTATGATTTATCACATTTTACCCAATAAAAAAGAAAATATCTCCACTCAATTTTGACTTCTACTTAATGGAAACCATTGATGTTGGTATTCAAATTAAAGCTCTCTTTCTAAGGAATCTAACTGTGCCATTCAAAAACCATTTCATTCAAAATTGACAATATTATTTATAACCGCGAATTGCTAAAATATGACCTAATACTGAAATTTCAAGGCTGTTGTGCCACCCTTTGGCATTAGAATTTTCTCCTAAAATTTTGCAGGGCTTCTTTTATGATACAACGGAACAATCATGCAAAAGTGCATTATTTTTTGAAGATATAGGGGCAGACGATGCACCCTAGTCTCCACTTTGTGAAGGTGTTTTCATGTGAAATCACTGAGGTGTGAATAAAAACATATAATAGATCAACAGACTGGGATTATATCTATCTTATACAATCAAAACATTAGGTCAAATCCATGAAAATATCTGTAAAATCATATTTTTGTAGAGGTACCGTCCAAGAGTAGCACAACTGCTCACACAAGTGACAAGGGAAAAAAATTTCACACCTAATTCTGTGTTTTGTAACATACCTAAATAATAGGTGAAGCACCTAAATATGATAAACAGAGGTTGCAATAAAATGTTGATGGGGTCAAATTTTCAGAACAGGCTGAATTTTCTTCAGAAAACACCTCTTTTTTTTAAATTATAATGCCTTCTTAGTATCCGTCTACTGCTTCCTTCTGTGATATGTATAAGATTATTGCTTATTTATAAAACTTATTGGTAAAGTTATATACGCCAGTAGGGTAGGTTGATTTCGAAGCTTCACCATGGGACAAATTGGGATAGTAACATTTTCACATCAGAATGCTACATCCAAAATTTCAGGTCTCTAGTTTGAAAAGTTTTTTGAGGAAATTTTATTGAATTTTTGACATTTTAAACTTTTTTCGATTGTTTCGCAAACTCGCGGTTACATATAACTTTGTCATTTCTCATCATACCGAAATACAACTTGCATATTTGAGAAGGTCACAAAAAGACCTACAATTTGAATACCAATTTGATGGGTTTCGGATAATTTTTCATCTGCACTTTTCGTAAAATTCCACTATTAGGAGAAAGAAATTCATATCTGATGATGCAAACCATCGATGAACAGGTAATTATTGAAAAAAGTCTTTTACTAGTCCTGGTTGTATTCAATACTATGTCAGTTTACTGGATAACACTTAGACAAAGCATTGGAGGTCTCACAATGAGCCATATTGGAAGTATGGGGAAGTAACAGTTTCATTAGGTAAACCTATGAAACGGGCAGAGTTGTAATATCATTTTCCAGCTATATAATACAGATATACAGCTTAATTCTAAGATAAATCAAAGATCAGAAATAAAAGTTTAATGTGCAAACAAGTTCACAGCCAGCATCAAGCATAAAGGTTAATTGAGAGATATATACATTGCACTCAATGCACTGCAAACGAAAAGCTAAATAATTTTCTCTATTTCTGAGCATTGATATTCTTTTTGAAATGTAATGTTCTCAATCCAAAAGTCATGATGTATTCTGTAAGGCACCAGTGATGACATTAAGAGCTGTCTAATAAGCTATCCAGACCTCCCTATAACACCACTAAGTTCCATTATAAAATGCATGTAAAATATTTTTTATAGTACCTTAATTGTTGCAAAGCAGGGAAGTTTTATGTTACAACTTCCAAACGCCAGTACAGAAATATGAAAGCGATTTCCAATCAGGTAGTTGTTCTATTTGATCTTCTCTAATGGTTTAAAGGGTGCCCTGGAGGCCTGGATTCCATTTCTACTTTTGCAGTACAAAATAATACTGAACCTGATCCTGAAATGACTCAATGACAAATCTGATAACCTGTTGCCAATTTTAATATTTTTACAAGTTCTTCAGATCTGGGGTTCTATTCTGGATACCTGGGGAAATTATTAAATTGACAATGATTACTATATTACAGTTCTGGGTGCTTTTCCTAAGATTGCTATTAATACCAGACATGTCAACAGCCAATAGTGTTACATGTATACCTATAATTTCATACTTCTATTTGCAGGGCAAGCAAAAAATTAAAAGTTGCCACATTCTGAATTTACTGAACCTTCAAATTTTGACCTAGACCATTGATGTTGGCATTCAAAATGAAGGTCTAATTGAGCCCTGTCCAACTATACCAGTTTCATTATCTTATCTCTTAAATTGACTGAGTTATCCGATACCGCGAATTGGCGCATCAAGCGAAAAACGTCTAAATCTCGAAATTTCAAATGGATTTCCTCAAAAAAGTATTAGAGTTAGAGGCATAAAATTTTGGATCTGGCCTTTTGACGTGAAAATGTCACTATCCCAATTTGTCCAAAACTGAAATTCAAAGATTTATGCAAAATCAACCTACCCTAATACGCCAGTACTGGCGTCAGCCTACCATCTGACTAGTAATTATTGTTTTAGATATCTGTTTATGTTCATGTAGAGTGGCGAAATGGTCAATAAAAGTGAATTGAATTGAATTGAATAGAAATAAAACAAATAATTAATGTTGATCTTCTTTTTTAAGTAAACCAGATAAAGGTTATTTAGTATTAATGCAATCAGGGGCGGACTGGCCTGAGTGACAAAATGGCAGCTGCCAAGGGCCCTAGGGTGCATTGTCTGCCCCCTAAAAATGAAATATTCATTTGCACTTTTGCCATATTGTACCTATGCCCGTAGTAACACATTCTGCAAAATTTCAATAAGATCCGAAGTGGCTTTAGGTTGGCACTTTTGTGTCAAAGTTGAGTCCAAAATTGACAAAGATGATGCTTTGAAAAGTCGCGGTTAGAAATATCTAGCTTATGATTTGCTGTATGATTTCAATTCATATACCATTATTCTCAGAAGAAAATTGTCTTTAATTTGAATGGTAGAAAGCTATATTTCTGAAGATTTCTCATGCCTAAGTTTTTTGGAAAGCCGAAAGTTTCTGACTGTTATGACAAAATGTTTGGAAACATCAACTTAAAAGTTCAACTTCTACCAAACTTTGACGTAATCGTTAGAATAAAACATAAGGAACACTTTGCTGAAGGAAGTAGGAAATTGAAAATTTTTCCCAAATAGTTATTCATTAAATTCAAATGTGCCAATTTTCATAAATTACATGTAAATATGAGAAATACAACAGCTCGTCGAGACACCGTTCTGCATCTCTTTTTCTTCTGACTAAATCATAATGCAATCAAGGTTTTATCAGATGATGTAGTAGACCCAATTTCCACTTTGTAGACTTATTTGACTTCCCAAAGTCATATTAACATCCTTTTTTGATTTATCACATTTTATCCAATAAAAAAGAAAATATCTCCACTCAATTTTGACTTCTACTGAATGAAAACCATTGATGCTGGTATTCAAATTAAAGCTCTCTTTCTAAGGAATCTATCTGTACCATTAAAAAATCATTTCATTTAAAATTGAAAATATTTATAACCGCGAATCGCTAAAATATGACCTAATACTGCAATTTCGAGGCTGTTGTGTCACCCTTTGGCATTAGAATTTTCCCTAAAATTTTGCAGGGCTTCTTTTATGATACAAGGGAACAATCATGCAAAAGTGCATCAAATTTTGAAGATACAGGGCAGACGATCCACCCTAACGGGCCCATCCACTGAGGGGAGGGCCCATTCAAGGTGTCAAAAAAAAATGTTTTGATAAAAAAAAAGCTAAAAAGCAAAGCATAGCCATCAGGTTTATGATTTTGTGATGAAACAATATTTACTGAATAGGACAGAAGCCTCTCACATGGGGCCCCATGATGATAGAACTTTATCAGTCTATATATGCTATCATATTTTTGCTTTTCTTATTTGAAATAACACCGATGGTAGGAATTTTTGGGGCCCCTCGACTTTTTTGCCACAGGGCCCAAAATGCTGCCAGTCCGCACCTGAATGCAATCATGAAATTAATTGTTCTTTACAGGAAAGGGAAAATGTTATACTGTCATTCTTCCCTTTGTACCTCACCAAATACATTAGCACAAGATCATATTCTTTATTGCTGAAGAACGGACACAAACTTTCTATATCCAATTTTCCACACTTCTGACTTGCTGAGAAATTGACGACCCTCTTGGCAATCAATCAATACCTTTTGAAGTGAGGTGTCAGAGGATTATGGATACTATCTTTGTCACACAGAACTCTTTATACTTCCCACTGGGGTGTCTCATTCACAGACCTTTGCCTTGTGCATTGCACTCAGAGGAGTGTCTGGATTTCAGCACATTTCTGTGTAAAGAGTAAAGACCGAAAGAACTGAGGCTAAGTTAAGTCCAAAAATATCAGGATACTACTCTTTGTACACAGCCAATTGATTGCTTTCAGTTGTTTGAAAATGTCATAACTGTTACAGTTTATCTACTTTTTGCGCAGATCTCTGTTTTCAAATAAATGGTTATCATTAAACTTCTATATTTGGCTGGAGAATAGTTGATTGTTCTACTCTAAAATTCCTGATCTCGATTACACACATGGCAATGAACTTCCAGGCTTTCCAAAATCATCAGTTTATCTCCAGCAGTAGGGTAGTAGCAAGGTCGGGTTTTAAAGCATATTGTTAGTAGGTTAGTCTGTTCATTTGTGCGGTGTGTCCTGCGAAGTCACATTTTCTCCATAGCAGAATTTCATTAGTTTGCATTGTGTGTTGCAGACTTTCAATCATCTGACACATTTAATCTGGAGGAGATAACTCTTTTTACTGCGTTTCACACAAAATAAAATTTACCACTTTTCTTCCCCCCATGAGTACACAAGTAGTAAGAATTGTGTCTGCCAGAATACGCGTAGTGCTGTGGCCAATGTCGCATTCATGTTGTGAGCAGTCTACCAACTTCTGATCTTGTTCAATGGATTTCATTAATGTAAAACGAGTCTGATCACCTCTCCATGTTTATAGAAGAACAGCTCATATCAAACTCACATTAATAACTTTAATTTGGATTTGCAAAATTCGAATTTGGTTTTGCAAAACATCGCATTCAATTACCTGTCTGCTTTAGATTTCTAAGTCAGTTGCTCCTCATCTTAGATTTTATGAAGCCATCCCTAGATAATATCCCGAAGAACGTGTGAACCAGACATATTTTGGTTTTTATCGTTTTCATAGCTACGTGTTTTTCAAGTTTGCCATTTGCTTCATTCCAAAACTGTAATGTCAGGGATTAAGTTGAATAATTTTGTTTATTACAAGCACAGATTTCAGGAAACTGACAAAGTACATTGACACATGGATGATGTATGTTTCACTTGTTCAGCTTGCCCTGGCTGAACGATGCTTCAATGAACTGTAACTGAACCAAACAGACTACTTAGCCTCAAAGGAGAGTTGCAATTACTGACAACAAGAGTTGTTTGAAATTGTGATGACTGGTGTCTTGTGAAAAACAGCAAGACATTTTGTTTGGAAAACAATGAAACTCTTTTGGTGAGGTGTAACACTCAGCTTAGACATGCGTTGTTTGTTGTGGTTGTACACATATAGTAACATTGCCTGGCAGTTTTGAATTCCTTTGTCATTAACTGTGATGTCAAACTCTGAACTGATATGTCACAGATTGAAGATTAGACCAATCACATTGGCAGATACCCGATGATGTCACAGTTTAACTGCAAAACGAAGTTTTCAAAAAAACACATAGCTATGAAAACGATAATAATATCCTATTTTTTTGTGTTAAGCGTACCAAATGAACACTGGCAGGAAAATTTGGTGGTAGTCACCTCCTGGGCACTGAAAGACCTCAACAAAATACATAACAAGGGTGGGTGGACCTGAACACAGACTAAGGTTTATTAACCTCCCAGACTCAACAGAGATTCAATGACTTCCTTGTAACTTTAGACTGATTGCTGTTTGGCCATCAGAAATGGAGAAATTAATCCACCTCTACCTTGGCAGATCCCCTGCAACTCCTCGCACCCCTCCACCCAAGTCTAAAATAGCCGGTCAATGGCGACTTGTGTAGTTTCCCTGCCGAATGCTGCTGAATCCTGAGTGAAAATCAGGATTCAAGGTTTCATCACTGAGCACTCTTTTTATCTCTGGATGTTTGAAAAGTTCACTTGAGATTAGGGCTTGGCAATATATCGCAGAACTATCGAAATCGCAGTATCACAACTTGCAATATCCATATCACAGTAATTTTTCTGTGATGCAATATTCAAAATTAGTAAAACATATATTCCTTAAGGGATAACATACTTGAAAATAAGAAAATTCTACTCTCTCTAGTTACTTTGTCCCCAATATAGATAGTTCATGTGATTTCCATTAACAAAGTTTAAATTTGGGACTTAAGTTCAGCTAACTCGTGCCATATACTTTTGTCATACACTTCTTGAATTTTTGTTTGAGTGCAGTGGCGTGGCTTTTTGATGAATTATATTGAACTTATCATCATTTGCAGCGCATCTAGTCCAGAAATATCAATTACTAGAAAAATTAGAAGAAAACTGCAGTTTTTAACAGTTTTCTGTCATTTATCACATTTTTTCAAAATCTGCACATTATCAATGAAACTGACTAATTAGCCTTCCAAGTGCATTAAAACAGGAAGTTAAGCCCAAATAATGATGATTCAACACTGGGCCTATAAGTGTAATTTTCTCTATCATGACTATAATTTTTATTCCATGAATTCACAGTTGGATTTTTGTGCATAAAATCTTTTCAGGCTCTTTGCCATTTGTGAAATTGAGTTACTTTTTACCTTTCAGCAATCACATTAACCTGATTTCTTCTCCCAGGAGCACAAGTGTATCAGAAATTTGTCAGGCCGAGAACTTATTCTGCACTGTGGTAGGGCGATTTAGCCAAATACCGAATCTACCAAGTTCTGATCCTGCGCTTAAGTATAAATCAAGCCAAAAAAATTGCACTGGGAATTCTTCTGATGATTTTTTCTTCTTCTTTCTTTTACAGGAATATTTGTTATAATGAGACATCCTACTGGTGCTTTGCATGTCAGAACCATGTTTTCCACTAATCATTCTCTGTGAAATATAATTTTTTTTCATCTAGTCATTAGAACATATTTCGTTATATACGTAATTGTAACTAAGTGAAACTGATGGTTTGATAGTTTTTTTTTCCACACTGAATCACTTTTCTTAGAATTTTTTACTTAATTCTTTAACCTGCAGATGACCCAAACATTTTACTTGTACCCTGAACTCCCAATGGATGGTGTCTTGAATCCAGATTTGATTCAGCTCTGGTCAGGTCAATTGGGAGTCCTGGAAGTATGTTGGACAGCAATTTTGTAAGAACTTCGAAGTTGAGTATCAAAGGACCTGCCTGACTCCGAAACACATTTCCTGTGACTTCCTGAAAATGAATTCACTCTTCTTAATTATGCCTCCGACTCAATCATGATGAAAGAATCGTGAAATTTCTAAGAATTATTGACTCTTTTCTGGGAATCTCAGATAAATTTCCGAGGTTCTCCTACACATAAATTTGTGTTATTTTATCTTGAGATTTTTGTGTTAGTCTACTATTTCGTTCAATGAATGAAATCAGACAAAAAATTCTTGTAGGTTTTTTTTCTTCTAAACCATATACAGGTAATTTTAATTTAGTATTAATGCAATTGTGAAGTTTTAATTGGATTGGATTGGATTGGATACATTTAAGTTAATTGCTCTTTACGGGAAAGCAATTATACTGTCATTCTTTCCTTTGCCCCACATAAAAGAAATTTGCACATGAATATTCCTTTATTGCTAAAGAACAAAGACAAACTTCCTTTATCCAATTTTTCCACAACTTTGACTTGCTGAGAAGCTGACAACCTTCTTGGGAATAAATCGATAACTTTTGAAGTGAGCTGTTGCAGCATTATGGATACTATCTTTGTCACACAGAACTCTTTATACTTCCCACTGGGGTGTCTCATTCACAGACCTTTGCCTTGTGCATTGCAATCAGAGGTGTGTCTGGATTTCAGCATTGCACAAAGATCGAGAGAACAGAGACTAAGTTAAGTCCAAAAATGTCAGGATACTACTCTTTCTACACAGTCAATTGATTGCTTTCAGTTGAAAATGTCATAACTGTTACAGTTAATCTACTTTTTATGCAGATCTTTGTCTTCAAATAAATGGTCATCATTGAACCTTGTATTTTTGGCTGGAAAATAGTCGATAGGCCTACTCTAAAATTCATGATCTCGATTATACACATAGCCTTGAACTGCCAGGCTTGCCAAAACCATCAGTTTATCTTAAGAAGTAAGGAAGGTAGTAAGGTCATTTTAAAGCATATTTGTTAGCAGGTTAGTCTTTTAAAGCAAGAAAATGCTATTTACTGAATTTGTTATTTGTGCGGTGTGTCTTGTGGAGCCACATTTCCTCTACAGCACAATCATAGGCGTACGGCGTGCACGATTTTTGGGGGAGCGAGCGACATTTGCCCGAATTTCAAGATCTAGTTTTAGTACCATTTCAAATGAAATTGGCTAGAAATCATTAATTTTCAATAGTGTTTATTTAATCATCTGCCCAAATTTTTCAGCCTTTTTGCCCGAATCTTACTGTTTCCCAAACTTTTGGGGGGGGCGACCGCCCCCCCTGCCCCCCTCCGATACGCCTATGAGCACAATTAATTTGCATTGTGCGCCACGGACATTCATTCATCTGCCGCATTTAATCCTGAGGAATTAGCTCTTTTTACTGGTTCCCACAAAATGAAATCTCAAATCTACTCACCAATTTCGACTGCTGGACAAGGGCAGAAACAGGGTTTCAGCTGATGCAATCAACCCAGAGTTTTTCCTTAATATGCCATATCATATTTGAATAAAATTTGGAGCTTGACAATTTGAAGTTGCGATATTGCACAATCGGGCCTAACATGTTCGACTGAGACTTTAAATTCAATACATATTTCATTACCCGTTGAGCTGCATATCAAAAGCACTTTAACTATTTATTTATGTTTGCTGTTTTGTTGGCTATCAAAATTTGTTGTGCTGATTATATATATATAATTATTTAAATCCTGCATTATCCACTGATATCACAATTATAAGCTATTTAAGCAGGAGAATGCAAACTAAGAGAGGGGGGATGTATTCATTGTCAATCATTTCTTTTAAATCTGCTTTACCTTTGCCTAACTTCACCTTTGGTAATGTCATTTGACTCCATTTCTGCCACATGTACAGACATTTTATATCATGTTGAGAGTTACATGGAATGCTTTTTGCCTTTTGTGTCCTTTTTGTGTTTTTGAAAGATCATAATCCCTTTAGAGGTCTACATTATTCTCTTTGGAGACATGTAATTTCATTTAAATTCTTCATACATGTCAAGGCTGAAGCTTTGTAAAATTTAATTAAGCCAAAGTTTCTGATCACTTGTCAGTCAGAGGATCAGGTTCAGTTGTTTTTCTTCTTCATCTTTCCTCCCACTCTGCAGAAAAAAGGATCTGAAAATGAAACGAAAGAACATTACTTTCAGACACGAAACAAGTATCAAGCAGCGGCTTGACATGCTGTGAAATTTCTTACCTTCTTCTGATTCTGCTCTGTCCTGCTCAGGCATTCCAACAGTAGCCTGTTAAAATACTGTTTAAACATTTACTTATGCTGTGCTGAATAATAAAATTTATAACCATACTTTTATTAGAAGAGTCCTTGTCTGAAAAGTCAAATGATTCATTCTATTGAGGAAACTGATCTTGAGTTAACTGCTTGAAGTCTGGTGCTAATTTGGTATATCCATTGATCATGCAAACAAGCTGATGATTAAACAAGTGTGGCTTTCTCTATCTCTAATGCTATAACTGTAAAGTTGGCATTTTTGTGCACAAAATCATTTCAGGCTCTTTGCCATTTGTGCGATTAAAATGGTTTTTGCCTTTCTGCAATCACATTAACCTAATTTCTTCTCCCATGAGTACATGATGTGATAAGAAATGTGTCAGCCTGAATACTTGCACTTGGCTTTTGCAGGGAGATTTAGCCATGTAACAATAATGAGCAGGTTAGCAACTTCTGATCTTGTGCAAAAGGATTTTATGAAGGCAACTAAAAAAAATGAATCTGATAAACAATGATAAATTAAAGAAAAACAAATAATTTCAAAATACAATTATTAAGTTAAATCTGGGTTTGCAAAACATCACTATCAATTATTCGTCTACACAAGGATAAGTATTTTTGGTCTCAGAAAAGTTTTATTTTTTTTGCCATTTGCATTTTACATGCATCAAGCCATAAGCCCATGGTACCATCATGAATTAGTATAATAAATCAGAATAGGTAAGATAAAGTATAGGAAATACTTGTCAGATACAGTACAACCCATAATAAAGTAAGAAAATTTTCTGTCAGAAGTCCTCTGTTTACCTATTTTGCCCTCTTTTCTCCTCTCCACCCCAAATCTCCTTACAACTCCCTTTGACTCCTTACAACAACCTTAGCCCAAATTAAGAACTCTATTTAGACAACTACCAATGTAACTACAATTGGCAAAGGTGCAAAATATCAAGTAAATCAAACACAATGGGGGTGATTGAATTCAAATTGGTTTTGTTGAAAAGTGATTTTAATGCAATTTACGTAAAAGTAGGAAGTGATTCAGGGGTAGTCAAAAGGTGTGAAATGGTAAAGTAGTGGCTGATTCTTACTTCCTGCTTGGGTAATCGTACTTTATTTTGGATTGTACTGATAAGGGCATGTTCAGTTATCTAGACGTAATTGTAACTAAATGAAACTGATGTTTTGAAAGATTTTCTCCATACTGAATCACCATTCCTGTCTTATGATTTTAGACTTTATTTTTAAAATTAGTTATGTCCTTAACGTTTTAGCTGGGACTTTCTTTCATGTTATTTCTTACATCTTGAGTCACGTGGAGGCAGAAGTCCTGTACCTGTGTTGAACAATAATTTCAATCATCCTTTGCCTCATTCATGAGTCTTTCTCCTGTTATAATTTGCTTATGTGATACATGTAACCTGAATGTGAAAACATCCAAATTAAAGCCCAAATCATCCATCTATCCTGCCCAAACACTTGCCCATCTGAGATTGATTTTTATAAACTAAGATAATGGCGAAATAAATATTGGAGAATCTTCTCAGGAATGTCGGATATTCTCTCAAATACTTCTGTTATTCTGTTTTTCTTTTTTTATGTAAGTAATTTCTGAGATCATTGTCTTATAAGTTCCACTGTTCCCGAAAAAATCTGATATTCTTTTAGAAATGTTTTACTGTATTATTTATAATGTTGGCCCTGGAAGAGCATGCAGTTTCATCTTTTGTTGACAAATGAAATTCGAAAAATTATTAATGGTGGTGTTTTGCACACCAGATTAAAGTATTAATGCAATTGAAAAATGTGTTGTTCTTCTTTAACAGGAATAAGAGGTTATCAGACTCTTGTTTTTTCTTGCCCCTAATAAAGTATTTTTGTACAAAATTATATTCCTAAAGACACAAACAATTTTCCTTTATCCTATTTTTCAACAACTTTGACTTGCTGAGAAGCTGACAACCCTCTTTGGATTCAATAGATGCTTTTTGAAATGAACTGTCAATGTAGATACTCTCTTTATCACACAGAACTCTTTATACTTGTTCTTTGTAATTAGAGGAGTGTCCAGAATCCAGCACATTTTTGTATGAAGAAAGAAAGACCTGTCCAGTGTCCAACTAGTGTGGGTTACATTATTACATCAGCTGCTATAAATGTAAATCACATAGGGCACATTTAACAAAAAAATAGTTCTGGTCTTTTGCTCCAGAAATGGACCAGCTGTAATAATTTTTTAACAAATTTGATTATTTTTCTAATCACTGGTGTAGCAGAGCATTTTTTAAGGATTTTCGACTGGGAGTTCGATGGATCTTGGAAGGACATGACGCGCGAAATTTATCTATCAGCTGAGGATCCATAAAGTATATACGAGTATTAAGCATTTCGGCTGATTTCCACCAAAGCAGATTAGACAATTTTTTAATTTATGATAATTGGAATATAGAAAGATGGCGTCAGCAGAAGTATGATGGTAAAGACACTAAAAGATTATTTTTTGGCAGGAAAAGAAGAAGCCTCGCTTTCAAATGCAACCAAGAATTACAAATCATGACAAACTAAATGTGAAATTAATGAGATTTCCTGGGAAAATTGGTCTCCCAGTGACACCAATTTGGCAATGACTGGGAGACCAAATCTGTCCACTGGGAGACCATTTGGTCTCGCAGTTACTATGTTAAAAAATGCGCTGTGGTGTAGCACAGAAACTCACATACTAAACATTGTTTAATCACGTGCTTCTTCCCACTCACACAAGTGATATGCATCAACATAACATCAAAGAAAAGCTTCAACAGTGGAGGTATAGTTGATTTCCAGGGCAGCAAAAAGTAAACTGTACCACTGGTATATATGAGAAGTTGCAAAATTCAAATGGCTACAGTCATGTGCTGTTGAAATAGTATACTAACAACTACATTTTGAAGTTCATTCATTTCTACAAATATGACTTTCCAACTCTTCAGAAAATGATAATTGTTTTAGTAGTCCATGGCACAGACATAACATCTGTTCACAATACTCCTGCAGTAGACTGGGGGGGGGGAGGGTTGGTCTAGTAGTAACGTGCTGGACTGCCAATCGCTGGGTCCAGGGTTCGAATCCAGCTCCTGCCGGGTCACCCGGGCCTATATTGGACTGCTGTTTCAATCATCCTTCACCTCATTGCCGTGTCCTCCTCCTGTCCAAATTAGCCTACCAAGTGCATAAATACAGGACGTTAAGCCCCAATCATCCGTCCATCCTGTACTAGACTGCACACTCAGGACTGTGAGGCTAAACACACAAGTAGTGTGCAGCATCACATCATGATTTTGCCGGTCTTACTCTTTTGAAAATAAATATAATTTTTTTTTTTTTACACTGGTCCGTCACATCTCCAGGGCAAGAAAAATCATTATATTATACAAATTAGAGTCAAGGACGCATGTGATGACTGATGAGTCATCATTATTCTAAACATCGGGGGACCTGTAATGTTATTTCCATGGAATGGATGTCACACTTCACAGGCTTCGCAGTGACATTGTGAGGCCTTGCAGTAAACAATTCAGGGTACCCTGTATAGTGTCGCTCTTGCTGTCTGTGTAAGCATGTGGTAAACAATCTGTTTATTAGGCCTACATGGAAATTTGACCATTAAAGGTCATAAAAGTTGTTTGATATCATTTTTTTTTCGAGTGGACGATTTTTGTTGAGGAATGACTATAATTTTGCAAACAATTCATGAGCATATTCTGGAATATGCAAACCTTTTTGTAATAGATAGGCCTACACTGTAAATTTTGAATTTTGAGTCAGCTTAAGGTGACTCGAGCGTGGTAGTTTGATCATACAGAATTTTCTAAAATTTTGCACCAGCCCTCTGTGGGACATGTACATTCCAAAAATGAAAAACAAAAAAATTTCACCGACTGGTTTGGTTTCCATGGTAATGGCATGTTTACCCTGATGACTGGCCAGAAGTCATAAATTGAGTTCTTGGTTATGTGCCACAGGATGAAGCATTACATGCATTAGTCACACAAAAACATCAGAAATGTGTTCTTATGGATGTACACTAATACATTTGCCTTAAGGTGACTCAACCGTGGTACACTGCACACACTTCTGAGCAGCCTGGTTGCCTAGCAACATAGCGTCACCACTGCTGCAGGCCCTGAAAAAGTTGTGACGTTACCATTTTCTGCTCTCTTTTTTTTAACAGCATGGCAGCCAGTAATTTGCTATTTAAATGAGATCTAATGCAGCTAGAAGCATAATTATTTTTTTATTGAATGCAGTAACACCTACTCTATGCTAACTCAAAGTTTCAGCTTCTCGTCTTTATCAAAAGAATTTTCTCAACTAATTTCAGTAAACTGTGTCTAAAATTGTCTTTATTTCTTTAAATTGACATTGGCATAGTCATGGTACTGCAGTTAAAAAACGAATCGGTGAATTTTTTTTATTTTTGGACATTTGTTTGACAATAACCTGTTTATGATATTGTGACAACAGGTGGAGCTGTTGTGCAGCCAAGCATACAGCACTCTCTCTCAGACGCTACCAAGACTTCACACAGTTCAGACGCATCAAGGATTGCTCTCAAGAACATCACTGATACCTTTGTTACAGTGGTGACAGCGGTAAACCAAGGTGCCTCCAATTACTGTAGGTTATTGGCAGCATTTCTGCTGCTTTTCGGCAGCTTTTTGAGCCAGTTTTTACCGTTAATTTCGGCGAAAATTGCCGTTTTTTCGAGTCCATTTGCCAATTTTTGCGTGGTCTTATAGCTACATAATTGATAGGTAACTATAGGACTTGGTTTCGGCCTATTTGCTGAATCATTTTATCTTTTATTGTACATAATTTGCTGTTTAGAGTTGATGCTTTTCGGCATCCACTCAGTTGGTTTCCTGGACTTGAAAGATAGCACGTGTATAAGTGTGTATTGCATCTGCCAGTGCAGTGATTTAGTTGATGCTGGTCATCTTGTATATTATCTGGGCCCTACACAAGTCTACATATATTTTATTTCAATCAATTTTACGGGAATATTTGTTCCCCAGTTCATATTTCTACTTATGTGAACATTAGACACTCATTGTCACCTATCTATTCAGTGGATTAAGAAGCTGTCAAAACTGACAAGCATTCGTTTGTGCTCAGCTGATTCTACAAACTGTCAACTCAATTTGTAAATATTAGTGAATGGGACAGTTGTTGACATTCTGACTCGTATTTACACTCATTTATATACACCCACTCAAAAAAAAAAAAAAAAATCCAAAAAAAAAGAGGGAGTGAGGTTGTATAATTAGGCCTTTGTAAATATTTTGTCAAGGCCTTTCAAAACTTCAAATTAATATTTTGTAAATATTTATTCAGTTTGTGCATACTTAGTTGAAGTCTGCACAAATTGTATGCCAATGGATTGTATGTATGCTCTTCATTATTGAGGCCTATTGGATTATTCGCCATGGATACGGTGAACTTAAACACAGCCTCCTTTGAAGACATTTGTTCCTTGCCCGGAATCCGGAAGGCCACAGCCAAGATCATCATGATGAGTCGCACGGTCTACTTACTCGAACCTGATGTGATGCAATTCATAACTGGAATTAGACAGTTTTATTGGGATCATATGACTGAATGTGGATGTATTACCTTTGAAGATGGCCCTGGGCACTGTGGCAAAACTGGACGAGGTGGCCCACACCTGGATGACGACTCAGTGGTCGGCTTTGCAAGTTCAAGTGGTATTTTTGGAACTGGTCATTCCTTGGCTGAGAAGCTGACCGAAGTGGATGGAATAGCTGAATGGTTAAATGGAAACTCATCAAATGAGAAGCACCCACCTCCCTTGCACAAGAAAGAAGACATTGAAGCGGAGTACAACATAGCCAAAGAATTTGTGGACGAGTTGGAGGCATGCATCTTAAGACAGCGGAGAGAACTCCCTTATGTTGATGAAAATCTCTTCTTGGGAGATCTCCATGAGTATTTGTATGAAGAATTGCAAGTTTGGTGGGGTCGCCTGATGTCGCAAGAGTCTTCATCGTTATATTCAGCTGGCAGAAATGCCCAAGAGTTATGTGGTAGCTGAAGATATTCCATCAAGGTTTCTCTCTGCTCACCAACCACCAACAAAAGAATCGTTTGGCTTTTTAAATGCTTGTAACTCTGAAAATGCATGTTCTGAAAATGTATCTTTTGATCATGCTCTGATTGCAGGTCAAAGAAATGGTATGCATTCCTCATCACGGACACAGAATGACACAGCAAGATTCTCTCTTGTTGAAAATGATGGGACTTCATATTCCTCATCACCTGTTTGTCAGCAATCTGCATTTGCTGGGGATGTGCGTCCCCCTTGCCCCCAGCCAGCCACTGCAGCTGTGAAAAAGTTACCCTGTGATGAAGGGACACATCTGAATGAAGAAACTCCAAGACCCTTGAGTTCAAACCATGGCAAAGACTACTCTCATCCGCCTCAGCAGCCACACCTGCGCAGAATTACTCCAGGCTTGACCAACTTTCCTCCTGCATACGACAACCAACATATTCAAGCATCACCTCATCATACGGATTTGTCCGCATACAACTTAAGACAACCGATGCAGCAAGTTGCTCCTGCTTTTGGACCACCTGAAATGCCAATTTGCTACTCTTCAAGTTCTTCTAGACCTTCTCCACAATTTAGAAGTAGCTTGACGTCGCCTCAACTTCATCATCATGTCACTCCTGGATGTCATCGTGTTGCTCTAAATAACTTGAATTATGATGTACACATGCCTGCTTCTTTTCATAACCAGTTTCCGAGAAGTGGAGCAAGGAAGGAAGCGAGGACCAAAGTTGAAGCAGAGCCTAGTGCCCACAGGAGTAAGCACTATACAAAGTGCAGAGAATCCAACGAAGATCAGCACAGTACCTCACCTTGTGACAGCACCTCAACTAAAAATGTGAGTGACTCATCAAACTCGACTGGCTCATCTGACTCGAGTGGCTCATCTGACTCCAGTGGCTCATCTGACTCGAGTGATTCATCTGACCCGAGCAATTCATCTGACTTGAGCCACTCATCTGACTCCAGTGACTCATCCAGCTTCAGTGACTCACCCAGCTCCAATGACTCATCAAACTACAGCTCCAGTGATTCATCAGACTCCAACGACTCATCAGACTCCAATGACTCATCAGACTCCAACGACTCACCAGACTCCAATGATTCATCTGTCTCCAGCTCTTCTAGTTCAGTCTCATCTGGAAGTGGCTCATCCAATTCTTTAAAGGACCAAGGATCCAGATTGAGTCATGAGTCCACTGATGAGTCCTACAACTCTGCAGAGAGGAGGGGTGAGGAGAATGGACATGACTTCTGCAGCATCCCTGGGCAGCAAGGTGGTGCTGTTCGGCACCTTTCCCAACAACATCGTGGGCTTGGAACAACAACTGAAGATTCACTTCAAGACAGCCTTCCCATTAAAGATCAGAGGCTGTTTCTTCATGATGACCATCAAATGTTCCAAAGTGATGTCACTGCTCCTAATCTTCAAATTTACAAATGTAAAAGTGACATTAACAAGTCATCCAATTTTCAGGAGCTTTCCTGCTCCCCAGTTAGTGTTAGTTCTAAATATTTTCCAGAGCTGTTCGGCTCCCCTGTTGTGTTACCATGTTTTGATTATGTATTTCCAGATACCAGTCCTGGAGGTGAAAATGAAGGAATTCCAAGACACAAGTTTGGATGTTCCAGGATAGATGGGAGTTTGGATGGCGCTCCAACAGAGTTGACCATGGATAATCCCCCAGGACCCATATTGAGGTCACTTCCGAAGCATCTGCTTCCACCTGAGTTTAAAGTGAGGCAAAACCCCGAAGTTTTCTGGCCAGATGAACACCAAATTGCCTCTTCACCTTGGCCCTTGTTTGACGGAGGGGGAGGGTGCCAGGACAGTTCAACTTCGGATCATCAATTCAGACAGGACTCAACTAACAGCATCGTGCTTAATCCCAGTGAATTCGCATCACCATCATGCCCATCCCGGAAGGAGTGGCTCAGTTGGATCAAGGATGCCGGAATGACTGACCCAGGTGACCTCTCCACACACACAACCTGGAAGGAGTGGCTGAGCTGGATGAAGGAATCAAGACTTCATTAAATATTGTCAGTTGTAAATTTTGTATTTGTTTGATCTACGTTTTGAGTTTGTTATGTTTTATATGGACATGTTTGTTACACTTGGCGTAAATTATTATTCTCTTTCGAATTGTATTGCCATGTCTCTCACCTTTTAGCATGGACTGCATCATCCAATTTTGTGTGGACTCAGTAAGCTGATGTCAATAGACCTTTTAACTCATGATTTTCTTATGGTAACTGTTAGTTTCAATTATTTTATGCCTGGTGCTTTCCGGTACCCGAGCCTCTTTACTGTCATCAAGGACCTCATACTGATGTCATCAAGACGTGCCTCCTGCAACTGAAGACCCAAAGACCGGAGTACCCCTTGTGGAAATGGAGTGAATTTAGACCAAATGAACGACGGATATCAAGTTCTGCTACGAAGACTACCAGAATCATCAACAGCCAAGTCACCAATCATCATCATCCTGAAGTCACAGAAATTAACAGCAAACAGGACTCTTAAACATCAAAAAGGGGGAGAGTGTGACAACAGGTGGAGCTGTTGTGCAGCCAAGCATACAGCACTCTCTCTCAGACGCTACCAAGACTTCACACAGTTCAGACGCATCAAGGATTGCTCTCAAGAACATCACTGATACCTTTGTTACAATATATGCAAATTTAAAAAAAAATCTGTATGATCGTTTTCCTAAAATTTGATTACTGCCAAAATTGATGCATGCAAAATCTGCAATTAATTAGTGTGTTTGTGCCCTTTGAGCTCTTACAGAAAAAAGTATTTTAACCTTTTTCTTCAAATTTGTGGCAAATGTATTGGTTTACATCCATGGGAATACATTTCTGACATTTTTGTGTGACAAATGCATGTAATGCTCTATTCTGTGGTACATAACCAAAAACTCAATTTATAACTTTTAAGCAGTCATCAGGCCAAACATGCTGTTACCATGGCAACCAAACGAGTCTGTGAAATTTTTTTATTTTTCATTTTTGGAATGTATGGGTCCCATAGACTACCTGTGCAAAATTTTAGAAAAATCTGTATGATCAAACTACCACGGTTGAGTCACCTTAAACTTGAAGAAAAAGGTTAAAATTTTACTGTAAGTCATCAAAGTACAGCAACACACTAATAATTTGCAGATTTTGCTAGCGTCAATTTCAGCAGAAATCAAATTTTAAGAAAACGATCATACAGATTTTTTTTTAAACTTGTATATATCATAAACAACTTAAATTCAAACTAATGGCAAAAAATAAAAAAAATTCACCGAGTCATTTTTTTTCTACAGTACCATGACTGTGCCAATGTCAATTTAAAGAAAAAAAAAAGATTTTAGACACAGTTGACGGAATTCAACCTCAAAAATTGTTGGATAAAGCTGGGAAGCTGAAACTTTCAAGTAGTATAGAAGAGATGTTACTGCATTCAACAAAAAAATAATTATGCATCTAGCTGTATTAGATCTAATTTAAATGGCAATTTACTAGCAGCTGTGCTGTCAGAATCAAAATGTAGAAAATGGTAACGTCACAACTTCTTCAGGGCCTGCAGCAGTCGTGACGCTATGTTGCTAGGCAACCAGGCTGCTCAGAAATATGTGCACTGTACCATGCGTGAGTCACCTTAATTGATTGAGTGAGATGGTTGCACAATTCCTTTGAGCCAAGATAGCTTGTTTGCAAGTTATTACAACATAAAAATTATCATAACTCAAAACAGCAAGCTATCATGGCTCAAACAAATTGTGCAACCGTCTGACTCAATCATTTGAGCTAACTCAGAATTTCAGAATTTATAGTGTACCTAACATACAACCCAAAACTAAAGTAAAAACTTTTTCTGCCAGAATTCCTCTGTTATTTACTGTTTTTCCTTTCTCCTTGCCACCCCAAATCTCCTAAAAACTACCTCTTACTCCTCACCACAACTTTATCTCACTTGATTAAGACAGCTGGCAAAGTAATTTCAATTTAATAGCAACGGACACAATATCAAAAAATCAAAAGCAACGGGGTTTTTACAGGCTGAATTGTACCAGCTTAAGGTAAATTTCATGCAATATCAAAATATACTTGAGAGTAGGTAAAGGGAGGAAGTGACTCGGGGGGAGCCAAAAGGTGTGAAACGGTACACTGTAAAGTAGTGGCCGATTCTTCCTTCCTGCTTGGGTGGTCTTACTTTATTTCTGTATTCATTATTCAATTGTAACTGCTCAAAAATATTTTAGGATTTCAAATGCTCGAAATACATGTTTTCATGTGATATATCTGTGAGATAAATTAATTCCCAAAGGCAAAAACTCAAAATGTCTCCAAAGAATATAAATCTGGTGATCCCCTCTGTATCAAACGATGGATCTGTAGGTAATATCAATATGCAAAAAATTGAAACAACAAATCACTTTGTTCATAGACATTTTTCAATGACATTGAAGTCAAATTTTATCACATATTTACATTATGTAAAGTAAAATCTTCTTACACTGTTAGGGTAGATGGCTTTGCCAGCTGGCATACAATCTATTGTATTAACACAATGATTCTTTTAGCATCCAATCATGTTGATATAGCATGTATGCCTTTGAAACGGAATTATATGATACCAATACAGGCAATAGGAATGAAAGTCTGTGTTCTATCCGCCCACTGATAAATTATGTGAGCATGGATTTGGCATTCCATCTAAGAAACTTGTGGTACTAATAACAAGCCAAGCAATGAACTATTTCGCATTTAATGCAGGTCACATTTTTGGATATTTTTGATACTTAAGTAAACGTTGGTACAATTACAGCTGGTCAGCCTGAAATGTAAAAAATGAGTTTGGGCTCATACAGATTTTTGACTGATGAAAGCAGATGAAGTGTCATCTTCTCTGTATGCAACATGGGAAACATAGAGGCTGTTTTATAAGTCGTGATCATGAGAAGGCCATTCGATTTGTCATAACTGATTTTTTAGCTAAAATCTGATGCATAATCCTTTTGTTTGCAGGATAAGTCTCCTTAAATCAAATTGCCATTGAAAGTATTGGGTATGATCATGACAAATCAGTAGCATCATGACAATCAAAGTGCCATTATCACAGTGCAGCTGTCCACTCTGTTTGCATATCAAATTTTCTGGCTGTAAATGGGCTGATATTTCGAATATTTTACCTGCTGATTAATTTCAGGTACAGTACAACCCAAAATAAAGTATGATTACCGCAGTAGGAAGGAAGAATCAGCCACTACTTTACCCTTTCACACCTTTTGACTGCCCCTGAACCACTTCCTACTTTTCTGAAAATGACAACTCTTTGGGTAGTCCATGCCACAGGCATTACATTTGTTCAAAACACTCCTGTGGTAGCCCATCGTCTCTCAGCAGCAGACTGAACACTCCTGTGAGGCTGAACAAGGCAGGCAAGTCCTTGTTAGGCCCACTCTGCACTGCAGCGATGTTCTGGTAGTAGGTAGCAAAATAATTGAAATAATTTAAATATTTATTTCATATGTAATGTAAATTGGTACGGTACTCCCCAAATAACAGGGTATAGTAAATATTCAATCGGGTACTCTTCCTTCAACTTACTTATGTCGATATTCTTTTGAAAACATTCATCAAATTTTATTGTAAATCTGTAAGATGTAAATAAATATTAATTCATCAAAAATACAGATATACAAGTATATAAATTTGTTAGATGTAAATAAATATTAATTCATCAAAAATACAAGTATATACATATAAGTAAACATATAACTGACTAATTTTTTTCATTCATTAATGGCTTCTCTGCCAAAAAACAAATAATATAATGGAAATAACGGTCAAGGACTATGTGATGAGTCATCATTATTCCAAGCATCAGTTAACCTGTAATGTCATTTCCATGGAATGGATGTCACATTTCAAAGGTTTCACAGTGTGAGGCATTGTAGCAAACAATTCAGGGTATAATGCCACTCTTGGTTTCTGTGTAAGCATGTGGTAAACAACCTGCTTATTCCATGGAAATATGACCTTTGAAGGCCATGGAAGTAGTTTAATATCATCATACTTTATTCATGGTGACAATTACTCTACAGGTATTATTTGTTAAATTTAAAACAACATATACCGGAATTTGAAAGCCTGTAGGAACTGACAAAGTCCTTTGCATACGCTAAAAAAATATTGTACGAAGTAACTAAAAAAACTGCATCTGACTTTTCGATGAGATAAAAAATAAATTCCTGATGACAAAAACTGCCATACGTCAAATGAAATCGGATGTTCTCTCGTAATAGTAGGTTTGCCCTAAATGATGGTTCTGAAAAAATGTAAACAAACTAATGTATACATGTATGTAATTATTGCTTCCTTTGAGCAAAGCAGTTCCGCCGTGGCCTAATGGTTAAGAGTGCTTGTTTGCACAACCACTGGTTCTGAGGGCGTGGATTCGAATCCCACCCCGGAACTCAATTTAGTCTGAGCCCATGTGACATTAAATGGAGGCGGGTTGTATCCAGTGTTCTATGCTGGGGCAACTGAAAGACCCTGGGCATCCCTGAATTAATAGGGTATGTACCAGACTCACAGTCTTCTCATCTCATCATCATACGGCGATCGCCTGCCTCGATATAGCCCTCTAAGGTGCTGTGAGGCGTAAAAAACAAACAAACAAACAAAATTTCCTTTGGGCAAAAACGCTCTGTATAGACAATCTCCCATAGCCTAATTGTAAGAGCACTATGTTTGAGATGATGCTGGTTTGAAACTTTGGTCCTGGAACTGAAATGGACTGATTTATAGGCCCTTTAATAGCTTCTTAAGCTGTGGCCATGCGGAGTAGCAACTTGTGTTGACATGGGTCAGCCACTCTCCTTGTCAGATTTGAGCAGCAATACCTCTCTTTTGCGCATATTTCACTTTTAACCGTGTTTCATTATGGATAAAAATCACTTGTGCTTCTGTATTTTGTTGTAGGAATCTATGTAAATGAAGATTACTTCACTTCACTTTAATTTTCACCTTAAAGAAGTAAGAGCTCTGTGAGAATGGTACAACATCTATTGCTGGGAAATAGCTCTTGTCAATTTCATATACATCACATATATCATGTATAATGTACAATTATATCATTGCTCAAATGCATTGGGTAAATTGTGAAGCACCTTGAGTAGAATACTTTTCAATATTGGAGCGCTATATTAATTGAATGAATTCAATAAATCCAATTCAATAAAATTCTTATGGTTTTGGCTGTTGGCATACTATTATTCATTGTATTAACGTAAGGCTTCTTTCGATATCAAATTATGTTGGTATAGTATGCCTTTGAAAAGGAATTGTATGTCAATGGGAAAGCTAATGTAAAGAAAGGCTGCGTTCTATACACCCACACAATGGCAACACATAGAAGATGTAAGGATGTATTTGGCCATTCATTCAAAGAAACATGTAGTACTATAATGACAAGCCGGGGGCCGAATGAGCGTAGAGCCAAGATTTTCCAAGTTATGAAGTCATACATTTTGAAACTGTTCTCAGGTAAACAATAGCATCAATGAAACTCAATTATTTACGACAATACCATCTTAATCTTCAATCTTTATTTAGATATGCATTAATCCAAATGCTTGGTATTTGCATACCTGAACATTTTGATTGTTGAAAAAACTGTTCTTGTTTATTTCTATGAGTCAATCGATATTTCTGAAGAAAATGAATTATACTAATTTCTAGTTGCTACAACAATGTAATTTTGCAAGAGGCATTTTCTGTTTATTAAGGTGGCTCGCTACTCATGAGAAATGGTACTAAGCGCACATTCACACGCAGCCAGGCAGGCCCTATCTCTCGTGACGTCACCTCAGCATGCTGGGCTCTGCTGAGACTCCTTTTCATCTTTTTTTAATTCCGAAAATTCCATGCGACGGCCGCTTCGTTTGCGATTTGTGCCAGTTCTACTGCGGTTAGAGACTTCTCGTTTAGAGCATTAGGTGCGCTATGACAAAATACTATAATCTGACAGACTTTCAGTTCTCTACTCTCAGTAGAAAATTTCTGCAAGCGATTTTTGGCAAGCATGTCTAATTTCTCAAAAATGACTCTGTGACATAAATAAATTTTTGTATCAATATCCAGGCCCGTTGGGCCATATGTCTGTATCATTATATTTTTCCTCACTTTATTTGGAAGCAAATAACAAAGAAATAAAGAATTCTATCTCGTCATTTTTTTTTGCGCTATGGTTCATAAAAAATATTTAATTTTCAAAATTGAAACTTTTGTTCCGAACCCCTAGAAAAGTTCTTTAAAGTAAATATTTTTCTATGGAATTTGGGTCTGCTTTTCCATCAACCTTTTCTCTTTAATTCCATGCTTCATTTGATAACATGGGATGAATGGCCACTGAATGGCAAGGAAAACTTTACAGAAAAAAATTAAGAAAAAATTGAGTTTTTCAGGTTTGCATGGACTGACTTTCTTTTACATAACCTCAAATATTTTGAAAGAAAGGCTGGTAGCGACCACTTTTGTTTACATATCCTTGCTATAAACTATATTTTGGATCATTTTAAACTATTTTAAAGAAATCCTATCTTAGAAAGTTCATGAGTATCGAGCCACCTTAAGCTGAACATGTACCACTTTGCTCATAATTTAACCTCTCAAAATATCTACTAAAGGGGTCATTTTACTAACTAGACTTGCTAAATGTTCACCTTTTCATTTAACATATAAGAGCTCTGCTAATTGCTACCCGTTTCTTTAATTGATGACGAAGAATGGTTTATGCTTCTACATTGTCAATTATTTGCAGTATACTCTGAAAACAAGCTCTCTTAACTTACGACGATGATAATAGATACAAGCTGATTTTATAGTCGAAGATATATGAATAACAATTTTGTGGTAGTTTCAATGGTCTCGAAATTTATACGGTCAGTGATCCAGTTTGTGTTACAGAGTTAGACTTTTTAAAAGGCTCTGCATTTGATTGTGCATGAGAAAGGAAGCTGATGTTTTTTAATTATTCAAGAATCTGGACCAGATGACTAGCTGTTGCTTTGCAAACAGGCATACCAGCAATCTATGTTACTTTTAATTCAACGAAGAAAGTAATGAATTGGGATTGTTCACGTGGCACACATGATGGAAGTCAGAGATCCCAAAATAGAATAGTGTCCTTGAATTTCACATCATACTAAACTTTCCATTGACTAGTAATTTAGACCATAAGCTCTGGGATAGGATATCCCAGGAAGTTTATGATCCTGAGTGGGTGTCCTTGAAATTGGCAGGCTTCTATAAGCTGCCACTTGGTCATGACAGTGATGTATGATTATCCATTTTCAACCTGCTTGTGATGTTCACCCATAACTGCTGTTTTTAGTGAGGTTTTTTTTAATGCTAGCCAATGTGCTCTTTTGTTCAAGTTAATTCACCCCAAAAGGCTGTCCAAACAAAATCAATAAAAGTAACATTTCCCCGTGGCGAGACCCTGCCAATTCTGATTTATAATAACGGTTCTGTCTGAGTCTGTTTCGCTGAGCGAAGTGATGCTAATGATACAAATAGAAATATCGTTGCGATAATTGACTTGCTTGCAAGTCTATCGCACAGCGGCCAAATTCCAACGTAAAATTCAATTCAGCTGAAATAGGATAATCCAGTGGAGTTCACAGATACATGCAATGCCATGCATACCAGTGAAATGCTACAGATGTTACTACCAGTGCTCATGTAATTGAAAACCTTTACATGTATTCAGGGAATTTCCATTCATTTACTTGGCAAGTGAAGCAAATGACATTTAATGAAAGCAAAACAGAAGGGCAGGTTGTGTGGCTCAAAGAAATTCATTCAGCTCAGGAAGCAATCTTAAGGAAACCTTACATAATGGGAGTGACCTGCATCTCTATAGGCATCTTTTCTGCAATGGCATTATAGTGTTTGTAGTTATATATGAAATAGTAAACCTGAAATGGTGGATTCAATAGAGAAATATATATTAGTCTGCATTTGTGTTTATTATTGGCAGAAAACCAGAGAGGCCATTTGGAATTCATTAAATTTTCTTAAAGTAGTTCTCATTAGCCCTCAATTTGGCCCTCAAAATACCCCTGTATAAGTTATTCAATTTATTGTAGAGATGTCTGGTGTAATATCACTATTAAAACGTTTTTTCTTAGGTCCCTCGCCCCCCTTTTTTAAGGCTCATCCACTTTTGGAGCAGATTATTTGGAACATGAGTTGGTCCAACCAACCACAACTAACTATCATATTTTGAGTGTAAATGGCAAAATCAGTCCAATTAAAACAAGTCATTTTTCAGACAACTCCCACAGTAAATAATTTGTCCTTGAATTTCCTAGTGTACTAAACTTTCAATTCACTAGCAGTTTGGACCATATGCTCTGGGATATTCCTGGAGATTTATGTCCCTCAGTTGTTGTCCTTGAAATTGTCAGGCTTCCCTTCAATAATCTGCCTTTTGACAATGACAATGATGTATGTTATCCTTTTAAACCTAGTTGTGACATTTTCTAAATGCTGTTATCAGTGAATGAGCAGTTTGATAAAAACTGAACAGTGACGATAATAGGACACTGACGAAGATAGGAAAATCATACCCAACCCATATTTAGGAAGTAAATATGGCTAGGGTATGATTTCCTATTTTCGTCAGGGTCCAATTATTGTCACTGTTCAGTTTTTTGAATGCCACTATTTAGCAAAGACGTTTTTATCAAACTGCTCATTCACTGATAAAAATAGGAAATCATACCCTACCCATATTTACTTCCTAAATATGGGTTGGGTATGATTTTCCTATTTTCGCCAGGGTTCTATTATCGTCACTTTTAAGAAAGCCTTCCTTATTTAACCCCATTTTGGATAGGTGGGGAAAATACTACATGATTCTTAAAGTTAAATCGATTTTGCATACAATAATCCATTTGCAGCATTAAAGACCGTATTGATAATAATTATTAAATTATACACTAAAATTTCGAGATTTCGCACTAGCTCTCACAACCTTCGAAATGAAACTGGAAGACATGAAAGCCCAAAGTTACCTGTAGAAAACAGAATTTGTAATAAATGCGATTTAAATTAAGTTGAAAATGAAAAACATTGTTTATTGTTATGTCCTAGCCATGGATTACACCGGGAAAATCTTATTACTATATCGTCCAGTGTAATATGCAACTTCAATCAACTCGATAATTTCAGAATAGCAGCTTAAACTTTGAGTAGTCAAAAACAAATTTTATGTTGATTTATGTCTTGTGCAGCCTGCATGTTTGCATCATGCTAGCTGTTAATCCAACGTCACTCCTTTAAGTTATTTGATACTTCACACTTTGATGACACTGCCTGATGTTCGTTAGTACAGCATCCATATTTTGCAAGTGATATCCTTTAAGGCTCTTATCATGCACTCTTATACGTCTATTAGAGTGGGGAGAATTGAAACAAATCAGCTTGTGACAAGGAATTAGCACTTCGTTCAAGATATATTCCAAACAATTTAAGGCAAATTCGCGAAATAGATATAGATTTACAGCAGTTTTTACTTTTAATGAGTATTTTGTGATAAACATATCTGCACTTCCTCCCTGACAATGTTTAATGGCCAAGCATGTGATATACACAGGGTAGATGCATGGTTTATAGATGGGAAGAATCAATACCACAAAATCGATCTCCAACAAGCTCCAATCATGTGCCATGTGGCCCACAGATGATCATTCATCTTTGCTTCAGCTCATGTAGTTAAGAGAGATGGTTCAGATGAAGAAGAAGCCTGGAAAGATTTCTTTCTTCTCGTCTTGGCCTCTGAACCTGTGCGCTCTGGAAATATGGATGTCTTGTGTGAGATTTTCGACCTTTGACCCGAGGCATAGCATCTTCAGCACCCTCCAGCTGAGTTTAGTGTCATTAAGAATCACTTTTATTCTCTTCAGTCAAATGTACAGTGGCGTAATGATACGTATTTTATTTTACAGAAAAGATCTAACGAAAACCGCCTCATATTAAAAAAATTAAACATTGTGCTTGTGTAATTTTTTTATTGTGCAAACGTTCCAGATAAATCTGCTGACATATTCACTTTGCTCACCATACTACCCCTCAGTATAGTGATTTGACTATAATGGACATCACCAGCATGCTAACACCCAAATATATCTGATGTTATACCCTCCAAAACAAAAGCAATATTTATGATGAAGAGAAAAGATAGGTAATGATAAAAACCAGTCATTTCAAAGCAGAAATTCTACTGAACAGAAAGATAGTACATCCATTGGAATTTGTGACTGCATGTAAACGAGTTCGTACCAGGAGTTTGTGTATATGTGATTGAAAAAACCTTTACATGTATTCAGGGAATCACCATTCATTTACTTTGCAATAGAAGCAAATGACCTTTTAATGACAGCAGAAAAGAAGGGCAGGCTGTATGGCTCAAAGAAATTCATTCAGCTCAGGAAGAAATCTTAAGGAAACATTACATAATGAGAGTGACCTGCATCTCTTTTGGCATTTCCCATTGCAATGGCATTATAATATTTGCAGTTTCACATACATGTAGTAGTAAACCCACCACGTTGGATTCAAGAGAGAATGATATATTATATTCTTCTGCATTTTTGTTCATTGTTTATAGAAAATGGCTGGCATTTATAAATCTTCTTGAAGTATTTCCTCAATTGGACTAAATTTGGCCATCCAACAAACAATTATTGTACTATTTCAACTTTCAAGTGTAAAAGGCTAAATCAGTCTTGTTTAAAAAATAACGTGCAAGCGCTTTAAGCAGCGCAGGCCTGAATAATCTGTCACTGATGAGTTTGGAGTGGCAACCCACTGACCAATGAACAGTACAACTTAGGCTTTAAATTCTAGGGAAAAATGCACTAAAACTGCCTAATCTCAAAGCAAACTTAACTGATTGACTTCTAATTTTTGATGTGTATTATTTGTACTATAATATAGCATACTGGCTACATGGCAGTGCAGCAGAGCAGCAGCAGCTCACCATTTACAATCATTTAAATTTCCCGGGAAAAACTAGCTTTTTAGTTTAGTAAATAAAAAAATTATTGTCACAGAAGTTTACCAAAAGTTGATGGAAGCAAGATAAACTCATGATGAGACCATATGGCAAGTTTCAGAGTGATAGGTGTAACAGTGCGATCGCCTATATGGTCAGAGTTTGTAGAAAAATTCTAGGGGTAAAAGCAGCTGCGCTGCTAAAAACTAGTTATTTGAAAGGCAACTCCCACGTCAAATAATCCCACGTCCTTGAATTTATAGTGTACTAAACTTTCCATTCTCTAGTAATTTAGACCATAAGCTCTGGGATATTCCTTGAAATTTATGTCCCTCAGTTGTTGTCCTTGAAACAGTCAGGCTTCCCTTCAATAATCTGCCTCTTGGTCATGACAATGATGTACGACATCCACTTTAACATGGTTGTGATAATTATAGTCAAAATAATGCTATCAGTGGCTGAGCATTTTGATCTTAGCCTTGCCAAAAAATGATTTTTAGAGACTCTTTTTAAAACTGGGTCAGATTCACTGGCTTCCAGCCAATGCAAAACCAAGGAAACTGAGCATCGCAGTTTCAACACAGTATCAGAATAAGAATTTTATCTGGGATAGCCCCTGCAACCACATCGTCACAGCTTTCCAGCCAATAAATTGGCTGACAGTAAAACTGAGCATCACAGTGTAAACAGGTCTAATTTTTCAATCGTATATATGTATGCGCACGGTACATAAACCTTAGAGAATTGCCTTGGTGGGCCGATGCACTCTGTGGAGCATTTATACCTTGTTTATGATGAGACTGCGAATATTGCAGCTGGTCAAAGATGGAATGGTAACTTATGCATCACTATCACATTTCTAGCACTCTGCGATATCATACAATTCCTCTTCAAAGACACAATTATCCAAAGGATTTCTTGCGGAAAGTAACCATAGCAAGGGGATCTGATGGAATGATTTCAACTCAGATCTGCAATGTATAGAATCAATTTATGCCTTTCCTAGCTATATAACCAATACCTTTTTTCCCATACTATTGATAAGTATACATATATATGGCAAGTGCAGCCTTCAAAGCCCAGTTCTGTGTGCTTAATTGATGAGATGGGAGAGTGTTGGAGTCCTCTACAGATTGTAATCTTTTACCCAATTTCAGGAATCTTTTATGACCACAAACAGACACTTATATATTTATATGTACAAGGGGCCACCAATTAATGTCTCTTCCACACAACATCCAACTGGGATTTTTCTCTTGACGGTCGATTCACGGAAAATATTTTGGGTTCCCTTCACCCAGGGTTTGATATATTGTGTAACATCTTGAACATGAATGTTTCAATCTTACCAATACTTCTTACAAAGTAACAGAAGTCCAAATGTGTTTTATTCCAGGCTGCTCAGGGCGATACAGGAGTGCAACAGGGGTCAACTCTTGGGTAACACCTTTTCATGACTGTTGTGAACAATTTGCCTTGCTTGTGTATTATCAAAATGGTTGGTGTTCAGGTATAACATAGCTAGGGCAGGGCTTGAATATGCTTACTAATCCACTAGCAGACAGGACTTACATATTTTGCAATGCTAGAGAATAGATTCATCTATGACATCACACTTCAAAAGCATAGAAAGAACTTGAGATTCCACGTAAAATAATTGTAAATATAGCGAGGACTGTAATAACAAGGCAGATATTTCACAGTCAAAATCGTTCATTTACTGAGGGGCAATAGTCATTGATAACGTGGGGGGGGGGGTATGCTCTGAGGGACCATTAAAAATTTGTGACTGGGGCCTTGGAGTTTTGCCCAAGCAGGTCCAAATGTTTCACTGAAACACGCAATGCATACACTCAGGGGGTAATAAAAATCTGTATGGATAGGAGGCATTATTTTTTCACAGGAAGTTTAGTAGCTTAATGTTTTAATTATGATAATCTTTCCCTTGTCAAAACGTAAAACAACAATCTACACGTATGTTACATGTAGCTCAAAAGAATTGGGCAACTATCTCACTCACTCATTTAAGCTTACCCAAAGTTCAGATTTTAGAATGTGTGTTATTTATAAGACCAACATACTCAACCACTGCTGAATCCACAAATTTACACCATAGATGCATGGTCTCTGATTGGAAGGATCAATGCCAAGAAAATCAATATCCTACATTTTCCAATTAGGTGTCATGCAGCACATGGATGATCACTCATCTTTGCTCTGATTCAGTTATGATAGAAAATTGACCAACTAGGCAAGTGTTTGGGCAGATGTGACTGGTTAATTCCTTGCAATTCCAGGCATCCCCTGTCTATCATATCAACAGTATTATTGTAGTAATGTCGTCAAATGAATTTGCTTTTGTTTTGTCCAGCTGATCTATGAAGGAACCTGACAGTTGTCGACCTGTAGGGTTGACCAGACTCTCATGATCACCACACGAAAAATGTAAAACTTGAGAGAGCCATTGAATCTAAAACTTGGGCAATGTTTCTCTAGTTTCTGCCCATGGGCACCGTTCTATGGCTCCCTGAGCTGTAATACACATGTAGTGGAAGGCTGACCATTAATTTCATGGCTGCATTTCAGGCATAACTAGAGGCAATCATTACTTATAAATACCGGAGTTTTTTTCTTGCATTAATATTTCCTTGTTCAGTTTGGGTGGAATAAAGAGACTTTGAATAAATCATGTCTGGTAGTTGTCGACCCGTATGGAGTCACTTGATTTAGAAACAAATATTTTATCTAGATTGTCTAGAGAACAAAATAATCAAATATATCCAGCTTTGTAATACATAGATAATATCTCATCCAGGAAAACTGAATATCTAATGGTCACCCCCAAATTTGGACTAAATGTATAAATAGTGTACAGTGGTACCTGCGTTGTAAGACCCCCTTACCTGTTGTAAGACTGACATGCCTTATGTGACCGCGCCTTCCTCACACTCTGAGTAGTATTTTTAGTGCATTTTTAACCCAATGAGAGACCACACGTCACAAAAGACCGCACTTCATGGCCGCAAAAGGGGCGGTCTTATAATGCAGAGACCACTGCATTCAAAATATTGCAAATGAAATGGCATTTACGGCTGTGTCATCTCGAGTCATTTGTACAATATTCCTCTTCCCTCCATCTACTGTGGGCCTCTGAACCACCTCTTACATTGTTGTGACGGTCTGAAGTAAGATTTGATGCCATATTCAAGCAGGATGTGACACCTTAACTGAGATTTGACGCTCTCAAGCTGAATTTAAAGTGCCCTCGGCTCCATAAGCTGCTTTGAGACTGTGTCAAATGTATCTGGTAGCAGCTTAATCTGATGGAAAACAGCAGCCCAGTCTCAGAAGGACTCATCTTTGCTTTAGGTGTAGACTTACTATCAGGAAACAACTAATTGATATCCTCTGTTACATATTATACTAGTGAATACTTTTGATAGTTTTTGGAATATTAAGAATTATTCAAATCTATGTATAATCCTTTTATTAATATCAGTTGATATTAGTTTTGTGATTTTCAAACTAGAATATAATTGTTCTTAGCTTATTCAAAATGGAACCACATAACCATCATGTTTCCTTTGATATTAGTCACATAAATGTTTTCTTCTTTATTTATTGCAGTAGCCATTCCAACTTTTGCACCTTTTCCAATCAGCCTGCACGACACTTGCATGAGTTTTAGTTATCTATCTTCAAATTTAGTTAAAATCCTCATCATGTTGAACACGGCACAGGCGATTAAAGCCAGCCTTCTTCACCACATTTAATTTCATAACTACCAGGTTCCCTCTTGTGAATCTGTTAACCCAGGCTAGACGTCATTATGATAACTTCAGGCTATGAAAAACCAGCTTCTAAATGACAGCTTTGCAAAATTTGCATGTTGACACTGCTGCGAACAGTGTAGCGCATATGAAAAGTATACTTTATATCATATTTATGTTAGAGCATATTTTGCAATTGATTATTACTTAAGAGAGATTGGTTTTTCAAATGAGTAATAATAGGTCTAAGCTTGATACACACATCCTTATAGGGTTCTGACATTAATTTTGGTCAGTCAGCTCCTGACCGAATGGAGCATGCATGTGAGAATCTTCGAATGTCTTAACTGCCACCGAGATCTGTCTCATTCACCCAAATGCACATGCCGCATTAGCAAGGAGTTACCATTGCTTTAGTAAATGTCATGTCCTATAGAGATGCAGGTCACTCCTATTATGTAAGGTTTCCTTTAGATTGCTTCCTGAGCTGAATGAATTTCTCTGGCCCACGTGACCCGCCCTTCTGTTTTACTCGCATTAAAGGCCATTTGCTTCTCTCAAACCAAATTAAAGTCACCTGGTTCCAGTAAGTGGAGTAGTTCTCAGTCACTTGTTCATTTCTTGTAGATTCTCAGAATCATTGTATGCAAAATGTGTATAGAGACTATAATTCATAGGAAATTAACAAATCGTTTTATACGATGACAGGAACCTAATAATGGATGATGTCTGAAAATGAACGGTATCAGGATTGCACAGTGCGAGACTTGGAGTCGTAAAAACTCGCAAAAGTTATTAAATAAATTCAAAAAAAGGCCAAATAACTCAACACAATTTCAAGACAAATCCTTCGGCTCTATTTTGAAGCACTGGTATACTATTGGACTTGTTTACCACCCACGCACTCTCGTGACATTTCTTTGTTGCTTTCTTGGGCTTAACTGCCTGCCACCTTTACTCATTTCTTGCATGTGTGACAAACATTTATTCATAGCTCCTATAGGCATTTTCACTAAATGTCCTTCCTTCAAATTGATTTCTGTGCTAGCTTTATGGTGACTGGATGCCTTCTTCCATGTAACCATGTGCCTTGTGATGACAAATGTTCAGGAAGCAGGAAGAGCAGTAAATATTGAGGCTTTTTTTATTTTCAAATTAACAAAATGTGAGCAGTTAATAAACGAATTCAGTTCCAGAGCACACACACAGATTGATGATGCTGATATCACATTAGTAAGAGGGCCTGCTTAGAAATTAGAATCTTTACCTAGGTCAATTTCAAGATTTGAACATCAGTCTCATAGGCATTCCCTACAGTAACTGTGGCGTGTTGTTTTTTAATCTTTTTTCTGTATCCTGGCAAAGAAACATTTTAAATCATACCACAGTCAAGAAAAGCTAAGACGCAAAATGTGACAGCCGATTATGCTGGCTGATACACAAAAAATATCTTTATCAGAAGGTTGTTAGAAGCAATGATGAGCTCCATGATTTGTTGATGATCTGAGATCAGACTAATACACGGATAAAGGAATGGCAAAAGTTGCATCTCTGTCATTTCTCATTGCATTTTCTGTCTTGAATGGCGTTGTGCTTGTCTACTGTATCTGTGGATAATCCAGCACAATTTTAAAATTTCATGCTTTCCAGAATATTTACTGATGCATTAATGTCAGGTTTGTGTCATGTTTTATGTTCTTGCCAAAGAACTTTGATCTGATCATGTTTGAATATTTATTCAATATTGAGCCATTATTCTCTGATAATGTTTCGATGTCTATTCATTATTCAAACTTACACATGATATTAATTTTGGCTTCAATGATGAGCCAAAATGACTGGTTGTGTTCATATATATCCTAAATACTCTTCAAGATAACTCATAGCTCTTTTTTCAGAACATGCAGAAAGGTATTTCGCTTTCAATGTATGTATGGACAGAGGGTTAGCTCATTTGTTAACCTCCCCTCTTGAGGTCTTTCACATGGTACAATGTATAATATTATTATAATAATGTGGAATGTTCTGTTGGATAAAATGTCCTTCTCTTCGTTTCCCAGTTTCCACGCATTCATTTTTTGAACACCAATTTGTCATGTACAATTATTACCTCTTAAAATGCTTTATCTTTCCTTGCAAAATAAAATTTATTGCCGAACAACAGAAATATGACACTTAAAATTTGACAAATTGCATGTTGGGCAGATAATTTACTGCATCATTAGAACTGCACAGGAATGAAGTAGGAGGGCCTGGGCATTATTATTCAATTACAACCTCCCTATGTTTATTTCTAAAGCAATTATTTAGCAATTATATCAGGTAGATGATTTTTGAATTATTAACCTGGCCTACACATATTTGTTTTATTGCTCTTCTGTCTCTGTAAATCATCAATCATGTTCTCCACCCTAATGTTCATTTTACAGGAAACAGCTCCCCCTGTGGAGATGCGCCCTCTGTGTACCATTCTAATTTTTATGTAAACTTATAATAGAGGTCCCCTCCTTCATATGCATGCACAAAACATTGAGGTACATCCAGTGTGCAAGCCACATTCGCCGCATCAACTTCGCTTATAATTAACTGAAGCAGTAACTTTGAGCGCCCCCTGTTGCCTGCATCCACAGTCAATCATCCAAAATGCGATACAAAATGATACCCGCTGCTGCATGCAGACAATCTCTAAATCGTGCCCAATTTTACAATCGGGCATGACTCTTTCTCCTATTGGCAAACTATTGCGACTATTGGCAAATTATTTCTCCTTTTGGCAAAATCTTGCCATCTTTCCCAAAGGCACAATTTCCTATTTCTCCTTTTGGCCAACTATTCTAACTATTGGCAAACTTTGCCAATCTCCACAATTGTCTTTTTGGGCTCAGAACATTGCTATTCTAACTATTGGCACACTATTCTAACTATTGGCAAAATTTGCCAATCTCTAAATATCTTTTCAGGCCACTTAGAACATTAACAAATAGCTATACCGTGCCCATTCCTGCAATTATCGCCCAGTTTCGATATTAAAAAGTGGGGCACAGCAGCGGAAATCCCGAAAATGCGGGATTCGGTTTTTTGCGATTTACGTTGCTTCTAGGAAAGATACAAACTTGATTTTTTTACCATTAAATTCGGCTTGAAAATAGCTATTTTTAGAGGTCAGATTCCTCGCCGTACCTAGATTAGAACATTTTCGAGAATTTTTCAAGTTATATTAATTAGTGGATTTAATCAAATCTCACAGAATTATTAATTTTCAATTTTAACGAATATTTGAACATTTTCCAAGCTACGAACTTCTAACCTAGCTGAATGAACAAGTCTCTCCAGGACGCATCTATTGGTGTAAAAATTTCGCATCTATCATTATTAAAAGTCCTTAATTCGAATTAAAGACTTCTAATAATGATAGATGCGAAAATGTAAGGCTAGATTATTAATTTTCAATTTTACTTTTAACGAATTTTTGGATATTTTCACATTTATGAATTAGTAATATCGCTGAATGAATAAGTCTCTCCAAGACGCATCTACTGGTGCAAAAATTACTCTTCTATCATTATTAGAAGTCTTTCAAATAAAAAAAAGAGTCTAACTCACTTATTTCTTTGAAAAAATGGAAATCCCGTGTCCCGCGTCCCGCAAACGGGTCCCGCATCTCAGAATAGAAGTGATGGGCAATAAGTGCAGGATCGGGCACAGTCAATTCACTATTTGTGAATGTTCTAAGTGGCCCTAAAAGACATGAAATGAGCGATAATTGCAGAGATGGGCATGGTTTTTTCTTGCCAATATCTAAATCAAGTCTTTTTGACTATTTGAGATATTTGGAGATTGGCAATTTAGAGATTGGCTGACGCACCCTTGGGACAAAATATTTTGCTGTTAAAATATAACAGAGGTACATCGAGCACATACTAAGATAATGGGATTTGAAATCTGGACTTTGACACAATCCAAATTTTGGCCCTATATTTCACAGGGTCCCTAAAAAATTACCTAAAAGGTATGGAGTTCTAAAAATGCAATTGTTCCCACTTTTTAGTAATCAGTTGCCAGGGAAAAAATTATGAACAATATCTGAGAAAGGTGAGTATCAGCCCCAATGGTGAAGTGTTTGAATCTTAGAAGGAGTGCCTCTTAATATAAATACAGCCCTTACTACTGTGGGACACAAACCCTGAAACCAATTGATTTGAGTTATCAGCAAAAGGTCAGAGCATGACATTTCATGATAACACACTCTCAGTACTTGATTAGGATAACGTAACACTTGGACAAAAAGGCGAAATCAATAACCCAGGCCTTCTTCATCATTATGAATAGTATAAAAATGATTAAATAAAAGCTCTGATATTTTGTAAGCACACAGGTAAAATTGATACAAATATACAGCGCTATTAAAACAAATCTAAAGTATCAATTGGAAAAAGTCAATTTTTGGTTGGGATTTTCAGGACACAAAGTTTTCAGAGGTACATCATTGTATTTTCTAATTTCTGTCTTATGGCAGGCATAACTACAGAAATTAAAATAAGTTTGTCTGGTTTAAATAACAGGATCAAACAGTATATAAAAGAATACAGAAGAAAATGATATAGTACAGGCACTCCTTCTAAGATTCAAACACTTCACCCAACATCCATCAGTAAGAACTGAGGAAGGGGTTTGGATGAACCCTGAAAGCTCTTCAGCAAAATTTATGTTGTGAGTACTCGTCTAACATTCCTATGATATAGTACTTGATTGAAGAAAAGAGCGGTAAATGTCCCTCATAGATATTTGATTTGATTTTGGTCAAAATCCATACATCCCAACAGACCACTCTGAGCCTGGAAGCCAATAAAGAGGAAGCAGGGATATGGCAGTTGCTATTCCTGTAAAATCAATAGGGCCATGTAGCAGAGTCATAGAGAATAAAAGAAATAACAAAAGTAAGAATAAAAACAAAACAGCAAGATGATCAGTTGAGCGGTCTTTCAGACGACGAAGTGGGACCTCTGACATGTCACCTCTTAAAGAGACAGGAAAAAGAAACATAGCGAATTCCTGAAAGGAAAAAAAAACAAAAACATCTTTATGAAAGAATCCATTGACATAACACCTTGGCGAAATCCCATCCAATATGACAGATGGTGTCTGTTGCTAGTTCGAAGAGGCGTTCAGTATACACACTTTCAACTTGTTTGGTATATCTAACCAGTACAGAGGCAGATAGGCAAACGTGGCAGCTGCCATAAGCCGAACCTCTCAGCTTGAAAGGAAAGCAGGATTTGAGCTATTTTACCTCAAGAAAACCTAGATATCCTTGACAATGAATGAAATAGAGTCTGCCAGCTTTACCAAGTACTGTACAACAAGATGTTGACTTTAATTGGTGGAAGCATACGAATGCATTGCACATAGTAATTGTTATCATATTTACTCAGCACTTTAACAGGCATGCAGATAGACCCCCAATTAACCAACCAAGACCAGATAACGGTAGACTGTTGTGACCTCGATTCCTCAAGTTTGATGGTCAAAAGGTCACTCTAAGGTCACTGGGTCAGACTTGGTGTGTTGGATTCATTACGATTCAGTCTGAGGCAGTCGCAGTGAAGACTATCCTGGTGTAATGGCACATGAAATTGAGCTGTCTGAATTGCTTTCTTGGACAATGTCTTTCTGCATACTACTACACAGCTGTGCTACAATGGCATCTCCATTATTTATTGTGCACCAATGCATATAATTATGTCATCCTGCCAGATAAACAGATAAAACACCCATAAACCAGCTTGGAGGACCTTTAGAACACTTACCATTCTTTCTCTGAAACAACCATTTATCGGACTAAAAATTCCAACAATAATGTAAGCTGTGTGTTATTTGTCCGGGGTTAAGAACCAACCTTGAAACAATCCTTCAAACTCTTACGGTACCCATTCATATGCCTCGGCCATGCTCCATTGGGATGAATTCGGGAGCTTTGTAGTTGAAGGACAAAGGATTAGATGAATAGATAGATTAGATAAATAGATGGGTGAACCATAGATGGGTATATAAATAGATTAATAGAGATGGATAGATTGGTCTTTTTTGCTGGAAACTATAACCATTATATAGTAGCCAATATCTTGGTTACACTTCCTCTGATATTATAATGTAACTAAAACTCTATAGAGCTACATTAACGTTAAATTTGCAGATGCTGAACATAATTGTATAGTTATATTGAAAAGGGTGGTTTTTCTCTTATCATTGAGTTACCTTGAGAACAACAAAATGCAATTCATACTTGGTTTGGAGATTTGAAGATATTCCAAGGCCAGTTGCAAAGTTTAATGTAAAATCAAGTTTCAATAGACAAGATTCTGTATATCAATTGAACCTCTGATTGCAGGTGACAAATTTTAATAATATCATATTGATCTCATGATAAGATTTTTTTTTGTCAATCTGGAATGCTGGTCATGATGTGCAATAATATAGTTACTGTCAATGTTTTTGGTGCGTCTTTCTCTGTGTTTAAGACAAACTTAGTGTGCCATGTTGGTGCTACAGTTGAAAGAAACTAAGCCATACAATGAGGTTTTGAATAAGAAGATTTATCCCAGGTGATTAATATAGTTTCTCTCATGCAGTTCTTACATGTGGTAAAACAGTGTAGATGTTGATTAAAAAGTTTAGATGTTTAAGATTTACACATGCTCATACTTGGATAAATAAGAAAATAAGGAGATATTTCGACTTAACACAAGGCCCGTTGTAACATTTTAATTAAAAAGGTGCATTATCATAATATTATCAATCCTATCAATTGGCATAAGAGATTAGCATTTTATTTTTATCTATTTTATTTTTTTGTCTGATTCTGATGATCATTATGGCAATGGCAAATATCTTGCTTGTGAATTCCTCTGTCTGAGCTTGAATTCATAGATTATTTTCTTTGGTTCTTTCCAATAACTGTGTAGGTTTGATTAACTCAAATGTAGTAAAAACTTACGAGGGGTTTTCCATAAGTTCTGTCCAACTAGTCATAATTTTCACTAGATTTGATGTAGAAACGTGATATTTGGATCAGCTAATATTGACTGAATTTGCAAATAACTCCCACAAATTCAGATCATATAAATAAAAATAACTGCTTATTCTGTTGCCATGGAAACCTGAAGTCATGAAATGCGGCCCAGACTTTGCAGTTCTCACATAAAATTAATTTAATACCAACTTGCATTATCTGTGTCTTGACCTATTTCATTAAACTATATTCATAATTGTTTTCATTAAATACAACCAGTTAATTGTAAATTCATTAATAACAATGGAAACTGGTATTATTGTCACATCTCAGTTACTTCACCATCACTCATGTGGCTTCCAAGTTTTTTTACAAGATGAGCAATTTTTTTGGATATGGATGACATCATATATACTTGTTACATTTCTTCATTCTAATTGGATAAAAACTAGCAGAGAGTGCAAGAACCTTTTATCATACATACAAGGATGACAGTATGAGTGACAGAACCAAATGAAGATTGTACAAACTTTTTCTGACTGAAAAGAACATACATTGGAAACCCCCAAAAAAGAAGACAGTGAAGACTGGGCAATGCCAAAACTGACCCTAAAATTAAGAATGAGATATCTGATTTCGACATGGATACAGTGGCGGAGCTATGGGGGGGCCTGGGGGGCCAGGGCCCCCCCAAATGGATAAGTGGCCCCCCCACTGGCCCCCCCATTTGAGATTTGAAAATTTTGAAAAAATTATTGGAGTAGCAACATGTCGCTGGAACACGTCTGTCATTCCAGTTTATAAGAAAATTGAAAAAGAAAATGTAGAAAACTACCAGCCAATATCTGTTTTGCCTGTCCTCTCTAAAGTTTTTGAAAAGACAATGCACAAACAGTTACAGGAGTATTTCGAAACCAATAATCTGTTCTACGATAGACAATACGGTTTTCGAAAAGGCCACTCCACGGAATTGGCAGTCCTTGACCTGATGGACACTATCTATTGGTCCATAGAAACAGCCAAAGTTCCCATAAATATTTTCATTGACTTAACAAAGGCCTTCGATACCATCAACCATGATATAATGTGCTCCAAATTAGAGTATTATGGTATCAAGGGAAAAGAACTTAAGTTATTCAGAAACTATCTTTTTAACAGACAACAATATGTTGAATTCAATAGTGTGCACTCCTCTCCTGAAAAAATAACTATTGGTGTACCACAGGGATCAATACTAGGACCCCTTCTTTTCATTATATATATGAATGACCTCCAGATGACTGACACCAATTTTGAAATTCTATTATATGCTGATGACACAACTCTAACTTACAAAGCAGATACCACTGAGCAAGGGCTAATAGAAACGAATCACATAAACCATGATCTCGGAAAAATTTCTACCTGGCTTAAAGCAAATAAATTGACTATAAATAGCAAAAAAACAAAATTCATGACTTTCCACCCGCGACAAAAAAAGATAAAATTAGACAATATATATTTCAATAGTCAACAAATTGAGAAAGTAGAAACATTTAATTGTTTAGGAATAATTTTAGATACCCATATTACTTTTGACAGTCATATAAAATCTATGGCATCATCAATGGCAAAAACTATAGGCTCTATGAATTCAATAAAGAAATTTGTTGCGCAAAAAACACTAAAGCAAATATATAACAGCTTGATTCAATCAAGACTGTATTACGGCATCACAGTCTGGGGACAGAAAGCAAATTGTCTGCTGAAGCTCCAGAAAAGAGCTGTACGAATAGTGATGCTCTCCAAGTATAATGCACACACGGATCCGTTGCTGAAGGCCCTGAAAATTCTCAAAACGACAGATCTGTATGTCGTCCAATTATATAAATTATTTTATAAAATTCAAAATGGGAAAGTCCCCTTATATTTCAAACACCTTTTTCAAAATAATAGAACTATCAAACAATACAATACAAGATCAACCTACATTGTTCCACCAATCTACACCAAGTTAACTATAACTCACAACTGTATTCAAATGAAATTAATAAAAATTATTAATACTGCTGAAGAAATTATAATCAATAAAGTCTACACTCATTGTATTGAAGGGTTTGCTCACTATATTAAAATAACTCTATTGAAACAATATAACGATACATGTACAATTCAAAACTGCTATATTTGTCAAAATGTTTAAATTTATGTTATTTCTTATATACATTTGTTTTGTATAAATACGCCCATACCAGCGGCCTCGAGCCAATTGGGTGTTGATCAATAAACTAAACTAAAAACTAAACTAAAGTTGTGGCCTTCGCTGGCGCTCACCTATGCCCAATTTTCCCTATAATGATAGTTACCTTTTGAAAATTTCTGAGGCATTTGATAATTTGTGATTTCCTTATTTGAATATATCTAGCAATATGTGCACCGCAGGCAAACCTTTTAGGGGGTGAGCGACATTTGCCCGAATATCAGGATCTAGATTTAATAATATTCCAAAAGAAATCTCTTCAAAACTATTGATTCTTAATTGTGTTTATTTAATTATCCGCCCGAATTGTTTTGCCTTTTGCCCGAATCTTAGTCTTTCCTAAACTTTTTTGGGGGAAGGTGACTACTGCCCCTTCCAGTATGCCTATTTATCTAGAGATTCCATGCAACATCTAAAATCAGGGTGTTTTGAGGAAATCTTTCCGTCGCCATTGCTCAGTTAAAGAAGTAATGCTCCTTTGAAAGTTTTCTAATAAAAAAATCTGATTTACCAGAGTGATTTGTACAAACTGCTCAATTTTTCATATGTGCATGGAATTTTCCTACATTTTTGGTATTTCTGTCATTTGCACAAATTGCGACTACCTTTAAGGCCTATTTGAGGAGTTGGGTAGATTTCCATCAAAAGGACTTTCATAAATTTTCAATTTAGACTTAATAAACACTTGAACAAAATTAAGTCCCCCTTTACAAAACTTGAATATCTCAAAAACCTATTTTCCGATTTCTGTTAAAGTTATCGTATTTGCATTCCTGCATATTGATATTATGCTTTTGTCTGAGCCAGCCTACCCTGAGTAGCAAAATTTGAAGTTTTGACTTTTCCAAAAAAAAAAAAAAATTCCAAAAGGTCCTCCATTCAAATTATTTCTAATGTCGCCCAAGGAACCTAAACTGTGAGAAGATTTTAAAAATGTCCACTAAATATGATTGAGACACAATTTTTCTCCTGTATCATGATGAATTACGCTCCAGCTGGTGGATTCCCCGCTTGGTCAAATTGTTCATATCCATTGGAAAAACCACAGATTTTTGAAAACGGGGGTAGGCTCACTCGAAGGCTGCTGGCTAAGCCAGGAATAATGCAAATAATCTACAAATAGACAAATTTAGGATTGATATACAGGACTATAATTCAATTCAACTTGCATAAAAATCGCAGAAGGAATCTTGGAGATATTCAGGTTTATTTAATGGATGACTTATTTTTGTTGAACTGTTTATATAAAAAAGAGGACATTCTTAGCAGGAATATACTCAAAACTTGCAAAGACAGTTATGAAAAAACAAAAAAAACAAGAGGACAATTTCACTGCTAAAGATACTCTTTGTGACTCATGATAATTGGTGAGGTGTCATTGTCATACTTTTAATATCGGTCCATAGAATCTGTTTCATTATTTACTGATTTTAGTGTAACTATGAGATGTATGGTCATTTTGTTTATCAGTCTCAAAAGATAAGACGGGCAACATTGGTAAGTCATTCGTAAAGAAGGCTTGTAACGCTGTGTCAATTTTTATCCATGTTATGCTGCAAAAATATCGCAAAAATTCCGCGAAAGGTTGGCCCCCCTAGTTCAGACCCTGGCCCCCCCTTGGCCCCCCCACTCATGGATTTCTGGCTACGCCACTGCATAGATAGAAAGTATGAGAAATGTATTTACAGGGTCTAAATTATTATTTTAGGAAGTTGTGAAATGGCTATGAATGTTTTGAAAACATTCTGTCCTATATCTCTTGTAATAATTGCATATTTTGACAAGATACATCAAGTATGTGTCTGTTAACAAGCTCTCGGCCGCATTTCATGACTTTTGGTTTTCATAGCAACAAATCAACAATTTATTTTTACCTCTTTCATCTGATTTTTTGGGAATCACTTGCAAATTACCTCAATATCAACAGAACCAAATATCATTTTTCTGTATGAAATCTAGCAAAAGTTATGACAGGTTGGACAGAACTTATGGAAAATCCATCGTAAAGGACAAAAAGTCTGCGAAACACCAACTGTGATCTTGATATGAGGACTATGAGGCACCGATATAAGGTATGAGTAAATGTCCAGTTCATTATTACAACAATTTGTGAAATGTTAGGGATTATTTTTAATAGGTGACTTGTCTTGTATCCCTAATAAAAATATTTTTTTTTGACAGGATATAGTGAATCTGTGCCACTGATAGTGCCCTGGCCGCATTTCATGACTTTTGGTTTCCATGGCAGCAAATTAACCATTTATTTTTGTTTCTGAGATCTGATTTTTTGAGGATCATTTGTAAATTACTTCGATATTATCAGACCCAAATATCATGTTTCTGTGTAAAAAATTGCAGAAGTTATGGCAAGTTGGACAGAACTTTTGGAAAACCCCTCGTACATGGTCATAAGAGTATGATTTGTCAAAACCAAAACCTTAAACAAATTTAAAACAAGTATTAACAGGTCTACGCCAGTTAGACACATTCATTTTGGTTCTGACATTCATTTTGGATAGTTAGATCATGACCGGAATGAGCATGCATGTAAAAATCCTCAAATGTCTTAGCTACACTGTGTAGTATACTGAGTTCTGTCTGTTGTGTGACAAACATTTATTCACAGCTCCCGGGCAACTTCACTAAATGTCCTTCCTCTGATTCGATTTCTGTGCTTACACTGGATGCCTTCTTCCATGTGATTATGTGCTTTATGACGAAGAATGCTCAGGAAGAGCAGCAAACAAAAAGTAAGCAGTTACAAATAAATTTAGTTCCAGAGCACACACACACATTGATGATGGTGATATCACATTAGTAAGAAAGCCTGCTCAGAAATTAGAGTCTTAAACTAGGTCGATTTCAAGATGAACAATTTGAACATCAGTCTCAATAGGCATTCTCTACTGGGGTGTGTTGTTTTTCTATCTTTTTTCTGTATCCAGGCACAGAAATCATATGGCAGTCCAGAAAAGCCAAGATGCAAAGTGTGACAGCCAATTATGCTGGCTGATGCACGAAAAATATCTTTATGAATATCCCATTGGCAAGATAAGAAGGTTGTTAGAAGCAGTGACGAGCTCCAGGATTTGTTGATGATCTGAGATCGGACTAAAGATACATGGTTACAAAGGAATAGCAAATGTGGCATTTCTGTCATTTCTTCCAGCTTGTTTTGTCTTGAATGGTGTTGTGCTTCCCTATCTATGGATAATTCAGAATATTGTTAACATTCCATGTTCTCAAGAATATTTTTAGATGCATTAACATCAGGTTTGTGACATGTGTCATGATCTTGCCAAGGAACTTTGATCATACTGGAATATTTATTGCATTGCCAGGCTGTTATCAATGATTATTCTCTGACACTGTTTGGAAGTCCATTCATTATTCATACCTTCACATGATATTTGGCTTCAATGATGACCAAAATTGACTCTTCATATAGGGCCTATCCCTGATATTCTGAAATGCACTTTAAAATAACTCAGGCTTATTTTGTTAGAAAATTCCTAAACATGCTTTCAGTGTACTACATATGAACTTGTGAAGAGATGAAAAGCTCATTTGTTAACCTCCCCTCTTGAGGTCTTTGACAGGTCCAGTGTATATTAATATTATTATGATAATGTGCCCAGCAGGATAAAATGTCATTCTCCTAATTTCTCAAAATTCCCAGTTCCTACACATTCATTTTAATACCAATTTGTCATGTATAATTATTACCGCTTAAAGCATTCTATCATTTCCTTGCGAAATAGAATTTATTGCCAAACGACAGAAATGTGACACTTAAATTTTGACAAATTGCATAATAGGCAGACAATTTACTGCACCATTAGAACCATACAGGAATGAAGTAGGAGGGTGTGGGAACAATAATTCTAATACAACCTCTTGCAGTTTATTTAGTAATTCCTGTAGCATTAGGTAGACGATAATAGACGTAAATGATTATCTATAGTTGTGACTACTGATCATCTGTATCGTCCACAAATCTGTTTTTAGATTGTGTTGGGCCTTTATAATAGTGGGGTGTAAGTTCTAAGGGCTTTAAATCCTATGTGACCTTCAAAGTCGGTAAATGACTTCCCTAAATCGATCAATAATCGAGTATTTGGAGTTTTATGTTTAATATTACACTCCTTTGAAAGACCCGACTTGTGACAACATGACAAGTGGCTGTCTGTAATGAAACCCATGTGTTACATGCAATTAATTGACTGGCACAAAGAGTCGAAAACATAAGGCGGTGGATGAATGTTTGCTCGATAAACAATGTGTATGATGCTAATAAAGCTGAATTTATCGTGTGTATTAGCCAAAATTGTAAGAAGTCAACTCGAATCCACATAGTTTACTTCCCACCGCCGCCATTTTCTTTTGCTTCTTGCCTTGCCAAGAAGGGAGATCAGGCCAAAATGAGAGTTGAAAGAGTGCATGTTTACAAATGGCGACAAGAGGAATGGAATTTTGTTATTTTGATAATTTAGTATATTTCATGTGCTCGATGTAATCAAATCCAGATCGAGCATATCATCAGGTGAGTGAGAATCGAGCGGCTCGCTCGCTCGTAACAGTCTTAGACCGTGTAACTAAATCAAATTCAAAATGATTCTTGAAATAGACTTGTAAATACATCCTATCAATGATAAAATCCATTTAATAACCCCCAGTGGCACAACAGGGCAACACTAGCAATAAATGCAGAGTATGGATGGTAGATAGGTCTTTATAATGGTAATTTCAAAGATGCCAATTGAAATGGCAAATTAACAATGATGTGTTGCCATATTATATTCCAAAGAGCTTTTGGTGTTATGTACATGTATAAAAAGAAACATATATAGCCCTAGGCACATTTGTGTTAGCTCTTCTGTCTTAGCAAATCAAGATATATACAATTATACATGTACGTTTGTAACAAAGACTATTTTTAGCCCTCTCCAAATTCTATGCCTGTGATTCATTGGATGACAAAATAGTCTGACATGTTGGAATCATGGGTCTCATTTGGCAAATACTGAGTCAAGTGTCAGGGCAGAAGCATCATAAAAGCTCCTGTATGATAGGAATACCACATTATGATCAATTATTTTACTCATGGAGTGGGTTTTGTGGGGTCTCTCTGCTTTCTGACATGCTATGTTGTTTTGCTGCTTGGAAATGTTTTGAACAGGGTTCTGTTGTCTTATGACAGATGAACTGTCCCTTTGTCTGGACAGACAATGTGATAAACACGATAAACAGACACAGCAGTAATTGCTTGTTACTGACATTGCAATGTAGTACCTAATTAACAAAGACTGGTGCTGCTGACATCTCATTCATAAATCGTATTAATTAAGTAATAATACTTTAAAATCTCTAGGTAGATAGGTCAGAAAGATAGTAAGATGGTAAGAAAGCAAGATGGACAAATAGATGGATAGATAGAAAGATGAATAAATAGAAAGATGGATAGACAGGAAGATGGATAGACTGATAGACAGATAGATAGATAGAAAGGTGGATATATAGGATAGACAGCTAGACAGACAGACAGACAGCTAGACAGACAGACAGACAGATATACACCTGGAGAGGGTCTTGTGCATATTTCGACTTGTGAGTTGAATTTTAAAGTTGTGAGTTGGCCGGTCGTACAAAAAATACTTGTGAGTTGATGAAAAATCTGTCATATTGTGAGTTGATCAAAACTCACAACATTATGGATGTCTAAAACTTAAGTGCAGCAGTTTATCCAGATTTCTTAGAGTTGACATGTCTGTATTTTAAGAGTTGTATTGTCAATTGTCATGTTAATAAAATACAAATTGTTTAGAAAGTTTTAATTGCATGACAAAAGATTATATTTGCATCTTGACCTTAACAACACACTGCAAACAAAGCAAAAGCTGTAGCTGCAAGTTTTCTTAAGATCTGTTTAAATATATGTACAGTATCAGATGTTCCCTTCCAGGAACAATATGTCTTCGCGCAATGAATAACTTAATTATTATACAAATTATCTTGATTTGTTATTTTCCCATACACTTAGATAGTATAGGCCAATATAGAATATAGAAGAAAGAGTATTTTTGAACAGTGGCTTTTGTAGAGGGGAGACATTTTGACTGGCAGACACAACTCCCTGGTAAATCCCCCATGCAAAATCCTCAGTGGGTCTTTGTACAAATTAACTGAATGGGAAAGTGAAACTTTTGAATGTAGGCAGATTTAACAACAAAATCTATATAATAATTTGTATTACGGGATAGCATGATGTCACACGGTCTTTCCCTAATTTCTGAACCTATCCTTCTCTATTCCAACTTGACACATGCCCTTGCAGATGCATAACACTTTTTTCTATCTATTAATACCAAATATTACCCTATCCATCCAGTGTCTTTTATGTTTACTTAATGGTACGTTTTCTATCGAGAGCATTGCCACCATTTTATTTGTTTCCTATTAAGAGGATCTGGCAATTTCGCACCCACTGCAGTATAGGCCCGGGCGTACATGTATTAATCTGCAGCCTATGCACTTGCAGTTAGGAAGGTGGGCCCACATCACAAAAACCAGGATCACAACAAGGCCACTGCCACTGACACTGTGTCTGAATACGATTGACAACTGAATTACCTAATCCTGTACCCTGATTGGTATTGAAGTGTCAAATCTAAACACAATGACTGAAGTTCAATTACAGGCTCAACGACCTTCAGTTCTATGAAAACTGAAAATCAAAGACTTTTAAAATACTTGCATAGGCCAATAATTATAAGGGTGCATCATCTGCCCCTATATCTTCGAAACATCATGCACTTTTGCATGATTGTACCCTTGTATCATAAAAGAAGCCCTGCAAAATTTTAGGAAAAAATTAGATTCCTTAGAAAGAGAGCTTTAATTTGAATACCAACATTAATGGTTTCTATTCAGTAGAAGTCAAAATTGAGTGGAGATATTTTCTTTTTTATTGGGTAAAATGTGATAAATCAAAAAATTATGTTAATATGACTTTGGGAAGTTAAAGAAGTCTACAAAGTGGAAATATGGTCTACTACATTATCTGATAAAACCTTGATTGCATTATGATGTAGTCAGAAGAAAAGGATATGCAGAACGGTGTCTCAATGAACTGTTGTATTTCTCATGTTTATATGTAATTTATGAAAATTTGCACATTTGAATTTGATGTATAACTATCTAGAAAAAAATTTCAATTTCCTACTTTCTTCAGCAATTTGTTCTTTATGTTTTATTCTAACGAAGTCATCAAAGTTGCGTAGAAGTTGAGCTTTTAGGTTGATTTTTCCAAACATTTTGTCATAATAGTCAGAAACTTTCGGCTTTCCAAAAAAAATTTGGCATGAGAAATTTTTAGAAGTATAGCTTTCTACCATTCAAACTAAAGACAATTTTCTTCTGAGAATAATGGTATATGGATTGAAATCATACAACAAAACATAAGCTAGATATTTAAAACCGCGACTTTTCAGAGCATCATTTTTTGACAATTTTGGACTCGACTTTGACACAAAAGTGCCACCCTAAAGCCACATCGAATCTTACTGAAATTTTGCAGAATGTGTTTCTTTGGGCAAAGGTACAATATGGCAAAATTGCGAATGAATATTTCAATTTTTTCATTTTTAGGGGGCAGACGATGCACCCTAATAATTATATATATATATATATATCTTTATTCATACACATGAATTGGATATCATGGTATACATTTTTAAAAACATAGATTAATACAAGAAATACATTTAAAAGAACTATCCAAAATGTTGTAATATTAATGATAATCGTACAAAAATATATATATTTAAACAGTCAAAATAAACTAAATGATTATGTTTATGATATACACAGATATGTGCGAAGGTTAAGCCTTTCATAGTCACTAAAAATTCCACAGTCTGAGTTCTTCAGTTCATTGATTGCTGCCACCGTTGAGCGATCCTCATTGGTCACATGCCGGAAGGTTATTGTCTTTAACTGCACCAGATCGCTGATAATTTTCAGGCCTTTTTGGTCCTTCAACTTTGTCTTTATGTAACAAAGGTTTTCACCTATTATGGAGGAGGCACTAGTTATCCCATTCTGATACATAAAATTTACTCTGTCATTTGTGCTCCGTTTCATGCTTCTTAGCATGGAGATAAATCTCTGGCACACTTGTTCTTCTGAATCTTGGCAGTTCATTAGTAGAGGCAAGTACCGGCAATGAGTTGTCCATGGCAGTCTGAGTAGGCGTCTGACAGACCTGTTCCACATGGTGTGAAACCTTGAAATATAACGATCACGAAACTGCCACGCCTGAGCACCATAAAAATGACAACAATCAGATAGGAATACTTTTTTGAGAATTTCACTTGGAGCATTTCCCATATTTGCCATTAGGCAATTAATTCTTCCAACTAAGTCACCTCGCTTTTGCTGTATCTCCACCTCTTCACTCAGATCAGCGCTAATATAATTTCCTAGATGTTTCATAGTTGTAGTCCAGTCCAATTTTAGGCCATTTAGTCTCACTTCAGGCATAACAATCGATTGTCTTTGCTTTGAAAAAAGCATACATTTAGATTTTGTGGGATTAAACTTAACCCCATATTCATTTGCGTATTTTTCACAAATCTTCAACATTTTTTGCATCCCTGCAAAGGTTGGGCATAGCAGGGTTAAGTCATCTGCGTAACCAAAGGTACCGAAATAATGCTTCCCAATCCAGCACCCTGTTCCTTCCCTTTCTAGCCTTTCTATCAATTCGTCTACATACAGACAGTAGAACACAGGGGAAGCAATGCCCCCCTGGCGGATTCCATTTGTAGAAATGAATGTGGGAGAGTGCTTTCCCATCCACTCGGTTTGAGTCTCTAGCTTGCTGTATACATTGAGCATTGCTCTAATATCCATGGCAGGTATCTGACGTTTTCGCATAAGATCAAACAGTTTGTCATGCCGAACAAGGTCAAAAGCCTTACTGGAGTCTATGAAACAAGACACAACATTGGAACCATTTTGCAAATAATGTCTGATAGTTTCCTTCAGCATCATGGAACACATGGTAGTCCCATGATTCTCCTTAAAAGAGAATTGCAATTCGGAAGTCAACAATTTTGACTCATTACGTAATAGAAATACATGATCAAATATCTTTGCTATGGACGATAGCATAGCTATTCCTCTATAGTTATTTTCATCGCCCATATCCCCCTTTCGAATAGCTTTTTCAACCATAGTTTTTGATATAACTGCATCACTAGCTGCAGAGGATGATAGATCCTCCTCTAACTGACTTCTAATATAATCCAAATGTTGTCCATCTGATGGGACTGAATTGTAGAGATCTTGGTACTTTTTTGCAAATACCATAGCTATCTTGTGTGGATCAGTTTCTCCATTCACACAGTTTGATACATTTCCACCTGATTTTAATTTCTTAACTTCCTTGTAAAAGTCCTTGTATATCTTTCTCAATTGTCATTTCAACTATAACTATGCCATTAACCCCAACATATGATGTAGATAGACACATAGCTATTCTGGCCTCTACAATGTAGTCCTGAACAATATTAACATCTAAAATAATACTGCAATTCAGTGTTAATTTTACATTTTCAATTCAACTCAACATATTATTCCAATGATGTAGATTCAGTTCTTAGCACGAAAAGTTCATGTTCACATGTTTTAAGAAGTAAAGCAAAAACTCGCATTTTAATCACACAAATCCACCGATATATATCAAAAGTATTAACAATGGGACTTACAGGCTTCTTTCAATTTCTAATTTACATTACAGCTGAAGTCTAAAGCATAGACTTTTAAAAACATTTCTGGGCACATTATGCTTTATCTCTATCCCGCTGTGTATATGGCATGGTTACATAGATAATAATCATCATACAATAAATTATGCAAGCCACACACTGAAAAACTTCCACACAACCGATCAGCCTTACCTACAACAACCGCATATAGGTTTCTTTTCAAACTTCTCTACCATTTTTCGTTCCATCCCTTTCTATCATAATCCCACCCTCACTCTTTTCCCACTGCTGTCATGCTGAAATTTTGTAACTTTATAAATCATTTTACTACAGGTGCTATTATTGCATGACACTACCTGGAATTTACTGTCTCGTAGCCATTCTTACTCGCATTATACGCATTATCATTTATCATGGGTGCTAAGTGGCCATCAAAAGGCCGGTGATTACCCTGCCATAAGAGCAAAGTTTGGCCAACAACCCCTTGGTCATCAATTGACCCCCTGCTTCAATTTTTTCTCTTATATTTTGAATAAATAGTATTTTCCATTCTCAAATTACTACTACTGTTGTTCCTTACTGGGCAAAAATACCACTGAGTGGGGCAGAGACCTTTGGATATATACAGTTTATCACTGTAGCATGGATAGGTCAGGCCTAATTCAAACACAAATATTTCAAGGGAACAACATGTACCCCACATTTTGCATTAGGCAAAAGATCTCTCGAGTATATCATGGAGACTGATCAATTGAGATTCAGAGTTTTCCATTGATCTCAAAAGCCCCATGCTCAGAGTCTGATAATGGGCTTGAACCTCATGGCTAGCATCAAGCCATTCACTGTGGATGAAGTCAGGTTGGACAACATAAGCATCACTGGCTTTTCAAATTTCTAACACATCACAATAACTTTTGCTGATCATAGCACGGATTTGGCAACTTGACAGTGAGTTAATTTCCTTACAAGTACAGCGTGCTGCCATTGCCGTGGCAAACATGCAACAGTCATTAGGTAGGCTCCCGTGCATTGTCACAAAGGCTTTGATGCAAACAAAAGGCAAAATACAACAAGAAAACAAACAAAACACAAACATGTACATGAGAATGCATTGTGATGTCCAGACACCTATATGATGCGCTAAAGTTAGGTCCCCCCACCACAATCTGCACATCCATTTGATGTGGATTCCATTTTGTCCAACGATGGGCTGAAACAGCAGGCTCATTTGCACACTTTAACAGATTTTGAGATAATTATTTACGAATGAAGAAAGAATCAATCTCGACTTTGTCATAATTCCTGCCAAACACAAGGCTATTAGAATGAGCCTGCATCAGCTGTCCATTTGACAGCCAGCATAACAAAACATCCAACGAAACAGTAAAATAAAGCTACAAAAAAGCATCTCAGCCTCAGGACAAAGGCCACCTTCACTGTCAAAACAAAACAAGGACCCATTGTCTCTGTTTTGATGAAATACAATAACAGTCTTACCTTTGTTATCTTCAAAAACACCTCCAGTTTAAGCTCGAATTCAAGATTCACAGGTCAACAAAAATGTCACACATAGTCATTGGCTAATTTCAGTGAAACAGAGCACTGACAGTCTGGGAGAAGTTCATGTTGATAAATGGCAAATTCTGCCACAATTGCAGGAGCAAATTCAAGTGACCTTATGGGGGAGACACAATAACATTTCCGTGAGGCATGTAGGCAATGCCACTCTCTGCTGATGTGATCAGGAATGACCATATCGTGTAGGCCCTGCTGTCTAGCAAGTTGATAACAGATATCATAGTTCTCCTGTGTCCTGGCTTGGTGCTTTGACATTCGTTGATACATGCCTTGGTAAATGGTCTGTTGGGATTTTAATGAGTCTTGGAAGAAGGGATATAAATCTGGAAAGTATATCCTTGTCTCCACAATCTTAGCTGCACACCTTATTTTGGAGAATTACTTCAAACTTGATCCAAAGTTAATCAGACATGGTTGCTGCAGATTTTGTATACTTTTGGCACAGTGGCAGGTTCCTTCCAGGGGGGTTCCTTCCTGGCCCGGGATTCCTTCCTTGGTCTGTTATGTTATTTCTTTCCTTCAATGTACTTTCATGTACCATCAGCAATTGACAGATCATGGTAATTTTGGTGTGTTATATCCAAGTCTTGGTCAATTGAAGTTGAAGTCAAATCCAGGACTTCGGACATCCAGAAGGTGGGTCCCTGACAACAAAGAAAAATTAATTTTACATTCAATTGACGAATAAAACAATACAGATTTCTGTTCTGACAATCTCGTATTATTCCATACTCTTTCAGGTTGATCATAGAAAAACTTTTTCACACGGACCCACAATTATCCTACAAACCATGAAATGAATGCCTGCCTTGTTTCCAACTGCCGCAATACATATCCCAAGCAGATTTTCCATTTTATTATTTTTTTAATTCCATGTTTTCGAAGGCTCTAGCATAGGAAATTTTAAGCAGTTATTTTTGTGAAACTTCCGAAAAAAAAAAATTTGTTCAGTTTACTTATATTTTTTGGGGCAATAAACGAGCATAATGAATTGGAGTGATATGATATTAGAAGTAGTAAGTCCACATATTGAATAGACTGTCTATGGACAGATTTCAGTCATATTAAACACATTCAAGTTGAAAGATTTATCTGAGTGCTATTTTAATGGCAAAATATGAAGTCTATTTCCTTGAAAAAATGTAAACAAAAAGTTTTTCATGCCGTGAAAAAATCCTTTCTTGTGTACATTTCAGCAATGCAGGGCTCTCCTTCAGTAATTCGAGGCTTTTATCCAATTGAACAAACTCATGCCAACTCATAAACCTGTAATGTACATGTATCAAATCACCAATTATAGACTTTATCTTCCATACCACTGCTACTCCAAATCACAAATTCTGAATTATCTCACCTCACAATATCAGATAAATTCATCTCACATGGTACTGAGATAAGATCACGCTTTTCTAACTTATTCTCAAGGCCGCTCATGCCAACTCATAAACCTGTAATGTATCTACTCACTAAATATAGACTTTATCTCCCATACCACTGCTACTCAAACTCACAAATTCTGAATGATCTCACCTCACAATATCAGATGAATTCAACTCACATGGTACTGAGATAAGATCACATTCTTCTAACTTATTCTAATAGTCAGCCTTGCCAACTCATAAACCTGTAATGTATCTACTCACAAAATATAGACTTTATCTTCCATACTACTGCTACTCCTAATCACAAATTCTGAATGATCTCACCTCACAATATAAGATGAATTCAACTCACATGGTACTGAGATAAGATCACATTCTTCTAACTTATTCTAAAAGTCAGCCTTGCCAACTCATAAACCTGTAATGTGTCTACTCACAAAATATAGACTTTATCTTCCATACTACTGCTACTCCTAATCACAAATTCTGAATGGTCTCACCTCACAATATAAGATGAATTAAACTCGCATGGCACTGAGATAAGATCACATTCTTCTAACTTATTCTAAAAGTCAGCATTGCAACTCATAAACCTGTAATGTATCTACTCACAAAATATAAACTTTATCTTCCATATCACTGCTACTCCTAATCACAAATTCTGAATGGTCTCACCTCACAATATAAGATGAATTCAACTCGCATGGCACTGAGATAAGATCACATTCTTCTAACTTATTCTAAAAGTCAACCATGCCAATTCATAAATTCTGAATGATCTCACCTCACAATATCAGATGAATTCAACTCACATGGTACTGAGATAAGATCACACTCTTCTAACTTATTCTCAAGGCCGCTCATGCCAACTCATAAACCTGTAATGTATCAACTCACTAAATATAGACTTTATCTTCCATACTACTGCTACTCCTAATCACAAATTCTGAATGATCTCACCTCACAATATAAGATGAATTCAACTCACATGGTACTGAGATAAGATCACATTCTTCTAACTTATTCTAAAAGTCAGCCTTGTCAACTCATAAACCTGTAATGTATCTACTCACAAAATATAGACTTTATCTTCCATACTACTGCTACTCCTAATCACAAATTCTGAATGGTCTCACCCAGCTGGATGTCGTTCGGATGAGACGTTAAATTGGCGGCCCCTTGTATCAGTGTCTATGCTGGGCAAGTAAAAGATCCCTCACATGGGGTAAATGTGTAACATGTTGAGGACTCCCGCTCTCTCTCCCATCTCATCAATCAACCCTCGTGAGCGCCCAGAACTGGGCTTAGAGGGACACTTACCATATCTATCTATCTATCTATCACCTCACAATATAAGATGAATTCATCTCACATGGCACTGAGACAAGATCTCACACTTCTAACTTATTCTTAAAGCCAACCATGCCAACTCATAAATTCTGAATGATCTCACCTCACAATATCAGATGAATTCAACTCACATGGTACTGAGATAAGATCACACTCTTCTAACTTATTCTCAAGGCCGCTCATGCCAACTCATAAACCTGTAATGTATCAACTCACTAAATATAGACTTTATCTTCCATACTACTGCTACTCCTAATCACAAATTCTGAATGGTCTCACCTCACAATATAAGATGAATTCAACTCACATGGCACTGAGACAAGATCTCACACTTTAACTTATTCTAAAAGCCAACCATGCCAACTCATAAATTCTGAATGATCTCACCTCACAATATAAGATGAATTCAACTCACATGGTACTGAGATAAGATCACACTCTTCTAACTTATTCTCAAGGTCACTCATGCCAACTCATAAACCTGTAATGTATCAACTCACTAAATATAGACTTTATCTTCCATACTACTGCTACTCCTAATCACAAATTCTGAATGGTCTCACCTCACAATATCAGAAGAATTCAACTCACATGGTACTGAGATAAGATCACATTCTTCTAACTTATTCTAAAAGTCAGCCTTGCCAACTCATAAACCTGTAATGTATCTACTCACTAAATATAGACTTTATCTCCCATACCACTGCTACTCCTACTCACAAATTCTGAATGATCTCACCTCACAATATCAGATGAATTCAACTCACATGGTACTGAGATAAGATCACATTATTCTAACTTATTCTAATAGTCAGCCTTGCCAACCCATAAACCTGTAATGTATCTACTCACAAAATATAGACTTTATCTTCCATACTACTGCTACTTCTAATCACAAATTCTGAATGGTCTCACCTCACAATATAAGATGAATTCAACTCGCATGGCACTGAGATAAGATCACATTCTTCTAACTTATTCTAAAACCCAACCATGCCAACTCATAAATTCTGAATGATCTCACCTCACAATATCAGATGAATTCAACTCACATGGTACTGAGATAAGATCACATTCTTCTAACTTATTCTCAAGGCCGCTCATGCCAACTCATAAACCTGTAATGTATCAACTCACTAAATATAGACTTTATCTTCCATACTACTGCTACTCCTAATCACAAATTCTGAATGATCTCACCTCACAATATAAGATGAATTCAACTCACATGGTACTGAGATAAGATCACATTCTTCTAACTTATTCTAAAAGTCAGCCTTGCCAACTCATAAACCTGTAATGTATCTACTCACAAAATATAGACTTTATCTTCCATACTACTGCTACTCCTAATCACAAATTCTGAATGGTCTCACCTCACAATATAAGATGAATTCATCTCACATGGCACTGAGACAAGATCTCACACTTCTAACTTATTCTAAAAGCCAACCATGCCAACTCATAAATTCTGAATGATCTCACCTCACAATATCAGATGAATTCAACTCACATGGTACTGAGATAAGATCACACTCTTCTAACTTATTCTCAAGGCCGCTCATGCCAACTCATAAACCTGTAATGTATCAACTCACTAAATATAGACTTTATCTTCCATACTACTGCTACTCCTAATCACAAATTCTGAATGATCTCACCTCACAATATAAGATGAATTCAACTCACATGGCACTGAGATAAGATCACATTCTTCTAACGTATTCCAGAAGTCAGCCATGCCAACTCATAAATCTGGAATGTATCAACTCACTATAAATATAGACTTTATCTTCCATACCACAGCTACTCCAACTCACAAATTCTGAATGATCTCACCTCACAATATCAGATGAATTCAACTCTCACTCCACTGTGCAGTGGCCAGTTAGTGCAACTCGTTTCACTTTTTATTTCATAATCTCCAAGCAAAAATTAATTTTCACAACCAGTCAGTGGAGTTGGCGGAATAAACAATTTTTGTTATCGAAAATTTTGGAATTTTCTTATTTAAATCACTCTTCTTTTTTTTCCAAGTCTCTAAATTCACCTGTCATATTATTTTCTTTGAATTCACTAATTGCGGATCATGTTTAGTGTATTACTACTACTATCATATACTCGCCCTCATAGACATACACTGTGCTGAGGCAGTGCTTTGCCGCACATCGTAGAAAAATAGCCAGGAAAGGTGGCACTGCTCTCAGTGAAGGTGAGGCCATATGAGGCCAAGAATTGTGAAGCCTATAGTTCATGTTAGACCGAAATTGTTGAAGTGGAAAGTGAGAGTATTAATTAGGTTTTCTGGAGTTTGGTGCAAACTCAAAATTTTTAGGACCAGTCTAAGAAAATAAACATAGGCGTACGGCGCGCGCGATTTTTGGGGGGGCGAGTGACATTTGCCCGAATTTTAAGACCTAGATTTAATACCATTTCGAACAAAATTGCCCGGTAATTATTAATTTTCTGTAGTGTTAATTCAATCATCTGCCCAAATTTTTTAGCCTTTTTGCCCGAATCTTACTGTTTCCCAAACATTTGGGGGGGCAATCACCCCCCTGCCCCCCCTCCCGTACGCCTATGAAATAAATGGCTGGGCTCATGCTAGCCGCTCGCATCTTCGTTAATTACGAATCTTAATCCCTATTTGCGAATAGGAAAGCAACCAAATTTGCGGCATTTGCAAATCAAGGAATTCGCGGTAAAGTGGGACGCAGAAAAACGGAGCTCTCCCGTTGTCATTTCACACCTGTGTACAGGCACTGGATGGAGGCAGTCTTGGGGCAGATAGCACTTAATTGATGAAACTATAAATTACACTGTTCTGTTGTTCTAATGGCAATTGGAAGGAAATGGTACAGATTTCTGAAGTGTAATTAAGATGGAAAGGGGTAAAGTTCTCTTCGGTCAAAGGTGTGAATTTCTTGAATTGCAATTAGCTATAGACCGAGGCAAGTGCTGTGACTGTCATTCTCCCTGCCCTGAGCTATAAGGATGGTGACTGTGCTGACAATGTACGTCTCAGATTGATAGTTTTAGAGTATAAGCAGTTAATTGTGTATTTTTACTTGTACTTGCATTTATAAACAAGATTCTTTTTTATTCTGATTCATTTGAAAACAACTTCAGTTTTTGTGTGAAACACAATGAGGTATTGGAAGTCTTGAAGCTGATATATACTACCATGCAGTTCAGTTGATGTATGTTAGATCCTGACTTTTGGTATTCCATAATATTATTGTATGAATTTCCATAGTATCCACAAAAGTCTTTAGTTTTGGCTTCTGGTAAGCAAAACTAAAGACTTGTGGATGCTATGTAAATTCATACAATCATACCATGCAGTTGTTCTGGCAGGGTGGAAGCTGAAGACAATGAATTATGCTACCACCATATAAAATCAAACTTATGCACATGTTATGTATGTTTGTAATTCAATCAATTCTCAGTACATAACTATATGTCTACTATCAGACATGATTTGTGACTTATTCTAACGAAGGCAAATCCTCAGCACATGTCACTTTCATCCTAAGCAGACTATCATTGAGAATTTCAGCCAAGTACTATACTACTAATACTACATTGTAGGTCTATCATTGATTTTGAGAATTTATTGAGAAATTCCCAAATCCAGTGAAGGCCTACTTTGCTGCACTAGAGATTCAAAAGGCACTGAAACAGCCAACTTCAATCAAGTTTTTGACTTCTACCAGTATTTTCTAACAAATTGACTCAAATAATTTCTGGTAAAGACCAGTCAATAGTGGGTAAATTTCAAGTTCCAGTGTTTAGAGGAGGCGAAGGCATGACATAAAAGTGTCAAAAGTATTTAGAAATAGTCTACAAACTGAAAGTATGCAGGCAGGGGAATGTTTTAAGACAATAGTAGCTGCATGGTCGGCAGTGGTCGCTATAGCAAATGCCAATTGTTTAGCTTTAAATACAATTTTCCGCGACATGACCACTTGTCTGACGAAAATAATTTCTTCTGTTAGCAAATTTATATGCTAAAGTAAAATCTTATTTGCTAATCCGACTTTTGCTCAATTAGCAACTTTTAACACTAGTTTGAGCACAGAGTGGGCGATAATAGTACTTTCTGCTTCCGAAATTGGTCATGGTATTGACTGGTATCAACATTTTTCTGCAGTTTTCTTCAAAGAAATAAAACTCTCAAGTATTATATGGACCTGCCGTGCAACCAGCACCCCTAGCGGCCCCTATTTTAAGTAAAATAGTGCTTGTTGCATATGTGCTTTATTTTCTTATATTGTCCAAAAATGTTGTGAGTCGACTAATATAATCAGAAAAAGTCAGGATTCTCCATACCAACAAAAAAAAGAAAAAAAATTAGAAAAATGTTGATACCAGTCAATACCATGACCAATTTCAGAAGCAGAAAGTACTATTACCGCCCATTTATTTTCTTAGTCTGGTCTTAAATATTTATGCGCTTCTGAGCAGTTTACCGGAAGAGGCACTATATAAATTACTAATATTATTATTATTATTAAAAGTCAAATTCCACTTTATATAATATACATTTAAGTTTTGAGTTGGCACAGACAACATTTGTGAGACGACTCCTTGACCTGTTTGTTGAAATGGTAAATTTCTGGGGGTTCACGTTTTCTGAAATGTTGTGAGTTGACTAGCATAATCAGAGAAGTCAAATTCCACTTCATTATTATTATATACATTCAAGTTACGAGTTGGCATGCACTGACAACATTTGTGAGGTGACTCCTAGACCTGTTTGTTGTCAAATTGCCCTGAATATTTAATTGATAAGTACCACCAGAGAAAAAAATCTACTTTATACAATGTTTGCCATAGAAAATTTGTAACGTGAATGTCTGCCTCTCTGAACATTTGTGAGGTGAAACTTCAACCTGTTCTGTCATGTATACATTTCTCTGCTCAGCACTCGGTTCAACTGGGGTTAAGACATTGTTGACAACTGTTCCTACTGAACATTGCAAAGTTGCTCCATAGAAATTTATAGGAAACTGTATCAAGAATGCTTGACATCATTGCTCAAAATGTTGAGAGTTGAGATTCTTGTGCGCACTGCCATGTGAAGCGAACAATTTTCACTCCACAAAGCTCACAACTCTACATTCCATGCATTTATATATTAATTGCTGCTATACAAATGGTAATTTTACTGATATAAATGAAATAAAACCACTGCACTCACCTTGCAACCATCCTGGGAGTCCTTTGCCTTGATTCTCTTGTCTGCATAAATTTGTGAGTTGACAAACTCAGCTCCTGATTGGCCCTTCACCATCAGGTGACAATGTCAGAACTTTCCTCTCATTGGTCATCTGTCAAAATTGTGTGGGAACTGACCTATTTTTTTCTGCATCAAGAGGGAGCCACCTGAAGGGGCCAAAATGACGGACAAGCCTGAAATGGATATCTAAGGCATGGACAAGTATATCATCACCTTGAGAGTTGAAAAATTGAACCTGGTTTTTATGAGTTTAAAATTGTCCAAGAAAGGCCAAGAAGCAGGTGACTTGTGAGTTTCAACTCACAAGTGACCATTTCTCCTCACAAAACTGCTCTGTACTCTCCATTCAACTCACAGAGGAGTCTCCAGAGGCACAGACAGACAGACAGACAGACAGACAGATAGATAGATAGATAGATAGATAGATAGATAGATAGATAGATAGATAGATAGATAGATAGATAGATAGATAGATAGATAGCAGCCCATTCTCCACCCCAGAATGAAATACGTACTTTATGGACTTTTTGCACCTGACTATAAACACCGGTCTTCATTCTGAAGGAACAAGAAGGACGTCCTTCATTCTCATGTATAGATCACAGAACTGTTGAGAATGAACACCAGTCTTTATTTCTACACAATTCTACAAAATAAAAGCTGGTCTTCATTCTCTAAAATCAGGATGAAAATGAAAGATGGTCTTCATTGCAAATGCCAATTAAACACTGCTTTTCATTATTTGACCCATAGAATAAAATGAAGGACACTCTTCATATCCAGTCAAATGAAATTACTCCAGACCATTGGATGAATGAATGTCACTCTTAACTATAATAATAATAATAATAGAAATTTATATAGGAAGTTTGTTCATTCTTGCATAAATGAAAGATCAACCTTATCTTTGTAGATTGGGCTTTATTTTTCAGCATAAATCAATATTGTATCCTACAGCTCCTATTTCCAAAATTGTGGTCAGTTTGTTAAAATATAGTCAATCCAGGGGTGGATCCAGGAATTTTCATCATTTTTTTGAGGGGGGGCATATATTCAGCTTTTTTTGTTAACCAAATAGAAGTATGAATGTTGTAACACATTTTAGCGGGGGCAGTTGTGTCCCTATGCCCTCCTGTATCTGCCACTGTTGTCCCATATATTAAAACTCAATATTTTACTCATTGATCAGATTACTTCTTTTAATAACCCCCCCCCCCCTCACTTTTTTTTGGCAGCTTTCCTGCTTCGTGCTGGGTCACTTGGGCCTATGTTGGATGGCTGTATAAATCATCATTGCCATGTCCTCCACCTGTCCCAATTAGCCTATCAAGTGCATGAATACAGGACATAAAGCCCCAATCATCCATCCATCCATACTGCATATGCCTGCTTTTTCAGGTGGGGGTATGGGGGTTCACTTTATCCAGAAATGTTATATTTAAAATTGAAGTTCTAAAATATAATGCCTTTTATTACAGTGGCTTTTTTAAAATTATTATATCTTTATCATTGCTTATAAAAACAACATATTTTACTTATTTTTTAACATAGTGCAATTTTTAAAAACTAAATTGAGTTAATTCAATGAACCAGTGTTTGAATTTACCCTTTTCTGATTACCTAACCCTGGTGATATCGATTGAACGCATCATTGCTCAGGTCATTATATCTGATTATTATAGGGGTGAAGTCTTATCTCATTGTCATTTCTTGCACCCCTTCCATTGTAATACATGTATAATAGCATTTATTAGATAAGAATAGCTGACCTAGTTACATATTTGTAAGTTATATTCAAAATTAATATTTATTGTGTTCTTATAACATTATAACTATTTCAGAATTGGAATGAGAATAGTTAATTTTGCCATATTTTAATTATTATCAAACCTCAGACTTTTTTATATCAGCAATAATTCATCAAATTTGGTTATACTTTTTTAGGTGTTCAGATTAACCTTACCACTTTGTAAATATAAAATGCTTTTAAAATGATAAACTTTGTTATTAGTGCATATAAATGCTTTATCTTTATGATGATAATAATGGGATATTTAGATCTATTCCCATTTTGGATTTCAGTCACTGAATTCCTTGGCATGGGTAATTTGGGTATAGGCCTATATTTTCCTCACTTAAAGATATAAAATCATGCCTATTCAGAAAAACTTGTTTATTGATAGCTTTCAATCATGTTTGACATGCTATGACTGTCAAATTACCTAAATTCTGTTCTCTAATAGGTAGGCAGTATTTCTTCACAAATATATTTTGCAAGATTTAATAGTTTTTAATGCCTTCAGTCGCATTCTTTTTAGAAAGCAAACAATATGGGGCTTTCCTGGAGTAATATGTTCAAATAAAGCCCCCCCCCCCCAGAATAAAGGCCCTGGATACCAGGTAGCCGTCTTGAGCAGACCTGTTCAAAATTCAAACAATATGTATTTTAATAGCCTCCTGTTTGGTTTCCCATGTCTGAGCTGTGCAAAATAATGACCTCCCTTGAGTTAAGGCTCCAATTAAGTTCATCATCATACATTAACAAAATTAGCTTAATGAGAAGTTCCTGTAAGGGGGAAAAGCAGGATCAAAGAGGCCAATTCAACAGAAAAGCAGGTCCATTTTTGACCACAGACATATCTATATCAGAAAATGAATAACATTCTTTATCTTGTAGATGTACCTTCAGAATTAAATACATTCTTCATATTCGAATGACAAAAGTCCATAAAGTACGTATTTCATTATATGTGGAGAATGTGTTGATAGATAGATAGATAGATAGATAGATAGATAGATAGATAGATAGATAGATAGATAGATAGATAGATAGATAGATAGATAGATAGATAGATAGATGGATAGATAGATTTCACAGCTACAAGCTTCCTAAATAATCTCAATAAACAAGATGTAAGGTATCATGTAAATTTGATATTGGAAGTTCAATGAATGAAGGTCTAAAATTGTTATGATGAAATGCAAATTTTCTTTAAAGGAATATCTTTCCCAGAGATGAATGCCTTTTGAGTCACGACATTCTCAGATATCCGATAGCTGTTTGCATATCAAGCGGAGTGATTGGAGATGAAATTTGAATAAATAAATAAGTTCAGATATGTTTCAGATAATATTATGTTGTGACAGACTTCAAACAATTCATTATAGTTTCAAACAAATGAGTTTCATCATCTGATAGAGAATTTGATCAAGAATACTTGTATTTGAAATATATTTCAGGAGTAATTGACATTTGTGAAGTAAAGGAACTGCTCGTTGCTAATTATTTTCATTCATTATTGTTAGATACATCGTTTTGGGAAATTCCATAAATGGCTAAGAAGATTCAATAAATTGCTTAAATTTTAAAAACATACATGTGCACCAAAGCACATGACTGTTTGTACCACATAACATGTAAACCAGTTTACTGAGCGTTATGATTGCGCTTCAGGGAGAACTTAACAAATTTAAGCCTGACTCATTGTTTATTCACCTGAGAATGTAATCTGTGCTGAATAGGAGGAAGTTTATTGTTCAATGAAGACTTTCAAAAGTACTAATAATCATTGAAGGAAAATGTTTAGATAGCCAATTTCCATAATTTGGGACCGAGGGTGGAGGGCTTGCTCAGTACTCAGACAGTAGTAACATGCTGAACTGCCAATTGCCAGGTCCAGGTTCAAATCCAGCTCTTGCCGTGAAGTTGCCGGGTCACCCGGACCCATGTAGGACGGTGGTTTCAATTATCCCTTGCCTCATTGCCGAGTCCTCCTCCTGTCCTAATTAGCCTACCAAGTTCATATATACTATACAGGATGTAAGCCCCAATCATCCATCCATCGATATTAGGGGACCAGGGAGCTCCATCCTTATCCTAGAAGGGTGTACTCACTTGCGCAGCTCACTGTTTATCTGATAGCAGGGTATTCCCAGTTAGAATTGTGCAGCTTCCTTACAATGTATCAATACGGAAGTCCTGAGTGGCATTAACTGAGTTGGCGGCAAAGTTAATATAAATACAGCCCCTACAAATGTGGGACACAAACCCTGAAACCCAATAGATCTGAGTTATCAGCCAAAGGTCAGAGCATGACATTTCATGATAACACACTCTCAGTAAGGGGGTTTATCTCTTGAATAGTGCTCTGACTCTTGATTAGGAAAACGTAACACTTGGACAAAAAGGCAAAATCAATAGTGCAGGGCCTTTTTTATTATAATGAATAATAAAATAATAAATTTTAAAAAAATCTTCAATATAATGTAACCAAACTGGTAGGTTAAGTTGATACAAGTACACAGTACTATGAAAACAAATAGAATGCATCAGTTGCAAAAGTCAATTTCTGATTGGGATTTATAGGACACAAATGAAATCTTTGAGTAGACAGTACTAGACACATTAATTTTTAAAGTTTGGTTCCTATTTCTGTCCTACGTCAGGCCTAATAACAGAAATTAACATAACATTGTCTGGTTTAAATAACAGGGTGAAATTGTATTAAATAATACAGAGGAAAACAATACAGTACTTGACCGAAGAATAGAAGCAGATATCCCTCATAGATCTCTGATCCACACATCCCAACAGACCACTCTGAGCCTGGAAGCCAATAAGGAGAATGCAGGGATCTGGCACTTGCTATTCCTGTAAAATCAATAGGGCCATGTAGCAGAGTCATAGAAAATAAAAGAAAAAAACAGAAGAGGAAAGGAAGAAGAAAAGGAAGACTGAAAAAAAAACAGTAAGATGATCAGTTGAGCGGTCTTTTTGACGATGAAGTGGGACCTCTGACGTGTCACTTCTTAAAGAGAGAGGAAAGACCAACATCAGGAATTCCTTAAAGGAAACAAAAAAAACAATAATGTCTTTATGCAAAGAATCAATTGACATAACACCTTGGCAAAATCCCATTCAATATGACAGATGGTGTCTGTTGCTAGTTCGAAGAGGCGCTCAGTGTACATACTTTCAAGTTGATTGGTATATCTATCCAGTACCACAAATTAGACAAATGTATCGGGTACAGGGACAGACAGGCCCATGTGACAGCTGCCGCGGGCCCAACCACTCAGAGGACCACGAGAGCATGAACTGAAACCATTTTATTTTCTAAGTGCATTCAAAGGTTGAATGTGAAATGAATCCAGTAGGTTGCCATTGGAAAGGCAAGCCATTTCAACCGACAATAGAGTCATCCAGCAATACCAAAATCCAAGTACTGTACAAGATGTTGACATTAATCAGTTGAAGCAGCTATTCATCAGACTGCAATGCATGAAGCGATTGTTATATTTACTCAGCACTTTTGAACAGGCATGTAGATAGACCAACCACCAAGACCAGATAAGGAATAGACCATAGAGCACTAGTAATTGATGTGACCTGGATTCATCGAGTGTGAAGGTCACAAAGTCATCCTCAGGTCACTGGATGTCATACTTGGCGTGCTGGATTCATTCCTTCTCAGTCCGAGGTAGTTGCAATGAAGACTGTCCTGGCGCAATGGCACATGAAATTGAGAGCTATTGAGCTGTACTTGGTTCTGAATGGCTTTCCCAGATAACGTCTCTCTGGATCATAGAAATACATAGAAGGCACATGAGGCTATGGCAGATGAAGCAACCAAATCCACCATCTTGGAACTGCCCTGAATACTGGCACAATGGACCGTGACGTCACCAATAACAGTGACGTCACTGATAACAATGGCATGACGTCACATCATAATTAGTCTCATGTGACGTCATGTCTCAGGGCAGTTCCAATAAAGCAGATTTGGCGACCTATCTTGAGGTGGCATCATACAGCCTCATGTCCGTTCTATGTATTTCCATGCTCTGGATCTACCATTTACTGTGCAGTTGCATTTATTCCTTTTTTACCAATTTGTACATGTCAGTCCCACTGGCTCTGAGGGCGTGGGTTCGACTCCCACCCCGGAACTCAATTTAGTCCGAGCCCATGGGACATTAAATGGAGGCGGGTTGTATCCAGTGTTCTATGCTGGGGCAACTGAAAGACCCTGAGCATCCCTGAATTAATAGGGTATGTGCCAGACTCACAGTCTTCTCATCTCATCATCCTACGGCGATCGCCTGCCTCGATATAGCCCATTAAGGTGCTGCAGAGGCGTAAAACACTTGTAAACAAACAAACTAACAAAACATGTCAGTCTGCCAGATAGATATATAGAACACCAGTAAATTAGCTTAGAAGACGAATATCTAGCAATCCTTTTCTGAAACAGCCATTTATCGGACTAGAAATTCCAACAGTAACATAAACAGCATTATTTGTCCGGGGTTAAGAACCAACCTTGAAACAATCCATCAAACTCTTACAGTACCCATTCATACGCCTGGGCCATGCCCCAATGGGAAGAATTAGGCAGCTTGGTAGTTGAAGGGCAAAGGATTAGATGGATAGATTAGATAAATAGATTAGTAGGCCATTATATGGGTGAATAAATAGATAAATAGAGATAGATAGATAGATCTTTTTGCTATAACTATGCATTAGACCACCAAGGATTATATCGAAAACCTGGGAATGTTTTGATATGACACCCTAAAATAATATCATCATATCTATTATCTAATGATAAGAGAATTATTTGTTGTTTTCTTTCTGCTATGCTGGTCATGATGCGCAATAACATGGCAATGGTCCAATGTTTTGGTTGCGGCTTTCCCTGTATGTAGGACAATTTTGTGTTCTGTGTTGTACTCTGTTGGTGCTACAGCTGTCAGAAACAAAAACATACATTGAAATAATTATGGAAAGACATGATTTTTGCAAGATGATAATACACTTTCGCTCATTCAGTTTTTGCATGTGGTTAAACTGTGTAGATGTTGATAAATATGAATTTAGATGTTTAAAATGACTATCTCGAATACTCATAAGATTTACACATGCACATCACACCTGGATACACAAGTTATACTAAGATTCTCAAACTAAACACAAGGCCAGTTGCAACATTTTTAATGTGTTATGCACATTATTATCGTATCGTTACATTATCGATCAATTGGCACAAGAGAACATTATTTTTGATTATGTATTTAATTTTTTTTTTTTTTTTTCGATTCAAAATTTATTTTTATTAAAAAAGGGCGAAAGGCAAGATTCACAAACATTTTTTGATTCTCATTTTTTTTTTTTTTTTCTAATTAAAATCATTAAATAATTCCAGTTGAATAAAGATAAATTCAAACAGATAACAAACAGAAATAAAGTACATAATTGCAAATCAAAGTTAGTCACTATAACTATCTCTCCCAATTGTATATTGTATAAACCCAAAAAACTATAACATAATATTAATCATCACATTATTATGAAAGTCCTTTTGAATTTACAGTGCCGTATTTATCCAGTTATCATTATTATAAGAAATATTTAAATCCTTGTATATACAGTCCCATTGTCTAACACCGCATAAGTCCAACCACGGAATAGTAATAATCCCAAGTGACAAAATTCATATACAACACAATAACCTAGTGCCCCTTAGCCCAATTATGAAATAGCAACTATCCCAAATGAAAAAGTATGATATAAAAGAGAGTAAATAGTCAACTTTGAACATTTACACACCAAGAAATACAATTGATTATTATTGTGCAGAGTATAATGACAAATTTGTTATAACACTCTTTAATTTACTTGAGTACTTTTTGTCGCCTTTTATAAATTCACATTTTAACAGTATTTTACAATGGTAACTTATTTCAGAATATATCCAATTTAGAGTTTTTTCACCATCAATATATTTACTTAAAAATCTAAGAGTGTTCCTTCTTTTCCAAATTATCCATCTACATATTGAAAACACCATATTTATAACCATGGAATCATTACTGTTTGTAAGTAACCCAGTCAAAATTATAACCTTGTTAAGTTCCAAGCATCGAAGAATCACCATTTCATTAAAAATTCTCTTCCAAATACATTGAACCTTTTCACAATCATATAATAAATGTTCTAAGTTTTCAAGCGAAGAATTGCAAAGTTTGCATATTCCATTTGACATATTCATCTTACACAGTCTACTTTCTACATTTACCTTTCCATAGAAGTATTTCCAATTAAAATCTTTACATTTGCGGGGTGTAAGATAATTTAAGAAATTAACCAAATACCATAATTCAAAATCAATTTGATAACCTGGAAGCTTTTCCTGCCAGTATCGTTTTGATTTGATTTTCAGGTCTGATACCTTATTTTTCAGAAGAATTTGATATATATCTTTGCTTGTAGTTTTCTGGAGTGATATTTTTTCACTTGAATTTCCAATAAGCATATTTAACAAAAATTTCCTTTTACACTGAACAGTCTCAAATATGTTCACTTCATTTGCAAATTCTAATTGTCTGATACTGGCAGGAGGTAAGCTGATTTTCAGTTTATAAATGTCAAAATAAAAACTTGCCTTTTTCAACAGTGAATTGAAGATGAGCTGTTCATCAATAACATCATTATTTAATATATCTTTAATGTATAATAAACCGCTTTTTGCCCAATGTGAAAATTCCAAAGGCTTGCCATTAAAACAAATGTTTTTGTTACACCAAATAATATCATTTTCGGAAACCTGCTTATCAATCATAGTTAGTTCTTGAAATGTTTCTATGCATTGGCAATAAAATCGTTGTATTTTCAGTAACTTCATTGTCTCTTTTGTATCGCTCACTCTCAATGCGAAAAAATCAGTGTTAAATTTTTTATGGAGACACCTAAAGTTCCATAAAGGTATCACAGCCCATTCATCACTTTCTTCTGCTTGTAAGACTTTCTTTACCCAGTTTATTCTCTGTACTTTAAGTGAAGTTCTAAGGTCAATCATTCCGAGACCCCCCAGCTTTCGCGGTAAATAACAAATTTCTTTCTTCACCCTATTCTTTTTCCCCTCCCACAAAAAATCAAAAAATAATTTTTCAATTTGCTTGATTATCTTTTCTTCTATGACAATGAAGTTACTTGAGAATAGCAGCTGAGACATTCCTAGGCTTTTGATAATTAGAACCTTTCCAATTAAAGACAAATGTCTATTTTGCCATGCAGCCAATTTTTTACGAATTTTTTCTATAACTTTGTCCCAAAAATGTTCATCTTGTTTCTTTCCTAGTGGCACTCCTAACACCTTTGCTGGTCCTAAAGTAAATTCAACTTCACTGGTTACGTTGTTATCGTAGATTACTCTGTCATTCATTACCAGTCCTACTGTCTTCTCTCTATTTAGCTTAGCCCCAGAGACTTTTCCAAATTCTTCAATGATTTTTAAGCATTCGTCTGTCATATTAATATGTTTCAAACACACAATAGTATCATCTACATAATGCTTATTTCTGATTTCATATTTTGAATCAAAACCATGTATATCTATTCCCCTAATTCTTTGTGTTTTTCTAAAATAAGCCGATAAGGGTTCCAATTGTAAAATGTATAGTAGAGCAGAAAGAGAATCTCCTTGCCTTATACCCCTTGTTACTGGAAATGTACTTGATAGGTATCCATTTGTCAAAATACAACTTTTCATTTCTTTGTATAATACCTTTAGCCACGTAATGTATTTTTTACCAAACTTAAATTTCTCTAATACTTTGAATAACCAACTAAAATCAACGCGGTCAAAAGCCTTCTGCTGATCCACTAAAATTACGGTCTCGTTATCCTCACAACATTCTACCAGATCCCTAATCAATGTAATATTCTCTCCTATTTGCCGTCCTTTAACACAGCCTTTTTGATCCTTATGAACAATACTTGGTAAAATCTTAATAAGACGTTCAGCTAATAGCTTAGTTAAAATCTTATAGTCAGTATTAAGTAAAGAAATTGGGCGCCAATTCTTAAGATTTTCCCGTTGTCAATTTTTAAATAATAGCCTGATGACTGCCAAATACTGGGATTGTGGTAAGTGATTTTCATTTAAGCTATATTGGAAGACTTCAAATAAGTCACGCCCTATGTCTTTCCAATAAAACTTGTAAAATTCTGTTACTATGCCATCAGGTCCAGGAGATTTGTTATTTTTCATTAATTCTAGAGCCTTTGCTAATTCTTCACAAGTTATGTTTCTGTCTAATCCTTCCATTTCATCTTTAGTTAATTCTGCATCTACTGAGCTCAAAAATATGTTATCTGGTTCTATTTTTTCAGCTCTATATAAATCTGAATAAAATTTTACTTGAGTTTCCAAAATATTTTGTGTCCCATTTATAATATTTCCTTCTGCATCTAATATATTTTCCCAAGCCTTTTCTTTAGCATTTCGTTTTTCTAAATTAAAGAAATACTGACTTGAATTTTCACCGTCTTCATGCCAATTAACTCTGGATCTTACCCTTGCTCCTTCTGCTCGATATTCTAAAAGTTCTTTTAAGTTTCTTTTTGACTCTTCAATAGCTTCATAATTTTCATTAATATTTCCCTGTAAATTCTCTATATTCTTTTCGAGACTATTTATCATACTATTTCTTCTGATGCTGAGGTCTTTTCCTATGTTAATGGCAAGCTCCTTAATTTTGCCCAAATCCCACCATCTTCCTAGATCATCATAATCCCTTTTCTTTTCCTGCCACTGATGCCACAAACTTTTAAAACTTTTCTGGAATATATCATTAGTTAAGATATCAACACTCATCTTCCAAATGCCTCTACCCTGTTTGGTTTCTGTTGTCCTGAATGACAGCTCTACTGGACCATGATCAGACAGAGGGCACACCTTATAACCACACTTGTCTACTTGATTATCAAGGGATTTTGAAATCAACCAAAAATCTATCCTAGAAGCTTTAGTTCCTCTGCTCCAAGAGAACATTTTTTTGGTGGGAAACCTACGTCTGCAGACATCCTCCAAATCATACTTATGCATAATTTCAGAGAGTTCTCTATTACCAACATCTGATGCTGCAGTACAATTTATTCTGTCTATCGATGGGCTTAACGTACAATTAAAATCACCACCGACTATATTTTCATGGTCAGGAGCAATATATTTTTGTATCATTTTGAAGAATGTAATTCTTTCATTTGGCAAATTCGGGGCATAAATATTGATAAATCTATACTTAGAATTTTCAATAATCAAATCAAAAATAACATAGCGTCCATTAACATCAACAACAACATCACAAAAGTTGAAATCATAATTTCGATTGAATAATACACAAACGCCTTTACTGTTATTTGAACCTAAGCTCCAAATGGATTGGCCATCCCACTCCATTGACCAACGTTTTTGGTCCTGTCTGTGGTGGCAATGTGTTTCCTGAAGGAATATTATGTCATATTTAGAAGATCTGAACTTTGTGAAAAAGGCCTTTCTTTTCTTATTATCTCTCATTCCATTAACATTACATGTTGCAAGAGAAATACTATTCATAAAATTTGTTCAAGAAACACACAACCTTGGTGATGTCTAAGTTCGTAACACTTCACGTAGAGCAACCGTGAGGTTGTCAGAGAGAACTGCTTGGCCCCGGTTATTTATGTGGACACCTGTTTCGTCAAGTGTTGTAAAAAGGTCTTTATGGACTCTTTTTTCTTTGTCATAAAATGCAGAATCATTGTCAACGAAAAGGGCTCTGCCCTCTGAGTGAGTCATCTGACGTAGCAGTTTGTTCAGATTCGACACTTCAATGTTTATTTGCTCAAGGTGTAAGTTCGGATTGTCAGATTGATTTGCTCTTGGCAAAATACTTGAGAGCACGAAAACGGCATCAGGATATTTCGAAGAACATGCGTTCACAGCCTCAACATAACTTCTGTAACTATTTTCACCAGATTCCAGAACTGTTTTTCCATCGGAAGACCAATTGCTCGAGCCAATGTGAAGTATAATTATGGATACCTCATGGGGTTGAAGAGTACAGCTTTCAATTAACTGTTCAACATCACCTATTTTCGCACGATGTTTTTGTAACTTATGTACAGCTACATCAAGCTCAGTTAAGTCCAGCTCTACCTCTTTCAGGTTTGAGTCACCTATCAACAAAACTTGATGAGTTGGTGTTTGTGCTTGTTGTAGGTCTGGCTCAACAGTTGTGGGGGATTTTTCCTCTGCACTGTCCTTACTGTCTAGTTCGGGAATAGCACATTTGTCATTTGCCTTTATGTCAATTTCACTGTCTACTGACAATGACGCCATCATTTGCAACTCACTGCGAAGCTCAGTCAGTACCTTACCCATCAGGTTTTTTCCTGGCCACTCCAACCAATTCATAACTGCAGGGTCCCCTATATGGACTCCAACACCAAAGAAAGGGTCTGGGGTTGCCTCGCCTATGACTTTATTGTTGGTTTTCAACAAATATTGCTGAATGCTTAAGTAACTGTAAACCTTTTCTCTGTTGCATGCCATTGTCACGCCTCTCGCCTTTTCTTTCCATACTGAGTCGACATACCCCTTGACCCTTCGCCCAAGTTCTTTCATTTCCCTGGGTTCTCTTGCTTTCATTATCAGGTTTGCAGTGGTTACATCACCAAACAACAAGGCTTTTTGCTGCTGGATAAACATTTCATTGCATAGGTAATCAGTTCCATCAATATTAATGGGATAATCCATGTTGAAATTGCTTAAGGGTGACTTTTTGCTCATGAAACAGAAGACCTCCTCAGAAACCCTTGAGCCATCATAATTTGGACAATCATGTCTTCTGTGTTCCCCCTGACAAATGAAACATACATGTTTCTCAAATGGACAATCCCTTTCACTATGGCTGTCTCCACACTTACGACATTTTTGCAATTCGGTACTGGGTCGTTTATACCAAACAGACATTGACATTTGTTTCCCCTTGTGGATAACTGACAATCTTTGCGGAATCGTATATGTTAAAGGACACATAGAAACCCATCGTGTCCCAGTGGTCCATGATGTTTTTCTGCCACCAATGTAAATCATCTCACTCTCAATATTTATCACTTTGCCATACTCTGACAAACATTCTGCTAACTCCTCATCAGGATAATCCATCATCAAATCTCTAATTGTAATCCTCACAAATTCTTCATTTTCATCTTTTAGATCTACATGTTGACCAGATATATTTAAACCTGAGATCAACAGAGCTTCCTTGATTTCATCTCGTTTCACTGTAATTAATACTTTTCTGGGCCACTTTGCAGGGTAGATCTGCACCCCCTGTACATCATCTTCATTAACTATCTCAGTAATTCCTCTGAATACTTTCTGATAGAAATCAGCTTGAATTGTCCCTCCCAGTGCTGAGACTGGGAAACTCACAGTGGGACTCATTTTGTTTTGATTTTGATAGTCACATGTTTAAATGACACAGTTTTCATCAGGTCAGCATTAAAACTAATCCAGAACATGTAACATCAAACGCACATGGATAAACATAAGCATGTAATCCAAACAAACAGAGGATTTGACTCACCAGAATGGTCAGGAATTTGCAATGGAAAATTACCACGTCCCTATACTTCACAATGGGGAAAACTTAAAAGGCAAAAAAGTACAGTACCTCAAATGTCCATAGAATTTCCACAATGTATTTTGTTGTACATCCAAGACGGTAAATATGTATCCAATTTTCGGTCATAAATCTTAACTCAAAACAAGGTAATAACTGGAATTTATCCAGAGCCAACAAAGCCTGACTCTCTCTGATGAGTGCCACCTGGTGAATTCAAATTAATATTAAACTAATAATGTATTTAATATTAGTTTGCTAAGTCTGATGATCAGTTGGTAATGGCAAATATCTTGGTAGCATATTCCTCTGTCTGAAGATTGATGTCATAGTTTGCTTTCTTTGGTTCTTTCCAAGAGCCATGTAGGTATGATTAACGCAAATATAGTGAACACTTACCTTTAGCTTGGCTCATATCAAAGCAGTTTTCTTCTTTCTTTGTACTTTCTTCTGCTATAATATAGTGGTCATGATGGTTGTGATATCTTAAGAGCAACAGGCAGAACACTTGTGACAAAAACAAAATGAGTAGAGTCATAAATAACGGCTCAGATTTGATAGGTTTATCAGAAAACTGAGATTGTAAGATTTTGTGGGACTCTTGAATTCTCATGAATGCCATCATCACAACCAAAGAACAAGTTACGTGTGATTCATGACAGATGGTGAATTTCATCTTCGGTCTGCAACAGTCTCTGTGCCACCTCTGCTTTGTGCACTAAGGCCAAATCTTTAGCTTCTCAGATGAGACGAGGACAAAAGAAAACTGTAATCTCAAATTTTTATCACTTCAATTTAAAAAAACTGACAGAAAATCTGTTGGTTCCATTGATTCGAGAAATCAATTATGTCTGACCCACTCACATTCTAAAAGCTTTTATTGCCCATTGCTCATGTTAGCATGAAAATAAGAGTATGATATGACTAAACCAAAACACCAAAAAATTCAAAACAAGTATTAAGAGGTCTAACCTAGTAATACATCTCCTTGTTGGTTCCGACATTCACTTTAGTCTGTTAGATCCTGACCACAATGAGCATTCATGTAAAAATCCTGAAATGTCTTAACTGTGTAGTATACTGGGTTTTGTCTCATTCAATTAAATGTACATACCGCATAAGTAAGGGTTACCATTGCAATAGCAAATGCCATGTGCTGTAGAAATGCAGGTGACTCCTATTATGTAAGGTTTCCTTGAGATTGCTTCCTGAGCTGAATGAATTTCTCTGGCCAATGTGACCCACTCTTCTGTTTTACTCGCATTAAAGGCTATTTGCTTTACCCAACCCAAATGGAAATCACCTGGTTCTTGTAAATTTTGCAGCATAAGTTGCTGATTGTTTCGGATTCTAAAATTTAATGTGTGCATAATGTGTATAGAGACTGTCACGAAGAGGAAATCAACAAATTGATTGGTGCAATGACAGGAACCTTCTAATTGATGATGTCTGGAAATTAAAGGTATCAGGATTGAACAGTGCAAGACTTGTAAAAACTCACAAGAGTTGTTAAATCAATTTGAAAAAAGGCCAAATAACTCAACACAATTTCAAGACAAAAACTTGAGCTCTGCTTTGAAGCACTGGTAAGCTATTTGACTTGTTTACCACCCTCGCACTCTCTTGACATTTCTTTATTGCTTTCTTGGGCTTAGCTGCCTGCCACCTTTTACTCATTTCTTGCATGTGTGACAAACATTTATTCACAGCTCCCAGGCATTTTCACTAAATGTCCTTGCTCTGATTTGATTTCTGTGCTAGCTTTACACTGGTGACTGGATGCCTTCTTCCATGTAACCATGTGCCTTGTGATGACAAATGTTCAGGAAGAGCAGTAAATATTGAGGCTTTTTTTATTTTCAAATTAATAAAATGTAAAAAGTTAACTCTGATTCAGTTCCAACGCACACAACCAGATTGATGATTAGTAAGAAAGCCTGCTTAGAAATTAGAATCCTTAACTATGTCAATTTCAAGATGAAAATTTTGAACATCAGGTTCAATAGACATTCTCTAGTGGTGTGTTGCCTTTGTAACCTTTTTTCCAGTATCCAGGCTAAGAAACATATGAAATCATACCACAGTCAAGAAAAGCCACGCAGCAAAGTGTGACAGCCAAATATGCTGGCTGATGCTCGAAAAAGATCTTCATGAATATCCCATTGGCAAGATAAGAAGGTCTTTAGAAGCAGTGATGGGCTCCAGGATTTGTTGATGATTTGAGATCAGACTAAAGATACGTTGTTACAAAGGAATAGCAAATGTGGCATCTCTGTTATTTCTCCCAGCTTGTTCTGTCTTGAATGGTGTTGTGCTTCCCCATCTATGGATAATTCAGCATATTGTAAACATTTCATGCTTTCCAGAATATTTACTGATGCATTAATGTCAGGTTTGTGACATGTGTCATGATCTTGCCGAAGAACTTTGATCATGTTTGAATATTTATTCCTAATTGGGCCATTATTATCTGATAATGTTTCGATGTCTATTCATTATTCAAATTTACATGATATTTGGTTCAATGAGGTGCAAGAACTTAGAACATGCAAAAATGTATTACGCTTTCAATGTATGTGTGAAGAGAGGGTTAGCACATTTGGTACACTCCCACCTTAAAACCTTTGACAGCTACAGTGTACATTATAATAATGTAGAATGCCCAGCATGATGAAATGCCATTCTCCTTATTTCTCAAAATTCCCAGTTCCCACACATTCATTTTAATACCAATTTATCATGTATCACGTACAATTATTACCTCTTAAAATATTTTGTAATTTCCTTGCAAAATAGAATTTATTGCCAAACAACAGAAATATGACACTTAAAATTTGACAAATTGCATATTAGGCAGACAAATTACAGCACCGTTAGAACCACATAGGAATGAAGTAGGAGGGCGTGGGAACATTAATTTCTATTGCAACCTCCTACAGTTTACTATGCAATTACTCATAGCATCAAGTAGACAGATAATAGATGTAAATAGTTATCCTATAGATGTGACCACTGATCATCTGTATCGTCAATAAAATCTGTTTTTAGATTGTGTGGGGCCTTTTATAATAGTGTGGTGTAACCAAAACAAATTCAAAACGCTTCTTGAAACAGTATAGTAAATACATCCTTTCAAAGATCAAATCCAATTAAATTGCCCCCAGTTGGTTAAAAGGGCAATACTAGCAACAAATGCGACGCCGAATAAAAGACAAAGTACGGATGGTGACTAGATAGGTCTTTATAATGGTAATTTCAAGGATGCCAATTGTAATGGAAAATAAACAATAATGTGTTGCCATATATTCCAAAGTGCTTTCGATGCTGTGTCATGTAGAAAGAGCGTAGAAACATAATTCTAGCCCAGCGCATATTTGTGTTATAACTCTTCTGTATTCGTAAATCAACACATATCCATTATGTTCTGTTCGTGAGAAATACTATTTTAGCTCTCTCCAAACTATCTGCCTGTGATTCATTGGATGACAAAATAGTCTGACACATTTGAATCATGGGTCTCATTTGGCAAATACCGAGTCAAGTGTCAGGAGGAAGCTTCATAAAAGCTCTTGTATGATAGGAATGCTTTATTATGATTAATTATTTACTCATGAAGTGGGTTTTGTTGGGTTTCTCTGCTTTCTGACATGCTATGCTGTTCTGCTGCTTTGAAAATGTTTTGCACTGGTTTCGGTTATTGTAATACAAATTTGCCATCTCATTGTTTGGACTGGCAATCCAATAAACAGCCACAGCAGTAATTACTTAGTATTGACATTGCAATGTTGTTCTTTATTAGCAAAGACTAGATCTTCTGACATCTCATTCTTAAAATACAAATTAGGTGCATATGGAGTAAGATATATACATGTAGATAGATAGGGCAGCAAGATAGCTAGATGATTAAAAAAGCAAGGTGGATAAATAGAAGGACAGATAGAAAGATAGAAAGATGGATAGATAGATAGACAAAAGACAGATTTCACCGCTACAATCCAAACTTCCTAAATAATCTCAATGAACAGGACGCAAGGTATCATTTAAGTTTAATATTGAAATTCAATTACTGAAGGTCTAAAATTGTTATGATGAAATGCAAATTATTTCTACAAAGGAATATCCTTCCCATAGATTGATGCCTTTTGAGTCACGACATTCTCAGATATCCGATAGCTGTTTGCATATCAAAAGGAGTGATTGAAGATGAAATTTGAATAAATGAATTAGTTTCAGATACAGTACATCCCGAAATAAAGTAAGATTATTTTCTGTCAGAAGTCCTCTGTTTACCTATTTTGCCCTCCTTTCTCCTCTCCACCCCAAATCTCCTTACAACTGCTTTAGACTCCTCATGACAACCTTATCACATACTAAGAACTCTATCAAGACAGCTAGCAATTTGTTTGCAATTAGCAAAGGGGGACAATATCCAAGAAATCAAACACAATGGGGGTTATGGACATTGATTGGTGATGTTTAAATGTGATTTTAATGCAATTTTAAAAGGTGTTTTCAAGTAGGGAAAGGTACTAAGTGATTGGAAGGTAGCCAAAAGGTGTGGAAGGGTAAAGTAGTGGCTGATTCTTCCTTCCTGCTGGGGTGGTCGTTCTTAATTTTGGGTTGTACTGTATGTTTCAGATAATATTATGTCGTGACAGACTTCAAACAATTCATCATAATTTCAAACAAGTGACTTTTATCATCTGATACAAATTTTGATTTATAACATGTGTATTAAAAAGATAATTATTTGAACAGTAACTACCATTCGAGAGGAATTCAGTTGGGAGTAAAGAGAACTGCTTGATGCTAATTATTTTCATTCATTGTTGTAACATGCCTGATGCATCATTTGGAAAAATTCCATGAATTGCTAAGCCTATTCCATAAATGGCTTACATTTCAAGAACATTCAGTGAGCCACATGACTATGCGCACTCCTAAACAAAGATTGTTCTGCTTCAGGGAGAACTAAACAAATTTAAACCTGATTCAATTTCAGATTAAGATTCAGATCTTTTAATTCTCTTAAATCAACAACATCCATAAAATATTTGAACTATTTTCTCAATAGAAATGAGTTTATTATTCAATGAAGACATCCTGATAATCATTGAAGACAAATTTATTTGTTATGTCAACTGCCATATTTGCAGACTTGGGGGTTAGGGATTGCCAGTGGAGTTGTAATGGGCTGCCAATTGCTGAGACCCATGTTACACAGCAGGTCCAATCATCCTTTGCCTCATTGCTCTGTCGCCCTCCTGTTCTTCTCATAGCAGGGCATTCAGGTTAGAATTGGGCAACTTCCTCAGAACAATAGAACAATACAGGGTACAGTCCTGAGTGGCTTTTTACTGCACTGGCCAAGTTAATATAAATACAGCTCCTACTACTGTGGGACACAAACCCTGAAACCCAATTGATCTGAGCATGACATTTCATGATAACATACTCTCAGTACAGGGTTTATCTCTTGAATAGTGCTCTGACTCTTGATTAGAAAAACGTAACACTTGAACAAAAAGGTAAATCGATAGTGCTGGGCCTTTTTTATTTTAATAATTAATGTAGCAATACATATATAAAGCTTTGATATAATGTAACCGCACATGTTAAATAGATATATGTATACAGTTTTAGTAAAAGTAATTTAATGTATCAACTCATTCAACTGTACAAAGTCAATTTCTTGTTGTGATTGCAGGACACAGAGTTCTGAAATCTGTGAGTAGACACACTAATTTTTGTCCTTTGGCAGGCATGACAACAGAAATTAACATAAGTTTGTCTGGTTTAAATAAAAGGGTCAAATTGTTTAAAACAATGCAAAAGAAAACAATGTAGTACTTGACTGACGAATAGAGAATCTAATGTCCCTCGTAGATCTCTGATTTGATTTTGGTCAAGATCCATACATCCCAACAGACCACTCTGAGCCAGGAAGCCAATAAAGAGAAAGCTGGGATCTGGCGCTTGCTATTCCTGTAAAATCAATAGGGCCATGTAGCAGAGTCATAGAGAATAAAAGAAGAAAATGGAAGAGGAAGGGAAGAAGGAAAAGATTAATAAAAACAAACAGTAAGACGATCAGTTGAGCCGTCTTTCCTATGACGAAGTAGGACCTCTGATGTTTCACCTCTTAAACAGACAGGAAAAAGAAACACAACAAATTCCTTAAAGAAAACAAAAAAGATAACAACATCTTTATGAAAAGAATCAATTGACATAACACCTTGGCGAAATCCCATTCAATATGACAGATGGTGTCCGACTGTCCGTTGCTAGTTCGAAGAGGCGTTCACTGCCGTCAGATCACTTCAAGTAATTTTTTGTTAGGCCTGCAGTGGGACAGGCCTTGATGTTTTCTTTTGTAAATGTCCTTCCATCTGTCCCGTTTCCAAGATTCAGGAATAAACTGCCTTAAATGGTTTCAAATTAAAGACAATTTTTCAATTCACAAAAGGAAGAACTGAATTAATTTTGGAAACATCTATGCAGCTGACACGCCACAATGACTTGGTGCAGTTTTTATTTTATGCAGACACTAATAACTACCTGCCTGCATTTACTACGTTGACGTAATGCATCACTAATCTTCCGCTATAAATAGCATATAAAACTGTGTCCCAGAAATGTCTAGTTCATGGGCCTAACAAAGAGGGAGCCATTGCATGCTGCATTATTTGTTTTGCTGCAGGGGCTTGATACATGAACTTCCAGCACAAGTGCCTTCACTAACATAACCGCTGACACTCAATAGTGCATCTGGATTATTTATGCATAAAATGAGAACAGGACATGAATCCTTCCCGACCAGGCTACATATACATAGGACATTTTCAGTGCAATGGTCTAACAAAATTTCTGTGACTATAGTCAGTCTGCAATACCATGTACAGTACAAGACGTTGGCATTAATTCAGAGAAGAAGTTTTTCATCAAACTGCGTTTCACATGTAGGAATTGTAATAATTTCTCAGAACTTTTGTACAATAGATAGACTACCAAGAAGACCAGATAATGGTAGATCATCAAGCTGATGCAGATTCATCAATTGTGACCAGGACTCCTCACAGCGTGAAGGTCACAAGGTCATCTTTTGGTCACGGGGTTAGACTAGGCGTGTTGGATTAATTCCTTGTCGGGTCCGAGGTAGTTGCAGTGAATATTGTTCTGGCACAATGACGCATGAATTTGAGCTGTGCTTTGGTCTGAATTGCTTTCTACAACAACGTCCTTCTGAATACTGTCTGCAGTGCTGCAATGTCCTCTCTGATTGTGTTACTTATTTTGAATCAATTTGTATAATTATTTTGTTATGGCAGACAGACAGATTAGATAAGATTTGTCATATATTTCAAATTGTAAAAAAATACAATCGCATATAATTGTTGCAGGGTTCACCCCCTAATATACAGAACACCACAAAAAAGCTCAGAAGAAGAAAAACCAAACATTCCTTCATTGAAACAGCCATTTATCGGACTAAAAATTCCAACAGTAACAAAAGCTGTGTTATTTGTCCGCCGTTAAGACCCAACCTTGAAACAATCCTTCAAACTCTTAGGGTACCCAAACTACCCATTCATATGCCTGGGCCATGCTCCATTGGGAAGAATTAGGGAGCTTGGTAGTTGAAGGGCAAAGGATTAGATGGATAGATTAGATAAATAGATAGGTAGACCACAGATGGGTGGATAAATAGACAAATATATAAATAGAGATGGATAGATAGATCTATTTGAAGAAAACTAGCCTCCTCTGTACCAGGTATGTAAGTAAAACTCTTTGTTGCCACATTAGCGTTAAAGTTGCAGATACCCAACCATACATAGCGAAATCGAAAAGGATGGTTTTCCACATATCATTGAGTTACCTTGAGAACAACAAATGCAATTCATACTTGGTTGGGAAATATATCCAAGGCCAGTTGTAAATTTTAACGTAAAATGAAGTTTCAATAGACAGGATTCGATATCACAGTAGGCTTAATTCTTGCCTGTCATCTGCTTATGCAAGGCAGGGCGTTGGGGGGTGTTATATCAAAATTTAAGAGTTTAAAGAACGTTGGTTTTCGCACATATGAAAAAATGTATAAATCTAGTGTTGTATCAGTTATGGATTATGGTTCTAGTACATGGGGATATAATAATTACAGTGAGGGGGACAAGATACAAAATAGGACAATACGATATTTTCTAGGAGTACATAGTAAGGCAACACTACTTGGTCTAGAAGGTGAAATTGGTTGGATATCTTTTAAAATAAGACAAAATGTTAATATGATCAGATTATGGAACAGGTTGTTATTGATGAATAGGGATAGACTTACCAGAGTAGTGCTAGATTGGGATCTTAAACTAGGAATAGGTTGGTCAAAGGATGTTCAACAAATATTTAGGTCTGTTGATATGACTCATTTGTTTGACACTAAGTCAGTCTGAGATTTAAGAATCATTGAGAAAAAATTATTTGAAATAAGAAAAATTGAATGGAGAAATCTTACATTGGCAAAGCCTAAATTGAAAACCTACATCAAATTTAAAGAAGATATCTGTACTGAAAAATATGTTACATTAAAAATAGGTAAGGAAGATCTTTATTAGGTCAAGTGAGACTAGGAATTTTACCTATTTGTATAGAGACAGGAAGATTTAGAAATATGGAAGTTAATGTTAGAATCTGTGAGGCATGTAATGGTAATCAAATTGAAGATGAATTTCACTTTATTTGTGTCTGTAATGCTTATTCGGAGTTTAGATTGAAATTATTTAACAGAGTAGATAATATTGAAAGTTTGTCATTAGAAGATATTTTCATTTATGTAATTAAGTACTTGCCCTTTGAAACAGGGGAATACATAGTCAATGCGTGGACAAAAAGGAAATCAATTTTATTTAACTAGTTGTGTTTCTAAGGTTTCTATTGTTCTTCATTTTACATTCTACTATATTTTATTGTATTTCTATGTTTATTTTGTACTTAAAGTGAAAGATATTACATGACACCCAATGTAAATACTTATGTGTGAATGTAGCTGCCATGGTATAAAAAGATTGTTGATATGAAGTGGTAGATAAGCCTTAGAAGGCTGGGTAAAGACGTTTCGTAAAATCTGTTGTTCTTTATATATGTTCCTGCCACTATAAATAAATAAATACAATACAATACAATACAATTGTACCTCTGATCGCAGGCGACACCCTTTAATAACATCATATTGATCGCATGATAAGATTTTTTTTTTTGTCAATCTGGAATGCTGGTCATGATGCGCAATAATATAGTTATTGTCAATGTTTTTGTTGCGGCTTTCTGTGTATGTAAGACAAACATAGTGTGCCATGTTGGTGCTACAGTTGCCAGAAACTAAGCCATACAATGAGATTTTGAATAAGAAGATTTTTGCCAGGTGATTAATATAGTTTCTCTCATTCAGTTCTTGCATGTGGTAAAACAGTGTAGATGTTGATTAAAAAGTTTAGATGTTTAAGATTTACACATGCACCTCATACTTGGATAAATAAGAAAATAAGGAGATATTTCAACTTAACACAAGGCCTGTTGTAACATTTTAATTTAAAAGGTACATTATCATAATATTATCGATCCTATCAATTGGCATAAGAGATTAGCATTTTATTTTTATCTATTTTATTTTTTTGTCTGATTCTGATGATCATTATGGCAATGGCAAATATCTTGCTTGTGAATTCCTCTGCCTGAGATTGAATTCATAGATTACTTTCTTTGGTTCTTTCCAATAACTGTGTAGGTTTGATTAACTCAAATGTAGTAAAAACTTACTTTTAGCTGGGCTCACATAAAAGCAGTTTTCTTTTCTCTTCTTCCTTTCTTCTGCTATTATGTAATGGTCATGATGGTTGTGGTATCTCAAGAGCAACAGGCAGAACACTTGTGACAAAAACAAACTGAGCAGAGTCATAAATAACTGCTCAGATTTGATAGCTTTATCAGACAGCAGAGATTCTAAGAAATTTTGAGACTCTTGAACTCTCATTAATGTCATCATCAGTGATTCATCACAACAAAGAACAAGTTATAATAAATGTGATCAATGACAGATGGCAAAATTCATCCTCAGACTGTAACGGTCTCTGTAGTGTAATGAATATTCTCACAGCGAGCAAATTTCCTGTGACTTGCAACCTCTGGTTTGTGCACTTAGACCACACTCATTAATGTTTAGCTTCTCAGATAAGTGGGTAGGACAAAAAAAACTGTAATCTCAAATTTGTATTAAGTTATTTCAATACAAATTGACAGAAAATCTGTTGGTTCCATTGATTCAAGAGGCTAGAAATCAATTATATCTGGCCTAAGTTATACTTACAAACGTTCTAACAGCTTTAATTGCCAAATGCTCATGTCTGCCTGAAAATAAGAGTATGATGCTGCTAAACCAAAATCTTAAACAAATTTAAAACAAGTATTAACAGGTCTACGCGAGTTAGACACCTCCATTTTGGTTCTGACATTCATTTTGGATAGTTAGATCCCAACCAAAATGAGTATGCATGTAAATATCCTCAAATGTCTTAACTATACTGAGTTCTGTCTCATTCACCTAAATGTACATACCGAATTAGCAAAGAGTTAACATTGCAATAGTAAATTCCATGACCTATAGAAATGCAGGCCACTCCTATTATGTAAGGTCTCCTCGAGATTGCTTCCTGAGCTGAATGAATTTCTCTGACCCGTGTGACCGGCCCTTCTGTTTTACTTGTATTAAAGGCCATTTGCTTTACTCAACCCGAATGGAAATCACCTGATTCTTGTAAAGTGAGAACTTCTCAGTAAGTTGCTCTTTTGTTTCTGATTCTCAGAATCACTGTATGCATTGCATAATGAGTAGAGACTATGACGCATAAAAATAAACAAATTGTTTGGTGCTATGACATTAGTATGACAAGAACCTTATATTTGATGATGTCTAAAAAATAAAAGTGTCAGAATTGAATTGTGTAAGACTCACAAGAACTCACAAGAGTTGCTGAAAGTTACTAAATAAATTTGAGAAAAAGCCAAATAACTCAACAAAATTTTAAAACAAAAACTTGAGCTTTGAAGCATTGGTATACTATTGGACTAGCTTACAGCCGTCTCACTATCTTCTTTATTGCTTTCTTAGGCTTCCCTTCCTGCCATCTTTTACTCATTTCTTGCATGTGTGACAAACATTTATTCACAGCTCCCGGGCATTTTCACTAAATGTCCTTGCTCCGATTTGATTTCTGTGCTAGCTTTGCACTGGATGCCTTCTTCCATGTGGTTGTGTGCCTTATGTTGACAAATGTTCAGGAAGAGACACTTTTTATTGTCAAAGTAACAAAATGTAAGCAGTTAATAACAAATTCAGTTCCAGCGCACACACACAGATTGATGATGCTGATATCACATTAGTAAGAGGGCCTGCTTAGAAATTAGAATCTTTACCTAGGTCAATTTCAAGATGAACAATTTGAACATCAGTCTCAATAGGCATTCTCTACTGGGGTGTATTGTTTTTTAAAATATTTTTTCTGTATCTAGGCACAGAAACATATGAAATCATATGGCAGTCCAGAAAAGCCAAGATAAGAAGGTTGTTAGAAGCAGTGATCTGCTCCAGGATTTGTTGATGATCTGAGATCGGACTAAAGATACATGGATACAAAGGAATAGCAAATGTGGGATCTCTGTCATTTCTCCCAGCTTGTACTGTCTTGAATGCTTTTGCGCTTGCCTATCTATGGATAATTCATGACATTGTTAACATTTCATGCTCTCAAGAATACTTTCTGATGCATTAATTTCACGTTTTTGACATGTGTCATGATCTTGCCAAAGAACTTTTATCATGCTGGAATATTTATTCATTATTAGGCTATTATTCCCTGATATGTTTAGATGTCCTTTCATTATTCAAGTTTACACATGGTATTTGGCTTTAATGATGAGCCAAAATGACTGGTTGTGTTGACAATCTTCATATATCCTTAATTTCTTTGAAATGCACTTAACTCATAGCTCATTTTTTCAGAACATGCCAAAACGTATTATGCTTTCAATGTATGTGAGAGGACTGGGTTATCTCATATGTTAGCCTCCCCCCTAGAGGTCACGTCCCTGATAGGTACAAAGTAAAATTGCCATTCTCCTTATTTCTCAAAATCCCAGTTCCCATACATTCATTTTAATACCAATTTGTCGTGTGCAATCATTACCTCTTTAAATATTTTATCTTTCCTTGCAAAATTAAATTTATTGCCGAACAACAGAAATATGACACTTCAAATTTGGCAAATTGCATGTTAAGTAGAAAATTTACTGCACAATTAGAACCATACAGGAATGGAGCAGGAGGATGTGGGAATTCTAATTCACTAACAACCTCTCTCAGTTTATTCAACAATTACTCGTAATATCTGGTAGATAGGCGATGTAAATGAGTAACCTGGCCCACACGTAGGCCTATTTGTTTTATAGCTCTCCTGTCATTGTAGATCATCAATCATGTTCAGTAAGTAACAAAGACTATTTTTAGCACTCTTTCAACTGTATGCCTGTGATTCATTGGATGACAAAATATTCTGTCACATTGGAATGGTACTCATTTGGCAAATACCGAGTCAAGTGTCAGGGAGAAGGCATCATAAAAGCTCCTGTATGATAAGAATGCGACATTATGATTAATTATTTACTCACAGAGTAGGTTGTGATGGGTTTCTATGCTTTCTGACATGCTATGTTTGTGTTTTGCTGCATTGAAAATGTTTTGCAATAGTTTCGACTGTGTGTTGTTGTACTACAAATTTGCTCTCTCATTGTTTGGACTGGCAATGTGATAAACATGATAAACAGACACATCAGTAATTGCTTGTTATTGACATCGCAACATAGCCCCTAATTAACTAAGACCTGTTCTGCTGACATCTCATTCATAACTTATATTAATTTGGAACATAGACAGTCAGATATTTAGATAGATAGGATATCTAGATAGATAGGATACCCGGACAGCTATATATCTAGATAGATGGAGAGATAGCTAAATGTATAGGTAGTTGGACGGATTGGGTAGCTTGATGGACGATAGATAGATAGATAAATAAATAGATAGATAGCTACAAAGATAGATAATAGACAGAAAGATAATTTATATTTCCAACATCACAGGTGCAAGTAAAATCTGAATTAAATTGGTTGATAACATGATGTTGGAGGGATGCCCAGAGAAACTAGAGGGTTCGTTTTTTGGCCACATACATAGATACATAGATTACATGGCTGCAATATTGCAAAAATCACCATAAAAAGATGTAAATCGTCATTTAGATTTAATAGTGAAAGTTCAATGACTGAAGATCTATTATTGTTATGATGAAATGCAAATTATTTTCACAAATGAATATCTTTCTCAGAGATCAATACCTTTTGAGGCACGACATTCTCAGATATCTGATAGCTGTTAGCATATCAAGTGGAGTGGTTGGAGATGAAATTTGAACAAATGAATTTGTTTCAGATATGTTTCAGATAATATTATGTCGTGACAGACATCAAACAATTCATCATAATTTCAAACAAAATTACTTTTATCATCTGATGCAGAATTTTACAATTTACAACATGTGTGTTTTAAAGATTTTTGAGCAGTAATTACCATTCATAAGGAAATCATTAGTGAGTTATGAAAACTGCTAATTTCTAATCATTTTCATTCAGTATTGTTAGATTCCATAAATTGCTTAAATTTTAAGAACATACATCGAACTGCTTGGTTGTGTACACCCCTCAACATGTAAACTGTTTATCAAGGGATGCAATTCTACATCAGGGAGAATATAACAAATTTAACGCTGATTCATGGTTTATTCACTTGAGTATCTAATCTGTGCTGAAGAAGGGTGATTTTATTTTTCTATGAAGACTTTAAAAAGTACTAATAAGCATTGAAGGCCAATTCATTGAGGACCGAGGCGGGTGGGCTTGCTAACTAGTAGCATGAAGAGCTGCCAATTGTGGGTCCGATTCGAATCCAGTCCTTGATGGGTCATCCGAACCCATGCTATCAAAACAAATGAAAAGTATCAATTGCATTCAATTTCTGGTTGGGATTTGCAGGACACAAAGTTCTGAAATCTGTGAATAGACACATTAATTATCAAAGGTAGGTTCCAATTTCTGTCCTATGGCAGGAATAATAACAGAAATTAAGTTTGTCTTGTTTGCATAACATGGTCCAATTGTATAAAACAATGCAAAAGAAAAAACAATGTGGTACTTGACTGACGAATAGAGAAGCTAATGTCCCTCCAAGATCTATATTTGAATTTGGTCAAGATCCATACATCCCAATGGACCACGCTGAGCCTGGAAGCCAATAAAGAGAAAGCAGGGATCTGGCACTTGCCATTCCTGTAAAATCAATAGGGCAATGTAGCAGAGCCATAGAGAATAAAGGAAGGAAATGGAAGAGGAAAAGAAGACGAAAGGGAAGAATAAAAACAAAGCAGTAAGATGATCAGTTGAGCGCTCTTTCTAACGATGAAGTGGGACCTCTGACGTGTAACCTCATGAAGAGACAGGAAAAAGCAACATAAGGAATTCCTTAAAGGAAGCGAAAAAGAAAACAACATCTTTATGCAAAGAATCAACTGACATAACACCTTGGCAAAATCCTGTTCAATATGACAGATGGTGTCTGTTGCTAGTTCGAAGAGGCATTCATTCAGTGTACACACTTTCAACTTGGTTGGGATATCTAACCAGTACAGGGGCAGATAGGCCAATGTGGCAGCTGTCGCAGGCCGAATCACTCAGGGGTGGGCCATGAAAGGGAAGCAGGACTTGAGCTATTTTACCTCAAGAAAACCTATATATGCTTAGCAAAGCATGAAATAGAGTCTGTCAGCAATACCTAATACTGTACAACAAGATGTTGATATTAATTGACCAGTGGAAGCAGCTATTCATAAGAATGCATTGCACATAGGAATTGTTATACGTATATACTCAGCACTTTTGAACAGGCATGTAGATAGACCACCCATTAACCAACAACCAAGACCAGATAATGGTAGACCATAGAGCAGTAACTGTTGTGACCTGGATTATTCGAGTGTGAAGGTCACAAGGTCACTCTAAGGTCACTGGGTCAGACTTGGTGTGCTGGATTCATTCCTTTTCAGTCCGAGGTAATTGCAGTGGAGATTGTCGTTGTACAATGGCACATGAAATTCAGCTGTACTTAGGTCTGAATGGCTTTCTAGGATAATGCCTTTCTGGATCTACTGTGTGCTGTGCTATGATGGCCTCTGCAATTGCATTTATTTGCTATGTACCAATTTGCACATGTCAGTCTTCCGGATATTTAAATAGAGCATCAGTAAACTAGCTTAGAAGACTTATTATATAAAAATCCTTTTCTGAAACAGCCATCTATCGGACTAAAAATTCCAACAGTAACATGCGCTGTGTAAATCAAAACAAATCAATCATATTCTGCAAGTAACAAAGAGTATTTTTAGCCGTCTCCCAACTGCATGCCTGTGATTCATTAGAAGAAAGAATAGTCTGAAATGTTTGAATAATGGGTCTCATTTGGCAAATAACGAGTCAAGTGTCAGGGATAAAGCATCATAAAAGCTCCTGTACAATAGTAATGCCACATTCTGATTAATAATTATTTAGTCACAGGGTTTCTATGCTTACTGATATTATGCTCCTTGTTTTGCTGCTTTGAAAATAGTTTGCACTGGTTTCTCTTACTGTAATACAATTTTCTATAGTTACTAACTCTTTGTTTGAGCTAGCAATGCAATAAACAGAAACAACAGTAATGGTTTGTTATTGACATTACAATGTCCAGTACCACCCAATAAGTTTTTCACACAGATGCTCACACTTTTACGTCCAACACTCGTAAATCAGTTGAACTGCTAAGAGGAACAAAATAGTCCTGCAGACAATACCACGGTCCAGGAACAAGGTTCGATTCCAATGTGAACTACCGTTTCTGTAAGTATTTGTCCCAGGGCGTGTTTTTTTCTTATTTTTTCTATAACTAGACACAGAAACATATGAAATCATTCCAAAATTTGCAGTTTGACAGCTGATTACTGGCAGACGTACGAAAAAAATCTATATAAATATTCCATTGGCAGGATGAGAAGATTGTTAGAAGCAGTGATAAGGTCCAGGCTTTATTGATGATCTCAGATCAGGCTAGAGATACGTGGTTACAAAGGAATAGCAAATGTGGCATCTCTATCATTTCTCCCAGCTTGTGCTGTCTTCAATGGTGATGCACTTCCCTATCTATGGATAATTCAGCATATTGTCAACATTTCATGTTCTCAAGAATATTTTCTGATGCATTAATTCAGGTTTGTGATATGTGTCATGATCTTGCCAAAGATCTTTGATCATGTTGGAATATTTATTTATTATTGGGCTATTATTCTCTGATAATTGTCAGATGTCCATTCATTATTTAAACTTACACAATACACATGATATTTGGTTCATGATATTTGGTTCATGACATTTGGTTCATAACGAGTCAGAACATGCCGAAACGTATTATGCTTTCAATGTACGTGTAAAGATAGGGCTAGCACATTTGGTAGACTCCTCCCTTGAAGTCCTTGACAGGTACAGTGTATATTATAATAATGTAGAATGCCCAGCAGGATAAAATGCCATTCTCCTTATTTCTCAAAATTCCCAGTTCCCATACATGTATTTTAATACCATTTCATTATGTACAATTATTACCTCTTAAAATATTTTATTGTTGCAAAACATAAATTATTGCCAATGGACGGAAATATGACACTTAAATTTGACAAATTGCATTTTAGTTGAACAATTTTTTGCACCAATTACAACCACACAGGAATGAAGTAGGAGGGCGTGGAAGCAAAATTCCCTTACAACTTCCTGCAGTTTATCAAGAAATTGCATCAATAGATGAATAAATGATAGGTAGACAGTATCATGAAAAATTAAAATTGTATTCAGAACAAAGATTGGTCAATGATAACTTATGTCCATTTGTCTGACCAATCCAAAGGGCAATAAATCTTTTTGGTCAGAATATAGATTCCCAAATTAAGAATTATGTTCGGCCATGTATATTCCAAAGTGTTTTGGATATTATAAAAAGAGTGTAGAAGCATCATAGGTCTATGCACCTTTGTGTTACTGCTATACTCTCTTTGTAAATCAACACATATCAATCATGTTCCGTGGTGCAGAGACTATTTTTAGCCTCTCCAAACTGCATGCATGCCTGGCATTGCCTGTGATTCATTGGATGACAAAAAGTCTGACACGTTTGAATCATTGGTCTCATTTGGCAAAAACCGAGTCAAGTGTCAGGGAGGAAACATCATAAAAGTTCCTATATGATAGGAATGCCACATTATGATTAATTATTTACTCATAGAGTTGGTTTTGATGAGTTACTCTGCTCTCTGACATGCTAATATTATGACGTTTTACTGCATGTTCTGCACTGGTTTTCAGTTATTGTAATACAAATTTGCTATCTCATTGTTTGGCTATCCAATAAACAGCCACACCAGTAATTGCTTAGTATTGACATTACCATGTTGTTCCTTATTAACAGAGACTAGTTTTCCTGACATCTCATTCATAACATGTATTAATTAGGTGCACGTAGAGTAAGATATATAGAAGACATGACAGCAAGACATCTGAATTATTAGAAAGCAAGATGGATAAATAGATAGATAAAAAGATGGATAAATAGATAGATAGATAGATAGATAGATAGATAGATAGATAGATAGATAGATAGATAGATAGATAGATAGATAGATAGATAGCTAGATAGATAGATAAATAGATAGATGGATAGATAGATAGATAGATAGATAGATAGATAGATGGCTACAAACTTCCTAAATCATTTCAATAAACAAGATAAATAAAATATTAGTTTAATTTAGTTTTGAAGTTCAATAACTGAAGGTCTAAAATTGTTATGATTAAACGCAAATTATTTTCACAAAGGAATATCTACCTCGGAGATCAATGTCTTTTGAGTCATGACATTCTCAGATATCTGATAGCTGTTTGCATATCAATTGGAGCGATTGGAGATGAAATTTGAAGAAATGAATTTGTTTCCGATATGCTTTAGATAATATTATGTCGTGACAGACATCAAACAATTCATCTTAACTTCAAACATCTAACTTTCATCATCTAATAGAGAATTTGATTTAGAATATTTGTATTTAAAAGATATTTCAGCAGTAATTGCCATTTGTGATTAAGTCTGTTGTGAGTAAAGAGAACTGCTCGTTGCTAATTATTTTCATTCATTATTGTTAGATGCATCATTTTGGAAAATACAATAAATGGCTAAGAAGATTCAATAAATTGCTTAAATTTTAAGAACATACACCAAACAACATGACTTTTTGTAGCACATAACATGCAAGCCAAAATTATTACAAAGGATTATTATTGCGCTTCAGGGAGAACAAATTTAACCCTGATTCATTGTTCATTCACCTGATAATCCAATCTGTGCTGAACAGGAGTGAGTTTATAGTTCAATGAAGACTTTCAAAAGTAATAATCATTGAAGGGTCCAGGTTCGAATCCAGCTCTTGCCGGGTCACCTGGACCCATGTTGGATGGTGGTTTCAATTATCCCTCACCTCATTGCCCTGTCCTTCTCCTTTCTAAATTAGCCTGCCTAGAGCATATATATATAGGATGTCATACAATCCTTTTCTGCAACAGCCATTTATCGGACTAAAAATTCCAACGGTAACATAAGCTGTGTTATTTGTCCGGGGTTAAGAACCAACCTTGAAACAATCCTTCAAACTCTTACAGTACCCATTCATATGCCTGGGCCATGCTCCATTGGGAAGAGTTAAGAGGGTTAAGCAGTTAAGGGACAAAATTAGATGGGTAGAAAAGATAGATAGAAAAATAGAGAAGTAGCAGACAGATAGATAGATAGACAAACAGACAGACAAACAGCTAGACAGACCGACAGATAGATAGACAGATAGATAGACAGATATATAGCTAGACAGATAGATAGACAGATTGATAAACAGATAGATAGATAGATAGATAGATAGATAGATAGATAGATAGATAGATAGATAGATAGATAGATAGATAGATAGATAGATAGATAGATAGATAGATAGAAAAACAAATGCTTTTCATACTTGATAGATTAGGATACATTAAGATACCCCAAGGGCCAAGTCTGATTGCAAATTTTAACTTAAAAGGTCGTTTTAAGTGATAACCAGTCCATTCCAGTTGAACTTCTTTCTTTCCATTCCAGTTGAACTTTTTTATTCCCATGCCAGTTGAACTTTTTTCTTTCTTTCTCCTCTTAAATCTGATATACAATAACGTTGTTATGGCCAATGTCCTGGATGCGGCTTTCTCTGTATGTAAGTAAAACTCTGTCTACCATGTTGTTGCTACAGTTGCCAGAAGCCAAACCACACATTGTGATATTGAAACAGAATTGATTTTTAGCCTAGCTATTGATAAACATGTAGTTCCCTTCAGTTCATGAGGGTGGTAAAACCTTGTAGATGTGATAACAAAAATTTAGAAGTACAATGTATGCCCACTTGCATATCTTGAAATCTCACAAGTTCACAACATTTATGCATACAACTCATGCTTGAATGAATTAGGTAAAAGTGTAACACTACAACATAGCAATAGTCTCGTCGTAATTTGTAAAATATCTCATTTACCACCAATGATATCATTTTCAAACCATATGATTAATAGCATTTATATTATATTTCATCACAATGTCATTTTGATCATATCAATTGGAAGAAGAGAATTATCTTTCTTTTCATTTTATTTTATTCATTTCTTGCCAAAGCCTGATGATCAGGATTATGTGATGGTCAATGTCTCGGTTGGGACTTTTGTTGAATGTAAGTAAAAGTCTTTGTGCAGTGTTGATGTTAAAGTTGCTGAAAAATAATTATCGAATGTGTTATTGGGCCAATCTGGTAGTCTCCTCCATCACCTTGTAAATGTACACATCCTCATCTTATTTCCGTCCCTCATTTATGTTTTTTATTTAATGTGTTTGGAAATAAACTGAACCTTGAATCTTGAATCTTTTTGAAGAAGATAATGTTCTGTCAGGCAATTGACATCATACATGAAGTTTGCTCTGATTGATTCTTTCCACACTCTAAAAAATTCAGACAAAATTGGTTTTTTAGATTCAAAATGGTTTTTTGAAAAACCAAATTTCAATGGATTTTAAAAAAATAAATTTAAAAAAAATCCATGTTGGTTTTTTGCATTGATATTAGGTTTTTCAAAAAACCATTTTTAATCTAAAAAACCAATTTTGTCTCGACATTTTTTAGAGTGCAGGTGGAAAAACTGTGTGGTTTTGTTAACACAAATGTAGCGAACACTTACCTTGAGCTGCATGAGTTTCTTTTTTCTTCTTTTTATATTTTGCTATCTTCTAATGGTCATTGTGGTCATGGTATCTTTAAAGCAACAGGCAGAACACTTGTGACAAAAACAAAATGAGCAGAGTCATAAATCACAGCTCAGATTTGACAACTTTATCAGACAACTGAGATTGCAAGAAATTCTGGGACTCTTGAACTGCCATAAATGCCATTGTCACAACCAAAGAACAAGTCATATGTGATCCATGACAGATGGTAAATCTCATCTTCAGAGTGCAACGGTCTCTGTGATGAATAGAGTCACCATGAGCAAATTTGCTGCGACACACAACCTATGCATTGCACACTACGTCAGTCATACTGGGTGAAGAGGCAAATCTTTGGCAGACTTTAAATATGGTTGAAATGAAAGACTCCGACAAATTCATATCAAAAGAGCCAACCTCGCAGGCATTTTGACTCATTTTGACGTTAGGGGGAAGTAAGCTGATATCCCAGACGTAATTCTGACATCAGATAAACATAAGGAGACATCAGATGCCCACTGGGGGGGGGGGCTCAAAGTCCATGCTTTACACAGATTTCAGCATTTTTTGGCCAATCAATTAAAAAAAAAATCTTCATTTCCTTTTGTTTTTGAAAATTTCAATGCAGCTTGCTCCTGGTTCAGATCAGCAAAGAGGGGTTCATTTTCTTTGCCTGCACAACTAAAACCAGTGACCAGTCACTTTGATGCCCATTGCGAGAAAATGTTCCCGTAAAACGGGTAAAGTTGGCAAACCGGGCCGGGGTAAAGTTGAACGCTATTCTGACCCTCTTGATGGAGGAAATGCCAACTTTCCTCACTGACACAGGCATCTTTGGCAAGGTTGTCATGTGTATCAGTGAGGAAAAGTTGGTATTTCTGCCATTAAGTGGGTCAAAATAGCGTGTCAACTATATCCAAGATTGCCATCTTTACCCGCTTTATGGTATCTTTAAAAGACATACTAATGGTCATAAAAGCTGATAACATCCTTTAAATCCATGCAAAGTTGCAATATTCTCTAAATTTAGCTTTTGAAGCAATGTGCACACAAATTTCATTGTTCAGAAATTGATAAAACAACACAGAACTGAATGCTCAACGACAATATTTATTTTGGCAAAGCCATTGAACTATATATAAACAATCTGATCAAAAAAATACTTACAAAATATCTCTCTGTTTTCTGGCACCATTATGTAATAGCCTATGATACACTACATTGAAATATGTACATATTTGTCAATTATAACAACTACAGCAGTAAAATTGTGAAATAGACTATATAAATATATAACAACAATTGTTATGAAGTAGCACTCTTGTTTATGAACACATCGCAACATTGGGTTATAGGTCACACTGTAAGTACTGTCATTCAATGCCAGAGCGCTAATTGTACACCAACTTTTTGTGAATTTATACGAAAATTATATTTTTAGTAGGGATTGCCTTTAGGGCTGATTGACACACAAGAAATCAGTTGCCTCCAGAATATCAGGGGTTTAAAATTGTAATATAGAAACAAAATGACAACGTGCTGACTACACTGTAAAATTGGATGAACTGAGTCGGCTTAAATGATTTGGTGAGAATGTTGCACAAATTGTTTGAGCTAACATAGCTTGTTGTCTTCAGCTAAGACAAATTATGTGTGAAACATCAGTAGCATATCTCCTATGAAACATTTGTCTGAATTGTGCAATAATTAGTGTTTTTTAATACAATCAGTTGAATCAATTGCACTAATTGTGTTAAAGCAATCATTGAATGAGATGAACAATACCATTCTTACAGTGTTGACAGTCATTATTCTTTTTTTGGGAAATGAGCAAACTGTGGCATTGTAATATTTTGCTTCGTGAGTTACGATTCTGAATTGTCATGATCGAAGAATTAGATTCAAGAGCACTTCAATTCTGGGTGACCTATAATATTTGTGTTGGTGGCCAACAAAAGAAAGGATTAAAATTTTGATTCTTGCACTGAAATCAGTTACGACAAATCAAAAAGCCTTCACTCGATCATGACCATTTTAACAGTGGCACAGCTCCTCTGGTTGATTACAGTGTTGAATTTTGATCATGACAAATCATTACATACTTTCCTGGTAAGAACTATGAATCTGATTCAAGCACTAAAATCAGTTATGAATCATCAAATAGCCCTCTCTGGTTGGTTCGTGCATTAAAAGTACAATCATGACATATCATCAGATACTATGAATCACAAAAGTGAACATTTAATTGAGAAATGGCCTTATCATACACAATTAGAATTCTAAATCTTTGATTCTCCACCAAAATCTGTTATGACATATTAAAAGGTCCTCTTTCGAGTAAGGAATCACTTAAAAGCTTGACTTCTCTGATTTTATGTGATAAGTAAATTAATTTCAAAATGTTTTTTTTTAAGTTGAGTTACATTAGGTCTGCTGGCATTGAACTCAGTACAGTGTGTCACACAGCCAGGCTTGAGATACAGGCGTTAACAGCAAAGCTCCTTAATCTATATATACACAGAAAATGTTGATTTACATAAAACTATAAATGCATGAGATCATATATAAACATGTATGCAGGATAAGTCTATATAAAATCAGTTACTACACTAATTAACATGATAAATGCTGAGGCATTTCAATGTCATTTGATTGAAATCATCTAAATATCATAAATATTAAATTATATGATTATAACTATGACAATGTTTGTCAATATAGTAATGTAATTACCATGTAGAAACAATTCATATGAAATGTTTAACAAATAAGTATATGAACACAATATTCAGTGGTTTGATAAAAACTGTGTATCAAACATAAGAATGTAATATATTTTAACAAAACATCTAATTATGAGCCATATTAAACTTTGTAAAACAACAACAAAATAGAGAAAGACTTCTAAAATACCTATTTATCACAGAGACATAAATAACTGTGGAGGCCCTTGCCTATCAAACAATTACCTATATATGACCAAAACCAATACAACTTCAAGTAAATAACAATAATCAAGTTAGTAATCAAGGGATACTAAATACATGTTCACATCATATAATGAAAATCATACAAATTCTGTTATTTTCAAAACTTCATGCAGCACAGACTACAAACTTCAACAACTTCTTCACCAAAAAAATGTCGGGACAAAATTGGTTTTTTAGATTTAAAATGGTTTTTTGAAAAACCAAATTTCAATGCAAAACCAACATGGATTTTTAAAAAAATCCATGTTGGTTTTATGCATTGAAATTTGGTTTTTCAAAAAACCATTTTGAATCTAAAAAACCAATTTTGTCTGAATTTTTTTAGAGTGTTCACAAGAATTGAGCATTACTCATATTTGAGGGTGTGATTTATCATTATCTCTGGATTGTTTTAAAGGAAAATATTTACAAAGTAACAAATATAAGCTGCATGCAGCAAACCCTTGGCTTCAGCTATAATTTAATGTATCAGAGATTGCAATTTTTTAAAAATAATTCTGATCTTCTAGTAGTTTAAATCTTTTCAATAAGTCCCCGTATGCTTGTCTTTGAAATTCATTGATATGATCTTTTATTACATTTTTAAATGTGGCATAAGACGGGAAAAAGCAGTCCCCTTGTATGAGCCCTTGAATTTTGTTAAAAATAATTCTTATCCTACTGTTATTTAAATATTTTCAACAAGTCACTGCTTGTCTTTTGGAATTCATCATTATGATTTTTTATTTTATATTAAAGTTTGGCATAAGGTGGGTGAGGTATGCTAGAGATCATAGCTAATTTTTACAGCAAAACCCTATAGTCTGTACATATTATATATAAATGCTTTGTAAAATTTCCAATTTCTACTTCATTTATCTAAATTATTGCTGTACACATTGTCCAGAGAAAACTCCTAGAAAGACCAACTTTAGCACTCATTCGTGAAATAGATAATAAATGCACATCATGTATTGCATTGAGCAGCATAGATTGAACATTGTAATTTCTCTTTCGTTTTATACATTTACAAAATGCCGTTTCACTTGCACAATTTAACTTGTGCTGTCAGTTATTGACAGATAAATAATCATATTTGACTTTGGTTCTCCCTATACAATCTAATGAATAATCTTTCAAATGAATGCTTTAAAAAGTGCTATTTTATGATATAATTGGTTTCACTTACTTTTACACAATGTAACTGCAAAACAGTACTCCTCAGATTGTCATAGTAACATGTCTATATGGCAACAATAAGGCCATACCATTTATTACATAAATTTACATTCAAACATTAACTAGAAGAGATATGACATATTCCACAAAGGTTTTGTGACATCATTTGACGATGGGCACTGGAATTGTAACAGGAATGCTCAGAGCAACTATCCAACAGTTTGACATGATATGCAATTCAATATGCAAATATATATATATAACATGAAGTCATCACAAAAAAATTAACCAATCAAAATAGTTCTTTATCGAACAAGTCACAGTTCCTAAGATGAGCCAACTGCAAACGCGCAGACAATAATTGTTGATAAAAACCAGTTCTTGTCACAAGTTTCCTCTCCAATTACCAGGAATATGATACAGCAGAGGCAGCCTAAATGAGAATGCCAAAGCCCAAAATGGCTTAGTTAAAACAGCTCTCACACCAGTAGTTCATAATCCTAAAAAAGTGCACCCTCCTAAAACGGGGCCAATACACACTACCAATAATTAAACATAATACTACTAGTAAGCACCGGTGTAACTAGCTGTTTCATATGTGTAAGCTGGTGTTTTCCAAGGCATTATTATGTGGCCATTCTATGAAAAAGTCACACGAATTATAAAACTAATTCAACAAAAATACTCCCAAGACAAGGCAATTACGACTTTCTAGATTATTATTGTCTTAAGTAGTAATTATTTTTGGAGTGCAAGATTGTGCGGTCTCTATGGTTTCGGAGAAGATCAACTGTTTGTGATATATGAACTCTAGTCATATGTTCTACGTCAGTTATTCATAACTTATTCATGAACAAGTGAAGGTGGGGTTTCTATAGATCATAGAGTAGATCATAGAGTAGATCTTAGAGTAGATCATAGAGTAGATCATAGAGTAGATCATAGAGTAGATCATAGAGTAGATCATAGAGTAGATCATGCAGATTAGTCAGTGGTGACTTGGATTCCTCTCAGCGTTAAGGTAACGAGGTCTCCCTTAGGTCACTGGGTCAGACTTGGCGTGTTGGATTCACTGCTTATTAGTCCGAGGGAGTCCCGGTGAGGACTGTCCTGGCGCATGAACACGGGTTGCACTTCAGTCTGGATGGCTTTGTAGGAGACGGCCTTCCTGTAGACTACAGTCTGCCGGGCCCTCATGGCCTCCTGCTCGGGCATCTCCAACTGCATTAATTTCTTTCGCTCCAGTTCGTACACGTCGTCCCGCCAGAAGCAGATGATCCTGGAAAACTCCCGGCGGAAGTTGGAGTTAAACCATCCGTAAACAATGGGATTCAAGCAGGCAGACACCATGGCGACCATGTGAGCAACCGCAAAGGCCAACAAGAAGTTCTTGTACATGAACATGAAGTAATTGAAGTCGGCCATAAGGTTAAGCAGAGTCAGAGGGAACCAGCAAAGCGCGAACATTATCGCAATAGCCATCAGCAACGTTGAGTTCTTCCTGTGCCTCTGGGCTTCTTTCATCGCACGCTTCATTTCCATGGGTGTGCTGGGATTGGCCAAAATTCTAGTCTTCAAAAAGTTACAAATCTTCCAATGAATCACAATCAAGATCACGACAGGAACGATAAACTGTAGAAACATTATTATAGCAGCATAAACGAACCGTGTAGTGCTAGATGGCCAATCCTCCAAGCACATGGTGTAAGTGATAAATTTGATAAAGACCTTCTTCTCCAACCGGCTGTACACTAACAAAGGAAGTCCGACAAGCACCGAAGTGAACCATATTGCTAAGATAACGAAGGCAGCTCCCCACTTCTTGGTTGTATCCTTAATGTTTGTGGCATACACTATCACTTGGTATCTGTCCACTGCAATGGCAGTGATAGTCAAAGTTGAAGCCAACACATTCACAGCCTGCATCCAGGGCACCACTTTACACAAGGCTTCTCCCAATGGCCAATTCTTCAGCAACAGTTTGATCAAAGTGAAAGGCATGCAAAGAATACACATGATAATGTCCGACACGGCTAAGTTCATGATGAACATGTTTCGCACAGTTCGCAACTTCTTTTTGCGGACCACAGTGTAACACAGCAAACCGTTTGCAAATATGCCAAAGACAATGATGAGCAAGTATCCAATGATCAAGGGAACTTCAATTCCTGGGCCGAACCAGTAAAGCTGCTCTCTGCTCTCGCTGACTATCTCCACAAAGTCATCGAAGGAGAAGTTTGCGCCGAGGTGGAAGTCGACGGCCAGGTATTCCATCTTGGTAGTGCTCTTGCTTCGGTTGTACCAAACGTACATCTCCTGGAGTTCGTTGGGAGTTGGCAGTTTCATCTGAAACACACAGAGCAGCACGACCAATCAGAAGAGCCAACGCGTTCAAACCGACCAATCAGAGCGCACCCACCCTCACACAATCTCAGCTGCAGCGTCACCGACCAATAGGAACGCAGCTTGCATCCGGAGTGAGCAGAGACCATTCGGATGGCTCAAGGCTCAAGGCACTGTTAGGCACATGGAGTTGCTATAGCTGAGCCTGTATTGACGGCTGGCAGGAAGGTTTCGCTCTGTAAACTGGGAATGCTGTATGCTGCAAAGGCTTAATACTGCTGCCTCCACCCACGTTGGCCCAGGCTATCAGCCCACTGAACTCCTACTTTATGGAGGAAATCAATTGGCTTCACCTACAAGTGGCTGCATGGGGTGCAGCAGCAGTTGGACAATCATCTAAAACACCAGGACCTACAAATGCTTCTTTCCTATTATGATTTCTTTTCTCCTTTCTAAATCTTTCCCGTTCTTTCCAGTTCTTTTCAGATCTTTCCTAATCTTTCCCATTACAGAAATGCCTACAGAGCTTGAGTTTGGGTGTGGCAGCAACACTAACACTAAATCACCAACACTAAATCAGCAGCAACACTAAATCACCATTCCTTTCACAATTTCCCAGACAAGAAAGAGAGTAAAAGAATCCCAGAAATGCCAGCACTGGCCCAGCAGTCCCTCTTAAAGCATCCTTTGTCACATGAGTGCTGCTATTCCGGGCGTTTCCTGGTAGGAAACCCGAACTCTCCGACAAATTGCTCGCGTTCACATCATTAAGTGAAGAAGGAGAAAAAACCAACAAAGGTCTGATTCTTTATGGCATTTTTTGACTCTCTGTAGGCTAGCTGCTGCAAGACAAACAACACTCAAAGACTGACAGACTGTAAGGCATTGACAATTTTCCCTGATTTCTGACTGCCTGGCAAATTGACGGAATGATAAATGACATTTTAGTTCCATTCATTCTCATAACTGTGTGTGTCACTCTGGGAAACATAAGATACACTCTTACCAAGTGAATAACTGAATTATAAGACCCCTGTTGTAAGACGGACTTATGTGACCGCTTTCCTCCCACGCAAAGTAGTTTTTTAAATGCATTATGCACCCAGAGGATGGACCGCACCTCCAGGAGAGATCACCTCATGACCGCAGAAGGGGTGGTCTTATAACACAGAGACCACTGTATACCAGCAAATGGTCAGAATAATTTGAACAAGTCAACTTTGCAATGTTTGCTTAAATGAAAGACCTCATTGTAGGGACCATCTCAGATCTGTGTTGCATACTCCAAATTAGGAAGTAATTGACATGGAAGGTCCCTTACTACTGAGACAAAAATAATCAGCCAAGTGCTATGTGTCATCAATTTATGTGTACTGCAGTGGTGTTCTACTTGAGGGTACGCGTTCTTATTGAGTTGTGGACAGCGTTCTTATTGAGTTGTGAACAGCGTTCTTATTGAGTTGTGGACACGTTCTAATGGAGTATTTATGAGTAAGTGTCAAAATACTCAAATATTCAACTTCCCACAACTGCTCTAATGTTCATAAGCACATGGAAAGGGTAACAATCCAAATATGCAAGTCAGAATTAATTGTTATAGAAATAGAAATTTAATGTTCATGAGAGATAATGTAAAAGGCTCATTGCCTGGTTTGGTATCTGTGATTCCAACACTTGTATTTAGGCATGCCTAATCATGAGGTAACATTGTAGGTAGGTTTGTTAAATCACAGTTATAGGAACGGTACATTGGAGGTAGATGTAACAGCAGATACATAAGAATATTACAGATAGGTGTTCGAAGAACCTCATATTTAATACTAGGTCCCTACAATTCTTTTTTTAAAAAGAATTTCTTGTTTTCATAATATTATCACCATATCTCAAATTACCAGAAACGTGTAAACAAGCTAACCGGTCTCTTGCAAATAATTTCCTAGCGCAAACTGTCCTAGCGCAAACTGTCCAACAGCTTTGCCACATCACCGATAGTTAGTACTATTTTGGTGATCTGCTAACCAGGTACCTCAATTTAATTTTGTTAAAACACATACATGTATTGCTCGATATGACATGTGCTGAACAAATATTAACTGACAAAGACAATTCTAAAAGAATGTTTTAGTGAAGTTTCAAGTGACAAGGCCATGTTGAATCAAAGAACTTGACTACTGTGACGTCTTGGGAACTTTCTTCTAAAGCACTGTACCTGGAGTATCCAGTTCAAGGCCACTACTACAACAATAATATTGTGTTAAAATCATATTTCCATTATTTACGTCAAATTATTCCTGAGAAATAGAACACTTTCACCTCACATTTCAGCATTTCTTTCAGTGGTTACTCTTTGAGAAGAAATGAATCAGTTTTGGAATTTGATTTGCAGGAAAGTGAGTAGCCCATCCCACACAACAATCACTTGACACAGAATTTTAATTTGAAAAATATTTAAGTTTTTTTTTTTAGTTATCCAAATTTCAAGGCCTTCCTTATTGAATCATTTGGAAGTATGTATGAAGACCAAGATAAGTAGACAGTATGCTATAGATAGATGGATGGATGGATAAATGGGGTTTTACGTCCTGCGCAGATGCACTCTTGCAGGCTGACCAGGAAGAAGAGAAATAACGGCAATAGGCTGAAGGATGGCTATAACTGTTGGTGACATATACATTCTGATGACCTTGCCTAAGCTGGAATTGAACCCAGGATCCAGCAATCACAATGGAAGTGCAGAACACTACTACTTACTGAGCCAACCCCACTCTTATAAAATTGATATTGATAAATAAAAATATATGCAGTCAGATCGAAAGACAGACACATGGCATAGATTAAAATACATAGAATTGCTAGATAAAAAGACATTAGAAAGTTAGGTACACAGGTAGATAGGTAGATAGAAAGATAGAAAGATAGAAAGAAAGAAAGAAAGAAAGAAAGAAAGAAAGAAAGAAAGAAAGAAAGATAGATAGATAGATAGATAGATAGATAGATAGATAGATAGATAGATAGATAGATAGATAGATAGTTTGGCAGGCAGATTGATAGGTATATATATATTAGAAGCCCATATAAATATAAGCACGTGCCATAATTGCTACAGAACATATTTTAATTGTAGTAGAACTTATAAATAGCCCTACAGTATGGGATGTGATTACCTTATACTTATAACACACACAACGGTATAGTTATTGTTGAACACGTGTCAATTAGTGTGAAGGTTATTAACTAATAAACTTGTTGACAACGAAATTGAATGTCTCATACATATTCCTTCAAGGTGTCGTAATTGTATTCTTGAGAAATCAGCCGGCCAATTTTGTCACTAACTCACAAATCAAATGCCATGCAGATCTCTTACAAGCATAGATTAAAAATTTTGTAAATTTAGCATCTGAACTCTGATTCTAAAGCTATTGCAGCTTATATGTGATTTAGGTGACAGAATGAGAACCTACACCTGTTTCCAATTAAGGGTATTGCATTTATTAAAAGTTGTACAATTAACAAGATGGAGGGACGATTGAGACTTTATATCCTGTATTTATGCACTAGGTAGGCTAGTTAGGACAGGAGGAGGCCACAGAAATAAGGCAAAGGATAATTAAAGCAGGTCAAGGTGACGCGGCAAGAGCAGGATTCGAACCTTGGACCCAGCGATTGGCAGCCTAGCACGCTACCACTAGACTAACCCAAACCCAAACCTGATCAAAAGATTAGAACACCAATAGACAACTTTCAATTACTATTTCCAATGGGCCACTGATCTGCAGAGAGATCTAATGGTCTTTCAGCACAAAATTGTGTCAGATTTGATTACCACTGGCCTCCATCAGGCTCTGAAATTACCCTCTCCTATCCTATCCTTCCCTGTCCTATCCCATCCTATCATGTTTTATCCTCTCTTTTATGCCCTCTTATTGTAACTTGTAAACTGAATATATTGTATTGTACCATATTCTATCCTATTCTATATCATATCCTATTCTATCATATCCTATCCTATCCTATCCTGTCCTGTCTCATCTGATTTTCATTTCTGCTGAAGAGCATTCCAGCAAACGTCTCAAGTTGTACATTCTGTTGTTGGCCGGTAAAAATGGTGGTACGTTGCAGCTCAAGCCACTGGGGGCTGACAAACTACGCAGTGCTGTCTTTTGCACGAAAGGTAGCACCAATTACTTCAAATGACATACCAACAGAGAGAGCCAGTATGTATATATGCAATGAACTTTAATCTCAATGACCTTGGCATTTCCCTATTGTCTTTAGTTTCTACTTATCTCCCAAATGGCATATCCCCCGTTGCCTCATTTTTCTTAATGATCCCCGATTTAGTCTGTGGAGGGAACGTGATTACGTAATTGCAACAATAACCCCTCCATTGTTCTTTCAAGTCACATGACTTCCTGTTTCTGCCTCACAGGTCGGAGAGTTACTTCCGCATCCAACCATTTTGACTTCTCTGCGTCTGTTGTCTTTATTTTTGCTTTTGTTTTTTCTCTTCACTTTTTCCTGTCTTTTTTTAGCTTTTGTTTTTCCTTTCAATCTGCACATGACAATGTTTTCTTTACGCTGTCCCTTGGTGGTTGTTAGTTGCTGTCTTGTTGTTGTTTTTGTCTGGCTAACTTTTGTGTACATGACATTGTGCGTCTTTGCTTTTCCTTCCGTCAAAGATTTTGAAAGAGGAAGAGGGTGACACACAACAGATAAACACTCGCCAAGAGCTAAAAGCTGAATAAGTATGGATGTGATTATACAGAATATTTTACATAACCTATTTATGCATTGATCAAAACCTTGTTCAAATGCAGATGATTCGAATGTATACACTCTTAAAAATGTAGAACAAAATCAGCTTTTTCAAATGCCAATTGGTTTTTCGCTCATTTATGCTTTTCCCAAAAACCTACACCATTCATGAAAATACGGGCGTATTTTTACAAACCCAAATTGGAATACGTAAGTAGGACAAGCCTAAAACCAATCAGGATTTTTGCATGAGATTTATTTTGTAGAGTACATAAAGGCAATGAAAAGCTGCACATTCTAACCCTTGGACAGAGCCATCAATGTTAATGTTGCCTGAACAAACCGTGAGGAAAATTTGGAGAGAAGAGTCATCACAGTTAGTAGCGGTCTGGAATCTCTGGGTCCTAGGTTCAATTCTAACCTGACTGAGTCACCTCCACCTATGATAGGTAGCAGTTTCGATCATCCTTCAATCACAAAGCTTGTACGATTGATTCCAGTAGGGCAAGGTCACTGAACAGGATGCCAGCCCACAATATTATTATGATAAATCATTTTCCAAAATTGTTTGAATCATGATAATAGAGGCAAAGATATTTCAATCTGAAAAACTAATATCATACAAAAAAAGCATAAATGCATCCGTAGCATAATTTCAATGGATTTGAAATATCAGGAAATTATACCCTAAAATACGTCCCATTTTAAACTAAATAGAAATGCACACAAAGAATTTCATATTTCATATCTCAGGAATTAGCTGTTTCATGTTTCACATCCAAGATTCAGTAAAAGCCCATATTATACACAGAAGTAGTTCTAATGCCTGGGGGTATTTTAATGCATTTAGGTTGCCATGGAAACAAGCAAACAACGTATACTGTCATGTTTTGAGACATTGCCAGTTCTATGCAGAATTTGTAAACACACAGGAAATATTGAAGTAGGAAAATATAACATGGCAAGTAATCTCAGGTGGCAACCACTCTATCAATGTTGGGCAGTAGTTTTAATTATCCTTCAATTGCATGGTTCCTGCATTTGATTTCAACATGGCCTGGATCTATGTTGGACAACTGTTTAATTCAGCATCCTTTATCTCATTGCTGCTCTAACTGCAGTCTAGTATAAATATACTAGTGCTGTTATGTATTAAAGCTCAAATTGTCCGTCCATTCCAAAATGGATATTTATTTATATATCGAATCGCACCTCATCTGAAGTATACTTATGAGCCTTATAATGAACATGAGGGAACATAATTGGTCTGTTTGTCCTCTATTTGTGCCGGAACCATACAAATTGAAGGACAATTGAAACTGCTGCCCAACATTAATAGAGGTGACTTGTTCAGACGAAGAATTTAGAACCAGAGACTGGAAGTCCAGTCTGCTAGCAACTGCACTAAACACTCTCCACAACTTATTCAAGAAAATATCAACATTGACAGCTCTGTCCGAGCGTCTGATTGTTTATCAGTTTGTTGTCATACAGCATCATCTGCCTTTGAAAAAGTTTTCATGAATTCATATATTACATACAATATATAAATTTCATCTGTATTTAGCTCTTGGCGAAGGGTTCATCTGTTGTGTGACCCCTTCCTCTCTCCACTTCTCTGACAGAAGGAAAAGCAAAGACACACAATGTCATGTACACAAAAGGTAACAAGACAACAACAACAACAACAAGACAGCAACTAACAACCACCAAGGGGACAGCGAAAAGAAAACACTATCATGCAGAGATTGAAGAGAAAAACAAAAGCTGAAAAAGCGACAGGAAAAGTTTAAGAGAAAAAAAAATGCAAAAAAAGACAACAGACGCAGAGAAGTAAAAAAAGTGGAATGCGGAAGTAACTCTCCGATCTGTGAGGCAGAAACAGGAAGTCACGTGACTTGAAAGAACAATGGAGGGGTCATTGTTGCAATTACGTAATCACGTTCCCTCCGCAGACTAAAACGGGGATCATTAAGGAAAATGAGGCAACGGGGGATATGCCATTTGGGAGATAAGTAGAAACCAAAGACAATAGGGAAATGCCAAGGTCACTCAGATTAAAGGTCAAGGTCATTGCATATATATATGTAGTACGTACTGGCTCACTCTGTTGGTATGTCATTTGAAGTAATTGGTGCTACCTTTCGTGCAAAGGACAGCACTGCGTAGTTTGCCAGCACACAGTTGCATGAGCTACAATGACAACCAGGGCAGTGATCAGTGTTGATCAGGCAGGGTAGGCTGCAGTCAGGTAACTTTTCCAACTGATGCAGTAACAGTATGATGGGATGGGATATGATATAGGATGTAATGTGACAGAGTACGAAACTATAAGAGAGCATAAGAGAGGAAAACACAGGAAAGGACAGGATAAGACAGAATAGGTTGAAGAAGGATAGGATAGGATAGGATAGGTTAGGTTAGGATAGGATAGGTTAGGATAGGATAGGATAGGATATGGTAATTTCAGATTATCTCGGAGGCCAGTGATTATCATATAAATCTGACACAAGCTTTGCGCTCAAGCTTCATTATCAGACCTCTTTGCAAATCAGTTGCCCTAAAGAAATTTGCGTTTTTCCTTTTTCCTTTTCAAACTTGCTTTACCACTTTTTTAACAGTTTTGAACAATCTATTTGTCTAATCTTCGTATTAGGGGCCACCTTTAAAACAAAATTCTCCACTCTTGGTAAAAAGACGGCCTTGGTGTGGACATGATTGCTGTCATGTCATTATTACATCTGCCAGAGGCAGCTCCTCAAATGTATGCAGCTTCAGAGCCAGTAGAATTGAAACATAAAATGGTTCCAAATTCAAAGAATGTTTTTGTGTTCCGTCTTCAAATACTAATGTGCAGTGCATTTTTTAACATAGTAACTGGGAGACCAGTGGACAGAGTTGGTCTCCCAGTGATTGCCAAATTGGTATCACTGGGAGACCAATTTTTTAAGAGACTCTCATTAATTTCACATTTGATGGTAATAATTTGTAGTTCCCGAGTGCATTTGAAAGTGAGGTTTCTTCTTTCTTTGTGAAAATAATCTTCACTCTCTTCACAACTATACTTCTGCTTAAATTTCTCTTTCTGATGTCCAATTTTCAAAATATAATTTGTCAAACATGTGATGGAAGTCGGCTATAGTCCTGAATCAGCAGTCAGGTCGACAGTTCAAACTCGCAAGCACATTGTTATATTAAAATATCTAATCGATCTCAGTACATCTATAGATGCTGCGAATCACAGCGCTAGGAAGCTCCGTTGGTCTCCCAGTCAAAAATTCTTAAAAAATGCTCTGCTGATGTGATTGTGAAATACCTGCATGGCATTTGAATGGTTGAGTTCGTCACGAAATTGGCAAGCTCATTTCTCAAGAATGCACTTATGACACCTTGAAGGAATATAATATGTAAGACATCATAAATATATAAGACATCAAATTCCATTGTCACCAAGTTTATTAGTTAATAACCTTCACACTAATACAAATGTGTGCAACAATAACTTGTCTATTACGTATGTTATTAGTGGGTATGCAAGGTAATCACATCCGATGCCATGTCACGTCTACCACGATTAAAGTGTGTTATGTAGTATTAATAACATGTGGTCATGTTATATACACCACGATATACCTATGATCTATCTATCTATCTATCTATCTAAAAGTATCTATCTATCTATCTATCTATCTATCTATCTATCTACCTATCCGTCTGGTTTATCTATATTTTATAATGTTGTCTTTGTCTTTCTATTTATATATATATATATCTATACCTTTAAAATAAAAGGGTGTGGGAGCTCAGTAGGTAGAAGCACTCTGAACATTGTAACTGCTGTGCCCGGGTTTGATTTGAGCTGTGGCCAAGTTATCTGAACACATGTTGGCAGCAGTTTTAGTCATCCTTCAGCTCATTGCCATTAGCTCTCTCCTTCTGTCTACAAGTGGACCTCAGTTACATTGACACTTCTTTTTCCAGCCTAGGCAGATCAGAACATATGCTGTCATGTGTTGCCACCTAGTGACTAGTGTGCTATTCTGCGAGCTCCTGCGAGCCGTCCACATCATTTCAGTCTGAGGAACTCACACAATTTTGTCTGGAACAAACCGGGACTGTTTCTGAGTGTGCTGATGGCCTTGTCTACTTCCTTAGAGAATGCGATTGCAGAGTCTGACTCTGGTATACATCTATGTTCAATGGAAATTTTGTGAATGCGCAATGAAATTGGAACTATTTCTTGGGACAGCAATGCTGTAGCACACAAAATCAACTTTTGTGTCAGGTGGCAGCAGCATGAAGTTCTCATTTTCACCAGACTGTCTCTCCTTCCTAATCAGGCTGGAAGAGTGCACAAGTACAGCATGTACCAATTATCCATCAGTCCATCTTTCATCATATTGTACAGATTGTACAGTTAAATGCTGCTGTTTATACTGCTGAACCAATATACGCTTGACAAGGATGGCCTTGAAATTTGGATAATGTGGTAAAAATAACACCTTTTTTTAAAACTCAAACTCTGTGTCAAGTAATTGATGTGTAGGATGGGCAACTCATTTTCCTGCAATAAAATTCCAAAACTGATTTATTTCTTCATACAGAGATAATGCTGAATGGCACACTGACGTGTGAGGCGAAAGTGTTATATGTCTCTATTATAATTGAACACAGAATAATAGAAATATGATTTACATAATATTATTGTAGAATGTAGTGGCCTTGAACTGGTTCATTCCGAGTAAGGGGCTTCAGAAGAAAGTTCTCAAGACGTCACTGTAGTCAAGTTCTTTTCATTCAACTTGGCCTTGTGATGTCATCATGTCACACAGTTAAGAATTATCTAAACATTTGTCCTTGTCAGTTATTATTTGTGGTGTTCATGTCATATAAAGCAACACCAGTGTATTCTAATAAAACTATTTAAGATATAGGGTAAAATAATCAGCAAAAAACTGACAGCTGTCAATGACGTGGCACAGCCAGTTGGCTACATTGTATTAAGAACTAATTTTCAAGGAAATGGTTAGCCATGATTTTTCTGTAATTCTGAGATATATGGACGCTTTAATATCTTCCACAACAGAAAACATTACAGGCATTCTCATTGAAATTGATTTGTTCACAGATTGTTCTGTTTGCTTATGCAAAGCATGCACACGCCACAATGGTAGCCGGTTATGTTGCAGATGATTTCATGATTGTAGACACTTATACTGAGTGTGAATGAGTGTGAATGTTTTCCAGGACATGCTATCCTATTGGGACAAATGATGTCATAATTATTTTGATGTCACTTTCCCTATAGAATACATGTCCTAGAAAAAAAATCAAATTTTAGTCTCAATTACGAAATCATCTGAAGAAGTACCTTTCACATTTTCCATGTTTTATTTATTTTTTACAATATTCGATTTTCAATTTCCCCAATTAAAATTTGCACCCTATGTGGTAGACTAGTATAGTTTACACACTTCTGCATCCTGGAAATAAGATTTGCATTAGGCCTATACAAGATTTTTTCCATTCGTCTGAAATGTTTTAAAAGAATGATGCATAGCCTACCCTTCATATTTTCATCAGCTCAATCAATCCAATCGCTGTCTTGATAATTTCTCTAATGTCATATTCAGCTAAATATAATAACATGATGCTTATGCCAAACCACTGGATGAAGCTTGTGAAACACATTTCTCTACATAGTTCTAGGATCCTGTTTAAATAACAGTTTAAGCCCTGTTAATTTTTAATGTCCACTAATAAGAGATTGTTTTGACATTAAATTGATACCAGTGCCATTTAATATCATAAATAAAGGGTGGTGCTACTCTGGGGAAAGACTTGTGGATTTTTTTAAGTCAAGAAAAATCTTTTAGAATTAGAATCACCATCTCAAACCAGAGCACACTTTATCTGGACATTCCATCTCTTTGACAAAATGCAGAAAAAGAATAAGTTCACTTAAACTATCATCAACAACAAATTGTACAAGTAATCCAAACGCTTCCAGGAGAAATAATTTGCCTTTAAGTGCTTGACAAAGAACAAGAGACCTATTGCATCTAACTTTATCTTGATGATTGGTTTTAAAACCTTCTAGATCGTCTCCTGTAACCATACATTTTACTTTAAAAAATAATCAAAAACAAGCCCAGCACAAATTAGAAAAGGATCCCGACGATCCAAATTTATAGTAGGGATTAACAGCTGATTACAGAGAGGCTGATTGTGGCTGAAAATAACCTGCCATAGAACTTTGGCTACAAATCAGCACAAGCATTTAGCAAGGGAGCTCCATAGATAACTGCTGCCTTAATTACTATAATGCCCCCATTCACAAGCTATCAGAGACTAACAGCATGGGTAATTGGATGTGGTGTAAGTAGAGCATTTACAACAATGCCTGCTTTTATTTAAGAACACTGTCTACAAAGATTGTGGACATATATTATAATAATTAACTTTTCAAATGTTTACATTATAGACTAAACCGACCTTTTCCTTTTCTTTAAGATTTTTTATTCTTCAGCAGGTGCCAATGATTGATGGACAGATAGATAGATAGATAGCTAGAGATTGATTGATTGATTGATGGACATGTAGCTGGACGATTGGGGCTTTATGTCATGTATTTATTTTACTTTGTAGATAAATTAGGACAGGCGGAGGACACAGCAATGAGGTGACAGATGATACACACACATAGAAACTGCAGTGCTTTCGAACGTAAGTCAGTGACCCGGTTAGAGTGAATTGAACCCAGGATCCAACGATTGGCAGCCCCGTGCACGACCAACTGGGCTTATCCTTTCCCCAGACAGAATTGATAGATCGATACATTGATACATAAAGAGCCTTCATAGCAATACAAACCTTTCGCAATATTATAGGCACCATGGTGAATTATGAGATGATATTTATCCTAGGGTAATAAGCTTCAGAAATCATGCAGGGGTCAGCGACCTTTGACCAATGTTGACCTCCAGGATGACCTTGACCTCAGATGATTTCCAACCCATTTGCTTTTGCATGTCTGGAAAGAGAAAAAAGGGAGAGGCCAAATTAGAAATTATGTTCAATGTGAATGTACAGTACAACTTTTTTGGAATATTTTTACACACTTGCACCCGCAACACTTCTATGCACTTTCATGCTTAAAGGTAGTAAGTCCGCATTTTTAATAGACTGTTTGTGGATAGATTTCAGTCATATTTAAAACATTCCAGTTGAAAAAATTACCTAATTGCTATTCTCTTGACAATATAAGAAGTTTATTTCCTTGAAAAATGTAAACAAATAGTTTTTCATGCCGTGAAAAAGCCCTGCTTTGTTTACATTTCAAGCAATGCAGGGCTCTCCTTAGGTAATTTAAGGCTTTACAAGCAATTAAACTCACTTAATTATAGAAAACACGCATTTCTGTTGATTGGAAATGTATACTATACTTTAAATCTATCAATTTATGATCTATAACAACAAGTTAAATTTTACATAGAATCGGCAGACTTACTACCTTTAAAATTGCACTTCATAATTCAATTCAATTGGAAGCACTGAAAACAAAGAATCGGTTGAGGCCTATTTCTGGCACTTGCAACAAAAGGCAATTTCGAAATTTGAAAGCCTGACTCTTAATTTTCACAAGATATCTACTTTCAAGCAGCCTACAGTAGATAAAACAGCTGACAACTATTTAACATCAAACAAAAAGTTATGGTTTTCAGGAACCGCATCATTAGGAGTGATGAGTGTAACAAAAGAAGTTGTTTTTCCCTGCATTCACTTGCTGAAAGAAAAAGTAGAACTTATCCCGATAATGAAGGAATTTAAATTGATTTCTTAAGTTTGAAGACAGGCAAATCATCAGTGGAGAATATCATGATCATTATCAAGTTATGGGTATCGGCAATGTTTTAAGCTCTGATAATTTCAACCTTAGAAATTACTTTTTTGTTCCAAATCTCTTATTCTAATCACTTCTTATATTGATCACAGCTTTGGAGAACAGAGTAATTGCAACTCTCTGAATTTAATTGTCTCTTTTGGTGCCAAGAATTTCAAGACGCGAACCGAAAACTTTGAGGTGACAGGCATTAAGAGAAGTGAGCTTAAAATGACTCTTTTGTAACTTTCCATTAATCAATTGAACAACATTTCTTATATAGAACTTTGTGAGATAAAAAGTTTATTACATATCAAACCCTTGTTAATTATTACATCATATAAGTTAATGATGAGAAGTTCAACAGTGTGGGTGTACTTGTTATTCATCAATTAATCTACATAATCCTGGATGTAGGCTACATACTGTGCACGCTAATGGAAAGTTAATCAAATGTAATCATGTTCACACCAGTCTCTTTATTGCATGGTCAGTCAAAACAATGAGGCAGCCAATTCAACACAATAACAGGAACCAGTACAAAACATTTCATGGCAGCAAAACAACATAGCATGTCAGAAAGCAGAGAAACCCAACAAAACTTACTACAACACCAAATAATCAATCATAATTCTTATTTCCTCACTCAGGAGCTCTTATGAAGCTTCCTCCTGACACTTGACTCGGTATTTGCCAAATGAGACCCATGATTCACATGTGTCATACTATTTTGTCATCCAATGAATCACAATGGTGGAGTTTGGTGAGAGCTAAAAATAAACTTTGTTTCTTGAAGGAACTGATGACGTGTTGATTTTCTGTTTAACTACAACACAAATGTACAAAGGCCACATAATTTCACTATGTCACTGTCTAAATGTATATATCTAATTAATATTATATGTTATGTATGAGATGACAGCACTCTCTCAGCAGAACTAGTCTTAGTTAATTACAAACCACATCACAATGTCAATAACAAGCAATTACATTTGTGTCTGTTTTTCACATTTATCACTTAGTCTGTCCAAACAATGTGACGGTTTATCTGTCATAATATGACTCATGTGATCACAGAACCCAGTGCAGAACATTTCAAAGCAACAAACAACATAGCAGATCAGAAAACAGAGAAACCAACCCAAACTCACTCTCTGAATAAATAATTAACCATAATGTGGAATTTCTATTATACGGGAGCTTTTATGATGCTTCCTCCTAGTGGTTGATAGGCATTTGCCAAATGAGAGCCATGATTCAAAAGTATCATGAACGTTTTGTCAACCAGAGAATCAACTATGTCACACATAGAGAGTTTAAAAAAATACACACTGTGGCAATATATACATTTCTATAGCCAATGATCTACATGTACATACCATATAATTAAAACTGGAGTTTTAACAGAGAGTTTTTATTTCTGAGGGAACCTGTTATTCATTGATTATCAATCTAAATCTCTTATCTACAAATTGATGACTTATCTATCTATCTATCTATCTACCTATATATCTATCTATCTGTCTGTCTATCTGACTATCTATCTATCTATCTATCTATCTATCTATCTATCTATCTAACACACGACTGTCTTTCTATGAATACCTGTAAGAAATATTGCACCATCTTTTTAGAATTGACAAATAGACATACTCCTCCTTTCTCTTATCTCCTACACATGTCACATTGTCCTTATGTCCGATTTTATTTATGTAGTAGATTCTATTGTGGGATTCATTTATATATATACATCACTTCAAGAGACAGATTTCAGTTACACGGCAATTGTTCTGTAGTAATGTCATGATTCTGCTGACATATATTTTATTCTGTGTCTTCGTGACTGTTGGAAAGAATGCAGAGTTAAGAATTTTAATATTTTTAGAAGCTTTCAGAAAATTATGTCACAGTTTTCTGCAATACGTTTTGGGATTTAAATATACATACATGTATATATATATAAGGTCAACCCCAACCTTATTAGATCCTTACCTTTAACTTTTGCTTCACAGATAAGCATACATTACTCTTTTAAACAATGTAAATTTCTCAGGACAAAGCTTAGTAAATTTCTTTTCAGTTAAAAGGCCATGGGAAGAAAGTCTAAAATGTTACATACAGCTGTGGTTTCTTTAATAATTTATTAGCAGCCCAAGAATGTGTGCAACTAAAAATGCCATGTTTGTCAAATGTAACAAGCAGAAAGCAAGCTTAGCAAGCTTGTCAAGCTTTTGCAAAATAAAAGGTCAAATTTAACAAGCAGTAGTTTACGTTGTTTAGTGGGGATATTCACCTTAACGTGACTAATATGCCAAACAAAAGAAGAGTAACAAAAGAAACTAAAAGAAGCACAAAAAAGAATGAAATAAAAGTATAATTAAAAGAATGAGCAAAGGAAGAAGCAAAAGAATGATCAAAATAATACATACACCTTGTCAAGACAAATTTCATGTATATTGCATGACAATAAATTCTTATCATATCGTATCGTATTGTACTGTATCATGTGCCTCACTGAAATGAAAATTTGATTTTAGCAAATGCTGTTTCAGTGTCTTTCATTAAAAGCCTGTACGAGGGGTTTTCCAAAAGTTCTGTCCAACTAGCCATAACTTCAGATATAGTTTACAGAGACACATGATATTCGGGTCAACTTCTGCTATAAACTGTGACAATCGGAGGCACTGAAAACAAAGAAATTTAAGAATCGACTGCGGCCTTTTTCTGGCACTTATCAAAAAATGCCATTTTGAAATTTGAAAGCAATTAAAATTCCTTTCTTTTTCTGTAATTGATTGCTCAAGATTGCAGCCATGAAAGTCACCATGGGAGAATATCATGATCATTATCAAGTTATGGGTAGGGGCAATTTGTTAAGCGCGGATAATTTCAACCAGAGAAATGACTCTTTTGTGCCAAATCTCCTATTCTAATCACTTCTTATATTGTAATATTGATCACAGCCTTGGAGAACAGAGTAACTGCAACTCTCTGAATTTAATTGTCTCTTTGGGTGCCAAGAACTTCACGGCATGAACACGAAACTTTTGAGGTTACAGGCAGAAAGAGAACTGAGCTTGAAATTACTCTTTTGTTACTTTCCATTAATCAATTGAACAACATTTCTTGTATGGTCGTGAGATATAAAGTTCGTCACGTATCAAATCCTTGTTAATTATTGCCTTATACATATGTTAATGATGAGAAGTTCAACAGTGTGGGTGTACTTTTTATTAATCAATTAAGTACATGGACCTAGAAGTAGGCTGACATACTCTGCACGCTAATTGAAAGTTAATAAAATGCAATCACGTTCTCACCAGTCTCTTTATTGCATGGTCAGTCCAAACAATGAGGCAGCCAATTTGTCACACAATAACAGAAACCAGTGCAAAACATTTCATGGCAGCAAAACAACATAGCATGTCAGAAAGCAGAGAAGCCCAACAAAACCTACTACGACAGCAAATAATCAATCATAATGGAGAATTCCTAATTTCCTCACCCAGGAGCTTTTATGATGCTTTTTCCCTGACACTTGACTCGGTATTTGCCAAATGAGACCCATGATTCAAATGTGTCAGACTATTTTGTCATCCAATGAATCACAGGGATGGAGTTCGGAGAGAGCTAAAAATAAACTTTGTTTCTTGAAGAAACTGATGACTTACTGATTTTCAGTATAACTACAACACAAATGTACAAAGCCTACATAACTTCACCATGTCACTGTTTAAATGTATATACCTAATTAATGTTATATGTTATGTATGAGATGTCAGCACTCTTCCAGCAGAACTAGTCTTAGTTAATCAGGAGCTACATTGCAATGTCAATTATATAACAAGCAATTACTATTGTCTGTTTATCACATTTATCACTTTGTCTGTCCAAACAATGCGATGGTTTATCTGTCATAATATGACTCATATGATAACAGAACCCATTGCAGAATATTTCAAAGCAACAAAACAACATAGCGTGTCAGAGAACAAAGAAACCCACCCGAACCCACTCTCTGAATAAATAATTAACCATAATGCGGAATTTCTATCATACAGGAGCTTTTATGATGCTTCCCCCAGACACTTGACTCGATATTTGCCAAATGAGACCCATGATTCAAAAGTGTCACGACCGTTTTGGTTTTGTCATCCGAAGAATCAACTATGTCACACAAACAGAGTTAGAAAAAATAAACACTGTGGCAATATATACAGTAGTCCCTGCGTTATAAGACCCCCTGTTGTAAGACCGCCTTGCCTTATGTGACCGCCTTCTTCCCGCACTAAGTAGTATTTTTAGTGCATTTTGCACCCCGATGAGAGACCGCACCCCCAGGAGAGACCGCTTCATGATCGCGGAGGCGGTCTTATAACACAGGGACCACTGTACATTCTTAGAGCCATATGATTAAAACTGGAGTTTTAACAGAGAGTTTTTATTTCTGAGGGAACCAGCGATTCATTGACTATCTATCAGTCAACTTATCTACAAATTGATGACTTATCTATCTACAAATCTACTAATCTACCTTTATCTATCTATCTATTGATCTATCTATCTATCTATCTATCTGTCTATCTATCTATCTCTCTATCTATCTATTAATCCATCTATCTATCTATCTCTCTATCAACCTATCTAATCTATCTAAAACATATCTGTCTTTCTGTGAGAAATATTGCACCATCTTTATAGAATTGACAAATAGACATACCCCCCCCCCCTCTCCTCTTATTTCCTCCACATGACACGTTGTCCTAATGTCCCATTCATTTATGTAGTAGATTCTATTCTGGGATTTATCTATATATATATCCTTTATATATATATAGAATTTTATTTGACATCTGGATATCATCAAGATACATGTGTCATATAAGTAAATAAAAACATAAAATAAGATGTGTATGTACAAAAGCGGGATAGTAACTAACTACAACTAAGAAGGAGCAGTCATACATTATATGGTACAATGAAATTGATAAAGAAAACATGGATTACTATATATATTAATACAAAATTCATAGAAGTGTCCATTTCATACTGTAATTGTTTAATACTGTAATTGTGTAAAGCACCATAATTAATAAATCAGAAATCACTCAAATCACATTTTAAGGCTAATTAAGTCAGACGGATAAAGCACCACATTTGCTAATATCTACAGCACACAAAATGGTATTAAAAACAGTTAACCTCGGTAATATCTACAGCACACAATATGGTATAAAAAGCAGAAGATATATATTTATGTACAGATAGAATTAAACATCACATCATCAATAAATTGGAAGCACCAATAATACAATGTATATGTACAAAAGAAACATTTTAATTATATACAATAGTGACAGCAACAGCAAACACAAGCAAGCAACACATCAACATGCCACTGACCACTCAGTCACCAGGAGCAACCAACCTAGCGCATAAATTATAATTATAGCCTCAACTCTCAATTTTCAATGCTGTGTAAAGAAATTTGCCAAGAGCAAAATTCAGGTATACATTTTTTGAGGTCAAAATTTCATGAAACTGTTCAGCTTGGCTTAATACCAGAAAATCATTAATTGAAGTACAAGCTACGTCATGCAATTCAGTTCTTGGGTCGGTCCAGTTCGGGCAAACCATTAAACAATGGAATTCATCTTCTACAACATTTAAGTTACATTTATTGCAAATACGATCTTCTGCAGGTATATAAGGACGTTTATGTCTACCAATTTCAATATTAAGATTGTGAGAACTTAGTCTGAAACGGGCGATACTGGTATAAACAGATTTAGGGAGATTAAAGTTAAGATATGGTTCTAAGCGCATATCAGATTTAAAAGTTTTGTACGTTCGTAGTTTTGGGTATTTAGTGTTATCATTTATTTCACTAATCATCTTATCTTTAGCTTTGTCATACAGGCATGTTATGGTTTTATTCAAATTGCATTGCATAAGATCTATGTTTAACCTGTCAGTGATTTTGCTAAGTCTTGTGAGCCAACAAGGCACACCTTTCTCCTGAAGTTTAATTTGAATTTCTAGACACTTCTTAAGAAGTATAGGACAAGTTTCACTTTTTAGTCTATCAAAGTATTTCAGGGCGGAAGACTGTTGCCTTACAAGTAAAGGAAATCTGCCAGTATCTGCAAGGATTGCAGTGGTGGGTGTTTGACATCTAACACTAAGCATATTTTTGAGAAAGTTCAATTGAATTTTTTCAATAGCATTATTTTCCTTCTCAGAGAACCACAATTCACTGTTGTATTCTAGTATCGGAAGTATGTGGGTATCGAACATTTTAAGACTTAATTTTGGCGGAAGATAACATATATATATCTACTTCAATTCAAGATACAGATTTCGGTTACTTTGCAATAACCATTCTGTCGAAATGTCATGATTCCACTGACACACTTTATTTTGTATCTTCGTGACTGTTGGGAAGAATGCGGAGTTAAAAATTTTAATCTTAATGAAATATTTTTGGAAACTTTCAGAAAATGATGTCACAGTTTTCTGTAATACGTTTTGGTATTCAAATATACATACATGTACGTATTTATAAGGTCAACCCCGACCTTATTGGATCCTTACCTTTAACTTGCACTTCACAGATAAGCATAAATTTAATTTTAAAACAACATATGCTCAGGACAGACCTTAATCTATTCAGTTTAAAGGCCATGGCAAGAAAGTAAAATGTTACGTACAGCTGTGGTCCCTTAATAATTCATTAGAAGCCCAAGAATGTGTACGGCTAAAAATGTCTTGTTTGTCAAAATGTAACAAGCAGAAAGCAAGCTTGTCGAGCCTTTGCAAAATAAAAGGTCAAATTTAACAAGTAGTAGTTCGCGATGTTTAGTTGGGCTTTTCATCTTAACGTGACTAACATGCCAAATGGAAGAAAACAACAAAAGAAAGAAACTAAAGAAAGAGCTAAAAAGAACAAAATAAAGAGCATAAGAAGTAGCAAAAGAAGAAGCAAAAGAAGGAGCAAAAGAAGGAGCAAAGAAGGAGCAAAAGAAGAAGCAAAAGAAGGAGCAAAAGAAGAAGCAAAATAAAGAGCAAAATAATACATACACCTTGTCAAGACAACTTTCATGACAATGTGTGTGTGTGTGTGAGTTTGTGTTTTACGTCTCATCAGCACCTGATTGGGCTATTTAGAGACATACTTGGTTTGTGGTCATGTTGAGTTAGTCATCTCATCTTGGTTGATGGCATCGAGATCTTTGAGGTGTCACTTTGACAGGTACATCTGCAATAATTTTCAATTCAAGAAGTTTCCGTGCCTGAGTGGCATTTATGGCTTGTACCAATAAATTACCGTCAGGCTGTCGATCGACTGAGTGTGGTTTTCCAAATTTCTTCAGCATTGTTGTGTAACTAACAAATGGTGATACATCCTTCAGTCTTCCTTCTTTGGATTTGATGTGAAATTTGAGACCAGTGGGGAGTTCTTTTTTGCTGTTGGTAAGTGTCGTTTTACTCTTGTCTTTGTGAGGTAGCAAGACGGTTGTTGAGCTTTTTTGTTTCGTTGTCTTGGGTGGTGTCTTGTCATCTGGAGCAACATCTTTTTCCTTTGGTTGGTTGAGGGACTTCTCAGTCCCTTGGGTAACAGTAGAGAAAATTTTACGTTGCTGGATCATCTTCTTCGGTGATTCAGGGGAGTTCACAGGTTCTTCCTTGCTTGGCCGGTCTGGTGGTCGAGGCGGTGAAGTTGCTGTCATTAAGACATCTGTGAACAGGTTCCTGTCCAGATGAATCTTTCTCAGTGGTGATGAATGAAGAGCTGGTCTTGGGTAATCTGCTTCTAGGCAAGGTTTGTCCGGGTCCTGTTCTACACGGCGTTTGGCTTCGGGAAAGGATAGTTGTCTTTCAGTTCGTAGTTGCAGAATTTCTTTTTCTTTTTTGAAGACTTTGCAATTGTGGCTAAAGGCAGGATGATTCCCTGAACAGTTGACACAATGTGGAAGTTTAGAGCAAGGGTTATTCTGTGTGTGTGCATGACCATGGTCACCACAATTGGCACAAATCGTTGATCTGATGCATGTATGACTAAAATGGCCATACATTTGGCAATTGAAACAGCGTTTTGGATGAGGAAAGTATGGAGAAACTCTGCACCATTCAAAGGCTACAGGTACTTTCTTTGGTAATCTTTCGTCTTTGAATGTTAGCAACAGTAACTCATAACCATTCTTGTGAGCAAGACGTTTGAATTTTGTGATGCCGTGTTTGTGAAACCAATTTGTAAGTTCATTGTCTGAGCAGGTCTTACTTTCTTTGGAAAAGATAACGCCCTTGCCTGATCTTTGAAAAGGTTCAATGACGACTTTGGTATTGGCTATCTCATGGATGCCGGTCAATTTATCTTGTTGGTCAGAGGTCGCAGGTTTAAGAAGGAATGTGCCATTGGTTTGGCGCCTCAGGCTATCTGCGATTGTCGTGTCGCAAAGGTCTGCAATTGTTTCGTAGGTAGCAACAGATGATAGGTCTTCCAGTGATTTTGTGACACCTTTTATAACAAGCAAATTTTCAGTCTTTGATAGATGTGGGGGGCGGTCAGGGTCAGTCAAGTCATCCGGAGACGTCCTTGTCCATTGAAATCTTGGTAGTCCAGTCGCAAATTTTTCGATCTCAGCCTGGTTTCCCGCTGAGGGACGCGCACCTTGGTAACCCGGTTGACGTACGATCCGGTTTGGAATCATGGTAAATGACATATTCATTGATATTCCCCTGTAAGGTAGGGGACACACCGTGCATGCGCACTGTCTCATGTTGGCCACTAAGGATAGAGGTCTTCACCTTAGTGTTACCACCCACCGCCACGGGGAGGCCCGAGACCTGCGGGGGCACTTTCATGACAATAAATTCTTATCATATCGTATAAATTGGTATGCAGGCCTTTCTGACTTGTGTGGCTGTCACCAATTGTCTGACCTCTGCCAAAGAATGAGGGATAATTAGGCACCTCCTGTGGCAGATACAGCACTCCTGTGTGGTGGCAGGTTTCCTAGAGAGTGTCCCTTTTTGGTGTAAATTATTAAAGTGCGCGTGTGTGTGTGTATGTTCTTTACGTCTCATCAGCACCTTGTTGGGCTTATTAAAGTGCATGACATAGCACATATACAAAGGGAGGAATACTGACTTTAGACTGCTGCATTTTCCTTATGACTCAATCAGCACCCTCAGGAGAAGCTGCTTCATGCCAGAAGAAGGTGTTGTCTTATATTAGATGCAAAGGGACTGCCGAGCGCACAAAGGGACTTTGTGCCACTATGTCCCTTTTTGAACTATTGCAGTCGAAAATCATTCAGATCAGACCTTTAGTGACAGAGCAAGAACTGAAAACGGCTATTCTTAGGAAAAAGACTCTTTTCTCAAAAGCCTATTTTCCCACTAAGCTCCTTTTTGTGCCGAGAAGTCGAAATGCAGAAAGTGACTTGATGGCAGAGGAATGTATCATAGAAAAAAAAAATTCAGAAATCCTTTTCTAGGTTACCTTCATCTCAGTTTATCCCGGACTGAAAACCACAGATTTTTTAGATCCCTTGTCTCTATTTAAATTAAGATGCTGCCAAAGCAGGCTTCGTTCAGTCAACATATATGCATTTGGGGAATCCCTGTCACTGACATTTTGTTTGCATACAATGTAATATTCAATGGTTGATATTCTAAAATTTGTTTACCATCAAGAATAGAGCTAAAAATGAAAACATCTGAATCTGATTCACATCACCACACACGTGCCTGCTAGCGTTTGGGAGGGGGAGGTAATTTAACAATACATGGCTGTGTAGTATGCACAATATTCATGGTCAGTAAATTGTATTACTAAGTTTGTACTTGGGAATTTTGTTGGGAAATGTGATATTGCAATGCATTTGGAAGATTGCCACTTGACATCTCGAAAGAAATTTATCTCACGAAATAGCGTTTGAGTTATTTGACAAAAATATGTGCATTGTGCAGTTTGTTTCAATAATGACTAAGATACAACAAATATTATATATACCAATTGTGTAATAGTGTAATTGGATCTTCCCATTTTCTGTTTTCTCTAAACATGCTTTAATTTTAGAACTGACATAATAATATGTGAAAATTAATCAAATATAATTAACCATTATCCATCAAGGTATTTAAACAGTGTAATGTATATTTTTATACGAAAAACAAGGGCAAGTTTACAACATCTAATGACAAGTATGCATATTATAATACAAAAAAAGGATAGTCTGTAACTAGCTTGGACCTCATACTCTTGCAACTCCAAAACACGTGTCAATGTCTCAATACCACATTAACAATAGTAAGTTTACATATATACAGGGTAATATATTTTTCACATTAGCACAATGTGTCACCTACAAAATTATGGCTTATACGGTCACATTTGAAAAAGATATTTTTCACCGACATTTCCTCCCATCTTTCCTTGGAACGGCAGAGTTTCAGCATATATTTCATACTTTTTTTCTTTTTTGTTGTGTATGGTTCTTCGCACGCCAACAAAGCCTTCCCATAATTCATCAGTTCCCATTGTTCCCATAACAAAGAAAGTCTTGTGGTGTGCCCATGTGCTTTCTAGAGCAGGAAAAATGTTGCTGTTGCAGGAAGATGTATATTATTTTGGGAGGAGGAGGAAATATATGAGTGTGATTTACAGTTGGATTTATAACAATTTGTGGAATGTTACCATTTTGAATGTAACCCATCAGGATTTTGATGTATTTACACAGATAAATATTGATTGATAGATAGGATAGATAGGATAGGATAGGATAGGATAGGAAAAAAATTATCACCAATCAATTTCATGAAATTTGTTTCACATACAACCTGCGTTGCATAAATGTGTAAAGTATCGCCAACATGATTATTATTATTATGTTACATATAAAAAGCAATTATATAGCCAAACCTCATTATACTGTCTTATGCTATAGTGCATAAATGAACATTTGCCCTCTGTCCTTGAATATTCACTTCTCAGTTTCTTTCCTGACTTGAGCATAATTATCATGGAATTATGCAGTGGGAGTGTCTCTTCCTTGCTTATTCTTGTCATAACTAGAATCAATAATGAAAAAATCCCTTGTGCCCTTAATTTGTGTGAGCATCGCAGATAAACCATATATTATCAATACATATTATATATTGTAATTCAAGATCCAACCAAAATACATTGGCTATACCCCTGAAACTCTACAAGACTGAAGCAATTTCCAAATTTTTTGGTGACAGGAACTCTGAAATCAGGACCAATAGAGGAGCACCATCTATTTGTATCTTTGTTTCTTTCAGTTTTTGTGTGGGAGGAGATGAATGCAGAACAATGTAAGACCATACAGAAAAGAAAGTAAAAAAACCAACAGAATCAAACCTGAAGAATCCTATGGCCGACAAGACGTGTACTTGCAATGTTACACTCTCTGTTCATTTGCCTAAAAAAGGGACACTCCTCCAGGAAGTAGACATTGGAAACCTGCCACCAGGAGCGCTGTAGCTGTCACAGGAGGTGCCTAATTATCACTCACTCTTTGGCAGAGGTCAGAAAATTGGTGACAGCCACACAAGTCAGAACGGACTGCATGCTGATAGAAAGAAAAATAGGAACAAGGGAAAATACACTTACCATGCTAACAGAAAGCCTTGCGACACACCTTGTGAACTAAAAAATGATCACCGATAGGTTATCATATCCTTGTTTTCAGAGAAGATAATGAGATTTTTTTTAAATCACCTAAAATAGATGCATTTCAAATCATGTCAGTAACTCATGTAACTTAGCAGATAGAAATGTTCTTATGTAATTAAGTATGAGATTGGAATGCAAAAAAAAACCACTACTGCATCAACAGCTACAACAATGTCAGGCGGCAATTTGTCAGACAATAACAGAAACTATGGCAAAACAACTCCAAGATGGTAAAAACAACATGTCGTGTCAGGAACAAGGCAACCATCTCCAACCTAATCTATGATAAATAATCATTATGTGGCATTCGCTTTGCCGACGTAGCAACTGACCAATTTAAGCCAAAACGCACCAAAACAGTATTAAAATAGAAATGATGTAATTACAGCCTGACACAAAAACTATTATCAACAGATTTCCTTAAGAATCTTGGAGATGATTTATGCAGCTCATCTGAAAACATCAATTTATCTATCTTCAATTTCTCAATACATTATAAAATTATGTTAATGGTGGATGGTATCCTAAAGCGTCAACATTTCAGAGTATGCATAAATTTCTAGAAAATACTATAATTCAGCCACTTCATCCTCGATCCTCCACAATAGAATAGATATCTTCTTACAAAAATATTTACAGATTGAAGTCACATGACCACAGCACGAGACTTCCATTCATTGGGAAGAGAACAATGGGACTGACGAATCATGGGACGGCTTTGTTGCCATGTGAACAAACATATTCCCAAAAAATATAAAATAGATAGATAGATAGATAGATATGGTAAGTGCAGCCCTCTAAGCCCAGTTCTGGGCGCTCACGAGGGTTGATTGATGAGATGAGAGAGAGAGCAGGAGTCCTCAACATGTTACACATTTACCCCAAGTGAGGGATCTTTTACTTGTCCAGCACAGACACTGATACAAGGGGCCGCCAATTGAACGTCTCATCCGAACGACATCCAGCTGGGATTTTGCTCATAAAGGTACACTGAAAATTTCGGGTTCCCCAACCGGGAGTCGAACCCATGCAGGCAGAGACCTTCAGCGGAGCAGGCGGGAACCTTAACCACTACACCACCCAGCTGCCTAATATATGTACAATAAACACACTGTATGCCGAAAGAAAAAATTTTTGAGCAGAATTTATGGAAAAAGGAAATTGATCTGCTATATAGCAGGTTACACTTCAGCAAAGTCTGGGTGGCGGTTAGCACTTTAGCTTTGAAATTAGATAAAAAAATGTCCAGTATATGACATAGTAGAAAATGCCCATCTGTGAAAAAAGTTTGACAATGCATTATTGTGAAGGGATGCTGCATGTCGATACTGTCATGATAAAATAAGGTAATATTGGAACACCTCGTATTTAGAGTGATGTGTAGGCGTTTAGAACATGGGTAATTGTTGACACATTTGTGTACATGGCAAGCAGATATTAGCTGGAGGCCAGTGTGACCGTACAACGTGATTTGTAGCAGGAGGAATTCGTCCTGGTAGGTGGCATGTACTAAAAAGAGGATGCGGGGCAATCAGAAGGTTTGTTACAGCCACGTTAGCAGGCAATCGGATGAATGATAACATAGGGGCAACACGCCAGTTGCGTAAGGTTCGGGCTGTCTCCAGGCAAAAACAGATGAAGATAGGTGCTGCCATCTGTCGGAAAAAGGTTATGAGAAGTGGCTCCCTCTGTGGTGGAGTAAAATATGAGAATATGCTGTTTCATGCACTCCTGGTGGGAGATTGGTGGTGGAGTTGGCAAACGGAAATGAGAGAGGAGTTACACGGTTGTGGGCGCCCATGTGAAATATAAGTCGAAAAAAGTAGGATAGGTGGATAGTTTGGGTGAGTGACATGTCTGTGACAGGCGTTTATAGCTGGCAACTGGGGTGGTCATGTGACCTGAGCTTTAACTCAAATGTTAGAGGGATATGGCTACAATATAACACATCTGGAACCGTTTTATTTACAGGCCCTTTGCACATGGATTGGAGCTGACATGATTACGTAAAATACCATTGAATTCTTTGATGCCTTTTTTCACAACTAATTGCATATATTAAGTGGCAGAATTCCTGCAGACTTCATGAAAATCTCATCGAGTAAACTTCTAAGATAACGCACAGATTGGGTGATAAAGTGATACGTATAGTACACTGTACACGGATCATATCTTCATTCAGTTATATTTCTTGCAACAACACTTCAAGCAATGTAGGGTTGTGAATGTAAAAGCAACTGGGAGCCATATTAGTCAATTGCACAACAGTGACAGCATCATTCTGTTACACTACAAACCACTATAGACATCTGAACACTAGCCTTCAAAGAAAAACTTCCCTAAGCATTCGGGTATTGGAATATCCACTTAGAAATATGCAGAGGTGAATAGAGAACAAAAACTTAAAGTAGGCTTTTCAACCTTGAACTGATTTTACTTACAGACGTCTCAATTTTACATTTTACATTTCCATTTTCATATGTGTATACACTGCAACGGACTCGGTGTGAATAGCTCATAAATGGATGGATGACTGGTACCTTACGTCCGGTATTTACAGTACAAATTTCTAAAAGTGGCTTGTCATTTAAAATCTAGCCTTAGCTCTCTATCCGTAGCCATTCCAAGCTAAAGTAAGCTACACTTATCCATAGCTAGCCATAGCTATCCACAATTACTATTGTTTAAACAAGGGGTAACGAGATTCCAGTGAATACAAAATAATAGAAATGGATAGTTATGGATGTGACTAGTAAAGAATAGCTACAGACAGCTAAGTTGAGCCAAATTTAGAAATTTGTACTGTATGCACTTGGGAGGCTATATAAGACAGGAGGAGGACACGGCAATGAGGTGAAGGATGATTGAAACAGCCATCCACCATAACCCCAGGTGATCCAAGAAGAGCTGGATGCGAACCCTCGAACCAGCGATTGGCAATCCAACACGCTACCAATAGACCAACCCTCCCCCCAAAAATATAGTTTCACAGCTAATGTTGATTGTTCAGAGCTGTACCGAGGTTAAATTAATTTTGATTAGATTTGAATTGTTTGTTAACCATATACTGGTGTTATGTTTATCAGCTTGTCATGTTGTCATGTTATTTGATATTGACACCATGCAAGTCGTGATTATCAGTTGTGAATGACCCATGATTGACTCCATGAGGTGTTGACGAAGTATTGCGGGGACTAATTTTCTCCATCAATTTAAATTACCACCATTGAAGGTCAATGAAAAGCAATGAATACTGTTTTGCATGTTAATAGCATGTCATGTTAATTCACACAACCAACAAAGGGCATATTTTTTTAGACAATAACAAAAACCACTACACAACATCCCCCCCTGCTGAAAAAAAACAAAAGCAACAAAGAAACTCTAATCTAATCTATCAGTTAAATCATTAATCATAATGTGGCATTCCTATCACGCAGGAGCTTTTGGCTATTTGCCCAATGGGATCCATGATTCGAATGTTTTCAACATCCACACTGTAAAATTTGAATTTTGAGTCAGCTTTTGAAATGATTGAGTGAATTCATGTCCTCACACATCCCACTTCTTTCATGACTGTACAGATTCCTACTCATCTAAACTGCACGATATATGCTATGTTGAGAATGATATATATATATATATATATTATTTATTTATTGTTTGTTTTTTTTATGTTAAGCTATCCTTTTGTCAACACGGATGTCACGATTTCCTTGAGAGCTCTGCGTTCAATCGTGGGTTTAAGATGGAACATGATACCCTTTCAAAACATATTTCAGCAAGACCTTTAGATATGATGTCACGATTTCCTGTGATGAAAAAGCTCTTGTCCAGGTTGAATGTGCCATGACAAGGATCCAGACCGATACCGTCGCAAACTACCTTCAACACAATAAATTTACAGCCCTCAAAACCTGGCACATCTCACAGAGGTTATGTGATAAAACCACATACATAGTCACAAAGATATACAATGCATCATTTCATTATATCAAAATAGCAATCTATATAAATAAGATCCATTGTGGGGTTTCTGTTCTCTTAAAAAAAAAACACTTTACTCTTGATAAAACTTGGTACATTTTTTGACAAAGGAAGGGTGTGAGACAATATTATTGTTTTTCCGATTTTCAAGGAAGCTTGTTTTGGGTCATCAAACAAAAGAAATTCAACTTTTTATCTGAAAAAATAAAGGTGCCAACCCCACCAAATGATTGCGGAAAAGAGAAAGAAAGATTTTCAAAAAATGAGGCAAGAAAGAAAGAAGGAACAGTCCAGAGTTAATTTGGAATTATTATTTTCACATGTCCTTATGTCTATAAATGGTGGTCTGTACTAGTGGCTGTTAGGCAGCATAATAATGCAGAGGTGATAGAAAAAGTCATAGTGCTTTCGTTCAAACCAAAGTTATCTTCAAACATTCCTTTCTGTATGCCGAACACTTAATCATTAATGAAGATACGAAAGGGTAGCCAATGAGCACCAATTATTATGTTTTCTATATATATTATCTAGTGAGATATCTATCAAACATTTGCAAAAATATTTTACAGCTTTTATAATGTCATCTGACAGTGACACCAAAGCTATGTGTAACTACCACAGTAAAAGCAGCAGACAGCTGTATTAGCCCAAATGGCACTGCAGCCATTTCATCAACAACACCTCTGACACTGCATATACATATGGACACTAGAAAATTAGCCTTCTCAGAAACATACAGCTTCCTAAGGATTCAGGTTATCTACTATATTATAAGCATCTGCAGGCCGAGATGACACTTATTTACCTGCATATAAATAAGCATACCATTTTTGCATATTCCGCACATTCCGATAAATACATAATTAGTATCTATCTTCATCCTACACCAAATTCATAGCATATAAAAACAGAAATGAAAAAATTTCCATTATAGCATTGGCTTTATATCTTGGTCAGTATTGTTGCAGCCCGCACAAAGCATTTTTTCAAATCATAACATTAAATATGGCATATTACGTACATAAATTGTCTTTCAAAATATAGAATTTCAATCCTACAAATGCAAAGAAATAACACATTTCCAGGGGAATCGCCTCCACACAAAATTAACAATACAATAAACTATTGAAAAATAGTGCATCTATTGTTGAGGTGAATGATTTCTCGAGATTCCATAATTATGACATGCAAGTACCAGAATTATAACAGAACAGAAACAGGTCAGTGGAGCATTTGTTAATAGCAGTTTTCTTGCCTTTTATTGTGAAATCAATTCAAGGCAAAGATGCTGAAACGTAGGACAGTTGAAGTTTTACAAGTTTAAGCCAACTGGAGCTCTACTGAAATACACAAATGCAACTTTGCTCTTCATGATATCTCCAAAAGAAATAACACTATTTCGATATCTTTTACACATATTAATGTGTGTGCCATTGAGCTGATATCATGTCAATTTTGTCCAATTTGTTAGTTCAATGAAGAGTTTTGCAATAAACCAGGTTTTGGGAAGTTTCCATGCGAAGGATAGAGCCTTTACTGACATCATTGATGTCTTTAAACAAGTGAATGTAAGCATTTATAATTCCTAAGCTGGAAGATTAGATGCTGCTCATACACAGTATGTCTATCAATAAATTGTCTCCAAACTAAACTCAGGACCTTCAGAAGAGCTGACCAAGAAACTACGGATCAGTGTCACTTTGGCCATTCAACTGCTGAGGAAGCCATAGATAAAGGCTACTACAAGATATAGATGGGCTTCCTGTGAGTAGAAATTCAGTAACATTAGGGGATCTATACGATTTAAACAAGATAAAATTATCGTGTTCTGGGAGCCAACCACACAATGCCAATGCAGTCCACCTTGAAGAATTCAATGGTATACTAGGTGTGAATCCTCCAGGAAGTGGACATTGGAAACCTGCCACCAGGAGCTCTGTAGCTGTCACGAGAAGTGCTAATTATCACTGACTCTTTGGCAGAGGTTAGACATTGGTGACAACCTCGCAAGTCAGAAAGTACTCCTTTCCAATTGCAAGGAGAAAGAACATGAAAAAAACTGAGAACATTTTTGTGATTATTATTTGCATTCCAATAACTGTTTACAATTAGCTCAAATGTTATCTCTCCTTACTAAAACTCTGAAATTACTCTTCATGTAGGAATAACAATAGTTCTGACAAACGAAATTATGCAATACTTGATTCAACATAAAGAATTGCTGCATATCCCACATATGATAAAGTTCAAGCACTCAACATATGATGGCCACAATTGTAAGCAACATTTAATTGAGATGTTTATGTTGTGGGAGTGTTTGTAATTCGGTGTGATATAACTGATTTATCTCTCTAGACAAAACTATTTCAAAAATGCATATGAAAACATATAAATTATTCTAAAAAAATAGAACTGATTATGGTTAAATAAGCATGAATGTCATGCTGACACTACAAATATTGGAAGGCCTACTCAGTGCCCTAAATACAGACAGCAATATATAATCGAATGTTACAAAATCAAATAATACAGCGGCAACCAAGAGCCAGCAACTAGAGCTTGTTTTAAGTTTAAACAAGATAAAAAAGAAATGTGCCAAACCCAACAGAATGCTACAGAGAATGGTATGTAGCAGAGAAATACAAAAGAATGAGGAAGAAAGGAAAGAGGGAAGTGGGGAGGAAGAAAAGAGTTTCAAGAAAGGAAGGAAGAAAGAAAGGAAAGAGGGATATTTCCAATCCCATGGTGAATAAACGGTTCAAACCATGAGAAAGAATCTCAACAGGTAAACATGGGACGATAAGTGGACATCAAAAAACATAGGAATTATTGCAATGAAATACTTGCATGTGATCGGCTGACAGAGGTGGTGAATGGTACAAAACAAGCATGTCCCTAGTAATTCTGAGATTTTAGCACCTTTTCTCTGCATTAGCACATTATTTCAAGATTGCAGTGCTCAGTGTAGTTCAAACAAGGACTCGCCAAACCCCAGGAGTCAGGATGTCAAAAAATGGTGGTCTGCACCAAAGTAGCAGTGGCTGTTGGGCGGTGTTGGCTGATGCAGAGGCATTGTCAAAAATCATTGTGCTTGCGCACAAACCAGAGATATCTTCAAACATTCTTGCCTATATGTCGAACACTTTATGAAGATATGGAAACGTAGCCAATAAACAGTAATAATCATGCGCTCTATATGATATCATATACATTTTGCGTGGGTTTTATATAAAATATTCTGCCTTTGGATGCAATGCAAAAATATTACACAGCTTTCATAATATCACCTGACAGTGCCACCAAAGCTATGTGTGACTGCAAGAGTAAAAGCTGCAGACAGCTGTATTAGCCTAAATGGCACTGCAGCCATTTCGTCAACAACACCTCTGACATTGCCTACATATATATGGACACCAGAAAATTAGCCTTCTCAGAAACATACAACCTCCTAAGGATTCAGAATATCTACTAATTTAGAAGCATCTGCAGGCCTAGTGGTAACTTATTTACTTGCATACATACAAATCAGCATAAAAAGTGTGCATATTCTGCACATTTTGATAAATACATAATAAGCACCTCTCTGCATCCTACACCGAAGCACATAAAAACAGAAACTAACGAAAAACCTGCCATAATAGTATTGGCTATAAAATATATTTGTCAGTATTGTTGCGACGTGCACAAAGCATAACATCATGCAGCATATTGTGAGCAGAAATTTCTTTCAAAATATTGAATATCAATCTTACAAAAGCAAAGAAATATCATGTTTCCAATGGGATTGCTCCCACACAAAAAAACAATACAATCAACTAACGATAAATAGAGCATCTTTCGTTGAAGTGAATGATTATTGAGATTTTGTATAATTATGACATATTAGCTACTAACAAAACTATACGCAGCAGAAAAAAAGTCAGTGGAGGACTTTTAAATGGCAATCCTCTTGCTGAAGAAATATTATCATAGCCAGCAAAGATGCTGAAACGTATGACACCAAGTTAACACAAACAAAGTACAAATGCCTACTGAAGCTCAACTGAAATGAATGAAAATGCTTTGTGTGAGTTTAATATTATGCAACCATGCCTTTTCAATATATTGCCAAAATGAATAAAATTATTTCTATATCCCTTAAAATCTATGATATGTGTGCCATTGAGCTAATATCAAAGGGCTGACCAAGAAACTACGGATCAGTGTCACTTTGGCCATTCAACTGCTGAGGAAGCCATAGCCAAACACTACTAGATGAGCTTCCTGTGATTAGATATTCAGTAACATTAGGGGGTCTATATAATTTAAACAAGACAAAATTATCAAGAGGTTGGAGTGGCCTGGGAGCCCACACAGTACCTATGCATTCGACCTTGAAGAGAACTATGGTACACTAGGTGTGGACTCGCAACCTCACACTGTCTGTTTCAAACTTTGCTTGAATAAAGGGACAATGCTTGACCCTGCAAGTGGATATTGGAAACCTGCCACCAGGAGCGCTGTAGTTGTCACAGGAGGTTCCTAATTATCACTCACTCTTTGGGTAGAGGTCAGCGAATTGGTGAAAACCACACAAGTCAGAAAAGATTCCATACCAATTTTAGGAGAAAGAACAGGAAAAACTGAGAACTCTTTTGTGTCATATTTGCATTCCAATAACTGTTCACAATTAGCTAAAATGTTATCTCTCCTTACTAAAACTCTGAAATTACTCTTCATGTAGGAATAACAATAGTTCTGACAAACAAATTATGCAATACCTGATTTAACATAAAGAATTGCTGCATATCCCACATTTGATAAAGTTCAAGCACTCAACATATGATTGTTACTATAACAATAGTGACATTTCAAAACTAAGAAGCTTAGCACAGCATGAAATGATAGCAACAATTTTAAGAAAAATTAGATTGTGATAATTATGGTGTGGGAGTGTTTCTAATTCTGTGTAATATATCCGATTTATCACTCAAGACAAACTATTTCGAAATATAAATTATAGATAGAAGCGATTATGGTTATATAGAGATGAATGCCATGCTGACTCTACAAATATTGATATGCCTACTCAATGCCCTATTAAAAAACTGGATTATAGAGCGGTGAGCAAGAGGCCAGGCCTTGTTGAAGTTGCAACACACTATGGAGTGATGAACAAAAGAAGGAAGGAAAGAAGGAAGGAAAGAATGAAGGAAAAAAGGAAGGAAGGAAAGAAGGAAGGAAAGAAGGAAGGAATGAAGGAAGGAAAGAAAGAAGGAAGGAAAGAAGGAAGAAAGAAAATAAGGAAGGAAGGAAAGAAGGAAGAAAGGAAGTCGATTTTTTCTCAATGCATGCTTGACTGCCAAAATTTAGCAAGCATTTTACACATAGTTGAAACATGTGCAAATGTGCATCCACTTTGTTTAAAACAATCCAAATGCTCAATCCTTTCCAACTGCATATAAAATCCTTCATTCTAATGTTCCGGGAGCAACAACATTGTACGTCTCAGAAGTCAGATGACCGCGAGACTTCCATTGTGAAAAGAACAACAGGACGGATGAATCCTGGGAAGGCTTTACTACCATGCAACAGTACATCGAACAAAAATATAAAATAAAGCTCTTTGGAAATAGCAAACATGGATATTTATGCATTAAAAAAACTGAATTCCTAAACAACACAAATTTGGCAAGATGTCAAACATTCATACTTTCATAGTCTCTGCAGAAAGGCAGGTTAGTTGATATGCAAGGTCAGTTGATATGCGGTATCTCCTGGAGATAGTAATGATCATTTGAGACAATGCTGCCATTGTGAGAGGGCAGAATAAAAAGATATTTTTTAAATTAAAGTCAATATAGACTTAGAATCAGGATTCAAGACAAAAGACCAAAAATATATATATATTAGTGCTCATTGTTGTAAATGGGTTAGTTAACAGAGAAGATTCCTTTCAATTTAGCTGGCTGGCCTGGTCAAAATAACTACCCAGCCCGGAAAAAAAACATAGTGCTTTTGCTTATTCCAATGTTAGCTTCAAGCGCCCTTGCCAATATGCAGAACACTTAAAAGAAGATAGGGAAAAGTAGCCAATGAACAGTATTAATTATGCACTCAATGTACATTTTGTGTGGGATGCATCAAGTTATGTTCTGTCTCTAGATGCAATGCAAATATATTACACAGCTATCATAATATCACCTGACTGTGACACCAAAGTTACCTGTAACTGCAGGAGTAAAAGCTGAAGACAGCTGTATTAGCCCAAATGGCACTGCAGTCATTTTGTCAACAACACCTCTGACACTGCATGCATATATGTGGACACCAGAAAATTATCCTTCTCAGAAACACACGGCTTCCTAAGGATTCGGAATATCTACTAATTTAGAAGCTGCAGGCCAAGGTGTTACTTCTTTACTTGCATGTATACAAATAAGCATAGCATATGTGCAAATTCTGCACTTTTTGATCAATACATAATTCATATCTATCTGAATCCTACACCAAATTCAAAGCACATGAAAAAACACATGATAATAGCATTGGTTATACATCTCGATCAATATTGTCGCAGCATGCACAAAGAGATCGTTTCACGGCGTCATGCCAAATATCATATTGTGTGTAGAAATTTCTTTCAAAATATCGCATTTCAATCTTACAAAAGCAAATAAATATTAGGGGGGATCGCCCACCCACAAAATTAGCAATACAATGGACTAATGACAAATAGTGCATCTATTGTTGAAGCAAACAATTCGTTGAGATTTCATAATTACGACTTTTAAAAAAGTACTTGAGTGAAGACTGACACAGTAAACAACATGCAGCGGATAGGTAAGTGGAACATGTTATGATAGCAGGAGGTTCTTATTATTGCCTGTTACAGTGAGGAGATAACAAGTTTTTACACTGCACCACGGGTCATCGGTTACCTAAATATCGCACTGTTTGCTGCCAGAGTTATCATGATAAGAACATTTATTAGCATCAATAAGAAAAACTATAGGAGAAATCAACTTAAAGTCATGTTGTTTGTGCCCATCCAACACCATGACCATTCTGTCCTAAAGTGAGAATCGGACAAAATGACAATCGGGTAAGAGCGAGTTTTAATTATGTACATGCATCATTATACCAAATATCATCCTTAAAAACCTGCTGCTGAGCAAAGACACAGAATATCAAATTATAATTTGAGCAAGCTCATAGTTGAAGTTTTATACAGTATGTTTTACAATAAATTGTTTCCTAACTAGGTATCGGACCAGTAGCCTTCACTTGAGCTAAGCAAGGGACTACGGGTTAGTCTTACACTCTAAAAATTTTTTTTTAAATCCATGTTGGTTTTGCATTGAAATTTGGTTTTTCAAAAAACCATTTTGAATCTAAAAAACCAATTTTGTCCCGACATTTTTTAAAGTGTACCTTGGTCATTAAGCTGCTGAGGAGGCAACAATATTTACTACTCAAATAAGCTGCATTAGTCATCAAATATATGCTTTTTGCCACAGTGAGAACTCAAGCATACATTAATCGTAGTTGTGAGGTGTATCTTGTCTGAACTTTCAAGTTAGCATGCTGATTCTCTAACAAACTTCTGCTTTCTCCCCGCAACAATCAGTGAGCAAAAATCGAAACCAGAGCCACTGAGAAAGTATTTCTGCTATTTGTTGGTCTCTTTTAATTGGTTGGGACAATTTACAGATAATCAAAGCAAGATGCAGCCGTCTCGAAAAAGGAGCCAATAACCCAATGAATGATCAACTTCGACGAATTTTATGGCAAACAAGAAGAGGACCCTCAAAGTCACACTCTGTTAATTGGCTTAAAAGAAAAAGGGACACTCCTACGGGAAGCAGACATTGGAAACCCGCCACCAGGAGCGCTGTAGCTGTCACATGAGGTGCCTAATTATCACTCACTCTCTGACAGAGGTCAACAAGTCAGAATGGACTGCATGCTGATGGTAAGGAGAGTGAGAGAAGACCAGATTAAGACAGAACTTTCATTAAATTTATCTCATATGAGCGCAGCTCATGGCTGCCGAAGGCAGCCATGAGCGAAGCTCACTTAGCACAAGGACAGCTCATTCTGTTGTGCTCCTGTCTGCAGTGACTGCCTGAACAGGAAGTGCCTGTAGTTGCCATAAAAGTGGAGCTAGTAGTTTAGTCATAGTTTAGTTTGGTAAATAATTAAAATATGTTAAATAAATTCCAAAATAGATTTAAAATTTCGGTCTTGTCCCATAACAACCTCCAAGACATATTTCAGGGATTTAAATCAACATGTGTATCACCATTGGAAATAATTATTTCCATACCACCTGATTGAAAGAAGTGAATAAAATTAAAAGTCAATACAAATGTTAATGACTTAAATAGATCACCAAGTAAGAAATCATATTCACAACACTTAAGGTTACATAATCTTAATTAACTATCAACAAATTATGTAACAGTCTAATAGTAAACAGTCATCTCTGAATAGCTATGGTTTTATTGATCTCAGTTATGTAACATCAACAATTTAGTGCAATCTATCTATCTATCTATCTATCTATCTATCTATCTATCTATCTATCTATCTATCTATCTATCTATCTATCTATCTATCTATCTATCTATCTATCTACACATAATCATATCTATAGATCTGATCTTATCAATCTATTCTATCTATCTGCCCATTTGCCTAGTCCTTTAAAAAGATACATTGCCCTTCTGCATGGAATGTTATAGATAATGCAGTAGTTCTATGACAATGCAGCGCGAATTTCATGGCATTGTAATTTACATATTAATTAACTATTCTATAAAAATAATGGATACAGGGAATATTAATGGAGAAAATTGAATTTTTAAGACACTTTTGAATATGAATATATCATGTTTTGTTAAATTTGAATCTAAATCATTGATGAGAAGCTGGTCCCACTTGACCTAATTTCCTGCTGTCAACCATTGATGTTGAGACCATCACTGCACAGATTTTTGAAACCTTTCTTCGGCCGTTTCGCTGCGCGAATATAAATTTGATTTTGGCCACTAGATGTGTATTCTCTATCTTGTGTTGTTCATTAAATATCTTTCTAATTAAAAACACTGCATGGTATCATTATAAAGTAAGACTACATCACACAACTGCGTATTTGTCCTGGTGCAGAGAACTATAACACAACATTGAACTCATGATGAATTTACTCATCAGGGGATTTGAAGATTGTCAATGACCGTATTCTTCCATGGATGTCTTACCGGGCTGAGTCATCACGTAACCAAAGATGATGCATATCATCGAAATTATGGATACAAAATCATCAAATCCCCTGAAGACAAGATTCATTGCCTGTTACAGATCAGGGAATAGAGAAACTACACTCAACATTAAATTCATCAATAATACAACAGATTTTGAAAAAAGTCCAACATATATGTTCAAATTTTTCATGGCAAACAGAGATTTTATATTAAAAAAAATCAAATTTTTACCTGTAAAAGTCATGGGGCTGCAGTGGATATTATCTGAAGCATTCCAATTACTGTTCAAGAATAACTCAAAGATGTTTCTGTTTACTCCTTCATGAAAGAAAAACAAATACTTCTGACAAATAAATTATGTAGTGCTTGATGCCACGTGACATATTTTGATGCATATCCCACATATGTTAAAGTTCAAACACTCAACATGTGACTTTTACTATTACAATCGTGACATTTCAAAATTGAGAAGCTCAGTACATCATGAACCAGTAGCCACAAAAGCACGATAGTAAAAATCATGATATTTACGGCGTGGGAGTGTTCCTAAATCTGCACGTATCTTATTTATCTCTCCAGACAAATGCCCAATTATTTGAAAAAATTGAGTTATTATAAAAAAATAGAATCTACTACGCGTAAATAAACATGTTGGCCATGCCCACACTACAAATATCCCTACTTCACTCTCTACATACAGACAATATTTAATATCTCAAACTAGAAAAGCCCATAAAAAGACAGGAAGCAACAGAGGTAAGAATGTAGAACTTGGAAAGTTTAATAAAATGGTGAGGTGTTGATAAATGAATGGCAAGGAATAAGTAGTAGTGAATGTGAAGTACTGTTCTATGGGCGTTAAAATTCAAATGATAGTCTCACTCCAACATGGAAGTCGGTCAGAAAAAGAAGAGGAAGGACAACGGTTCTAGGGCTGCACGATAATCACATCAAGTGCGATATGTGATGACTAGCTGTCATATTGCGATGATGATAAATCAGTGATAAAACAAATTTCGGGCCCATTCCGCATCCAGTCGGCACGGCCGGCAATTCACTGTATTTTCCGATCCACATTTTAGTTCAGCGACAAAAAAAAACATGGCTGACCTGAAACGTCTTTTGCACTTTGCGGACATTTCTTGGCCAAATAATTTCATTGCTTATTATTGAATGTTTGGTTTTAATTCATGATAAAGCATGAAGTCCGTGAGTGATGATATGTGTATCTCATTGTTAATTTAATTTAATTAATCTATCGCACTGTTCTTCGATGACGTTATCGCCCTATCTGATATCGCGATGACAATAAATTGTGTAGCTGCACTAAACGGCTCAGTACTCAGTTAATCAAAATGAAATAAAATAGCAAGGATCGATGAGCAAACAACGACACCCAGTAAGAAGGTCCATAGGTAGGTTAATTAATATGTTCTCGGCATTTGGGAAAAGGGAATGGAAATGTATAGGCCCCAATAGTCTGGCAGAAGAGGTGTAGTGAGGCCATCCATAGTGGACAAAGTTAATGCCTTACTGAAATATACAAATAGAAGATGATGAGTGCGTAGGTTCAAAGTAAGACTTCTACCACACAGCGAACTTGAACAAACTTTGGGGTTAAAAAAATTGACCAAGAAAACGATTAGCGCAGTGATGTAGAGGAAGGTCATTCGAACATTTTGATATATCAAACGAAAAAATCTGTTGGGAATTTTTTGAGATATTTGAGTTTTAAACTTTTTACTTATGACACCCTATTCTTAGCATGGAATCTCCATCTAAAAATGATCAAAACAGCCTATTTTTCCCGTTAGGTAATATCTAAGATAAAAATCATTATTCAGAAGTGAAAATATGCAGTCGTTGTCTCTGCAGAAAGTATGTACCACTTCATGCAGACTGACAGGGTTTGATAAACCTATAACAGTAAAAATTTCTCAGAAAATTTATAAAATATGTTTATTTTCCAGTTTGTCCTGAGTTTCATCATTATGGTGAATAATTGTAGTAGAATCTACCTCACTTTTTAACTCTATGGTGTATTATTTGTGTTTCCATGTGTTTTTTAAGAAATTTTACCACTGATAAACAAGTACTTTTGCAACCATGTAAAGTGTAGCCAATGTTGAGTGAATCATCAGAAAACTCATAGATAGAATGTTTGGAAGCATTTAGCTAAGTATGGGGTAAAATACTTTGACATTTCAGTCTTAATGTTCAATAGTTGTACATGTATTTATTAACTATATTTTCACATAATTTGCTGAATGTATGCCGTTTTTTTGTTCTATGCAATTAAAGATTGGTTGATTTTGGATGCCAGATAACCTACATGAAACAACCAACATCCATTTTAAGTACTCAAAATACATTAAGTATGAATTTAACTGTTTATTTATAGCTTTTAATCTTATTTTTGTCTTTTTGTTCAATTGCAAAGATTTTTCATGTAATAGCAGGGGATTCAACTTCATAGTGAAGCAGATACTTCAAACATTCTATGCATGCATTGTCTGATGATTTACTCAACTTTGTCTATCCTTTCACATTGTTATGAAATGCTTGTTTCACGGTGGCAAAATTTGTGATAAAATGCACAAAAAACTCAACAAAGCCTGTTACAATGAGATGATCAGACCAAATTTGCTAAAATTAATTACCAGAATTATGTAACTAACACAACCTGGTATTACAAACATTTTCTCAGGCCTTTAGCCAGAAATGTTAGCTGTTATAGGTTTATCACACCATGTCAGTCTGGACGAAGTGGTACATACTTTCTGCAGAGACAATGACTGCATATTTTTACTTCTGAATAATGACTTTATCTTAGATATTACCTAAAATGAAAAATGGATGGTTTGAATCTTTTTTTTCATGGAGATTACATGCTAAGAATAGGGTGTGATAAATAAAAAACCTAAAACTCAAATATCTAAAAAAATTCCCAACAGATTTTTTCGTTTGATACCTCAAAATGTCCGTCTGACCTTCCTCTGCATCATTGCGCTAATCGTTTTCTTGGTCAATTTTTTTAACCCCACAGTTTGTTCAAGCTCGCTGTGACCAAATTAGATAACCCTCTATGCCTACATAGACATAAAACAAATGACCTCATGGCTATTTTTAGCACCTCTATGATTACAAATACGTGGCTTCATCATCCTATCATAGGCCATTACTGTCAGTCTGTCACTCTGTTTTTGGTGCTGGTCATCCTCAGTACCCGGATTGAGTTACATGGAGCTAAATATGGCATCATTTTGTTACTAACATATACACAGTATTTGGCTAATTGCAACATTTTTGCCTTACAACCTCCAGGCCTATTTCCTAATGAAGCCAGTCAGTTTAGCAGATCTATGCCATATCTGCTAAATTATTTCCATATTTGGTATAATTACCTGCATTGCAGTTCCATCAGGCTGAATTGCCCGTTGGCATGAAAAACCCCATGCGAACTCATATGGCACTCTTTAGGATTCCAGATGCATTGGCGTATTTTGAGGAAAATTTTTAGGTACATGGGCAAACAAATTTTGACTACATTTGACTGAGATGGTAGCTCAATTCCTTTGAGCTAACATAGCTTGTTGTTTTAAGTTATGATAATCTGTCCGTTGTCACAACTTAGAAAAATAAGCTATGTCAGCTGAAACCAATTTGTACAACCATCTCACTCAATCATTTAAGTGGATTTTTAAAAATCCACATTTTACAATGGTTGACACAAGCAGCAATTTCGAGTTATAAGTTACCATATGATTTATCATTGAGTAGGCCCACCGCCATTCACCCAGGGTAAGGATGAGTTCCTCCATGGCCTAATGGTTAAGTGCACTTGTTTGTGCCTACTGGCTTCATCTTGACAAGTCGTACCTTGACAAAACAGGCTGCCTGGGCCACTATTTCAAAAATTACCATATTATGACCTGGTTTACTTAGGTGGGTGTGACTTAACTTGGCCGGCCTATCAGCTTACCCCTTTTTAGACCACAACCAAAACGGAATTCCCCAGTTGTTTGCTAATAAACCAGTTGATAAACCCATGTGCTCTTCAAGATGTAAAGAAACCAGCTGCTGTGGTTTGGAGCATAGAGCTATAAGGGGTAATAACACCTCTATGTTTGGAGCTAGTCAGTGTATCTGGTCCATTTGAAAAGTGTAGTATATACCATAACTATCTATATCTATCTATCTATCTTAAAAGTATCATCAGCAAGAATCCTAATCATTTGAAGATGTCAAAGACAACACACGGATGTAGATGCTGCAAGTTCCCACACTGGAGACAGTTAAACATGACCTGCAAAAATGGAATATATGTGAAGAAAAAAATGAGGAAAGGAAAAACACTAAAAATATAATTCTCTGTATTTTTAATAGGCCTAAAGAAATGTCACTATTTAGGGTGACACCAGATGAAGACAGTCAGTCACTGCTATCCTGCCAACCACAAGAATTCCAGTAGAACTGGCAAAATGAAACCCTTTCCCAGGAACAGACAGCATTCTTCAGAAACATGTTGTAAACAAAGTAGCTTTTGAAATTTGCCACATGTGAATCACTCATGGGCAGATACAACCTGATTGGCTCATGGGGCTTTTAAAACTAGGCCAGGGTGAATATATTACAGCTTCTTGGGGCAGAAGCCAGGCCACTGAGTGGCTTCAGCCTAAATAGGACAGCATACATTATAGCTGCATGTGTTGGCCGTTTTAGCAGTGCCACTGCGAGGAGTATGACTGGCTTGCGAGGGCGTGAGACTGTGAGAGTCGAATCCACCCCATACTTCCATGCATTTCCATGTCTTGGCACTCTCCAACCTTCCCTTCCAACCACTTGTTTCTAAAATGGTTTCAATTAATCTTTCCACAAATAAATTATTGTAAATATTTATTCAAATATTTTTTTAACATGAACGAATTGAGTATAACAAGGACCTTTCAACAATAGAGCAGGGTTTTTGGGGATTCATTTTCCATCCTTTAGCTAATTTAAATTGATTTAGGCCTACTTTCAGAGTGAGCTGGGTAGTGAGGGCATGGAGGGGTGAGTGAAAAAACTGAAGGATGTGGAAGGGTGAGGGTAAGAACTGAAGGGTGTGGAAGGGTGAGGGTAAGAACTGAAGGGTGAGGGTAAGAACTGATTGGAGTGGAAGGGTGAGGGTAAGAACTGAATGGTGTGGAAGGGTGAGGGTAAGAACTGAAGGGTGAGGGTAAGAACTGAAGGGTGAGGGTAAGAACTGAAGGGTGAGGTTAAGAACTGAATGGTGTGGAAGGGTGAGGGTAAGAACTGAAGGGTGTGGAAGGGTGAGGGTAAGAACTGAAGGGTGAGGTTAAGAACTGAATGGTGTGGAAGGGTGAGGGTAAGAACTGAAGGGTGAGGGTAAGAACTGAATGGTGTGGAAGGGTGAGGGTAAGAACTGAAGGGTGAGGGTAAGAACTGAAGGGTGAGGGTAAGAACTGAATGGTGTGGAAGGGTGAGGGTAAGAACTGAAGGGTGAGGGTAAGAACTGAAGGGTGAGGGTAAGAACTGAAGGGTGTGGAAGGGTGAGGGTAAGAACTGAAGGGTGAGGTTAAGAACTGAATGGTGTGGAAGGGTGAGGGTAAGAACTGAAGGGTGAGGGTAAGAACTGAATGGTGTGGAAGGGTGAGGGTAAGAACTGAAGGGTGAGGGTAAGAACTGAAGGGTGAGGGTAAGAATTGGAGGGTGTGGAAGGGTGAGGGTAAGAACTGAAGGGTGTGTGGAAGGGCGAGCATCTTCCTGGGGGCAATGGATTTAGGAAAACATTTTGATTTGTACTGTAGCTGAACCTACAATGAAATACCACTTTGTTCTCTTAAATTTTGTGAGCAGTGTTCTCAACTCAGCTGCATAGGCAGCATTAAACAGAACTGACTGTAGCACTGCCAGCAGGCACTGGCACAATATCTGTTCTGTGAAGCGTCTCTCGCTAGGTGGAGCTTGGTGTCTCCAGATGTTTCGAGCGACGCCTGGTGTGAACTGAGATTCACCGTTCCACTGGAGAAAAGAACTTTTCCTGTCATCATATATTATCAAGATTGGATCTTCTAACTATATTTGTTATGTTATGTCTCAGTGCTTCAACTGGCTCTCATTCTATCTCAGCTAACACTGTGTATGAGCTACTGCCAGAGGCAGACATAATGATGAGGTGATAAGTGTGTGGAATCTTTTACCTGCCTCATCATGGAACACTGAGGAGTACTGGGCCCTCTCTATTTTTATACCACATTTAATACCACATTCCTGGGGCATGCAAGTGCGAGCGTCTGCATGGATAACTTATTGGGTTGTACTGTAAGACACAAATATACTTGGCAGATCCAATCTTGAGAATGTGATAACAGGAAAAGTCCTTCTCTCCTCTGGAGCAATGAATCTCAGTTCACACCAGGGGTCGCTTAAGACATCCAGAGACACCAAGCTCCACCTAGCGAGAGACGCACATCAAAACACTGATATTGTGCCAGTGCCTGCTGCAGCCAGTTCTGTTTAATGCTGCCAGAGCAGCTGAGACCGCTGAGTTGAGAGCACTGCTTACAGAATTTAAGGGAGCGAGGTGGTATGTCACTGCAGACATCAATTATGGGTCTTTCAACAAGATAATTATATGCAATTTCATGCATCAATCAAATAAAAAAGGTTTGGGTAGGCGCGGCCTGGCCCAATAGGGTTAGGGTTGACCAAGGACCTTGGGTTTAGTCTTTAGGACTTCAAATATCTGTCACAGATCTTCTATGTGTTCATTTTCTTTGACATTTGATGCATTTTATTTATTTAAAACAGCCATCATCTATCAAGTTCCCAATTTTTCAGTAAAATTCAGATGTCATTGTTTTCCATATTCATGACCAAGACTGCATATGCTCAAATGCCTTGACAATTATTATCTTAATCTGTCAAAGACAACATTTCAAAACCACACAACATTTTGTGAAACATGGTATTTCACAAATTGTGAACACTCAACACAAATGAGCTTCACAATCATTGGGTAGGATCAAGTTTCCATGACACAACAGTTTTTATTTTCTAACAATAATGTTCACGAAGCAAATGTTTTGAATTTCAGACAACAACAATCGTGTTGATGGATTCACAACAGAGTGGAATATCCTCTGCACAGTACTGTGAATATGACAAGCTATGAATCAGAGAATGTACTTATGTAGAATATTTTGAAATAAAATATTTCAATTTCATTGCAGTTACATTGTATAATTGTACTGACAGGGGTGTGGCATAGATTTTTCTTTTTTTTTGTTGGGGGGATGATTTTGGTGTGAGGACCAACATGTTGAAATTCATGCGACGAGGGAATTTTGAGAGAAACTTAAAGGCCCAGAAGCCAACATATTTTCAATTATCTGAGGCAAATTCAACCTAGAGATTGTAATAATACTATTTTCCGAGTTGACCGCACACCCTTTTTTCAACATAACATCCTTTACCGGTATCATGGCAAAGACAGCAAAATATGGCTGATAATTCTCAACACCGTGGCCTAATGGTTAAGAGTGCTTGTTTGCACAACCACCGGCTCTGAGGGCGCGGGTTCGAATCTCACCCCGGAACTCAATTTAGTCCGAGCTCATGGGACATTAAATGGAGGTGGGTTGTGTCCAGTGTTCTGTGCTGGGGCAACTGAAAGACCCTGGGCATTCCTGAATTAATAGGGTATGCGCCAGACTCCCAGTCTTCTCATCTCATCATCATCCCAGTCTTCTCATCTCATCATCATACGGCGGTCATCAAAAATTTAAAGTGCAGCTCCCTCCACAAAGATGGAGGTTGAGCTGCCCCGGCTGATCCGGGGTACACCAGCACAACAAAAGCAAGCAAAGCAAGCAAGCAACCAGAAAGTTATAATTTGAAATTCTAGGGGAAAATAATCATATGAACATACCCCCATGCCCGTCCTAGAGGAAGGGGATGCAAATCACATCCCCCCCCCCGGCTGAATTTTAAAGGTCTAGCAAAAGATTTTTCTCTGACTTGGTTTCCATCTAGCACCTTCAGAAAAGGAAACTAATTAATATAGGCCATCCATTCTATACCAACTAAGTCACACTGCTCAACATAACACATTGCATATCACTTTTCCTTCTTGCCTGTTCAATTCCTATTGTACAGAGAAGAATGCCGGAAATGAAACACACGAAAAAATTGTTATTGTTACAAAAAGGAGAGAGTTTCTTCAAAGAGAACCAAGAGGTGAAAGTAAGGCAAAAATTTAATCAGGATATTGAAGTTGCAACCCTTGACACAGCAGAAGGTTGGCCAGGTCATTGACTTCTGATGCTTTATAAACGTTCTCGGCTCGAGTGTAGTATATAACATGAAAATGACCTTGCCAACCAAATAAGCGGAAAGACTGGCTGTTCAAAAAAAGGCAAAATCCCAGCTGCATGGATGTCGTTTGGATGAGATGTTGAATTGGCGGCCCCTAGAATAAGAATCTGTGCTGGGCTTTAAAAAGAACCTCACAAGGGGAAAATGTGTAACATGTTGGCAACTCCTGCTCTCTCTCCCATCTCATCAATCAACCCTATAGAGTGCCTAGAATTGAGCTTAGAGGAAAGGAGATATTGACCTACACTCTAAAAAGTTTCAGACAAAATTGGTTTTTTAGATTCAAAATGTTTTTTTGAAAAACCAAATTTCAATGCAAAAAACCAACATGGATTTAAAAAAAAAAAACAATTTTGTCCCGACATTTTTTAGAGTGTAATCAAATAAAAGTTGTAATACTATAGTAATAGCTAAGCAAAGCAAAGGTAGATCTAATCACTCAACAGGGGCAAAATTTTTTTAGAAAATGTGAGGGGGGACACGCAGTAATATGGTCCGAATCGACAGTCGGTCCACAAAAACACACAAAGTTGGTACGGCTTTTTCATATTGAATTTCGTATTTTGTACACCATTGTACACCTCCGCCCAAGAAGAAAAGTAGGGGATGTACACGTCTCTCCTGCTCTCTACCAGATTGAGCCCAAGGGCCAATACAACAACATTTTCTGTATTCACACAAAAGAAATAGGACATATCATGTTTTAAAAATATCATTTGACACCGTTGTCAAACAATCACGTACATCATCACGCCAGTAAATATTTCAGGTAATCCCCATATCCCTTGTTTTCCACTTATCATCTCGTGTTGACTGTTTTACTGTTTGTCCCATGGTAAAAGCTGGTTATTCACGGGGATCCGGAATACGGGGTGATCACACCTCGGGCTAAGTCAGGTCAGGGTGAAAGCACAGTAAGCGCCTCAATATTTGGCCCCTATGACCTAAGAATTATTTTCATCAGAAGTGCAAGTATAGTACATCAATTTGAACCTAACAATGTGTAGAATACAGAATTGTGTTTGTTTAATAAATCAAGACAGGTATTTGCTGGGCTGCTATGAACTACATTATGAAAGTTCCATGAAAATCTAGGTTTTTCTGCTGAAATGGATCATTGGCTTTTCGACAGTTTTCGCTGATGTGATATGGACAGTTTGCATGAACTGTGACAAATTCAACTTTTGAGCCTTGTCAGCATTCACTAAAATAATCTAAATTTGTCACTAAACATGGAATCCCTACTTTTTTCGTGACATACCAGACCTCCAAACATCAGTCCCCAGACTAATTTGAACATTTTTGTGGACGTAATGGACGGACATTTACACTTTTTAGCCTGGTGTCCAGTGTATAAGTTAAATTTGTCTTGTTTTTAAATTTTTCAGTTGCGTACATAGGTAGAGAGAGATAGACATGCATTTCCATCTCAGTTGATGTGTTAGCTGGTCTTTAATTCATTTAAATTACCAAAAAATCAGTTGTGGACGTAATGGACGGACATCAATTTTAGCCATTAAAGCTTCTTGTATCTTACAATCATCAGTGGCCATAGGAACTTTTTTGCTGAAATTCATTAAACCAATATCATATCTAGGCAAAAGCACCAAATTCGGCTAATTATTACATAAAAATACCATCCAACCAGCCATTTGAACCCCTGACAGTAAATTTGCAAAAATATGGTTACAAGCAGACCTTTCCTTTGGACGTCGTGGCTGCCATAATAATCATATTGAAAAGTCAGCTAATGGTCCGTTCAGAAGGCCAGGAAGGTGCAGTAAAGATATAATGTCACCGGCAGAATGTGAACTAAATATTAGGCTGCAGCATTGCTGCAACAGACGATGCTTCAGAAAAAGGGCCACTGGTTACATGCCAAAATTGACAAATTATGCCCAATTTAAAGGTCTGCCCAGAGCATGGTTTTAATTGCATGCTCATGAAAAATGCCTAAATTTCTCAGATTTACTTCTTTATCAAGCTTAAATACTGCACTGTTTCTTCTTTACGTCAGAAATTGGTTTCTAGGACCCTAAATTTACTTTTTTCTGATCAAAACGCAATTGAGGCCTTTACTGTGCTTTCACCCGTCATTGACTGCGGGAACTTCCGCATTTTTTGCTTGCATCATTTTACTTCCAGGTTTCTCAAAGCAGACACAGCTGCTGTACTTAGCTTCATCTCTCTGTAGAGATGTTTACCTTTGATGTCTGCTTCTAGCTGAAAAACATCTAATATTTCATGGGAAATATGTTTTTATGTGACCTTAAAAAATCTTGGTACATTCAGACAACACAAGATTGAATATATGAGATTGCAAATATGCTGCATTTCAACTCTCTGCAGTGCATGTACTATGTATTTAAAAAAAAGGAGCAGGTAAAAGTGATAATGTCTACATACGGGGTGATCACACCTCGGGCTATAGCCCTTGATTTATAAATCACATATTCCCTCTCCTGTGGTGAATAACCTGTACTTGTGTCCCCAGGCCCAGGGGTTGTTAATGTGAGGGGGATGTTTCCCACTAAATAGCCCCCCCTGCATGAAAGTCATAGGAAGCAAGGTGGAAGGAAGAAAAGATAGAAAGGAGGAATAAGAAATAGAGAGCAAAAAAAAAAGATGTGTGTGACACAAGCATGCAGAGAGTGTGCAACCTAATGGAAATATCAGCTTCCATCACGATTTGTTATCCAGTCCTAAAGAAATGGTTGGAAGAAGGACAAGAAATATGTAGACATTATCATTTTTACCTGCTCCTTTTTTTTAAATACATAGTACATGCACTGCAGAGAGTTGAAATGCAGCATATTTGCAATCTCATATATTCAATCTTGTGTTGTCTGAATGTACCAAGATTTTTTAAGGTCACATAAAAACATATTTCCCATGAAATATCAGATGTTCACATTGTTCAGCTAGAAGCAGACATCAAAGGTAAACATCTCTACAGAGAGATGAAGCCAAGTACAGCAGCTGTGTCTGCCTTGAGAAACCTGGAAGTAAATGATGCAAGCAAAAAATGCGGAAGTTCCCGCAGTCAATGACCTGACTAAGCTTCAGTAACTTGAAGGGTTGCAACTCCACAAAATAAGATTTTATTACATGACCACTATGCTAGAGCAATGCTGATCGACCAAAATCAGTCACATGACGACATCATTAAAACCCATATTGCATGGTTCGAGTGCAATATGAGTTTTTATAGAAAAAAAATTTCCAAAATTTTTTTTTATTATAGCCTATTGACTGAAAAAAACAAAACAAATAAGGCACTTATTATCGTGCAATATGAAAATTTATTTGCACTCGTAAATTCATATTGAACTGGGGCTGCGCACCCAGAGAATCTACCCTAGACGAATCTCTCAGATATTCTAGATTATCATAAAATGACGTCACAAGCGTCTTAGCCAATCAGCGAGCAGAATTTCTCTCCACTACAAATCTTTACCGACAATTTACGCAAGAACTATTGACTTCTCATGGACATAATGCCTATCATTTTGAAGCTCTCAAAGAGATCTATCCATCACTGTAAGAATTATAGCTCTACGACTTACGGGAGTGGGTAAGTCGGCGAAATCGGCCTCATTTGCATAACTTGTGTGAAGGCCTGTTCATTGGACAGAATTGTGGGTGTGTCTGACTTATTCACTGAAGGCCTTGCTGAAGTGGGGCTGCGCCCTCGTTCAATATGAATTTCCTCGAGCAAATAAATTTTCATATTGCACTCATATCATGAAGTATTTGTATACTATTGCCTGCTTGGGTGTCATTCTTGTACCACTGCTGCTGGGTGGCAGAGTGGTTAAGGTTCCCCCTGCTGTGCTGAAGGTCTTATCCCGCATGAGTTTGAAACCCGGGTGGGGAACCCGCAATTTTTACTGGACCTTCATGAGCAAAATCCCAGCTGGATGTCGTTTGAATCAGACATTAAATTGATGGCCCCTGTATCAGTTTCCAAAGTGTCCATGCTGGGCAAGTTACAAATCCCTCAAAAGGGTATATGCGTAACATGTTTAGGACTCCTGCTCTCTCCGTCTCGCATCTCATCAATCAACCCTCGTGAGCACCAAGAACTGGGCTGAGAGGACTGCACTTAACATATCCATCTTTCTATCATGTAATGGACTTCAAGAGAAATGGCATATTTTTCGTTTCTCATGCTCAGTTTTTTTTCAGTTTTATAAGCAACTTAGTCGAATCAATCTAATTACGGAAACTGATTGATATATACGCAGAGGAAATAATGGGATTTGGAGCTTGACTGAGCATATATTATGTAAGTCTATGTCACAAACTTTATTTGTATTCAAGAAACTTTCTCTTGAATAAGTAGTATATTTCATTCATACAGCTGTACTCAGTTGTCTGCACTAGATTTCATAGAACCTTAAAATGAATGATAGGTAAAGCGTACAACATAGAAGATATATTTTACAAATGGACTCAGAGACATCCCTTTTTTCTATATTTTTTTGATGATGAAATGGCAAGAGATACATAGTTCCATGTATTTTATCGTATGCTGTAACTGGAGGACTAATGCAAGTTACACAATAGAGTCATAAAAAAAAGAGAAAACATTGTGTTCGTTTCGAGCACAAAAAAGAATAATTATGTTGTTGGCACACGACGTATGTGATGATTTTGTATGGCATATGAAAAAGTCATGTCTATTGTGTAGTATTGCTTTGACTTTCCTGTGCCTTTTAGCTATCAGTGAATTTTTATCTTTTGTTTGTAACTTTCTTGTCGAGTACTTGGAACCGAGATATGTGACATAATATCTACGACGTGTGCTAATCTGGCATTCACAATTTAATTTTTGTAGCGTAGAACAGACAAGCGAGTATGAATGGAACACAAAGAAGTAATTTGAAGAATTAATAAAGTCTGCTAAATCCTATAAGAGAGCCTCAGTGTGTCATTGATATTTCTAAAGAGATATTTAATAAGGCTCACTACAGATGGCCCACTGGAGATATCAGCAAACTGGTTGCTGTAGCAACAAATGCATACTAGTGCCATTTCCATAAAAGAGGCTCATAAATTTTACTGCTGCACTGTTTGCTGAAAGAAATTAAATATACCTGGTGGTTACTTCGTTTATTGGCTGTTGCTGTACAGTGTACTATTTTAGAGTGTAATTTTTAGCAACTCAAGAATCTGTGAATCCATGAATTGTCTGGTCACACAGGAAAGGGCATCACAGTGTTGTCTGTGCATCTAATCCCAGTGTGTGGTCAGAAAGACCCAGAGAATCAGACAGACTTAGAGGGAATCCATTCCTGGAAACTTCACAATTGCTGCGGTGCAATTTTGGTGCCTCAGTTGAGTCCTATTGCCATCCCTATACTAAGCAATTCTCTTTCGAAGGTTTCTGCGTCTCAGGCTGTAAGCCTCATGATTGACTTCCCTAGACCTGTGGATAACTGTACCTTTACAAAGTTTATACTTTGTCTTAGCATAGACGGACAGGCAGCTAGATAGATAGATAGATAGATAGATAGATAGATAGATAGATAGATAGATAGATAAATAGATAGATAGATAGATAGATAGATAGGGTAAGTTCAGCTCTCAAAGTACAGCAGTTGCCTGTAAAGGTTAACTGAAGAGATGTGATGGAGAGAAGGAGTCCTCAACATGTACATATTTACCCCGTGTGAGGGATCTTTGCCTGCCAGGCACAGGCACTGATACAAGGGGCCACCAATCTAATGTCTCATCTGAACAACACCAGCTGGGATTTTTCTCATGAAGGTCCACTTAAAACTTTGAGTTTCCCTTCTGGTGTTCTCATTCATGCAAAGACCTTCAGCAGAGCAGGGCTGATACATATCCACTCAGCCACCCAGAGCTGCTAAACTGTACTAGTCAATTATTCCATTGTAACATATGCTAATGATAGATTCAAACTAATATGTAGTACTCACATACATGTATTCAGCCATTCATATGCCATACGATGATGCTTAGAGATTATTAGGTTAGTGATTAAAAACAAAATGAGCTCCAAACTCATTCATTTGGTTCAAACTATAGGTGCCACATCGGCATTTATGACATCTCCAATTTCCTTCTGTAGTTCACGAAGGTGCAAGCGCAGTGCATTTTCCATACAGTTACACCTTGTTGCTCTGAGCTAGTGAGTTTCTGAATAAATTCAGGTAAAAGTTGTGCATTTCAGGACCGAGGACGCAGCCTTGTGCTGCGTGACTTGGGCTATCTTGAAATTATTTTGTTATTACAGGTGATTTCATTAGTATGCGATTTCTAAGGTTTTGGCCACTAAATACATAGTATTTTTGGTAAATCTGATTGGTTCAGGAACAACAGAACGTCACACATCTGAAATATCAAACGAAGTAAGCGCGTGTTTAGCATTGATTTCTCACTGCCAAGTGTGAATGACCAGAATCGCATGCTAATGAAATCACCTGTAATGGACTGCAGCATGAAGTGGCTTAGGTAAGGATTACATTATTCTGATCCTGACTCAGCAGTCAGTCAAAAAGTTGTGTTTGGATTGGATGAACAGTGGATTGAGTGTTAAGAAGTTAGCAACTTTATCCTGGTACATCACACATAGTAGCTGTTTGCAGATTGGCGGTCCAAACAGTTTCAAAGTTAACGGTCAACTTGGTTGTGTGATGTACCTGGCTTAAAAATGTTTGGTTTGTGTCAGTTATGGTTTAGTCAGTGAATTTTGCGATTATCATATCTGGCAGCATAGGTGAGAATAAACAAATTTATTAAATGACTTTAAAAAGCTACTTCATCAAATAAGAAGATTAGGAGACCAAAAGAAAAATGTCAATGTCGTGGAAAAGCCGGTTTACAAATTGAAAATGAGAAATTAATTTTCCAGTGGGTCGACTGTCAATCTGCAAAGAGCTCTAAGCATTACTGTAATCACAAACAAACATGGTTAGGCAAATCAATGGAGTTAGTATAGCACTTGATTGGCAACGTCATACTAATGAGATGCATGCATTAAGGATAAATGAAATATTGGCTATTGAAATTGAATTTGTTTGTCATTTTTCTGATTTTAATTCGTAAAAATAGAATTTGTTATTGAAAAAATAAAAGTGTCATCACCACCCCGCAATAAGAAACTTGTTTTAATGTACCATAAAACATTTTTTTATATAAAAGTAAATTCATTTTTAATTAAAATGGATGTTACTAAAGATTCTGATCCAAAGAGCATGGCAGTCCAATCACCGAAAAGCTCGAAAACCCATGAACCAGGGCAGCAAATTTATAAAAAAAGTCTTTTACTTTATCTTCCTGCTTCTCTACATTGTGATTCGCATGAGAGACATGTTGGTACCAGATAGTTTCATAGACTTGTTGTTACTGGTGGTACATCCATGATATCACGCAATCTGGTAACTTTGGTATTGAATAAGCTAATGCAGTAATGCTCTTATAAGGACTGTGCTCATCTTTCATGCCAAGCAATGTACTTATCTAAGTACCATTGGGACATCACCAAGATACTTATACCATTGGAAAAACCGGTATCTAACTGATAATATTGCATGTTAGCACCCATCTAAGGATTAATACTGTTTAAACGGCAAACTGACAATGGGCCATTCCATGCCAAATGGACCAATGTCTCCCACATCATGGTTTCAGATTTTAATGAAATTATTACACAAGCTACATGTACATGTTTAATGAAGCCATGCAAAATAATTTCCCTGTATTCCAAGTATTTTGAATTTGACAGCATTTTCAAAATTAAGGTCTGCAAACTAAAATTAATATTTTCCGCTTGTCAAGTCATTTCAAAAAGCTGCTGAAGCTACGTTTTTCAAGATATTGTCATAAAATTGTACACAGATCAAGCTCAGATATATAAAATGCTGCTGGCCGAAGCTAATACAGATGATGCTTTCCATCCGTTCGCACCAGCCTGTTAAATTCGGTTCATTTTTGCGAAATTTGGGTAAATTGTGGGTTTTTGGAATTTTTTCACTCAGAAACCAAGCTTTCAATAAACCTGAAACTTTGCATGAATTGAGGCAGTATTGAGAGCTAATGGTACAAATTTATTCATATTTCTAACTCCAATACTTTTTATGCACATGAAGAAAATCAGAGGACGATTCCTAAAATTGACTAATTTCAAGTGCAAAAATGGCCATGTGGGACAGGTGATAGAAACTTGAAATTTATTTTCTAAGCAGTTTATGTGATCATCTTGTATTTCTGCAAAAATGGTAGAGGTGTTATCTTTAATTTTTCTGGAATTAATTTTTAGAATTTCGAAGAAAAGCCTTATTTATGCTATGTATTGTATGTAGGAGCCTTCCAAGAGCAGGTGGAACCTTAGATGAAGAGCTGAATTTATTTCTGGAAGTACCTCAGATGGACAAATTTTAAATTTCCAACTTTAAAGAGGTATAGAGTAGGTCGGGGCATGAAGCCCGGGTTAGGTGAGAGGCCCCCCCAGGCTTATATCCAAACTTACATTTTTGGTGCGTTTATCTATTGATAGGATTGAAGCTAGAGGCGTTTTAAGTGACGTCACAAATTTTCAGGACAAACAGCACCAAACCATAGTAGAAATTAAAGAAACAAAAAAATGTGCGTGGTTTTTGTAACTTTGACTAATTCTTTGAAAGCGGCTGTCAGAAATAACTTTGGAAATTTTTCAAAGTATAATGGATATCTGCATTGCTTCACTTTATTACCATCACATAAATATGATTTGGATCATGTTTTTTGCATTTTAGTTCAAAATATAGAGGTCAAATTAAAATATGTGGGTTCGGGGCGAGAGGCCCCACATGATATGGGGCATGAGGCCCCCTTCACTGGGGGTCGAAGCTGCTTCAGGAACCATTTAATAATGTGTACTTTACCTTAAATCTTCATAGAATAGCTAATTAAAATAGAAAAAATTTGGCTCGAAATTGAAACTGTCCAAAAAATATTAAAAAATAAAAGAATGAACGGAAAAATTCTGAAATTCAGAGAAAGTGAACAGAATGCCTTAAAAATGATAGAAGAACCCTAAGAAATAACTTTTAGGCTGAATGCGCTCGCAAAAAAAATTGCCATAGGATTATAATAGGGGGGCTTCTTGCCCGATGGGTGGGGTAAGAAGGCCATTTTAAATTTTTTATAAAAATGGCCGTAACTCCTTTATTAAAATTGGTAGACATTTGTTTCACTAGTTATTAGTAGAGTCAAGTGGTCCCTTCCAGACAGCATAAGCATTCAAATAATCGTCCATAAAAAGTTGGTCAAATCGCACCTCGAAGTTAAGGGGGGCCGCATGCCCCGACCTACTCTATTGGTTTCTCACAAAAGGAAATAGTTAAAAAAAATGATGTTGAGTGAATTTTACAAATAAGTTAAAAATTGACAATATGGGACTGTTGTGACAGATTTTATAAATTTGATTAGTTGATATAGTTGCCTTTTAATGATGTTAAATATGAGAAGGTATCTTCGGTTATCAATATGTTAAAAAATATATCACAATATGATGAAAAATATGTAAAATTCATGTTTAGTGACATTAATTTCAGGAAATAACATCTAGTGACAGATGACCAGAATTTAGCAAATGTGGCTTTATAATTATTAAGTGTGTGGGTATATATACCCCAGGGACCCATTATGGGTACAAAGTAATGCATTCCATTGTAGTCATGAGAATCTGACATGATTTCACATGAAAAGAACTGAACAAAAAAAAAATGTCCTGGTGATTCTAAATAAAACTGATTTGTAATGTTCAGAAGGCAATTTGAGGCACCTTAAAAAAAATTTGCACTTTATTTTGAATTTCACCTGCTCTTGGAAGACTCCTACATACAATACATAGCATAAATAAGGCTTTTCTTCGAAATTCTAAAAATTAATTCCAGAAAAATTAAAGATAACACCTCTACCATTTTTGCAGAAATACAAGATGATCACATAAACTGCTTAGAAAATAAATTTCAAGTTTCTATCACCTGTCCCACATGGCCATTTTTGCACTTGAAATTAGTCAATTTTAGGAATCGTCCTCTGATTTTCTTCTTGTGCATAAAAAGTATTGGAGTTAGAAATATGAATAAATTCGTACCATTAGCACTCGATACTGCCTCAATTCACGCAAAGTTTCAGGTTGACTGAAAGCTTGGTTTCTGAGTGAAAAAATTCCAAAAACCCACAATTTACCCAAATTCCGCAAAAATGAGGCAATTTTAACAGGCTGGTGCGGACACATGGAAAGCATCATCTACATTATATTCAGTGTATATTATGCTCTACATCTCACCATTATATATGCCTAGTTTTTTGGCATTATCTTGAAAAATGAACCTTCAGCAGCCTTTTTCAAAGATATCAAAAGATGAAAAATTAATTTTATTTTGAAAGTCCAACATTTTCAAAATGCTGTCAAAAGCAAAATGTGTGGAATATGTCCGAAATATTTCGCATGTGCTCATTAAACATATACATGTATATCAGGTTAAAATTTCATCGAAATAGGACTACATGATGTGGGAAAATTTCTTGATTTTGGTCCATTTAGCGTGGATTGGCCCCAATTAGATTATTAATTATTTTGCTAAAATCATCAGTTAAAACAAATAGTAGAAGAAGCATATGATGTCCTCCGGTCGGGATCTAACTGACAAAAATGCATGTTAGAACCCTCCAAATCGGTTTCTAACTAATACATATATACTCGCAACGTACCTATCTAAGTACTATATATATACTTACGTATAAGTCACACTTTCGATACCCAAAATTTTGACTAGTTGAAGGGGTGCATCTTATAGGTTGAATAAACCAAATAATCATAGCGCTTTGATCAAAATCACTGAATTCCCTCTTGATGGTCATTTTGAAAGACCCGCCTGCACTTGTCATGTGACGTTCTCATCTACAGCAAGATCTTAGCGGATAGGCAAGACAAGAAGGCCATCATGGTGTCGCATAAATATAAAGAATGCGGATTTGACTTCTCGCATTTTTCGACTAATATGGTAAATCTACCTAAAAAAGAATCAGATAAGTTGAAAATCAAGCATTCATTCTTCTGCCGTGTAGTGATTAGGAAAAAGTCAAATCTTATGCATCTTATATGGGGGTTTCACAGCGAGGGGGGGTTTTTTGGGTCTCAAGTGGGAGCGACTTATATCAGAGTATATATACGTCATATAAGTAGTGTTTATATGATATCGTCAGATATATCATTCAAGTGTAAGTCATGTAAAATTCATATGCATCTAAACCTAAAAATGTTCCACATGTCTGTAAATACTATCAGTGTATTTTACTAAGTCATCAGCCAGCAGGACTTGCTGGAAATGACGCAAGAATATTCAGAATGAGATGTCATCTGCCACGAGTCAGAAACCATTTTGTTCATACGTATACCTGTGGTACTAATAATTCAGTGACCTGTTGATGACCACAGTAATTATTCTCAGCTACATTTTGCCAGCGAGTGGAATGGTTTCCTGGAAATCATAGGTTTGTGTCATGCAGAATGTCATCAGCAATTATCGTAGCAGTATGCAAAATGTTGTGATAATTAGTTTGCTGGCTTCACGGAATGAAGGGTATTATATTAGTTTTCGCTGTGCAGGAAAATCTACATCATTTATAATCTTTCTTAATCTGACTTGTGCGCCGTGAGCAATGTTCAGCATTTTTGCCTGATGATATAAAAAGGTCTTAATTATTATTATAATACTACAAAACGGGCGGACGGATTACTGGGGTTTTACGTCCTGCTTTTTTGCACTTGCTAGTCTAATCAGGACAGGAGGAGGACCCAGCAATGATGCAATGATGATTGAAACAGCTGTCCTACATAGGCTCGGGTGACCAGGCAGGAGCTGGATTTAAACCCGGAACCAAACGATGACAGGCCAGCCCGCTACCACTGAGCTAACCCTCCCGCCAACTACAAAAAGGACACCTTGGGTGGCCACTGGCCAGATGGTTTGGAACATGATTAAAAACCTTCGACGCCCCAGGTTCGGATTCTGTGTCAGTCTACATATATCTGTTAATCTTTAATTTTATCAGTCTTAATTTATCTTTGGTTGCAACTTGAAATTAATCATCCCCTTTTCTTTCGACTTCATAAGTTTCACCTGCATTCCGGTGATAATTTTATTCCAAGAAAGTTGAAGAAACCTGTAGCTTGAATGTTTAATTACTCAGAGAACCTTTAATTCTTAATCCAAATAAGACATTTTTTGCCCAAAAGAATCTTCCAAAATAAAGGTGTTGCAAATTAAATGAGTGCTAATTACTGAGGAGAATTACTTTTTGGCATTAATCTGATTATATTTTCGTGACAGTGTTTTTCCCAAGTTGTGGTGTTTTGAATCAGTCACAAGAATCAACAAGAAGTGTTTAATATTGACTCCAGTAGGAAAATCGCCAATATGGATTGGAAGTCTAATTCTGACCATACTTATGGATGATTCAAATGGCCCTCGCTCATAAGTCTAAATGAAATGGCCAATGCTGAAATCAAACTGGAATCCAGGAATTTGAAGCTCTGAGTAACAACTGAGCCGATCGCCCTGCCTATATTTTTCGATGACACTTGGTATAGTACGTAGGGTTAGCTCAGTGGTAGCATGTTGGGCAGCCAATCACTGGGGCCCAGGTTCGAATCCAGGTCTTGGATACATGTTGGACGGCTGATTCAACATCCATCTCATGGCTGTGTCCTCCTGCAGTCCTAATAAGCCTTCTAAGTGCGTAAATACAGGACGTAAAGCCCCAATCATCCATCCATCCATAAGATTGCCCCAACTCCCTTCTGCAGCCATAAAGTGGTCTCTCAACGTATTGGTTCTGTGGATGAGGTGCTGAAATACACTACAATACTACTTGTACTTAAAGGCCTTAACATCGCATGTGAGTCCAAAGTCTCACACCTCCTTTCACCTTACTCAGAGACTCTGGTTTGTTTTATTTCCAGGTCAGGTCCTGGGATCTCAACACTATGTAATGCACCGGACAATTTGTTAAATTGTGTGTCTTTTTTCATGTAATTTTATATGTAATTTACAATGGTGGTCACAAAGGGCAAGAAAGACTCGTCATAAGGAGTATTCTAACATAGGGACCAAGACATAATGTATATCTCCCAAGTTAGCATGCAGAGATAAAGTCAGTACCACTGTTGGTGCAATTGCATGTATGGCTCATAGCTGCCGGATTATTTCAAATTTAAAGTTTTCTCTGGCTAAGATCAAGGACACAACCTTGTATCGCGTGACTACTGCTCTCTCAAAATCCTTTTGTTATTAACGGACTGCAGCATGAAGTGGCTTAGATGTGGATAACACTATCATTCCCATTCCCATTCTGATTAAGTCCTATCTGTCAATGACAAACTTCACAGATACTTGATTCAATTCACAATCTCTTGAAAATTGAATGGAAAATTTCAAGGTGATTATCAGCTCAGAAATGTTTCCAAATACCTTGTGGAAACTCTCACATGATGACACACTGTATTGTTGGAGGTTACTGCCCAAGGGGCACACAACATAAACTCAATGTTGCTAATTATCTCCCACGCTATGTGATGGTGGGATCTGGTTTCAGTCTCCATTTCATGGTGTCCATCAAATATCTCACACACCACACCATGCACAATGCTCATCCTTTCAGAACATACAAAGATTGCCAAATGTTACCTTAAATCATAAAATATCATAACCACTTCCACATCCCAAATACATTTATCAGCTGGGTTGCTGTGATTTTGGTCTGTAGCCATGTTCATTTTGGAAAGTCCACCCACAGGTGTCGCCACATGCATGATTGTAACCATGATTGCACCCCTGTTGGAAATATTTGGCAGCAAAACAGGGATTTCGGTGAGTATAGGTACATGTGTAGGGGCTGGGCATGGGGGATATGGTGGCTGTACCTGCTCGTGTTAGTTGAGTGCTGATCTCTTGTCACATAGAAATGCATGGTAGAAATTATTTTGCTGCATCATGAACACAACATTCAGATTTTTTGCAACGTTGCATGCTTACATCATATCTTAACACTGCTTCCCAAAGTTGTGACCAGTCTATCAGAGGGCCTAAAAATTATCCATTTTATACTTGCTTTGTTGGCAGCAAGATTCAATTGATAAAACATACTACTCCCCATCGGGGCTACATGTCTCCAAGGGACAAATTGACAACCATTTCAACGTTAAGGATAGGAGGTGAAGCGACATCATTCACATCCTGAAATAACCATATTATGTAAATCTGTCCTTTCCTAGTTGCGAATGATCAAGTGAGATACCACGCTATTTGCATTATGTATACTTGTGGGTATATATTTCGTGTGAAAGATGAAGATCGGATTTTCCATTTGCAGACTTTGCAATAACAGGGGTAATGCACAAAGCTTTGCACTTGTTTGCGTGCAATCACATTATGCTGTATCAAATTTTGCAGAATGAAGACAAATTACAACAATTTCACTTACATTTTATGGTATAACTTAAACTAATGCATATTATCTAAGTATGTTTTTTTTTTTTAGACCGCAGCTTTAAAATAACGTAGTTTTGTTATAAAATGTTTGTGAGTGTGCTAAAACGTTTGTCCATTCTAATGTTGCAACACTGTCCCCAGCAAAAGGGTGACGGTAATCGAATTTGTACAAGCATAATTTGCATGTGAAAGAAGGAGATCAGACTTTCCAATTGCAGACTTTACAGTAACAGTAAATGCATATGGCTTCACACAATTTGCATGCAACAGCTATATGAAATTACATTATGTCACAAGTATTGTTGGATGAAGACAAATGATAACGATTTCACTGAGATTATATACGTTGAATGCATTTTATTGTTGTATGACTTCGTAATTTAGTTATTTTGTTATAAAATGATTCGGTGTGTGCTATAATGTTTGTCCATTCTACTGGTGCAACACTGTGCACAGCAATAAGGCATATGGCAATCAAAGAGTGAAAGTTGACACTCCCAGAGCAAAAGTTGATGCTCCCAGAGCAAATATTTCACTCAAAGACCAATTCCATACCCTCAGAAAATTTTAAACACTTCAAAATTGTCCAAGAGTTTTCCAAGAGTGTGGTAATGATATTGGAGCACAATGTTTTACTCTGGGAGTGAAATTTTCACTCTTGAGAGTGAAAAACTATACTCTGGGAGCTAATTCACAATTTCTGATAGTTTGCTCTTGCCAACACAATCTTGCCAAAGTCTTGGCTGTGTGAATGGGGCTTAAGTCAGCAGTCAAGCGTAATTGCTGGAAATTACGCACAATGTGCAGAATGAGACGTTATCTGCCATGAGTCAGAAACCATTTTGTCCATATGTATATCTGTTGTACTAATAATTCAGTGACCTGTTGATGACCACAAGTAAAGTAAAGTAAAGTAAAATACTGAACGCAGGCTTCTGCAGAAGCCTCTATGTTCAGATCTATGTAAAAGTTTGTGCTGCGGTAATAACTAGGTATTGTTCTTGAATAGTTGAGTATCTGGACTAGGTAATATACTTGAAAAATGGACTAGGTAATGTACTTGAATAATGGACGAACTAGATATAACAGTCTAAAAGTAATAATAATGGACGAACTAGATATCAGTCTATGAACATATATACAGTAACTACAGTAATATAGAAAACAAGTCTGTGAGCATCTCTTTCATATAATAAACAAATCCAAAAGATGAGCATCTTAGGTATGGTATCCTTTGACAGGTAAATACACAGCTGATCAGGGGAACGCTGAAAGTTAAGGCCTCTCACGATGCCTCCACCGTATTTAGCAATCCCTTAAAAAGTCATTGTAGTACGTAGATCATTTCGCATGTTATCGATCCTTTGGCATGTTAATCCACAGGGTCTGGGTTACATTTAATAGTCCCTAGCACCATCCAATTATTAAATAGTAATTTCTAAGGTGAGCTAAGGCCTCTCACGATGCCTCCGCCCCCTTTTAGTAATTTCTAAGGTGAGCTAAGGCCTCTCACGATGCCTCCGCCCCCTTTCCCACTAGCTCAAGCTATGTCTGCTTCCGGATCATAAAACACTGGGTGATTTACCCAGAACTTATCTAAACGAGCTTTGAATGAATCCAAGCTCGGGGCACATACCACATGTTCTGGCAGACTGTTCCATAAACTCGGTATCCTATTTCTGAATGAATGTTTACGAATATCCAGCCGGTGGGTCCTTTCAAGGAATAACTTCAGTCGGTGACCTCTCGTTTGTTGATTTGCTCGTTGTAAGTCAAGTGAGACCTCAGCATCGTATATATTGTGAATAATTTTATATGCCTCAATTGCATCCCCACGCATTCTTCTAAATCGAAGAGTTGAAAGTTTGAGAGTTTTCAGTCGCTCTGGGTACGACAAATGTTGGAGGCCGTTAACTTTTTTAGTTGCAACTCTTTGGACTGATTCAATTTTCCTGATGGTACCTTTTTTATACGGACTCCATACAGCTTGTCCGTACTCCAAAATTGACCTTACCAGTGTCACGAAAATTGGCTTGAATATCTCCGGCTCCAATTTGTCAAATGTCCTCCTGATAATACCCATCATTCTGTTTGCTTTGTTAACTATGTTGGAAATGTGGCTCTCAAAGCTCAATTTACTATCAATTGTTATTCCTAGATCCTTTTCCTCTTCAATTCTCTCCAAATATGAAATATTTCCTGTTGCTGTCTTGAGGAAGAGACTTGACGGCCGTGGGTCATCTTCATGTCTTGACATTACCATGCGTTTACATTTATCGGGATGAAATTTGAGAAGCCACTTGCCAGTCCATTGCTCTAATTTGTTCAGGTCATCCTGTAGTTTGTCTTGATCTGCCATTCCCGGGGTCCATTTTGAGAAAATCTTTGTGTCGTCAGCAAATAGATAAATGCTTTAAGAAATATCGTCAGGAAGGTCATTTATAAATATGACAAATAATATGGGCCCCAGCACTGACCCTTGTGGGATCCCACTTTCAATCACCGAAGGGGCGGATTTTACTCCTTTAACCACAACTCTTTGCGTTCTGTTTGTGAAAAAGTCTCTTAACCAATCACTCAATAGTCCATCTATACCATAGCTTCGGATTTTGGCTAAAAGCCTCTGGTGTGGTACAGTGTCAAACGCCTTTTGAAAGTCCATGTATGCTATTTCAATAGTCTCTCCCTTATCCAAAGCTGCTGTCCACTTGTCAAGCACTTCCAATAGCTGCAGAACTGTCGATCTTCTTGGGATGAATCCGAATTGCTTCCTCGAGAAGAGCTTATTTTCCAGCATGTAATCCATCAACTCATCTCTCACAATGCTTTCCATTATCTTACACACGACGCTAGTCAAACTGACTGGCCGGTAATTATTGCACAATTTCTTCGGGCCCTTCTTGTGAAGTGCACAGACCTCCGCTTCCTTCCAAGCAGCTGGAAGTTTGCCTTGATTGAAAGAGTTTGTAAATATTATACACAAGGGTTTCGTTATGAAGGAGGACAGTTCCTTAAGCACTCTCGGATGAATTTTGTCGGGACCAGCTGATTTGTTAATCTGTAATTTGGCTAACTTCTTGGTGATCTTCTCCCTCGTAAATGTAACATTGTTGATACTGGATGTCGATTTCCTCTGAAGTTCCGGCACCTCGCCTTGCGGTTCTTTTGTGAATACTGAAGTGAAATGGTTGTTTAATGCTTCAGCCTTGCCCAAATTTGTAGACACTGCTCCCGATTCGCTTTCAAGGTCGGGAATTTCGGATAGTAACTGGAATGCCGGGTTTTTGGAAAGTTCAGGAGGTGAAGAAATCAGATTAAATCAAGGGCATCTTGGTGTAGTCAGAGATTATGGTATATCAGGAGGGCAGCGTGATGCGGCCCATGCCAGAAATGCCACTTCAAAAACCAGTGAGGCAGGTACTCATAGGGGACCTAGTAGTACTGGAGGGCAGTGTGATACGGCCCATGCCAGAACGAACGGAACCACTCAAAAACAATTAAAAATCATGTATTCAAATGCAGACTCATTGCTGGGGAAACTGACTGAACTGAAAGCAAGATTGGCAAATATGGATGTTGATATAATAGTAATTACGGAATCATGGCCGAAAAATGTGCGTTATTCACCAACAGAGGCCGAATTGTGTTTAGACGGCTTTGATCTACACTGCTCAGATTTTAACAAAGGTAGAGGCATCTGTATTTACGCTAAAACGACTCTAAGAGCGCAAGAGCTGTCCATCAACAGTCACTTTGGTGAGAAGCTAAACATCACCATCCAGCTGAATGGAAGCGACAAACTCCTACTAAGTGCTATCTACAGAAGCCCATCGTCCAGCGAAGAAAACAATGAGGCACTAAATGAGTATATCAAGGAATTGGATGAACTAAACGCATCCCACAAAATCGTTATGGGTGATTTTAATTTCCCAAACATAAATTGGAACAATATTTCTACAAGAGATAGACATGCCCAATCATTCATTGATGCAGTTACTTCCACTTACTGGACACAGCATATCAGAGAACCTACTAGAAGCAGAGGCCGGGACAACCCTTCTCTGCTAGATCTTGTCTTTACAAATGAAGAAGAAATGGTGGAATCGATAACATATGACAGCCCACTGGGACGTAGTGATCACTGCACACTATTAATCAATTTTAAATGCTACAGCTTGGATAGTGCTGAAAAGTGTATGAAGTACTTCTTTAACAAAGGGAATTATGCAAAATTTAGATCCATGATGGATTTAGATTGGGAACAAATTCTGAATATGGATGACGTGGATGAGCAGTGGAACATATTTCAGGAAATCTTTGCCAAAGCGCAAGATTCATGCATACCCCATGGAAGAATTAGCACAGTCTTCAAGCCAAAGCCGGTTCCCTTAGACAACACTGTCATATCAAGAATAAAGAAGAAGAATATAGCTTGGCGAAGATACATGGAGACAAGATCTCCGGATAAACTCAAAGAATATAAACGATGCAGGAACCAAGTTCGCAAGGCTACCAGGAAAGCGAGGTCAGCATTGGAAAAGGACAAGGACAGTAATTATTCTCAGCTACATTTTGCCAGCAAGTGGAATGGTTTCCTGGAAATCATAGGTTTGTGTCATGCAGAAAGTCATCAGCAATTATTGTAGCGGTATGCATAATGTCGTGATAATTAGTTTGCTTGCCACACGGCATGAAGGGTATGTATGAGTTTTCGCAGTGCAGGAAAATCTACGTCATTTACAATCTTTCTTATACTCCACCAGGCACAATGTAATTACAAACAAACATAGATTGCTTCAAACTGAAGCGATTAAAGCTTCCGAATATGGAATAGCTTTATGAAAATCAATATTAGGAATATATCCAGGTCATTTTCAATTGAGATTTCAAAGTTTAGTGTATGTTTTAATTCGACATGCAAATGTACACTGTAAATTTTGAGTTTTGAGTTAGCTTAATTGATTGAGTGAGATGGTTGCACAATTCCTTTGAGCCAAGATAGCTTGGTGTTTGCAAGTTATAACAACATAAAGATTATCATAACTCAAAACAGCAAGCTATCATGGCTCAAACAAATTGTGCAACCATCTCACTCAATCATTTGAGCTAACTCAAAATTTCAGAATTAACAGTGTACCTAATAACTTGGCACACCCGAAACCTCTAATAAATGCCATAACTTCGGCTAGCATGAATGGAATTGGACAAAATTCTCACCGAATAATCTTCTATTCTAACCCACTCTTGTTGGTGAAGGAAATTAAAATATTTGAAAAAAAAAATCCGTTGCTGCCTAATAACTTGGCACTCGGTGTAGACCTAGTGATTGGCAATGTCATACTAATAAGATGCATGCATTAAGGATAAATGAAATATCGGCCATTGAAATTGAATTTGTCATTTTTCGGATTTTAATGCTTAAAGATAGAATTTGTAATTGAAAAAATAAAAGTGTCAGCAGAACCCCACCATAAAAAACATGTTTTTATGCAAAAGTAAATTATTTCTGAATTAAAATACATGTTATTGAAGATTCTGATCCAAAGAGCATGAGACCTCAGCAGTGTTCCAAAAAGCTCATAAATGCAGCAAATTTATAAAAAAAGTATTTTAATTTACTAATGAGATGTATGCATTAAGGATATATAAATGAAATGTCGGCTATTGAAATTTAATTTGTAATTTTATGGATTTAATGCTTAAAGATAGAATTTGTAATTGAAAAAATAAAAGTGTCAGCAGAACCCCACCATAAAAAACATGTTTTTATGCAAAAGTAAATTATTTCTGAATTAAAATACATGTTATTGAAGATTCTGATCCAAAGAGCATGAGAGCACAGCAGTGTTCCAAAAAGCTCATAAAGGCAGCAAATTTATAAAAAAAGTATTTTACTTTATCTTCCTGCTTCTCTACATTGTGATTCGCATGACAGTAATGTTGGTACCAGATAGTTTCATATACTTTTTGTTGTGGCAGATCCATGTTATCACGCAATCTGGTAACTTTGGTATTGGATAAGCTAATGCAGTAATGCTCTTATAAGGACTGTGCTCATCGTTCATGCCAAGCAATGCACTTATCCAAGTACCACATAGACTCCCGTATAAGTCACACTTTCGATACCCAGAATTTTGACTATAATTGAAGGGTGCGTCTTATAGGTTGAATATACCAAATAATCAAAGTGTTTTGATCAAAATAACTGAATTCCGTATTGTTGGTCATTTTGAAAGACCCGCCTGCACTTGTCATGTGAAGTTCTCGTCTAATGATAATGATAATGTTTATTTCTTGATAAAGCGCATTACATAATTATAAAATCATCTCAATGCGCTGTACATACATGCATAAGTAATAAATAATGTAAAGTATCACAATAAAGTATCACAATAAAATCAGAGTAAAATCACAGCATGAATGAAGACTAGAATTACAGTAAAAACCAATTAAAATTATTTAGGCACCATAGAAATATTTAAACAGATGAGTTTTAAGTCCTCTTTTAAAAGCGTCAAAATTGTCACACTGCCGAAGTGAAAGTGGTAAGGCATTCCAGAGAACTGGTGACTTCACAACAAATGCACGATCGCCATAAGACTTTAATGTTCGTGTTGATGGTCTCCGTAATGATATTCCACCGCTGCTCCGTAAGTTTATGCGACCTGCGACATTGACAGCAATCAGTTCACGAAGATAAATTTGGGACGTGGTAAAATATATACATTTAAAAACTATGTACACAAAATTTTGAATTGTATTCGAAGGTCTACCGGCAGCCAATGTAGTTCTTTTAAAATGATGGTTATACTGCGACGATCATATTTGCTAATTTTACAAATAAGGCGTGCCGCAGAATTTTGTAAAGTTTGAAGTTTTCTCAGTTGAGTACTAGTAACACCTGATAATACACTATTACAGTAATCTATACGAGAAGTCACAAAGGCATGAACAAGTTTTTCTGCAGATTTATAGTCAAGTAAATGTCTAATTTTTCCCAATCTCCACAAGGAGTGAGAAGCAGTTTTACAAATTTGACTAACATGATTTGACGTCGTTGCATTAGCATCAAAGACAACACCTAAATTTCGGATGCTAGACGTCTTTTGAACAACAGTTTCACCAATTTTAACTTCATTAACATTTGATGTGAAATTCCTCTTGTGTTTAGATGTAAAAATTACAACCTCAGTTTTAGATTCATTAAGTGAAAGAAAATTTGAGGACATCCACTCTCTGATATCAACAACACAGGCCTCTAAGGTAGAGATTGAATTACTATTTTCACATGTTATATACAACTGAGTGTCATCAGCAAAAATTACAGTATGTCAGCCATGGTTTCTGATAACATCTTCCAGTGGGGTGACATATAATGCAAATAAAATTGGACCCAAAATGGACCCCTGGGGGACCCCAAAGTTTAAGGTCCGAGCCTCCGACACCATCGACGCATTTACAACAATTTGTTGTGTTCTAGAGCGAATACTCAGTGGGCGCGCAAGACAAGAAGCCATCATGGTGTCGCATAAATTGTAAAGTATGTGGATTTCGACTTGACTTCTGGTATATTCGGCTAATATGGAAAATATACCTAACTAAGCATCAAATAAGTTCAAAATCAAACAGTCATTTGTCCACCTCATAGTGATTTAGAATCAGTAAAATCTTATGTGGCTTATAAAACCTCATATTCACAGGTTGCTCAAGGCGCTTTTTGGGTCTCAAGTGGGAGCGACTTAGGCCTATATCCGAGTAGGCCTATTATACGGTATTATAATAAGACCAAATGGGTATGGTGGTATTTTGAGATGTACTCCATGAGTTGAAGATATCCTGAGTCCTCTGTACCCACGAGTGCGTCAGAGGACTCAGGATATCTTCAACTCGTGGAGTACAGAGGACTCAGGATATCTTCAACTCATGGAGTACATCTCAAAATACCACCATACAACCGTTTGGTCTTATTCATACCCCATATTGTAACTCAAAAGAAAGCTGAACTTCACTCTGATCATCAATACTCAACAGTGGCCTCAGCCAAACAGAGTTCAGACAGCAGCTCAACTGAAGATGTCACAATGTTGTGACGTCACCATGGCCATGACATCACAATGGTAAACAATGCAATGACATCATCGACAATGATCAAACCATTGAGTATACAAAAAACCATTGATTATCCAACGCAATACCACATGGGATATATCCACTGCTTTTTCATGTGGTATTGTAAACATTATGGGGTATATAGATATTGTTTGTATGATATCTTCAGATAAACACTCCAGTGTAAGTCATGTAAAATTCATATGCATCTATCCCTCAAAAATGTCCACATGTCTGTAAATACTATTTTACTTAGTCAGCAGAATTTGCTGGAAATGACGTCACAATATGCAGAATGAGACGTCATTTGCCACGAGTCAGAAACCATTTTGTTCATACGTATATCTGTGGTACTAATAATTCAGTGACCTGTTGATGACCACAGTAATTATTCTCAGCTACATTTTGCCACCGAGTGGAATGGTTTCCTGGAAATCATAGGTTTGTGTCATGCAGAATGTCATCAGCAATTATCGTAGCAGTATGCAAAATGTTGTGATAATTAGTTTGCTAGCTTCACGGCATGAAGGGTATTATATGAGTTTTCGCTGTGCAGGAAAATCTACATCATTTTCAATCTTTCTTAATCTGACTTGTGCGCCGCGAGCGTTGTTCAGCATTTTTGCCTGTTGATATAAAAAGGTCTTAATTATTATCATAATACTACAAGAAGGATGGATGGATCATTGGAGGATCCTGTATTTATGCACTTGCTCGTCTTATTAGGACAGGAGGAGGACACTACATTGAGGCGAAAGATGATTGAAACGGATGTCCAACATTGACCCACGTGACCCGGCAAGATCTGGATTTGATCCCCAGACTCAGCATACAAAAAGGACACCTTTCGCGGTCTGATGGTTAAGAAGATGATTAAAAAACTTTGACACCCCAGGTTCTGATTCTATGTCAGTCTATTTATCAGTTTAGCTCTATCAGTCAATCAACTCATCTTAATGAGCTGTATGCAACTTGAAACTAATCATCCTTTTTTCTTTCGACTTTATAAGTTTCATCTGACTTTCAGAGTTAATTTTATTCTGAGAAACCTTTTAGCTTGAAAGCTTAATTACTCATAGAACCTTTAATTCGTAATCCCAATTTGACTTTTTGGCCGAGAGAATTTCCAAAATAAAGTTGTTGCTAATTAAATGCTTGCTAATTACTCAGGAGAATTACTTTTTGGCGTTAATCTGATTATATTTTCATGACAGTGTTTTTCCAAGTTGTGGTGTTTTGAATCTGTCATAAGTACAGGTTATTCACCACGGGAGAGGGAATATGTGATTTATCACCTGAAAGTTTTTGCACGAGGTGTGATAAACACCAAGTCCTTGATGAGACGAACACTCACACACTGACACACTGTTAGGCATGAGACGATTTATAAGTGGTCAACAAAGATTATGCATGGCAATTATCGCCCTAAAATACTGGCATGTGATTGGCTGACAGAGGTATTGAACGGTTAAAATAATGTAATCCAGAAAATGGAAGCCTAGAGAACCAACAGAGCTGATCAGTGATCACCCACCTAATCTTTTGATGAGACTTATTACAGTATTTGTATAAGTCGTGGGTCCATCAGATTGCCAGGGTTCTTCTGTTAGTTCAGTGGGCGCCTGTTGGGCTGCCAATCACTGGGGCCCAGATTCGAATCCAGGTCTTGCCAGGTCACCTGGACCCATGTTGGACGGCTGATTCAAACATCCATCTCATGGCTGTGTCCTCCAGCTGTCCTAATTAGCCTACCAAGTACAAGACATAAAGCCTGAATCATCCATCCATCTATAAAATTGCCCAATCTTCCTTCTGTACCGACGAAGTGGTCTCTTGAAAGGTTAGTTCTGTGGATAGAATGGGAGGATGGTGGTCACACAGGATAAGAAAGTCTCATAAAGAGGTGTCTTCTAGCCTAGGGACCAAGGTATAATGTATATCTCCCAAGTTACCATGCAGAGACAAAGTCAGTACCTCTGTCGTTACAATAACATGCATAGCTCACAGCTGCCTGATTATTTCAAATTTAAATTTTCTCTTGCTAAGATCAAGGACACAACCTTGCATCGCGTGACTCCCGCTCTCTCAAAATCCTTTTGTTATTAACGGACTGCAGCATGATGTGGCTCAGATGTGGATAACACTATCATTCCCATTCCCATTTTGATTAAGTCCTATCTGTCAATGACAAGCTTCACAGATACTTGGTTCAATTTACAATCTCTTGAAAATTGAATGGAAAATTTGAAATTGAATGGAAAATTTGAAGGTGATTATCAGCTCAGAAATGTTTCCAAACACCTTGTGGAAACTGTGACATGATGGCACACTGTTTTGCTGGAGGTTACTGTCCAAGGGGCACAAAACGTAAACACAATAATTGCTGATTTTCTCCCACCTATGCGGGACAGATGGACAGCTAGGCGGATGGATAGAATCTGACGGACAGACACATGCGAGTGAAAACGTAAGACCAGTCCTTTGGTGGGCCTGACAATTATCCATCCTATACTTCCTTGCTAGCGGCACGAGTCACTGGATAAATCACACTACTCCCCATTGGGGTCACGTGTCTCCAAATGGTAAACTGACACTAACTTTAATGTTAAGGATAGGACGTGTATAGTGACATCATTGACATCCTGAAATAACCATATGTAATCTGTCCTTTCCCAGTTTCAAATGATCATGTGAGATACCACGCTATTTGATTATACTTATCACTTTCTATTGCGTGTGAAAGATGAAGATCGGATTTTCCATTTGCAGACTTTGCAATAACAGGGGTAATGCACAAAGCTTTGCACTTGTTTGCGTGCAATCACATTATGCTACATCAGAGTTCCCCGTGGCCTAATGGTTAAAGGCGCTTGTTTGTGCTACCACTGGCTGTGAGGCCGTGGGTTCGACTCCCACTCCTGGAACTCAATTTGGTCTGAGCCCATGGGACATTAAATGGAGGAGGGTTGTATCCAGTGTTCTGTGCTGGGGCAACTGAAAGACCCTGGACATCCCTGTGTTAATAGGGTATGCACCAGACTCACAGTCTTCTCATCTTTCATCATTATACGACGTTTACCAACACTGGAGTATGCTATGGCATGGGAACCTTGGGCAATGTTCCCCTTGTCTCTGCCCATGGGTGCCGTACTATGGCTGCCCTGAGCTGTATCATTGTTGAAGGCTCACCATGAATTTCGTGCCTGCATTGCAGTGCATGACTGATAGTATATACAATACAATACAATACAATCCCATTTTTGCAGAATGAAGATACTGTAGGAAAATCACCAATACGAAAGTCTAATTCTGACCATACTTAAGGATGATTCAAATGGCTGTCTCTCATAAGTCTAGACGAAATGGCCAATGCTGAAATCAAACCCAGAATCCAGGACTTTGAAGCACTGAGTAACAACTGAGCTGATCCCCTTCTTATATTTTTCTATGACACTTATTACAGTACGTAGGGTTAGTGCAGTGGTAGTGAGTTGGGCAGCCAATCGTTGGTCCAAGGTTCAAATCCAGGTCTTGCTGGGTCGCCTGGACCCATGTTGGACGGCTGATTCAAACATCCATCTCATGGCTGTGTCCTCCTCCTGTCCTAATTAGCCTACCAAATACGTAAATACAGGACGTAAAGCCCCAATCATCCATCCATCCATAAGATTGCCACAACTCCCTTCTGCAGCCATGAAGTGTTCTCTCAACATGTTGGTTCCGCGGATGAGGTGCTAAAATACATAACAATACTACTTGTACTTAAAGGCCTTAACATCGCATGTCCCACACCTCCTTACACCTGAATCAGAGACTCTGGTTTGTTTCTTTATTTATTTCCAGGTCAGGTTCTGGGATCTCAACACTATGTAATGCACCAGACAATTTGTTATATTGTGTCTTTTCTCATGTAATTTCATATGTAATTTACAATGGTGGACACAAAGGGCAAGAAGGACTCAAAATAAGGCGTCTTCCAGGAACCAAGGCATAATGTGTATCTCCCTAGTTGAAATGCACAGACAAATTCAGCACCACTGTCGTCGCAATAGCATGTATAGCTCACAGCTGCCAGATTATTTCAAATTTAAAGTTTTCTCTTGCTAAGATCAACGACACAACCTTATATGGCGTGACTCCCGCTCTCTCAAAATCCTTTTGTTATTAACGGACTGCAGCATGATGTGGCTCAGATGTGGATAACACTATCATTCCCATTCCCATTTTGATTAAGTCCTATCTGTCAATGACAAACTTCACAGATACCTGTTCCCATTCACAATCTCTTGAAAATTGAATGGAAAATTTGAAGGTGATTATCAGCTCAGAAATGTTTCCAAACACCTTGTGGAAACTGTGACATGATGACCCACTGTACACTCTAAAAAATGTCGGGACAAAATTGGTTTTTTAGATTCAAAATGGTTTTTTGAAAAACCAATTTTGTCTGAAATTTTTTAGAGTGTATTGTTGGAGGTTACTGCCCAAGAGGCACAAAACGTAAACACAATAATTGCTGATTTTCTCCCACCTATGCGGGACAGATGGACAGCTAGGCGGATGGATAGAATCTGACGGACAGACACATGCGAGTGAAAACGTAAGACCAGTCCTTTGGTGGGCCTGACAATTATCCATCCTATACTTCCTTGCAGGTGGTACGAGTCACTGGAATCTGACTGGATAAATCACACTACTCCCCATTGGGGTCACGTGTCTCCAAATGGTAAACTGACACTAACTTTAATGTTAAGGATAGGACGTGTATAGTGACATCATTGACATCCTCAAATTGCCAGACGTAATCACTCGTCCCTTCCTGGTTGCAAATGATCAAGTGAGATACCACACTATTTGCAATATATACTTATGAGTACATATAGCGTGTGCGAGATGGAGATCAGAGTTTCCTATTGCAGATATTGCAATGACAGTGGCAAATGCACAAAGCTTTGTAACAGTTTGCGTGCAATCACATTATGCTGTATCAAATTTTGCAGAATGAAGAAAAATGACAACAATTTCACTTACATTTTATGGTATAACTTAAAGTAATGCATAATATCTATGTATGATTTTTGAAGACAGCAGCATTTTGCAGACAGCAGCTTTCAAATTAAGTTATTTTGTTATAAAATGTTTATGTGTGTGCTATAATGTTTGTACATTCTACTGGTGCAAAACCATGTACAGCAATAAAGTAGATGGCAATCAAATTATGCTTGTACAAATTTGATTACCCAAGCTGTTGTGAAGAGGTATGGGACTCACTCTGAACAGCAATTATCTTTAATTAAAGAGCATGGGCAATTCTGTCGTGGAACCTGCACATAAACACTTCACTTGTCTGCAATCTTAGCATCAGCACATTGCAAAATAAATGGATGATTTTCAAAAACGAGATACAGTAAACGAATACAAAGTGCTTACAAAAATGCACTGCACTGGAATATTCTTGTGAGGTCATACATGTAGTCCTAATCTTCCCACATAATTCTGTATGACTCATAAGGTCATATCCTATGCTTGCAATGCTATCAGGACAAGTCACTAAATAAGTCACTCCACTCATCACTGAGGTCACAAGTTGCCCAATGACAAATTATCAGTTCATTTCAAAGAGATGGATAGGGCCTGTACTGTGTACTGCTGTGATCCCATTGATGTCTACAGTTTAATGTAAGTACTCGTAATTATTCGACTGTGAAATAGAAATAAGGTGCGGCAAACAAATAAAAGCTGATCAAAAATGTTAAAAACTTACCTGTGTATGATTCAAAGGGTGCCTGTTCAGCATTTCTGGTGGGATTGTCTTCGAGTGGTAGCTGGACAGTGGATACCCATTCGGAGACTTCCAACATTCATTTTTGTCAGTTTGATTCCATCTGGACCCAAGCCGAACCTCTCAGTTAGATGATTGTGTCTGTAAATCTGAAAAAGGAAAGAAAGCGATGTCTTTTAAAATATAGCTTTAGGGGCCGACCAGATGATCTTTGGGGGCTATGGATATTTGGTGAAAAAAAAAGATTGTTTCCCACTTGAAACTGAAAAAAAAAGTTTGTTCAGCACATGGAAATAAAAAAAAAGTTTGTTTCCACCTGTAGCTAGGGTGCCGTAATATTAAAATTCCGATAAAAAAGTTTGTCGCGAGTGCGCATGCGAAAAAAATTGTTCGTCGACGCGTCGCGAACGAAAAAAAAAGTTCGTCCCGGGGATAAAGTCCATAGCCCCCCCCAACTATCGTCTGGTCGGCCCCTTACAGTAGTTTTAATAAGCATGAGTTTTCAGGAAACTTGCTGCATAGCATTTAAGCTTAGTCTGATTGGCTAATAAATTGTAGCTGGGTGGCTGAGTGGTCAGTGGCTTGCTCTGGTAAAGGTCTTAACCTGCATGGGTTCAAACCCCCGGGTCCTGAGGGAACCCACAATTTTCAGTCGACCTTCATAAGAAAAATCCCAGCTGGATGTCGTGCAGGTGAGATGTTAAATTTGCAACCACTATTATCTGTATGTCTGTGATTGGCACGTGAAAGATCCCTCAGTGATGAGTAACATGTTGAGGACTCCAGCTCTCCCTCCCATCTCATCAATCAACCCATGTGAGCACCCAAAATTTGGCTTAGAGATTTGCACTTACCAAATCAATTTATCCCGGTGCCAACCAATCAGATGAATCTAAGATATCCTTCATAGGAAGTGACAAAGTGAAGAAACATCTGCTAATAAAATACATTTGGGGAGAGCTTAGTGTCAGTGCGTCAAGACATGTAATCTTCAGAAGGAAGTTGGCTTTCTTTTTTTTTTGGCACAGTTTTGCTATTTTTCCAAATCAAACTGATAAGTGGATTATAGAAATCCTTGCTTAAATTAATATTGAAGCGCTTAGACGTCTGACTTAAGGAAACATGATGTGTTATATTTAATGCATAGTAACAGAATGCATTTCCTCTATGGTTTATACAGTAAAAGGCTTGACACAATGGAACACCAAAACTCTAGCAGTGTTATACACGTTATTATACCATTTGACACCTCTGTCAGCCAATCGCATTACAGTATTTCAGGGGAATAATTCCCATATTCTTTGTTGTCCAGTTATCCTCTCATGTTTGACTGTTTGAGTATTTGTCTCATGGTATAAGCCGGTTATTCACCATGGGATCAGGAATATGTGTTTATCACACCTCGGCCTAAAGGCCTCGGTTGACAAATCACATATTCCCTCTCCTGTGGTGAATAACCTATACTTATTATGCATGCCTCAGGCAAAACCTTTCACTTCTTGGCAGGTTTCAAAAATCTTACTAAACCCGGAGAATGCTAAAACCTCAAACAAAATTGCCAGTAGCAACATCCCAAAGAGAATATAAGGAAGAATGTTTTAATTTCCGTGAATGTCAAAACATGTGGAGTTACTGGTAATATACCAAGCTATTCAAAACGTATTGGCTCTCAAATAAGTTTGAAAATTAAATTCATTCACATATTTTTGATGGTTATATTTCACTGTGCATCATTTATGAGAAAAATATGGAAAGTACTTTGAAGGTGTCCAATTTTAATGTGCTTTGCCTCTGTTGCAATTTGTAAGGTGACTAAATTTTCATTTGAACAATGCTTTCAGAGTCTGAATTTCACACCCAGAGAAATAAAACAGAATATTTAGCGTTATAATAAACAACCAAAAATTACAAAGAAACCTATCATGTTACCATGTCGTGGAATGACCAATAAGTTTACGAGCCGCTCCCTTCCTATATTCAGGCAAGCAAAAATATGTTTTCTGAAGCTGCTGCAAAGTGATATGCTGCCTTGCAACATTTTTTCACAATATATTTTAAATACAATACCATATTCCATCTAAGAATAACCTTTAAATGACATTGTGTGAAATGAATGGGTTTGAAAAAAAAATTTCACAATAAATTTACTTCTGAAAGATTCGAAAAATTATTTTGGTGCACAGCAAAATTATGCTGTTTCAAATCCATCGTTCAGGCTTTGCTTGAGTCTTGATATATAATATTCGCGCAGCGAAACGGCCGAAGGCTGTTTCGCGAAGCGAAATTTAGCACAAGAAAGGTTTCAGAAATCTGTGCAGTGATGGTCTCAACATCAATGGTCGACAGCAGGAAATTAGGTCAAATGGGACCAGCTTCTTATCAATGATTTAGTTTCGAATTTAACAAAACATGACATATTCATATTCAAAAGTGTCTTAAAAATTCAATTTTCTCCATTGATATTCCCTGTTTCTATTATTTTTATGGAATAGTTCATTATAAGCCTTGACAAGCTAAATTAAATTATTAACATGTGATTGATTTCATTTCAAAACAGACAACAAGAAAACATAACAAAATTAAGGTTACATAATCTTTGTCAACTGATGATTATGTAACAGTGAGCAATTAATCTACATGCAGATCATGTTATTGTTTTTGTTATCACTATTATGTAATATCAACAATCTAGCATAGACTTTAATTTGGCAGCTTTCAGTGAAGTCTTCCTTTTTACTATTTAGCTGATTATCTATCAATTCTATTCATTCTTAATCCTATTTCTTTGCTATCCTAGTATCTATCTATCTATCTATCTATCTATTATCTATCTATCTATCTATCTATCTATCTATCTATTCTATATTTTATCAATTTTATTATCACTGCAGTTCAGCTTGCTGAAGCAGTGATATAGTTTTCCTTGGAAAGAAAACTTACACACTTTGGAAATTTCTTGAAAGTGCTGCTTCACCCTAGAGTCACTTACAAGGTTCCCCTTTCAATATGTTTCCCAAGATGCCCCATTTCAATGTGTAGGCTTACAAAATGCATTGTCACTAACTTCACTTTTCCATAAATGGGTAAAATAATTGTGATTTTCCCTGAATATTTCTCCAATGTCATTTCTTCCATGGTCCTAATTCCGCCCCCTCCTTTTTCATACACCCCCTCTAACCTAAATCATGAATATAAAGCCCGCCCCTTCTCCAGGACTGCCCAATCAGGACTGCAAATGGCTCATTACCATAAAGCCTGTCACATGGTTTTGTTTACATCAGCACAGGTGGCATGCAGTAGGACTTTATACCGAACTCCACCTGGTGGAAAAATTTTATGCAGGTTTGGGACAAAATCTGTGCTGAGAAAAAAAAATCTCCAATGTCAATCTATTTCATTACGTTTTCAGCTTTTACATTTTACTTTCTTTAGACTTAACTGGCACTAAGTTTTTTCATCTATTGTGGCAATAAATGGCAAACTAGGAATTTACTAATTTTGGCTATTTTAGCAATACTTTTTCAAAAATCTGTCTTTGAGTCAATGACATATATATATATCACATAGACCCCTTTTATATAAGTAAATTATAAAATATATTCTATAATATACTTCAGTAGATCACTATAGATAATAAAACACAAGTTTAAATTTTTTTATTTCAATCATTGCATTCTCAGTACAGATTTTTAATTTTAAAAACTAGCATAAAACCCATGAAGACATGAATCCTACTACTAATTACCTGATCACATAAGGGGGAGATCATTTAATAACCGGGGGGGGGACGCTTGGACTTGGAGTTTCTTTGAAATAAATAATTTCTTGCTCAATTTTGGTGAAATAAATAAGTTTTGGCCCTCCACAATCGAAACATGGCAATGCTGCTAGTAAAACTGAAAGACAGAAAGTGTGACACCAACTGAAGAATGCAAGTCAAAACACCAAAGAATTAACTTTATATATATAATATAATATATTCTCTCTTGAATTTTTCACACGTCACTACTTTTCTTGATAAACCATTGATTGTATTTCCACTTCCTGGGGGATTCATTATTTTGTTCAGTCAGATTAGTTCAATTTATCAATTAGGCTTCCACAGCTGTGTGTGTCAATTTTGAAACACACACAACTAGTATATTTTAAGCTACCCTTGATTCAAGGCTGAATGACAAGAAGCAGCAGTACTTCATTGGCTCCTTCCAAAAAGGTGTGTAAAATAACTGCAGTGAATCACACACTGCGAGCAGTTTGTATGAGAGGCACTGCAACTAATTGCTGCAGTGTATCCCGTACCCATTAGTGTTACATACGGTTTTCCTATGCTCCTATCATGTTGACCTCTAGTCTTTCTAATAGTTTCTAGTCTAAATTTCTCTCTATTTTTCTATATATCCGTCTTTCAATTTCTTTGAAACAGTAACATAACTGCCTTTCATACATTGAATATGAAATGAATTTAATGAAAGTTATGGTAAAACCATAAGTCCTAAAAAAACTTTTTAAGAGCTGTGCAAATTTCATGGCTGTGCCATTTACATATTATTACCTATATGATATAAATTACGAGAAAATGAGGAAATAAGCATGCCTTTCTAACTGAAGGAGGTGTATTTTATCAGAAAATTCAAGCCTGCATGTCTCTGTCTGAAACGATACGGAAAATATCAGGTCAACTGAAGTAGGAGATTGGCAATTAGATATTTGATGAAAAAAGGAAATAGAAGCAAATTGCTGCAGGGTAAAATAAATTGAGCAAAAAGCAGACTAACTTTTTTCCAAAAATGATCAATCATACCAAATAACATGAATTTCCTAGGACTAGCTTAATAAGCGAAGCATCTCAACTACTCTGTGGAAATTATCGGCTGTTTCCAACCAAATTAACAAGTCGGAATTGATTAGAAAATGATGTTACAAAATAGGTCAAGTAATACAAGTTCGACCTCAAAATTTAATTACATCATTGAAATTTTAATTGTTTCATCAAAGGAATGAGAACAGAACACTCTAAAAAATGTCGGGACAAAATTGTTTTTTTTAGATTCAAAATGGTTTTTTGAAAAACCAAATTTCAATGCAAAACCAACATGGATTTTAAAAAAATTCATGTTGGTTTTTTGCATTGAAATTTGGTTTTTTTAAAAACCATTTTGAATCTAAAAAACCAATTTTGTCCCGACATTTTTAGAGTGTATATATGGAATAATTAGCTCAATTGCTGAGGACCATAAATTGACAGCTGGAATAAGATGTTTCTGAAGCAGAATTTTTGGAAATGGCACCTTTCTTCGAAATTGATTGTACCCCCTGTAATGACCCGACATTAGTTATTTTTTGAGAACAGTTGGCTGGCAGAATGGTTTTATAATAAAAGGTTCCAGCCTGCTCTGCTGAATGTCTTAACCTGCATGGGTTTGAACAGTCTGGCATGGAATGAGCCTTTCTAGTTGCCTTACATTAAATCCATTCCATACTTTCCCCCTTTTTTTTTTCTTATGCAGGGCCTTTGCACTCCACTTTGTTAGATAATGGAATTCTACATTTTCATATTGCAGACAGCAAGTTTCAGTTCATTGCAGGCTTCACAGATGCATATAACGTTAGAGAATTTCTAAACATCAAACCAAATTGCCAGCACCACTATGTCAAAGAGAATATGTAGCAATGAGTTAATTTCTTACGTTGAAATTCAAAAAAAAAAAATCTAAAAATACTGAGCTATTCAGCATGTCGACTGCAGTTCGTTTTAAATTTTGTCAATTGCCTACGTCAATATTTAAACGTACACTACTTGAGATAAATGAGGCAATGAAGTTGCAGAGGTGCAAAATTATTCAAAACATGTATTTTATTGTAGTTTCATCCACGCCTAAGGAAATGAAACAGAATGATTTCCTTATCCACACTCTAAAAAAATCCATGTTGGTTTTTGCATTGAAATTTGGTTTTTCAAAAAACCATTTTGAATCTAAAAAACCAATTTTGTCTGAATTTTTTTAGAGTGTACTGTGTTATTCTCTACATATTTTCCAACCTGTGTTGTCATAGCTCTCTTAACATCATAAGGTTTCTCAGGTATATCTTTCTTACAAAATATCACATCTTCAGACATAAACAGACAACAGAAAAAATCTCTGCAGTAAGAAAAGCCAGTGCAGTGATGTTGCCTTGTCAACCCCAGAAGTGAATGATGCAAGCAACAAAAAAGTTCTCACTGGCTAACTGTCTGTCTTACGCTCTTGCAACTTCATCTGTTTTGATATAGACTGACACGTTATTACACTTCCAGTGGGGTTTTAAAATGTCACCTTTTGAATTTCATCATCACTACTCATGTACACACAACAGTAAGTTAGATTTGATGTTAGGTGTCAGAGATCCAACTAACCTTAGTTAATTTTGAAAAACCTTAAACCAAATTGCCATCAGCAGGATGCCAAAGAGAATATGTGGAAATGATTTAATTTCCATTTATGTCAAACTTCAAGTAAAATCCACACAAATTGTTTAAAAATATTGTCAATGTTGATATTTCGATGTGCACTATTTATGAGACATGTGGCGATGCATTTGAAAAGGAGCTAGATTTGTTAGAAATACAGAATTTGTTTTTGTTTCATAATAACTTAACCACTATTTGAAAATTAATCCAGACCCAAATAAATAAAACAGAATAATTTCCATGTATCCAGGCAATATGATGAAGAACCGAATTAACAAAAAATTACTCCAGCTGACAAGTCTTGGGCTTTAGCCAGTTTACCAGTTTTCTTCCTACCCCTTCCAAGCAAGTACAAATATCAGAATCCATTGAAAAAGTGGCAAACAAATAGCCTAATTAATTTTTCGAGCAATAATCAGTCGTATCAAATGACATGAAGTTACTCTGTCTAAATTAACAGGTGAAGCCTCTGAAGTACCACAAGGAAATTATTGCCAACAACATTAACAAGTTACAACTGATTTGAAAATAACGTTAAAGATGGTCAATGCAATTATACGTCAAATGACTTCATTGCAAATTAACTTAAATGTTTCCTCGATGAGTCAGGAGGACCATGGGGAGAATATTGGAAAGATAATTTCAAAATCAAAAATAATTTTGTGAACATGTTTCAAAAGTTAGACAACTGGATTGTATTCTTTTTTTTTCTGCAACGTTTTTCTTTTTTTTCACAGACATATAATAGCTATACTTCTGTCATTCCACGTCATGGAGGTTCAGGTGTCCTGGGTGGTCTTTGATTTTATCTTACTCTTAGTCACAGCCAAACCTTTGATATGACACATCACAGATCTTACAATGTTATCTGTCTATATATTTTCCAACCTGTGTTGTCATGGCTGTCTTAACATCATAAGGTTTCTCAGGTAAATCTTTCTTACAAAATATCACATCTTCAGACATAAACAGACAACAGAAAAATCCCTGCACCTTGGCAAACCCCGGAAGTGAATGATGAAAACAACCAACACAGAAGTTCTCACAGAGAATGACCTTCTTAATCTATTGCGACTACAACATTCTAAAAAATGTCGGGACAAAATTGGTTTTTTAGATTCAGCAAAATGGTTATTCGAAAAAACCAAATTTCAATGCAAAACCAACATGGATTTTTAAAAAAAAATCCATGTTGGTTTTTTGCATTGAAATTTGGTTTTTCAAAAAACCATTTTGAATCTAAAAAACCAATTTTGTCTGAAATTTTTTAGAGTGAAGGGTTGCAACTTGGTTGTTTTGATTACACCTTAATTAATTGACCAAATGATCTAGCAATCATTGTAACTTTAAAATATTGCCAATTTGAAAAATAAAATATCAAATCACAATTTGACACAAAATAATCAAACTTCTTTATCCCAATTCTATAAAGTGAGGAGTTAAAAAAAATCTTTACATAATATTAAAATCATGCACTCATTCAGGGTATAACATGCGTCTTAACTGTACAGCAGGGCTATAGCTGAAATCAAGCTAGGCCTATAAATTCTGTAACCTAACATGTAAAACATGCACAAAAGCTTCTTTATTTTCCATGTAAAAAATACACAAATAAACAAAAAGTATTCAAAACAGAAAACATCTCACCTTACTTTTGAAAATAACACAAGCTTAAACTGAGAAAAATGTTACACGAAAAATCCCTGTCTAAATGTCAAGACAGGATTTCAAAAAGATTTCTTCCAGAAATCCAATCAAAACACTAAGAGGCTTTCCAAACATGCAGAATACCACCTCCGCAACTCCAGAAATCCTGAAAATCACTCACGTCATGACGACACTTAAAAACTATGAAAATAATTTATTTAAAAAATCTACCATTTGTTGCACTATGAATGTTTGCTTTCTATAGCTCATCAATGTTATAAATTTACATATTCAATCTAGTACATCAGGCATTTGTGAATATAAATGATCTTTCTAAAAAAATGGTTGAATCACGTGGTATTCTTGGAATACACTGCATTAGAAATCCCTTTTCATGCCAAAAACAGGGTATAGCTGCACCAAATTCCTATGGGAAATCACAAAGGTGTACTTTTACATTTCACCAAACTCTATCAAAATCACAGTACAATATATATCCTATAATAGTATTCTGCGTGGCCATCTTGTGTGGCAGTTTTTACACTCACTCATAAGGCTTTCTCATTTTTCGACTTAGAGTTATGAAATTTGGTACAGGTATGGGGCTATGGGTATAATTTTGCAAGTTGTCGAGAAATCCAAGATGGCGGCCGTTTTGTGGCGGCCATTTTGGCAGCCATCTTTCTTCATTCTTGAACTGCCCATTGTGACCTTAATATTTCACTTACAGTTAAAAAATTTGGTACAGGCATTGGCCTGTGGATATCGATCAGGAACATGTTGAGAAATCCAAGATGGCGGCCATTTTGGAAATCCAAGATGGCGGCCATTTTGGTAGCCATCTTTCTTCATTGTTCAACTGCCCATTGTGACCTTAATATTTCACTTACACTTATGACATTTGGCACAGGTATTGGCCTGTGGGTATGGATCAGCAACATGTTGAGAAATCCAAGATGGCAGCCATTTCGGCAGCCATCTTTCTTCCATTTTTTAACTGCCCATTGTGACCTTAATATTTTGCATAGAGTTATAAAATTTGGTACAGGTATTGGCCTGTGGGTATTGATCTGGAACATGTTGAGAAATCCAAGATGGCGGCCATTTTGTGGTGGCCATTTTGGCCGCCATCTTTCTTCATTTCTTGAACTGCCCATTGTTACCTTAATTTTTCACTTACACTCATGACATTTGCCACAGGTACCTTTGCCTGTGGGTATGGATCAGCAACATGTTGAGAAATCCAAGATGACAGCCATTTTGGCAGCCATTTTTCTTCATTTTTTTAACTGCCCATTGTGACCTTAATATTTCGCTTAGAGTTATAAAATTTGGTGCAGGTATTGGCCTGTGGGTATTGATCTGGAACATATTGAGAAATGCTAGATGGCGGCCATTCTGTGGCGGCCCTTTTGGCAGCCATCTTTCTTCATTCTTGAACTGCCCATTGTGATCTCAATATTTCACTTACAGTTATGCAATTTGCTATGGGCCTGTGGGTATCGATCAGGAACATGTTGAGAAATCCAAGCTGGTGGCCATTTTGGCAGCAATCTCTCCTCATTTCTTGAACTGCCCATTGTGACCTTAATATTTCACTTACGGTTTTGACATTTGCCATAGGTATTTGCCTGTGGGTATGGACCAGGAACATGTTGAGAAATCCAAGATGGCGGCCATTTTGGAAGCTATCTTTCTTCATTTCTTGAACTGCCCAATGTGACCTTAATAGTTCACTTAAGAGTTATAAAATTTGGTACAGGTATTGACCTGTGGGTATCGATCGGGAAAATGTTGAGAAATCCAAGAAAGGCGGCCATTTTGCCAGCCATCTTTCTTCATTTCTTGAACTGCCCATTGTGATCTAAATATTTCGCTTAGAGTTATGAAATTTGGTACAGATATTGGCCTGTGGGTATGAATCGGGAACGTGTTGAGGCATCCAAGCTGGCCACAAATGCCCACTTCAGAATGGCTGACATCCTTGAACTGCCCATTGAGCCCTTGCTATTTCACTGTGAGTTATGAAATTACAAATTGGCCTGTGGGCATGGATCAGGAAAATTTCGATAAATCCACATACATTGATAGATTGATAGATAGATATATACATAGATACATAGATCTATACCCACATTGCTTCATTCATTCACTCATTCTCCACACTGCCAAAGTATATCCTTTATCACGGGTGAATGCTATAACTATATAATTACATGTAGTTTTTTCAGCTATAGACTAGGTCAATTCAAAGACCTCATACAGCTGTACTAATTTTAAAAAAGAAGAGTTTCGAAGTCAACAAAGAAAAACATCAAATTAGATAGACTAGGATCTATCCTGACACTGTGACAATACCTTTATTATTGTTAGGCGACATTCATACAGCCACAACATCAAGAAAACCAAGCTGTTATCTACACTTATTATCGTTTTCATAGCTACATGTTTTTCAAGTTTGCAATTTGCTTCATTCCAGAACTGTGATGTCAGGGATTTAGCTGAATAATTTCGTTTATTACAAGCACAGATTTCAGGAAACTGACAAAGTGCAGTGACACATGAATGATGTATGTTTCATTCGTTTAGCTTGGCTTAAAGATGCTTCAATGAACTGTAACTGAACCAATACAAACAGACTACTTATTAACCTCAAAGGAAAACTTTGCAATTACTGACAAAAGGTTGTTTTAAGTTGTGATGACTGGTGTCCTGTGAAAAACAGCAACACGTTTTGTTTGGAAAACAATGAGGTGCAACACTCAGCTTAGACATGCGTTGTTTGTTGAGGTTGTTCACAAATACTAACATTGCCTGACAGTTTTAAATTCCTTTGTCATTAACTGTGATGTCAAACTCTGAACTGATATGTCACAGATTGAAGATTAGACCAATCACATTGACAGATACCCGATGATGTCACGGTTTAACTGCAAAACGAAGTTTTCAAAAAATACATAGCTATGAAAACGATAATAACAGCAAAATTATTCAAATCTTTTGACATTTTCTCTTAGACTCCAATAATGAGTGTGGTGACATTAGAAAGTATCAAATCATAAAGTATGAAAGCATCACATAGTAGACAACATATACAAAATCTGCTGTGAAGTATAACTAAATATGGTTCGCAGGCTCCATTTCACGTATGGTTAACAACTTTTGAAAAATTATTCAACCCCTCTCTCCAATGCCATTCCGATGGAAGAAAGATGGTTGAATAATTGTGCAAATGTTTGACCACTATCGGAAATGCAAACTGCCTGTCAAATCTAGGTCTCCTTCACAGCAGTATGGCATTAGGTTTTATAAAGTGATGTTATCCGTTTTTTTTCATGATTTCATGCATGCTGATGGCTCTGCCCTCATTTTTGCAAGACTTGTCAACTATTGAATTCTATTGGAAAACACTAAGGGGTTGAATAATTTTGCTCCCAACTGTACACCAGCTCTTTAATAAGATGAAAGAAAAAAAAAGAACATATAAAGCAAACACCCACACAATTAGTAAAGGTTTCGAGTTGGGTTCAAGTGACATTATTCCAAAACATTTAAAGAACAAAAGATAATAATGGGAAAAGGAAAATTTAATAAAGTCATCTCTGAATGTCATGCTCTGACATTTTACTCTAACATTGAAATCTCAAATGTGTGTAGTATAGTGTTATGGTGTTTTTTGTCAAGACTGTTGGGAACAATTATTGAATACAACATAAAGGTGAAATTATATGGTCAATCCTCAGAAAGTCAAATTGGTATCAAGGTTTTCTTGGAAAACTAAACCTTGATGTTCAAAAGGCCTTTTGGAATTTTTCATCTAGAATGTCAGATCGTGATTAAGAAAAGTAAACTTTGATACCAGGCCTAAGGGGGTTCTTGATAAAAAAAGCAGGTTTACTTTGTGAAACTTAAATGGAAAAATATGTTTCAAGATTTTGAAACATAAATAAACATAAACAGTTTGTCCTGCATACATGTACATGAAAGAATGCTATCGGTAAAAAATGCAAAAAATCTGGAAAAAAAGGCACCAAAACATTGTAAAAATTTGATAAACAAACTATGAATTACCTCATCTACCTGTGAGCATGTGTTTTTCAGCTATGCAGCTTGTAGATGCTAAGCAATCAGGCCAAAAAATCAGATGCCAAGACTGGTCTGGCTCAGTGATTGGCGGACAACAGTTTCAATCCTTCCACACATTGATGAATCCACTCCTGTCCTTATTATGACCGCGGCCAGCCGGTGGCGCGGTCATTTTGCTATTACCCCCGGATTGTGCCATTCTAGGCACATTTTTGGGGATGGATATAACAAATTACACTCAATGTACAATCATGAAAGTTGCTATATAAACATAACTTTACATTCTACAATCAGACATCTGAAGACCAGGATGATCAAAGGGGTCTTTCATACCTTTCTGAGATTCATGATTTTTCAGTGAAACACCCCACCTTATTGTTATTTTGGCTGTGTGAATGTTGTTTTCGTGATTTTCGGCACTGTGCCAGATTAGAGCTGCGTGGCACAGTGCTAGATCACTCCGACTACAGCAAAAAGTCGCCACCAGGGGAACTGATATTTAATTGGTATAGCAGGCCAGCCTTATCTAAGGGTCTAGTAATGGATTGGTAGGAAGTATGCAGGTAGGTCAGGTGGCAGATCAGTAGCCAGTTGGCCTACATTTCATGACAGTTTACTGACATGGGCGAGTGTATACTGAAGGGTGTTTCTATATATATACCAATGGTTGTATATAAACACCCATGGGCAGACATTGATCGATGGGCATACACACACAGATGGGCATACATGTGGGCATACACACAGATGAGTGTACAGGTGGGCACGCCCACACAGCTAGGCATTCAGGTGGGCATGCACAGACAGATGTGTGTGTACACACACATGGGCGTTAGGGTAGGTTGATTTCGGAACTTCACCATTGGACAAATTGGGATAGTGACATTTTCACATCAGAAGACTATATCCAAAATTTCAGGTTTCTAACTTGAAAAGTTTTTTGAGGAAATGACATTGAATTTTTGACATTTTAAACATTTTTCGATTCTTTCGCAAACTCGCGGTTACGTATAACTTTGTCATTTCTCATCATACAGAAATATAACTTGCATATTTGAGAAAGTCACAAAAAGACCTACAATTTGAATACCAACATGATGGGTTTCGGATGATTTTTCATCTGCACTTTTCATAAAATTTCATGATTCGGAGAAAGAAAGTCGTATCTGATGATGCAAACCAAGTGAACAGGTAATTATTGAAAAAAAGTATTTTACTTAGTCCTGGTTGTATTCAATTCTATGCCAGTTTTCTGGATAACACTTTGACAAAGCATTGGGGGTCTCACAATGAGCCATATTGGTAGTACAGGAGAAGTAACAATTTCACTAGGTAAACCTATGAAATGGGCAGAGTTGTTATATCATTTTCCAGCAATACAATACATACACAGCTTAATTCTAAAATAAATCAAAGATCAGAAATAGAATTTCAATGTGCAAACAAGTTCTCAGCCAGCATCAAGCATAAAGGTTAATTGAGAGATGTATACATTTTTGCACTACACATAAAAAGCTAAATAATTTTCTCTCTCTATCTCTCAGCATTGATATAAATTCTTTTTGAAATGTAATGTTCTCAATCCAAAAGTCATGATGTACTCTGTAAGGCACCAGTCATGACATTAAGAGCTGTCTAATAAGCTATCCAGACCTCCCTATAACACCTCTAAGTTCCATTATAAAACGCACGTAAAATATTTTTTGTAGTACCTTAATTGTTGCAAAGCAGGGAAGTTTTATGTTACAACTTCCAAACGCCAGTACAGAAATATAAAAGCAATTTCCAATCAGCTAGTTGTTCTATTTGAAATTCTCTCTTGGTTTGAAGGATGCCTTGGATTCCATTTCTACTTTCAGTACATAATAATACTGAACCTGATCCTGAAATGACTCACTGACAAATCAGATAACCTGTCGCCTATTTTAATATTTTTACAAGTTCTTCAGATCTGGGGTTGTATTCTGGATACCTGAGGCAATTATTGAATTGACAATGATAACTATATTCAAGTTCTGGTTGCTTTTCCTAAGATTGCTATTAACACCAGACATCTCAACAGCCAATAGAGTTTCATGTACACCTATAATGTCATACTTTGATTTGCAAGTCAAGCAAAAAATTAAAAGTTGCCACATTCTGAATTTACTGAATCTTCAAATTTGGCCTAGACCATTGATGTTGGTATTCAAAATGAAGGTCTAATTGAGCCCTGTCCAACTATACCAGTTTCATTGTCTTATCTCTTAAATTGACTGAGTTATCCAATACCGCGAATCGGCGCACCAAGCGAAAAAAGTCTAAAAACTTGAAATTTCAAGTGGATTTCCTCAAAAAAGTATTAGAGTTAGAGACCTGAAATTTTGGATTTGGCCTTTCGACATCAAAATATCACTATCCCAATTTGTCCAAAATTGAAATTCAAAGATTTTTGCAAAATCAACCTTCCCTAATGGGCGTCCACACACACATGGGTGTCCACACACACATGGGCGTCCACACACACATGCGCATCCACACACACATGGGCCTCCACACACACATGGGCTTCCACACACACATGCGCATACAGATGGGCGTACACGCACAGATGGGCTTGCACACACCGACAGGCGTGCTCATATGGGCGTATACATGCAGATGAGCGTACATATGGCCTTGCGCTCACAGATGGCCATACTAATGGGCGTGCACACGAAGATGGCCATGCACTCACACATGGGCGGACACACACAGATGGGCATACACACACAGATGGCCGTCCAGGTGGGCATGCACCCAAATAATGTACAGGTGGGCGTGTACACAAAACTGGGCTTGCACTCACAGATGAGTGTTCTAACACAGATGGGCATACACTCACAGATGGGCATACAGGTGGGCATGCCCAAACAGACAGGCATTCAGGTGGGCATGCCCATGCAAATGGGTGTGTACACACAGATGGGTTTGTACACACAAATTTGGTGTGCACACACAGATGGGCATGCCAGATGGGCCAACAGATGGGCGTACACTCGATGATGGCCGTACACAGGCAAGCACTCACAATGGAAGTACAAGCGCCGATGGCCATACACCTTGAATAAAGGCGCCCCTAAAAAAGATGCCCCTCTTGAATAAAGCCCTCACTTGAACAGAGCCCATCTATAGAGGCCCACTTGAGTAAAGACCTTTCTCGAATATGCACCTTTCTCGAATATGCGCCTCCCTTGAACTCCCTTGAATATAGGCTCCTTGTTTGAGTCCTTGAATTATAGGCCTCTCAAATAAAAGCCCTCCTCAAATAGAAGCCCCACTGCACCATGGACAACAAAGAATATATATATCTTTTTATTATTATTATACAACTGACCTTTTTTACGCCAGGGCTAAACAAGCTGCGCTCAATACACAAATCGTTATTCATATTTTATGGATCGACACAATCACACTTGCTTGCACGTCACCAACGAAAGGCATCCAGCACTCCCCGCGATCATATTATCATCGCTTGCGATTCTAGTTATATTAACCCATCGACATAAATGCAGGACATAAAAGCCACATTCATCCATCGATTCATCACTAGAGCTATGCTATCATTGCTTTCTGGCCTCTTAGCACTTCTTGTTCATTTCGCTAACACTTGTATTACACTAGTTACATCAGTGTAGGTCGGGGCAAGAAGCCCGGGTTAGAAGAGAGGCCCCCCCCAGAGTTATATCCAAACTTACATTTTTGGTGCTTTTTGTGTCCGAGAGCAGGGCCTCGGGCCCTGCGACAGGCCTGCGTCGTCATCAACGGGATTGTCATATCAAAGTTGGTGTGGATCGAAAAGCATTTCACAGATGCAAGAACAACCCAAAGTTATGATGCCATTATGATGCCCAGTGTTCACACTGTTGCACTAGATGCCTTGGCTTTAATCTTATGTCTCACTGCTCTAAATAGTTAACTTTAATCCCCCAAATTCCTCCTTGTTCAGCAGACGATTTCTGAGAAGCATCTTCTTCTTCTTCCCTTTGGCCCTTCCGCCCTGAGACAAAGTGGGGTGCACCACAACCTGAGATTTATGCTTCAACCAATTACTAAAGATAGGCAGATAGACACATAGATTGATAGGTAGATTGATAGATCTATAGATAGAATGCAACTTTTAACAATTTATAGAGATGTGTTAATGTAATGATCATATCCCATTGAGTTATAAGGGTTATTAAATTGCTCGAGGACACGGTGCATGCATTGCATGCTATTTTTCTTATTGATAGGATTGAAGCTAGAGGCTTTTTAGGTGACGTCACAAATTTTCAGGGCAAACAGCACCAAACCATAGTAGTAATTAAAGAAACAAAAAAGGTGCATGGTTCATGTAACTTTGATTAATTCTTTGAAAGTGGTTGACAGAAATAACTTTGGAAAAGTATAATGGATATCTGCATTGCTTCACTTTATGACCATCAAATAAACATGATCTGGATCATGTTTTTTGCATTTTAGCTCAAAATATAGAGGTTAAATTTAAATATGTGGGCTTGGGGCGAGAGGCTCCACATGGTATGGGGTATGAGGCCCCTTTCACTGAGGCCTCGAAGCTGCTTCAGTAACCATCTAATAATGTGTACTTTACCTTAAATCTTGATCGAACAGCTAATTGAAATCGAAAAAAATTTGGCCGAAAACATCAGCACTATATGGGCAATTTACAGACATCCTTGGTATGTATCAAGAGTGCTGATGATTCAGTTGGATGTGTTGTTAGTTATTTTGCTATTTCTGCATGTCTTTGTCTCTCTGTTCCTTTTTTTAAATCAATTTCACAATAACAGACAAAAAGTCATGTAAACTCCAAACAATAAGGATTCCATAACAATCGTCAGTGAAATCGTACTTAGTGACGAGATTAAGTACTTTTTTGGTGATAAGTCTATCTTCTGGTCAAGCAACACAGACAGGTGGATAGAAAGATAGGTAAATATAGTAAGTGCAGCTGCTGCCCTTTATGCCCAGTCATGAATTGATTGATGAACTATCTGGGAGAGACAGCAGGAGTTCCCCTGTTTCAGTATCTGTGCTGAGCAAGTAAAGATCCCTCACATGGGGTAAATTTGTAACATGTTGAGGACTCCCACTCTCTCTTCCATCTCATCAATCATCCCTCGTGAGCGCCCAGAACTGGGCTTAGAGGGCTGCACTTACCATATCTATCTATCCATATATCTCGAACCAGGCAGAGTTCAACGAAACAGGCCTGGCCTCTTAACCAATAGGCCACCCAGTTGCGATACAGGTAAAGTAAAGGCAGTGTCAAATATCAATTCCTTAGTATAGATTGAACATTTATTTCTGACTTCACAGAAAGGAGTGTCATTCTGGAAGAACAGCGTTAAAAATACAGGTGAGCTGGGCCTTGTTTGTGTGGAAAAATTCATCATTAGAACAAGATCCACCTCATTACAACAATGATGCCAAGCAACCACATAGCCTTGGGATAGCTCAATGTTCCTAGCATTTTACAGATGAAGATAAATTCATGAATTGTTCCATTGGCCTGAATACCACTAGTATAAGTAAATCCAAGTACTGAACCATGCTCAGATCCCACAAATTACAAGAGCATACAAACAATTACTGGAATGTTTCCTGTGAGATCATATCCCTATCCTTGCCATGTTATTCTTTGTGACTAATAAGCAGCTAGTCCAAAGTCACTAACTGAGTAACACCACTCACCAGTGTTCATTTCCACAAACAGCTAGATGTAAGTAGTAGTAGGCAATTAATGCATTAGTAGAGAAATCAATTATTCAATTATTCACAGGCCAAGGCAGTCTGTTAGGCATACCTTACAGTTTTCAGCAACTAATAACAGTACAATGTATTGTTGTTTCTGTTTCACACCTTTTGTATCACACATGCCTCAATATATACTCCTTTGCTTCAAGTATCTTGCAGCAATGCATTTAACTTGTACCAACTTTGTCTTACATACTACAAACTTAAGGCAAGTATACATTATGCATGTACTGGGTCTTACGCAGTAAATCATTGAGCTTAAAAAACTGAAAGTTCAAACAGAGAATTGCCCAGTAATAAACTAAAGGCACAAATACCCTGGTCAGACACCTAAATTGCACAGCAGCAAATAACTGTGAAGTTTCCGGGAAAGGATTCCCTCTAAGTTGCACCGGATTCCCTGAGTCTTTAAGTCCACACACTTGGCATCAGGCACAGACTTGAGAGACAACACTGTGCAACAGTTTTCAAGGCAACAAGTCAATCCAAGGCAACAAGTCAATCCAAGGCAACAAGTCAATCCAAGGCAAAAAATCAATCCAAAGCAACAAGTCAATTCACATATTTTCTGTCCAACAAAAGACAGCAGTGATTTGAACAGTATATTTCTCCAAAATGAAAAACAACCCATCAGTAACATGCAAATTGGTTGGTCGGACCTAGGGACGTACACAATATTTTTATATGCTAATAATTTTCAGCACAGTGTCGCGGCAGTTGTGGGCTATCCATTCCGCAACAACCCAATCTGGATTTCTGGACACCCCACACTGGGTCTATTACTATCCCAGGCAAGCAAGACTATCATTACTGCTCTTATAATACACAGACAAAAAGTGTCCTTCAAGCAAAAAAATTGATATTCCATGAAGGAAATTAGCGAAATGCTACCAGGTACAATCACAAAACGGTGGCAAAAAAGGCCTGACTAATCTTTTCTGGAAAATAATTTATAATATCACATAACATGACATTGGATACACAATCTCCTCTTGCAAATGTGATAGATGAATCCTCTAAAGTACCCTGTGGAAATTACCTGCTGTTTACAGCTAAATTAACAGTCAAAATGGATTTGATGACAATCATATTATGTGCATTTGGTAACAGTTACTCATGTCTGCATGGACAGTCGAATCCATGTACAGTATGTCTGATGAAATTACGCAAGTCGCATATTTCACAGTATGCAAACTTTTGAGCCGAACATCATATCCTTTTCACAAAACAACTGGATTGGGCTAGGAATTCGTCCATATAATTTTCATTAAGATTCATTAAGGCAAAAGTAAGTAATGCCAAATTTTTTAATATCTTGGTGTCTTACGAAATTACGCAAAATCCACATGTTATGTGGAAGGGCCTTGAAAGGTTAATTTTTCAAATTATTTTACCTCAGTCATAAGCGTTCTATCATTTGTCAACTAATCATGTCAAAAAAGTTTGCTTATTTCGTGCCCATGTCAAGTAATATGTATTAATTGTCTCCATTGGAATAACATTGATTTTGCATAAATTTATCAAGTTTATGCTCCCCAAAACTTCACAATGGTTCCGATCATTAAAAACATGCTTCTAGTACTTACCTTATACTGTCTATTTAGCTCATAGCAAGGGAAACTGAAGTAACATCTCTAACTTTAAAATGACATGCAATCAAAAATTCTTTCCATGACTTGCCATTGGAATATCACTGTGATGAGGATGTGGAGTTCCGAATTACATAGTTTGTAAATTCCAAAGACACAACTGACCAGTCAGTTTCACTGCAATAAATACATGGAAAAAGGTAACTTTTAAAGGGATTTTGATGAAGATCAGTCCATTTCGAGATTTTTGGTAACATAAATTTGAAATAATTATGCAAAATCAATGTTATTCCAATGGAGACAATTAATACATATTTCTTGAAATGGGTAGCAGATAAGCCAACCTTTTTGACATGAATAGTTGACAATTGATAGAACACTAATGATTGAAGCAAAATAAATTGAAAATTTAATGTTTTCAAGGCCCTTCCAAATAAAATGTAGATTTTGCGTTATTTCGTCATACACCAAGATATTTGAAAATATGGCGTAACTTAATTTCGCCTCTATGAATCTTAATGAAAATTACATGGAAGATTTCCCAGCCCTATCCAGTCGTTATGTGAAAAGGATATGATGTTGGGCTCAAAAGTTGTCATTCTTCTGTGCCATATGCGACTTTCGTAATTTCATCAGACACACCGTAGTTTTTAAAGCACCATGAGTGAATGAGTCATATCACCCACCGCAATGTCACAAGTGTCTCAGTCACAATTTGATCAACTTATGGTATTTTATATAAAAGATATATGTGAAATTTGAATTTTGTGTCAGCTTAAATGATTGAGTGAGATGGTTGCACAATTTCTTTGAGCCAACATAGCTTGTTGTTCTAGGTTATGACAACCGACAGATTACTATAACTTAAAACAATGAGCTATGTTAGCACAAAGGAATTGCGCAACCATCCCACTCAATCATTTGAGCTGACTCAAAAAGTCAAAATGTAAAATTTACGGTGCAGCAGAGGTAATTAAATAGCCACAACTGTCCTTTCTTTTAAGGTCAGACAAGCTGGACAGTCATTGATATCATCGCTCCTCATGTTTGGTATGACACATCAAAGGCCAGACTTTTATATATTACTACACTGTATATATTTTAATTAGATCCTGGTGCTGCCTAAACGTACAGGCACTTCAAACATTTATTCCACCTATGCAATATAACGTCTTAAGAAGCATCAGATCACTGAGAAATAAAAAAGGCAGTAAGAAAAAACTTAAGCTTCTCTTCCTTGTCAAACCCGGATGTGAATGACGCGAGGAAAAAACACGGAAGTTCTCAGCGGTCAATGACCTGGTTGAGCTGCTCAACCTCGAAGAACTGCAACTCCAACAATTTTGATTAGTTCCTTCCTCAACTTCTGACATTCTTGTGGTGGACTTCGTCTGAGTCAGTCTGACCCTTGAGAAGATGTACAACTACAGAAAACATGCTATTATTATAATGAGATTGGAGAGAGAGTGGGAGTCCTCAACATGTTACACATTTACCGCACATTTGCAACTATACAAACAATGAAAAAGAAAAGGAACTATTGACAACGAAATCATAAGCATGACCTTAGACTGCTGTTGTAATTATACTCACTCTAGGGAAATTCCGTAAACTAAGATTTACAGATTTGCCACTTTAGTAGCTTGTGTAACCCTACCACCATACCTCAGCTATTTCATTGTTATCCTGGAATAGGCCAGGTAATAGGGGTATCAGACAAGCCATCAACCAAAGCTCCAAGTGCAACAGGAGCTGAGCTACATCAAAATATCAGCGTTTCGGACGTACATCGTGTGACGTACGTCTGAAATGCTACATATTTTGATGTAGTTCAGCTCCTGTTGCACTTACAGCTTTGGTTGGTGGCTTGTCTGATACCCCTATTACCTGGTCTCATCCCTATATATAGGATTGAAGCTAGAGGTTTTTCAGGTGACGTCAGCACCAAAATATAGTAATAATTAAAGAAACAAAAAAAGGTGCATGGTTTATGTAACTTAATTCTTTGAAAGTGGTTGACAGAAATAGTGAGTGAGTGAGTGAGTGAATTATTGTTTTACGTCTCATCAGCACCTGATTGGGCTATTTAGAGACATACTTGGTTGGTATCAATGGTTGTTATATCTTAAAAACTGTCTTTTTACTTTTGTCTGTGCAAAGAATCAAATGGTTTGTTGAGTTTTCTTGTTTTGTTGGTTTGGGTGTTTTCTTGTCTTCAGAAGCCAAAGCTTCTTTCTTCTTGACGTGGTTGAGTGGTGTCTTTGCCCGTAGGGTTGGAGAGAATGTTTGACCTGTTAGGATTGTTTTCCTGGGTGAAGCACAAGTATCTGGTTCAGCAGAATCCATCGTTTGTTCCTTTTTGGTTGATCTTGAGCAGGCGATTTCTGCAAGACATCCATGAAGAGGTTCGTCTTCAGTTGAAGCCTTCTCTGTGGGGATTGACGCAAAACTGGTCGAGGGTAATCTGATACTTCATCAATTTTGTCCATGGTTTCTTCATCATCCCAAGTCCTGGGATGGGGAGGGTGATCTTCTTCTACAAGGCGCTTGGCTTCAGTAAAGGATATTCCAGTGTAAATCTGTACTTGTACAATTTCTCTTTGTTTCTTGAAGACTCCACATTCAGGGCTAAACGCAGGGTGGTCCCCTCCACAATTAACACAAAGTGGGGGTCTGCAGCACGGTTTATCTCTGGCATGGGCATGATCTCGATCACCACAATTGGCACAAGCTGTTGGTCTTCTACATGTACTGGCGAAATGGCCATATATTTGGCAATTGAAACAACGTTTGGGTCGGGGAAAGATAGGGCGAACTCTGCACTTTTCAAAAGCAACAGGTACTTTCTCAGGAACTTTGTCATCTTTGAATGTCAGTTGTAGTAATTCGTATCCATTTCGTTGGGACATACGTCTGAATTGTTCAATGCCTTGTTTCTGGAACCACTTTTTTAGCTGAGAGTCAGTGCATGTTTTACTCTCTTTCGAGAAGATAAGGCCTTTGCCTGGTCTTGTGAAAGGTTCTATGGAGACTTTGGTACCGTCTATTTCATTGACTGATGTCAGTTTCTGTTTTTGTTTATCAGTCTGAGGGTAAATAAGAAAGGTTTCGTTGGTTTGACGCTTTATTTTTCCTGCTACTGTGTTGTCGCAAATGTCCGCAATAACTTCATAAACAGCAATTGCTGACAGGTCGTCAAGTGGTTTCTTAACACCTTTTATCACGAGGCAATGTTCATCTTTTGTCATGTGTGAGGGGCAGTCAGGGTCAATCAAGGCATCCGGGGATGTCCTTGTCCATTGAAATCTTGGTAGTCCAGTCGCTAACTTTTCGATCTCAGCCTGGTTTCCCGCTGAGGGACGCGCACCTTGGTTACCCGGTTGACGTACGATCCGGTTTGGAAACATGGTAAATGACATATTCATTGATATTCCCCTGTAAGGTAGGGGACACACCGTGCATGCGCACTGTCTCATGTTGGCCACTAAGGATAGAGGTCTTCACCTTAGTGTTCCCACCCACCGCCACGAGGAGACCCGAGACCTGCGGGGGCTGTTGACAGAAATAACTTCGGGAATTTTTAAAAGTATAATGGATATCTGCATTGCTTCACTTTATGACCATCAGATAAACATGATTTGGATCATGTGTTTTTTCCATTTTAGCTCAAAATATAGAGGTTAAATTAAAATATGTGGGCTTGGGGCGAGTGGCTCCACATGGTATAGGGCATTAGGCCCCCTTCACTGAGGCCTGGAAGCTGCTTCAGTAACCATCTAATAATGTGTATTTTTCCTTAAATCTTGATCGAATAGCTAATTGAAACGGGAAAAAATTTGGCCGAAATCGAAACAGGGCAAAAACTATTAAAAAATAAAAGTATGAACAGAAAAATTCTGAAGTTCAGAAAAAGTGAATAGAATGCCTTAAAAATGACAGAAGGACCCCAAGAAATAACTTTCAAGCTGAATTTGCTAGCAAAAAAATTGCCATAGGATTATAATAGGGGAGCTTCTTTCCAGATTGGTGGGGTGAGAAGGCCAGATTGAATTTTTTACAAAAAGGGCCATAGCTCCTTTATTAAAATTGGTAGACATTTGTTTCACTAGTTATAAGTAGAGTCAAGTGATCCCTTCCTGACAGCATACGCATTCAAATAATCGACCGCAAAAAGTTGGTCAAATCGCACGTCGAAGTTAAGGGGGGGGCTGCATGCTCCGTGCTACTCTATACCAGGAAAGCTATTATCACAATGACTCATGATACATGCTGTCATATATTGAGGAAAATACAGTGCTTGTCTGTAAGACGAGCGCAGTCTATAATCGTATTACTTTATCTCATACAAAGTTATCAGATTGCGTGTTAATGTGCCTGACAAGATGTCATATCAGGGAAGCAAAGCCAAGTGTTTTGTGCAGTCCTATTGGCCATACATGCAACACTGACAGGTGTGTGTCTCATCAGCACTATATGGGCAATTTACAGACATCCTTGGTATGTATCAAGAGTGCTGATGATTCAGTTGGATGTGTTGTTAGTTATTTTGCTATTTCTGCATGTCTTTGTCTCTCTGTTCCTTTTTTTAAATCAATTTCACAATGGCAGACAAAAAGTCATGTAAACTAAAAAAAATAAGGATTCCATAACAATCGTCAGTGAAATCGTACTTAGTGACGAGATTAAGTACTTTTTTGGTGATAAGTCTATCTTCTGGTCAAGCAACACAGACAGGTGGATGGAAAGATAGGTAAATATAGTAAGTGCAGCTGCTGCCCTTTATGCCCAGTCATGAATTGATTGATGAACTAGCTGGGAGAGAGAGCAGGAGTTCCCTTGTATCAGTGTCTATGCTGTGCAAGTAAAAGATCCCTCACATGGGGTAAATGTGTAACATGTTGAGGACTCCCGCTCTCTCTTCCATCTCATCAATCATCCCTCATGAGCGCCCAGAACTAGGCTTAGAGGGCTGCACTTACCATATCTATCTATCTATCCATATCTCGAACCAGGCAGAGTTCAGCGAAACAGGCCTGGCCTCTTAACCAATAGCCCATCCAGTTGTAATACAGGTAAAGCAAAGGTAGTGTCAAATATCAATTCCTTAGTATAGACCGAACATCTATTTCCAACTTCACAGAAAGGAGTGTCATTCTGGAAGAACAGCGTTAAAAATACAGGTGAGCTGGGCCTTGTTTGTGTGGAAAAATTCATCATTAGAACAAGATCCACCTCATTACAACAATGATGCCAAGCAACCACATAGCCTTGGGATAGCTCAATGTTCCTAGCATTTTACAGATGAAGATAAATTCATGAATTGTTCCATTGGCCTGAATACTGCTAGTATATAAGTAAAAACAAGTACTGAACCAAGCTAACAGCCAACAAATTAAAAGAGCATACAGAAATTTACTGGAATGTTTCCTGTTAGACATACCCCTATATCCTTGCCATGTCATTTTTTGTGACTCATAAGCAGCTAGACCAAAGTCATTGTACTGAGTCACACCACTCACCAGTGTTCATTTCCACAAACAGCTAGATGTAAGTAGTAGTAGGCAATTAATGCATTAGGTGAGAATTCAATTATTCACAGGCCAAGGCAGTCTGTTAGGCACACCTTAAAGTTTTCAACAACTAATAACAGCACAATTTATTGTTGTTTCTGTTTCTCGCCTTTCGTATCACACATGCCTTAAAACATACTCTCTTGTTTCAAGTGTCTTGTAGCAATGCAGTTAACTTGAACCAACTTTGTCTTACATACTACAAACTTAAGGCAAGTATACATTATGCATGTACTGGGTCTTACGCAGTAAATCATTGAGCTTAAAAAACTGAAAGTTCAAACAGAGAATTGCCCAGTAATAAACTAAAGGCACAAATACCCTGGTCAGACACCTAAATTGCACAGCAGCAAATAACTGTGAAGTTTCCGGGAAAGGATTCCCTCTAAGTTGCACCGGATTCCCTGAGTCTTTAAGTCCACACACTTGGCATCAGGCACAGACTTGAGAGACAACACTGTGCAACAGTTTTCAAGGCAACAAGTCAATCCAAGGCAACAAGTCAAGTCATATATTTTCGGTCCAACAAAAGCAACAACAATGATTTGAAAAGTATATTTCTCCTAAATGGAAAAAAACCATCAGTGACAGTCTATGCAGCTTGGCTGGACATACCTAGAGACATGCCCAGGATTTTTAATATTTTACAAGCTAATGATTTTCAGTGCAGTGTCGCATGTCCATTCTGCGATAACTCAATATGGATTTCTGTAACCCATACGAAGTCTATTACTATCCCAGGCAAGCAAGACTATCATTACTGCTCTTATAATACACAGACAAAAAGTGTCCTTCAAGCAAAAAAATTGATATTCCATGAAGGAAATTAGCGAAATGCTACCAGGTACAATCACAAAATTGTGGCAAAAATGGCCTGACTGATCTTTTCTGGAAAATAATTTATAATATCACATAACATGACATTGGATACACAATCTCCTCTTGCAAATGTGATAGATGAATCCTCTAAAGTACCCTGTGGAAATTACCTGCTGTTTACAGCTAAATTAACAGTCAAAATGGATTTGATGACAATCATATTATGTGCATTTGGTAACAGTTACTAATGTCTGCATGGACAGTCTAATCCATGTAGTTTTAAAGCACCATGATTGAATGAGTCATATCACCCACCGCAATGTCACAATTTGATCAACTCATGGTATTTTATATAAAGGATATGTGAAATTTGAATTTTGAGTCTGCTTAAATGATTGAGTGATATGGTTGCACAATTTCTTTGAGCCAACATAGCTTGTTGTTTTAAGTTATGACAACGGAAAGATTATCATAACTTAAAACAATAAGCTATGTTAGCACAAAGGAATTGTGCAACAATCCCACTCAATCATTTGAGCTGACTCAAAAAGTCAAAATGTAAAATTTACGGTGCAGCAGAGGTAATTAAATAGTCACAACTGTCCTTTCTTTTAAGGTCAGACAAGCTGGACAGTCATTGATATCATCGCTCCTCATGTTTGGTATGACACATCAAAGGCCAGACTTTTATATAGTACTACACTGTATATATTTTAATTAGATCCTGGTGTTGCCTAAACATACAGACACTTCAAAGATATGCTCCTCCTTCGCAATATAACGTCTCCTTTGCAATATCACGTCTTAAGAAGCATCGGATCACTGAGGGAAAAAAGCAGAAAGCAAAAACAACTTTTAAAGCTTCTCTTCCTTGTCAAACCCGGAAGTGAATGATGCAAGCAAAAAACACGGAAGTTCTCAGCGGTCAATGACCTGGTTGAGCTGCTCCAACTTGAAGAGCTGCAACTCCAACTATTTTGATTAGTTCTTTCCTGAGCTTCTGACATTCTTATGGTGGACTTCGTCTGAGTCACTCTGACCCTCGACAACATGTGCAACTACAGACAACATAGCCTACTATTATTATGATGAGATGCGAGAGAGAGTGGGAGTCCTCAACATGTTACACATATACCCAACAAATGCATGTGTATGTAAAAAAAAAAGAATTATTTTACAGCGAAAATCATAAGCCTGACCTTACATTGCCATTGTATTTATAAGGATTTATCACAATGGTTGATGTGTCCGGAGCTTGATTCCACCTCCACACTGACTTACCTGGGCTTATACTTACAGCAGTTTTCTGTAAAGCCCGATTTACAGATTTGACACTTTGCCAGCTTGTGTAGCCCTACCATTGCACCTAAGCTATTTCATTTTTAAACGAGGATGAGGCTAGGTAGTAGGGGTATCAGACAAGCCATCAACCTACGTCAAAATGTCAACCTTTTTGGGATGTACTTCGTGTGAGTACGTCCGAAACGCCTACAAGACACCAAACAATACAAGACATGAAGCTGCAATCATCCCTTCTTCTTTCTCATATTTACTTGTCTATATAAATTTGTCATGATGAAAATACAACAAAACTAATTTATTTCAAACTTGCAAATATTGCGCCTTCACATACAGGGTGGTCAAAAAAAAACTTTACACTTATGAATATTTTTTTGGATGACGCTTATTGTAACAAATGCTTATTTTTCAATGCAAAAACAACTTGTATAGCAAAGAATAACTCTTCTAGAGACAATTTATTCATTTGGAGGTCCTTTTGGACTGATGACTTTTCTGCAGTGGGCCTAAATGATGCAGAGGTGTCAAAAATGTAACTTTGTGTCCGTTTTTCCCATACAAACGTAATGGATGCCTTTATTGGGCAACTAAGGTTTGTGGTGTCTTGCAGGGATCTGCCTCTAAGTTTGCCCATCCAGAATAATCACATTGATTGAGATCTTGTGATAACAGGGGCCATATTGTCCCACTGAGAAACTTGACAGAGCGAACCTTGATCCAGTTCTGGGCTTTCCAAGGGAGTGTGGCTGATGCCCCATCTTGTTTGAAGATCAAATTATCTGTGGCACTGTATGTCTTATCTATCCAGGGCTTTAGATGCTCTTTCAAGATGTTAATTTGTACTTATCATGTGATTTCAACACCCTGATCATCCACCTTCAGACAGCTTTGTTTTAAAATCTTATAATGGCCATAGTGAAGTCTGAATTTGCTCTAGTACCTTCTGGTTTGTGCTGAATTGTGCCTCTGCCTTCTCAATTTCATTTTATGTTGTATTTATTTTGTCCTGTGAAGCTCAGTAGCTTCAAAATTGCTGATGGGCCATGAACAACCCAGAGTAGTAAAAACGCAGGAGCACTCCCGGCTTCCATTTTGTCTGCTATCAAAAAAGTAATGAACCGTTTTGATTATTAACCAATTTTCCAAAGATCTAACATACTTGGCTTGTAATAGTTGTATACACAATAAGGACCCAGGCACTGACTCAATCATGGCAGCCTGGAAAATGAAATATCAACTGTAAAGTTTTTTTTTGACCACCCTGTATAAATTTGTTAACACATATTTTTTTCATTTGCATCACATGAAGTTTGTATTCAAGGAAATGTTCAATAGCCAGTTATTCAGATTTCTCAACTAAATAATTTGAATATATTGGATTTTTTTAAATTAATTTTGTTAAAGTTATGGATTCACAGGAAATGTGAACATTTCTAAAAATTCCCTACAGCAACTTGTTTAAAGTTTCAATAATTATCTAGATTAAGCAGAATCTTTTTTTTTGTTTTAAAGTTTTAAAGCTTGCCGAAGGAGGAAAGTTTATTTTAGAGACATGTCCAACAATTACATGTAAATGTAAAACGCTATAAGGCTGATGGGCATTCTGTTGTGTCAGGTCATAGACATCTATAAAGTATATAGGTGTTACGATAGTCTACCTGTGTGTCAGGTCCTTTGTTGCATGCATTAACTGCAACATTGCCCATTCACCATAGATCACAGAAATACACATCATATATTTGATTTTTTAATTTCAGATACTTATTTACATTAGATTGCACAATAATTACTCTTATTGTCAGATAAGTGTTTCGCTGTCTCTTCAAGTGCATGAAATTTTGGGTCAGCTTAAATAATAGAGAAAGATGGTTGCACAATTTTTTTTCAGCTTCATACCTTGTTGTTTAAGTTATGATAATCTGTCCATAAAGAACCAATGTTAGCTCAAATGAATAATTATTGTGCAACGATGTCACCAACTCATTTTTAAAAGCTGGCTCAAAACACAAATCTTACAGTGTAGCTCAGACATTGAACTTATCACAAATAAAACCTTACACAAGCAAGGATTACCAAAACCAATCCAGCTTTAAAAAAAAAATTAAAAATATTACAAAAGAAGTGAAAACGCCATTTTCCTTCTGAAAATAACATGCATTAAAACAACAGCATTTAATCCCACAAAATGCTCTTATCTTAAAAGTCAAAAAAGGATGAAAAATTCTTTTTTTCTACCTTTTTTTTAGAAAATTAATCATCAAGCTGAGAGGTTTTTGAGCAAAATATCACTTGAATGTTAATTGAGAGATCTTCATTTGTATCACATGCAAGAGTCTTTGGGAGTGGTTTACTCTAAAATCAATTTAAAGATGCTTACCAAACAGGTAAGGCTTGAATAATTATGGGCCAGACACTTTTTTTCAGTCTTATGATAACAATGCAATGCATCTCCATCATTAGCCACAAATTCTGACCATAACTTGCTATATTAGAGTAAGGAAAAAACTATAATATTTTGCTTATTGCTGCATTTAGCATTACAGGCAATTTCATTAGTACGTGATTCTTAGGTTCTAGACCCACCAAATACATGCTATATTTAGTTAATCTGATTGGTTTAGGAACAACAGAACGTCACACATTTGATATATCAAACGTAGTAAGTGCTGGTTTAGCATTGATTCCTAACAGCCAAGTGTGAAATACAAGAATCGCATGGTAATGAAATCACCTGTAACAAACTCGCTATCACAACCTCATTTATACTTTCATGATAATTGCTGATGACATTCTTCCCGACACCTATGAATTCTTGGAAACACCTCTATTTTTACATACAAAATGTCGCCAAGAATTGTGGTAATCATCAGGTCACCAGAATGGCAGGATTATTAGTTTCACAGAGATATGAACAAAACTATATCATGTATCATAGCAAATGATGTCTCATTCTTATGAAGCTCCTTTTGGCCAAAATCGATAAAGTCGCACTCTCAGAAATTTCAAAGAGAATGGCAGAAAACTTTTTAGGAATGAAAGAATAGCAGAAGGGAGCAATAAGGCCAGAAATGTAACAATCTTCTTCAGCCTGTGATTTTCATGATTAGCTCAAATTTTTTTGTGATTCTCTTTCATATACATATTATGATAATCTAAAAAATATTTATGATTTTTACAGCAACTTTCCACTACGATATCATAAATAGTTACTACACAGCAAAATTTGAAACTTTGAGTCAGCTCAAGTGATTGAGTGAGATGGTTGCACAATTCCTTTGAGCTAACATCTTGTTGCTTTACGTTATGATAATCTGACCGTTGTCATAACTTTAAAAACAAGCTACATTAGCTCAAATGAACTGTGCAACCATTTCCTTCAAGTGTTTTAACTGACTCTAAACTCAAATCTAATCCACATCTAATCCACTTCTATGCAAAAAACAAATATTTAAATTCAAACTTCTCTTTGCCAAACTCTGATAGAAATTGAAATGCCACACCACTCACCTAAACTGATTATATGGATAACATGTGAGAAGGAAGTTTAAAATTGTGAGAACAAAAGCTGTAAACAATCAGATTCACACTCGCTAACTTTTCAATAGGCATCCACTTTTCACAGACACTAACCTTGTTGCAACTTTTTGACAGACAAACCTGTTAAGCCTGCCATTGGAAGATGAGCCTCAATCAGGATCACAATCAGGATGGCAGAGTGATCCACATCTAAGCCACTTCATGCTTCAGTCCATTAATAACAAAATAATTTCAAGATAGTTCAAGTCACGCAACACAAGGTTGTGTCCTTGATCCTAAAAAGCAGAACTTTTACCTGAAATGTCTCGCTGCAGCGGCTCTTGAGGTGACACAAGCAGCCCGTGATTACAAGGATGAAACTCAGATGCCATGTGGTGAATGTGATGCTTGAAAGTATCATGTTACTGCTACTGTTATCAGGCCACCTGTAACTATTATTAGACCCATTAACTTTGAGCTTATTCTAATCGGAAAGTTAAAACATGCATCTTGGTCAACTTACAAAAACGAATGTTAGAACATGAAAAGATCGAAGGTGTCTAACCAGTTTAAACCTCTTCCTAACAATATCTTAAGTGGTAATAATTGCAAAATATACAAAATGGTTTGCTTTGACTGTTTATTCAGTCTTCAAAGTTCTTTTCTTTTACCAGGGGCCCCCGCAGGTCTCGGGCCTCCCCGTGGCGGTGGGTGGTAACACTAAGGTGAAATCCTCTATCCTTAGTGGCCAACATGAGACAGTGCGCAAGCACACGTCTCCACGACGGAAATGGGGCAACCTGTTTGCCGTGGGTTGCGACCCGTGTTGGAGGATGAAGGGGTCCTGGTAGTTGAGTTGGGTGGGACTAAGTTGGCCCCTCCCATACAATACACTACTTTGGCCTGGATTTCTCCCAGACGGGAGGCTGGATTGGCCCGGTCCAGTCAATCGGCTTGTCATGTTGTCGTTAGGACTTTGGTCCTATTGGCCATGGCTGATGGGCCAATCAACGGAGGTTATGATCAAGTATATGTGCCGGCCATGTCCCGTACTATGATTGCGGCTGTAGTACTGACTAGCATTTTGAGAGTATATCCTCCATGTATCCCTGGGACTAGGGTACTGGGCTCAGCCCTATCCAGGTTGGTCTCCCCTCGTTGGGCTCCGTGGTGGTGGGGAACATGAAGGATGAAATAAGGAAATCTATACGGCTTTATTCAATCGAAACTTTTCTCAAGCTGGATTATTTGAATGTGAAACTGACCCTTGGCCAAGATACATCGTACTTAAAGGAAAAGATGAAGAATATGGAAGGATTTCAGCAGTGACACGGGCGCAAGCCATCTATAAGGCAATCGGGGACCCTCTGGACGTCAGGCGGTTTCCTGGTTCACTTCTAATTAAATGTCGCGACAGTGACCAGGCCAAGAAATTACTTGCCATGAACAACCTTGCTTCAGCAGCAGTGGAGGTGACTCCCCATGAGAGACTGAACTCGATCAGAGGTGTCATATACTCGTATGATAGCCATGAGAGCTCCGATGATGAGCTACTTGAATGGTTTAATTTCCGGAAGGTTCCTGTTATCGATATTTACCGAATGGGTAAACGACAAACAAAAGACGGCTCCACGGTAGAGACCCTCAGTCTCACTTTTAAGGGAAACCGGCTGCCCGATGCCGTAGAGATAGGGTTCGAGGTCTGTAGGGTACGTCCCTATATCCCAAATCCTCGAAGATGTTATCGTTGCCAAAGATATGGACACATCACTAGAAACTGTAAAAGCCGTGAAGAAGTATGTGCTAGGTGCGGAGGCTCAGACCATTCCCACACAAAGGATGAGCCATGTGGCCACCCACCAAATTGTGTAAATTGTAAGGGGAACCACCCTTCCTTTGACAAGACATGCCCGAGATGGAACTTTGAAAAAACGGTCCTGGAGATTAAGGCCAGCTCCGATGTAACATTCCCCGAAGCACGAAGGATGGCTCAATCAAAATATGGCGCCCTTAGCTACGCTAAGGTCGCTGGTGGGGGGGATGCAGGTCCCTCTGCAGGATCTCTGTTTTCCCAGGGATCCGACACTCAACGATCATCCGTTCCCAGGGCATCACAGAGATCGACACCGAGGGAAAAGGTTCAACTTGAGCCAAACTACAAATACTCTAAGTACAACACTCAAAATCACACTGAGAAGTTCTGTGCACTGTTTGCTCGAGGAGAGATGGATGAACTCCTGGATGCACATACAAAACAAACCCAACAAAAACAAGACACGACTAACAAAACGTTCTCACATGACATACAGACAAAAACAAACAAAAGGAAATCGGATAATGGAAATTCCGAAACACCGTCAAAGATCCTAGCGACAGAGGTAGGCGGGTCGGACCTCAACGAGTCTTATGAAACCGTCAACTCTGAATTGACTGAGGAAGAGGAAGACATGGACCTCCAAATTCCTCTCTCTACGCCTGAGGTAGTAAAAGACAATCAAAATGACATCGTCCAACACACACAGACCCCATCCGCTGCTGAAAGAGGTGGAAAGATGGGTCAGGGGGGCAAACCAAACCAATCCAACAATCCCACCCACGACAAACAACCACAAAAAACCCAGACAAATCGAATACAACACCAGAATACAACTCCCGACTTAAAGAACACAGACCAAGAACATCCACCAGGCACAAAAAAACCTGGTCCGCCTAACACATCTACAGGGGGAAGGTCAAACACCAATATCACTCTGAATCGTGATCCCCTGGTGTTTAACTTTAAAACCCCTAAAAAAAATAACTAACTTATGACAGAGCAACACTATTCCTTGAACAACATTATTCAGTGGAATTGTCGAGGTATAAGAGCAAATTATGACGAGCTAAAAATAATAACATCTGAGCATAAAGTGAACATCGTATGTCTCCAAGAGACCTTTTTAAAACCCTCAGACAAAATTACCCTAAGAAACTTTCACATGTATAATACTTACGGAGAAATTGTACATGACAGGGCAATAGGTGGTTCTACCATTCTGGTTAAACATGGTATAATCCATACACACCTAAATCTAACTACCGCCTTACAGGCAACTGCCATCCGCATTACATTACGTAAAACGATTACCTTATGCTCTCTTTACTTGTCCCCTAGTACGAGAGTGACACGACAAGATCTTAATAATTTATACCAAGAACTACCTGCTCCCTCAATTATTCTTGGTGGATTTCAATGGTCACAGTCCTTTATGGGGCAGTACTGACCTGAACAACAGAGGTGAACTTATTGAAAATTTTATAAATGATAATAACCTCTGTATCTTCAATGATGGATCAAATACTTTCCTCCATTCAGGACATGGCACGTACTCTGCTATTGACCTCAGCATAAGTGATCCAAATTTGTTTTTAGACTTTCAATGGAAAGTACTAGAGGATACACATGGAAGTGATCATTTCCCAATTCTATTGAAATCGTTAGATGTTGGGCCTAACTCCGGTTTATCAAGGTGGAAATTCAATAAAGCAGACTGGAATCTCTTCTCAGAACTCTGCAACAAAAATATTACCCAACAGAAATATGCAGATTCCGATTCCCCTGTAGACAATTTCACAAAAGATATTATAGACATAGCAAATAAAGCGATACCGAAATCTCAAGCCAATCCTTACCATAGCCCTAAACCTTGGTTTGACACAGAGGTCAAAGAGGCTATCAAAGGCCGCAAAAAAGCATTACGTGCCTTTAAATCTCGCCCAACACCAGAAAATCTAAATCAATTTAAAATCTTAAGAGCAAGAGCGAGAAGGATAATAAGGCAAAAGAAAAGGGCTACCTGGCAAAACTATGTCTCTAAACTTAATACCCGTACACCCAGTTCCAAAGTATGGAAAATGATAAAGAAGATACAGGGTAGAGATACATCCACACATATTCAACATCTTGTCATCGACGAAGAGGAGATAACCACAACTGAGGAAATTGCAAATAGAATAGGTGACCAATTCGCATTTAATTCCTCATCGAACAATTACACCCAAGAATTCCAACAATTTAAAGAGAGGGCCGAGCGACAAAATTTAAATTTCCAGTCTGATAACTCTGAAGCATATAACATACCTTTCTCCATGGAAGAGCTCATAGCGGCATTGAATAAGGCTAAAGAAGTTCATTATCAACTACTAAAGCATTTACCGGAAACAAGCCTTAAAATTATGCTTCAGATTTATAATAGAATATGGGACTTTGGTACATTCCCAACGCTGTGGAAGAAAGCGATAGTAATACCAATCCCAAAACCTAACAAAGATCACAGTGATCCGCTTAACTATCGTCCGATTGCACTTACCAGTTGTCTTTGTAAGACCATGGAAAGGATGGTCAACAATAGACTAGTATGGTATTTGGAATCAACTGAAGCCATAACAGAATATCAGTGTGGTTTCAGGTCCAAAAGAAGTACCTTGGACCATTTAGTATCATTCGAAACCTACATAAGAGATGCCTTCATTAAGAAAGAACATGTAGTTGCAGTATTTTTCGACTTAGAAAAGGCTTATGACACCACTTGGAAATTTGGAATTATGAAGGACATTCATGAAATGGGTCTACGGGGAAGGCTTCCTCAATTTATAAATTCATTCCTTCAAGATCGTAACTTCCAAGTCAGAATAGGAAGCACACTATCCAACAATTTCAACCAAGAAATGGGAGTTCCTCAAGGAAGTATTCTCTCTCCGACATGTTTTAATATTAAGATTAACAACATAGTCCGACATATCAAGGAGAATGTCAAGTGTTCTTTATACGTAGATGATTTCCTCATTGCTTTTAAGTCAACCAAAATGACAAGTGTCGAACGACAATTACAACTTAACCTAAACAGGTTGCAAAAATGGTCATACGAGAATGGTTTTAAATTCTCCAAAATAAAACGGTGTGTATGCACTTCTATGCTCCCAGAAGCTTTCAGCCGGATCCAATCTTAATGTTAGAAAATTCGAAAATCAAAGTAGTAAACCAGTACAAATTCTTAGGAGTTTTACTGGATTCTAAATTCTCCTTTATTCCACATATCAATGAACTTAAAGCTAAAGGTTTAAAATCTCTTAATCTTCTCAAAGTAGTCAGCAAGCTCAGTTGGGGTGGAGACACCACTGTATTGCTACGACTATATAGGGCTATAACCCGATCACGTCTCGATTACGGGAGTATTGTATATGGATCAGCAAGACCGTCTTACCTCCGATGTCTAAATACAGTACACCATCTCGGCATTCGCCTGTGTCTTGGGGCATTTAGAACATCGCCAATCGAGAGTCTATATGTCCTTGCGAAAGAACCACCATTGTCACTACGGCGAATAAAACTTTCGCTGCAATATTTTGTAAAACTGGCAGCATGTCCAACAAATCCGGCTTTTTACCCGGTATTTCAGTCAAAGTACCAACAAATTTATATGACTAAACAAAGTGTTATAAAACCCCTAGGGCTTAGAATAAAACCCTACTATGACATAATAAACAAAGACAACTGCATAGTTGCTGAAGTGCAGGTTCCATCCATTGCTCCGTGGACCCTTCCTTTACCAATTTGTATTCTAGACCTGACAAGTCTTAGAAAATCTTCTACAAGTCCCCTGGAATACCAGAGTAAATTCCTCATAATAAGATCCAGGTATCCATCATACAAGTTTCTTTACACGGATGGGTCCAAAGATGGACTTCTGACTGGTTACGCAGTCACCTCTGCAAAGACAAGTTATTGTAATGAACGTATACCTGATGTGTGCTCGATATTCACAGCAGAACTGACAGCTATCTACAAGGCGGTAGAAATGGCAATCAACTCGGAAACTAACAATTTTGTAATTTGCTCTGACTCAAAGTCTGCATTGCAGGCAATAGCCAACAAGCAGGTGGAAACTCCTCTTGTATTAGACATTCTTTTTACCTTAGCAGTGATGAAAGAAAACAAGGAGATTATATTTTGTTGGATTCCAAGTCATGTTGATATCAAGGGAAATGAGATGGCTGATCTTCATGCGAAGAGAGCCTTAAGTAAAAACTTAACGGACTATGTTGTACCTTATACGGATTTTAGAAAGCATATCAATGACTTTACCAAGTATAGTTGGCAAGTACGATGGAATGCTTGCCAACGAAACAAGCTACGCACAATACTACCACACGTCATGAAAGATATAAAAATTGATGTGCACTCACGCAGAGAGCAAATCGTAATTCATAGATGTCTTATAGGGCACAGCAGATTAACCCACTCACACTTATTAAACAATGACGCAGCACCAATATGCGAAGGGTGCCAAGTACCACTTTCGATCAAACACATCTTGTTAGAATGTAATAACAATCTATATCACCGACCCTTTCAATCAGGTAATCTCAAACACTTATTCTTAGAAAATTCAGCGTCCAGTATAACACAGTTCCTCAGAGATAATGACTACTTCTACAAATTATGAGAAATTAGTTCCAGGATAATCTATCTAACCAATGTTGCCTCTAAATAGCCCACACTGGTGCTGATGGGGCGTAAAACACAAAATCACTCACTCACTCACTCACTTTTACCAGGGACGCTCACATCATGCCTAGTTCTCACGGCACGTTACAGAGAACATTTTTACCACTGAGGGGTAGCTTGAGTTGAATTCAAGGAAAAAAATGACCATCCTGGTGACATACAATGCTTATAAAACAATTATATAATTAATTAAAAGCATATCACGGCGGGATAAGATCGTAAATCGGCGGGATAACATCATATCCCTGTGGGAAAGATCTAAATGCCTGGGGGGCAAGATCTAAATGCCTGTGGGATGTCAAAGATCGTCGGCGGGATGTCAAAAACTGCCGGCGAGGCTGCAAATGTCCCCCCAGGGGCAGGAGAGGTCCCCGCAGGGGCAGGAGAGGTCCCCTCAGGGGCAGGGGATGTCCTAATATCCCGCCGGAGATGTTTTTGAGACGTTCTCACTGAAAAAAATCCCCGCCGGACATCCAAAAATCAAGAAAATTTTGGGCTCTGTTCCGCCGTCATGAAAAAAAGTTTGAACGTGTTGAATCTTTTTTGACATCCACGGCGCAGTTTTTCCATTTCTAGGAACCCCTGAGGGGAACAAAAACTACCCCTGGGGGATGTGAAAAGTCAACGGCGGATCACCCAAATTCATCCAAATTACCAGGAAATACCATCCCGCCGACGCCTAAAGTGCTCCTTAACGTGCCGTGTGAATGTAGCATCAGCCGTAGCTGTTTTCCATTGAGGCCCTGACATATAAACAAAAATGACACACATGTTATGTATAGAACATCACATAAAGAAAAGGTATAAACATGATATATAAATGTACATACAAGGTAAAATCATCAAAAATATAAAATGATGTATTGTAAATAGTTAAAAGTATAGGGTAGGAGAAAGTGAATGGAGAGCAATACAAAGTCAATAGCTAGAATCTAAAGTTTTAGTCAATTTTTAAAAGTTGTTATGGTCTCAGAGTTTAACTTTCTTGATGGTCTGCGTCCAAACACGGAGGATTTTTTTTTTATTTGGTGTGACAGATTTGCTGTTCCTCCACACTGTGAAGGCATTGCGGGCCAAACAGGCAAAACGCAGCATCTCAAATGTCTATTTCTTCGATAAAAATATTTATTTATAAATTACCAGAATGGAGTGACACAACGCAAAGACGACGTCAAAAATACAGGTGAGCGGTCCTTGTTTGTGCGGGAAAATTCACCATTAGAACAAGATCCACCTTGTTTCAGCAATGATGCCAAGTAGGCCACATGGCCTTGAGAGTTGGGATAGCTTAAAGTTACTTGAATCTGATAATTTTACAATAAAGGGAAAATTTTTCAGGATAATGGCAGTAAAAGGATAATATGGCTAAGCTCAACAAGTGGAGGCAGAACAAAACCAAGAGAGACGGATGAGGAACATCACAATGAAAGGGACAGCTAATACATGCAGCATTATTTCAACATTAAGTCAACGCCATAATGTGACCTCGAACCAACACTGTCAAATTGGATGAACTGAGTCCACTTACAGCCTTTCACTTTGATAAAGAAAAAATGAGGAGCAGTTCATTGTGAAAAATTCACTTTGTGACTCATGATAGCTGATGAAGTGTCATCTTCTCTACTTTCAACATGGGAACCATATAGAGGCAGTTTGATTAGTCATTATCAAGAGAAGGCCATTTGACTTGTCATAACTGATTTTGAATTGAAAATCAGATGCATAATCCTTTCGTTTGGCTGTTACCAACAAGAGGGATAAGTCTCCTTTAAAAATCAAATTAACATTGAAAGGTTATGGTATGACCGTGACAAATTATCAGTATGATGACACACACAGTGCCATTTTCACATTGCAACAGTACATTCTTTTTCGGTATCAAAGTGACAGGCTCTAAATGACTGAGTGAGATGTTTGCACATAGATTGTTGTTTTTTAGAAAAATAACAGACATATTAACTTAGCTTAAAACAACAAGCAGTGTCAGCTGTGTTAGCTCAAAGATATTGTGTGTGTGTGTGTGTTTGTGTTTTACGCCTCAGCAGCACCTTAATGGGCTATATCGAGGCAGGCTAGAATTTTATATGTCTTTGTAATTTTTCCTCATATTTTGTAATATGTCTGTGTTTGATGCAAATATGTAATTATGTTTTCTGGTTTGTGTGTAAGAAATTGGAGTGGATTTGTTGGGAGAAGTGTGTCTCTTTGTCGTTGAAAGTCTCTACAGTCTTTTAATATGTGTTTAATTGTAAGAGGGCATTGGCAGTTATCACGTATTGGAGCTGGATTTCCCAGTAGAAGATGAGAGTGGGTTAGTCGTGAATGTCCAATAAGACATCTGTGGATCACAACCTGATCCCTCCGTGTTCTGGCTTTAACACTTTTAACCTCTTTGATTCTAGGTAATATGCTTCTAAGTTTATTATTCTCGCATGCGTTCCACATAACTTGCCATCCAGATTTGATGTATTCATTAATAACCGGACGCAGATCTGTGTACGGAATTGTGTCATCACTCATATCCTTCGAGAGGGCTTTTTTGGCCATAGTGTCTGCCCTTTCGTTTCCAGCAATATCCACATGACCTGGAATCCAACAGAAGATAATCTCTTTATCTTCTATTCCTGAAAGAAGCATAAGTATATCCTGTAGAATGGGATGATCCATCTGTTTACCTGCAAGAGCTTGAATTGCTGACTTAGAGTCAGAACAGATTACAAATTTGTCTTTCTCGGACATTCCCGCAAGCCAGACAGCTTGATAGATTGCTAGGAGCTCAGCTGTATAGATTGAGCATTCATTGGGGATTCGCTCACTATATAGATTTGCCTTACAGGAAGTAACTGCATAAGCAGTTCGGTTTCCGTCTTTGGAACCATCTGTATATAAGAATTTGTGGTCATGATGTTTCAGTTTGATGTCCTGAAACCTAGTTTGATATTCAATGGGATCCGTATCGGCCTTTTTTAGTTTTTCTAATTCTAAGTTAATAACAGGATTTTTCATATTCCAATAAGGAATCTGTGGGACCCTGTTTTCAGAAATAAAAAATGCATCGATTCCAGCTGCTGCAAGATGAGGCCCCATCCTCAGTCCCAGTGGTCGTATAGCGTTCGGTCGATTGTCATATCGGTCGGTAAAGTCGGGATGAAAGACAATTGAATATGCAGGGTTAGTCGGGTTGGCAGCCAATTTGACCACGTATTGAAGAGACAGTTTCAGACATCGTAGAGACAAAGGTGGTTCTTTAGCAAGAACATACAAACTCTCCACTGGCGACGTCCTAAATGCACCAAGACTCAATCGTATACCTTGATTATGAACTGTGTTAAGGCAACGAAGATAGGAAGGTCGTATTGATCCATAGACAATACAACCGTAGTCTAAGCGATATCGGGTGATTGATCGATAGAGCCGGAGAAGGACAGTGGTGTCACCTCCCCAGTTCAATCTACTCACAACCTTCAGCATGTTCAGAGATTTCAGGCATCTTGCCTTAAGTGATGCAATATGGGGAATGAAAGATAGTTTTGAGTCAAAGGTGACTCCTAGGAACTTCGTAGAATTTACTACTTTGATCCCACAATTGTCAATTTTAAGTGATGGCTCCGGATGGAGAGTTCGAAGATGGCAAAAATGCATACAGACTGTTTTTGCCTTAGAAAATTTAAAACCATTTTCTTGAGACCATTTATGAAGTCTGTTAAGACTTTGCTGCAATTGTCTCTCTATGGTAGACATGTGTTTGGACTTAAGAGCAACAAGAAAGTCATCTACATAAAGCGAGCACATGACATTATCTTGAATGGCTTTCACAATACTGTTAATTTTAATGTTAAAACAGGTGGGAGATAAGATACTTCCCTGAGGAACTCCCATTTCTTGGGGGTACTCATTGGAAAAGGTGGATCCCACTCGAACTTTAAACCATCGATCTTCAAGAAAGGCCCCAATAAAGTTGGGGAGTCTTCCCCTCATTCCCATTTCAAACAAATCTTTCATAATTCCATATTTCCACGTGGTATCGTACGCTTTCTCCAAATCGAAGAAAACAGCTACCACATGCTCTCTTGTAATGAAAGCATCTCTAATATATGACTCAAATCTCACTAAATGATCTATAGTGCTCCTTTGCTTTCGGAAGCCACATTGGACTTCCGAAAGGGAGTCACTTGACTCAAGATACCAAACAAGTCGAGCATTTACAATCCGCTCCATCGTCTTACAGAGACAACTAGTTAGGGCAATGGGTCTATAATTAGTTGGATCAGTATGGTCCTTGTTTGGTTTTGGGACGGGAATAATGGTGGCCATTTTCCAGGAGTCAGGAAAGGTCCCGTAATCCCAGATCTCATTGAAGATGTAAAGAAGTACCTCTAAACAAGGAGGAGGGAGACGTTTTAATAATTGATAACGGACTTCGTCCGGTCCCACAGCTGAATCGGAGGATTTTTGAAGAGCTCTAATAAGCTCTTCAATAGTTAGAGGACAATTATATTCTTCTTGGTTATTTGAACGAATGTTCAGAGACAGGCGTTCTGCCTGAGCTTTGAATCTTTGAAAGTCAGGAGAATAATTTTCTGAGGAGGAATTGAAAGAGAACTTTTCAGCAAGCTTATTTGCTATCTGATCTGGTGTTGCATATTCTTCACCATTAATTATGAGGTGGCTCATTTGAGATGATGTTGATTTGCCTTGGATTTTTTTAAATCATTTCCCATACTTTGGCTGATGGCGTTCGTTCGTTTAACTTAGAGATGTAGTTTTGCCACGTAGTCCTCTTTTTTTTGTCTAATCAGGCGTCTAGTTTTAGCTCTAATAATACGGAAGCTTTCTAGATTTTCCATAGTTGGAAAGGTGTTAAATGTTCGAAGAGCTTTTTTCCTATTCTTAATGGCTTCTTTAACTTCTGCATCATACCAAGGTCTTGTTTGTCTTGGAAGACCTCCCTTAGTTTTAGGGATGGATAAATTGGCGATAGTGATGAGATCTTTAGTGAATTTTTCAATGGGAGAATCATGATTTACATATGAAGTAATTTTTATAAGACTAGACGCTAATTTAATGTAGAGGTCCCAGTCAGCCTTGTCTAATTTCCATCGAGGATGGTTTGGTAGAGAGGAGCTTGATGTGGATTCGAGTACAATGGGAAAATGGTCGCTTCCATGGCAGTCGTTCAAGACATACCAATTGTAATCCAAGAAAAGTTCAGGATCGCTAATACTAAGGTCTATGGGACTGTATGTCCCATGACCAGGATGAAGATATGTAAAAGTTCCGTCATTGTGGAGACAAAGATCATTAGAAGAAATAAAATCTTCAATTACTAACCCTTTATTACTTGTTTGGGAACCCCCCCACATGGGGTGATGCCATTAAAATCCCCAAGTAAAAGACATGGTGAAGGCAATTGTTTGTAAAGATGACTTAATTCATGGATTGTAAGATTGTGACTTGGTGGGATATACAACGAACAGATGGTGAATGTTTTGTGTGATGATATTCGTACAGCAACCGCTTGGAGGTTGCTGTCTATATCGACAGGGGAATGTATAATATCTTGTCTGACCAAGATAGAGGAGCCACCAGAGGCTCTATCATGATTGATGTCATTATAATAATTATGAAAAATATAATTTCTTAGTCTGGGACTGTCAGCCGGCTTCAGGTACGTCTCCTGCAAGCAGAAGACGCAAGGATGGAGATCTGTAGCTAAGATGTTTAATTCATCAAGATTGGCTCTGAAGCCCCGACAGTTCCAGTGTATTATATTATTCATAATTATTTGTTGGATGGATTATTAGTGGGTTTTTTACCAAATGCCCTATTTAGGGAAAATTTTGAAGGTTTTGAAGGTTGTGATGAAGATTTTTTTTTCCCCGGGGGAGAAGTGAATGCAGAAGATGGTTGGGCCCCAGACGAATTTTCATTCGGAGAGGCCCTTTTCCGGGAGTTCCCGGGAACATTGATTCTTGGAGGTGGTGGTGGAGGAGATTTGGCTGCACCAGTTCCCATTGAGTTAGTGCTAATCTCTTGGGTGCCGGTGCAGCCCCTGTCAAGGTCTGGAGTGTAGGATTGTCTTTGGTCTTGGTGACTGGAGGTCCGTCGTGGAGAGGGTGTGTCCAGAGGAGTTTTGTTCTCTCCACTGTCACCTTCTAATCTGTTTCTCTGACTGTGTGACTTGTTAATGGAGTTTCCCTCCAGCTGAAGCCTTTTTCTGGGTGAAGCATGCTGTTTGGGACTCGGGTATCCTGCCATTTCAGCATAGCTGGGAGTACCCGAGTTCCGCTCAACACGGCGTCTCGCTTCAGGGAAAGAAACGGTCAGGCTAACCTTCAGCCTCAGAATTTCTTTTTCTTTCAGCCACTGTTTACAGTTTCTACTGTATGAAGGATGTGCTTCATTACAATTCACACAGTGAGGAGGGGCCGAGCAGGGTTCTTCCTTAGAATGTGTGTGGTCTTCTGCGCCACAGTGCCCACAAATGTCTTGTCAGCGACACCATTTACTTAGGTGCCCAAAACGCTGATATTTATAGCAGCGTCTTGGGTTGGGGATATAAGGACAGACCTTACAATGTTCCCGTGTGACATAGACACTACTGGGGAGTGTAGTATCAGAGAAGGTCAGGACAAGCAACTCACGATTGTCCCTCTGCGCAATTCAATGGAGTGTGTGTGTGTGTGTGTGTTTGTTCTTTACGTCTCATCAGCACCTTGTTGGGCTATTTAGAGACATCCTTGGTTTGTATCAAGAAAGTTAATTCGGTTGGATTGTTTTTGGTAATTATTTTGTGTTTTCTGTCTTTGTCTTCATGTTCGTTTGTCTTTGTATTTGTTCTTTTATCACTTTCTTTGCATGAAACAAAAAATCATGTTGAATCAAAACAATAATGGCTCCATAAAAATCGTCTGTGAAGTCGTGCTGAGTGACTAGATCAAGTACTTCTTTTTTGGTTGCAAAGGTGTCTGGTGGCCAACTGTGCATCCTTTGGTTAGTTCGCTCAGTCAGTTTGGCACGCAGTCTGTCAAAGCCAAGCATTGGTACCAGATATGAAACTGCCAGATTCAGGTATTTTTGTACAAACATTGGTCGTTGAATGTCTCCATTTGGTACTCTTCCTTGAAGGTAGCGGAGAAGAAATTCTCTGTAAGAGATCTGTTCTGGTACTGGCTTGTCTTTTCCTTTGTCAACTGGTTGTCGTTCCTTTTCGATAATTTCTTTCTTTCGTTCTGGTTCCTTGTCTGGTGAATGGTCTTCCCTTACTTCCTCTTGACTCTCGGCTGTTTCTTCCTTCTGTGGATTCTCTGGACCTTCTTCTTTTTCTTCTTCCTGTGGAACCTCCGGAACCTGTTCCTTTTCTGCCTCTTCATCTTCTGCTTCCATGGATTCATTGTCGGGTGTTGTGCTTCTGTCATCATCGGCCTCATTTGTGTCTGTTGTAGTTGTGTGTTCTTCGTCCATCGCTACCTCATGAGGAGCTGTGGCTCCAGGTGATGGGTTTGGTTGTTCAAGGTCTGCCTGGGTTGTAGGCCGTTGTGTAGTGGTTGTTGTCTGTGGAGTGGATGTTTCAGTTGTTCTTCCGGAGTGTCTGTTCGTGTCTTCTATGTTGTCTGTGTGTTGTTGGTGTGATCTGTTGATGCTGTGTTCTTCGAGTTGTAGCCTTCGTCTGGGTGTTGAATGATGTTGAGGTTGTGGATATCCCGCAATGTCCGCATAGCTGGGAATTCCTGAGTGCTGTTCCACAATCCTTCTCGCCTCTGGAAAAGATATCGCTTGAGTTGCCTTCAATGTGAGGATTTCTTTTTCTTTTGTCCACTTTTTACACGTTTTGCTGTAAGAGGGGTGATCCTCCTTACAGTTAACACAAAGAGGAGGGGATGTGCAAGGGTGATCTTTTGATTGGGTGTGGTCTTGGGATCCACAGTGTCCACAAACTTCTTGTCTTTGGCACCACTTGCTCAGATGACCGAAACGTTGACATTTAAAACATCTTCTGGGGTTGGGAATATAAGGTCGTACCTTGCACCGTTCCCATACAACTCTAACACTCTCAGGAAGAGTAGTGTCTGAAAAGGTCAAGATAAGAAGTTCTCTATGATCCCTCTGCGGGATGCGATGAAAATGTACAACGTCAGTAAAGGTTTCAAACCACTCTTGTAAGTCGTCGTCAGAATTTAAATAGCTAAGTGAGGAGAAAACCACCCCCTTACAAGTGTTTAATGTACGATGTGGCTCGACTATAGTCGGAGTTCCTGCAATACTTGTCAGCTCAAGGAGTCTTTGTGTTTGTTCGTCATTTCTAGTTTTAAATAGGACAGTTCCATCTCTTTGTTGTGTGGTTTCTGCAGGTTCTCCGACTTTTTGAAGAATTGTCTTGTAGATCGCAAAGGGAGAAAGTTTGCTCGTTGGTTTTAGCACAATGTATCGGTGTCGGTATTCTGACTTCCGTGTGGTCGTTGGTCGATTTAGAAGTTCCGGGTCGATGCAGTCATCCGAAGATGACCGCTGCCGTTTTAGTCTGGACTGTGGATTTGAAAGAGAATAGGCCATAGGATATTTGGTGTTTCATCCCCCATGTACCCCACCCACCAAGGAGCCCAACAAGGGGAGACCAATATGGGTAGGGCTGAGCCCAGTACCCTAGTCCCAGGGATACATGGGGGATATACTCGTAGAAGGCTTGGTAAGAAATACAGCTGCAATCATATTAAAAACATGGCCAGCATATAGACTTGGTCAAAACCTTCTTTGATTGACCCATTAGCCATGGCCAATAGGACCGAAGTCCTAATGACAACATGACAAGCCGATTGACTGGACCGGGCCAATCCAGCCTCCCGTCTAGGAGAAATCCAGGCCAAAGTAGTGTATTGTATGGGAGGGACCAACTTAGTCCCTTTCAACTCAACTACCAGGACCCCTTCATCCTCCGACACGGGTCGCAACCCACGGCAAACAGGTTGCCCCTTTTCCGTCGAGGAGACGTGTGCAAGCGCACTGTCCCGTGTTGGCCACTAAGGATACAGGATTTCACCTATAGTGTTACCACTCACCGCCACGAGGAGGCCCGAGACCTGCGGGGGCCGGAATTTGGTGGAACTGAATGACGTCCGTACAGGTGTGAAACCATTCTTTAAGGTCCTCGTCAGTGTTGGAGTGGCTTATTGTTGAGAAAACCACTCCCTCACAGGTGTTCAGGGAGCGGTGAGGCTCAACAGTTACCTCGGTGCCAGCAATGCTTTTCAGCCCAAGAAGTTTTCTAGTTTGTTCTAAGTTCTTTGTCTTGATCAGGATGGATCCATCATGTAATTGGCTGGTTTCTTCCGGCTTACCGATCAGATCTAGTATCGGCTTATAGATGGCAAAAGAGGACAACTTTTTCGTGAGTTTTATTACAAGAAATCGATGTCTATACTCCGATTTTCTTGCACTGAATGAATCAGGCAGGTCCGTGTCAATGTGGTCATGTAATGATGGCCACTGCTGCCTTAGTGGAGATCCTTGTGAGTTTGTAAGAGAATGAGCCATAAGAAAAATAGTTTTTCATCCCCCATGTTCCCCACCCACCACGGAGCCCAACAAGGGGAGACCAGTATGGGTAGGGCTGAGCCCAGTACCCTAGTCCCAGGGATACATGGAGGATATACTCTCAAAAGGCTAGTCAGTACTACGGCCGCAATCATAGTACGGGACATGGCCGGCACGTATACTTGATCATAACCTCCGTTGATTGGCCCATCAGCCATGGCCAAATAGGACCAAAGTCCTAATGACAACATGACAAGCCGATTGACTGGACCGGGCCAATCCAGCCTCCCGTCTGGGAGAAATCCAGGCCAAAGTAGTGTATTGTATGGGAGGGGACAACTTAGTCCCACCCACCTCAACTACCAGGACCCCTTCATCCTCCAACACGGGTCGCAACCCACGGCAAACAGGTTGCCCCATTTCCGTCGGGGAGACGTGTGCTTGCGCACTGTCTCGTGTTGGCCACTAAGGATACAGGATTTCACCTATAGTGTTACCACCCACCGCCACGAGGAGGCCCGAGACCTGCGGGGTCTCAAAGATATTGAACAACCATCTCTCAATCATTTAAGCTGACTCAGTTAATCCAATTTTACATTGAAACATGGGAAGCTCATCTACTTACCAAATATTGAATTGAAATAATATGAAGAATAAAATGAATTTTTCTTACACGCATAAATTGATACCCATGCCATGCAGGTGTTCGGCCAACACTGCACATTATATCCACAAAGCAGAAGTAAATCTGTGAAAAAGTCAAATAAAGCTCAGAAAGAGGGATTGCTTAGTGAAAGCTGGCAATAGGACTTAGGTCAGGCTGGTCAGGCACCTAAATTGCACAGCAGAGATTGTGTCTATTTGTGAAGTTTCCAGGAATGGATTCTCTCCAAGTCAAGTCTAATTTTGGCTATCTTTCTGACAACACAATTGATTAGACGCACACATAACATCAAGAATTTGTTACCAAGGAAACCAATCAAGATTCCAGGGTAAAAATTCAGTTTCATTCTGCGAGACTGGCGAAGGTGAATTTTGGATAACAGATCATACAGTGCCGCCTGTAAGTAAGTAAAACGCATGATATTGTGCCATTGCATCAATGTTAAACATCCTTAACCAAAATGCTTCTGGAAGGACGAATTCTCATCCGATGAGAGGAAAACATTTTGGGTCATAAAGGCCGATATGTGAGGCATGTGGGATAAAAATAGCAGCCAATTTTCTTTGCTGTATTTGGAGTTAGGTATGGGTCAAAGTCTTTGATAAGTAAGTGAAACACAAGCCCAATGTTAAACATAGGGAAGGGTGGTTCACTTACTTATCAAAGACTTTGACCCATACCTAACTCCGCAAACAGCGAAGAAAATGGGCTGCTATTTTTATCCCACTTGCCTCACACATCGGCCTTTATGACCCACTTCGTTTCCCTTTCATCTGATGAGAATTCATGCCTCAACAAGCTGTTTGGCTGAGGATGTTTAGCATTGATGCAATGGCACAATGTCAAGCGTTTCACTTACTTACAGACGGCACTGTAGATATTCTGAGCAGCAAAAATCCAACTATCAAAAGCATAACCACAGATATATATAGCACACATTGACAGAGAGACAAGTAACACGATTTCACCATAAAAATAAAATCCGTGTCAGCATATCTATTTCTAAATTCCATTTGGCAAAAGTTATGAATTGAAAGATAATCTTATGTTCGATTCGTGAAAATATTACCCATTATACCATATTGTGGGAGCACTATTTTTTTTCAGATGAAAAAATAAATGTGATTTGACATATTTCCAAACGCTTTAATAGAATACGACACAATCACAAAAAAAAGAAAGGGATATCTATAGATTCACACAACACAAATGTGTAACAGTTTTTATTTCACAAAATTTTTCTTTTTTCAATATAAATTGCTTGGGGGGAGGGTTGGTCTAGTGGCAGCAACTACCTTGCAGAGAACGAGAGGACAGTTTTTGGGGTATTTGGAAACTGTGAAGACCCATGGACCAAGGGGGAAAGGATATGAACGTTGTTTTTTTTTCAGATTCCTGAACAAGAGCTCATTTCAGATAATGTCTCTGCGTTACCTAATCTACAGTAGTACTATCAAAGGCCCAACAGGCGAATCCTTACTTTTTTCTTCAAATCGCTTCCATCAAATACAGAACCAGTTCAGTCCAGGCTAACCATTCAGAGCTGGAATTGAACCTGGGGAAAGTGATTAAAAGACCAGAACATTGTCAACTGAGCTGACTAGGGTGCATCATCTGCCCCTATATCTTCAAAACATCATGCACTTTTGCATGATTGTTCCCTTGTATCATAAAAGAAGCCCTGTAAAATTTTATGAAAAAATTCTAATGGCAAAGGGTGGCACAACAGCCTTGAAATTTCAGTATTAGGTCATATTTTAGCGATTCGCGGTTATAAATAATATTGTCAATTTTAAATGAAATGATTTTTGAATGGCACAGTTAGATTCCTTAGAAAGAGAGCTTTAATTTGAATACCAACATCAATTGTTTCCATTCAGTAGAAGTCAAAATTGAGTTGAGATATTTTCATTTTTATCGGGTAAAATGTGATAAATCAAAAAAAGGATGTCAATATGACTTTGGGAAGTCATAGAAGTCTACAAAGTGGAAACATGGTGTACTACATCATCTGATAAAACCTTGATTGCATTATGATGTGGTCAAAAGAAAAAGAGATGCAGAACAGTGTCACAACAAACTGTTGTATTTCTCATATTTACATGTAATTTATGAAAATGTGCACATATGAATTTGATGAATAACTATCTGGAAAAAATTGTCGATATCCTACTTTCTTTAGCAAAGTGTTCCTTATGTTTTATTCTAACAATTACGTCACAGTTAGGCAGAAGTTGAGCTTTTAAGTTGATTTTTCCAAACATTCTGTCATAATAGTCAGAAACTTTCAGCTTTCCAAAAAACTTAGGCATGAGAAATTTTCAGAAATATAGCTTTCTACCATTCAAATTAAAGACAATTTTCTTCTTAGAATAATGGCATATGAATTGAAATCATACAGACAAGCATAAGTTAGATATTTCTAACCACGACTTTTCAAAGCATAATTTTTTGACAATTTTGGACTAAACTTTGACACAAAAGTGCCACCCTAAAGCCACATCGGATCTAATTGAAATTTTGCAGAATGTGTTTCTATGGGCAAAGGTACAATATGGTAAAAGTGCAAATTAATATTTTAATTTTTTCATTTTTAGGGGGCAGACGATGCACCCTAGAGCTGACGTACCCCCTCTTCAAAAACAGAAAGAGCATCTTAGGGGCAGGGCAGACCATTTAATATCTAGGGAGTTTTAAAAAAAAATTCTTGCTCAGGATTGGTGAAATAAATAAATTCTTGCTTGGCAGTCTTGAAATGAATAATTTTTGGTGGGGGTTTTTCCTCAGAAGGTGTTGCTTGATTTAGGCATGAATATCTGGAGACTTCTACACTTGAAATAAATAATTACAACAGCCCTTACCATGAAATAAATCGTTTCCCACCGAGGAAAACTCCAGCCCCCCTAATTATTAAATGGTCTTCCCCTTACAATATTTTTCACATGCAAACAAACTTTAGCTGGTTCAGATGACTGTAAATTACCTCTCTTTTATGAAAGAAAGTAGCGACATGCAGGGCTTTGGAGTCGGGTAGTAAGTGAACCGACTCCCGACTCCTTTGGCTTTCTGAAAAGCGACTCCGACTCCTTAGGTCTCCTAAATTCCGACTGCGACTCCCGACTCCGCTTATCGGCATTATTTCACACAAATATTACATGATTAACAGGGGGCAAAAAGTACTTCCACAAATTTTTCATTGGTTTTTGTTCTTGAATACTTGTTTAGGAAGCTTTGCTTAAAATTCAAGATACATTTCACTTTGTTGTAACTGGGTTTTTGTAAATTATAATAATTATTTCTAACTAGCCAGGAGTCACCAAATTAATTTTCGACTCTGACTCCACCTGAAAATCAAAGTTCGACTCCGACTCCACCCAAAAACCTCCCTCTCCGCGACTCCGACTCCAAAGCCCTGGCGACATGCTTCTTGGTAAAACCATAATAATTATGACAAAAATAGACTAACTCATATTTCCAGAAATGACTCATGATATCAGTAACCTGATTATCTGAAGTTTGATAAACAAGTCCCTGTGGACTGTGGTTAATGTAATAGATGAAGCCTCTAAAGTGCTCTGTCAAATTTTTTTCCGATCTTATTACTCAGGTGGAATTAAAAGTATCAAAAAAGGTCATCTACCAGGACTTCAGAAGTAATTGATATCCGATTTCATTAATATGTAATTTGTTTTGTCATGTGTCGCCTAATAAAAACGGCACTGCGACCACTTCTAACTTACTCACTTGTCTCCTTGTTTGTCCAATATAGGCAGTTTCAAAATCTTATCACCTCAACATGCAGTTATGTCAAGCAAACTCCTTGTTGAGTAAAAGTTATTTTAAACCAACCAAAATTGGCTTCGTTACTTGTCAGAATACGTTTAAAAAAGGTATTGTCAGAAGGAAGCTACTGCAGTTAAGCGAGAGCATCAACAATATGTATGTATGTTGAAAATGACACTTTAGCATATACACTATAAAATTCGAATTTTTAATTAGCTTTTTCTGAGTTACGACAAAGGACAGATTATCATAACTTACTGTCCTTGTCATATTTATCTTGAATCCAAAGTTCTTTTCTGTGAATTGTGAAACCAACTCACTCAATAATTTAAGCTAACTCAAAATTTGAAACTTCGCGGTGTATCTAATCTTGGCCTCAAGGGAACTCTGGTTTTGAGCAACATGCAAAGGCTGTGTAGGCATACAAATGTATCTTGTCATATCTGTGATGCAAATGTCACTGGCCTGGAGGATATAAAAATATATCATTTGGCGTGTGATTTTATTTTCAAAAAGTTGTTCTTAAAAAAAAGAACAGTAATAAAAAAGGTTAACTAAATTGTCCCTAACCATTGGTGCATATTACATGTATCTAACAAATGCTCAACCCAGCCAGTTAGCTGCAGACGCCGTAATTGGGAACAAGTATTTCTTGATTGACACAGCACTCACCTAGGAGGTCACAAGTTACTTAATGACAAATTGACAGTTCACTGCAATGCAAGGGATAGGGCCTGTTGTGAGGTCATTGATGGTTATCTAATGACAAACATAATTCGAGACAATTAACCATGAGCAACAATCTGCAAAACATCACGTATACCTGGGCCTCAAGGTCGCTCCAGTTCTTCGAGACATGCTACGGCACACATTCTGTTGCGAATGATAGCCTATGAATAGCTTTCAAGCTTCAAGTGCAAAACCAAAGCAATTGCAAAACAAAATAATGATCTTGAGTAAATTGACAACTTCAGAACATGACACAATGGCAAATTGAACAGATCTAATATCACCGAGTTGATAGGTTTCAAAGATTAAATCTTGCGACAAAAATACTGTGAGTCATTTAATTCTCTTTGGGCCAAGGCCAAAGCTTTAGAGAAATTTGCTGCAGCACGTCTGACTTATATCTTCTTTCTGCGCTTGATGCAAAAGCCTCCTACGCTACCACTCCTACACTTTACCAAGAAACTAACAAATTGAGTCACGTCTATAACATTAGTGCGGCAAACAACTTAACAGTCTGTTACTTTGATATAGAAAAAGAGTGGACTGTTGCACAATGAAAAATGGCACTTCATGTGTCATCATGCTGATGATTTGTCATGATCATACCCAATACATGTACTTTCAATGTTAATTTGATTGAAGGAGACTTATCCTGCTTGTTGGTGACAGCCAAACGAAAGGATTATGCATCTGATTTTCACTCTAAAATCAGTTATGACAAGTCAAATGGCCTTCTCTTGATCATGACTAATCAAACAGCCTCTATGTTTCCCAAGTTGAAAGTAGAGAAGATGACACTTCATCGGCTATCATGAGTCACAAAGTACATTTTTCACAGTGAACTGGTCCTATAATTTGTTCTATATAAAAGTGACAGACTGCAAATGAAACATTTGCACAATTTATCCAACTATGTTTCCTTCAAATTTTCTTCCTTGACTGAGAGCATGATGTCATGCTGAGTCTGCTGTTGGTGATCTTTATGTTTGGCAGTTTTAAAGTTTACTCAACCAAACAGTGGTAATCAATACCACATACCCGACTAATATTCATCCATATCAAACAATTATTCCTAGCTATTACATGTCAGTGTTTGGTTAAGTGGTCCTTAACTGCAATTTTCCAAATATAAGGATGACCGACAAATAGCCTCAACAAGACATCATCCATTCAGACAATGAAGCAAATGTTTATCGTTCATCCTTACGTTTGGATAATTACAGTGCAGGTGATTTAATTACCACGCGATTCAGGTCATTCACAGTTGGCAGTGAGGAATCAATGCAATGCTTGTAATAACTACGTTTGATCCGTTATCTGTTGGACGTTCTTTTGCTCCTAGAACAACCAGATTAAGCAAAAATGCTATGTATTTAGTAGGCAAAGAATCTAAGAATCGCGCACTAATTAAATTGCCTATAAAAATCACTAAACCAAACATACCACTGTTTGGTTTAGTGATCTCTAAAACTGCCAAACATACAGATCACCAACAGCAGACTCAGCATGACATCATCTATTCAGTCAACGAAGAAAATTTGAAGGATACACAGTTATTGTAGAGTTCAATTAATGATCAACATCATGATGAAAATATAGAGACTGTGACTGAGGATGTGACCTAACTCGTAAGAAAAAACTTGCATCCGAACATTTCGCAACACAACAGGATCAGTCTTTCTTTTTCCCATTAACCATATTTTGTTTAAAAATGTTTACCTGAGTAACATTCACGAAAATCTTTCTCGACATCCCCATGCCTCTATTGAGTCCAACTGCAGCATTTTTATGAGGATAAAAACTCAATGAAAAGGAAATATATCTGTTCTTCTAACGGGTGAACATTGTGCCTTTATGTCACTTCAATCCAAGTGAAGGATCATCTCACAGAGGCAAAGTGTATGTTTACCTGATACAAGGTTCACTGTACTTGCAATTTTTACCTGATACAAGGTTCACTGTACTTGCAATTTTTACCTGATACAAGGTTCACTGTACTTGCAATTTTTACCTGATACAATGTTCACTGTACTTGCAATTTTTACCTGATACAATGTTCACTGTACTTGCAATTTTTACCTGATACAATGTTCACTGTACTTGCAATTTTTACCTGATACAATGTTCACTGTACTTGCAATTTCAGTTACCCGTCTGCAAAAACAGAGCTGCAATTAAATATTGGCTTCATCGGATATGAAATTATCCACAAAGCGTTCTTAAGTTGCAATTGATTCTGAAAGGTGCAACATAACACTTCATTCACTAATGTACTGTAAAACTGGCAATAATCACAATCACAGTAGGCAGCATGTTGTTTTTGTACATCGAATGGGATTCATGAGCTTCAGTGCAAGCGATTAACCTCTTTTTAACATGCTCCACCAAAAATTATGACGCAGAAAACAGAACTTGGTTTAAGACATGCCAAAAACCTAGAAATACCTACTTTCTGGTCGGAGGGTCAAAATAGTACATGTCTAATCAACAAATAGTTCATCGCTGACAAATTTGCACACTCCCTTCCATTTTGACCAATAGATCTCTCCATGACCAAAGACTGACTTAACATTAGTGGTTGGACATGAAGCAAGCTTATATGACATTATCATTGGACCTTGTAAAGTCTGTTACCCGAGGCATGTTCATACAATATTCATTTAATTTATTTCAGTGGTGTGTTCAAACTTGTGAATACATAGTCTTGACTGTTTTTTCTTATTTGGTCAAATAAAAAGACGATTTATGCAAATCGCCCGGACACCGAAATCCAAAATTACCAAGAAATTCGATATAGCATTTCTCAATGATTTTATATATGTTTTATGTATTTTCTTGATATCTTCAGATTGTCAATACTACTTTTTATTTAGATAAAGAGAAAATGTTCAAAAACCACAAGATTGCTTAAAGCGTACAATGAATAACAGGCAAATTGAATTGTTTGAATCCAGCTGGGTTTAGAGCTTTCATTACTTTTAAAGCATATGTAAAATTTATACATGTTAAATCCACAATCTACCAAAATAAAAACACAATGTTCACAAAGACGAATGGTCAACTTACCTGTTTGCGAATGTTGGTAACATGCAGTTATATCTTCAGCAGTGTTCTTGCGCACAGATCTTACGATGAGCAGAAATGATCCAACTACCTTGCACCATCCTTCTGTCACCTTTGAGTTCTAGTGGAGTTTGCGAATGAGTGTATGAGAATTGAGCACAGGTAGTTCTGTTAGACTTGGCGGGCAAGTGCAGGCAGCATGGAAAAAGTTACCTCATAAAGCAGTCACGCAGAAATCATTCTCTTAACTGCCTGTCCTTCCGTACCTGTGTGTTGGAGTAGTCAGAGTAACATGAGTGCCGATCACAGGTAATTCTGTCAGATCTTGCGGTCAAGTGAAGGTACCGCGGAAAGAGTTATCTCATAAAGCCGTCACAATGCAATAATCCGTCTCTTGCATTATCAACTGGGTGCCCTTATGTACCTGTGTGTTGCAGAGGAGTGTAATATAAGTGTGGATCACAGGTAATTCTGTGAGATCTGGTGGCCAAGTACAAGTACCGCGGAAAGAGTTATCTCATAAAGTGGTCACCATGCGGAAATAAGTGTCTCTAACCCTCCATCCTGTCGTATCATGCTCATGATATATGATGCTAGAGGAGAGTTCATTCCAGTATGATAACATGCTGATATATTTCATCAATGAAACTTCAGTTTATGATATGATGTTGGTTGACCTGATATGTTTCCTCGGCTCAAACTTCAGTTAATAATATGATGTTGGTTGAGCTAATATGTTTCCATAACTGAAACTTCGAAACTTTACTCTATCAGCTGCAAATTCAGCTCTTCTGTTACTTGGCTGAGCCGAGTCCTCCGGAGGTCCCTGTTTCTTACTCAACATATTCTATAATGCATTTTACTATGTTGCAACATGTGATTATATCCATATCTACAAAAACTCAGTTGCAGGTTAAGATTATTAAGCTGATGTATACGTCTTTTAACAGAACCATTCCCAAACTACAGGTTCCGCTCATCTGCTACCTGACCGAGATGTCACCTTGAGAAGGTCAGTGTCTCTCACTCTATAAAATCCTACCATGTGAGATCAGAGGTGATCTTGACCATTATTATACGCACCTCAGTTGCACGTCATACGATAGTCCGCGACTGTGCTTAATTAAGCTTCTCTGCTTCCAGTGTCTATTTTTCATCTGAAATTACAGGTGACTCACTCCATGCATTGTCCTTACTTGCAAGTAATGTATGCTAAACGCTCCTCCCTCGACACAAATTAAGTTCACTCGCTTCCTTGACTGAGCTGTTGCTGTGTCAGTCAGCGTCTCTAACTCTCCTATAAGTTGCTTCCTCACAATTACAGTAATCTGTCCATTATAGTATGAGCCCAGTTGCAAATCAAATGATACGGTATATCTCATAAGCAAATATATGCCTCTTCAACCAAATCTGCAAATGTTCATCCCTCGGTTGCAGAAGTCAGCTCATCGGCATCCTCTTCTGAGATATTACGTTGCGCAAGTCTACGTCCCTGCATGTCAAATCTCTACAATTTGCTTACTTTCAAGAAACATCGAAAGATAACAGGCAATATTGTCATTTTCTGCAAGCTCAACTGCAACTCACACACGTTGGATAAGCCGATATGCCTCCTTGACTGAATCTTCAAATGTCTGTCCCTCAGCTACACTCATCTGCTTCCCTGACTTAGATTTACCTTTGAGGTCAGGGTCTCTTTCTGTAATTTGCTTCCTTATGCACAAGAGATCCTTATGAGATCAGAGTTGTTGCTCTCCATATCCGAATGAGTCATATATACGTTTAATGCTTGACTCTCAGCAACAAATTCAGCTTATCTGCTACCTTGATGGAAAAGTAAGCTCCCTTCATATTGTCTATTATAGCTGCCAACTCACTCATCTCAACTCTGCTTTAGAGCAAAAACAACAGCATAAATCATCAAATGTTCAATTCTCGACAGAAAAATGTTCCTCCTTGACTGAGACTTTACTTCATACATGTCTAAATCTCTGTCATTTGCCTTCTTATTCATATCATATCCTTATATGAAAGGGATCACAGGTGCGACTCTCCATATAAGCACGAGTCTTGTTGCATGTTTTTAAAAAATATTGGGTCAAATGTTTGTCTCTAAGCAGCGGATTAGGTTTATCTGCTTCCTGATTTTACTTTTAGCGGGTCAGTGTCTGTGACTATTCGTAAATTGTTTGCTTATGCATATGATATCTTTGTATGAATGAGATCACAGGTGCTGCTCCCCATATCCGAATGAGTTCAGTTTTAAGTCTTGAAATTATGTAAAATGTCCCTTAGCAGCAAATTCAGCTCATCGCTTCCGGATTTTACTTTTTGTAGGTCAGTATCTCTTAATTTTCTCCCATTATGCATAAGAGATCCTTATGAGATCATAGTCGTTGCTCTCTATATCCGAATGAGTCATATATATGTCAAATGTTTGTCTCTCACAGCTTATCTGCCACCTTGACGGAGTTGTAACTCCCTTGATAAGGATGCCAACTCACTCTGCTCACCTCAACTCCACTGCAGAGCAGGAACAACAGCATGATGCTGACTCCATGGCAACAATGCTCCTTCTCCAGTTGCAGTGTCATGCAGGAGCTTGTGCAGGAGCTTATGCAATGACAGCGCTCAGTAGGTGACACGTGCCCTCTGCCAGGCTAATGAGGCGCACCTGCACTGTTCAAGAATGCTGTGAAAAAAATTATGTTTATCTTTTGCTATATTGGCACTTTGAAGCAACGGCTCCGGAGTTAAAGGTTATCGCTCTATGTACACATGTATAATGCACATACATGTATTTTATGAGCCAAAAGACCACCACCTCACAATAAAAATATAGTATAGGATCCTTTAACCACGATAATGAGACTCACCGACGCTCTTCAAGAATTAAGTAAAAATCACAGTTGGTGACTCGTGCACGAGCCTTCTGATCATTCAATTGATAGACATGAACACTTCAGAGTAAGCAATTCCAGTCATGGTCTAGTGGTCACAGTATACTCAGCATGTTGGAAATTCATATTTATAAGCATTTCTGGACTCCTCCAATCACCTCATTCAAAAGAATATCATAAAAAACTTACTTGGAAAGAGCCTGGTGTTTGTAAGACATTGGGAAGTAATCCAATTTTCATGTTAAAATCCAAGCTTCAATGCAACTGACTAGAGCCTATGACCAAAGTCAGCTGAAAATGAAAATAATGATAGCTCCGCACACATAAGGTCCAGGCACCAAAAAATGAGCAAAATGAATCTTCTATATTTTGAGTATATAAAAATGATATTACTTTAGTTTGTTTCTGCATTTAGATTGACATTTATTTTGGTGACATTCGCAATTAAGAAAAATGTAGGAATAAGGAGAAGAAATTTTAAAGGTCACATGACCCCGCAGTCGGAGGATCCGGAGGGATCGAGGGATCATTAATTTAATTTGAATTTATTTAATCAAACATAAAAGTTACATTAGTGGAGTTAATTTCTGTACTTAAATTTATAGTTACTTTGGTGACATTTGCTATGTAAATTATTAATTTTTTTTCCCTCATTAATGTTCACATAGTATGCAGTGCACATTACCGTGCTATTTTTGTAAAAGAGTGATGTACAGATCTGCATGAGATGCACGGGCTCAGATATCAAGAAATAGACAAAGAGGTATGGCCGTATGAAGGCTTGTGATCAGATGGTAATTTCTAGATTTGTTTAGGCCTATGAGGACATTAAACTAAAGCAAAGACGGCATACGCAGGATACTATACAGAGGAAACCTCCTGGTGAGTACTGAGTATGTAATTATTTTAGTTTAAGTTGGTGGCGCATTTTTGGTTCATGATCATCAATGTCTGTAAAACAAACTTTTGCCAATTATATGCTTTGATGGATGAGCTGCTTCAAATTTGGCCTCCACAGGTCGGCCCATTTCACTTCAGATAGCTGGTACAACCATAAATGCGACAAAGGAAAAATAAGTCACTCACAGGAAATATAACTTTATTGGCGTTGCAATCACTATTGGAATTTATTATATATTACCGCAAAACAGAAAAAATGTTGTCCCATAACAAGATATATTCACAAGTAGGCCAAAAGACATTTTCAGCATAAATCTGAATATTTGAATTAGCAACATTCCAGCTAAATGTTGTGACATATTTCTATTTTAACTTAATCACAATTATTGATTCTTACTATACATCTCATACAAATGAAAATTATGTATCTATGTTACTTTAAAAATACTTTTATGATTTCAAAAAAGCTGAAATAAATGCGGATTGCAGATAATGGAAAAATTTGCAAAAACTATGATGCCATAAAACAATAGGCTGAGCAAGATACAATTTGAGCATTATTGACAGACCCATAATTATACTTTTTTGGATGTTTCCAATTATATAAATATACAGTCTTGGAATTAATAACTTATGTATTGTTGCATCCAATATGTGGAGTTCATCAGTATATCAGACTTTTCATCTCAGGTTGATTGATGAATATCAATATCAAAGGGCACTGTTGTCTAATGCAGCGATGTCACATCCCACTGCGCAGGGCTTTAGATTCTAGTCAAGAGTCGGAGTCGCGTGGAGCTGGAGGCTTTTTAATGGAGTTGCAGTCGGAGTTGGAGTCAAGATTTCCAGGTGGAGTCATGGTCGGATTTGAAAATTTGATAGGGGATTCATGACTCCTAATCCAATTAATATAATTTACAAAAACTATTTTACAAAAACGTGAAAAACATACCATTTTTTACACAAAACTATTTCAGCAAGTGTTCATGTGCCAAATCCCGTGAAAACTTTGTAGAATTAATTTCTCACCCCTGTTAACCACATAATATTTGTGTGCAATAATAGCGATAAGCGGAGTGGGGAGTCGGAGTTGTAATTCAGGAGACCTAAGGAGTCGGAGTCACTTTTCTAATTTTACGCCAAAGGAGTCGGGAGTCGCTTCACTTATTACACATCTCCGAAGCCCTATCACTGTGTCCACTTTATGATCCATGGCGGCGTCATCCTGGAAATAATAATTATAAATATTTACTAATTTTGTACATGACACATCATCAGATTAAATTGCATGAATAATAAAAATTCACTTCTTGAAATAACCAAGTTGTTTCAGTTAACAGAGTTTGTATATCTTTTAAAGTGTGTCTGTATTGTTATTAGTATAATCATATTTGACAGAAAAAAGTGTATAATAACATTTTAAATGTACCTGGTATCTATTTAAATCATTGGCAATGGTGTTTTAAATCTATTTCCACGGTAAACCTTCACATACTAGTACTTCAGATTGAAGATTCAGGATCTGCTGATATAATGGGATTCATGTATTCAGACAAAATTCTGAAGTTGGTCTTCTTTTATCTACAATCTAATGAATCTGTATACAATTTACATCATTCCGTAATATGAAACACACATGTGTGAAAATATGCTTATGGAACAATTTAGGCATGACTGACACATTTAACATGTTTGGCTTCCCTTTGGAAATTTTTATGCATAAAAATTATTCAGTTGAGTCGTAATGGTGCACTTGATCACATGGCGCCCCAAAGCCCACTATAAAATCAGTTTAACATTACGATGATGCAGATTTTCTAAACCTGAAATATATCTCATCCTAAACCGGTTGAGGTATATTAAAAAAAATCATAGATGTGCAGCTGATACTACTATAATTACACAGTATAAAAGTTCAGGAATTAAACTAGACTAGATTTCCTTAATATTGCAATAATTTCATTTGTAGGAAATAATGGTGAACATGACAGAATCTGAAGCTGGTTGTTATATTCCAATAACTAAGTGAAGAAGAAAAGTTCTCTAATTTTGAGGCACGTTTCAAGGCATTTCCACCAGATGGCAGCACCAGATTGATTCAGATGATTTCTGCTGGTGTTGAGAAAGAAGTTTTAAGATTGTGTTGTCTAAAATAGAATGATAAAAACTTTTCACAAAACAATGAACAGTAGATATGTGCCATCTCAGTAGATTACAACATTAAAAGTTACAAAATTCATTTTAAAAAATCCATTAAAACTAGTTGTATATAAAAAAATATCCTTCTACAAAAATGACCACACCAACTGTACGACAGACAACACTACAACACAGTGACGGAAAAAGAAAATCTTCTTCATGGGCTCTTTGCTGGAGCAGTAGCAGCCCGAGATTCCAAATCTTTAAAGCTGAAATAGGCGGCTACTGGAGCCTTATTTTGGCAAAAAAGAGCTGGAGGACTGAAAGAGGGAACATGATCACGAATTTCACCACTGATCATTCGGTCAGCTGTAGCAGGGCAGAGCTTCCCCAGTTTGTTTTTAAGGGAGCTCAGCTCCCCAACCTCCCCCGCCATTTCCATCACTGAGTGTCACCCAGGAAATGATGACATATGTTCTGAAGTTTTGCACAAAAGATATATCAGATGGTCTAAATTGATACAAATTCAAAGAAAGAATTAATGGAGAAAATTGCCACATTGGTAAAAAGGCAGATGTCACCTGTTTTTTAGGCATGGAAGCTGACTTGTGTGCTTCAAATCGTAAATTCGATGTGCCTTTTAGGGCGTTAATTTTTTACCTTGCCCCAGATCGGCCCGACTTTGAATTAATTAATTTAAATTGAGCTAAATTTGCCTGGTAATGGAATAAAGTACAGGTTTCAAATCTGTGGGAGATGCACATATCTGTTGGCAGAAAAATGTCTATCTACGGAGTTTTGCTTTGAATTTCATTAGTATTTTAGTCATGAAAATTCATAAGGCTCAATAATATTTTTATATTGTGCACCTTTCTTGACCAAATTCTGGGATGGGCCAGCTAGGAGTGTTTTCTCAAAATTTCCCAAAAAGTATTTTTCTGATCAGGTTGGATTTTCACACATGTTTTCCAATATTTCTTGATTTTAACCTTGTCCGACCTATGAAAGGCTTTGAGCAAACTTTTAAACAAATAACCAAATGTTTACATGTGACTGTTGTAATAATGTGGTAATTGCTTTGGTCCTTCAAATCAGGTATTTGAGGTAGTAGTAAAATAATATTTTACTTGCAGTTGCAGTTTTGGACCACTCTACAGTTTGAATACATCACACGGGTTTCATGCCGTTTAACTTTACAGCTTTATAAGACTTAAGAGTACTTTCTTTTCTGATTTTGAAGCATGCAATAGTCATGTTATCAAATTGTAAGCCATAATTGGCAATATACTCACATGTTTTTTTATCCCTTACCTATGTCAACTTGATGAGCATGTAGTCCATTGAGGTTGCTGAGTATGTATATCTTCAGGCTTTATAAATGAAGCGCAGCCAAACCAAATTATGTATGTTGCATGGTCACATCTGCAAAAGCAATTTTCAAACTACACCACCAACAAAAACAAACAATAGAGAAAAAAAATTGGTTGTGATGCTTTGAATGTTTCATAACAGCTTATTGAAATTTACAGTTCATTTAAAAGAATGAATCATTCTGTATGACAGGTTTAAAATTTTCAGAATTTGCTATCTTTTGTTCGCATGTTTTAATGATAGATACTTTTTTAAAATGTGTTGCTTTTTCTTAACATAAATGAGAACTTGTTTTATTAATGAGACTTAAGAAAATAGAATGATCCATTTAAGGAACAACAGAAACCATACCGCAGCATCCATCATTATATTTGATGATGTCAAGAAGGTGTGCGCTTGTCAGAAAATGCCCCTTTCACAGTAGCCCTAAATTGCATTGCGCCTCTCTTCTCACAGAAAATCATGTTGTTGATAAATCCTGCTGGAATTAAAAGCATCACTGAATCATTTGCAAAACATGAATAATATTCAATATATGCTAGGGTTAATTTTCTACCAAACTTTACTACTAAAATGCCTGTCACTTACATGCTGTGATAAAAACATTAAAAAAAACTTCAGACATTTAAAAATATTTTGGATATAAACCGGTGGATGGAATCACTGTGATGAAACAGTTTTGTTCATGGGTTTTCTGATTTAAAGACCATTATTAAAATTATAAAACCTCAATGGGTATTACTTGTGTTTTCTGTACTTTATGAATGAACTTGGCATTGTCCAATATAATTTTTTGTATAATAATATTGTACTGACAGTTGATCATGTTGATATACTCACTGAAATTGATCCATCCTGGCATTGTGCAGGCTAAATGTACAAATAATTCTCAAAATGTGTGTCTTTCAGCCAGTGCTATTGTTGCACCTGTTTGTAAATAAGATAGAAGACATGTGAAATAAATCTTAACAGTTTATCAATTAGAAGACAAATGTTGTGCTCTTAATGGCAGGTTAGATTGTTGAATGTTGTTTGTGACAGCTACTGGTTAGTTGGATAGATCAACAAAACAGTTTGAAGCAGCTTACACAAGTGCAGAAATGTCAGCTGATTACCAATATCTGTAAATTAAATATGCTCAATCATCCTGAGAAATAAAATTGAAAATTCAAGAATTTTTAATAGAAATTTAGGCAGTTATATATACCTATGACAACAGGTTCACAAAAAAAATAAAAGCATGATTAAATTACAGCTTGCTGAAGGAATTTACTGTCCATTAAAATCTTTAAAAAATAAAGACAACAACCACTTACTGTAATATTGTTTTCCATAATTTCCCATAGCCTTTTCACCTTTCTCAACAATGTGGTTTATTTCCAGTGCTGGTTTGACATTATATATAGTAGGAATGCTGTGTCCACTGGTAATCTTGCACTTGACCAGCATGTTTTCAGTGCCTGACATGCTGGGATCAAATGATCCTCAGTCATGCTTGACGGGTGTGGCAGCACTGTAGCCAGTATGCAAATTTTGAAAGTGAAGCTTTTGTACAATTTTCAATAGTTGCTTAAAATTATCCTATGGCAATTTATAATTTGTTAAGCTATATTCAATATATGAAAAGGTAAAAATATGGAGCTTTAAAAAAAAGTTAATAAATAATTTGCCTTTTCCTGACAGACTTCCTGACCTGCTCACTGACTCCTGTTTTACAGGAAATGAAATTGGTCATAGGCTCCACCAAGTTGACGAAAATCACAAGAATAGTAAAATATTATGCAAAAGTGCGAGACTTTGAAGTATTTATGAAAGGCCCAGGTGTGCAAGGTAAGTTTTGTGAACAGAATGCACTATTGCACATATTTGAAAACCATGCCGCTACTGCAAGGGAAGCATTTTGTTGACTGAATCGGGCGACTCTCAGCAATGGAATCGCATGCCCTTAAGTGTTTTTGTCTCATTCTTGATACATCCGCCCATGGACACGTGCCCTCTGCCAGGTTAATGAGGCACACCTGCAGTCCTACACTGTTCAAGAATGCTGTGGCAAAATGTTTTCATCTTTCTCTATTGGACATTCTGAAGCTTCAGAAGCGAGGATGCAGGTGTAAGTTTTTGCTCTGTGTATGTATTTTATTGTCCAGAGGACCACTTTACAATACAATAAAAATATAGTATAGGATCCTTTAACCACGATAATGAGACTCACCGACGCTCTTCAAGAATTAAGTAAAAATCACAGTTGGTGACTCGTGGCCTCTGCCAGGCTAATGAGGCGCCCCTACACTGTTCAAGAATGCTGTGGCAACATAATGCTTATTTTTCTTTACCAGCAGTTTTGAAGGAAAAATGTTGGTGTTTCGGGTTCTTGCTGCAGGTACACATGTATATTTGTGTATTTTTTTTTATTAGCCAAAGACCACTTTTCATAAAAATCATGTATGATACATTTTTGACCTACCATAATGAGGCGTACATGTACCTAAACTCTACAAGAATTAAGAGAAAGTCAGAGTGACACATGCCCTCAGGGTGGGACTGGCGCTCCACATTTTGGAAATCTTAGGCTGACCAAACCTAACTTTTTTTGCAGATGAGGTTGGTATATGAGAGTATAATATTACTCGTAAAATTTCAGCTCATTCTATTGATATTTAGAGGTAGCACATTTCACTTGAAGTTTATAATGTAAATTCCCATTCGCGAGCCCTGAAAAACGAATGATTTTCCAAAAATGAGACTCAGAATTAATACTTTTTCGACCATCAAAAAACCATGGGGAGGGTTGGCATCCATTTTACTATAACATATATTGGAAGGCCACTATTGTGTCATTTTCGTTATATTGGACATAACAGTGTGCAGAGATTGAAAATTGGAAAATGCAAAATTATGCCAGTTTTGAACTGCCTCCAAAAACCCGCCCCAAAGTTTTTGAATTTTGAAAAATATTGATTATGAGTCTCATTTTTGGAAAATCATGCATTTTTCAGGTCTCGCCAATGGGAATTTACACAATAAACTTCAAGGGAAATGTGCTACCTCTGAATATAAATATAATGAGCTGAAATTTTACACTCATACTGTTATATACTAATCTCACCTGCAAAAAGGTTAGGTTTGATCCTCAGACACACCCTAGCCCTCAACCAGGCTAATGAGATACACCAGTGGTGTTCATTCAAGAAAGCTCCTGCAAAATTACAATGTTTCTTCACTTGTAGTTGTGTCGCAAGGATGTAAGTTATCCAGGTCTATGCACTGCACTAGACTAATGGGACACACCTACATTCTTCCTTCAAGAAATCCGTAAAATATACAAAATTGCCTTCACTTTTACAATAGTAATTGGTGCATTCTCAACATCAGGCTAATCAGAGAATTCTCAACATCAGGCTAATCAGAGACGCACTAGGAGTATTGAAGCAAGGATTCAGGTGTAACGTACCAGGATCATGAATGAAATAAAAATAACGTAAATCAACTCTTCTTTTACAGCAGTGGTTATTGGCTAGTGTGAAGCACCTGCAGGTGCATTATCAAAGAATTCTGTGAAGATCAGATCATTTTCCCTCACTATCATTATTAAACCAGGTGTTATGAGTTAGTGTTCTTTACTGGGATAATGAGATAAACCAGCTGCTGCAAACCAATCCCTAAATCATGCTCAATTTTAAAATTGGGCGTGACTATTTCTCCTTTTGGCAAATTATTTAAACTAATTTGCAAACTATTTCCCCTTTGGGCAAAATCCTTCAACTTCGCCCAAAGGAGCAATTTGCTATTCTAACTATTGGCAACCTATTGTTCTTATTGGCACACTTTGCCCAAATGAGCAATTTGATATTCTAACTTTTGGCAAACTTTGCCAATCTCTAAATATATTTTTGGGCCGCTTAGAAAATTAGCAAATGGTTGAATCGTGCCCAATCCTGCAATTATCGCCCATCGCCAACATTATTAAATCGAAGAATCAACTAAATATGTGTGTAAGAGTAAATGATGAAATTGTAAAATGGGTAGATGAGATTTTGTACCTTGGACACATTATTAAGAGAGATAGAACTCAATCAGATATTGATGGTATTAGAAATGATTTTGTTCGTAAATTTAACAGTCTGAACGCTGACATGCGTGATCTAAAGCCATCATTGAAGTGTGACTTATTTCTTAAATATTGTATGCCGCTATATGGAATAATGTTCTGTGACCTTTCAAATAGATGTGAAATGGATATCTTATATAAAGAGTGGCGCAAAGCTATGCGCAGAATATGGAGATTGCCTTATAGGACTCATGGTCGATATTTGTCGCATATTGCAGATTGTAAACCAGTTAGCGTAGATCTTCAGCAGAGGTTCCTAAGATTCTTTTCAAATGGTATCAATAGTGAAAATATCATTGTTAGTAATATTTTTCATCAAGCTGTTAAAAGTTCTTCAATGTTAGGTAGGAATTTAAAGTATATCTTATTTTCTTGTTGTGAAAAAGATGGAAGGTTTGTTCAAAGCAGTAATCTATGTAAGGTTTTTAAAGTTACTGATCTATGTAATAGTATTTTATACAAATGGAGATATGAATGTAAAAGAGAAGACATTAGAACAGCTTTCCAAATACAAGAATTGATTGAGATGCGAGACGATATTTGGTGTACAAAACTTACTGCTTGTGAATGTCAGGCAATGATAGACTTCATTGCTGTTAGCTAGGTGTGACCAGTGCTCCTTTGTTTTTATTTATTTTTTATTTTTTCTATTGTAAATACTCCATTCTCTTTTATATTACCTTTTGTTAATTTTTACACTGATTCGTGCTGTATTTGTATGTCTTTTGTTGAGACGAAATAAATGATATATATTAAAATGTGGGGCAATAGAGTGGGATGGTCGGAGATGCAGGATTCCATTTTTTTTCAATATTTTGCGCGCTTCTAATAAAGATACCGGTGAAAATGATGTTCAAGGGGTTTGTCCTGACAAATGGACGTGTTGATGCTGCAGGGAAATTTCGTTTTCCTGTTTACGACAGGGAGACCAACAATATTTACACTGTCGTTCTTGTGGAGGAGAAAGCGAAGAAGCTGGAGGCTAATAAATTTGTCACTATCATATGCTGTGATATGAGAGTGAAGTTAAGGTAGATCTACCCCAGGAAAGCTTCCAAAATTTTCAAGGCTGAGCGGTTTGCATTCGATCAGGCAAAAGTGGATGCATTTTTGAATGCCAACGAGGTGTCTCTGTGCAAGCAATGAAAAGGAAGGTCCGCAAGATGTACAATATTGAATCATCTAAAGAGGAATCGCCATCAAAACGGTGAAAAAGGGACATCATGATTGGTGACAGGCAGGTGAAAGTCAAACTATGGAACGCTGCGATTGAGATGCTGCCGGATGACCTTGACAACACGGCAGTGTTTCACAATTTCAAAGTGCAAAGTACCAGGGAAACATGTCGGTAAATTCGACCGACATCAAGGTTAAAAGTATCGAAGCACTCAAAGCGTCCATAAAGGTGGATTAACGAGGATGACCGACTGATACTTACTTCGATAGATGGGATCAGCCAAAACTTAACGTATGAACCGTTCCTGTCATTCGTCCTCGGGGAGACTTATGAAGTGTGTGTGTGTTCGTGTTTGTATTTTACGTCTCATCAGCACCTGAGTGGGCTATTTAGAGACATGCTTGGTTTGTGAGGGTCTTGATATGTGAAGTTTGTGAGATGTGCGGCGTGCTTTTATGTTGTCAGTGTTTGGCATTTTCCTCTCGTCTATGCAAGGAAACCGTTGGTCTGTTGAGCTGTCTCGATTTGTTGTTTCGGGTGGTTTCTTGTAGGCCTACTTAGGGCTCCATCTGCTGGGACCCCTTTTGTAAACTGCAATGTCATTCTGATCATATCTGAGAGAGGACGTGCTTCCAATGTGAAAGAGAAATTTTGTGCAGTACTTAGTGCCTTGTGGTTGATTGACTTTTTGGCAGGACGTGTTTTATTCTGCGACAGTGTAACGACGTAAATATAGCGACAAAAAAAGGGAACTATGACAAGGCTAAACAGAAGCTTAGGGAGGCAGAGGCAACATCATCGTCTGAGATTTGCACAGATGACGTTGATGAAGGAAATGGGCGGCCAAGATGAAAAAAGAAGTAGGTTATTATTCCGGTGACACGGTGTAACGACGTAAATATAGCGACAAAAAAAGGGAACTATGACAAGGCTAAACAGAAGCTTAGGGAGGCAGAGGCAACATCATCGTCTGACTTATGCACAGATGACGTTGACGAAGGAAATGGGCGGCCAAGATGAAAAAAGAAGTATGTCATTATTCCGGTGACACCTGTTGACGTTGACAACATGATTTTGCTCTACATTTTTACGCTGATTTTAGCTGTTTTTAACACCGTGGTAAGAACCCCTTACCTCGCAAGAGATGAATTTCGACCTAGAGATGCGGAAGACATGCCGCTTTCTATGCAAAATTTGCACTTTGATGTAAATTTAAGCGCAAAACTGATGATTATTGCTGGGCTACTCAACCGAGACGATTCTGGCGAGTCAACAAAGTCAACGAGATTTAAACAAACATGGCGGCCGGTGGACAAGAAGGGCTGACTGCAACTCTTCTTCTTCTATTATCGGGAGATGTTGCATTGAATCCAGGCCCAAGAAGAAGATTTTCTGAACACATCGCCAAGGCAGTCAGCAAGGCCAATCAAGTAACCGGAGTTGTCAGGAGGTCGTTCAAATACATGAACTTAGATATGTTCAACCAATTATACAAAGGATTGATCAGATGCTACCTTGGGTATTAAGGAAACAGAGTATGGCATCCAGTTAACAAAACAGATAGTGACCACCAGGAAAAAGCGCAAAGAAGAGCAACCTTCCGTACCAAGAAAGGCTCCGTAGACTAGGACTGCCCAGTTTGGTGTACAGAAGGAGAGGGGACACGATCCAGGCAAATAAAATACTGCACGGATTGGAAGATCTTAAAGAAAACACCATCATCAAGAAAGCGGAAGGAACCACCAGGGGTCACAGTCTGAAACTGCTCAAGCCAAGATGTAACACACGACTAAGGCAGAATGCCTTTGGACACAGAATCATAAATGACTGGAACAGCCTTCCAGAGAACGTTGTCTCGGCACCGTCTCTAAACTCCTTTAAAGGCAGATTAGATAAACATTGGTTAAACATACAATTCGACTTTTGAGGTAGGGTGTTAGCGATGTGAAACAACCTCTAAACAATTAGCATGGCAGCCCAAGTAGCCATGCAAGTTTACCGTATAGAAAATATTGTATAATCGTAATTTCAAATATGAATTTAATATTCACAAAAAAAGATACCAATATAGGTGCAATTGGCAGCCAAAGCAGCCACGCATTATGAACATATAACAAGTTTTTTGGTTAAATGTCATGGCTGCTTGGCTATGAGGAATTCACCTAAATTGATTTTTCCCCTAACCGCTGGCTCACGGTGAATGTCCATGGCAGCCCAAGAAGCAACGAACATTGCATTTTTAAAGTTTTTAGATTCACAGTGCTTTTAAATCTGATTTTATACACTCCCTTGGCAGCCCAAGCAGCCAATCCAGGGAAATTGTGTCAGATGTGTCTCCCAGGTACCTTTTAAAAAGAGAAAAGTAAAATCTGTGATAAAAAACTAATCCGACGTACATAAATGCACTAATCAAATTTCGTGAATGATCTTACAGAAACAATTATTCAGCGAAAAGTATCTGAGAGGCTATATAGGGGAAGTATCCCCTTCCAAGTGCCTTACATCAGTATATCAGTATATTAAGCAGTTCTACTACTGATGCTGAACTTAGTGACATATCAACTTGACTCCACGGACGATGACAGCAAAAGGCAACTCTCTGAAAACAGTGACAATCTAAATTAACTGTCTGATGACACTTTCGTTGAAAAGTGTGTAAAATTACATATAAACCATCATAGCGTCAAAACAATTAGAGTAAAGTTCTGTAATTGTACATGTAATTTCTCGGAAGCATCCGTCTCAGGTGTACAAAAATTGTTTAAAAACACTTGAGAACGCCCATTGGTAACCGTTAGTTAGCACGAGACAATATGTGCGGTGATTAAATTTTCTTTTCTTATACCCTGATCACACTTCAGATGAGATTCACAAAGCATCGGACAGCTTTTTTTCTGACAACATGTCCAGAAAAAGACTGAATAAAACATTTCACAGAAAAACAATTGCTCTATCTTGCCACCTTCAACAGATTGACCGCTCGCTGATGTATGGGGCTTTTGCTTTTTCTCAAATTTCCCTGACTGAAGTCACATTTCCTAGACTTCTCATAAAATTACAGATTGCCCTATTTTCAAAATTCCCTGACTTTTCCTAGATCTTGACTTTTCCCCTGATAAGTGGCAACCCAGTCTTGGCATAACATGCATGACAATTTGTAAATGAAAGTGCAGCACTATCAATATCAGACAATAAATGTTCACAAACATACAAAATTTGATGAAATTCACAAAGCCTCATAAAATATACACAGCTTGTTTAATATCCATCAAAAAAGAGCAAAAGCAAAGCAAAATCAGATTTTCCACCATGATTTATTTTGTCATGTCAATGTTGAGGTCAAAAACAAATGTCTGTCAGGAGTCTAGACATTCTTACAATGAATGCACAGCATCAATTTTCATTGACAAGTAACATTTTTAGAGGTTATGTTCTGTACAAATAATCATATCTAACAAATTAAATTTTACAAATTATTTAACTGCCTTCTGCTTGCTTCCTCCAAACATCTTTTTCAAGCCGACGAGAGCGAAAATGAGTCCATATGTTCCAACCACATACTGAAACAAAGAGGAAGAAATATTATTATGAATGACAAAATTAAAGTTTTCTTTTCTCAATCAAATAATTAACCAAATTTGAATGCCATAATTATTTATGCCATTGAACATATTCCTGTTTGCATCAAAGTTTGAAATAGCGCAATTTTGATCGCATTATAAATATTCTAGAGAGCCTTTTAACTAATTATAATTTTCAGGAATTTGTAAGAATGCTAACAACAAAACATTCAATAAGGGAAATCATTCCTGAAAACCATAACCTAACAATTTTAGACCTAAATACTGGGATGGGTGATTGGGCTTTCATGTCCTGTACTTATGCACTTGGTAGGCTAATTAGGAAAAGACGGAGGACATGTCAATGAGGCGAACGACCTAAATGCTGGTAATAACTCTTCATATTTTACATAAAGAGTCATTGCAGCTTGGACTATGCCTAGATTGTATGTAAATTATATTAAATGATGTCATAAAAATTTTAATTTTATTATTTTTCAACTTCTTACGTTGAATCTCCCTCTTCTTGTGTAAGAGTTGAAGTAGAACTCAAGCCCCTTGAATCGGTAGGCTGGGTCAGCTTCTGACATAAAACCTCCAGACATGGTGGATAATTATCTGAAACAGAAAGGTAAATCAATTTAAGGATTCCGAAATAATAAGGTTCAGTCTCCTTCTTAGCAACGTGCAATCATAATTTAAATCTCCAGGTAACAAATGGCAAAGGAAAACAGTATCCCTGGATGGAAGGATGATAGGGTCTCTATGTCCTGTATTTATGCACTTGGTAGCCTAAATAGGACCAGGAGGAGCACACAGCAATGAGACGAAGGATGATTGATGAAACAGCCATCCATCATAGGTGAGTGAGTGAGTTTGTGTTTTATGCCCCACCACCATACCAACATAGACCCAGGTGACACGGCCAGATTCGAACTCAGGACGCAGGGATTGGCAGCCAAGCCAATCCAGGCTTACTGATGGGGTGGATGAATTTATGATTGGGGCTTGACGTCCTGTATTTTTGCAGCTGGTAGGCTAATTCGGACAGGGGGAGGACACAGCAATGAGGCGGTATACTGATAGGGAATGACGGCTTCTCTACAGGGTATGAAATAAGCGTGCAATGATCCCAAAATGAGTAGTGATCAATCTGAAATGTGCAGTGATCAATCTGAATTTGTTCAGTGATCAAATTCACCCTTTTTTTGCTAAATTATGGTTGACTATAGAATCTCCACAATATACTTTGTATTTCAACCAATTTGATACTTACAATTGTCTGCCTGATGATGGTCAATTTGTAATCATGCTTGATATCACAATGCCAGATCTATTTGGTTATCCATATTAATGGCAATAATTCGCACAAGACAATATGCGCAGTGATCAAATTTTCTTATTTTATACCCTGCTTCTCTAAATTCTCTTTTTTTTACACAAAGCCCACTTCAGCAGAGCCTTCAGTGATTAAGTCAGACACGCCCACAATGCTGACCAATGAACATGTCTCAAGCATGTTATGCAAATTAGGCCGATTTCGCTGTTCCGCACGTTATCGTAAGGGTTAGAGGTGTCATTCTTACATGAGTAGATAGATCTCTCTGAGACCTTTAAAATGATATGCCATACGTCTCTGAGAAGTGAATAGTTGCTTCGCAAATTGCCGGTAAACTTTTGAAGTGAAGAGAAATACTGCTCGCTGATTGGCTGTGACGCTCTGACGCAAATTCTTATGATAATGTCCGACGAGTGAGAGACTTGTCTAGGGTAGATTCTCTGGGTGACAAAGCCTCAAAGGCATTAATAAAGATACAATGGGTGTCGCGACCAGGCTCAGACCACGAAGAAACCAGGGACACCCCCTGTGCCCCCTCCCCTGACAACAATGTCAATGCTGTGCAAAACAGAAGCAGTGCTGCAGTGGTGTTTAAAAATCTTAAGATTCCAATGACATTTTTATCGCCCTTTCAGCACACAATGTTATGATTAGCCTGACCAATGATTGTACTGCATACTGCAAACTGACAAATACAACACCAGCATTGGCCATTGCAGCAAACCAGTGGTCAACATGGTCAAGGGGGGTGTCAACTGCTAAGTCAACTTCATTGACACATGACACCATAATGCATTGTTTACAGTACCCATGACATGGGTAACAGTAAATACAACACTTGGTAGTTTAACAGAGTTCTTTATCTTGTTAAAACCCCTAAATTTACCTGTTTAACCAGCCTACAAGGTTGAGTTCTGTTCTTTGCCTTTGCTGTTTGAGGTCGAACTGCCAGACAAATTGGGAAGGTCACAGACGAAAAGTCCCAAATAAAAAAAATATTTTAGAGGTATTGGGGCAATCAAATAATTATTATTTTACATGAAGTATGTACCTTCAATTAAAGAGTCTTAATTATGAAAATTTTTTAGGCCCAAATAATTTTTTTATTGGGATTATGAATTTAAGGACCATTTCGTTTTTGACTCTCTCGATTCCGTATTGCACGTGTGATATTTTGCAAAGAAACGCAAAACCATGTGGCCGTGTTTATAGGACTTTTCTGAGTATTTAAAGGTATATACATTTACAATAACATACTTAAAACATGAAGTCTTTTGTTGGGAAAGGTTTTGTGGTCGTAATGCATGCAGACACCCCAGAAAATAAGTTTTAAATGCGTGTTAAAAGAGGGTGTGGGCGATAATGCAAGTAAATAAATCATTTAAAGAGCATGTTTTCTAGCCGAGCTGGGTGTCTTAGCTGCAGTCATCTCAAGGAGTCGAGGGTTTTATTACCTTTCAATGTTGATAGAAACATTGAATGCCAGTCAACTAGGCGATAAGCCTATTCAATCTAGGTGACACAAATTTCAATTATGTCAACCGGGTTCAGTCAATCAGTCACATCAACACGCAGATGCGTATTGTAATAACGAGAGGCTACGGCCCATCCTGGTACTAACTAAGTAAAAAGCACTATCTCTTTCCCAAAACTGACCAGGTAAGTGGCATGGCATATAAATCATTTGATATGAAGAGGCAATTTTGCTGCGCGAATATTAATAATTATTGTGGTTTCTTTGCAGTCAATCTTCCAATATGACTGAAGAGTACTTTCCGCGTGGTGGCACAGAGACTTCAACACAGTCTAACAAGGGTTTCACTGGAAAGAGGAAGAACCCGTTTTCCGTAAGTAATTAATTAGTGCTTGTCATGTCATATAGTACTTCAGTCTTATTGTTCCGTAGGCGAATCCGGGGGGGGGGGTACAGGAGGTGCATGCCCCTTTCTTCAGATAAATCCTTCATATTTCTATGAGGGAAGAAAAATTCTGGAGACTCCAATGTTGCAAGTATTGCCGTGCGTGCCCTCCCCTTTCCTGAAATCCTAGGATCCTGTACATAGATTTGAGTCAAACCTGATTGTTGTTTTCTTGAATGCCATTTCTAACTAGTTATAGTTTTTCTGTTGTCGAATTGTTATATAATCCAAAAGCCAAGCAATTCTTTAAAAAATGTAGACAAAAAAATATTTGATGCCATGAAAAACTTTTCTTTACATTTCGTGCCTCTTTCGGCGCTTCCAAAACATAAACCTTTCTGCTCGAAGAGTTTTTAATGCAGGTGCGCATGCGCAACTGCATTATACCAGTCACTTACCATATAATGGGTTTTGTGGATTAGAACATGCACCCCGATATTGCTATCAAATAGTGAATTTTCTTGTTTGAAAATCAGATTTTCTGTTAGTGGAGAACCCCTAGTTTTGTGCGCAGAAGCATTTTGGATTATGTACAGGTTATTTTTATAAAGAAAATCATATTTGTGACAATATGGGGTAAAATTATGCATTTCTGCCTATCAAAAAAGTTATATGTAACTTTTTCTAATCCCCAAATCTAAGAATCAAGAAAAACGTATGTGGAATATATATCAGGCAATCTATATACTAATTTTCGCTTTAAAAAATCCAGTGGTTATTGCTCTAGGCTTGTTGACAGATTGTTTCTGTAGAAAAAATTGTTTTGTGGATTGGGACGAACTCCATGATCTTGCCATCTAAATAGCATTTTCTTATTGGAAAGTCACATTTTCACATATGGAGAACATCTACAGTCAGTGGTGTTTAGGAGCATTTTGGATTATAAATAGGGTATTAAGAGACAGATGTTCTCATTTATAGCCAAAATTACAAAAATGATTTTTCTGCCGGCCACACGCTATTTTTGCCGATTTTGACCGGCAAACCGGCACATTTCGTAGACTTTGGTATAGGGTAGAGACCGGATTTTCTCATTCATTGATATTAACCAAATGATGCCCTTCTGACAGCTGAAAAATAAGACCAGAAACAGTTTTTTACCAAGGCCTGAAGTTTCAGAACTCATATATATATGCATATGAAAATCCAAGTTTTGAAAATATTGTGTCAAACGCAACCCTACAGTAGAAAATTCCACCTGCATTATGCAACCCGCGGGTTCTTGTTTATGCATGAATTTGTATTTGTAATATCAATAAACTTTGAATAAGGTTATTTCCTGGTTGGAAAAAGCGTGATAAATTAGATATTTAACTGAAATTTTCAAAATTTTGACCAATTTCTAAATAATATAATATAATATAAAATAAATATAAATAATATAGCATGATTGTATATAGCGCCCGTTCCAGATAAATCTGCTCACCGGCGCTTTTGAATTTTATTTACATCCCCGGGCATTGGACAGGTCTGTAAAGTAACAGGTTCTCTGAATTTCCTTGTTGATTATGTCTGCTCAGGAGAAATAAAATGATCTGATATTTAACAATATTAATATTCCATTTCAGGATGTTACTGGAGAAAAGGGAAACCGAAAAGTTGGCAAGTTCGGGAAAGAAGGTGGCTCAAGCGTTTCAAAGAATGTCAAGTACAAGAGAAACGAGAACACCTCATTGGAGCTCACTGTCAACCCTGCTACAAATCTCGATCGATCGGTATGCATTAATAACCTTTTCAAGATATTGTCTTCAATTACTGATGTTGATATCAATTGCATGAAATATTACTGAGATACTGAGATTGTCTTAAATTTCTTGACCCTGAGATTAAAATTTCTTGGTCTTGATCGATGCTGTCAAAATCTTGATACTGTCTAATTTGGAGGTGAAGGAGTTCAAATTATATCTTTTAAATTTTTAATATATTACTGAATATCATTGAAAACTGAGCCTTTATAAATTGTGGAGGTCCTGAAACTTCGCCTTGACCTCTTTGAAGGGATGTTGATTGCAGTCGCATTTTATGATTCTTATTAAATGAACTTCTAAATATGATATTTTGATTTGAATTAAATTACTTTCAAAAGTTTTGTATTCTATGCTTTTCATTAATTGGCAACATTTAGAAGATTGTGACTACGTTGCTGCAAATATATTAATATATTTGATTTTTTTTTCCCCAGAATATCATAGCAGGTATCACTGTACTTGGCTGTGTCAAAGCAATTCACGATTATGAGTTGATCGTGTCGCTTCCCAATGGAGTTCAGGGAATAGTAGAGATGACAGAAATCGGTGATCCTTACACCAGATTACTTGGGCAACTTGCTGATGGCGAAGTCAGCCAAAATGTAAGTAGAGCATTTTAAATATATTAATATACTATGCGGGTAGAATATTTAAGTTGAGGGTAAATTTCACAGTTTCTCTCGGAACCTGTCCTATGATTCATAGTATCTCTATGGGCTGGATAAGTTTACCGGTACACCCCAAAATACTGGTTTGCAGCTGCTGGTTCCTGCACCATGACATATCAATAGTCGTTTTATCCTATATTTGGCATCCTTCATCTCATTGCCGTGTCCTCCTCCTGTCCTAATTAGCCTACCAAGTGCAAAAATGCAGGACGTAAAGCCCCAATCATCCATCATCCTATATTTGGCTGAAAATGTATGTGTTTAATTGTCACTTTTGGATAAAAAAGTCCCATTCTTTGTGGAAAAATTTAACAGTATCGTCACCATTTTGATTTCTTGCCAGTCTGCGAGAAACATATTTCCGTGAAAGTTTCGGCTGACTCAGTTTGTAGTGAAATGTGAATCAAACGGATGAATATATTGTGATATTGTAACGATATGGTTTCAAAAGTATCGCAATAGAATATTACCAAAAACCTGGTGGTATCCAGCTAAAATATCTCTTATTTTGAGCAAGCAAAATTTGTAGCATGTGTCTTTTTCAGGAGGTTCACAGTCTGCATGAATTATTCAATGTTGGAGACATCGTTTGCTGCAAGGTCATCGATATCATTCGCACAGGAACTAGACCCAGTGCAAAACTTACGATTAATCCAAAATCTGTCAATGAGGCCATCAAGGCTCCGATGCTGCACTCTGGGATGGTGAGTGTTCAATATAATATGAAATTTCGGAATTGTTCAATATGCAGTTGATTGATTGATATCTGTTTTCTGTAAAAATTACACATGTATTATTTAGGGTATTTTTGTTGTGCTGCAAATGTCTTATTTTTACTCACAAAGGGTCATGTGACCTCGGAGCTGTAGTATGAGGCGGAATAAGTCCTTGAGAGAAGAAAGTAGGATCCCTTGTGATTTGTGAGTAAAAGTAAGACTTTGTGGCATGGAAATAATTTATACCTTATGGATTTTCAACGATCAGGATATTTCATTAACCTACATAGTTCTATGTATTATTTTGTTTGATGTAAATTTATACCTTGTACTTTGATTTAGAAGTGTCTGCATTAATTCCCTCCGAAACACATTTATAAGGTATCTTAATTGAGATACTTCGTTACTATTTTATTTCTGCAGGTGTTCTGTGGGGTCGTAGCGAGTGCTGAGGACAATGGGTATTTGGTGGATATTGGCGTTAAAGGAAGCCAAGCATTTCTGAAAAATAATCTGGCAGATGCTTACATACAGAAACACAGAGATGGTAATACTTCTTAATGTGAATCAAGTTTTAAAAGACATTGTCCTTTAGACTTGCACTAATTGAAACTTTTCAAAGTTTGTAATCGGGGGGAGGGTTGGTCTAGCGGTAGCGTGCTGGGCTGCCAATCGCTGGGTTCAGGGTTCGAATCCAGCTCTGGCCTGGTCACCTTGACTCCTGTTGCAAGTAGTTCAGTCAGTCATGCTTTGCTGTTTATGTCTAAGTGGTCCTATGTTGATAATGAAAATTTGCATGACTTTTACATAATTATAGTACAGAAATTTTGAAGATCTCATATTTGCTAGTGTAGATCACTACTATGCTGCGTTTGTTAATTAAATTAAATTTTGTGTCCGTTCCAGGAGAGCCATTACATGTGGGATCGTATGTTGCATGCATAATTTCCGAGAAACATACGAAAGGAAACAGATCAGTGGAGATTGAAGTTGATCCCAAGAAGGTCCATTATACCCCTGTAAGTTGATAATGATTTCTATTCTATGAATTTATATTTGTGAAACCATAATATTGTTTCCTATGCCTCCTAAATTTCCATTTTAAGAAAATCCTAGTTTGGAATCATTTTCGGGTTTCAAATATTCTTAAATTTCTCTAAAATGTCCATGAATTGATTCATTCAATGTATTATTTTGCGCGTCATCGTTGGTACACCTAACCTATAAGAATTTTTGGGTAGTAGGTACCTCATTGAACAAATTGTTTTCTGAAGTCAAAATATATTTCAATTTCACTGATTAAATTTTACCTCTTTGTCATGTTCAGATTGAGGAAGACCAGAAAGTCACACTGGACACGTTATTACCCGGGATGCTGTTCGATGCCACCGTTGAAAAGGTAGAATTTAGATCCTGGAATTTCTTAATGTCAATTTACTGTTTAATGAAATTATGTGTAGAATCTGGAGTAAGCTGTTTCAACAGTCTTGCATTATGTGGAATAACATTATTTGCTATTTTTAACCAGCAGGTTAATAGAGGAGGGCTTAAGTGAAATGGGACTCTTGTCCACTTGTCCATGTGTCAACTTGTCCACTTGTCCACTTTCCTTGCCCCTCTGAACACAGTGCTGCAACCCAGTGAGCAATGGGGGCCAATGACAGATATGGACCTGCCCATTATGAATGGGGGATTCAGTTAGCTGTAAGGGGTTACCATGGTTACAGGTGCAATGAACAGCTGCAGCCAGCAGTGGGCCTGTGAGCCTCATTGGAGAAGTTGCCCCTGTGTCAGGATTGCTTATAATTCCAAGGCACTGTGAGAGTCAAACCATTTAAGTACTTGTGTTTTAAAATAATTGTTCATGCCTAGATGAAGCATGGTTGCTCAGTGGATCATTATGTTTGTATAACACTTGGCACTGTCTACTTCTTCACCAGCTTTCTGTACAGTGCTATGATGTAGTTATGTACCATTGCCAAATTATTCCTGCAAGCAATGTCTATCAACACCCATCCACTAACTCCCCCAAGAGACCAGGGCCTTCCTCAGTGCATTTCTCATTCTGACAGTATACTTTGACAAACATTATCATTACAGCCTGTAAATTTGATATGCATAAAATGAGTGTTGCTTCCCACAGATTTTGGCACTCTGTGACTGTGAGTCATAATAACTGATTAAGTGTCATCTTCCCAAATTTAACATCCATGGGAAACATAGAGGCTGTTTGATTAGTCATGATGAATAGAAGGCTATTTGATTTGTCATGTGACTGATCTTAGAGTAAAATTATCGTGACAAATCATCAATATGATGATTCACGAAGTGCCATTTTCACAGTGCAACAGCCCACTCTGTTTGGATATCAGTTTTACAGACTGTAAACTAAAGTGGTGTTTTAATTGTAGTCTGCAGAAAAGGTTGCAAAAAGACGCTTGACACCACAAATAAACGGGCCTGTAAAAATTCTGGCGGTCCTGTAAACCAGTTTTTACCGGCCCACATGCCTTGTGAAAGGTCAGAGCGAGTTTTAAGGCTGTTAGTATTTCACTTGGATTTATGAAATTTGGGATAGGGATTCACTTTAGGGTCTCCGTCAAAATCTTTTGGAAAAACCCAAGATGGCTGCCAAAATGGCCGCCATATTTTGAATTGCCCACTGTGACCTTAGTATTGCCTTAGATTTATGATACTTGGTACAAGGATTCACTTAGGGGTTCCCTTAAAAAAATTTGGAAAAATCCAAGATGGCTGCCAAAATGGCCACCATATTTTAAAATACCCACTGTGACTTGGTATATGACTTACATTTATGAACCTTGGTACAGGGATTTACTTAGGGGTTCCCCTCAAAATTTTTGGAAAAATCCAAGGTGGCTGCCAAAATGGATGTTCTGAATTGCCCACTGTGACTTTAGTATTTCACTTAGATTTATGCAATTTGGTATAGGGATTCACTTAGGGGTTCCCCTCAGAAATTTTTGTAAAAATCCAAGATGGCTGCCAAAATGACAACTATATTTTGAATTGCCCACGGTGACTTTAGTATTTCACCTAGATTTATGCAATTTGGTATAGGGGTTCACTTTGAATTGCCCACTGCGACTTTATTATTTGGTTTGGGGATTTGCTTAGGGGTTCCCTCATAAATTATGAGAAAATTTCCAAGATGGCTGCCGAAATGGACACCATATTTTGAATTGCCCACTGTGACTAAAGTAGTTCACTTACAATTCTGAAATATGGTATAGGCATTTGCTAAGAGGTTCCCCACAAAGTTTTTATGGCTTGCAGCAAACACTATCAGTCTGGCAATAACTGCTTAATACAAAACAAAATATATAAATCCCCCTGTTCATGATTTCAATCCCGAATATATAATCACCAAAGGCCGGTTTTGAATCCATGGATTCTTGTTTAAAAATTATATTTTCGGTGATAAAAGAAGATCGAGTATGGTCTTATTTTCTAAAAACTAAATATTCTCTGTCAATAAAAGCCTATATGGAATTGTCAACAAAGATTCTTTTTTTTCTTTGTACTTTTGTGCAATTTCAATTGTATGCTTTGTATTGTCCCTTCAGATTGGACAGCAGGGTCTTATTGTGGAATTTCTCCATTACAAAGGAAATGTTCCCCTCTCCCATATCCACATGAACGTCAGCAAACTGGAAGAAGGAAAAACGGTGAGTGTGATTGTTGCAATTTTGTGTATTATTTGTGTAGTGGTTTATGACAAAGCTATTAATATTAACCTGTTAAACCTAAGAATATCAGGCGGATTTTGCTGTATGTGAAGTCTAGGAATGTTCAGGAGTAGTTAGACACCCATTGGGATCTAACTGATAAAGATGTGTGTAAGAATATATGGAAAGGAGGTGTCTATAAGTATCAGTACATTGTGTGGTCTAATGTGTTTTAGAGTTCCTCCGTGGCCTAATGGTTAAGAGTGCTTGTTTGCGCAACCACTGGCTCTGAGGGCGTGGGTTCGAATCCCACCCCGGAACTCAATTTAGTCCGAGCCCATGGACATTAAATGGAGGCGGGTTGTATCCAGTGTTCTGTGCTGGGGCAACTGAAAGACCCTGGGCATCCCTGAATTAATAGGGTATGTGCCAGACTCCCAGTCTTCTCATCTCATCATCATACGGCGATCGCCTGCCTCGATATAGCCCACTAAGGTGCTGCAGAGGCATAAAACACAAACAAACAAACAAATCTAATGTGTTTTAACTTTGCAAATTTCTTCTGCTTCTCTTATACTCAAACTTATGTTGAAGGTCTGCATGTTACTATTAAAATGTTTGCTGAACTTATCACTGAAAATACCTTTATTCCAAAATTGATTGTTTCATTTCAGTTACGAGCTTGCGTCCTGTTCATTAATCCCATAACTAAAGCAGTCACTCTGACGACACTGCCGCATTTTGTGAAACCGGACGTCGTTCAAAAGAACCCCATCAAAGAAGGAGAATTTGAAATTGGACAAATCATCGAGGAGGCCAGGGTGGTGAAGGTCGACAACAAGAAAGGTGTTACCCTCAGATTGCCGAACTTGACATTTAAGGCTCATGCTACGGTAAGTAGAACTATAAGAGGTTGAATATTGTTGAAACATGCAAAAATGCAGCACGATGGGTGTACATTGTATAGATCACTCATCCAGATTTTTTTTAATGGATTTGTGTTGAAATGAGTGGTTCTGCTTTTGCGACAAAAATGTCTCTTCACTGTTAATCTCCATTTTTGAGTTCTCCTCCTGTCCTAATTAACTTTCCAAGTACGCAATTTCTGGACTTTAACCCGAATTGTCCGTCTCCCCATTTCTGAAGTATTCTTTTCCGTATTATAAATGAGTATAAATAAAAGTCTTATTTCATTATTTCGATTTCTGAAATCAATCAATATTTTAATTTCTGAAATCTGTCAACGGACCATAACTACCGTTTTGATCTACTTTAAAATTGATAGAGGCACTTGAAAGGGAACGAGTCTCCCTATTCCTGTGTTGGACTGCTGTTTCAATCATCCTTTGCCTCATTGCCATGTCCTTCTGTCCTAATTAGCCTTCCAAGTGCATAAATACAGGACTAAAACCCCAATCATCCATCTCCCAATTCCTGTTTTCTGTCCTGTTTATGCTTCACACAGTATATAAATACAGTGCATAAAATCCTCATCATCCATTTCCTATTTGACACTCTCATAAGTTAATTTTATTGCAGATGGACAATCTGAGTGATCAACGCATTGTGGACCCAGCTTCAGTATTCAGCCAGGGAGACGTCTGCAAGTGCAGAGTGTTGGGGTTCTGCCTTGCTGACAGAATTGCTTATGTTTCATTAAAAGAGTAAGTCATCTTACTTTATGATATCACTTGTATCTTATCATGTTGTGTTATTAATTTGCCTGAGCCATAAATGTTTATTTTGTAAATTTATATTTTCAGGAGCATATTTACCAAGAACTTCTTACAGTTAAAAGATGTCCAACCTGCTTCAGTTCTTCAGGTAAAGTTTTATAAAGATGTAGAAGTCACTCATTTATGTTACAATTATTTTATGTTGGCATTGCTAGCATTTTCAATTGTCTGTGCAGGTCCCTTAGCTCTTTTAGTATCAACTTTATCTAAAAATGAAAATGTCCATGTATAGTACACGTCTTTGAGAGCTAAATAACATTTGTGTATACATATTGTGTAATTCGATATTATGTGTTATACTAATTGATATGAAGATAAGGTTCTTAACTTCGCACATATTTATTTGAAAAGACATGCAATTGAAATTTTAAACTAATTTTTGTTGTTTAGGGAACAGTGAAAGGGCATTTCCACAATGGGATGTCAATAGTGTTGACGGAACATTTGCAGGCCTTTGTGCCGACATTGCATTATGCAGATATCCCTCTGCACAATCCACAGAAACGCTTCAAGATTGGAAACTCCGTGGAATTCAAAGTAAGTTCAATTAATCAGTGTTTATAAATTGTCTAGAAGTGGTTTCCAGAAATGCGTAATCCTCGCTGTGTGAACACTTAAAATAAATTTGCACTCCCTTCCACTTGGACTTGATGTTTATGGGCTCAAAATGGTTTGACAGGGTGAAAGTAAAAAGTAGCGTATTTTATGTACTTGTTGCTGGTCATGGACCAATGTGTGGTGTGGAGGTGGGTTGTATCCAGTGTTCTATGCTGGGGCAACTGAAAGACCCTGGGCATCCCTGAATTAGTAGGGTATGTGCCAGACTCACAGTCTTTTCATCTCATCATACGGCGATCGCCTGCCTCAATATAGCCCACTAAGGTGCTGCAGAAGCGTAAAACACAAACAAACAAACAATTATGGGCTCAAAATGGTTTGACAGGGTGAAAGTAAAAAGTAGCGTATTTTATGTACTTGTTGCTGGTCATGGACCAATGTGTGGTGTGGTGTATTCAAGATATTAATGCATAAACTGTGACCCTGCCTCTGCACTGCGGGGAAGGGTAGCTCAATTGGTTGCATGCTGGACTGCCAATCGCTGGGTACAGAGTTCGATTCCCGCTCTGGCTGCGTCCCTCGGGCTTATGTTGGTCACCCGTTTCATTCATCCTTTACCTCATTGCTGGGTCTTCCTGAGTCCTGATCTAATAATTAGCCTACAGAGTGAATAATACAGGAGGTAAAGCACCAATCATCCCTCCATCTGAACATCTCAGACCTAATGTGGATTGCACGTTTATCAAATTTGCCTCTTTCTTCTAATCAAATCTTCCAGACCATGTTACCGCAATAATCAATGTGTCCCATCAAATGATATTGAAGTGCTGTTGTCAGGGTTCCCACTCAACCTGGAAAACCTTGAAAACCTGGAATTTTGGGTTGTGCTTTTCCCGGCCTGGAAAAACCTGGAAAATGTGCTATTTCCACCGAAAACCTGGGAAAAGTCTTGAATTTGGGGTTCTCTTGCCAACATTGAAACGGTCCACAAAATTGTTGACTTTGATGATTGTCCGCCGTGTCCGGGGCGCAAAATCAGTTTGAAAGAATTGCAGATTTAGGCCTTGAAAATTGGTTTTGGCAGCCTTGAAAAACCTGGAAAAAACCTTGAATTTGAACTTGGCAAAAGAGTGGGAACTCTGTGTTGTAATGTTTTATTTATTTACTCTTTAGGTTCTAACAGTTGACTTGAAGAAGCGGAGCATTATGGGAACTTGCAAGAAGAGCATGGTCAAAACGAAACTGCCGTCACCAACTAGTTACGATGATCTGGAGGTTGGCATGGCCATGGAAGGGTTCATCGTCAAGATTACTAGCGGGGGAGTCGTGGTTGCTTTCTACAATGATGTTAAGGTTCGTCTTATTGAAGTAAATAGGAAGATTTTCAGAGGGAAGATTGCATTGTTAGTCCGGTGTATGAGGGCAAAAAAAGGACCCGCAAGTTAACCAGCTGGAATTCGGCCTACCTTATGCCAAATTTTCTGAATTTTCCAGAAATGATATCCGTTTTGCTCCAGTCCGAGGCTATCTCCATCAAAAATGGTTGTCAAGGCAACCATTTTCTAATTTTAGAAATATGTATAAATGATGGATTTTGTTCTGTAAGATGAGGTATGTGTGATGCAATTGGTGGCATTTGACCGAAAAATCTTCCCTTGTATGTGTCATGATGTTTAAGTTGGATTTGCGACTTTTTGTTATTGTTATGTTACCATAGCAACAGTTTGAATGATAAAAAGTCATATTTTGCCTGCTTACTACAAATAAAACATTGATGACAGGAAAAATATTTCAGTTACCAGCATGCTTTTTCCGGCATTTGAAAGGGCAAGCCCCTAAAACGAAGAAAAAATTATCACTTGCCCGCTATGTTGATAAATTTTGCCATGGCAACAGATTTTAATTGATGATGCACATTTTTTGTAAATGAAACAATTTACATTTTTTGCCATTTCTCCACTCCAGATTACCGCAGAATCATGAAATTTGGTACATAGACTGGAATTTTGACCTTCTTTATTTTTCTATAATTTGTTGAGATATCTGTTGCTATGGCAACCATTTGCACCCCTTTTTTCAAACAATTACACATCAGAAATCCTGCTGGCCTACATAAGGTTGATTTATATAGCAAATTGATGTAAATTTGATTAAATGTGAAGGTAGAACATCACCAGTTTATTTAATTAAAATATATTCCATTTTCAAGGTCACATGACCATTACCATGACAACCAGATACAATAACAATTGATCTCATTAGCCTCAAATGATCTTTTTCAGACTAGTATGCAAAATTAATGAGAGTGAATCCGTTCCTATCAACAGTTACCATTATCCAGTGTGTGAAACTATTTTATTTGATAAAATACACAACCTAGTTCATAAATTCCTGAGGATAACAGAATAAATTATAGGTTTTTGAATAAAATAACAGAATTTAAAAGCTTAAAAATTTCAAATTTTTTGTTAAAGATGGAGCTTCAAGACATCAAATTGATCGTAATGGATGTTAATTTACTGACAGAAGTACAGTTCCTGGCAATGAGGAATAGTAGATCCTGTTTATGAAAAAAATTTAAGGATTTACCTGTTTTCACACCCTTTAGAGTTGGCCATCTTGGATTTGAAATTGCAGATACAATCGCCAGATTTTTTTTTGGTGAATGAACTGATTAACATTTTTGCCATTACTCCACAAATAATTACAGTAGCGTTCTGAAATTTGGTACACAAACTGGAATATTTTAGTTCTTTCATTTTCTTCAGGACAAAACATATGTGTCGCTATGGCAACCATTCAAATCCCACTTCCAACCAGCAGTAGCAATGCTGGCCTGATATGGCCGTGTGATACAGTAAATGGATGTACAATGTAAATTAGATTGGATGTGATTGCAGAATATCATCAGAATGCTTATTTTTAAAATCTTCTGTTTTAATAGTCACATGACTGTTACCATTGCAACCAGATAGAATAACAATGGTTTTATCAGCATTAAAAGGGTATTTTTAAGGAGCTTCAAAGCATCGAAATGACCATTGTGGATGTAAATTTATGGATTAAAGCACACATCCTGAGATATGTAATACCAAAAAAGTCCCATCCTGTGGGAATATATCATATTATCGCTTCTGCTGTACTTCCCTCGACAGTTTAAAAGTAAAGATGAAATGCTTATATTAAAAGTTAGCATGTGTATTCTTCTGTTTTATTGAAAATGGAAGGTATCTCGCCCCCTGCAGAAAACAATCCAAACACTTCAACAGCAGCTGAGTCTAGTCTTAAATTGCCTCCACTTCTTTAAAGTTCTTTTTACTGTAAATTGTCTTGTTGTGATTGTGATTAAAAAACAAAAGCAACTAGAGGCAACCATTTAGGGGATCACCGACGCATAGGATGCTGTCCCACAAGCATGATATGTCGCCGCAAATTATTTTTATGTATACGTATATCTATGTCACTACCCAAAAAAATAAAGATTGGAAGAGTTTAATTGGACCATGCACAGTTGTGCAATAATCCTGTGCTTGTGTGACTGAGGAAAAAGACAGAATGACTCATTTGCAGCATTGAAGTCACGTTCCACAACATGGACGTAAGGGGACAAGTTCATTACATAGTAGTGCGCAGATCTAACGATCTGCCGGCGATAAAGAAATATACCATGTCAAGAAAAAAAATTGAGGGCTCATAGTCCCTTTAGATAGTTTCAGGTTGCCAATAGGAACATGTGAGTCTCAATTACTGAAATATAAGTAATGACATTGACCATTTTGAATCCAAGGCCATCCCAGTTGTTAAAACTCGTGGTTGGCTGATGGTTTTCACGTGAAATTACCCCTCAGTTATAACGTGGGAAAACTGAATTGTATTCACAAATGTTAACCACATGATTTTTTCATTACTCAACCACATGATTTCCTGGGGGGCAATCTTCACCACGTGATTTTCGGGGGGGGGGGTATCTTAACCACTTTACCACGTGATTTGGTGTGTATCTCCCATTACAAGTGCATGGGTTTATCTGGGAAAATCATCAAGTGATAATCTGGTGATAGTTTTCATGTGTTTATCCCCAGAAAATTTTTGGGAAATTCCAAAAAACACATGATTAATCTCAGTTATATCATGCAATGACTTACGTATATAGCGGGTGGGGGCGGGGTATATTTCTATGTTTATCTGAGGAAAATGATAACGTGATAATCCTGAGGCAGTCATCACGTGTTTATCAAGTGAAAATGAGGAGAAATTCTGCCATGTAAAAAAAAGTGATAACTCTCAGTTATGTCATGTTCACCAGTTTCCCCCCATGTTGATCACATGATCTTCGCCTGTATTGTCAACTTGAATCACAGCGGATACCTTTCTGTTTTTGTAGACAGACTGGATGCATACTACCATTCATAAATTGTCAGTTTTGGTTTTACCTAAACGATGGTTTGTGCGCAACAAAAACAAACCTCACATCGAGGCGGTCACATGACCAGCGCTGTCACGTGACCAGCAGTTTCAGTTTATTTTTGTTTTGACCGGACGCTTCTATTCGCTCTCAAATTCTGGCTTATATTTACTTCAATGAGTGCTTGTATGTAGCTCAAACTCATTCGGACTTTAATTGAACTTTGGAGTGACACTTTGACGAAGTTTTGGCAGCGTACATTGTGACGTCGGGCAGCCAAGCGAGCATTTGTAAACATGCCTAGAGGCGCCGGTCGACCTCGTGGCCATGCGGCCCGCTCGAACAGGGCCACGCCGTATGATTTGCCTTACGATCCGGATTTAATTGACAATTGGACTTTATCTAAGCTAAAGGAGGAGTGCCAGAGGTTGAACATACCGTTCCAATCCAACTCCAGGCGCCGGATCCTGATCAACCTGATCAAGGCTGCAACTGGAGCTCACCCAGCCGCTGACGCGCCAAGATTCGAGGTGACGCCTTCCCAGAATGCACCACCCGCACGCCACGCAAATGGCGGGAACGATATGGAGGACATTCTGACTGGCATTTTGGACAACTTGGAGTCGTTCAAGGAGCGTTTGACGGCTTTGGAGTCACAAAGGCCCACTCCAGTAGCCCCCACAGTCACAGAAAATGGAGTTAGACCAACTCCAGCTCCAGAGTCACAACCGCAGCAGCCACTCAGCCTGGACCAACCCCAGCTGTCAGCTGAGTGGCCCCAGGGTCAACGACCTCTCCAGCAGCTGTCAAACCAGAGTCAGCTGTCAAACCAGATGTACCAGCCACAACATTGGCCCTCTCAGCCACGTGAGTTCGACCTCTCATCTGCTTATACTCAAATTGGCCTGCAGACGCAAAGTGTTCCAGTTGGAAGCCTACAGACTCCAAGTGCAGCAGCTGGAAGTCCGGACCAGATTGCTGGGCCCTGCCCCAGACCACTGACAGGAGCCGTCCGCACCCGGTATGGTTACGCAGTTCAGAGCTTGCCAGAGGCTGTCACCGTTTCTCCTGCCTTGCGACAGGCAATAGTCCAAGGTAAGGACATAAACCTTGCAGCTCTGCTGATTCCGTACTTTAGGGGTTCGGGGGACAATTCCGAAAGACTAGACTTGTCAAGGGAATATAAGGCCCCCAACAAGCCATTGACAATATCCCAATTCATAGAGGCCTTCTCTATATACAAGGCAATTATGTGTGCAGCCTACCCTCACCGTCGTCCGGAGCTGGACATCTACGAGCGTACCATCGTGAACATGGCCTCCAGGTTCCCCGGAAATGGATTTTACGAATACCACTGTAGATTTGCTCAAACTGCTGCTGCTGTTCTTCGCCACGATAATATCGCAGTCGACTGGTCGATTCGAGATGAGATGCTGTTCAACAACATTTTCTCCGGGCGCCATGTCCACTCCTGCCCTATCTGCGGCAGTTCGACCCACGGTCCGGGTTTCTGTCCGCAAGACCTTGAGCAACCCAGGACGAACTTTCGCTCTAATGACAGACACAATGACCGGCCCAGGCAGAACGACCGGAACAGGGCCAACACTGGGGCCAACTCTGATGGTAACAAGGACAGCACTGTCGACGCCCATGGCAGGACCCGTACCTTTCACCAATCCAAGGAAGTTTGCAATAACTTCAACTCGTCTTACGGCTGCCGTGCCCCAAAGTGCCAGCGCCTCCATGTGTGTGTCTCCTGCAAAGAGGCTCATCCCCGCACTTCCTGCCCTTTAGACCAGGCTCAGCCCCCCTCAAAAAAGGCCTGATGCCACCTTCGGCTTCTACTCCCATTGATGTTAATCGCCTGTCTGTCGAACTGTGTAACCACCCGGACAGGGGATTTGTGGACTATTTGATCAATGGGCTGACTGCTGGTTTCGATACTGGATTCTCTTCTTTGCCTCAGGAGTCTTTAATTTGTAAAAACTTGCAGTCGAGCCTCAAGGATCCTATTGCTGTGCGGACTCTCATTGACAAAGAAATTTCTAAGGGTTTCCTGCAGGGCCCTTTTGACTCAATTCCGTACTCAGATTTCCGGATTAATCCCATTGGCGTGGCGGAACACAAGTACACTAAAAAGAAACGCCTTATTGTCGACATGTCAGCCCCGCACAATAATGCTGATCACCCAAGCTTGAACAGTCTCATTGACAAGGAGACACACTCCTTGCAGTATGTTCGAATAGATGATGCCATTCAAGTGATCAAAAAACTGGGCGTTGGATCTTTACTCATTAAAACTGACATTTCTGATGCATTCAAGCTTCTGCCAATTCGACCTGATCTGTGGCCTTTTCATGGCATTTCTTGGGAAGGAAAATTTTATTTCTTCTCACGACTGGTATTCGGGAGCCGATCGAGTCCAAAAATATTTGACAATTTGTCGGTGGCCATATGCTGGATTACTCAGAACAATTACGCAATCCCTGATGTGTTACATTTACTTGACGATTTCTTGGTGGTCGTTCCTCCAAACTCTGACGCTGACTCTATCAAGGAGAAGTTCCTTAACATTTTCCACTCCCTCAGAGTTCCCATAGCTCCCCACAAGACGGAGGGCCCTTCGACTTCCCTTGAATATCTTGGAATTATTTTGGACTCTGAAAAGATGGAAGCCAGGCTTCCTCCTCAAAAAACACTCAGGATTCTGGATCTTTTGGACACTTTCGCTTCCCGGCGATCCTGTACAAAGAAGGAACTGTTATCTCTGTTGGGACACATGAGTTTTGCCAGCAAAGTGGTTCGCCCGGGCCGATCCTTCGTGTCCCACCTCATTTCACTGTCAACTTCAGTGAAGGAGTTACATCACCATGTCACTCTGACTCCTGATGTCAGATCAGATTTAAACATGTGGGCCACCTTCCTCCGAGAATGGAATGGGGCCAGTTTCTTCCTGGACGATAACATTACCTTGGCAGCGGATATTACCCTTTACACTGATGCTACCCCAAATTCCTTCGGAGGGTTCTACCAAACCCACTGGTTTCAGGGAATCTTTCCTCCAGACTTTTACTTGGAGAAACAATCAATGGCCTTGTGTGAACTCTACCCTATTGTCATGGCTTGTGTGTTGTGGGGTAAAAGTTGGGCAAAGAAACGGATTCTTTTTTACTGTGACAATCTGGGAACGGTGCAAATTATACAAAAGGGGCGCTCCAAGGTCCCTAGCATCATGAAATTGATTCGCAAACTGACTTACCATTCTTCTTTGTTCAATTACACCATCCATGCCAAGCACATTCCGGGTGTAGATAATGACATTGCTGACTCTCTTTCCCGTTTCCAGATGAACAAGTTCTTCCGCTTGGCCCCTCAAGCGGACCCCAACCCAACTCCCTGCATCCCCTGGAAGGACCTCCTGATGTCTTAACGGACCAGACCTCTCATCTGTGGGCCCATGCCCTCAGCAAGTCGACTCGGGCCACTTATGACTCTGCTTTGGCCACTTTCCTGCGCTTCCTGGCCATGTCCTTCGGATTGGCACGTCTACCTAACGGATTCTTACCTCCTGTGGATGAGCGCATCCTGATTGCATTTGTGACTTATTGTCAGTCCAGCTTAAATTTACGATTTGACACTGTGAAACTATATTTGGCTGGCATTCGATTTCATTACATTAAGTGTAATAATGTTGACATTTTGAATCAGACTCTCCAATTATCATATATTTTGCGTGCTATCAAAAAGACTCAATTTAATCTCAACAAGGGCCTGCGCTTGCCCATCACTTTTACTGTGTTGAATCATTTATGTGCATGTCTGTCTAGGAGACTGTTCTCCAACTTTGTGGATATTATGTTGCAAGCTGTATTTTGTACCGCATTTTATGGTTTTCTACGTTGTGGCGAGTTCACTGTAACTTCCCTTGCCGCCACTCACTTGTTAATCTCTGATGTTACGCTAGATTCTGATTTGTCTAGGTTCATTTTGCTGTTGAGAACTTCCAAAACAGACCCCTTCTCTCAGGGTGTTCCAGTGCATATCTTCAATACCGACCCGTTAAAGCCAGTCACTTTAATGTCAAATTATCTAAACTTACGCCTCAGCCTGGGAGCGTCTCCTCTCTCCCCATTGTTCTTGGAGTCCGAGTACTCCTCTTCACCACTAACTCGTAGCACATTCATTTCCTACCTGAAGAAAACTCTCATCTCTGCCGGCTACTCCGACAGTCATTATAGTGGTCACTCCTTTAGGATAGGTGCATGCACCTCCGGTGCGGCATCAGGCGTCCAAGACCACCTCCTCAAAGTCCTTGGGAGATGGAATTCTTCATGCTATACTAGGTACATTCGTACTAAGTCCCATTCAATCGCCTCAGCCCAACAACAAATGTCATCTTAACTCACTTGGGGCTCTCACTCCTTCCTCGTTCGTTTGGGTATCTTCTTTACCCCAAGTTCTAGCTAGTTTCCATTTATTTTCTTTACTGGAGCTTGTTCACCTGAATCTCACGTGTCCAACCTCCTATTTAGCTTTATTAGTGGAGCTTGTTCACCTGATCCTCATGTGTTCAACCTCCTAGTCGTTTTATCTCGCCCTCCGGGCTTTGTAGTTAGCTTAGGTTTTAGCAGGCTCGGATTCTCCCAGCCTTTTAGATAGAGTGAGTAGCCCCGTTCACTTGCAAATTTTTTAATTAAGTTTTTAATAAAAAAATTTCAAACTTAAAATTTTGTGTTTGTTGTGCATAAATTGTCAGTTTTGGTTTTACCTAAACGATGGTTTGTGCGCAACAAAAACAAACCTCACATCGAGGCGGTCACATGACCAGCGCTGTCACGTGACCAGCAGTTTCAGTTTATTTTTGTTTTGACCGGACGCTTCTATTCGCTCTCAAATTCTGGCTTACCCTCCGTCCACCCCTTTCTCCTCCGTAACTCAGCTCTCCGAGTCTCGGCTCATGCTCTGGGTCATTCTCGGTCCAGGCTCCTTGCATTTTGAGTGGTCTCCCTGCAGGTTGTGTATCTTGCGGCCAGCTCGGCTCCACTCTTCCTGCTTGTCGCCTCTTACCTGGACCGATATGCTCCTGCTGTGCCTAGTCTCCTAATTCTCACGTATCAAGCCATACTAAGTCGCTCAGGGTATCTTGCCATACCTAGTCATTCAAGAGTATCTCGCCATACCTAGTCTTTCAAAAGTATCTCGCCATACCTAGTCATTCAAGCGTATCTCGCCATACCTAGTCTTCAAGGTATCTTGCCATACCTAGTCATTCAGGTATCTAGCCATACCGCTCTCCTAAGTTATCCTGCCATAGCTTCCCTCACTGGGTATCTTGCCATACCTACAACTCCGTCCGGTATCTCGCCATACCTGTAACCTCGGGTATCTGGCTATACCCTCTACGGCCACTAGTGAGTAAACACCGGCCACCCGCTGGTCTGAGCACGGGCCTAAGCGCCCAGGGAAAAACACACCTCCCTGCCCTATATAAAAAATTGAATAGGTAAGGGTTGGGTGGCCCGCTCGCAGCTTTTAGTTGGGCTCTTGCTCTTAGGTAGGTCCTCGGGTATCTTCTTTACCCCAAGTTCTAGCTAGTTTCCATTTATTTTCTTTACTGGAGCTTGTTCACCTGAATCTCACGTGTCCAACCTCCTATTTAGCTTTATTAGTGGAGCTTGTTCACCTGATCCTCATGTGTTCAACCTCCTAGTCGTTTTATCTCGCCCTCCGGGCTTTGTAGTTAGCTTAGGTTTTAGCAGGCTCGGATTCTCCCAGCCTTTTAGGTAGAGTGAGTAGCCCCGTTCACTTGCAAATTTTTTAATTAAGTTTTTAATAAAAAAATTTCAAACTTAAAATTTTGTGTTTGTTGTGCATAAATTCATGTTAACACCGATTGGTTCTATGCTACGCAGCTCCCTCTTCATGATTAAAATTTTACAAATTGTAGCTGTTAATTCAGACAAATAACTAGGTTCCACGATCTTTAGTTATTACTAGCAACAAGCCCATGCTACCTGAAGAATTAATTGGAACAAATATATATATGTGGGTGTACAGATTGACTTTCCAGAAAATAAATCACTCTGATGCAGCATGACTCCAGCATGATCAACTTACAGAGACCTTGCAGGTGCCACCCTCTTTTGTACTGTATATGAATCAGCTGAAAACTAATCATCATTAAAGAGGGCATTAAAAGGAATGCAATGGCCATGAAAAGGGGATAATTCTGCCTTGAGGGCAAAGGAAGGCGCAAGGAAAATAAGAAACCCACACATTAAGTAGAAATGTAGATAAACCTGGACTTCATCAAGAAAAGATGTCTTAGGTTCTTTATTTCAAGGAAAAGAAAGATGGCTCCATACACTACAAAGAAATATATTTGTTTTTTGCAATAGATTCACTAATGAAAATCCAATTGCATTGCACATTAGTTTGAAAAAGACTGTTTTATAATGCAGGCTACAGCATCCTGCTCTTTGGGACCAGAGGGAGCAGGCTACAACATTTCACTGGAGGTTCTCTATTTCATGTCCTTGCTTGCATGCATTTCTGGGCATGTCTAGTTCTGTTCTGCTGGGTTCTGCAGAGCATGGACCTGAAAGGCAGCTGTCCTAGTGCCCTAGATGTCAATTTGATATACAATTCGACATGAATTTCTCCAGTTTGTAAATTCGCTCCTCTCGCCTGCTCTAAATAGCAGACTGGTTTGTCAGTCAGTGTTTTGTGCTGATAAATTCTTGCTATTGTATCTGGTTGCCATGGTAACAACTAATTATGTAAAATAGAAGATTTTGAAATAAGCAACCTGATGATATTCTATAATCATATTCAATCTAATTTACATCCATTCACTGTATCACACGGCCATATCCTGTCCAGCATTACTGCCGGCATGAAATTATGTGAAAATGGGTTTGAATGGTTGCCATAGCAACGCATATGTTTTTTCCTGAAGAAAATAAAAGAACTAAAATATTCAAATCTGTGTACCAAATTTCAGAAAGCTACTGTAATTATTTGTGGAGAAATGGTAAAAATGTTAATCAGTTCATTCACCAAAAATATCTGGCGATTGTATCCGCCATTTCAAATCCAAGATGGCCAACTCTAAAGGGTGTGAAAACAGGTAAATCCTTAAGTTTTTTTTTCATAAACAGGATCTACTATTCCTCATTGCAAGGAGCTGTACTTCTATCAGTAAATTTGCATCCATTACGATCAATTTGATGTCTTGAAGCTCCATCTCCAACTAAAAATTTGAATTTTTTAAGCTTTTTTATTCTGTTATTTTATTCAAAAACCCTTAGTTTATTCTGTTATCTTCAGTTATTTATGAACTAGGTTGTGTATTTTATCAAATAAAATAGTTTCACACACTGCATAATGGTAACTGTTGATAGGAATGAATTCACTCTTATTAATTTTGCAACTAGTCTGAAAAAGATCATTTGAGGCTAATGAGATCATTGTTATTGTATCTGGTTGTCATGGTAATGGTCATGTGACCTTGAAAATGGAATATATTTTAATTAAACAAACTGGTGATGTTCTACCATCACATTTAATCAAATTTACATCAATTTGCTGTATGAATCAATCCTATCTAGGCCAGCAGGATTTCTGATGTGTAATTGTTTGAAAAAAGGGGTGCAAATGGTTGCCATAGCAACAGATATCTCAACAAATTATAGAAAAATAAAGAAGGTCAAAATTCCAGTCTATGTACCAAATTTCATGATTCTACGGTAATTTGGAGTGGAGAAATGGCTAAAAATGTGAATTGTTTCATTTACAAAAAATGTATATCATCAATTAAAATCTGTTGCCATGGCAAAATTTATCAACACAGCGGGCATGTGATACTTTTTTATTAATTTTAAGGACTTGCCCTTTCAAACGTCAGAAAAAGCATGCTGGTAACTGAAATATTTTTCCTGTCATCAATGTTTTATTTGTAGTAAGCAGGCAAAATATGACTTTTTATCATTCAAACTGTTGCTATGGTAACATAACAATAACAAAAAGTTGCAAATCCAACTTAAACATCATGACACATACAAGGGAAGATTTTTCGGTCAAATGCCACCAATTGCATCACACATACCTCATTTTACAGAACAAAATCCACTATTTATACATATTTCTAAAATTGGAAAATGGTTGCCTTGACAACCATTTTTGATGGAGATAGCCTCGGACTGGAGCAAAACGGATATCATTTCTGGAAAATTCAGAAAATTTGGCATAAGGTAGACCGAATTCCAGCCGGTTAACTTGCGGGTCCTTTTTTTGCCCTCATACACCGGACTATGTTCTATCAGCCAGTCATATCACAGAATTCACTTATAATAGCTGGCGGAGGTTACGATATGCTGAAAAACCGGCCTTTGATTTACCTTTTTGACTGGAGCTATCCTCCCCTGAAATGATATTTAGTTATTTGTCAAGATGTTGTTTCTGATGCAACTGAATAATATGAAGTTTTGAAAGCACATGTATTGAAATCTTTGAGAACCATTCATATTATTGTCTGATAATAATGCCTTTTCCACGGACAGTATATTTGTTTCCACTGTAAACAAAATATTTTTCGATTACTTGAAGCATCCAGCCCTCCACCCTTCTGAGAACTTCTTGCTGATCAATTTTGTTATCAGGATTCGAATCCAGCTCTTGCCGGGTCATCTGGATCTATGTTGGACGGCTGTTTCAATCACCCGTCACCTCATTGCTGTGTCGTTCTCCTGTCCTAATTAGCCTATCAAGTGCATGAATACAGGACGTAAAGCCCCACTCATCCATTCATCCATCTTTATTGTCTAAATTTCAATTTACGATTATTTTCTCTTTTCAGGGCTTTGTCCCATCCCGTTTTCTGAGTGAAGAGATTGTCCTTGACCCAAAAAAGATGTTCTTTGTCGGCCAAGTAGTGAAATGCCATGTTATTGATTTCATTGCTGAAGACAGATTGATGACCTTATCTCTTATTGGTCCAAGGAGAGAAAGAATTTGGGACAAAAGCAAGGACGAGACTTCAGAAAAAAGCAAGGACAAGACTTTAGAAAAAAGCAAGGACAAGACTTCAGAGAAAAGCAAACATAAGACTTCACCCCAGAAGGCCAAGAGCATAAAATTGCCAGAGGATTTTGCCATCGGTGGAGTAAGTTTCGTTTGCGTAGATTATGTCAACAGAAAATTGTAAAGAAATGTTCTGCTGAATTATTTTAATTATTCATTTGTTTATTCAATGAGGTAGACGCAGAGGTCTTCAAAATGAGAAATATCATCATAAATTCAATTTCAAACCAATCTTGAATTTGTCATAAGATTCCTCTAGGGAGTTAAGGTTTCGTTTTATGTTTTACACAACTTTGAATGACATTAAATCTTAGATTTGTTGATTGGCGATTTTCTTTTTAATATTGTACTCGTTTTCATTGGAAGGTGGGAGGTCTTCGAGGCTTTTATTCTCAGAGTAGCTTCAATTCGTATCAATTTGTTGCTATTTCTCTGCTTTCAGATTACCAGTTGCGAAATAGCAAGGAAGACAGATAAAGGATTTGATGTCATGCTTCCTTCAGGAATAATTGCCTTCCTGCCGAAAATGAACCTCTCGGACCAAGTCAGCCATTGTGACATCATTCACAAGATATACCAAGTTGATCAGAAGTTGGAAAGAGTGGTCTATGTGGCAGCTCTAAGTCATATTGTATCCTTTGCATCAGAAAATTTTGTAACTTGGTTTAATGCTGTTCTCCTGATGAGATATGTTTCTCTTTGAAACATGCTCATTTATGTGGATCCTTGGGAGAAAGGTTGGTCTAGTGGTAGCATGCTGGGCTGCCATTCGCTGGGTCCAGGGTTCGAAATCCAGCTTTTGTCAGGTCAACTGGGCTTAGGTTGGAGTATAGGACTGATGGAAAAAACTTGAAGGAAGATTAGCTCAGTTGATGGTGCTCTGGTCTTCTAGTCGCATGGTGCCGGGTTCTATTCTATTGATTAGTCTGTGATGGTACATAAATACAGGATGTAAAGCCCCATCCATCCATCTATCTCAAACTTCTCCTTAATGATGCAAGATTGTGAGCATGAAGCAGAGTGTCATAACTGGAACGGAAAACAAAGAATTAGTTCGTCAATTTGAAGACTTGCAGCCAAATCAGTTGGTTCCTGGGAGTGTGAGAAAATTCATGGATTACGGAGCATTCGTTGAACTCAATCTCGGAGTCACTGGACTGGTTCCTCTTAAGGTAAGACCCCAAATATATCAATTAAAATTAGATAAAATTAGATAAGATTTCTTGAGACGGACACTTGTATTTTAAACACACAGGCATCACAATTGTTCACAACAGTTCTGCACTAGACCACTACTAGTGGTACAGATACACTTGTACTGTTTAAGGAGGCCAGTATCATGCACGCCATAGAGCTGTGTTGGCAATTGATTGAAATGCCTGTGTTTAAACATTTTAGAAAGTAGTATCTAACTTGGCCTTCAAGTATTGATACCAAACATGACCTGAAATATAACATTATCATGAACTCTTACGGTAATTATAATGATTACATTAGAAATTCTCTTAATATTGGGTTAATTTTCTGAAACAAAAATAGGCAAGTTTCTCCTTGAGTGACACAGTTGTCTCATTAAACAATACATAAAGATAGAAGAGTTCATTAAAAATGTTCCAGTCCGTTGAAAATGCCCGTATAAAACTGGCAAATTTGATACAAGATAATTTATTATACACATCATGTCAACTTGTCAAGCATAGACACACACAAAATTGTAAAATTTTGTGATTAAACTTGAATGTTTTAAAAAATTGGTAGAACATTTCTTCTTTCAAATTTCAGTTCTTATGTGACAAAAGAGTCAACGTCCCCAGTGCTCTGTACAGGGAAGGTCAGTCGGTCGTAGCTAAAGTCCTGGAGCTGGACTCTGAGAAGAAACGTGTCTTGCTTAGTTTACGCATGTCTCACTGTTACCGTGGTGACACTAGAGTTGGGGTAGGTCTCGTCAAACAATCTGTGGAACAGATGGAATCAATCAGAGAGATGTGCAAAGGACGTGAAGGTAAATTTATTAATTATTTTGTGATCATTTATATACGCTGGCTACTTAATCTTTCTGATGTAGAGAAACACAATGAACCGGAATGCCACGTTAGTGACGTAGAGAGAAGGATAATGTTTTACTTGTCTATCTGAATGTATTGATAAAAGAATATTGATGCTCAAGGAGTCACTTAGTGCTGTACCTCCAACTAGCCCATAGCCTACCTGGTATTACCATGCTGACAGGGTGTAAAGCACAAACTCACCACTTACTGAAAATGACTTAAAATCTCCTTTCTCATTTTAAAAATAACTTGCCTTTATTATTTAACAGGCGTCCTTGGCCAATTAGCAGAACTGTCTCCAGGAACAGTGGTGGACGTGATTGTGGATAAGATGACGGACTTAGGAGCTCTAATTCATATCAAGGGGACAGAAATTAAAGGTCTGGTGGTCAATCATCATCTTGGAAAGGTGTTTCCCAATGAAGGAGACCAAAGAAAGGCTGCCATTCTGTACACAGACTTGGCTGAAAACTGCGTTGAAGTCACCCTGGATAAGATGTACATCAGGCATTTCAAGAGTGTGCCAGACGCCAAGTCTTCTGGGGTAAGATTAATAATTTTTGTCTATTTTAAAAGTAAATTTAAGTTCGATTTTGTCATGTAAAGTGTAAACCTGTTATAATTTGTATAGCTCAATAGCTCAATTTTCTCTGGGTTTCTCTGGGCATCCTTCCAATAACATGACAGTGTCTTCTCTTAGCTTTGTATTTGTATTTTGATGTTGAAAAAATAAATTATATCTGTCTTCCCTATTTATCTATCTTATCTGTCTATCTATTTTATCTGTCCATCTATCTATCTATCTGTCAATCTTATATCTATTTATCTATCTACCTGTCTATCTTGTCTTTCTATCTATCCAATCCATCTGTCCATCTCTCCATATAGCTATTCAGAGCACAATTATTAACATGTCTGTCTGTTCACATTTGATGTAGGTTCAAACTCCACTTGCGCAAATTTAGTAATTTCGTTTTTTTTTTACTCAGGTCAAAGTTAATCAAACGATCAAGGCGGAAGTTTTGCTGGTCAAGAATGAATGCGTTCTTTGCATGTTGAGGGGACATGCTCTTGGAAAATTGGCATACCTGCCATCCAGAAGGGTGAGTTTACTGTATATTTTCTTCACATATTACATATTTCTGATTCTCTATTGCCCCTTAGGGGCGCTATAACTGATAATAGTTTCTCACTGAAAGATAGAACACAAGTGCATTTCTCTTTATTTTGTCGTAATTTTATTTCAGCATTTGAATGATGTCCTGGAACAGTACCAGTACACCATCGGCCAAGTCAATCCTGTTGTTATTAAAATGTAAGTGACATTCTCAGTTAATATTGCCTTTTTAAGCTCTACCTCAAACGAGTAATAATCAAGTAAATGTCATAATCTACTTATGTGCAACTTCACACGATTTTCCCATTAGAAGCATCCATTCGAAATTAAAAAGGACCTACTTTCTATGTAGTCTCGTTCATTAAGCCTGCACTGAACTAAGTTAGTGTGACACAATTTTCCTTTTCCTTTTGTAAGCAGCCATCAAAATATGTTTTAAATGTGGAATCACCATGTACATTTGTACTTCTGACCTTAACTGTATGTTAGACAGCAGTTTCAATCATCCTTGGCCTCATTGCAATGTCCTCTCCCTGTCGATATTAGCCTACCAAAGTGCATAATTACAGGACATTACACCTCACTCATGTCGTCTGTTTCATTCATTTCCAGGGTGGAAAACGGTCTGATCTTCGCATCTCTGGAAATCCACGAGCCACACCCAGTAAAACCAGTTCTGACTCAAGAAATCACTGAAGTGGCGGGCATCAAGGTCGGAGACAAAGTCAAAGCAAAGTAGGTTTTAAATATTCTGTTTCACTTTGAAACGTCATATTGTTTGGGCCTATTCACTGCTTAAGGCCACACATAATTGATTCTGAGCTTCACGGACCCGCCGACACAATAGATCTTCTGCGGATGGAAAGAAAAAATTATAAAAAATTGTTTTTCACGTTTTTTTGTCCTAACGACCGACCCTAGAAAAGGTGCCTTGAGAAGATCCGAGAAGCTAAAGATCAATTATGTGTGCTTTAATGTCTTGTTTTAACAGTATCAGAAAATACATGTCCATCACTACGTCAGTCTGATTTAACTATTAAACTTCAATGCACGGATCAATTCTTCAAGAGGTTGTTTCTTACTGCTTAAAATGAAAATGTCTGTTATAAAAGTGAAAATGGTTTATTTATTGCAGAATTGTTGATCGATCGCCATGGCAACTGTCTGTTTCCCTTGGCGACGTGGCAGGTCGTGTTCACGTCACCCAAGTTGTTGATGTTCTGAAGAAAGATGAGGTTAGTTGAACTTAACTTATTTTGTTGTGATGAAAAATTAGCTGTTAGCTGAGGGTTTGCTGCTGAACACTCGCAAATTATTTTGTTAAATTTATAAATTATTTACCGTAGAACGGGGTAAAGTTAGCAATCCTGGGGGAAAGTTGGCTGACTATTAACCCACTTTATGGAAGAAATGCCTACTTCTCTCACTGACACAGGTTTCTTCGGCAAATTTTCCACCTGTGCCAGTAAGGAAAGATCGCATTTCAGCCATTAAATGGGTTAAAATAGCCAGCCAACTTTTCTCAGATTGCCAATTTTACCCTGATATGCGGTATCAGTTTTAGCTACTATTAATTTCATTGCCGACAATTAGCCTGCTTTGCCCAAAATTTATATTTTCCTCTGCTTGAAAGAAAGTTTCTTTTATTTTTAGCCAAAAAATCCCCTGGAGAAATACGCTGAGAGTTCATCTGTGAAAGGGAAAGTCATAGGCTTCAGGAGAGAGTTAGTAACTGTTCTAGAATTTAGAATGTATTTGATTCTTTAATCAATTGATTGCTCATGTGTATCAAGTAGTTTACTCTTCCCCAAATTATATTTCAGATGGTCTGATTCAACACCGAAGGACATTGCTGAACTATCTTTACGAAAAAGGTAGGTGTGAATACAGCATAATCGGTAATGTGGTCCCACGTGGGGGGCATGGGGGGGGGAATCTCTCAATTTTGTGGAGGGGCACCCACTGTACTTATTGTGTATTTTAGCCTCTGTCAAAACGTTCTTTTTGGGCACCATTGTGTTAATGTGAGTCGAGTAAAAATTTTCCGAAGAGTTGGAATTTTTTGTTGGAAATTCACAATGATTTAATTTGAAACAAAATCTGAAAATAATTAGGTCCAACGGCCTGGAGGGACTTGGTTCAGGATATCAAATGCCACCTCCATTGTCATCCCATGGGTTCTTATTTAATCAAAACAATAATGTTAAGATGATATTCTCATTTCAGTTTCATGAAGGCTGATGACGTGAAAGGGAAGGCATCCGAGTTCAAAGTCGGAGATCAAGTCAACTTCTTCGTTAAACATGTAAGAACAATTTTCTGATGATTCCTGTTTATGCAGCAGTAATAAAAAACGGCCATGTATTATTTATAGAATATGAAAAAAAAAGAATATTTTGCAATAGAAATGGAATGAAAAATATTTTGAAAATGAAAGTTGTGCTTTAGAAATGGCAACATAAGGTAGTACGCGTTAAATTTCCTTAAATTATTATGCATACATATATTATCATGGATAAAAAGTTATTTCCCTGAAAAAACGTCCTTTATTGACATAATTAATTGGATACCTATAACTAAACACAGTTTTGAAATACCCTAAGTAGTAATTACCCCAATAGGCTTCTCCAGTATGTAATAATATTTTCTTCTTTATTTCAGTGGAGGGCCAAAGTAGTAGAAGGCATGATTGGTCCCAGCACAGACGCCATTGTAAACAGAGTAGATTTGTCAAGGAAAATCCAGGTATGTCTAACACACTTTAAAATCCCTATGAGGTCCAGAGTGTATCATAGTAGATGGGCTGTTTACAAGTTAAACAAACCAATTCTTATTGCACCTCATTGCTTACTGTGACGTTTTGTCATCTCTTTTTTGTCCTCATTGCTGTGTCCCCTTCCTGTCCTAATTAGCCGACCAAGTGCATAAATACAATATGTAAAACCCCAATCATCAATCCATCATCTCTTTGTGTTCTCAGATGTACCAAAAGCACTAGCTAATTGCAGTTCCCTGCACTCATATGACTGATTATTATGATTCTCATTTTAGATTGTGCGCAAATGCGAGCCTCACTTCAAAAGAGCGACAGGTTACAAAGGGAAGCTGATTAAAGAGGACCAGCAGGGGAGATGGCTAGTGTCTCTAATGCGTAAGTACAAAGCATATATTAGTGCATATATTGATTGGCGGGGGTTATCTCAGTAGGTAATCTTTTGTGCTTCCCAGCAGGTTTCGGGGGTGGGTTAGCTCATTGGTAGCGTGCTGGGCTGCCAATCGCTGAGTCCCTGTTCGAATCCAGCTCTAATACCGGGTCACCCTGATGTCCTGGAACCATGTTGGATGGCTGTTTCAAATCATGCTTCGCCTCATTGCCGTGTCCTTCTCCTGTCCTTATTAGCCTAACAAGTGCATAAATACAGGATGTAAAGCCTCAATTATTCTTCCATCCATCATGGCAACCTATACGTTCACCGGACCCGAATACATGCAGAAAAACCTCTCTAATGTAAGACTGAAAGCCCCTATCATCCATCCATCCAATGCATGTATTATGCTTAAAATTCTAGTCTCCAGGTTCAGGTTACCTGCCTTAATGCATTTGACAAATATTTGTTTCATTTGCAGCAAAGTTCACAATGGAAGAAGGAGCCATTGTGAATGGCATGGTGGCATCTATAAAGAAGGAGTCTGGACTCTACATGACACTTCCCAATGATATCCTTGGATGTGTGTCACTAGTGGATATCAGTGATGACTGGCAGGTTAGTAGTCTTGAAGTTATGCTAAAAATCATGGAAAAGTTTATTTCATAGCATTCATAGAAATGTCGTTAAAATGTGTTATAGGTCAGGCATTGCACTTGGCTACAAAATTTAGTCTATAAATCTAATGCTTTTCTGCCGTCCGCTATATGCCAAAGTGTTGATTATGACATATTTTTTCAAACTAATGAATTTTATCCATCGTTGTCATTTGTGATTTGCAGCCTTGTCGGCTTTTCTTAAGCAATTTTGCCTCTTGCTAAGTTGCTATTTATTTTAGTATAGACATATATCTTAATAACCTTTGTTGTCTTTAATTTTCTTACAGGCCGACTGGTATTCCAAGTTCCACGTTGGTGATTTCATGAAATGCCAGGTGATACAGTTTCTCGGACCAAACAGATGTCTCGTCTCAATCCGTCCTTCCAGGTGTGAACTTTTGATAAAAAAGCTTTTCTAAAAGAGGTTTTTGTGAAAATTATTTGCAATACAAATGATTTTCACTGGGTCGTGAATTGGTGATGTTCTATTTGTGAAACATTTTCTTGTTTGAATTTGCAGAGTAAAGAAGAGCAGTGATATGGAAGTTGTCAACCCTGAGATTGAATCGATCACCTCAATAGAAAAAGGAATGAAGCTTCAGGGTTTTGTCACCACCACTAAAGACATTGGAGTGTTTGTCAGGTATTGTTATGTTTCCTCAAGTTTGTTAAATTTGATGTTAATCTGTGGAAAATTCATCTTTAAATTTAATTCTTAACTTGCGGTTGTAAGTCAAAATGTATCTGTTGACAGACTGGGGCGAGACATAGTGGGAAGAATCCATCGATCTAAACTCAAACCAAAGGAACTGGAACAGATGACAGTTGGGAAACTGGTCTCTGTCTCTGTAATAGGGTGAGTGAATGTTTTATTATACTTTATAATGTAATATGATAAAGACTGGCAGCTGGCGTGAATAAATAGGAATGAAAGTTATATTGGGAAAATTTGATGAATTATAAAAGACTTCAATTAACTCTTTGTCTTCTGTTAAAAGTTTGAGCTTTGCAAGTGTTTGACTCAATTGTTACTCTTTTTATTAGCTCAATTTGCAGTGAACTGAACTGCCATTAGCTGAGTCCTAAGTTCAATTCCCACTCTGGTATGGTCGTCTCGACTTATGTTGGACAGCCGTTTCAATCATCCTGTGCCTCATTACTGTTATTCTCTTTTGCTAATTGGCCTACCAAGTGCAGAAATACAGGACATAAAGCCTCAACCATCCGGCTACCCATGCTTGCAGTGGCTGCAAAATATATTGGTGAAATAAAATTCTCTGAAAATATTTTTTTCATCTTTTCCAGTGTTGATTCACACTATGTGAATCTAGCATTGCAACGCAACACTGCTACAGAAGACACAGAGAACAAATCTAAAAAACGAAAAATAAAAGAAATTGAAGAGGAAAAGTCTCAGAGTGAAGAAGAAGAGATGGAAGGAGAAAAAGAAGATGAGGAGGAAGATAAGGAGGAAGAGGAGGAGGAAGAGGAAGAAGAGAAAGAAGTCCCTGTGAAGAAGAGAAAAGAATCACCAAAGAAAGATGGAAAATTGAAGAAAAAAGGAAAAGTACAAGAGGAAGAAGAAAAGTCAACAAAGACAGAAGGAAAGTCAACAAAGAAAGAAGGAAAGAGAAAGGCAGTCGAAGTGAAGAAATATTCTCCCAAAACTTTACAAGACAGCGGAGTAGAATCTGTGTCGGATGATGATGACATAAAGGCAAGTTCCTAATGGAGATTGTTTCTCTTTCCTTTGGTTTTAGTCTTAGCAGATGGGTTTTTTTTTCGTACATTAAATACTGTACCTATCAGTTAGGTACTATGATCGTAATAGGTTCCCCCGTGGCCTAATTGGTAAGTGCGCTTGTCAACTGGTTTTGAGGGCGTGGCCGGGTGGGTTCAAATCTCACCCCGGGAACTCACTTTAGTCCGAGTCCATGGGACTTTGAATGGAGGCGGATTGTATCCAGTATTCTATGGTGGGACAACTGAGATACCCTGGGCATCCCTTAATTAATAGGGAATGTGCCAGACTCACAGTCTTCTCATCTCATCATCATACGGCGGTCGCCTGCCTCGATATAGCCCACTAAGGTGCTGCAGAGGCGCAAAACACGAACAGACAAACAATTATGATCGTAATAATTCTTCGCAAAACCTCGCATATTAACATGAAGCTTACTAAGCCTCACAAGGGCAAACTACGAAGTATAGACTGGTTTGAAATAATGCTGGCGGTTTCTCAGTCTACATGGAGCTGAATCTGAGTGGGGCCTGTCCATGTGTGAAGTCGTCCCTATGTGAAATTGGTCAAATATCTCAGGTTTCCTGACATTTACCAACGATTTCATTCCAGATTGTTCATGTTGCCAAAGACGAGCAGTCAAGTCAGTTGTCTCTTCCTTCTTTCTCCTTGGAGACGACCTTCAAGGGCCCGGCAACGACCTTGGGACAACAACAACAAGACTCGTCCTCGGAGGATGAGAGTGACGAGGAAGAAGAAGGGAAGAAAGTGAAGACGAAAAACCAAGCGAGTAAGAGAAAAGCCAAGCAGGCCGAAGAGAAGATGATAAGAGCTGTATGTCATCTTAGCTTTCTTAGCTTTTGTTGATAGAGGGATGAGGGATTACCTTAGTTGCTAGTGCTCTGTGGTCCAATTGCTGGGTCCCAGGTTCAATTCCAGCTCTGACCCTTTGTTGGACAGCTGTTTCAATAATCCTGTGCCTCATTGCTGTGTCCTCCTTTTCTTGTGCTGAGTACTCTACCTATTGCATAAATTCAGGATATAAAAGCAGCTAAAGCCCAAACCATCCATCTTTGTACATCAAGATTTTGACGTCATCCTTCATAACTACCTTGTAGACATTGAAAGTTGTGTGTTATTTTCTTTAAAATAAAAGAAATTTAAATCACGAGGTTGAAATCCATAAAAGTTTTGATCGATAAGGATTTATCCAATTGATTTGTATATTCAGAGAGAAGAGATGTTCCTGGACAAGGAACGCCTTCCGGAAACAGTGGAAGACTTTGAGAGGATGGTTCTGGAGTCGCCCAACAGTTCCATCGTCTGGCTGAGGTACATGGCCTTCCATCTGGAGACAGCAGAGGTGGAGAAAGCAAGGGCTGTGGCCGAGAGGTCCCTCAAGACTATTTCATTTAGGTGAGTCTATAATTAAATTGCGGGTTCAAATCTCACCGCAGGAACTCACTTTAATCCGAGCCCATGGGACATTAAATGGAGGCGGGTTGTATCCAGTATTCTATGGTGGGGCAACTGAAAGACCCTGGGCATCCCTGAATTAATAGGGTATGTGCCAGACTCACAGTCTTCTCATCTCATCATCATACGGCGATCGCCTGCCTCGTTATAGCCCACTAAGGTGCTGCAGAGGCATAAAACACAAACAAACAACTATAATTAGATTAGGTGTAGGTTATTTAAGAGATTATGATTGTCATAATGGAGCTCTTTGTTCTTTCAGGATACCAAAACTGAACAAAAAAGATAGTTGTTTTATCAACTATCCGAAAGCTACACTAATTGTACAACAAAATCGTTAAAAGACTTGCGTTGTCTGTCTAACAATAGAGTTCTATCCTGTATGAAGAATATTAGGCTATGAACGGGCATCTCTATGAATGGGCAAATAGCATAGATCTAGAGTGATGGACAATATCAAACATTTTGAGCACAAAAAGTAGATATCGGTTGCATCCTCAATTTCATAAGTTCATATCATGTAAGGTATTCATTTGTTCTTCATGTAGTTAGGTGAACCTTCGCCTCATTGCCTTGTCCTACCAAGTGCATAAATACAGGACGTAAAGCCGGAATCATCCATCCAACATATAGTTATTTTTTATGAAATTGATCAATTAAAATCCATTATATTACAGAGAAGAACAAGAGAAGATGAACGTGTGGGTTGCTTACTTGAACTTGGAGAACATGTACGGCAATGAGTCCCAATTGCAAGGAGTGTTTGACCGAGCCCTGCAGCAGAATGAGCCAATCACCATCTATCATCAGCTGGCCAACATCTACACGGCTTCTAATAAGACTGAGGTATAGTATATTGAAAAATTTTCCACAGTTCTTTTATCAACCCTTGCGAGGGCGAATGGTTAGAGGGCTTTAATTACCATGACAAGTTTGTCTATTTATTCTGTTAAAAAAGTTTTATTGTCGCATGATGAAAGAAAAAGTTTGTTGTTGGGGTAAACAGAATAGCCAAGAATTCTGGTTGAAAAATGTTGACATTGTTGCTGTTGAGTTGCGATCTGGTTTTAGTAGGCCTATAGGATGTCTTACAGATCCGATAGAAATTGCTATGTACCTGGTAGTTGTCTTTTGGAGAATGGATGAATTCGGTGTCAGAACATTTGACTCCTTAGCCCCCTCGTAGTACCGCGCCATTGACAAAGACTTCATGAAGACGTGTCTAAAATTCTGACTCTGAATTTATCCAACTCCAGATGGTATTTTGATTGTTATTCATGAATCCTCAGATAATCTACACACACTTATTTATCGTTGTTTCAAATTTGCAGTCTGCCGAGTCAATCTACAGACAGATGACCAAGAAGTTCAGTCTCAACAAAGATGTGTGGATCAAATTTGGCCAGTTCTACTTCTTGATAGGAAAAGCCGAGATGGCCAGGAAACTCATGCACAGAAGTTTGCTCAGTCTGGAAAAGAGGCATCGTAAGTTATTCGTTTTCTTTGTATTGTTGTACTTTGTAATATTGCTGCCACTGTGTTGTTGTATTTTTAGAATGCATTTTCTTCGATCTTAGAATGAAAGAGTGTTTGAGGTTGTCTGGCCTTAAAACATGCACAAATCTCCCAATTTATTCTGCTTCTCAGTAATGAATATGAAATCTCTATAATTGGCTTTAAGGTTGATGGTATCCATAAAATGTTTAATGTTCTCCAAAGCAAAATGTTATGATTTTGATATTATACTATTCAATTACTTTAATATTTAATTTTACATCTTGAAAGGCTGTGTTCGATTTTGAGATTTTCAGTTACAGGCCTTATTCATTTTGCTAGGCACTGAGAAACATTCAAATTACCATGTAAAAGGAAAAGAAAAATTATTGAAGTTATCAATATTTGTGATCTTATGTTTCAGACATTGACGTCTTATCGAAATTTGCCCAAATGGAGTTCAAGAACGGAGAACCAGAGAGAGGGAAAACCATGTTCGAGAATGTCCTGAGTACCTACCCAAAGAGGAATGATCTGTGGATTGTCTACATCGATCTGCTTATCAAGGCTGGAGATGTTTCTGCTGTCAGGTATGGCCTCCATTTATTTGTTGCAGTAAGATTTCTCAAAATATTGAACTAGACATTAGTGGCAGTTTGCTGGCAAAGTAGAATGCAATGCCCTTTAAAGGGAAGTAAAAAGAATTGTCACGCAGCATTAAACTGACTCTTTTGAAGGTGATTTGTTAATAGCATTTTGCTGGAGCTTCATAGTACAAAAATGGTAATATTGCCCTATTAGAAACATGACACCTTAAATAAACAAATTTATCAGAGACAAAATATGTCTGTCATTCTAGGTAGATAGATGTCATACTGACAGTGTTTTGACTAGTAGGCCTAGATCTTCAGTGTCCTTCTTTTTTTTGCTCAAATAATCTTACCCTGTAAATATTTACGGTAGATATTGTCCACATTAGCAGTTTCCTAATGTAAAACCAGACAACTCGATCCAGTAACTAATCAATTTATAACCAATGCTCCATATTGAATGATTGACCCCCACCCAATGAAATCTCATTAAATATGCTGTCATTATTCCAATTGAGATGAATTATTGTTTTTTGTTCCAGGAAAGTGTTTGAGAGAGTGATCAGCACCAAGATGTCCGTGAAAAAGATGAAGACATTTTTCAAGAAATATTTGGAATTTGAGGAGAAATACGGCGACGATAATACTGTGGAAGAAGTCAGGCAAAAAGCTCTAGATTATGTTGAAGCTAAAGTTGATGTTTCCTGATGTTGTAATTAACTACTTATCATATAACTAAATAAATCATATTTATCATCAAAACTTGTTGAAATTTATACATGTGTATGAAGCTTAGATGATTGGTTTGTTGAGTTGTACATCTTATGGAAGTATATTCCATAAGAATGTTTTTATTTGTGTGTACATAAAACAATACAATTGATAACAGAATAAAATTCAATGTGATATATCCATGTATGAAAATTAATAGGCTGTTTTGTCTTCCTCGGGATATAATAGCTTTTTCTCTGAATAATGTGAATGTTTGAATTACTCTCACACAGAGAATTAGTTACGAAATTGGAGGTCTGTCTTAAAATGTCTCAAATGTCTGGAAGTTGAAGTTCAGCCAGCTGTCCCAGTTGTTCTGGGTTTCCCACTTGATGGGTGTTCTCTGATCTCAGGAGATTCTTACTATTAAATGGATTCCGTTTGCTGGATCTTTTTTTACCAACTGGTGAAAAAATCTCGTGACAAGTCTAACAAAGAGCTATATGCCATGCTGTTTGTTCTAGCAGGGTAGCTATCTGCCAATCCTTGAAAAACAAATTCCAGGCCTTGAAAAATTAGCATTTTGCACAAAAGGCCTGGAAAAGCCTGGAATTTAGTTCATACAAATGACAAATAAATTCACAGCTGAGTATTTGGCATTTTCTTGTGACAGTCTGAGTTACTTTCCGTGAGTGGTGACAGTCAGCCGGTAAAAAATTTTCATGTTCGAAAGTTCAGAAGAAAAATGTACTGTGCATTGTTTTTGTATCAGTTCACTGAAAGATTGGCCTTGATTTTGGGAAAATTTGGTCTAGAAAATTGTTGAATTTGGTTTCAAAAATACTGCTTGCAGACAGACAGACATAGGCTTTTGCTGTGTGAGCAGAAATGCCAACTGAACCATCTTTTATTCAGTTTGAGACTTGTGCACTGGAAGGTCTGGAGTCTCTAAACTCCACAAGCTAAAATTAATGTCCTGTATTTAAACATTAAAGGAAATTAATTTCACACACACATTGAATGTGGTAGAAAAGTGAGAAGTTGAAAACCCAGACATGTTCTATTGTCTGGAGCCTCTCTCCAGCTTGCCATTGGGCCTCTTTCTGATCTTCACTTGTGCCTCATTCTGATTTTCCTTTTTTTCCACCACGGTCTCATGTCAGAGGTTGACATGTTATCTTTGTGTAGGTTGAGGGTTAGCTGCTGTACAACTTTTCTTTTTCCACTAAATAACCACCAGGTGCTGTTTGTGGACTGTGAGCCCCCTTGTGTAAAGTGCAAGAGGCTGGGGGTATAAGTATGTCATTAGGTCAGTGGTATCAGGTGCGTGGAAGAGCACCAAACTCAAAATGATCAAGATCGAAAGTTATGAAGGGACTTGACAAATATGTCAGGATCAAGGATAAAAAATGAGGATACCTGTGAAGAAGGGAGTTCAGGCTTTTCTGCTGGCCTGCTGTGTTCTGGGAGTGAACGTTCTTTACGTGTTTCTGCAGCAGGAGATCAAACAACATTCCAGTGCTGCAGAATTCTTCCAACAAGATGGCGGCAAGCAGAGTCAAGAAGACGTGCCCAAATTGGGTCGTTCTTTGTTCGAAAGGAGCCGGAGAAGTATGTTGAATGAGACCTACCATTTGAAGGAGAATGTTACAGATCAGGGAGAGGGTGTGAATGGTAAAAACAAGGCATTCCTGTCTCATAAAGTCGATTCCAAAAGTTCCAAAACAGTGTCTCAAGTTTTTCAGGATCCTTCCAAAAAAAGTTCTGCATTCCATCACACAAACAACAACAACAACAAAATATTGAAGAACAATGCTCAGTTCACAAATGACTATAATCACAATAGTGCTGTCTACAAGAATGAGGTTAAACTGTCTGAAGTGTTTGTGAGTGTCAAAACTACAGAGAAATTCCATGCATCAAGAATTCCTATTTTATTGGAAACATGGGTGGTGATGGGCAGAGATGCTGTACATTTCTTCACTGATGTTGAAGACGAGGAATTAAAAAGTAAAATACTCCCCGGGAGACTAATTAACACAAACTGTTCCGCACGGCACACACGAGCAGCATTATGTTGTAAAATGTCTTTGGAATTCGACATGTTCTTGGCTTCCAAACGTAAATGGTTTTGCCATGTCGATGACGATACTTATTTGAATATTCCTGCGTTGTTGAGATTACTAAAACAGTATAACTCTACTGGTGACTGGTACTTAGGCAAACCTTCATTAAACCATCCATTGGAGATTAAAGACATTGAATATCCGAAGCAGAAGACTGCGTTCTGGTTTGCAACAGGCGCCGGATTCTGCGTCAGTCGAGGCCTCGCTTTGAAAATGATGCCGTACGCCGGTGGGGGCCGGTTACGGTCTGTATGCGAGAAAGTACGTCTACCGGATGATTGTTCGATTGGATTCATCATCTACTATTACATGAAGAAAGAATTAACTGTCGTCCCTGGTTTTCATTCTCATTTAGAAGGACTATGGCTCATAAAACCTCGGGATTTAGAGAACCACATCACCTTTAGTTACGGACAGTCCGGCCATGCTACAAACGTCGTCCGTGTCGGAGGATTTTCTCAGGGCTCCGATCCGACACGTTTTCGATCTATCCACTGCCATTTGTACCCTAACCTGCCACAGTGTGCGAATATTGAGAAAGATTTCAGATAGTGTTTGCTTCGAATTTGTTGCGAATTTATGTAACAACAAGCCTATTCACTTCGTTTCTCAGTTTATATGGGTTAAATCATATTTCAAAGTCTGTCCTCTAGAAATAATTATTGTCATCTATGACATAAAATGATATTATAGGCCTAAAATTCTTGATTCAAAATTAGGATAGTTCAAATTTTGTAATCAGCTGTGCAGCCGAGGCTTGTGCAAATTTAGTTTTTAAAACAGACTTAATTTCCTGTCAAAGAAATTTTCAGACCACTGTATACAAGATATATGTACAATTGATGTGAATTACTGAAGTCATTATTAAATACAGTGAATAATTTCATCGATCTATAGTCTATACTGCTGGACAGCTTATAGTCGCCAAGTCACATTTTAAGTCTCAGCCGTTTCATAGTATGAATTAGTCTGTCTCATTTTAACTGAATTGTGCAATTTAATTGATTTAATTTTGTTGAATAATCTGTAACATGTGTATAAGATTGTTTGTCTTGATCATGAAGTCAGCCATAAATTTGAAATATGAAAGTATTTCATATTTGCACAGGTACTAGCCAAGGTGGATGCTGCTGACCTGTATCTTGTTTGATAGTTGTGATCTGCTCTACCAAAATGAGTTCAAAGTTGGCCCCCTGTCATATCTAATTGTGAAAATGGCTTTGTTCTACAGAATTTAGGCTTTAACATAGTTTAAATGGTGCCTCCTTTGTTTTGAAATCTCTATTCTATCCAGAGATACGACATCTCAAAAGATCATGCTACGAAACATCATAATTTGAGAAAATAGCAACATTGCCGGGAAAGACCTAAAAATATCAAGCATGACACCCCATTCAAATGAGTTAATATCAGTTTCTGGTAAAAATGGTTCTAAATATTTACAGAAAATACCTTTTGCAAAACCTGGTATGAACACCTGAAAAAAAAAACATGAATATACAACATTTTGGTACCTTTTGCTAATTTCTAGAAAATGTAGATTTTCTACTGATCTACTAAGCAACTCATTTTGGTTGAGCGGGTCGCAATTTTTTTAAACAATTTTGAATGTACTTATTATTGTGACAGCATTTTAATTGCTTACTTGTGCGAGTGCCTGGTATTATAATTTCAAATACTATTCTATTCTAAGACTATTATTTAATGATTGTCATATTTTTACTCCAATTTTAAAATCAGAAGTTTAATTTGTGAGATTGGTTTATTAATCACAGTGGACATTGACAGATTTTAGTCAATATTTGTCAAAAATTGACTTTTTCCACGTAATTATGTCAGTTTATAGATTTTTAGCTTTTTATGTACCTGTCTCAAACAAATGTGTCAAATTTATGTTTGCTTAACTCGTTAAACATGCGTAAAACTGTTGGTAATGTATGTATCATAACTGGTTATCAATATGGGAAGTGAAAAACATGCTTGAAATCATTCATTGCAGGCCATTTGCAGCTGTTACACGGGAATATCAATATTAATCACTTTGTAATTGTCCGTTTATTGCCATTATTTGGTTTGTTACAAAGTTGTTGCATTGGGTAAAAAAAAAGGTAAATGTAAAAAAAAAAATAGGAAAGAAGTCTGAGTGTGCACACCTAACTGCACATGGTACAATGAGAGCTATTTCTTGCATATTTAGATGATAAATTTTATGTATAGGAATCAATTATGAATATGATGTCAATGTTTTATAATACATATGCAAGGATAAAGGAATTTAATATAGATATATTTTGGTCTAAATATGTTTTGAGAAGTTGTGCTAAATTCTATTAGAAGTGAAGAATTTTCTTTTATAAATTTGTTAATTTCTGACATCTAGAATTCCCTTGGTAACAGCTGTTCATGACAGACAAAATGTTAAAAAAGATTTGCTATTTTGTAATTCTTCGTAGTTACTGGCCAGTTATAGATATTATAAATAACAGTTTTGTCTCAAGCTTTTAGTCAGACATTTGCTTAATGATGATGTTAATATTGTGTTTCTATCACCTGTATTAGTCATGGTATTTTATCGACTGATGATATTCATTAGTTGCTACCATTGTCAATGATTGTCTCAAATAGACTGTTATTCTAGTGATCAATGTAATTCTACGTCCAATTAGTATTGATTGATACACTATTGGGGGTTATAATTTTGCAATACAGTAATACTCTTCCTGATTTAACATGTACGGTGACTGCTTAAAATGGCGTTGCTTCAATGGGGAGGGTTATTGTAACTCAATGAATGAAGGGTACAGATATTAAGGATATTACTATAAATAGACAATATTTAAATTTTGGTGCAGTCGGGCATTTTTAAAAGAATTTTCATATGTGGTATTTCTTAGTTTTTTTTTGCAAAGAGCTATTAATGTTAATTATCGAGATGTCTGTTTCTTTGCAAATTTAACTTGTTTATCATTCCATATACTGATGATATTGGTAGGATTTTTTATTTTCCAAATGCTATATTTTCTTATTTTCCTTTACTTAGCTGTGTTATTTTTGTACTTTTTGTTTTACAGTGAATAGATTTATAATTACTCGTATAGGATGTGTATTGATTTAATATTGATTTATTAGGCAAATATTTCAGCTCCATGTATCACATATTCAGATTGTTCACTTTATCCTGTTTGCAATTATTATTCAATGTGTGCATTCAGTTCCAAAATGTTTGGGGTCTATTATATATTGGACTTTAGTCTGCCACAAATGTTGGCACACATGAGGCACTTGTATCAGCCATATTTCGGGTGATCCTCATTATTTAGCCATATTAACAAGCATTATATAAAATTATATGTCTTTATAACTTGTCCATAGATTCAAACTTATGCGTATAATTTTATGGACAACTAAGCTATCACGAAGACCTGCATGGAATTATTAGCAATACAAAAGATATAATTGCGAAACTAGTAACAAAAGGCATCAAATGCAGATAAATGCCAAGAAACAGAGATATACATATGCCTGTTATGTATAGGATTTATAAATATAATTTATTGATATGTTTTAAATAGAAAAAAATCAGTTTGTAATGATTTGGGGAGGGTTGGTCTGGTGGTAGCATGCTGAGCTGCCAATTGCTGGGTCCATGGTTCGAATCCAGCTCTTGCTGGGTCACCTGGGTCTATGTTCATGATGGATGGCTGTTTCAATCATCCTTCACCTCATTGCCGTGTCCTCCTCCTGTCCTAATTAGCCTACCAAGTGCATAAATACAGGACGTGAAACCCCAATCATCCATCCTATTCCCAGTAATATCTTTTAAATTTATCTTTTCACCAACACTCTCATTATGAAGAGCAATTGAACCAATCTCGTATTACAATCTCTGTATTAAAAGCATTGATTACTGATTAAGTACTGCTAAGCATGCTAAGCCCGCCTGCAATAAGTGCCACAGATCAAAATTTTCTATATTTATATTCCTATGTACTGTACCACAGAAGTATATACTTTACTTTGTAAAACTCTGTAGATGTATTAGCATTTAATTATTCCAGAATGCGTAACAATATTATATTCATTAACCTAATAGGACATTCATTTCTTCTTTATATCAAAGAGGCATTGATTTTTAAGATGATATTTATTATATTATACTTGTATTGAAGGGGACCAAAGATAAGTTAGCAATATTGAGCATTCCTGGAGATTAATAGATTAAAGATATTTTATTTTATTATTGTTTATTCGTTTTGAGTTCAGTAGCTGAAGTACCTTTATGTACTTTTTTTTTTATTTCCAATCGAGAGTTACGGAATGAACATTCAAAAGAGTGCATCTCAAATGCAGTCGTTTTAAAAGAAAATTTTTTTAGCATGCTGAGACTACATTCTCAATGCTAGTTGATGATTTCATGATTTCAGACATTTTGAAACTAAGATTTGATTACTTTGATTCTAAGTCTGTAAAACGCTGTACATTTAGCAACTGTATTATCATTTGTAGATTTTTAGTTGGTCATGTAAACCACAAACTAGAATAATGCTAGATTGTTAAATACTTAATAATTAAACAGGATAGCTTTAAATGACAAGTTTATTTTATACACAGATCTGACATATATAGCATAGCATGTGTTCACAAGTAATATTTGACATTTTTCATTATTTGTACAAAAGTTTCGTTTAGTTGTATGTACACTATGTTTGTAGTAGCAGCTTTAAATATCTGTACATTATGCCTTATAGTGATTACCAATTCCTGCTGAAACGTACTTGTGTATAATGTCTGTATTATACATTTATGATTTGATAATGAAATGTCTCAAATTGCCATGATTTTGTACTTAAAATCGATCGTTGAAATGTTGGAAGTTACAATAGTAGTTAGACTTTGTTAAATTTTTTGTTTGAGGTTAAAATTAATGTCAATTTGCTGAATTTGATTGACTTGTAATAGTAATGATAAGTATTTGTTAATTGTTTAAAATTTTAATTGATTTCTCCAGTGTACGACATATTTTTGGTGACAACATCACCTCTATACTGTGGGAGTCCTATTAAGCCAGTGTAAAAATACAGCATGTAAAGCCATATGGACCCACCAACCGAAATCACGGTGTCGTCGCCAAAAATATGTTGTACTCTAAACAATTGCAATGATCATCATGATATCGACCTGTGACGTGGATATATGTTGAGTGAATTTCTTTTGTTTTGGTAGAAATCATCACCGTCTGTTGAAATTATTGGTTACTTAAGTAGAATAGCAGTTATCACATTCATCACAAAGTGTGGTTGACAAATTTATGCAAAATGATATTAGTTCACGAAATGTATTAATAAAATAATGTCTCATTCTCTCAGTTACTCACAGTGCTGGCGATCGCTGTATATATTTTGCACATGAACACGTTGAAAAGATCATGCGGAGTATTGTTGTCAAATTTATAAAAAAATTCCAGTCAATGAACATGTAATAAAGATATGCAAAGGAATTTTGTGGGTCTTTGATATTCAGGAAAACTCGAGTACTATGTATTAAAATGCTTCCACTTGGACAATTATGGCTTAATTAGGCCATCCACTGAAGCATGTGAATCTCATCAAAAGGTTTTTTTTCATGAGTAAATTAACAAATACTATTTTTGTTATACAATATTAAAATGCGTCAATTAAAAAAAATCTGGTATGACCTGATTCTGCCATATACTGAAGCATTTGAATGTCATCAAAATATAGGCCTATATATCTTTTTTAATGAAGATTAAGTTAGTAGATGTACTGCCCAAAACTGAAGTGATATTAAAACGTTTTGTTGTTGAGTCAGACGCAATGCTACAAAGAGGCTTAGCCGTTTTAATGCGAACATATATGGGGAATGTAGCTACAGCTCATCTGGTCATTCTTTCTTCTGTGAATTATTTTGACTGGTTGACAGTTGACTAGTGTGACTGACTGTTGTTTCTCTGCTCACCACTAGATGGATTGTTTGTGTCTCTGCACGTTGGCGCCATCTGGTCACTGGTCGAAATTCTGGTAGTTCTGTCAAGGATTCTGCAAAGCTCTGTAAGTGTGGCTCTTTGTTTCATTGAAGCATAGGTAAATGATACCTGTCTCGATATTGGTTAGTGTGAAGTTACTGCAGTCTACATGACAAAATTGATTCTCTCATTGGTAGCGTTCTGTGCTTGCATCGCTGGGTCCAAGGTTAGATTCCCACTCTGGTCGAGTCACCTGGTGTTACCGCCAATATCCACTATTGTGCCCAATAGGCCTATTGGGCATGGATATTAGGCCTTTGGGCAAAATATAGGGTCTTTGGGCAAACTATAGGGCCTTTGGGCAAACTATAGGGCCTTTGGGCATTTCGACTCCTTTTGGCATGACTTTCCCAAAGTCATCGCATCCTTCAAAATATCCGCGAGGCCTTTGGGCAAAATATAGGTCCTTTGGGCGCATGCCTAAATCACTCATTATCACTCACCCCTGACTATAGTGGATTTTGGCAAAGACATTGTACTTAGGATACATGCCCAAGTCACTCGCAATAACTCTTTTATAACTATTGTGGATTTTGACAAATATCCAACTTTGGATAATAGTGAATTGACCAATGAGAATATGCCCTAATATCTTGACCAATGATAATCCACCCTAATATCCACAGTAGGGGGCACTGTAGTTAATAGTTTGTCCAATGAGAATGCCACCTAATATCCTATCCAATGAGAATCCGGCCAAATATCCTAGCCAATGACAGTCAAGCCTAATATCCAAAGAGCCATGATTGGCCAGTGGATATTAAGCTGCATTCTCATTGGACACACTGAGAATTCAATGAGATTCCAACCTAATATCCAACAGCCAATGGAAATTGAACCTAATATCAAATAGGCTAATAGTCAAATAAGCTCTTTGGTCAAAGTCGAAAGACAAAGCCAAAATCCATGACAGTCTTTTGTAGATATTTGTGGATATTCGTGAGTGATTATATATGCTTTGGGCATACACACCTGGGCCTGTGTTGGAAGACACTTTCAACCATCCTTTGTCGTGTGGTCCTCTTGTCCTAAGTAGCCTACCAAGTGGGTAAATACAGGACGTAAAGCACCAATCATCCATCTATCGGCAATATCAGGATCTCCTCAGGAGGCACCGCAGTGGCAGGCTTGCAAAATATCACTACAAAGAACCTGCAGTAATGTCATGCTTGCAAGCATGCGACACCAAATCTTTTTGGGTGGTCTTCTCCTGTTTTCAGGACTGGGATGCCAGTTATAAACAAATATTCCACGAATTACATATAATTCTGAGACAGTTTTATGTCTGAAATTATCTGCCAGTCTGGGTCAAGGACATCAGGTTTCAAATCCAGATATTCCCTGGTCACCTGCCAGCTGGTCCTTTGTTGGAAGGCAGTTTCAATCATCCTTTGCCTCCTTACTGTGTCTCCTGTCCTAATTAGCCTAGCAAGTGCATGAATACGGGACGTAAAGCCCCTATCATCCATCATTTGGCAATATTAGGATCTCCTAGGACCATCAGTGTTCTGTCAGTGTATGCAGCCAGGCATAGATGATATTCCGAAACGAAGAGGCCACTTTCAGAAGCATTCAGCTTTGTTGACCGCTGGAATCGCTCAACTGTGATTGTTTCGTATTTCTGTCCATGTGCTATCGGCTTGGAAAAAAATTCTTTGTGGCACAAGAGGCTCTTTGCTAAAGCAGAGAAATTAGTTGTCTTATGCACCCAATTTGTGAGGCTGTGATGCTAAGTTTTCTCTCTTTAAACTATGCCTGATTGTGCATTGGGCTTCTGGTCCTCTCTTCAATTTTACAGCTTTCGTCTCCGGTTATCTGTTTGAGCTTCAAGGAAATATATTATTTTAAAATGACCCTGCTTTTGCAATCTCCAAATTCGAATTGCATGCGCTTGTATTGTCTTATAGGGTATTATTTGTATGCATGCACATGATCTCAATATCTGGAGGTCCTCAGAATAATATTATGCTTTACCTCAAATATGAAAAACTAGAATTCGTGTCGCAAGCGGAACGTACGGGAGTTCGCCGCCGCACGCAGGTAGATATCGATATAAAAGACTCGAGAGAGTGTCGCAGCGAGACTCACGCAGATCTCGAGGAAAACAAGAAATTCTGCTGTCAATGCATGATTGGGAAAACAGTGAAATCCAACATTCCTTTAGATCTGCAGGATTTCAGCTGAAGTACAGCAATCTCGTAGATTTGTGAGATCTTAAACAAGTCCTTCAGATTCGCAGGACAAGTCGGTGGGAAACTCAGTGCAGTGCCTTGTTTTGCAATATAGATTGAGTTACAGACTCGAGGCAGGCAATAAAATTTATGTCATCCTAGTGCTGTGTTTCTTTCACATTTCATGGATCACAATACAGATCGTTTTTATGCCATTTATAGGTCTGAAAATAAGATAACTTCGAAATAACGTGCAAGCACTTTAACAGCTGCTTGTAGATAGACTTAGTATCTATCTATCTATCTATCTATCTATCTATCCACATGTTTATCCTCCCTCCCTCCCTCCCCTCCCTTTTTTCCTTCCTACTTTCCTTTCTTTTTTCATTCCTTCATTCGTTCCTTCATCCCTTCCTTCATTCCTTCCTGCCTTCCTTCATACGATCCTTCTGTCATCCCTTCCTTCATTCTTTCTATTGAATCTGACTGCTGCTGTTGGTGCTGGTTTCATGGCGCTGCATGGTCATTTGAAATTCGCGCAAAAAAATGAACATTTTAGTTTCGTAAATAAAAATTTTAATGTCACAGAAGTTTACCAAAAGTTGATGGCAGCAAGATAAAACAAGCACTCTTTAGAGTTGCAGCATCGCCCATGCACAATGTCATGACTGGTACTGTAATGTTTTCTGTACTGCTGACAACTATTGTGTTACAAGTAGATGAACCACATGTGGACGAGTCCCCTACTCCCAGTTTAGGCAGGTTTCACTGAATTGGAAGCGAGTGCCCCCCTCAAAGTTTAAAAGTGGGTCAGGTCAGGGAGTGGGCGTGGCACACTGGGAGTGCAGCCCCACCAAAGATGGCGCCAATGCAGGCTTTCTGGACCTTGGATAGCCTCTAAAGGTGATGATATTAAATTGCGTAATATTAAATGAAACTTAAAATACGAACCGTTGTGCACATCTACGATGTCATTTATGCAATATACACATGATTAGACGTTCCACACTGGGCTGGTTTAGGCCAGAGCAATGGTCGTTTCACCCCTTCAGTAGATTTCAGCACTAAAGCATAATCGCCCTATGCATAGCATAGCATGGGCGATAATTATATTGAGACTGTATGCTAAGTTTCAAGGTGATAGGTGAAATAGTGCGACTTCCTATATGGTCGGAGGCTGACTGAAAATTCCTCCTGCAATACAGGCTGCAAGCAGTTGTAAAAATCCGACATTGGATTTTAAAATTGGACTCTGGATTTCTTCTACTTGAAATAAGCTTTAACTTGAGCCTATTGCCAAACCTGTAGACAAAATACAGATTTTTCCTGATAAGTTTTTGTGTTTCAAATGGCTTGAATTGGTTTAAATACTGCAAATCTGCAGGCATCTTCCAGGGAAGCTACAGTCTGTCACTCTGGTACAACACTTAGGAGTAAAGGATGCGGACCAAGTAGCTGCAGACCCAGATTAATGCGGACCAGACAGATTAAAGACAAAATAGGCCTATATTTTTTAAGCAATGGCACTCAACTAGCACTGACTAAAGCGCCGTGAATAGGCTTGCCTATTTCCGCACCGTTTTTTTGGTCCACATACTTAGTATACTTGGAATGCCTGTTTATCAACTTGCTTACTAAAGTTCAGAAATAGGCTTTAATATTACTTATTTAGAAGTAATAATAATCCACTTTTTAAAAATTGTTTGGTTTATAATCTGAAAGTTGAATGTAGTTATGTGTGACAGAGACAACATATTCTTTTTTTTATTGGCCAATAGACCTATTTCACTGAATGTGCTGAACATTTGCCCAAAATAACTTCTAGGTAATTCCATGATTCTTAATTTGCTTTCCGCACATGGAAGATGTATGCCCATTAAACCTAAAAACACTACTTCCAAAATTTAATCTGAAAGAATTAGGAAGTTATAAAGCCTCAACAGTGCTCAAAGTTACATGAAACAATACCCATGGAAAGTGCCCTGCGTTCACGTTTCTTGAGGTTGTATAATACTATGATCTCAGGGAACAACAGGAGAGTTGCAGCAATTATTAAGGTTTTGAGCTCATCCAAAGGCAGCATTAAAGCACGTAATCTGAATTGGCATGGGGACAAACAATGCTATGATTAATTTTGGACTCAGGCTTGGAAGGCTCAGCAACTGCCATAAGGGAACTTTCACTTGCGGTGCAGGGGGTTTCAAAACTGAACAATTGGACCTCACAGGAGATGAAGGACTGCATCCTCTATTTATCCTTAAATTGACATTTGGTTCCCGAATATAATTATTAATTTAATTACATTTATTGATTGTATTATTTTCAAAATACGTAAAATTGTGTGATAAGCACGAATAAATGGTATATATATATATATTAAAATGCATTAAAAATACTCCCGCTTGGAGACACCTTGGGTGGACCAATCATAGGCAAGGGTGGGAAATCTATCAGCTAATGAAATTTTAAGTGTACTGACATCAAGCACCACTTTTCCCCTAGTGTTTACTGAGAGAACCGTCCCTGAAATTAGTCTATTAGTTCAGGTACTTCCAGCAGCCAATAGGAACAGATTGAGTTTCAACCAATAGGAGAGGATCATCTTTAAATATTAATATTCAGACTAAAAGTCTAAAAGAACTGTCACACCTTGCAGCAAATATACTGTGATCAAGAAATGAAAGGGCAGTTATTCAAAAGACATGACTTAAAGTGCAATTATATTCAAATCTGGCAATCAGAAGAGGGTCTTGTAATCAATTGGATTACAGAGAGTGCCATTCTTTGGCTTGGATCAAATGCAATTGAAAATACACATTCAATTGGATGGCACCTCCAGATTACAGCCTACACTTCCAATTCATGGCTTTTGAAGAGATCAATTGTCTTGACAATAAAAAAAATATTTATTTTATCACAAAGATAGAATGAAACTGAATTAGTGTGATTGTACTTAATAAAGAAGAATAACAAATCCTCTTATTGTAAAAATGTGCTATTTAACATCATTTAGCATCAACAATGCACAAAAAAAGTATAGGCCTATGCGTTTTCAACGAATTCTCAGCAATGAATAAATACATCTCCATGAAAAAACGAAATAATATAGTCTTAAGATATGGGAATTCTAAAGAGCCTAAAATTTTTATTTTAGCCCTAACAGAAGTGTCCGAAAAACTATTGGAAAGACATGAGCCAATCATGAACCAGGTAGCATGAACCTAGGATCTTGACCAATCAGAATCCCTTTTACATTTACACCATGGCTGATATATGCATTTTCAACGAATTCTCAGCAATGAATAAATATATCTCCATGAAAAAACGAAATAATATCCCTTACTGAAACTGTGCATGGAAAATGCAAGGATGCTAAAAATATGCATGAATTTTGCATGGATCTGGACTCTAACTTTTTTAGATGCATGGAACATGCAAGATTAGCTCAGCAGTCATGGAATCTGCATGGATTTTGCATGGGATTTGCATGGCTTCATTCCATGATCATGGAATCTGTAAGAATTTTGCAAGGATTTCGCATGAATTCTCTTCAAAAATTAAAGTCCAACACAAGATTTTTGCATGAATAGGAATAAAAAACTAACTCCAACGCAAGACATTTGCAAGAGTTTGTCAGGGACTAAGTCTGATGCAAGAAATTTGCAAAGCTCATCAAGAGAGACAAAGTTCAATGCAAGGATTTTGCAAGTCTCTTGCCTGAGTAGCTCTCCTGTAAAGAAGATGCAAAAACTTATTATGATGTCATCAACAAAGGGCGGGCTTTCTCAACTGTCGGCTGCTTCTCTCAATGTTTGTTGTGTCAGTGAAAAGCTTGTCATTATGAAGGTGATTGAAGGTTGGATTGTGATATAGTTGCTAAGGTAAGACCTTCAATTGTTCAACTGTATATTCAGGCATCATAAGAGGTTCAAAAATCAACATTTCTTCAGATTGGTAAATTAATTTGTACCCAAGCACCAAGCAGAGTATAGGCCTACATGAAGTTTTGGACTTTGTAAATATGTTTTGCAAATATATATTTTAACAGCCTATAGTTCTCAATATTTGACTGCTGAGGGGCAGAACAGATGATCTTTGAAGGGGGGGGGGGCTAAATTAATCAAAGTTGTCAAAAAACAACAACATTTGAATCAAGGAAGGCTAAAAAAGCATTAGGTACCATCCAGTGGCACCTCGATCTTTATACCCTTTTCATTGTGAGTAACCCACATCCCCTCTTTGAGGGGATCTATTGATTTTTGGCAAAGAGAATTTGTTCCCCCACTTAATGGACCCAGGAAAAAAAATTTTCCACTTGTAACTCGGGTCCCGTAATGTTAAAATTGTGATTAAAAAGTTTGTCACTCGATCCTTCGCATGTGAAAAAAGTTGGTCGATCTGTGAATGAAAAAAGAGGTTTGTCCAGAGGTAAAATCCATGGCTCTCCCAAACCATTATAAGTATACCGAACATTATGATATAATGTGTCACAATAAACAAGAGTTGCATGGAAGTTATTTTTTTAAAGCCAATCTTGATGTTACGACTTTCTTGCAGATTGCTTGCAAGAAATCATAGGCGTATTTTGCGGGGGGTCGGGAGGGGCTGCAGCCCCTGGCATCAGGGTAAATGGCAATTCACTGGCAAATCCTCACTAATAACAGGGCAGATCCACTGTCCCGGTCACATCCGTTACACGTTAAAATTTCAGGGCAAAATCGCGACAGCCCCCGTGGAACGGCAGTCCCGTGCAAGAAACGTGCAAGAATTATGCAAGGAGGTTGCAAGATTCAGGTCATGCGGATTCCATGCATATCTCATGCATTTTCCATGCATGCAAGAGCAATTCTTGCACTTTCCATGCATGCATGAAAGTACCGCAAAATCCATACGTTTTCCATGCATATTCCTTACAACGCCTGGATAGCAGCTAGATCCTTAAGTTTTCCATGCATATTCCATGCATGGATGCATGACCAATGCATGGAATTGCCCATGCATATACCATGCATTTACCATGCATTTGCCATGCATGCAAGAAAAATGCAAGAAAAAGTCTTACACTTTTCTTGCATGCAAGGAATAAGCAAGAGCAATTCTTACAATTTCCATGCATGCATGGAAGTACCACAAAATCCATACGTTTTCCATGCATAATCCTTAAAACGCCTGGATAGCAGCCGAATCCTTAAGTTTTTCATGCATAAATCCATGCATGGTTCAAGAAAAATGCATGGATTCATCCTTGCAAAAATCTTACATAAACCTTGCAAAATCCATGCATATTTTCAGTAAGGGATAGTCTATGAATTGAGGATTCTAAAGAGCCTAAAATTTTAATTTTAGCCCTAACAGAAGTGTCCAAAAAGCTATCAGAAAGACATGAGCCAATCATGGACCAGGTAGCATGAACCTAGGATCTTGACCAATCAGAATCCCTTTTACATTTACACCATGGCTGAGTCTGTGTGTAACACTGAGGGAGCAGTCAGTGAATGTAACTGAATTTATGAATGTTGATAAAACACTGGAATTTGACCTTTTCCTCGAAATATTTACCAAATTACCACTTAACTTTGTCAGGTACAACCTTAAAGACATAACAAAATAAATTTAACATGTAAGAAACAAATTTTAAAACTTTAATTTTCCATGTCAATATGAATTACTGGCTGCTCCCGCGTGAATAAACACCCATTTGGTTGAAAACTAAAACCTTAATATTAAATAAACCAGAATCACAAGAAGCAAAAAGTCATTACCACGCCTCTTTTATGCATCATATTAGTCCCTTGAATCAAAAAAACACTTTGGAAAGTGTTCCCTTGTCTCTGACAAGCGATCCCAAAATTTCTGACTATCATACCAATCCCAGAGTGCCTGCCAGGCACTTCAAGCTGCGCCTGTACATTGTACAATTTCTCACTGAATGGAATGGAAATGCAGCCCTACTATTTGTTTTATTTAAATCTTTATATCAGACAACTTGTACATAATCTTTCTTTCTTTCTTTCTTTCTAGATATTTATTTATCTACTTAATTATTTATTTGTGTTATATTATATATTATATATAATATATATTGACTATCTACTAATTTGTTGTTGGTCTATCTAGGCCTATTTACTTTAATATGTGTCTATTTAAACAGCCAGGACGAATCTTCAAATACTATTGTCAATTGTAAATTAATTTGTGTCATAATCTGACTTTAAAGTAACTTGGCTCTCGATTGGTATTGAACTGTCAAATCCAATTCTGAACACAGCGCTCCTGAATAAAATGTAAGATTTTCAAAATATACCAAAAAAGTTTCGAATGCAGCATGAAAGTAGAAGGTCTCAGCTTCTTATCGATGTATTGCCTCAAAATAGCCCACACCGGTGCTGATGGGGCATAAAACACAAACTCACTCACTCACTCACTCGTATCGATGTAAAAATCAAAATATATTTTGAGATATTTGAATTTTAAATTTTTGATTTATCACACCCCTTTAATTTACATCATTACCACTCAGTATCACCCAATAAATCACTCAACCATTCAATAATGCAGTAAATTTGTTGCTTTATATGTTTAATATGACATTTCATTGCGATCGGACAGAAGAAATCATTTATATGGCACTTATGTGACAAATATAGAATGGAGTGTGTTGCAAACTCTTATAATCATGTTTTTTGGTAAAAAGTTAATCTTACTGCCTGTTAACTTACTTTTATGACAGCCTGTATGGGTCATTCTCAAATTTCGGGACAATTTGTGTCACTCTAGTTCCCTGACATTAATTTGAATGCAATTGATATCTGAAGCGTCACTCCACATCTGTTTTTCATATTTTTATTTAGAACCACTGCATTTGGAACAAAAAGTCATTTATTAGACTTTTTTGGTGCATTGTGTCCAGTAATCCGTGCCAAATCAATGGTTTTTCTCTGTCACTGGACCTGACTTGACAAAATCAAGTGTTAATTTTCCTCCTAAAGTACCATCATTTCCAAAGTTTCTATGCACGATTCATGAGAATATAGACTTGAATTAATATATACATCATATTTAACTTTTTTCTTGTTTCATTTCATTGAATTAATTGATGTAAAAGACGTGTCACTTGTTTATGTTAATTTTTTTGTCCACTCCGTTACAAGGCATAGCTCAGCTCGCTATTGTTTTTAATGAGCAATTTCCTCTCAATGTCATAAGATGCACATGTGCCAAACTACCACAGCTTTGCAGATTTTCATTAAACAGGTATTCAACAAGTTAAGGCATAATTTTCATTGGAACATTTTTTGGTCCCACTAAAATGTCCACTCCGTTACCTCCAATTCCGAGCTTACCAGTGATTCCTTTTCAAATAAATTGTATGTATATAACGCTGAGAGTGACATGATTCAATAGAATGCAATCAAAACTTTGTATCTCCCAAATAGAATGCACTATTAAGAGAAAACAAAACCGTTCCTGTCCACTCCGTTACCACAAAAAATTGATATTTAATTTAAAAAATGATTGATCTGAGATGAAGTACTTCTGAATATAAGACTTACATATTTTTTTTCTATTTTTAAATTGCTCAAAAAGCAGGTTTTTTGCATCAAAAGTCCACTCCGTTACCACATTTTCCAGGGCATTTTGTCCCGAAATTTGAGAATGGCCCATATGTGATATGAATTGAAATGCATGATGGTACAACAGAGATTGTTCAACAATTGGGATGATTGGTGTTCTTGATTCAATAGCTGCTGATGAGTCTTCCAAGTTTTGAGTGACAACTCTCGACAATTTCCTCAGAAAATAGGCCCAGCGCCTTCATCATCTGTTCAATGAACACTGGCACATGAAGGAGAAGAATACGAACATTAGTAGTGAAAGAAATCCCCAATTCTTGGTATGCTCTTCATATTTTGCAATGTTGCCTTGGTAAGCATCATCAATTGTAAAGCCAAATGAGGCTTGAGGGGCATTAGTAGAGGACCCCACCATAGATCCCGTGACCACTTTAGTGGGAGCAATTTTTGAATGTTGATCCAAGTTTATGAGGTCAAAACAAAAAATTTTGGCCGGGGCGCCCCTCCAGAAAGTGCGGGCTAACTCCACCAGGCGGCCATTTTGAAAATGGACGCCGATAATCAAAATTTTGTTATATCTCGGCTTCTAATTGGTCTAGGATGATAATCTTTGGGTCAAAATGTATGTTTTTGGGGCCAAGAAATTCAATGGTCATTATTAGAATTGTCTATGACCACCACCAGGGGGCAGAATAAGAAAATGTATGAGAAAAATAGCTGAAATACAATATATTCGGGCCGAAACCTAACACACACATGCAGAATCTGTAAAAGTGAGCAAATGATGGTTAAATTATAATCTTTTGATACCACTCAAAATTACATAGCGCAAATGAGTCATATTGTCACTCATCAGCAGGAAAAGTACAAACCCCGTGAGTTTGTGAGCTCATAAAAATGCGAAAAATTCGTAAAACAAACTGAAACATGTTGTTGCAAGTATGTGTCATTACCAACTGAACACTTAGTAATCATCGTCAGAGTCCTCATCTTTGTCATCTGTGCAACTATCTTCAGACTATCTACACTCTATAATTTCCACCTGTGCCATAGTGTCACTGAGAGTGCAGGCTTCGAATAATGAATAGAAGTGCATTCGTCCTTCAAGGCATCATCAATATCCCAAATCAAAGGGATTAAGGTCTGATTTGTCAATGTTGAAGTAAAGGGGGATCAAGAAATTTCCATGCAGAACATAAAAATCATGCAAATCCTAGGCCCTGGTGTGGTTATTGCCATGGACTTTTGTCTGAGGTTCTTCTATTACAGAGGGATTGTCTGACTGATTTTGTCTCCATATTTGTATTGGATAGTTGAGAGAGTCATGTCATCTGGCATCCCTTTCTTGGCTGGAGGCCTAGGATGTGGCTCCGTGGTACAATGGTTAGCATGCCTGCCTTGTACACTTGAGGATGTGGGTTCAAAATGTCCAGAGGTTATCACTATAATGATTGGTATGATTGCCGTTCAGTATGGTGAGCGCCGGTGAGAAGATTTATCTGGAATGGGCACTATATAAAATCATACTATATTAGTATTACTATATTATTGTCTTGAAAGGAATTCTGGTTATTCTGTGCTTCCTTGCTAGTTGCCTTGTCCAATATCACCATCTTGCCACCATCAAAGAAAGCTGCAGTTGTTCCGCAGACAGAGTTTACATACAGTGGCACACTAATTTCAGCAACTTATTTTGAACAAAGGAAATGAAAGCTCAACGATGGTACTCCTTCTCTGAAGTTCCAGTGTACCACTGGCCTTGTCAGCCACATGTGCATTGACATTTTCATGACTTCAGCTTCCTCTGAACCAACCACATCAGACCCATGACTGCCATTTTCTTCGAATCTGCGAGCAAATGAAAAAGAGCAGAATAAGCTCCAATATGGTTGCATTTGTGATCAGCCAATTCTGTTCCTGTAGTGATTCTCACAGCTAGCTCCTATGAAATATATCAGTTCCATGTTACCAAAGGTTCGCGACAAAGTAGTTAATTGCCTCTTCAGAAATTCTGAAGCCTGCCCTTGTTATTTGAGTTGCCAAACAGCTCAATCTACACAACAGGATTGGGAAAGTTATCTGCTGCTCCACTGAAGATGTTTCTGAATCCATTCACAGATTTTTTCATCAGTTAGCTCCTGTCGGCATCTTTATGGATATCATACTGTTTATTCATCATGACTAGTAAGGCTTCAGACCAATGATCTCTTCGAATATTTAAGTGCATAATCACAGTCAAAGCCAGTAGAGCCTGATTGATCAACAAACAATGATGGCCACAGGCAGTTTTTACTGTTCTGCAAAGATCATTCTCTTCCTACAAATCATTTCATGTGAGCATAAAATGAACTCTCAAAGGCACTCTAACTATAATCTGTCCTCTAAACTTTCTAAAGGAGCACAGACTGGAAAACAGTAAAATGTGAGGTATAGTAACTGAGAATAAAGAATGACAAAAAAGTAGAACTTGAAGATGTGATGAATCACAGATGCAAATACATAACAAGTGACAACCAAGAAAGACTCAGAAATCCAAAATGGTAGATGTTCTCCATCTCGATGCCCTACGAGATTAGGTGTGGCCACATAGCACTAATTGACTTGAGGTTGATGAGGCATACAGCTGTTCCATCAGCAGAACAGGCAAACAAACAAGATGGAACCTGAATGGTCAGACAAGCTTTATGTCATATGAAGATCCACATGCAGCCGCACTGATCAGACATTGTGAATGATTGGTGTGGATGCATTTGAAATCTGTGAATGGGTTCAGAGACATCTTCCGTATAGAGTAGCAGATAGCCTTCCCCATCGTGCTGAGTAGACTGAGCTGTTTGGCACCTCAAGTAACAAAGCTCCTAATATTTCTGAGGAGGCAGTTAACTGCTTTGTCTAGAACCTTTGGCAACACAGAACTGATATATTCCATAGGAACAGTGAGAATCTCCCTACAGGAGCAAAATGCAGCCATATTGAAGATGACACTGCTCTTTTTCAATTTTTGCTCACAGATTCGGGAAAATGGCAGTCTTAGGTTTGATATGGTTGATTCAGAGAACGGCAATCATACCAATCATTACAGTGACAACCTCTGGACATGGCAGGCATGCTAACCATTGTACATCCTAGGTGTCCAGCCAAGAAAGGGATGCCAGATGACATGACTCTCTTCACTATCCAATACAAGTACGGAGACAAAATCAGTCAGACAATGACCATTGAATTTCTTGGCCCCAAAAACATATATTTTGACCCAAAGATTATCATCCTAGAACAATTAGAAGTCGAGATATAACAAAATTTTGATTATCGGCGGCCATTTTGAAAATGGCCACCTGGTGGAGTTAGCCCGCACTTTCTGGAGGGGCGCCCCGGCCAAAATTTTTTGTTTTGACCTCATAAACTTGGATCAACATTCAAAAATTGCTCCCACTAAAGTGGTCACGGGATCTATGGTGGGGTCCTCTACTACATCACAAAGTGTGACAAAAGCAGTGTGAAACTTCTTTCAGTGTTGAGGTAACATGTTGCTCAGCATTTCAAAGTTTGCAAGGACCTTGTTGCCCTAGTTACCCTCAAATGTACATCCATGGCGCTGCTCCTCTTGTATGTAAAGAGCCCCAGGCCAGTTATCAAGATTTGGGAAGAAATTCTTCAATTCAGAATAAATTTTACTCCCAATCCCCAACTAATATATGCAGTGCAGGAGGAGGTACTACAGCAATAACAGGGTTGATGGCTCAAAATTTGCCCTTCAACAGTGGTTAATTTGAAATAGTTGTGATACTGCTTTAATATGGTTTTTCTACCACTTTAGTTTGCCATTTCTGGTAGTTTTTGGAGTGAAACTGCCTAACACAGAAGTCAGAGTCACTTTTATGTCCGTGGAAGTTAGTCTTGAGACCTTCCTAAAGATAAAAAATTACATAAACTTTTTCCGAGCATCGGAATGAACCATATCAACACCGAAACCAAGTAAGTCCTCAGATGAAACTGAGAAGTTCAATGAAAACACTGCATGCTCTGAAGTCCAGAGCGCAGACAAATGAAAACTCTCAAGCAGATGAAATACTAAATAAACTGTATCATACATAAAGTAATGCAAGAGAGAAATGCAAACAGTGCTGGCTGCATGTTTCAAATCTCAAAGCACCAGAAAAATACATACATGCAGATATGACCTATTCATGTAAATTTTGGCCAACAGAAGGATTATGACATCTAGTATGGATAAGACAGTTCTGGTAGGATTTTCGTGTGTAGAGTTGTCTAAACTACTACACACACTTTTAACCTTAAAATGTCAGTAAACATAAAATGTGATCAACAAATGTAATGACCGTAATTTTCTTCTGTTGGACGTAAATGATTTATGCGATACTGTATCTACAGTTACATCGTACGAAGAAATTGTTTGTTTCTTGCAAAAAACCTGTGATAATGGTCCGAAATGGCATGTGACAAACAAAAAATTGAAAACTCAAATATCTCAAAATTTTCCCAACAGAATATTTTAATTTTTACATCGATACGAAGCTGAGACCTTCTACTTTCAGGCTACAATCGTAACTTTTTCGGTATATTTTGAAAATCTTGCATTTTATTCAGGAGCCCTGTCTGAAGTACAATCGTCCTTCAGTTAAATGCTGATATCTCAACTGAACCCTTCAATCAAAATTGCTGTTGAACTTCCCTTCTTTGAACTTTCAATTATATCTATAGCTCAATTGAGGGCGATTCCAATAAAGAACGGATCTGCCTGCAGGAAGAAGAAGAAGAATGTCAAGTGCGCGATTTCATAATTGAATATTTTTTCAGCATGTCAGCCCTCTCAAAGTTTATGCGAGTTATATTCACGCAGCGCAACAAGCACAAGATAGTTTTTACAAATCTGTGCAGTGATGGTTTCAACATCAATGGTCGACAGCAGGGAATTAGGTCACGAAGGTCCAGCTTTTGTCAATGATTTACTTTCGAATGACATATTCATCATCAAAAGTGTCTTAAAAATTCAATTTTCTCCAGTAGTATTCCCTGTACCTATAATTTTTATAAAATAGTTAATTATTAGCCGTGATGAGCTAAATTAATTCATTAACATGTGATTCATTTCATTTCAAAATGGATAAGAAGAAAACATAACAAAATTAAAGTTAGTCATGATCCGTTATAAACTGATGATTATGTAACAAACGGCAAATCATCTACATGCAAATCTTGTTGTTGTTTTCATTTTTTTAAAGTTATACTGTTGTGTAATATCAACAATCTAGCATAGACTTAAATTTGTCAGCTATCAGTGTTGTCTGCCTTTTTAGTTTTTACTATTTAGCTGATTATCTATCAATTCTACATTGTATTTATCGATTTATCTATCTATCTATCTATCTATCTATCTATCTAACATAACTGTCTTTCATTATTTGAATGTGAAATAAATTTAATGAAAGTTATGATAACACTGTCAGTCCTACAAAAACCTTTTAGTGCTGCGCGAATTTCATGGCTGTGCCATTTACATATTATAAAATTACTTTGAGACAGTATGCACATTTTAAGTGTGATTGATGGAATAGGACGACCTCTGAAGTGTTGACAAGCTCTAGCCGAAATTTCTAAGGTGAGAGCTAGCGCCATTCGCTGCTAGAAAATGACATGGTGAGGCTCTATCTCCATATCATACCATTTTTACAGTGTAATTCCAGTTATACTCCACCAAGACAGTTTTCTATTGTCTTTTGCCGTGGTATAACCAACGGATTTGTCAGTTATAAATGTAAAATGTAAATGTAGTCTTTTTTATAGTCCATTACACCGGCGAAGTCAGTCTCAACAGACTTTACAATTACACCCTTGGCAGGCCTGTTCAAGCATGAGCCTTTCTCAACTCCCCGGGGAGTATACAGCCAGGCAGCCGTTTCCAGCGCACACAATGCTAAGTCACTCTACAATCGCCATCACTGCCTATAGCCAAGCACCCATTTACACCTGGGTGAAGTGAAGCAAAGAGTTATGGAGGATCTGCTCAGTTCCTCCGCGCCATGGGTGGGAGTCGAACCTGCAACGTCTCAGTTACCAGGCGAACACCTTATGCACTAGGCCACGGCACCTCTATACCACTGATGGGGATTAAGTTAGCCTGTTGTACTGTGTTGTCTGCAAACAACGCACCTAAAAATGGACAACGAAGCCACAACAATTAGTTTAAAATCTTTTAGGAGTCATATATGGAGTATAAGTCGCTTATATACAACGAATTTGAGGTGTATAACTAACATTTCAGGTGGTTATTTACTGAGGGCTTTAGCCCGAGGTAAATAACCGCGGAAATGTTAGTTATACCTAAAATTTGTTGTATAACCTATACGTATCAGGATCATTCGACGGTATTGTTTCACTTGAAGGAAATAATCATTAAGTATGATACACTGTCTGTGCTAAGGAGGGCATGAAAATTTGTTAATTTTAATCATAAAAAAACTTCATCTTTGGTTTGGTAAAAAACCAAATTCACAAATTAGTTCAACAACAGATGGCCAAAAATCCCATTAGTTAATTCTAACAACATTTTTGATATTCCGTAATTTGTTGTGTGAAATATTAGTGGCTCATTGCATGGCTAAGGTGAGGCTGATACAGCTTATATCCTGTATTTTTGCACTTGCCTGGCATAATAATGAAGTTCAGATGGGAGCACAGTAAGAAGGATTGCAACACTCATGGCAATCAAATTCTGGTCTGAGAGGTTAATAACCTGAGTGCAACCACTGATTACCGCCAAATAGCCTATGAAAAAAATTGAAATATTGGCCACAATACACCGTCATCTGATATTTGCAAAAGTGTGAAAAACAAACTTTCTGATTTTAAGAACTCCAGAGTAAAAGAATTACATTCAAAATATAAATGAAAAATCTCTGATTGACAATTTCATGTAACTTGTAGGCATAATTTCCACCATATTGGCAGTCATATTGAATAAATTCTTCTGAAAGTATTAAAAATGATATCTCTGACCCTTAAAACCCTAGAATAGAGGTACTGGATGAAAAAATTAATGAAAACTGACAATTTCATTCTTGTGGCAGCCATGTTTGCGGTAATATTGGCTGCCATCTTGGTTTGCTTGACGCAACAGAATCAAAAATGTGTCTTCTGGGCATTTAAGCCCCAGATTAGAGATACCACACAAAAGTAAACCTAAAAAAAATTGTCAATTTTAAAGTAAATTGAGGAAACCTCCAAAAATTGTCAATTTTATGTAAATGGCAGCCATTTTTGGCCACCATTTTGGCAGCCATGTTAGATTTATAAATGTGAAAGTGTCAAAAATGAAGTCTATGACCTTGAAAACCGTGGATTAGAGGCATCACATCTGAAAATTGGATGAATATTCTCCAAATTACGAATAATTGAAAATTTGAAATTCCATTTGGAGGCCATTTTGGAATCTTTACCAGTGAAATTCCAAAAGGAGTATACCAAATTTTCTTGACTGAATCGAAAGTTGACATGTTTGTCTTCACTACCCAGTTATTCACATTGTCAAGTTGAGACCCTCAGATTGGCAATCGACCATCAAATATGACCCTTTTTCCATAAATCAGAATTTTTGAAAAAATGGACAAAGAGGCTTTTGTAATCGAGTTACTCTACGTCCTATAAGACTAGGACAACAAATATTGTATGTGGCCTTGAAAACTATGTGTATTAGCGGGGCAGATTTGTTATGAATAGGGGAGTAATAGTGCATTTATACATAGAAGCATGAAACTTGGCACACATTTCAAAAATGCTTTAAAGAAAATATTTAGATAGGGAGCCACTTCAGATTTGACCTGGTTGACCCATGGCAGCCATTTTCCAAAATGGCAGCTAATTTTCTAATTTTCCTGCTTTCTGTGAAGTGCCTGTAGTTTGAAAGTATGAAAACAGTGCTCATTATTCCTTCTACAGATCTAAAAAACATTATCAATTGATTTCTTGATTGAACTGAGGAATTTTAGGGCAGTCAGGGTCCTTTTTGTTAGAACTGTTGAAGAAAATGTATCATTTTCGCGGTTTCCCATAGTTTCATGGAATCTCAATTGATTTTAAGACTGACTACATATTTGAATTCCTTGGAAGTAGAGCTTTCAAATGAATGGTCGCATCAATAGTTTCTGTGAATTCTTTGTAAAAATTAAAGAAAAAACAAAATCTTCAAAAATCATTTTATTTTCATTTTTTCCATTTTCGTACCAAGTTTACGTAACCCATTGATGCGGGTACTCATTTGAAAGCTCTTCTTACAAGCAAGGAATTCAAATATGTAATTTATTTTGAGATTTATTAAGAATTGGTGTAACCATCCGTACCGCAAAATCCAGTGTTTAAATCAATATTTCTAACAAAAAGGATTCCAACAAGCCTGAAAATTGACCAAGGCTACCAAAAAATGTTATAGTAATGTACTGAATACTTAGAGAAGCAATAAAAAACACTATTTACATGTATTCTATTTGTAGAAACTACACAGAAAGCAGCAAAACGGAAGAATTGACCGCCATTTTGGAAAATAGCTGCCAGTAGCCACCCAAGCTAAATTTGAAGTGGCTCCCTATCCAAATATGTTTGTATAGATGCTTTTTAAGTGTGTGCCAAGTTTCATGCTTCTATGTATAAATGCACTATTTTTTTACATACCTGCCCCGCTATATGCCCTATCTGATGCTATGTTTCTTTAAGCTGTAACATCGGCCGTTCAGAAGATATTGTCCATTGAAATTCAGCAAAATCTGAAATTTCCAAATTCTCTCCGGGAGCAATTTTGCATATTTTGCTTAACATCTATGGCATGTCCTATCACAACAACCAAATGAAATTTTTTCGAATGCTTCAAGATTTTTCTTAGTGAGACCATATTCATTCACATTGAAAAGTTTCAAGTGATTTGGCCGACCCCCACAGCAAGCCAAATCCTCAATTTTCTCTGTCACTGGCTCTTAAAGATGATCCTCTCCTATTGGTTGAAACTCAATCTGTTCCTATTGGCTGTTGGAAGTACCTGAACTAATAGACTAATTTCATGGACGGTTCTCTCAGTGAACACTAGGGGAAAAGTGGTGCTTGGTGTCAGTACTCTTAAAATTTCATTAGCTGATAGATTTCCCGCCCTTGCCTATGATTGGTCCAACCAAGGTGTCTCCAAGCTGGAGTATTTTTAATGCCTTTTAATATATATATATATATATACCATTTATTCGTGCTTATCACACCATTTTACGTATTTTGAAAATAATACAATCAATAAATGTAATTAAATTAATAATTATATTCGGGAACCAAATGTCAATTTAAGGATAAATAGAGGATGCAGTCCTTCATCTCCTGTGAGGTCCAATTGTTCAGTTTTGAAACCCTCTGCACTGCAAGTGAAAGTTCCCTTATGACAGTTGCTGAGCCTTCCAAGCCTGAGTCCAAAATTAATCATAGCATTGTTTGTCCCCATGCCAATTCAGATTACTAGGGGGGGATGATAATCCTGAAAATTTGCGGGGACGCCTTTAAAAGTTGCTCATTACCTCCAGAATCAAGAAACCTTTTACCAAATTGAATTTCATGGCTTATTCAGCCTGCTACTGGCCAAAATGTCAAACCTCATCTTTTTAAATGTCGAAAATAGTATTTCCCAACAGAACTTGAAAAATATTGATTTTAAGTCATATAAATGTATTGACATTGAATAGAAAATGGGGCATTCCGAACATTTGGTGTATTTTTCAACTTTCTAGGTGCACTGGTTCTTGAAATATGGCCATTTATGGTCCACTTTCAAAGAAGTTCCATGAAAATTACGAAACATTAAATGTTTGAGTCTTAGAATGACAAGAATTTAGATTGATAATCATGTGCACCTGGATCTTGAAAATATGTATGACTTCATCAAGAAATGGAAAAATACTCTGGATATTGAGTTGCAAGTCAGTGTCACTATCACTTCATTCCCTTGTATCAGCTAGTTCAGCTAACTGCACATTCGGGGATTGCCAATACTGACTGCTTGAAGTAAAGGGAAAGGAGAAGACATTGGTGATGGCTCTTTCAGAGGTTGTGTGGAAAGGGCAGTGTCTCTGCCACTTCTTTTTGCTGTGCTTTCATAAACAGAATGTAGAATTATATTCCGAAAGCACGAGTTAGTATAGTGGCAGTTGCCAATTCCAAAATAAGCAGTCAATCACTTGGAGCCCCCCCCCCCCAGAATTGCATGGCTCTGAATGGTAGATGCATATAAAATGCAATAATTTTGTTAAGACTACTTATACTGCAAATCAATGAAAGCCATAATGAATGCTTTGCCAATATTCATGGCATTCATTGTAAACCACTACATGGGTTTCACAGTGGCAAGTATTAGGTCTGGGAATGGATGTAGTGATCGTTGATTTTGCTCTGGCCTGAATAATCTGTCATTAGATATGTCAGAGTTAAATTATTTTCAACATTATACAGAGCATTTTTTAAGGATTTTCGACTGGGAGACCAACGGAACTTCGTAGAGCACTGTGATGCACCGCATCAATACATTTGTATAGTATAAAATTATCAAAATTCCATAAGATATATTTATATAATAATAATGCTTGCAAAGGGGGTTGGAACTGCTGAACTGACTGCTACAAATGTAATTTAGGACTTCGGTCGATTTTCACCAAAACAAGTGACTAATTTCTAGTTTATAAAAATTGGAAATCGGAGAGATGACATATAATAGGCAGAAGAATAGTTGTAAAGACAGTGAGGATATTTGATGTGGAAGGAAGACATTTTGCTTTAAATACTGCCAAAAAACTACAAATTATGACAACCAAAATGTGATATTGATTAGAGTCTCAGGGAAAATTGGTCTCCCAGTGATACCAATTTGGCAATGACTGGGAGACCAAATCTGTCCACTGGGAGACCATTTGGTCTCCCAGTTACCATGTTAAAAAATGCACTGACATTATAGGACAAATAGTGTCACCATTACTGCTGACATTTACTACCCCCCCCCCCAAAAAAAAAGTTGTCAGAATCTATAAATCAATGATTCTGATGGTTTTGTTCACTTCTACACACACAAGTCTTAATATTATGATGATTGTGATTACCATTTGGGAAATAGTTACAAAAGTATTGTGGCAGACCTTCACTTGCCATATCTCACACCTATAACATACATTTGTTAATGTTACATTATACCAGTCCAGTTGGCCTATTTACAAAGTGAAAAAAAAAGGATTGTCTGATATCAAACAATAGAACTTTGTACAATATAATATGTCTGATCTTTGGATTGCCTCAACCAGACAATAATTTGAAGAGTTGTTCAAATCCTTTTTTTTTGGTAACGTAAGGGATTTGGGCACTTTCTTGAATAAAAACCATTTCCAAATGGACATGGATTAATTTTCAATATTGAAAGTTATGATTTTTATTTAATTATTTTGTTGCACTTCTACTTCAGAATCTACGGGTTCATCCTACCCATGCACAATCCAAATTTTCTGCTCCATAACTTATGATTTTGCTGCAAATTTGCAGTTTGTTCTAGTATATGTGATGCTATTATGAAGCTGATCCTTTAAAATTCCAATGCCAATTGGTCAATGTCAGTACACTTTGTGATTTTCTTTTACTTCTCAGAAGCGCAAACTAGTAGAATTTAATATAAATGTACACACAGTTATCAGGACTGCCACCTCGCCATGCATGTAGGCTACAAGAGAAGTTTAACTTCAGGGTTTAGTCATTTACTTGCAGCACTTTTGTAATTCATTATTTACCAATTAAAAATATTTAAGTGCACAGTATTCCAAAGTAACAGATATTCATTTAAGTACAAGGTTCACCATAATTATCTTATCCTGATTTAGCTCGATTATTTCAGTTGGACCCTTACTGATTGGCAAAAACATTCATGTGACTGGGGATAGGCCTACTGCATTTTCAAGCTAAGGGTTTATTTAACATGAATCTACAGTCCAAAGTGTCATTGATTTCCTAAAAATTACTAGTCATAATTTAAGCCATTATTTTCGCACTATGTCTTTGATAATTTAATCATATAATTTAAAAGAATATTTATCTGATCTTTGTGTTTGTCACAGACCATAAGTGTTGGTATGCAAATGAGAGCTCTCTTTACACTCTGTTTAATGGTGTTATTTTCAACTTCCTATCATTAAAGATGTTAAAATTAACAAATATCGCAAATAGGCGAAATTTCACAAAAACGTCACTTTTCCTGTCATACAAAAGTGCCAGTAGCAGCTAGAAGCAGGTCCGAAATCCAAAAATTTCAGTATGAATGAACTTTTAAAACAATAAAGATTGATTTGAAGGCGTCCCCGCATGGGCCCAGCGAAAAAGCCATTTTATCATCCCCCCCTAAGATTACGTGCTTTAATGCTGCCTTTGGATGAGCTCAAAACCTTAATAATTGCTGCAACTCTCCTGTTGTTCCCTGAGATCATAGTATTATACAACCTCAAGAAACGTGAACGCAGGGCACTTTCCATGGGTATTGTTTCATGTAACTTTGAGCACTGTTGAGGCTTTATAACTTCCTAATTCTTTCAGATTAAATTTTGGAAGTAGTGTTTTTAGGTTTAATGGGCATATATCTTCCATGTGCGGAAAGCAAATTAAGAATCATGGAATCACCTAGAAGTTAATTGGGGCAAATGTTCAGCGCATTCAGTGAAATAGGTCTATTGGCCAATAAAAAAAAGAATATGTTGTCTCTGTCACACAAAACTACATTCAACTTTCAGACTATATATATACCAAACAATTTTTAAAAAGTGGATTATTATTACTTCTAAATAAGTAATATTAAAGCCTATTTCTGAACTTTAGTAAGCAAGTTGATAAACAGGCATTCCAAGTATACTAAGTATGTGGACCAAAAAAACGGTGCGGAAATAGGCAAGCCTATTCACGGCGCTTTAGTCAGTGCTAGTTGAGTGCCATTGCTTAAGAAATATAGGCCTATTTTGCACAGGCATTACAATCATTTTTAGAAACAAGCTTGTCATTGCACTTATTGAATTTATATACAAGGTTGGCAATTCCTGGTTTGAGAATCCATGCTCCTGCATGAGACAGCATTACAGCAGGGATTCTCAAACCAGGAATCTTGAGGGAGTTGCCAACCTTGTATGTATTGTATACAGGATATGTTTAGCAATGTGAGCTTTTTGTAAGAAATTGTAATGCCTGTGCTATTTTGTCTTCAATCTGTCTGGTCCGCATTAATCTGGGTCTGCAGCTACTTGGTCCGCATCCTTTACTCCTAAGTGTTGTACCAGAGTGACAGACTGTAGCTTCCCTGGAAGATGCCTGCAGATTTGCAGTATTTAAACCAATTCAAGCCATTTGAAACACAAAAACTTATCAGGAAAAATCTGTATTTTGTCTACAGGTTTGGCAATAGGCTCAAATTAAAGCTTATTTCAAGTAGAAGAAATCCAGAGTCCAATTTTAAAATCCAATGTCGGATTTTTACAACTGCTTGCAGCCTGTATTGCAGGAGGAATTTTCAGTCAGCCTCCGACCATATACGAAGTCGCACTATTTCACCCATCATGAAACTGAGCATACAGTCTCAATATAATTTTATCTTGCTGCCATCAACTTTTGGTAAACTTCTGTGACATTAAAATTTTTATTTACGAAATTAAAATGTTCATTTTTTTGCGCGAATTTCAAATGACCATGCAGCTCCATGAAACCAGCACCAACAGCAGCAGTCAGATTCAATAGAAAGAATGAAGGAAGGGATGACAGAAGGATCGTATGAAGGAAGGCAGGAAGGAATGAAGGAAGGGATGAAGGAATGAATGAAGGAACGAAAAAAGAAAGGAAAGTAGGAAGGAAAAAAGGGAGGGGAGGGAGGGAGGATAAACATGTGGATAGATAGATAGATAGATAGATAGATAGATAGACAGATAGATAGATAGATAGATAGATAGATAGACAGATAGATAGATAGATAGACAGACAGACAGATATATAGATAGATAGATAGATAGATAGATAGATAGATAGATAGATAGATAGATACTAAGTCTATCTACAAGCAGCTGTTAAAGTGCTTGCACGTTATTTCGAAGTTATCTTATTTTCAGACCTATAAATGGCATAAAAACGATCTGTATTGTGATCCATGAAATGTGAAAGAAACACAGCACTAGGATGACATAAATTTTATTGCCTGCCTCGAGTCTGTAACTCAATCTATATTGCAAAACAAGGCACTGAGTTTCCCACCGACTTGTCCTGCGAAGCTGAAGGACTTGTTTAAGGTCTCACAAATCTACGAGATTGCTGTACTTCAGCTGAAATCCTGCAGATCTAAAGGAATGTTGGATTTCACTGTTTTCCCAATCATGCATTGACAGCAGAATTTCTTGTTTTCCTCGAGATCTGCGTGAGTCTCACTGCGACACTCTCTCGAGTCTTTTACATCGATATCTACCTGCGTGCGGCGAACTCCCGTACGTTCCGCATGCGACAGGAATTCTAGTCTTGTCTTCATCATACATTTTGAAGAGGACGTCACAGTATGACACAGAAGGCAAGGAAGATGGTAAAACACGTCAAGATGAATAAGGTTGGTTGCCCCATGACTGAAAATGACTTTAAAAATATTTTTTAGTCAAGTTGGGTATGATTTTTAAATTGTCCATTATCAAGTGATTGGAGAATTATATTTATTGTAAATTCAGTTGATGGCATAGTTATTGTGGTCATGCCTCTTTCCTTGTGTGTCCGTGTGTGTGTTATTAGATTCCTGCAATTAATAGCGATTATATTTCAATTTTCTTTTGCAGCATAGTTTTATACACCCCACAGAATACCTGATTAGATTTTGGTTGCTGTTTAGTTGATGCTGTTTAGAGCTGTTTGGAGGTCAGTGGTCCAAGCAGCTTAAACATTGACTTTCAACTTGGTTGTGTGATGTCACTGGCTTACAAATGTTTGTTTGCGTCAGTTATGGTTTATCAGTTGATTCAGTGCTTAATTAATACTGCTTATTGTATCTAGCAGCATAGGCGACAATAAACAAACGTATTAAATGACTTAAGGTACTTAATTCAATTGAGAAGATTAGGAGACCAACAAAAAACGGTCAATGATGTGGCAAATCCAGTTTGCAAATTGGAAATAAGAAAATGAATTCTTCCAGTGGCCCGCCTACCTGCAAAGAGCTCTATTGAAGCTTGAAAAGTACCTGATACATTAATAGGCTGTTTACTTCTTCCTCAGTTTTTCTCAGTTGATCATTGAAAATAACTAAAAAGTTAATTACAAATACAAAAAGTAAGATACCGGTTGGTAAAAATACTTCAAGATATCTGTGGTTATTTCTGATTGAATTATTCGTTAGTATGAATTTTCCTGCTATCATTCCTTTCATTTAGGGTCATAATTACATGGACGTCATTATTTTTATTCTTTTAAATATGTTCCCCGCTATATTTGCCTGATAACTGCCGTTAAGTCCAGGGTTCGAATCCAGCTCTTGCCAGGTCACCTGGGCCTATGTTGGACGGCTAGTTTCAACCATCCTTCGCCTCATTGTCGTGTCCTCCTCTTGTCCTAATTAGCCCACCAAGTGCTTAGATACAGGAAATAAAGCCCAAAACATCCATCAATCCATCCATACAGAAAGAACTAACATTTTTTACGTACCTTTTGGAAATATCGTGAGTCGATTTCACAGTTGTTGAGATTGCACAATCAGCTGCCGAAATGACCTCCCATAAGATGTGCAGGTATTTTGCTTACTAGCATAACACCCGTGAAGACACGCATGTGAGAAGGGTGTTTCATAATGGTCTATAGTTAGATTATGAGAAAACATCAGTTCAGCTTCTGTGACTGTAATTTGAACATCAAACCTGGCTAAGGACATTGTAGAGAGTGTATAAAAGCAGCTTGCAAGTTTGCATAGCTGGGCAATCAGTAGTTTTGTTGGAGTAGCGTAAGGGGTCCGTGAATTAATGGTATGATAAACATTTTAGGAAACTAGGGGGGAGGGGTGAGGGGGGGGGGGGTGAGTGGTACTTGGAGGGGGGTACTCTAGTTGTTTTGATTTATTGATATGCACTGAACTTTGATTGATTGTTATGCACTGAAATTTGATTAAGACTTCTACCATTATATAATCTCTTATCCGATTAAAGTTATTGAATGTTGCTTCAAAAGATTGTCAAGCAGGATATTTCAATTAAGATTTAAACAGTAATCCGATTATAGTTATGAATATTGGTGGAACGGAAAGAATCGAGAAACTTCCTCTCATTTAGTTAAGCAATTTTAATGAATGACGTCAGACGAACGAATTAAAATAACATCTATCAGGAAATTGAGCTTATCCCTGGCTTAATTTATGAAACTAAATATTTTTCCACGATTCATTTACTGCAATTTCAATTAGTATGAGTTGCCAGGCCACTTAGTACGTAGCATTTTGTCTTTCTCTGATTGGTCCTTGACTGATCATCAGCCAATTAGATGAACCTTACAAACTACATAGCAAGTGGTCCAAGCAACTCATACTTGTTGAAATTGCAGTAACACAGAATAAATCCTTTGTGTAAGTTTAGTCCATTCACCTGCTACAATCTGAATGAAAATGACAAAATAAAATTGATGCAACCACTGGAGAACAGGTCCTACAAGAGGTGTTCAACGTATTCTGAAGAAAATGAAAACTGCCACTATATTGAAAATTTTTGCTTCGTTGAGCCAAAATTGCTATGAGTGATCAGTATGATGCTGATCTTGAATGTCATGTCACCTAAATGTCTCAGAAATATAGCTATGGCTATTAATTGCATTGTGTTTTGAAGGTGTGATAAAACGCCTTTGGAGGGGCGAATTCACTGCCTCAAGCATAGCCTACTGTCTTGTGTCATGGAGGATGATTATGGTATTTATTTGAGCTAATGTTCATTGTGAACCTCTGCACAAAGAAACAATTGGATGTCACCCTCATAAGGGGTTCAAAATTTAATTCCCCTAGCCATGGTTCATGGCCAAATCAGGCATGTATATATTGTTCATTATTTGGCACGTTCACAAATTCTTGGAGGTGTAAAAAGGAGCACGTATACGTTTGTGGGCATGAAAAAACGAACATAGGTGCTCGTGTATATGTAATAACTAGTTAACACTCATGTATGTGCGTGTTAAAATTACGTTTAGTGTTAGTTTTAGGTATATATTTTTCACTACATACATTGGCATGTACACAAATTTGTAAACCTGCAAAAACGAACATATACACGAATTCATAGAATAGAATAGAATAGAAATTTATTTTCAACATCCACATAAATCAATAGCAGGACAACATATGGTGAAATGTTATATAATGTGATGTTGAGGGGTGCCCATAGAAACTCTGCAGTTTGTGGGTTGGACACCCCTTAGTGAAATGAAATGAGATGAGATGAGATGGATGATTAATGGCATCTGTTATTCTGGGTGACAATAAAATATTCAGAAAATATGCAATAGCTTAAGAAAAAAAAAAATTTAAAAAAAAGAAGAAGACAATTAAGTAATGGTATAATTCAAATGAATGTTATGATCCTCAAATCAATCAATAGGTGGCATATTCAAATATAAAGAATATAATATAATAAAATAGATAGGCAACAATTACATTTGTGGTTATCCTATGGCAACATATAAAGATATACAGAATATTAATTATTTTACCTGATTTGTAAAAAGAGATAACACAATTTTTACTCTGTCCATAGTAACTGACTTGAAAAATATCTTAAAATATTTGAGCATAAAATTCAAATTATTACACACATACTTTGAATATAGTAGGTGGGGGGGGGATTCTTATGTTATAGGGGAGGGGAGGTTGGATAAAAAATTAATTTTGATAAATTATTTTAAAACTAAAATTTTCGGGAAGTTAATCTACTTCTATGTATATATATATAAGGAGGCTAGTGAAGGCAAACATTGCAATTTGGAATAGAACAATTTTCCTGATAATTCGACACAAAGTATTTTTTAAGTTTCTTGGAAAATGATTGTGGGGATAGGCATGCTTTTGAAGTAATTGAGGAAGGAAGATTATTCCATGTTGTAGATATTTTATAATTTAGTGACTGTTTTTCTATGGAAGTTCTGATATTGAGACAATGAATATTGCTTTGTTGTCTTGTTTCATAGTGATGTACTTGATTGTTGGCTTGAAACTGGCTGAGAAAATATGGTCGTAGTATGTTTTTAAAGGATTTTTGATAAAATTTGCAGCAGCTCAAAGTAAATAAGTCGTTCAAGTTTAGCAAATGTAGTTTTTTAAAGATAGGAGAAGTGTGGCTATTATAACGCTTATTGTCTATCAGGCGGACAGCTTTCTTTTGAAGTGTGATAAGACGTTTCATTTCTTTGTTTTGTATGTTTCCCCATGCTATTATTCCATAATTTAAATGTGGGGATATTAATGATGTATAAATAGTTTTTAGTATGTATGAGGGGAGAGTATGCTTTAATCTGGCAAGAATTGCTATGACTTTTATGATTTGATTTGATTTGTTGTTAAGATGTACTTTCCAATTAAGCTTATTGTCAAAGTATACTCCTAGGAATTTTACATTGTCAACCTGATCTATTTGCGTGTCATTTATAACAATAGGATTTATGTTACTAGGGATGTTTTTATTATGGCTGTGGAATATGATATAATTTGTTTTTTTTATGTTGAGTGATAACTTGTTAAGACAGAACCATTTATATAATATTCTAATTTCTTTGTTAGTTTCCTGTATAAGAATGTTGAGATCACTATTTGTTAATAAGAGAGTTGTGTCATCTGCAAAAAGGATATTTTTTGAGCTATTTAGTGCATTATCTATATCATTAATATATATTAAAAAGAGTAGTGGGCCTAGGATGGAACCCTGGGGTACCCCACAGGTAATTTTTAGCTGAGTAGAGTGAGTAGATTTGTATGAAACATACTGCTGACGATTTTCTAAATAACTGATAAACCAATTTAGTGCTGACCCTCTTATTCCTATATGTTGCAGTTTTGATATTAGTAGGTTATGGTTTAAGGTATCGAAAGCTTTTGTTAAGTCAATAAAAAATCCAAGACAATATTTTCTAGAAGCTATTGCTTTAACAATCCTGTCCTGCAGTTCAAGTATTGCAAATTCTGTTGACATGTTAGGTTGGAATCCGTACTGTGATATTGTAAGTATGTCATTATTGGAAAGAAATTTTAGCAGTCTCTTATGAACCAATTTTTCTAGAATTTTAGAAAAGCCTGGGAGAAGTGAAATAGGTCTGTAGTTTACAAAATAAGATTTGTTTTCTTTTTTATATACTGGGATTACTTTCGCTATTTTCATAGAAGAAGGGAATATACCTTGTTGCATGGAAATATTAGCAATGTGGCAAAGAGGGATTGTTATGTTGTTAGCAGTTTGCTTTACTAATTTCGTGCTTACATTATCATGTCCACAGCTTACTTTTGGTTTTAAAGAATTTATTGTTGTGGTTATTTCGGATGGAGTGCAGGGATCAAAAAAGAAGCTATTTGGATTATTATTAGTTGGTAGATAATCAAGGGCATTTCCAGGAAAGGGAGGTATTTGATTTGCGAGAGAGGGACCAACATTTATATAGTGCTTGTTAAATTGGTTGGCAATTTCGGTATCATCTGATATTTCGGATCCATCACAGTAGAATTTTTCAGGGAATTCTTTTTTATTTTTGGACTTGCTTAGAACATTATTGATATTAGTCCAGGTTTGCTTCATGTTATGTTTTACATATTCAAATTTGTCATTCCAATATAACATTTTTGCTTTTCTAACAATGCATTTATATGATCTAATATAGTCTGTGTAGTTTGTTTTATTGAGGTCATAGGCAGAGGTATTTTTAGAGTTTATCATTTTAAGGTACAGTTTTTCCTTTGTTTTTAGTGATTTAAGTATACCAGGGGTAACCCAGGGCTCCTTTCGGTGTTTGAATTTATTGAAAGACTTAGTGACCATTGGAAGGTGGGTATTCATCAAACTACTATATGTGTTTAAGAAGTTACTGTATGCTATATTTGGATCTGTTTTATCAATTACATCGGACCAATTTGTGTTTTGCAATGCTGTATTGAAATTTTCTATAGATTGTTTATCTTGTTTTCTGTACGTTATATATTTCGGATGATTTAAGGTGTCTGATTTGGATTTTATAAACATGAAGTTGCTGAAGTGATCTGTGATATCTGTTTTTAAAGTTCCTGCTATAGCTTTATTTTGATCTATATTGGAAAACATATGATCTATTAGAGTTGCAGAGGTGTGGGTAATCCTTGTTGGTACTGTTATTCTTGGTGTTAAACTGTTTGAGATTAGCATGTCAATGAATTGGTTTGTTTGTTGATGTTGTTTGTGTTTGAGTAGGTCAATGTTTAAATCACCTGTTAAGATCACAGTTTTATGTTCATTTTTAATGCTTTCAAGGATAATACTCAAATCAGCTGTTAGATCAGGGATGCAGTTTTGACTTGGACTTCTATATATTATGAAGATGAGAACATTGCGGGTTTTTGAATCATTATGCACTTCCAGAAAAATCCCGTTATATAAGTGTTGCTTAGTTACAGGAAAGTTTAGGTCTTGTCTGATTTTAGATTTAATGTTGTTCTTGATATAAACAGCTATTCCTCCTCCTTGTTTAGACGGAATATTATGTTTTGTAACAGGTGTATACCCATCAAAATTGACCAGTTTTTCCAACTCATTATCAAGCCAGCTTTCAGTAAATGAGATTATATCAAAATTGAAATTTTGATTTTGATTTAGTACATGGAATAAAACTTCATACTCTGATTTATGCTTCAAAAGACTATGTGCATTTGTGTTAAATAAAGTCAGGTGTTCACTGGGATCTTTTTCTTTAAGAACATTTGCAAAAGAATTATAATCATAGTAATAAGAATTTTGAAATAAGTTTAAACTATCAGGGTCATGGTCTTGGAATATATCAGATAAGTCCATTCAAGGTAAGTTAACAAGTGATTTTAAATAAATCATTAATATGACGTAGACAGAATAGTGTAAGATGAGGCCAAAGTGGATGGAGATGCAGTCAATTGAACAGTGATGAAAAAGGTTGGACATGGATGAGTATAAAAGTACAGTGGTGATATGCATGATCAACATATAATTATAACACAATGGAGTTGTAGCAAAATTTACATATAGAAACAAGTTTGCAGATATAAAGACAGAAGTTAATTTCTATTCATAAGCATAGGGTGGTAAATCAATCACAGTTAGAAAATACACAGTACTCAGGTTTGGTTTTGACATTTAGAGTATAAATTACAGTAGTATAATTATTTATTAACGAACAAACATTAATATAATTTACAGAGATGCATTGTCCCGATTATTTAGAAAGAGCATTATGATATATCTAAAATGTTTTTGGAACAGTTTTCAATTGCATCAAATCTTTTTTTCCCGATATGAGTGCCACCGTACCATCGGGATGATTCAGCACTCATGTAAGTGTGAAATATTGCTGTGTATGTGTAATTACGAACATTGCAACCTTAAACTTGGCTAAAACTAACTCTAAACCTAATTTTAACACTGAACCCTAATTATATAGCACTTCCACGAATGTTAGTATTGGCAGATACACGAATGAATAATAAAGCACATTCACGAGTGTTAGTTTTTACATGTACAGGAGCACCTATGCTCGTTTTTTCATGTCCACAAATTCGTACATGCTCGTTTTTACACCTCCACGAATTCGTGAACATGCCAAATAATGAAAAATATATACATGAAGTTTTAGGTTGCAATGTTCGTAATTACACCTACACAAATTCGTGCATTGCTATATTTCACACTTACACGAATGCTAAATTCATGTATATGTTCATTTTTGCAGGTTTACAAATTCGTGTACATGCCAAATAGTGAAAAATATATACCTCAATCAGGGGTGATAAACAAAATGAGATCGGTGATGAACTTCTGTTATCAGCATATTCATACAAAGGTGGCACAGCATTCCAGTAACAATACAGGAGGTGTTCACAAGTTTTTACTTGACATCTGAAAGTGTAAGTGGAAATAAAGCCGAAAGTAACACAATTTTGAAAAAAAGTCGCGGAAAACAAGGAATCTTATATCTTTGCTCCACCTGAAACTTTTAAACATAGGACCATAAAAGGTTTACACCGAATAAAACTAAGCTTCATCTGCAAGACTACACCAATTAATAATTGGTTTTCAGCATGAAAGAAATTTACAGAGTGCTTTAAGGTCAGAAGATTGAAAAGTTGAGCAATCCAGTAAGGAAATTCGGTAACTGGTTTTTTCATCATCAGGTCCTTTCATCATCAAATATATTTGGTCCATTCATCATCACTGCATAAGTCTTTTCATCATCACTTCATTGGTCTTTTCATCATCCATTAAAAAAGTCCTTTCATCTTCTTTAATTTGGTCGTTTCATCACCTCAATATTCCTCCCTTTTTTTGAATGTTTGACATTTAACTATTAATGTATACAGTATACACTCATACTATACACTCATACTATAATCATAAATTGTCTGGTGATTATTATCGTTTTCATAGCTATGTGTTTTTTTGAAAACTTCGTTTTGCAGTTAAACCGTGACATCATTGGGTATCTGTCAATGTGATTGGTCTAATCTTCAATCTGTGACATATCAGTTCAGAGTTTGACATCACAGTTAATGACAAAGGAATTTAAAACTGCCAGGCAATGTTACTATATGTGTACAACCACAACAAACAACCCATGTCTAAGCTGAGTGTTGCACCTCACCAAAAGAGTTTCATAGTTTTCCAAACAAAATGTGTTGCTGTTTTCACAATACTCCAGTCATCACAATTTCAAACATCTTTTGTTGTCAGTAATTGCAACTCTCCTTTGAGGCTAAGTAGTCTGTTTGGTTCAGTTACAGTTCATTGAAGCATCATTTAGCCAGGCCAAGCTGAACAAGTTAAACGTACATCATAAATGTGTCAATGCACTTCGTCAGTTTCCTGAAATCTGTGCTTGTAATAAACAAAAATATTCAACTTAATCCCTGACATCACAGTTTTGGAATGAAGCAAATTCCAAAGTTGAAAAACTAGTAGCTATGAAAACTATAATAAACCCAGAAAAAGTCACTTTCACCTCTAGAAACTCAAATAGGATGGCCTATAGGATGGTTTCAAAAAGATCCTTCCTAAGGTATCTCCACAGAGAGAAAAGGGATAGTATTCATTAAAAGACTATCCGGATCCATTGTGCCTAAATAACATTTGATTTATATTTTTGGAAAAGCAAGCAATATTCCTGTACCTTGGTGGATAAGTCAACAAAGACCATCTGATGGTGTCTGAGAAGTTTTAGAGGTGCCGTGGCCTAGTGCATAAGGTGTTCGCCTGGTAACTGAGACGTTGCAGGTTCGACTCCCAACCATGGCACGGAGGAACCGAGCAGATCCACCATAACTCTTTGCTTCACTTAACCCAGGTGTAAATGGGTACTTGGCTATAGGCAGTGGTGGCGATTGTACAGTAACTTAGCATTGTGTGCGCTTGAAATGGCCTGGCTGTATAGTCCCAGGGAATGTGGAGTTGAGAAAGCCTCATGCTTGAACAGGCCTGCCCAAGGGTGTAATTGTAAAGTCAGTTGAGACTGACTTTGTCGGTGTAATGGACTATAAAAAAGTCTACATTTACATTTACATTAAAATTGGTATAAAAGGGAAGAATCTGCAAATACACTTCTAACCAGTATCACTGGCCGAAATTTTGCTCTCAAAACTGATGAGAGGCCTATCTCAGTAAAAGTTTAATAAAATTGTGCAAACTGTTCCAAAATATTTCAAACACAGATCTTATATTGACAAGACCTATATTTAACCCTTTCTGCCATCAGACACTGCAGGGAAAAAAGTAGCATTTTGCAGTTTTTGTTTGGGGTTGAACTTTTTGTCAAAATAAGTTGAACACCTTGTATTATAATTAGATAACCGGTTGTACCATCTGTAATTGCCAAGTTCCAAAGGTGGGTTTTTTTTCCAGATACCCGGTATCTATTTATTTTTCAAAGCCAAATTTCATTCTATTATCTTTTTCTGCTCTTTCACCAGAACTTCCCCACACCATGCCCGGTCAGTCCTCTCTTTTTATTGTTTGTTCTAAAAAAAACCCTGTATAGTGCCTTTTGAGTATGAAACTATTTCATATGTTTGCAAAGATTTTCATTGCTCGTTAGTTATCATTTGGGTGGGTCAAAAAGTGAATCGCCCCCCCCCCCCCCAGGTCTCGGGCCTCCTCGTGGTGCTTGGTGGTAATCACTAGGGTGAAGACCTCTATCCTTAGTAGAGATGTGGACCGGACCGGCCAAAAAATACCAGTACCGGACCGGTCCAGAAAAGACTGGACAGGTCCGGACCACCTTAGTGCAGAAATGATACTTTTTGACTGCAAACCAATTTTCTCCCTTTTTGGCCTTATAAAATTCTAATAATTCATAAAAATGTTGTTATGTCGATGGTCCTTGATTATATGATTTTTCACTGAATCCTGATTTATGTTGCTTTATGCGCAGCACTATACATCATTCTGACAAGATGGTAGCACTCTCATAAGTTGCTTATAAGAGTGCGTTGATTGGCTCTCTGTCATATCAAGGTGACGCAACTAAACAACCTCATATCAAAAAGGTTGAAAGTAGGCCTTACTAATTGTAACAAAGCATTTGGCCTGGCCTATGGGATGTCTAATTAATCAACTCTTGTGACATAACTGGCAGTAGAGTGATTCACTTTCCTTATCTATTTATAAAATTCCACACAAATTGCACATGCAGCCAACTGTACAATTGCTTAGGGTCACACTTGCTACATTGTATATTTATGCTGCCCGCTGAGTGAATCAACAAAATAATTATATATTCTTCTTCTTTTTTTCTAATTTTTATTTTTTGCATCAAGTGTGTAACATATTAGTGAATTACAAGAATGCTTCGTTTGCGAACAGGTTCTTCATTGTGCCCGCTAGAAGTTACATATTGTTGAAAATTCTCGTAATGTGATCTTTCCATCATCATTTTGGTCAGAGTTGGAGAAAACTGTCATTGCCAATTTCTGAGCCTGAAATGAAATGCGAAATTTCAGAAAACTTGCTGCAATGAAACTGTAATTGCCAATTTCTGAGCCTGAAATGAAATGCAAAATTTCAGAAAAATTTGCTGCAATAAAATGGCAGCTTTGTGATAAAATTTATTATTAATAATCTTTTCAATTCTGGATTTTACTTTAGTACCGATGGGCACATATACAGTGCAGCAATGTTGCGATCCGCGCTGTTTGTGAAAATTATTGTATGATACAAATGACATCACAAAATTTTTTTTTTAATTGTGAAGCAATGTCAAAGATATGACATACGTAAGTCTGCAATGTTGTGGCAAAGTTTCACAATGTCGTGTTCACGTTGTGGCAAAATAATTTCTACCATACATTTCTATATGACCAACAAACAAGCCCTCCACCAATTAGCAACATTATTTATGTTGTGTGTCCCTGGGAAATATAGCTATCAGTAAACACATGTAACATTTGTTTATATCATTAACCCGAGAGAATCAGCTTAACAAGACAGATTACATAAATTTAAAATTAGAAAGTTTTTGTAACCTTTGCTAATCCAGTAACCATTTTTTTTAACTTTTGCAATTTCAGATTAAAGGACGGTTTCCAAGACATGAAGCTTCTTATGATATATATATAAACTATATATATTACATTTCATATTTTTCACAATTACATTTAATACTTTTCAAAAACTGAATGATGTGTGATCATGGAGCTCTTTAATAGACTAGCTTTCTAATTTCCGACTATAACACTTCACACAATTAATAACATTATCTTGGTTGCACTCACCTCTTTGGGTTCAAGTTTCTCGAGAGCAAATTTTAACACTTCTTGCCGTGTTAGACTGCCGCTCTCGTCTGCATCGTACTTTCTGAAGAATTCCACACATTCCTTGGTGTGAGGGGAGAATGAGACTGACACAGCAAAGAAGGCGCAGAAGATGATGCAACACGTCAAGATGGATAAGGTGTGATGTCCCATGACTGAAAATGAGGGTGAAATATATTTTGGTCAAGCTGATACTATTTTATCAATTGCATTGGAATTTTCCTGTGGTAATATTTGTCATTTTTCAGTACTTGTGATAAATTAGTTCTAGGTTTTCCTCTAAATCCTTTTGCTTCTCTTGATGTGAAGCAAGCTTTTCTGAAAAACGTCTCAACTAACCTGCCTTTTCCGGGGGGGGGGGATGGGGGGATGCATCCCCCCCTAGGATGAGCATGGGGGGGATGATCATATAATTATCCCCCCCTAGAAATTCAAATCATAAGTACTTGGTGTTGAAAATTATCAGCTATATCTAGCTGTTTTTTGCGATAATACTAGTTGAATATCATGAAGAAAATACATGCTTACGGTTGCTCAGAATGTACCTTTCGATAATCTAAAACATTTTGGCTTCTGGGCTTTAGGTGGCGCCAGAATTGGAATTCCCTGCGACGCCATATTTGGCCCGTTGGGCCTCAGGCGGAGTACACTTATGCTGAAATCATCCCCCCCCCCCCACAAAAATGGAAAATCTATGCCCCTGCCTTTTTCCTATTTTATTGGTCCAAGCCATGGATGCCACTCAGGCAAGGTAACTACATGAATTGAGAACAATTGCAGATGCACCTGTCAAAGTGACACCTCAGAGTCTTGATGCCATCAACCAAGATGAGATGACAAACTTATTTCTAAGGTGAGTAATATAGAATATTTATGTAAAACCTACCTTCGAAAATATTGCGAGTGGATTTCACTGTCGTCGATAAATACAATCAGTCGCGTGAATGATCTTTCATCAGATGTTCAAGTATGGGGCTTAAAATATATCTGAAAACTTGTGGGAGGGGTCATTTTTGTTTAGATTTATTGTCAAGCAGGAAATCTGATTAACGTTTTACCAGTAATCTCATTGAAATTGCTAAATATCTGTTGCTCAGAATGTGTCTAGATCACTTCCTTCCGTTTGATAAAATAATTTCTGCCATATCAAGGTAACACAACAGCCTTGTACCAAAAAAATTTGAAAGTAAACTTAATTAACTGTACGAAAACATTAGGCCGGCCTATGGCGTGTAATTAATCAACTCTTGTGAGCAAACATAACTAGCATTAGCTGGAGAGTTTTGTTTCACTTTCTATAGCTATTTATAAATATTCACTCAAACTGCAAATGCAGCAAACTGTACAATTGCTTATGGTCACACTTGCTATATTGCATATTTAAGCTGCCCACCGAGTGAATCAACAAGACAATTATATTTTTCCTTTTTTCGAATCTTTATTTTCTGCATCTCTATTTTGTAACATTTTGGCGAATTACAAGAATGCTGTGTTTGCGAACAGGTTCTTCATAGTTCCAGCTAGAAGTTACACAATGTTGAAAATTCTCCTTTTGTAATCTTTCCATCATCATTTTGGTCAAACTTGGAGAAAACCGTAATTGTGAATTCCCGAGCCTGAAATGAAATGCAAAATTTCAAAACACTTGCTGATATTAAATGTCATCTTTGTGATTAGATTTATTATTAATAATCAAATTACATATATTCAAAATTAGAATTTTTTGTAACCTTTTCAAATTCAGTTACTATTATTTTGAACTTTTGCAATTACAGATTACAGGATGGTTTCCCAAACATGAATAGATCTATGTAATATTATATTTACTATTTTTCACAACTGAATAATGTCTGATCATGGAGCTATTTAATGGAGGAGCTTTCAAATTTATATTTTTTTATCTTTGTTGCACTCACCTTCTCGGGTTCAAAATTCTCGAGAGTGGGGTTTAACACTTCTTGCCATTCTAGACTACCGCTCGCGTCTGCATCGTAATAATCGAAGAATTCCTGACATTGCTGGGTGTGGGGGGAAAATGAAACTGACACAGTACAGAAGGCACAGAAGATGATGCAAAACATCACGGTGGATAAGGTGTGATGCCACATGACTGAAACGAGTAAGAAATATATTAAAAACAAGCTGATATAATTTTATCAATTGCATGTGCATTTTAGGAGATATCCTACAATAGGCAGTGTAGTTCTGGCAAAAAACCATGTGATTCACACCATGTGGTTCATCGTAGTGAACCACATGAAAGAAGTCCTGACGCTGCTATGTAAACAATAGACAATAAAGTGATGATGTCACAGTGTTTTGAGGCTCTGATTGGTCCGTGTGGTTGCTAAGGATATTTTTGGTGCCATTCAAACAAAATACTGCCTATTTTTCTACTGGAGGTTTATTTTTATTGTGGGATATAGATAAAACATAATGGGAGTATGGTTCACATCAAGGAACCTCATGAATGTCAGGTCGTGGAAGAATAAATCACGAGTCCGAAGGAGCAGACCTGACATATTACGCTGCTAGTCATCAGATGTCGCTGCTTCTCCAGTACTCCAAATATTTCTTTCATTAGGAAGCATCATTCTTCTTAATTTTGAGCTGTTCTTCTAAATTCCTCTAGATCTTGTGTCTTGTTAAATTTAAGTGGACAACTGAAGTTATAATCTCTTGAAATATAATTGCAATGGTAACATTTGTTTAAGTAATTTTTCAATACTTGTGGTAAATTAGTTTTGGTTATCCTCTATGTTCTTTAGCTTTTCCTGATGTGAAGTGCCGTTCAATTGTCTTATAAACTGTTTCTTTTTCTGTCTCTTCTAAGTATGTGTCCAAATAGTTCCCGTCTTACTCGGGCCATCTTATTGTGATTGATAAGGGCTTTATTTCCGGTTTGTTTGTTTGTGTTTTTAAATTTTTTTATTTGTAATTCTAATCCGAAATTTCGTTCCTAAAACTCTTCTTGTCTTCTGTGCAATGCATCCAGTCTCTGTTCAATATTTACAGGTGATTTCATTAGTACGCGATTTTTAGATTCTAGACCCACCAAATACATGTCATTTTCAGTTAATCTGATTGGTTGAGAGACAACAGAACGTCACAAATTTGATTTATGAAACGTAGTAAGCACTGGTTTAGCATTGATGTCTCACAGTGAGGTGTGAATGACAAGAATCGCATGGTAATGAAATCACCTGTAATGGAACTGCTCCATGTGCTACAATTTTTTAGCAAAACTGATTTTACTAATTAATCTATGCAATTTGATTTTCGTCTTCTGTTTCACTTGATTCCTGGACCATATCGGTTGTAGCTTATTCATCGTGATGGTAGTTGTTTTCTTCTGTTGATTTCCTCTTCATCTCCTGACTGGGATCCAACGTTTTTTGCATTTCTCCTTTCTTCTATTTTGTTTTCCTTTCTGTTTATTGTTGTATACTCTGTTTTTTCATTATTTACTAGGAGTTTTAAGTTCATCATTCATCATTCCAACATCATCGTCTGTTTAGCTTGGAAGCGTGCTTTTCTGAAAAACGTCTCAGCGTGCAGGTCTGCCTCTCCCCTACTTCATTGATCAAAGCCATGGATGTCACTCAGGCAAGGTTACTACATGAATTGAGAATAATTGCAGATGTACCCGTCAAAGTTACGCCACAAAAGTCTTGATGCCATCAACCAAGATGAGATGAAAAACTAATTTCTAAGGTGAGTAATAAAGAATATTTATATAAAGCCTACCTTCAAAAATATTGCGAGTGGATTTCACTGTCGTCAATAATTGCAATCAGTTACTTGAATGATCTTTCATCAGACGTTCAAGCATATGGCTTAAAACTTATCTGAAAACTTGTGGGAGGGTCCTAATTGTTTGGATTCACTGTCAAGCAGGAAATTTGAATAAAGTTTTTTCCAGTAATCTCTTTGAAATTGTTGAATATTTGTTGCTCAGAAAGTGTCTAGATCACTTCCTTCTGTTTGGTAAAATAATTTCAATGAACAGTTTTCTGACAAATGTTTTTAAAACTTTAATCAAGAAATGTATTATATTTCTAGAAGTTTATTTAAGTCCTCTGTATAATATTTTCTATAGCAATTTTTTTACATTTTCCTTGGCTTTACGATGATATTCATATCCTTCGTCTATGTGGCAGTTATATTCTATCATCTTTCTTTGAAATTCTGCATCTATATAGAATATATTCTCTCTTTATGAAAAATTTCATTGAAGAATACATGCACCTGTACCTTTCAGTTACTTCGTAGGTTGTATCTATTTCATTCCTTCAAATTTGGTTGAATGTTACATAAGTAACACTATAACAATAACATGACCTGTGGAGGGCGTTATGGGTGGTTGACAGCCCAAGGGCTTGCTTGTCAGCCCTACGATTTCTTGTCAGCCCGAGGAATGAGGGCTGACAATCGTAGGGCTGACAAGCAAGCCCGAGGGCTGTCAACCACCCATAATGCCCGACACAGGTCATGATATTACTATTATCATTACCTCTTACTCAAACAATTCACCTGCCATAAAACTTTTCAGACCTTTCCAATTACAGTGCTTTAAAATCCCAATAAATGTATGCACTCTGATGTCCTTATCAGTTCTTGTGCATTATACTGTATTCAAGATCCTGTGCGAATTTCAGTGTAATCAGATCAAAAGGGACTGAGAATAAAAGAAATAACCAACACTGATTCAGTAAGATTTCAACAAAACTTGTGACGCTACCACTTGTGGCCTTGAAAATCATGACGTCACGATCTATTTATAGATTCAGATGCTCATGGTTGCCAGGCAGCATGAGTCATGACGTCATCACAGGGCTGACAATACCATTATCGGCCCCCAAAATCATTGTCGGCCCTCGAAATCATTGTCGGCCCTGCAAATGAGGGCGTTATGGGTGGTTGTTGCATGGGTCATCTAATGACAATACCCTACTTATCTCATGGCTGAGGTGATGATAATTGTGTTTGTCTTTTGATCAAGTGATGGTTTGGTTTGCTGTTCGCTTGTCGAGGCTCAATTCTAACAGCAAACTTCCATTGAAGACAAGGTCTGGTAAGTCCACATTGGGCTCGACTGGGTCAACTTCAGCAGAGGATCACTCCAACAGTATGGACACAACAGTCCTTGTTACCTGTCCACAAGTTGACCGCTATTTGCTGCCAGCTAGGTTGCAAAATTCGCAAGCTCCTGTGAGCGGTCAACAGAATTTCATTGTCTGGAAGAAACCAGGGCGCTTCCATCATTTAGTGATGGTCTGGTTTATTTCAAAACGATGTAAGTGTCTAATCTGACTTAGGTTGGTTTTAATTTTAAGAACACAGCTAGTAAATATCAAATTAAGTTGGAACTATTTTTTATCATGGAGGATATATACATTGTAGCCTACATACAATACCAGTATAGAGGGTGCCACTTGTGGCATAAACAAGACATATTGTTGAGTGTGAAACAGCTTGTATGAAATGGTAAATTATATTGTTGTCCTAATTGATAAATCTCCATAAAGCAACAGAATAAATACAAATTAGTATTTTTGATATCACAAAGCAAAAAAATTGGCTTTGTATGGACACACGAATGAGTGAGAGTGCATTCTTTTTGGACACTTTTCTAACCGCAATTTAACATGCATAAATGGCATAAGTAGATTGAATACCATCAAACTTCTGATGAGTAAATCACCCCTTTCTCGGGCAAAAGTTATGCTAAAGTTTCAAAACTTTATTTTGTCGCATGATTTCCAAACATTTTCATTCAAAGCAGTGTACTGGATCTTTGCCAGCAATCATGCTTTGTGAAGTTTGGCTTAGTAATATGGACAGCTGTTGTGCAAGCTGATCTTGTGATCTGTCCAAAACAGATAAAATTACTGTTGACCCAATTTGATTTTCCAGGGACTGTCAGCATTCTGCTGCCACTTGTCAGTCCCAAACAAAGACAGCCTTGTTACAGTTTGTAATTGCAGTTGTAATTGTAATTGTAAATACTGTCAGTCATGCACTGCAGTGCAAGCACAAAATTTGTGGTGAACCTTCCACAGTGATACAGCTCAGGGTAGCCTTAGTAGAGGAACATCGCCCTAGGTTCCCATGCCGTAATATTCTCCAGAGTTGGTGACCGCCATGTGATGATGAATGATGAGAAGATTAAGAGTTTGGCACATACCGGATTCATGCAGGGATGTCCAGGGTCTTTCAGTTATCCAGCACAGAACACTGGGTACAACCTGCCTTATTTAATGTCTCATGGGCTCGGACCAAATTGAGTTCCAGGAGTGGGAGTCGAACCCACGACCTTCCAGCCAGACTGGTAGTGCAAACAAGCACCTAAACCATTAGGCCACAGTTCCAACAGCATCGGATTGTCTGAACGCTCAGTACAGGTTATCCTAAAGTGGTTAAGTCATTTTACTGATATTGTTTCAATGCTGAACGTGAGTTAGATAGCTAGTTTTAATTAACTGAGCTCATGATAAAACTTAACCAGATTAGAAGAAAAAATTATAGGAGTTAACCGCTTTAGAATAACCCGTGTTTTAAAGCGTTCATACAATCTGGTACAGGAGTATAATAGTCATCTTTATATAATTTGAGAGCAATGACAAAGAGCAAGATGAAAAGTAAGGCTAATCAGTGACAAGAGAAAACAGGTAACATAAAACTAAGTAAAATGGTCACAACAATCATAGAACTCTCTTTTAACAATAACCGTTCGTAATATTCTGTTTTTTATATAACTCTTTAACATTGTCAGTACATTTTTTTAACAGCTAGCAGTTGGTTCCGTTCCCTGGCACTGTTAATGAACAAAATATTTTGATAAAATTCCTTATCAGGTATATACCTACATACAAATTCATGTCATGCTTTCTTGATGACATGCACTTCAAAATCGAATATAACATTATTTGCAAGATAATTTGGCGCTAAGCCATAAACACATTTGAAAATTAACAAGATCATGATGTGCCTGTCTACAGGTGGACCGCTGTTACTTTGCTATTTTTTTCCAGCCGTGGCAGATCAGAACATATGCTGTCATGTGTTGCCACCTAGTGACTAGTGTGCTATTGCGAGCGGTCCACATCATTTCAGTCTGAGGAACTCGCACAATTTTGTCTGCTGAGTGTGCTGATGGCCTTGTCCACTTATATTCTAAGTTTTTCTTTTTCAACATCCAATGTTGATATAAAATTACCTGTAGAGACTTTCATCTGCTTAATATCTTATAAATGCAACTTTATATGCCCAACTATAACGGGAGAAACTATTAGCTGAACTCTTAGCCAGTACCTAGGTGATTATGAAACAAGAACTTTTCAAATGAACGTACAATTCCATTTTCGATATATATTATGAAAATTCATGTTCTCGAATCCAACAATTCCTCTCTTCACTATTTTACCCTGCGCCTCTTTTTCTCACTGTGAGCACACAGAACTTAAAGCACTAACAGAATAGTAACAATATAGCACAAAAGTTTTTGTACTCATCATTTATACTTCATTCAATCAATTCTGCAACTTTGATGGAACTTTCCTTTGTGAGAATTGCCTTTTCAAGACAAAGCAAGGTTTTTCGGGGGTATTACAACAGCGCATATCTAGTTTTGTAGCCACCAGTTGCTTTACCACTAAGCCTGTTTCTTCGGCATTTTGTGGGAAAGACAAGGAAAATGAGATATTGACATTTTTGCAAAATTGATTGATGTAAATTAGATGTTCCATTAAATGAGACACAAACAATTCTTTGTCATTTGCCAACTCGGGACGAACAAAGTAATCAGCTCGGTAAGCCAGACCAACTTTAACCTCGGTGAGGGTCCTGAAACTGACAGCTTGGGGGCGACCTTTCATTGTCATGGTTACGTAACTAGTAACATGTCTCATGATTAAGTCCGTGTTAGATGGCAGTGTTTGTAAAGGTTGCCAATCGATGACCCATAATCCTTCAGGAGTCATCGCAGCGACATCTTGTGGATATTTTGTCATTATTCCCTTGAAACCAGACGGAGAAAGCATTTGAGTGGCATATTTCTGATTTATTTCTTTTACCTGGGCAAATCCCTCACTCCTCGTCACATGATCAAGTTGTTGAGTTGAAAAGTCAAGTGAAAAAAGTGGCTGAAAGTGAATCAAGTCAATTTCTTTAATATATATATCTGAATACATGTATGTGAAAGCCAATATAGAGAAAACTCAACTGATCATGGACCTGCATAATAAGATTTATGAATAATTAATTAATGGAGAAAAGGTGAACAAGAAAGTTATTTGATGCATACATGAGTAGGTTTTCAGGTTGAGTCAAGAGTTGAAGTTTGCCAATAGGCTAGTGCAGGTTAGTAAAATTCAAATCAAAATCCCAAGGTGTGAGGTGGCTAGGACTGAAGGTCAGACAAATACAATAATCTGAAGTCTTTTGTGTGCTCTGTGAATATCATACAATTATGGACTTCGGTTGAGGTCAATAACAGGCTCTACGGCCCTGACTGGTGATATTCACCAACTTGAAGGCCGATGGGTGAGGTGAATATCACTAGGTCAGGTCTGTAAAACCTGTTGTTCCATGACTCCTATGTAACAAGCCCCCTGATTGGCCAACAACCCAACCGCATAATGTGATGTTCACCTGTGTGCAGTGGTGTGTGACAGGCAGGTCAATAAGAAATGTGTCATTCACTGATCAGTGAATATAACATATGTTATTTTAGTAGCATGTAAAAGATTGGACAGACCTGAGAGGAAGCACCATTATTTCAGTGCTGCTGCAGCCATGTGCTGACAAGAAGATTGTGTTTTTCCATTCTACTAAAAAAATGCAATGAAGAGCAACGGAGGCAGATAGAAAGCTGATATTTGTGGCAAATTTTGGGTCTATTAAAGGGCTACTAGGATATAAGCTCTTTGTACTGATTTTTTTTTTTTTAATCAGAATAAAGCAATAAGTGACCGAAAAACAGCATTTTTGACAATTTTTCAGTGATTTTGTTGTGTTTGGAGGTCTAAAGTCTGCAATAAAGTTTCAGAAAAAAATCGAAAATAAAATCCATCATCAAGTACATAATTTTTGGAGTCCACAATAGTGAACATTTTTTTTGTCAGTGAAATATGTATTGACTTCTGATGAGATACATTTTGAACATGTAGTTCAAAGGAAACACAGATTCATACAGCAGCACAAGATTGTTTCTTGGTTTTAGTAAAAAAAGGAATCACTGCCTAGCAATGGAAATAGACAGGAAAATGATTGGGGTGGCAAAAGATGCGAATATTGAAGGGCTAAGTGGATTTCAACTTTTATTTGTTTAATCTGCAGAAAGCATTAAGAGGCCGAAAATAGCATTTTCCCCCGGTTTCAGTGACTTTGTTGTGTTGAGAGATCTAAAGTCTGCTAAAAAAGAGAAAATAAATTTAAAGAAGACCCATCATCAAGTATATCATTTATAGATTCAAAAAGGGTGAAATAGAAGATTTCCAAAAAAAATCTCCCTAAAAAAAGTAGCCAAAATAAAAAATTCCAAAGTACGAAGAAAGAAAATTTCTAAAATAATCATTCCACAAAAAAAAATTGTCATGGAACAAAACAATTGTGGACTTCAGTTTCGGTCAATATCAGGTTTTACGGACCTGACCTAGTGATATTCACCTCGGTCTTCGGCCTCGGTGAATGTCTCTGGTCAGGTCCGTAAAACCTGATATTGACCTCAACCGAAGTCCATAATTGTATACAGTCCTGGACAAAAGTCTTGTCGCATCCAAATGTTGTTGACGAAACTGTTAATAACTTGGCTTGTGATTGACTGATTTTGGCAAGAAGTAGCTTAAATGAACGCAAAAGGCTTCTGCAACTTGCTTATATTGCAAAAATAAAGTTTCATCTTAGTCTGATTATTTTAGAAATTAATAATAAGAGTCTGTAACAACAGTGCTTGGACAAAAGTCTTGTCGCATGCGCAAATTAATGCTGAAAATATGTTTTAATAAATTGTGAAACTGCAAACAGGATGCAAAAATGTTGGAGAATGCAGTCATGGTGTAACTGAATGTAAAAATATCACTTTGCATAACTTCCTGATCTTTGAAAACAATATCCACAGGGTTTGGGTAAATCATCAACATTTCATGAGTAAAAATCATTGAGGATGGCAGATAATGCAGGAAAATATCGTCAAAAGTTCCTAAATATCCTTCGGAATGATCTTCCCTACCTCCTGTCCCATTTTGGTGGGCATTTGATGAGGGTGCATCATTTCAGGTGATCGAGCAGATGCAAAGGGAACTTCATAATCGGTCGAAAAATCAACATAGGGGCCAAGTTGGAACTGATATGTGCCAATGATCATTATTTTGGGCCTGCATTTGATGATGCTGAGATAAGGAACATTTATATGTACTTTGTTAGGGATGAATTTGGTTTTTGTACTTTTTGCACATGGGTTGTACCTCCAGGTGACACAGGCCGAGCTGCGCAGTGATTAATTTTTGAATTTTTTATCCAAAACAACGTTATAACTCCACAAAAGTTGCACAAATAATGCATATGTTCTGTTAAAGCTTATATAAATACAATTTATCCAGACTTGACTGAAATTGACTATGATAAAGAAAAACGAAAATACTGTCTCAGAGCAAAAAATTGATCGAGATGGTAAGAAGACAATGTAATTAACAGTATATCTTTAGGCAAGAACAAATTTTAGTCCTAAATTATTGTAAACCACTGCTATGGTGAGACTTTGAAGGCCTATGACATTGTTTGTAAAAGTGCAGCCCTTACTTTAATTTTTCTCGTCATGGCATGTACCATTATACCTGCTCTCCCACCGGGAATGCTATAAATCTCAATTATTATAATTGAAAATGTTCTCTTGAACGCCTTCTTGAACACTGCAGTAGTGGCATATTTGTTCAATTTTTTAAAACCCAAACTCTATTCAGGGACGCTGTATCGCACCATCTTCACACTAGGAGTACTCATATAATGCAACATACCCTTTTCATGGTATAACTGATATCGCTCCGCCTCCTAATCAGTTCGTCACAGAGCTCTGTGTCATCACTTGTCCACAGCATTGCCTCCAAGTCAAACCTCTCCAGCAGCAGCTTAAGGGTATATTGTATAAGAATTTCTGAAATCCTATGACCTCGAAAGTCAGAGTGGATTCGTCCAGATTGGCCTATCACTCTCTTTCCTGTAAGACACCAACACTAAGTTCATCATAGGTCGGGGTTTTTTTTTTCCCCAATATATCAATTTACACACCCTCCTATCTTGTGAGAACAGATCGGAAAAGCAAGCAGTTATTATTACAGTCCGTTATTTTGATATGCAAAATAAATGGACTGCTGCACTGCGAAAATGTCACTTTGTGAGTCGCCCTACTGATGATTAATTTCATCATGATTACACCCAATACTTTCAAAGTTAATTTATTTAAGGAGACTAATCCCGCTTGGTGGTGACAAGCAAACAAAATGATTATGCACCTGATTTTTACTTTAAAAATCAGTATTGACAATCAAATAGCTTTTTCTTGAAATTGACTAATCAAACAGCATGTATGCTTCCCATGTTGAAAGTAGAGAACATGACAGTTCATTAGCTGTCATAAGTCGCAAAGTGCCATTTTCACAGTGCAACAGTCCGCTCTTTTTGCATATCAATTTGGCAGACTGTAATACTTTCGCAACAAACCATTTCCTGAAGATGTCAGATGGCTTGCTCCAAAAAGGATAACGAAGTCCAGAGGCTTTTCTGTTGCACAATACAGTTGTTCATTTAATTAATTTCAAGAACATTGTCTTCACAGCAGCTTTATCAGCACTATATATTGGATGTGCGGTGGGATTTTTTTCAGTAAGAACGTGTCAAAAACATCTTCAGCGAGATATAAGGACATCCCCTGCCCCTCTGGAGACCGCCCCTGCTCCTGTGAGATATTTTTACTTTGCCTGAGGGACATCTGCGGCCTCGCGGGCAGTTTTTGACATCCCACTGATGGTTTTTGACATCCCGTCGACAGTTAGATCTTGCGGCATTCTTGCCCCACAGGGATTTAGATCTTGTCCACAGGGATATGATCTTATCCCCGCCGATTTACGGTCTTATCCTGCCGATTTATGATCTTATCCCGCCGATTTAACATCTTATTCCGCCGTGATATGCTTTTAATTAATTATATAATCGTTTTATAATCGTTGTGTGTCGCCGGGTTAGCCATATTTTTCCTAGAAATCATCTCAAGCTATTCCTCAGGGGTAAAAAGTTCTCTGGTTCTCGCCGTGAGAATGGGCCATTAGGCCATTTTTTCATTGTGGTTCCATATAGGAAGGTCCTCATGACAGATAAAACATGTGTTAAAAAAAAATTTGACCTTGGCTAATTTCTTTATCACTGATTGTAGTGGATATCATCAATATTTCAAAATTGTCAGTATTAATTTTATTGAAGCTGTTTCCTCACTTTTCATGTATAAATTTGATGGAGAGCTGCGCTTAATAACACAGCTACACCACAAACAAATTTTGGACTTAGTAGTCCGGCAGTAAAATGCCATTTTTGGGCCTAACCCAAAAGTTCCGGTTAAAGTTTTTTTCTCTCTTGATCCTGTATCTATATGGTCCAAGGAACATTTTCAGGGGGGGTGTGAAACTCTCACCCTTGAGCATTCCGAGAAATCCAAGATGGCGTCCAAAATGGCCGCCGGACCCGAAATTGGTCATAAATTGGTTCCTAATTCAGCTAGGATGATAAATAAAACATCAAAATAGGGGTTTTGAGGGTCAAGGAATCCAGAAATAGATATATAAAACTCATAAGACTGCTATTTCTAGCTTAAATGGCCTAAATTATGCATTAAAACTGTAAAATTAGCATTGAAAATCAAGATTAGGCATATGTGACCTGCTCCACCAAAATGTGCTTAAAGAATAAGCAAAGTATCTATTACTGTGGCCTCCCCTGAACCTACTTGAAAGGTGCTTTCAAATAATGGGTCATATGTGGGTACATGTCAATTGCATCCAAAGTAATGAAATGTCAAAAATCGTGAAAAATGTAAATAATGAAGCTGCAGAATTTGAGAAAGTGGCCTTTACATTTCAAGCCAAACAATGTCAAACAAACAATGGTTGGTTAATTGTTTTCTGAAGGATATGAATTAAAATGCACTAAGATAATGCTTCTTACAATAGTAAAAATATCCTTAAAGTATGACTTTTGAGATATATGAGCAATGCAAATTGCTCTTTTCCAGACCATTTCCGCCTTCTTGAGAACTTCAGTCACTTTTGTTTCTTTTAGTGTACCAGCCGATGTACATGATTCTGTACTGTTAGAGGCTTTATTGTTAATGGAAGGCATCTATGCCAGTTAGATAGATAATAGGTTTGACAAAAGGATAAGGGTTGATACCACTTATGGATTTGAATTTTAAGGTTAATTTGTGGTCGTTAAGGTCAAAGCCAAGACAAGGGTGCTTTTTCAGCAAAATTGCAAATAGAATAAAATTATCTAAAGTAACAATATTGTACATGCTTAGACCTCACAGTACTTAATGAACTTCACTATTTTGATACATGTAATTGCAGTTCACCCTTAATGATGTATTTTTTACAAGGACAAAATGATTGCCAGGCGTACTCCAAAAAGCATCCTTTTTTCCATTTCAAATCTACTCGGAAAAAAAGTCTTTTCCTGGAGTGAGGCTATCTAAACCAACTAGTTATTACTCTAATTAATTGACTCATTCACATGAAACTAACTCTGCCCTCACAAAAGTTGCCAAAGACAACTATTGAAGCAGGTCATAGGGGCCCCTTTGTATCCATGTATTTCCTCGGACCAAGTTTTTTGATACATTTATTTAGCTTTTGGAGGGTAGACAGTTGTAGTAACAGGGAAACCAAGTTGCAGACTGAAAGCTGACATCAAGGGCTATCCATCCTCATCCATTTTGGTTAGTTAGGAAGGATTTATCTAGTGATTAGAATAGGTGGAATTGAAAATACATGGGAGGATTTTGTGTTTCCGAAGAGATTTTTGACACTGACAGCAACATTTATTTACCTTTTGGAGGGTTGAAAATTGTATTAACAAGGAAATCAAGGGTCCAAATTACAGCTGAAATCAAGGACTATCCATCCACATCCATTTTGGTTGGTTGAGATTAAATTACCAACTGATTAGGATGGGGGCAATTGAAAATACATGGGAGGATTTTCTGATTCCGAGCAGATTTTTGACACTTACAGCAACATTTATTCAGCCTTTGGAGGGTTGACAGTTTTACTAGCAAGGAAACCAAGGAGCCAAATGACAGCTGACATCAAGGACTATCCATCCATATCCATTTTGGTTGGTTAGAAATTAGTTATCCAGTGATTAGGACAGGCAGAATTGAAAATGCATGTGAGGATTTTGTGTTTCCGGGGAGATTTTTGACAATGGCAGCAAAATTTATTAAGCTTTTGGAGGGTTGACAGTTGTATTAACGAGGAAAACAAGGTACCAAATGACAGCTGCCATCGAGGGCTATCCATCCACAACCATTTCGGTTGGTATGGATTAAGTTACCAAGTGATTAGGATGGGGGAATTGATAATACTTGGGAGGATTTTGTGTTTCCGTGGAGATTTTGACACTGACAGCAACACTTGTTAGGCTTTTGGAGGGTTGACAGTTGTAGTAACAAGGAAACCAAGGTGCCTTTGATTAGTTAGGAAGGATTTATCTAGGGATTTGGATTGGTGGAATTGAAAGCACATTGGAGGATTTAGTGTTTCCGAGGAGATTTTCAATAATGGCTACAACATTTATTAGCATTTTCAAATGTTGAAAGTTAGAGGAACATGGAAAACTGAAAGCTGACATCAAGGGCTATCCAGCCACATCCATTTTGGTTGGTTCAGATAAAGTTACCAAGTGATTAGGATTAGGGGAATTGAAAATACATGGGAGGATTTTCTGTTTCCGAAGAGATTTTTGGCACTGACGGCAACATTTATTTAGCCTTTGGAGAATTGACAGTTGTACTAACAAGGAAACCAAAGTGCCAAATAAAAGCTGACATCAAGGGCTATCCATCCTCATCCATTTTGGTTGGTTAGAAATTAATTATCCAGTGTTTAGGACAGGAAGAATTGAAAATGCATGGGAGGATTTAGTGTTTCCGAGGTGATTTTTGACACTGGCAGCAACATTTATTTAGCTTTTGGAGGGTTGACAATTGTAGTAACAAGGACACCAAGGTGCCAACTTAAAGCTGGCATCAAGGGCTGTCCATCCTCATCCATTTTGATTTGTAAGGAAAGATTTATCTAGTGATTAGGATAGTTGAATTTAAAGTACGTTGGAGGATTTTGTGTTTCGGAGGAGAATTTCGATAATGACTGCAACATTTATTTAGCTTTTTGGAAGGTTGACAGTTGGAGTAACAAGTAAATCAAGGTTTAATTGAAAGCTGACATCAAGGGCTATCCATCCACATCCATTTTGGTTAATTAGGAATGAGTTATCTAATGAATAGGACAGGTGGAATTGAAAATACATGGGAGGATTTTGTGTTTCCTATGAGATTTTCGCAACTGATAGCAACCTTTATTTAGCTTTTGGAAGGTTGACAGTTATATTAGCAAGGAAATCAAGGTGTCAAATGAAAGCTGACATCAAAGGCTATCCATATACACCAGAAAACACTAATAGCATACCTGTGTTAGTTTGACATATTTTGGTGTCGATTGCTAGAAATTTAACAGACGTTTATTCCGTTTCCGGAGCTTCATAATTAGCATATTTGACATGTTATTTCTTTTGATGTAATTGACATGTACCCACATTTGACCCATTATTTGAAAGCACCTTTCAAGTAGGTTCAGGGGAGGCCACAGTAATAGATACTTTGCTTATTCTTTAAGCACATTTTGGTGGAGCAGGTCACATATGCCTAATCTTGATTTTCAATGCTAATTTTACAGTTTTAATGCATAATTTAGGCCATTTAAGCTAGAAATTGTGATCTTATGAGTTTGATTTATCTATTTCTGGAATCCTTGACCCTCAAAACCCCTATTTTGATACTTTATTTATCATCCTAGCTGAATTAGGAGCCAATTTATGACCAATTTCTGGTTCGGCGGCCATTTTGGACGCCATCTTGGATTTCTCGGAATGCTTAAGGGTGAGAGTTTCACACCCCCCCTGAAAATGTTCCTTGGACCATATAGATATAGGATCAGGAGAGAAAAAAACTTTAACCGAAACTTTTGGGTACCACCCCTCCACTGCCGGACTATAGTCATTTCGGTTTCAAAACAAAATTTGCCTAAGTCAGGTTTTGGCTGTTTGAAATAGTCAATTATTGGCCAGTCTCTTTACTGCCAGTAATATCGAAAGTCTTAGAGAAAGTTATTCATAACAAGGTAGTAAAGTTTGTCGGTAATCATAAAGTATTATCAGAGGGCCAAGATGGATTTCGAAAAGGGAGAAGTAATAATGATGCCAACTTAGATTTCATTGGCACTATTCTTGAAAACATGAATAAAGGATGTCATACAGTGTGCCTCTTCTTAGACATGTCAAATTATTTGACAGCACAAAACATAAGACATTATTTTAAAAAATAGGAATTTTATGGCATAAGAGGCAAAGTACTTTCATGGTTTAAGAGCTATCTGGCTAATCGGCATATTAGGGTGAAATATAAAGATGTTACTTCAAATAACCATTTAATGCCGTATGGTACACAAAAGGTTCTGTCTTGGGCCTACTGAATGGCACTTATGTACATTGTGCTAGCCAAGAATCTTGTCAAATGCCTGACATTCTGTGGCTGTGTAACATTTGCAGATGACATGACTGTCTTTGCTTCTGGAAAAAAATTAAAGTTTATATAATGAAAGGTGAATGTAGATTTTGAGAAATCAGTGATACCTTACCACTCAGAATTATTAATTTGTTTGATGTCATAGACTACCCGTATCTTTCCAGAAATAGAAACCTTCTGAGAGCTCTTCATCATAAAACAGAACAATACGATGAAAGTTACTTAGGTCGGGCACCAAACGTCTGGCTTCATCTTGATGAACATTTAAATAACAAAAATTTGTGATATCAAAAGTATCATTTTACTGAAATTCCACTCACAAAACGTAAGTTCTGTCACCTTTTCGTTGACTTCTTGACTTCATGAAGATTTCAAATAATGGATGACTACTGTCTCTCATGATTCTTTTGAGTTTTTTTGGCTGCAGTATGCTCTCTGACTCCTCACATCAAAGGAAGCAAGTTTGATACCAATTACTCGACTGGCTTGTTTGATACATGATGTTATTTTTCTCTTATCTGCAGTCTTAATATTGCCTCCACAGCAGGTTATGACGTACTTCCAGACACTGGAAATTAGTCTTATAATATGTTCATGATTTCTCTATTAACCTGGAATTGTTCATTTTCCTCAGGCAGTACAATCTTGGATTGAGTTTTTCGCAGATACGTGTAGAATCAATATGATCAGTCCATGATGACATCCAGATATTTGTGCCAATAAAATTCAAATTCTAACTTGGCATTGCTTTCCGTGATGAATATAAACAAAGTTCTTTGGGGTTTTTTATGACCGACAGCAATTCAATTTAAAATAACGTGCAAGCACTTTAACAGCTGCTTGTAGATAGACTATATACCTATCTGGCCATCTATCTATCTATCTATCTATCTATCTATCTATCTATCTATCTATCTTTCCTTCTTTCCTTCCTTCTTTCTTTCCTTCTTTCCTTCTTTCCTTCCGTCCTTCCTTCCTTTCTTCTTTCCTTCTTTCCTTCTTTCTTTCCTTCCTTCCTTCCTTCCTTCCTTCCTTCCTTCCTTCCTTCCTTCCTTCCTTCCTTCCTTCCTTCCTTCCTTCCTTCCTTCCTTCCTTCCCTCCCTCCCTCCCTCCCTCCCTTCTTTATAGGTTTAAGCTTTTTAATGAATTTGTAAACTATCCCCCTGGCTGGCACTTGGCAGCTGCCATCACTGCAGCAGAACATTTAAAATTTGCGGGGAAAAGGTACATTTTAGTTTAGGAAATAAAAATTTATTGTCACAGAAGTTGACCAAAAGTTGATGGAAGCAAGAAAATATTCTATTCAGACTGCATGCCAAGTTTTAATGACATAGGTGAAACAGCACGACCAGGGCAGTTGTCATAAGTTTTCCTGAAACTCCTCTCGTAATACAGGCTGCAAGCAGCTGTAATAATGAATTGAATTTTGCCGAGACGTGCGCTTTCTCTGAGCATTTTGATGAAAACAGCAAACACTCGCAAACTAAAATTCAAAAGTGCAGCCCTTTCAAATTCATTCTTGACTCACCTCCGTCAACGATGTACATCATAGTGAATCCAATGATGGCATCATGGTGTTTGGTGACAACACACTGTCTGTATGGGTCATTGATGTATTCAAAATACTTTGCAGGTAGATAGTCTAGTCCATCGTACACATTTCTGTCGATATCTAGGACTCCCACATAATCAGCTTCTGTAGCAATAGCATTCTTAAATTCCAGAGGGGATCTTCCTTGTTGAGCAGCAATTTTATTCTTATTTCTCAATCTGAAATTAAATCAAAGGGGGATGTCACTAGTTATTGGACACATACTAATTTATTCCTATTGTTTTCATCACCTCATGCCATGTTCAAAAGTGATAAGCAGGCCAACTCTCCTTAGCTTCCCCCGCATTTGTTATCTCAATTATTACCGTTCATCAACTTATGTAAATATCATTAATCTGACGAAAAAATATTTTGTATTTCCTTTTTTATCCTGAAACTTCCGCGCACACTTTAAACCCAATCAGCATGCCTCGGTAGTCTAACGTCGGCCCGAAGCTGGTCCGATGCTTCTGACATCGGACTGACGCTAGGCCGACGTTGGGCCGCCGAGGCATGCTGATAGGGTTAGAAAGTTTAGATAGATAGATAGATCTATAGTTGGTCAATTCCATGGAAGTGTACCACTTTTGGTGATTTTTGAGATTGCTCTGATTGCCATGTTTTTGCATAATTAAAAAATTTAAACTGGTATTGCACGAAGCATGTTGTAATGCAGTAAATCTGTGCTTCAGTCGCAAGAAAGCAGGATTTTCCATTTAGTTGAAAATTTTAGCAAAATCCATTTTTTTGTGAAATGTGTCAAAATGGGGGAAAATTAAAAATTCCTTTTCCTGAACATTCTTTGACTGCTAATGAGTAGAAAAATATAAAAACCAGTCTGTTTTGTTTGCCTGTTTATTTCTTTAAAAATTGGTGTTTTTTGCCTATAAAATTTCATTATTTACACTCAGTGACCTGAAATTTTCCAGACAAAATCAATTTTGAACAGTGATATGGCCAGAAAATGTATCAATTGTCCCAAAAGTCAGGGTGGAATTGACCAGTCGTTTATTTCCAATTTCACATATAAACAAAAATTAAAACAAGTGGTAGAGTTACATTTGTTAACATACAAAGACAGGCTGTATAATCGCTGCACCTACAAACATGACAATAATGTAGCTTAATTATTAAAATGTATGCTATTCAGAAGAAGGCTGAATATGGTTGATGAGGAAGAACAGATGGGTAATGACAGATGAATGATGATCGAGTTGTGGGAGGAAAATGGTGTTTTTAACTTAATGTTGACAAAAATAACAACTTTTGAGAAGACAGGAGAGGTTCTACATAGTTAACAAATATTCTTCGAGTCTGTATAGCGACTGGGGCATGCTGGAATTAAGTTTATAGAGGTATTTTTCCTCAGGTGGCAGACGGAAAGTTAGTGTTGTTTTTTTTGTTGACCAGTGTTATAAAGAAATTTGTTGACCAGTGATATATGGAAGGCAACTTTTTTTACATTAACCTGAGATCAATCTCACCTCGACCTTTTTTGTCTCAACCATTCATCCTCAATTTTTTTCTATGTCCTCTCATCTCAACCTCTCTTCCCCCTCCCTAAGCCGGGGGAATAATATTTTCAACAGTATCACAATGTCCTCATACCAAAGACACAAGCTTTTGAGTGACATACCCTCTCTGTGATGAAGCTGGCGTCCTCGTGCTGCCTGGCCAACCCGTCACCAGCTTGTCCATAAGTAGTTGTCCACACCATCCTCTCCAGGTCTTACTTCTTGCCAGATAACTTCTGAGCATGTTGTTCAAGTAATGCTGATATCCCCAAATATGTGTATGAATATTTTGCATAAAAAAATAAGTTTCTTCAGCACATGACCCTGGAAAAATTTATTTAGCGTGTTAGGATAAGATAGGATAGGATAGGATACTTTATTTGCACAACTTTGGCACTTACAATGTAATGAAAAAACATACAATGTAATGAAAATCTAAAAACACAAATGGGTCAAAATTTGAAAACCTTGAAATTTCAGCTGAAAAAAAATTTGAAAATTTTTCGCTCTGGAAATGCCTTTTTTTGTATGCATTGGGTAGGTCAAACGATCAGCTATCACTGCACTTTGTTGATCTGTACTGAGGTGATAAACACAGCTGTAATGTTGTTTGGCTGTCATTAAAATTACAAATATAAATACAAAATCCTGACCACTAAGGGCTAAAAAATCTATTGCCAATGATTAGGCGAGTTGCTTGCACATTTTGGGCCAAGTTCCAGATCTCTATTGCCAATTATTTTTGAGAAACTGCATTTTGATCAATTTAAGGTGACTCGAGCATGGTGGTTTGATCATACAGATTTTTCTAAAATTTTGTACAGGGACTCTATGGGACCCATACATTTCAAAAATGAAAAATAAATAAACTTCACCGACTCGTTTGGTTGCCATGGTAACGGCATGTTTTGCCTGATGACTGCTTAAAAGTCATAAATTGAGTTTTTGGTTATGTACCACAGAATAAAGCATTACATGCATTTGTCACACAAAAACGTCAGAAATGTCTTCCCAAGCATTTACACCAATACATTTGCCATAAACTTGAAGAAAAAGGTTAAAATATTTTTTTCTGTAAGAGCTCAAAGGCCACCAAAACACTAATTAATTGTAGATTTTGCATGCATCAATTTTGGTAGTAATCAAATTTCAGGAAAACGATCATACAGATTTTTTTTTAAATTTGCATATATCATAAACAAGTTATTGTCAAATAAATGGCAAAAAATTCACCGCATCATTTTTTTACTGCAGTACCATGACTGTGCCAATGTCAATTTAAATAAATAAAGACAATTTTTGACACAGTTGTCTGAAATTAACTGAGAATTTTTTTTGGATAAAGATAAGAAGCTGAAACTTTTAACTAGCATAGAATAGACATTACTGCATTCAATAAAAAAATAATTATGCTTCTAGCTGCATTAGATCTCATTTAAATTGCAAATTACTGGCTGCCATGCTGTTAAAAAAAAGAGAACAGAAAATGGTAACGTCACAACTTTTGCAGGGCCTGCAGCAGTTGTGACGCTATGTTGCTAGGCAACCAGGCTGCTCAGAAGTATGTGCAGTGTACCACGGTTGAGTCACCTTAAATAACAAATATGTGTGTCATTAGCATCATGCCTACAACTTGAAATCTGCACCACTTAGAGGTGAAGAATGTATTACCAACGTATGGGAAAGTGGCTATTCTGGACACATTGAGCTATATTTCAGCTCTCTATGACCAATAGTTATTGAGATAGACCATGTCCTTGAACCAGAAATTTACAAACACAAACAAAAATACTCTTTTCATCATTAGTATGGATTCTGAATAATAAAGATGATCTCCATTAACCCCTCCAGTGCCCCATGTCTTCGCTAAACCATATTTCAGATGCTAGACAATGGTAATATGTTACTGGCACCCATATTTGATTGGTAGTTGCAGAGAATCATCAAACTTCAAACTAAGCATGTCAGATGCAAGGAAAATGCAAAAATGTTATGTAATATTCTGTTAAAACATTTATTGATAATGATATATATTCTACTGAATTTAACTCCAGTCACCTGCAATAAAATTAGAGTGAGGTAAAGGCAATAAGCCATTTTTGATGTGATGCTAATGACAGTGTGATGCTATTGATAATTTAGGTAAAAATCTTTGTGGGGACCAGTGAAAAACTGGCAGTCTGGCAATATGTGCATGCAATGACCTTATGAACACCAGAAACATGTTCACAGTGATTCTGGTCCAGAAATATGCAGTCACAATAGAGCAGCAAGGTGTTTGCTAATGACAAATTGAGATAGAACAACTGACATGCCACCAGAAATACTCTAATATTTTGGTTTACATGAATGATACAGATCTACAGATAGTGCAGTTATTTTCTTGGGTTCTCAGACAATATCAGACACAAGGTTTTCTCACAGATTTGTGTCCCTTTAATTTTTATTGAGAAACAAGGCCGGCGTGATGCCAATGACCCAATATTGGAGACATTGACACAACAAACTCCTGCTCTTATACAGAATATTATAATGACATACGGTTGAACTGCAATTTTTGAAATATCGCACAGAGTGGAAAAATTTAAGGGGTATTTGAAGGTTACCTTCACCCAAAAATGGAAGGTTTCAAAAATTTATTGTCAAAACAACCAAATGGTCATAAAAGACTCCCAAATCTGAAAATATTTCCAAAATTTGGTGAATGTAGCATTAAAAGTTGTCCTGTTATTCGATATTTTGCAAAATAGTGATGAAATACTAAAATAACCACTTTTATTATGTTTTGGTTGCCATAGCAACCTTATGCGAACGGTCTCAGAGCGACACATAGCAGATTCTGAAAGTTCAACTTGTTACTACCTATCCAAACGACACCAAATTTCTTTATATAAAAATCGGGGGCAAACTTTTTCCCAATTTGGGATTGGATCCCAGACTAATATTATAATGTTTAGTACACAGTGCACAGTCCTGCATCCAAAATGTATGGGATATGTTTCTATAGGCCTCGAAACATGTTGTTTATCAACCCCTTTCTACAGCAATCGGAGTCCTGACACTATTTTTGGTGCAGTGCAGGAATCTGGGTGGTGTAGTGGTTAAGGTTCCGGCCCTGCTCCGCTGAAGGTCTTTGCCTGCATGGGTTCAAACCCCAGGTGGGGAACCCAAAATTTTCAGTGTACCTTCATGAGCAAAATCCCAGCAGGATGTCGTCCGGATGAGACGTTAAATTGGCGGCCCCTGGTATCAGTGTCTGTGCTGGGCAAGTAAAAGATCCCTCACATGGGGTAAATGTGTAACATGTTGAGAACTCCCGCTCTCTCTCTCATCTCATCAATCAACCCTCGTGAGTGCCCAGAACTGGGCTTAGAGGGCTGCACTTACCATATCTATCTATATCTATCTATCATTGAAGTATGTACTCATATCATTCGAAATGCATCTTTAGGCTAGCTGGAACTGAGTGAAAAGATCAATCAAGTAGATCCTATCCTATTCTATCTTATTCCGTAGTATCTGCATACAAAACACAGGATCTGATCATTACAGCTTTTTGCAGATTGGCGGTCCAAACAGTTTCAAAATGAACTTTCAACTTGGTTGTGTGATGTCACAGGCTTAAAAATGTTTTATTTGTGTCAGTTATGATTAATCAGTTGATTCAGTGCTTATTATATCTAGCAGCATACGTGACAATAAACAAACTAATTAAAGGGCATATAGAAAAAATGTAACTATAAAACAAAGACGTTTCAAGTTTTTAAACTTATATCAAGTTTTATTGGGTGTCCAAATTTAGATGACATCTGTTTAAGCTTGGAGCCCACACTAGGAGTGAAAATCAATTCATGAAAATGACATAAAAATGACTGATAACATTGAGTTGAAATTTAGACTTAAAATTCATAATTCAAAAGTCATTTGTAATGCTGCTTTTACATAAGCATAAATCTATTTTAAATTATTATAACATTAATTGAACTCGGGTTTTGTGATAATATACTATGCCAAAGATCAGTCCTGGTCCCCTTTTTTTTTCAACTTACCTCTTGGTTATGGTCGTGAATGTGTGAAAAAACAAATAAATACAAATTAGATCCATGTAATTCGCGGTCAATGTATTTTGAAGAGAAACATTGTACTGATCAACTGTAATGCTTCCTTGTCTTCTTGTAAAACAGTGATGGGACAGGGATTCTGATCATAGGCCTCTGTCTATCACATTCTTGCTTCTTTCAATGCGCTGAGTTCAGCAACTTTTCCAGCAACTAGGTTTACTGCCATCCCACCATGCACAAACAAAAATAAAAAGGGTGAGCAACCTCTGGCCGAAAGATGAGAGGGCAGTGGCATATCCAGGATTTTTTGCCAGGGGGGGCAAACCACCAAGACATTTCCCCAAAATTATTTTTGCTACCAACAGCTTTTTGCGAGTCACGCATTGTAACACAATGTAACAAAATTCTTTCCAAATCTCATTACTGTTGTGGTTGTCCCTAAATTATTAATAATATGTGTGAATAATATAGTGAAAACATCGGGATGATATTGTTAAAATGCTTAAACGTTGGGAAATGTTTAAAATAGCTAAGGAAATTACTTTCTTGTTTGGCAATTCAGATAAATTTACCTACAGATACAGAAGATGTAACTGAACAAATAGGAATATCTTTGCAGAAATATGAAAATTTAGGATTTAAAATCAAGGGAAAGAAATGTTGCAAGTAAATAATGAAATTGTGAAATTCTGGGAAAAAAAAGAAGTAGAGGAAATTAATGTGTTCTCTTTCTGGCAATTGTTAACTTAAGGAAGATATAACAGTTACAAAAAATATTAAGGATCTCTTTACAAAATTAGGAATATCCAGGACCATAAATATCTGGGGGGGGGGGGAACTCAGAATAACTCATGTTACTGAATTCTATTCTTTCTGTTACAGAATTCTATTCTTTCTGTTACAGAATTCTATTCTTTCTGTTACAGAATTCTATTCTTTCTGTTACAGAATTCTATTCTTTCTGTTACAGAATTCTATTCTTGGACCAATGCCACAAGTTGGTAAAATTTTGAACTTCTGGTGAAATTGACCAAAAAATCAATAATCACTGATGTGCTTCCTATGTATTATTAGATTCCAAATCCAAAAATTTGAGGTTGTATATGCGTTTTTGTGACGTCTATGTCACATTATGCTAGTAAATTTAAACATGAATGTGAAGAAAATACTAACTTGAAATGCAGTTTATTCAAAACGAAAGTTTGTTTCTTCAAATACCTCTGCAGCAAAGACTTTTTGAGATATCACTATGAAACTTGCACACATTTTGTTGAATAATATTCTTAAAACAAACAAAAAACAGATTTTTCATTATTTGCCTTCTCATATCTTCTATGGTGTAATTAGCAGGTAATGCCGAAAGCAAGCTTTGCACTTTTTGTCAGCCATAAACACAGGCCCATGATAGGTTTGAATAAAAACCATATTGTATATACCAATGGAAAGCCAAGCTCAAGTGTAACAACACAATATCAAACAAGTGGAAATTCCAGGAAAGAGTCTTTATCACAAAGCATTTGAACAAGACATGTCTGAACACACATTTTTACAAAGTGTAAGAGTCCCACATTTGTTGTCAGTGACAAAGACAGGCCACTAATACCATAATAGGTTACATTAACAACTGTGTTATATAGACCAATAGTAACCTGGGCTCATGAGCAACAAAATCATATCAGAAAACGCAACTTTCCTTCCACTAGCCTTCATCACGAAGCGTGCAAAGAAGAAATGTCCTCATAAATATTTCAAAACGTGAGAGCGTCGCATTTTTTGTCAGTCTTCAAGATAGGGCTCTAATGCCATTATGGGTTGGACTTCCTATCCTATTCTATGCACTAATACAAAGCCAGGCTCATGAGCATGACAATAATACCAAGAATGCAAGAATTCCAGCAACAAGCCTTCATCAGGAAGTACACGAACAAGAGAAGTCTCAGAGAATGTTTGCAGAATATAAGAGCGTCGCGCTGTTGTCAGTCTTACTCAAGCAATCACAGCTCCTGGCACAACCGCCTTAGCCACTTTAAGTGATATATTCCTGACAGACAAGGTCATGAGCAATGCATTGGCATATCAAATTTTCCGAAAATGTTTCGATCAGTGGTTTATCTGTGGCATCAAAAATCACATTGCACTTTTAAGCTTCACCCGGGACACACCAACTGAGGATTATAAAAGGTGTATTAAAAAAATATAGAAACATCCAATTACCATTTTTCTGGATTCACAAGATGCCCACCTAATCAGGGAACAGTAATGCATTGCAATTTTGATCCTAAATTCATCCCTTTTCCTGTATTTGAAAGTTGTATGCAAAAATTTTACATGCAGTGTCCAGGCGGGACACCAAAAATTTCCCTTACTGCAATCATTGATCACTCATTATCTCAAGACCAGTGACATATGGATGCAATTGCTGCTATTTACATCAAAGAAGATATTTTTGCCTATCATTCGATCCATCATACCGGCATAAATTCCTTTATGGGGCTGAGATATGACCTAAAATGTAAGTGCATATTGGCCCAAAACTGAAATTTTACCAACTCACGGCACTGGACCTCTTTCTGTTACAGAATTCTATTCTTTCTGTTGAGATATAAACTTGACAAATGGAAGCTCTTTGGAAGTTTTTTTTCAGTTCACATAAATATCACTGCAAAAATTATGGAGGCAATTTTGTCTTAGAGAACCTTTTTGTTGACGTCTTAACTTTAATTTTTCGGGAAATTTGAAATAATATTTTTTTAAAGTTGGTAAATCTAAGAGAAATGAGGTGCAAATTAGCAAAAATTCAAATCAGAAAATTGTAAATCTTGCAAATTTGTTCGATGCATATCTTGATTAAAAAATACCTTAGGCCCAGCACAATTTCCATTGATCACATATTAAAAAACTTCCGATATGCATTGGTTACATTTTTTTTGAATTTTTGTGCTGATGCGTATCGTTCGGGGCCAGTAAAAAAGGGAAATTGTGAAGAAAAATGGGGAAATTGTGAAGAAAAAATGGGGAAATTTGATAAAAATCTACGTATAATCCCCCTTTCTTCCAAATTCTTTTTTGTTAGTTTCCCCAGTAATTTTTACCAGTTCCCCCAATTTCTGGGGATACCATTTCTCAATTTTGCTTACCATTTCCCCATTTTGCTTATCATTTCCCCATTTTTCTTCCTATTTTGGGCAATATATCTGCAAAAATTTCCCCAAAATCCTTTCAGGGGGGGGGGGCAACTTGCCCTCCCCTGCGCCCCTGCTGGCTACGCTACTGTGAGAGGGAGTTTTTGGTGCAGCTCCAGTGAGATTTATAGATGGCAGCCTGGACTATTTGTCTTGATGTAAATCAGACTCAAGAGGAGGGCAAAAAGAGTAAACAACCTTGAGAGTATAATTTACTATTACAATTTAAGATGATCCACTTTGGCAGCTGATCCACTGTACCTCACTCTCTCCCTAGCTGCACCAACACTTCTGCTGTTAGCTACTTTTAAATCAAGAAAATTAAATTTATGCTGATTATAATGTCACTATTCTCCACCATAAAAATAATCCACTTTTGAGGTTATAACAAGGGAAAGTAGAATGCTGAGTGTTTATTAGTTAAAATCAGAAGCAATGTAACATAATTATATGACTTTTCCTTCTTATCTATTATTTGTTTTCAATCAATTCTACAACTTCGGTGTTTTGCTTGGCAATAGTTGATTTTCCAACACCAGACATGGCTTTTCGGGTGTATTAACACAATGAATATCTATTTGCGTTGCCAACAATTGCTTCACCATTAAGCCGATTTTTGCAGCATTTTGTGGGAGTGACAAGGAAAAGGAGACTTTTACATTTTTGCTGAATTGATTGATGTAAGTTAGATGTTCCATTAAATGAGACACAAACAATTCTTTGTCATTTACTAACTTTGGATGAACAAAGTAATCAGCTCGGTAAGCCAGACCGACTCTAACCTCAGTGAGTTTCCAAAAACTAACAGCTAGGAGGCCGTCTCCACTTGCCATGGTTACGTAAACATTAGCATCCCTCATCATCAAGTCCCAGTTAGATGGCAACGTTCGAAAAGGAACCCAGTCTATCAGCCAGTGTCCTTCAGGAGTCATCGCTGTGACATCTTGTGGATAATATTTCATTATGTCTTTGAAACCAGAGGGGTTGACAATCCGAGTAGTATAACTTTGACAGATTTCCTTAACTTCTGAAAATTCCTTACTCTTCATGACAAGACCAAGTTGTTGAGTTGAGAAATCAAGCGAAAACAAAGGCTGAAAATGAAGCATGTTTATCTTTGTTATGAACTTTCCTTCAAAGATCCATATTGAGTGGGTATAAGTACTTTTGTCATATTCAGTTGGATGGTACCTTGTCAATAAATTATAACACTGGTCAACAAAAAAAAATTTTCCGTCTGCTACCTGAGGAAAAATACCTATATAAACCTAATTCGAGCATGCTGATTCCAAATCTGAAATCAGAATTTCTCCAGAACGTCTAGATTTTGAGTTATGGACATGTCAATATTTGGCAAATAATCAGGCGTGAGAGCAATTTGCGTGTCAAAGAAATGCATGAGTTCTGCACTGTTGAATACTGGAAAGTAGGCATATCTCAGTATTTACATAGGTTATTTCAAGATGCTGAAGCAATATATAGCCAAAATATTTCAATCAGACAGGTCCAGATACAAAAATTTGAGGGTGACAGGCTCCAGAAATGGGCGATTTTTTTGCGAAATTGTTATTGTTCAATATAATCCCATTTGGAGATATGAAAATGGCTAATATGCAACTCCTACTGATAAATTATAGTTTCTGTGTGTAAGAAAAACATATCTAAGTAATTTCTTATGAGTATTGGTTTTTTTATGAAGAATATGAAAAAAATTGATGAAAAATTAGATGCCATAAGCTTTAAATTAAAGTGTTCTGGTTGGAAGGGTCAGGTAATGCAGATATAATTCCAAATACTACACTCTGATACAACCACACTGTCCATAGAACCAGCCTCAGCCACTGTGTAGACCGGTGCCTGAAATTTTACATGGTTTTAACTGTTTTCCATACTGTTTTGCTCAAACCAAGTATTTCTGTCAAGAAGAAATCAAATCGCGTAGAATTAAATCATCAAATTTGCAGCAATTTATGTGGTTTGCATTTATAACCCCTTCTTTAATGATGATCAAGCAATCCCTTAGGAGTCTGAGCTACTGGAGGTGGAGTGTGATTTGACATAAATTAGGGCATATACATTCTCCTGAGCACTTAAAAATGGACATTCAAAATCAGATTGGAAAAAGCATAGATTTTCCGAATATTTTTTTCATCAAGTTTGTTCATTTAAAATTATCAATACATTTTTTTTGGCAAAGTAGGCCCATAGCAGCTCACAAATTGGTTTTAATTACTGGCTGTAGCACCTCATAAAAAATGTTCATATCTTGAAATAGTTATAAACCCAACCAGAGGTTACTTGGTAAAAATCACCTATTTCTGGCACCTCTTATCCTCAAATATATGCAGTTGGAGAAGTCTGAGTAAACAAGTATAGGTCATATTTTGATTCAGGATTTATGAAAATCATCTCTACAAATGCTAAGATAATTTCTAAATCTAAATTTTAATAGCTTAGAACACATTTCTTTGAAACGCGAATTGCTCTCACGCCTGATTATTTGCCAAATATTGACATGGCCATAACTCAAAATAGACGTTCTGGAGAAATTCTGATTTCAGATTTGGAATCAGCACGCTCGAATTAGGTTTATAGAGGTATTTTTCCTCAGGTAGCAAAATCATCGTTGACCAGTGTTATCATTGAGATGTAACATACCCTCTCCATCATGTAGCTCATACCATGCCTCCTGACTTGTATGTCACTAGCTTCTTGGTTATCACTAGACCACAGCATCCTTTCCAAGTTGTATTTATTGCCCAGTAACGTCTGCGCATATTTGTTCATTGATGATGAAATCCTCTGACCTTGATAATCGGCACGAACTCGCCCAGCTTGTCTTACCATTGGCTTGCCTGTAAAAAACGGACAACATTGATGTCATATCTCACTGTCTTTCTCTATTCCAGAACTTGATAGACGAATGAAATATATGTTATATGCTGAAAATGTATTAACCAACTCAAACATTGGGTTTAATCAAGATGCCTCCTTGTTGACGGTATGTGTACTTCATGAGTTGACGCAAGAGTTTCAACTGAGTACCTTTGAGATAGTTTGCCGATTTAACCTAAACTTGATCTTTCCTGAAGTGAAGTCTTACCTCATGGGTCATAAGGGTAATCCTTGGCTTATGTGCAGTTCAAAAATTATGTATCATCTTTCAGAGATTAGAACCCCACTGTGCAGGCTTGGTACTTTCCCAAATGCATCTTTATCACTCTGAATGAAGGCATGCATGGCGTTGTATGCAACCTCAAAGAATGCATACCATTCATTATCCACTGCTAAGCTACAGTCGCAGGGTCGAGGGAATATACTGGGGTCGAGGGGAGTATACTGGGATTTATCCCATGTCTATGCACATTTTCTCCCCGATACTGTGTTTTTCCTTGGCCAATACAGCAGGCAAAAAGTCAATATCAGGGAGAAAATCAGTATATGGTCACCTGACCTGTATACGACGTTTTTTCCCTCTAATTACAGGGAATATACTGAAAACAACCAATCAAAGAGCAGCATTCAGACACACCCCCACATATCTTGTATAGCGTCACAATCTCTGCTGCTTCATGGTCCCACAACCACACATGTGGTATTCACAGTTGAATTGGTACACTCCACTGAACTGAGGTTCCAAACAGGTGATTACAACAAACAGTCAATGCCAAACAATGCTAAACAAGATTATCCAGCTTGCTATTTTGTAACATCGCCCCTCAAGACACTGTCAGAGCAAAGGCATATATCACAGAGCCAGGGACTTTTTGCCCAAGAAATGATTATTGAAACATTTTAGGATCCATTTATACGCATGGAATTGTTCATGGACTACAGCTATATTGCATGGGATGTCTATTATTTGGAATGGCTGACAAGACAAATTGTAGGATACTTGTTTGCAAGAAAGGTAAGACCAAATTCTCCTATGATCATGTCAACACAGAATTTTTTGCCAACTCACACTGAAATTTTGGAGGCTGTTAGGCAAATATCAAAGATGTTTCAAGGTTACACCTTGCATAGGTTTGGTCCACAGTGACTACATACACAGTTCTAAGTGTTTTTCTATAGCTGACAGCAATTTGATTCTATAGGAGTTGACTTTTTCTGAAACGTGTGCTTTCTACAAGCCAGTGTTTTGATCAAACAGGAAGTCATGTCCAGCATGTACAGTGCTGCCACGTTGTTGCAACATGTGCTTCTCAACATCTTTTCTTGCAATTTTGACAACACATAAAAATGATCAGTTGTTTTCAATTTTGGAAGGATCTATTGGGGTTACAGACAAATGGATTAAAACATTAAAAGTTCAGAAAAAAACTGGTGGGGGCTGTAATACCTTTGACTTTCCATCTGTTATAGATAATTTTAGTTATTTTGAAAATGTGCCTAGACATGGGATAAAAAGGTCATACCATGGGTAGGTGCAGTACTATGAGGTTATACCATGGGTAGGTGCAGTACGTCCCCGGTATACTCCCCGAGACCCCAGTATATTCCCGAGACCCGCATGTCTAGGCACATTTTCAAAATAACTAAAAACTTTTACTTATAAATAAACGCGTTATACTATTTCTTGTAATTCTCTCTTGCCCTGATAATTCTTCCTTCAGTACTATTTTTATTATGGCGCGATCAATAACCTTGAGAATATGACAGACATGAATGGTAGATATCGTAGAGCTGGTATATTTAGATCCTGAGATATAGAAATAAACAGCCATGAAACTTAAAAACACGTTGACACAAAATCTTTAATGTTGCGCTTGAACCAAAAATTCTTGTTTGAAGTTGTTTCAGTAATAATTTTTTCATTTCAAGGGTTTACGAGATATCGACTTGAAATTGCGGATTAGTAACCTTTGCAATATGACAGACAAGACTTGTGAATACTATAGAGCTGTTATAATTATATTATGAGATATAGAATGAAACGGCCATGGACCTCGAAAATACGTTGACTCAAATATGATTTCACACTAGAACTGAAAATTCTTGTTCCAGTTATAATTTTTTGTGGCAAGAGTTTTTTTAGATATCGTCTTCAAATTTTGGATTTGAGATCTATACTATATGTTTAAGAGTATATGCTAACTTTTATACATTTGGGTTGATTAGATACAGAGAATTAAAAATAAAACGGCAGTGGAATGCAGAAAAACGTTTCTGAAATCAATGAACAACATAGCTGAAACTATACCAATAAACAGAATTTAACATTATTACTTTGTCATGTGTTGCAAAATACTGTGTAAAACAACATAACAAAATAAAAAGGGGTCGTCATCACGGTATATAAATCAGTATTTATACAACAAAGTCATTTTGGAAAAACTTAATGATTTTACCGAAAATCGCTTTGGAAAATTTTCTATACCTAATGGAAAGTCAAAACTGCTTTATTCTAATGTATATTTTTCTTCTCTAGCCCTAATAGATCCTTGACAAATTGCAAAAGAGTGGCCGTTTTTGTGCTCTAAAAATGACAAGAAAAAATCATGAAGCAGCAGCAGAGATTGTGGCACTATACAGGCCTTGTTAGGGGTGTGTCTAAATGCTGCTCTCTCATTGGCTGATTTTCAGTATATTCCCGGGAAAAAACGTCGTATATGAGTATACAGCATTTTCTCCCCGATACTGACTTTTTCCCTGCTGTATTGCCCCGGGAAAATCGCAGTATAGGGGAGAAAATGTGCCTAGACATGGGATAAGCTAAAATACAAAAGTGCAGCCCTTTCAAATACATTCTTGACTCACCTCCATCAACGATGTACATCATAGCAAATCCAATGATGGCATCATGGTGTTTGGTGACAACACACAGTCTGTATTGGTCATTGATGTATTCAAAATACTTTGCAGGCAAATAGTCTAGTCCATCGTACATATTTCTGTCGATATCTAGGACTCCCACATAATCAGCTTCCGTAGCAATAGCATTCTTAAATTCCAGAGGGGATTTCCCTTGCTGAGCAGCAATTTTGTTCTTATTGCTCAGGAACAATCTGAAATTAAATCAAAGGGGGGTCCTTGAATATAGTTATTATGTTCTACTTTTTTAACTTTGAATGTATTTAATTGTTAATTTAACATATACAGTACAAATTTCTAAAAGTGGCTCGTCATTTAAAATCTAGCCTTAGCTAACTATCCATAGCTATTCAAAGCTAAACTAAGCTACACTTATCCATAGCTAGCCACAGCTATCCACAATTACTATTGTTTAAACAAGGGGTAAAGAGATTCCAGTGTATACAAAAGAATAGAAATAGATAGCTAGGGATAGATATGGATAAGACTAGTAATGAATAGCTATAGACAGCTAAGTTGAGCCACATTTAGAAATTTGTACTGTATTCAGTATGATACACTGTGAAAAAATTATAGAAACATCCCTTTTTTATATAATTGGCAACCTGTAATAAAATTACCAAAAATTTTCAATAATAGTAGTAGTCCGGCGGCGGTGAGCTTCAACCTCGCAGTAGGGTCTGGACAGCGTTTTTTTGTTGATTCTATATCTCTGAGATGTGCTCTTTCAGAATCTGAACGATGCCACTCTGTCATCGTTGGGCAATTTGCATAATATGCAAATTAAGGCGGCCATTACCAAAAATCTTGTTCTCGCCTGTATCTCAATAACTATGCATGATATCAACATAATTTTGGTGTCTATCCCCACATTTTGAGGGGTAAATAATCCAACTAGGCCATTTCCATAAATTTCACACCAATAGGTTTTGCAGAATTGACATATTGAGGCCGCCATTACTGAAAATCTTGTTTCTGACGATATCTCCGAAACTACAGGTGGTATCAAAATAATTTTGGTATCTACCGCCATGTTTTGAAGGTTAAATAATGAGATGAAGCCATTTCAGTAAACATCACACCAATATTTTGTATTTAACAGGCATGTTAACAAAGCTGCCATTACTGAAAATCTGGTTTCAGACAATATCTTAATACGTCATATGGTGTCAAACCACTATTGGTGCCTATCACCATGTTTTGAGGGATAAAGGAACATATTAAGTTATTTTATAATGATTAAACAAATATTTTATACTGTATCTCTCAACAACCTGAGAAGTTAAGCTGAAAGACCATGTGATTTACACCATGTGGTTCAACTTTGCCATCGTTGTGAATCGCATGAATAATTATCTGACCTTGTCATGTAGACAATGAGTAGTGAAGTCATGATGTCACAATGTTTTGGGGCTCTGATTGGTCAGTGTGGTTGCCAAGAATGTTCTTGGGCCTTCAAGCAAAATAATGCCATATGAAATGACTCAATATTTTTGACTGCTGGTTCTATTTTTGTTGTGAGATATAACTTATTATCACTGATTATTGCGTTATTCTGCAATCTGACATTCAAAAGTTTCACTGTTGCGAACCGCATCCCTTTATGTTTTATCAAAGAATGAGCATATGTATATCAAAATAATTGTTGGGAAACAAACTAAGCCATTTCAGAAAGGACCGAGCAAATACGTTTGGATAAAGGTGCAAAGTTATTACAGAACAATTGTTGTGCTGATGCATCTTGCCATTATTGATTTTTCTGAGTACGGAAACAAGTCACTTTCAACAATTTTGTCCCTGGGAACTGAACAGTGAACACCATCCATTTATTTTTATTCAAGGCTAATTTAAAAGTGCCAAGGAAAGAGTTTGAATGCTCCAGTCTGTGAGCATATAACATCTTGAGTGAAACAGCCAAATAAATGTCATACCAAATTACAAACATTGACACTGTAATCACCTTATCAGGTATACCTGTTCTCGCAGTGTGCTTCCCCATGAAATCTGTATAGTAAAACATTGATCAAGTAAGCTATTAAACAAGATGTGTCCATAGCAAAATCACACCTTATCATTTCCAGAACCTCTGGAACAGCAACATTGTCACTTGGTCCTAATTATACTGAATTAAGCATTTACCACATCATTTCCTTAACAGACCTGATGGAATGCAAGATATTGTGAGTGTGAGCCAGTCTCCAAATGGTAGTCTAAATATACCATCATCACTTTTCATTTAAATTATTTTTCACAGAGTGGACAGTGTTGAAGCTCTAGAGTCCGGATTTGTCCTCAAGGTTGGCCTCGAGGTCATATTTTGATGGACATGGCCTTGGATGCCCAATTCATTGCCTTGGACTCGGTCTTAGGTGCATTTGGCCAGTGATGGAAGCCTCTGGACTTGCCCCAAGGCCACGTTTTGATGGCCTTGGCCTCAGTCTCAGAGGCTCATGCCTCAGCCTGGGTGGCGGATGTCTTGGCCTCAACTACAAAACTGGAAGTGGAGCTTGTGTCACTTTTTTCTACCAATCTGTTAAGAATAAAACTTCTCCAACTGCCACAATAATATTCAATGTAACCAATGCTTGCTACTGAAGCTCATTGAAAGGCTAGCAAATTATTATATCCCTAGAAAAAAATAATAGGTTAATAAAGTTGTTGTATATCACCAAGGAAATTAACTTCTTAACAATTATTTGTGGAGAATAGCCAATTCTGGGCTGGTCAGTGACCAGGTATGGTGTTCATAAACTGTAGGAACTGTTCTGAAACTGTCCTCATGCTTTTACCAGGCCAATGCACTACTTTTTCAGTGTTAATTACTCCCAATGGAAGATCCTGAGGGTACAGGAAAGAAGCTTTAAAAATACAAATTCAAATGTTTTTTCAAATTGTGCATTGTATTAGGATATAAATGTCATCTACGGCATGGGAACCTTGGGCAATGTTCCTCTAGTCTCTGCCCATGGGCGCCGTTCTACGGCTGCCCTGAGCTGTATCATTGTGGAAGGCTCACCACGAATTTCGTGCCTGCATTGCAGTGCATGACTGACAGTATTTACAATTACAATTACAATTACAATTCTGCATGAGTCAACTTCCCTGATTGGAGGACAGCTCCAGAGCTACTTTTCTCCTCTTGCCTAACTTTTATGCTTCATAGAAGTTGAACATAACCATCTTACTATAGAAGGACCAAGTTCTCCTCTTATGCACTCCCATTCAGTAGCTGACATCACAGGAGAAGGCCAACAGCCCAACACTCATGGGTGCCTGTCAGGGGATCAACAGCCATAGTTGACATTGAATATTGCTCCAGTCCTTGGCAAAGTAGAAACATTTGACAAAAGCTCCAATTTCAGTGTTGCAGTTGTGGCTGAGACATTCGCCGCCCAAACAGAGGCATGAGCCTCTCTGAGACCAAGGCCAAGGCCATCATCAAAATGTGGCCTCAAGGCAGGTCCGGAGACTTCCATCACTTGCCAAAGGCATCCGAGACCGAGTCCAAGACCGAGAATCGGGCATCCAAGGCCATGGCCATCAGAATATGACCTCGAGGCCGGCCTTGAGGACAAATCTGGCCTTGAGAGCTTCAACAGTGTCCACTCTATGAAAAATAATTTAAATGGAGAGTGATGATGTTATATTTAGACTGCCATTTGGAGACTGGCTCACACTCACAATATCCTGCATTCCATCAGGTCTGTTAAGGAAACATGATTGATGTGGTAAATGCTTAATTCAGCATAATTTTGGACCAAGCGACAATGTTGCTGTTCCAGAGGTTCTGGAAATGATAAGGTGTGATTTTGCTATGGACACATCTTGTTTAATAGCTTACTTGATCAATGTTTTACAGATTTCATGGGGAAGCACACTGCGATAACAACTATACCTGATGAGGTAATTACTGTTTCAATGTTTGTAATTTGGTATGACATTTATTTGGCTGTTTCACCCAAGATGTTATATGCTCGCATCCTGGAGCATTCAAACTCTTTCCTCAGCACTTAATTAGCCTTGAATTAAAATAAATGGAAGTGCGGACATGACAATTGGTGGTGTTCACTGTTCTGTTCCCAGGGACAAAATTGCTGAAAGTGACTTGTTTCCGTACACAGGAAAAATCAATAATGGCAAGATGCATCAGCGCAATAACTGTTCTGTAATAACTTTGCACCTTTATCCAAACGTATTTGCTTGGTCCTTTCTGAAATGGCTTAGTTTGTTTCCCAACAATTATTTTGATATACATATGCTCATTCTTTGATTAAACATAAAGGGATGTGGTTCACAACAGTGAATCTTTTGAATGTCAGATTGCAGAATAACAAAATAATCAGTGATAATAAGTTATATCTCACAACTAAAATAGAACCAGCAGTCAAAAATATTGAGTCATTTCATATGGCATTATTTTGCTTGAAGGCCCAAGTACATTCTTGGCAACCACACTGTGCAATCGGAGCCCCAAAAACATTGTGACATCATGACTTCACTACTCATTGTCTACATGACAAGGTCAGATAATTATTCATGTGGTTAGCAACGATGAACCACATGGTGTAAATCACATGGTTTTTCAGCTAAACTTCTCAGGTTGTTGTGAGACACAGTATAAAATATTTGTTTAATCATTATAAAAATAACTTAATATGTTCCTTTATCCCTCAAAACATGGTGATAGGCACCAATAGTGTTTTGACACCATATGACGTATTAAGATATTGTCGGAAACCAAATTTTCAGTAATGGCAGCTTTGTTAACATGCCTGTTAAATACAAAATATTGGTGTGATGTTCATTGAAATGGCTTCATCTCATTAGTTAACCCTCAAAACATGGCGGTAGATACCAAAATTATTTTGGTACCACCTGTAGTTTCGGAGATATCGTCAGAAACAAGATTTTCAGTAATGGTGGCCTCAATATGTCAATTCTGCAAAAACTATTGGTGTGAAATTTATGGAAATAGCCTAGTTGGATTATTTACCCCTCAAAATGTGGGGATAGACACCAAAATTATGTTGCTATCATGCATAGTTACTGAGATACAGACGAGAACAAGATTTTTGGTAATGGCCGCCTTAATTTACATATTATGCAAATTGCCCAACGATGACAGAGTGGCATCGTTCAGATTCTGAAAGAGCACATCTCAGAGATATAGAATCAACAAAAAAACATTGTCCAGACCCTACTGCGAGGTTCCCATGAAATCTGGGGTTTGGCCGCCGGACTATAGGGGAAGCCAATTGGGGAGAGATGGCCCACACTCACTTGTTTAAAAAGTTATCAATGACATTGTGTTGTTGCTGCCCCTTGATGTTAATATACAGCAGTGGTGTGTCCCTGACATCGTCATTTTTAGAAAGGCTCGTATATCTGATATAGACCAACTAAATTTTTTTTTTTAAATAAAAAAGTAAAATCGTAACTTCAAGGATTGATTAATATTGGATAGATATAAATTTTGATTGTGTCATTTTGATGGTTTGTATCTGCTGATCGTTCAAATATTTCCCAGAATTTAACCCTCCCCTGCATAGGTTTTCCAAGCCCAATCTGACATTTTGCATCAACAAAAGACATGCATGTATCACCTTTAGATTTAAATTTTGTGCACATGCACTGTTTAATATCAATGCTAACACTTTGGACCACCATACAGTCTCGTTCACTTTCATATTCAGGCACACACATTCTAGCCCACCGTTTCCTCCTTCACTGACATAATATTATTCAGGCACACATATCCTTGCCTAAATGGCTCAAATGCCTGCTTGCAGTGGTTTTCCAGTGTCAATAATTGTCTTACTTTATTTTAAATGTAATGAAGAAATATTATTTTGTGTTTCCCTTTTTTCGTGAAACTTCCTCGCACACATTAGATAGTTAGAGAGCTAGTTGTTCATTTCCAATTCCAGAAACAAAAATTAAAACAAGTTGTAGAGTTACATTTGTCAACATACACAGGTCTACACCTGCACCTGCACACAATGATTATACAATAATGTTTTTTTGGAGGGCCTTACTGGTGATTAATGACTGGCAACCGAGCCGTTAGGTGAGGGCCTTAATGATACCTGCCCGAGGTTGACAGTCATTATTATCATTTTGCAGGGCATTGTCTGGCCATTAACGCCCAGTTCGCGGGCGTTAATGGCCGTTAACGCCCGCGAAAGCGCCCCCTGGTGTATTTTATAGATCGTGACGTCATCAGAAGTGACGTCATAGTGACGTTGTTGTTAAAGGTCTTTCTGTTTTGGCTCAATCTCGGTAAAAAATTGTCCCATTTGAAAAATTTAAAAGCCTAGGAGTATCTCCAAAGTCCACAGATTTCATAATTGGAATCAGTTATGCTCTAGCTTCAATAATAACGTCGGGGCGACGCGAAAACTGCGCGGGCGTTAATGAACCAAAAGAAAAGGTAACTTTCTTCTTGGATATGGATTGTGTTAAAAAATGATAATAATGATAATAACATTTTGTTGTCGGGCATTATGGGGTATTAATCAGTTATGGCCCTCGGGCAGAAATCATTTAATGCCCTCGCCTGGCGGCTCGGGCATTAAGTTAATGATTTCTGCCCTCAGGCCATAACTGATTAATACCCCATAATGCCCTCCAAAAAAACGTTATTGACCAATTAATCACCAGTAAGGCCGGACAAAATAATATTATTATAAAGTTTTTGAAAATTTTTTTTTCTTTTTTTGGACTTTTTAAAAATTTATTTCATTGAAAAAAAGGGTTTCTAAAAAAGGCAAATTTTGGAGTGAGGAATTTTTTTTAAAACTTTTTTTTTGGAATTTTATTTTTGGAATTTTTTTTTCCTTCCAACCTTCTATAAAAGGAATAATCTGATTGCCCGGCAAAACCGTGCATTAATGGTAGCCACCTGGTGGAATGTGTCACAATCTCGGTAATGCCCTGTAAACTGTGCATTAATGATTAACGCCCTGTGCTGTGTGAAATACCATCAGTTAACATGGGGGATTGTTAATGTTAACCGCCTACCTAATTGTTCTGCTGAATAATAATGTAGCATATTAAAATGTATGCTATTCAGAAAAAAGCATGGAACCACCTACCAAATGATGAAAAGACAATTAAGATAAACAAACTCAAAGAAGATTTGTTAATTAGCCTATGTATAACGTCTCCTGTCCTCTCATAAAATTGTTTTATTTGCCAAAATTAAGTTGAAACCACTATTTTCCTGCCACCACTCATCATCATTCATTTTATATTACCCTTTTTTTTTCTCCCCCATTCATCTGCTATTCTTTTCATGTCCTCTTCGCAGAAGGAAACTTTTAGTTTTATCCGTACCAACAGTATCACACTGCCCTTATGCCACAGACAAAAACCGTGAAAATGGCACTTTGTGACTCACGACAGCTGACGAAGTGTCATCTTCACTACATTCAACATGGGGAACATAGCATCTGTTTGATTAGTCATGATCAAGAGAAGGCCATTTGATTTGCCATCACTGATTTTGGAGTAAAACTCAGATGTATAATCCTTTCATTTGCCTGTCGCCAACAAGCAGGGTTAGTCTCCTTAAATCAAATTAACATTGGAAGTATTGGGTATGATCATGACAAATCACCAGCATGATGTCTCACAAAGTGCCATTTTCACAGTGCAGCAGTCCACTCTTTTTGCACATCAAGTTTCCTGGCTGTAAATGACATACCCTCTCTGTGACGGAACTGACAGCCTCGTACTGCCTGGCCAGCCCATCACCAGCTTGTCCATCAGTAACTGTCCACACCATCCTCTCCAGGTCTCACTTCTTGCCAGATAACTTCTGAGCATGTTGTTCAATTAATGCTGGTATCCCCTAATATGTGTATGAATATTTGCATAAAAAAAAAGTTTCTTCGGCACATGACCCTGAAAAAATCGATTCCACAATTTAAAAAAAATGCACATTGCACGTACACTGTTGATCAAAATGCTGGAATAAAAAAGATTTTCAAGGTGTCAGAATTTCAAAGTTCTAAAATTGATGATGGAATGTGCGGAATTGCAAAGATTTTTTACTCAGACATTGGATTTATGTATAAATGATATCATAAACCATTTTTAGCTGCGGAAATTGATTTGAAAACTTTCTTTGGGTGACTCGGAAAAATGGATAATTTGTAGTACAAATAATGACCTCTGCCTTCACTTGACTTGACATGGATTCCGCCAAACTGTTTTTTGCTTCTTTCTGACCGAAATGGCCATTCTTCAGTGAAAGTCACTTGCACCTGGTCCACAGTACTTGGCTGGACCTCCTTCTTGTGTGCAGAATGGTCAAAGATGTCCGTATAATGTTATTTATGGCTAGTTCTCACGGAGACGTAACAGAGGGTTTAAGCGACGGCGTTTCTTATATTTCCAGGAAAGGGCAAAGATTTGAGCATGTTCGCCGTCAATTTTGGCTTTACGGCGCAACAGGAACAGCATGCGCCGTTTTAAGAGGTCTTTCTACGCAATTCCTAGAAATTTGACGATGCAGGAAAAAAAGATTCAACCGGTTGAATCTTTGCGAGGAAAGAAGTGGTGAAGCAAGAAGAAGCGTAAAAAGAAATCAGTGCGCGCCGCAGATTTTTAAAGTTGCGACGCACAAAGAAGAGCTTCGACGCAGAAACAGCAGTGTAGCAGAAAGCTCTTGCTTCATGTCACATGTTTCAGACACGCGTCGCGGAAAGTCACATGTGCGACGCACGTGAGAGGGTGCGCGCCGCGTCTTATGGACCCCCAATGCAGCAGACAGAGTGGCGCCTGAGTGCATGCGTTGTTCTATTTTTAGCATCAACCCTTTGTCTGCGTGTCACCCTCTTTTTGCGCAGCGGCTGGGGCAGCAGCAGCGAAGCAGGGGGGGCGAAGGAGGGGAAAAGAGGCGGTCCGCACCCTGCATATATATAGAGGGGGCCAGATTAGAGCACCATACCCACTCAGACCTTCGACCAGAACACACCTAGAATCCACGACACTATCAACTGCTACATTTGCTGCTACTTTTGTTGCTACAATTGTACTTTTGCTGCTACAACATGGGACCAAAGAGGAGAAAGGGCACCGTCGTCACCAGGGCACCAACCAAGCTCAGCACCAGGTCAACACTTCACACTCCTGGGAGCACTCCAGTGACAACTCCAGCTACAACTCCAGCTGCAACTCCTCTCCATGAACCTTCAGATGCTGCAGTGACTGCCTTCTTCACAACAGCCATGGCAGACATCTCTCTACCTGGGCTCTACACCTCCACTACAGCTGGCAGCCAGACGAAGACCACCTCTTCAACCAGCAAAGCCACTGTCGTCAGCGAGACCATCTTCGAGGGCCGGCCAGAAGACAACACAGACGAAGATTCATCTGTTGAATTGTTTGAAGAGGAAGGAGACAAGCCTGCTGACAAGCCTTCCAAGTCTGCTGACAAGCCTGCTGCCAAGTCTGCTGACAAGCCTGCTGCCAAGCCTGCTGCCAAGCCTGCTGACAAGCCTGCTGACAAGCCTGCTGCCAAGTCTTCCACGGGTCTTCCAGAGCCTACTGCCAAGTCTACTCCAAAGAAGACTCCAAAGAAGACTCCAAAGAAGACTCATCAGACTCCAAAGAAGACTCAGACTCCGAAGAAGACTCCCAAGAAAACACAAGAGAGCCAGCCTGTTCTTGCTCTAGATAGAGTGACCATACATGAGGACACCTTCGAGGAGGAAGAAGACTCTGCTGATGAGACCCCTGCAGCTGCTGAAGCCAAGTCCAAGGGCAAGAAGGGCAAAGGGAAGGCCCCCAAGAAAAACATCAGGAACAACCTGGGCATCACATCTGACCAAGAAGACGACCTCATCAACTGGTTCAGAGAGCATCCTGTCCTCTACATGAAGGGCTCCAGAGGATACAAGGGCAACGAGAAGCTGCTGCTGGACACAGAAAAAGCCAAGGAGCTGGGACCCAAGTACACCTCCCAGGACATCTTCAACTGGAGGAAGACAGTCCGCACCCACTACTCCAGACTCGTCAGGCCTGAAGCTTCAGGATCCGGCAGGAAGGAGACTCTGACAGACAGGGACCAGTACATCCTAACCAACTGTCGGTTCCTGAAGGACTCCATCGTCCACAAGCCAGGCAAGGAGCTGTCCGCCATCTCTCAACTGTCTGCCAACCGGCCAGCCTCAGACTCCGAGGACAGCTACAACCCTGAGGATTCCCTGCCAGCTTCCTATGACATGCCAGACCTGCCACCTGATCAGCCAGCACAGGACAGACCTGACAGCCAGCAGTCCCAAGTCTTCCCTGGAGCACCAAAGCCTGGAGCCGCTGCGAAGGGAACCAAGAGGAAGGCCCCAGCAGATGAAGCCATGCACTCCGCCATGAACGTCATCGCAGGCAGCATGCAAGCCATGTCCTCCGCCAAGAAGATCCTGAAAGGCTCTGGCTGCAATATGTGCCCCGACCACCAGGAGTTGACACCCGATCAGGAGTACTGGAGGATGAAGTGCCAGGACTACTACCACGTGGGATGTCACGCCAGCCCTGAAATCAGAAGGAAAATGGTGAGGGCCATTGCAGAGGCCGCCTTCTACTGGGACAAGGAGAGTGAGATGGATGAGGCCAGCCGCCAGTCAAGACATCATCAGGAGCAGACCTTCCAGCCTCCTCATCCTCCTCAGCGCCTGCAGATGCCACCTCCTCCTCCTCCTCCTCCTTCTTCGACGTATGTGCCATCCCACCACCAGCAGCACCACCACGCTTCCAGCAGCAGCCATCACTACCACCACCACCAGCCCAGGGAAGGAGGATCCTCCAGGCAGACTCCCAGCTACACCGTGATGCAGCCCAGCCCATCCTCCATGACACTGATGATGGATGCTCAGGAGAGCCCCGAGAAGTACGGCTACCCCCCTGGACCCAGCTTTGGTCAACCGGCTGCCCATCACCAGCACCAGCCTTCCCCTTCGGCCACTTGGACTGAGAGTCTCTTTTCTCCACTAAAGTAGAAGACCAGATGCAGCAAAGACAACAAAAAACCATGGCCCTTTTAAGGGCCACCAAATCCTCCCAAAAGGGCAGGCCATGTACACATCTTATGTTGACAAAAAAAAAAGAGCTTGTGTTGACCGAAAAGAGCCAAAAAAGAGCAAAAAAAACGTTGACAATCCCCCAAAAAAAAAGTCCCCCAAAACTAAAGTCCGGTCCTGGCCTTCATTAAAAGTAATCACCTTCATAAAAGCAAGGTGCTAGTTCCCCCTTTCTTTGCCCCAAAACATACCAAGTGCAGCACTAGTACAAGTGCTGCATTCTTTGGTATAAACATATTTTTATTGCACTAGTACAAGTGCATGAATTTCTTAATTAAAATGTAATGCACTAGTACAAGTGCTTTGGTTTTAAAACTTGTGTTGGTTGGTTGCACTAGTACAAGTGCATCACTTTGTAATTTCACTTGTCTAGGGCAAGTGGCAGGTAGATAGCTAGATAGCTAGCTAGATAGATAGATAGATAGATAGCTTGATAGATAGCTAGATAGATAGCTAGATAGATAGCTAGATAGATAGCTTGATAGATGGAACACAATGCTCGTTACATATATACACTGCAGCAAAAGAAAAGCAGTTGTTGTCACTTTGCAGGAATTGGACTTGGATAGATAGATAGATAGCTTGATAGATAGCTAGATAGATAGCTAGATAGATAGATAGATAGATAGCTTGATAGATGGAACACAATGCTCGTTACATATATACACTGCAGCAAAAGAAAAGCAGTTGTCGTCACTTTGCAGGAATTGGACTTGCATAGATAGATAGATAGCTCGATAGATAGCTAGATAGATAGCTAGATAGATAGATAGATAGATAGCTTGATAGATGGAACACAATGCTCGTTATATATATACACTGCAGCAAAAGAAAAGCAGTTGTCGTCACTTTGCAGGGATTGGACTTTGATAGATAGATAGATAGATAGATAGATAGATAGATAGATAGATAGATAGATAGATAGATAGATAGATAGATGGAGGGATTGATTGATTGATTGATTTTTGGGCTTGTTTTGTCAACATAGGATGTGTACATGGCCAGCTCAATTGGGAGGATTTGGTGGCCCTTAAAAGGACCTGGGGTTTGTTGTTTTGAATGCATCTTCTTCAGATTTTCTCCAACTGCCAAGGGACACTTCCTGCCGGACTGTTGACCCAGTCACGTAGGTAGTCTCGAGCAGCCTTGGCATCTCTGGAGGCATTTCCGTGTCGAAGTGGTTCTCCTAGGTCATGCAATTGACGGTCTCCCCTCCAAACTCCTTCAGCGACGTCATGTGTCTGTGGATCTTCTCTGTCCATCACTTCATTGTCACGGGCATGGTGGACACCTACTCTGTCTCGCAGAATGTTGTGTAGAACACAAGCAGCCATTGTGATGTATGTCACTCTTGTAGGTCGTTGGGGCATGGTGGTCAGGAAGCATCTGAACCTGTGTGACAGCAGACCGAAGGCATTCTCCACCACTCTCCTGGCTCTTGAAATCCTGTAATTGTAGACTCTGGAAGCAATGTCAAGGTTCTTTCTTGGCACTGGTTTGAGCAGCCATGTCTTCAGGGGAAATGCCTCGTCACCCACGATGTAATATGGGAAAGGATTGTCTTCTGTGCCAGGTAGAGGTTCTGGAGGTGGTAGGCCTAGATCTTCCTCGTCCAGGAGTTGTCGAAGTTGTCAGATGCACTTCCTTGACAGCCAGCCTGCACATAGATGAACTTGTAGTCGGCATCAACGAGGGCCATCAGGACAATGGAGTGAAATCCCTTGTAGTTGTAGAACAAGGAGCCTGCAGCCTTGGGACATCGGATTGCGACGTGCTTGCCATCCAGAGCTCCAATGCAGTTGGGCAAGTTCCATTTCGTCTCAAAAGCCTTGGCTATCTCCTTCCATCTTTCAGGCTGTGTGGGTAGTGCCAGCTGTCTTTCGAAGGCATGAACGATGGCAAGGCAGACCTCAGGGATGAAGTTGCAGATGGTGTTGGGTGCCACACGGAAAGCATAAGCTAGGGACTTGTAGCTGTTTCCTGTTGCCATGTACCGCAGGGTGATAGCCAACTTCAGACCAGGTTCCAAAGCCCTCCTCATGTTGGTGTCTTGCTTAGCGATGAGTGGTCCAACAGCTTCCAGGATTTCAGCAAAGATGGCAGGGGGCATTCTAGTGTAGTTGTAGTAGCCGGACACGTCACGCACTTGCAGTTCAGGCAGCAGTTGATGGAAGTGACCATGTTGTTCCCTCTGCAGCAACCAGTTGCGAATCCACCACCTTTTCTGTCTCCTGGCCCTCCTCCTCCTGTGTCTCAAATAGACAGCTCCGATAGCAACAGCAGCAGCACCAGCCACAACAATAATTTCTTCTTCATTCATCATGCATATGTTCAGTAGGCAGTCGTTGTGTTCTCATTGAAGGGCAATCAGCAAATGAAGCAAGGAGGTCCTCTGTGTCCCTTTTTATAATGACCAAAAGTGACTCCTGCAGCAGCCAAACACACTTTGCCGCAGCGCTGCAACAACAGACCTTCGTCGATGCTTAAGAGACCTTCGTCGCTGCTTAAGGCAAGGACGACGAAGAAGGTCAGCATCGACGCGCCTGTCATGTCCTCGGCGCTTTATGAATGCATGTGCGACGATGAACCATCAAGTTACGCAGTAACAAGTCCCTAAATGCGGCGTTGCATCGTTACAGTCGTCGGCGAGGCTGTCATTTTCAGCGGCGCATCTTACCTCGGGTGTACGCCGAAGGTTTCCTGATGCGTCGCAGGTCGCCAATTTCAGACGTAGCTGCCTCACAACCATCAGCGGCGTAAGAGGAAACAACATTGGGCGAAGTAAAAGCAGCCTCGCCGAATTCCAAAACAAAGTGCGACGAGTCTGTTTGGAACTGCGCTGAGGAAAGAGAGGCGGAACGCGGCGAAGAAAGCTTAAGCAGCGCCGCGGACACCTCAAGACTCACCGCGGCTACTAACTTTAAGCGTTGCACATGACACTAATTGATTACGTAACGTGCCAAAACCAACGTTCTACGCCACAACTTTCCAAGAAATGACTTCTCTTGATGCGTCGCTCTCAAATCGCCGTCGTGAGAACCAGGCATTAGGTGCATATCGGGTGAAGTTGCCAGTAACGGCAAATTGTCAATTTTCTCAATTTTCAAGATTTAGAAGGATTTTTGGTCCCCTATGTACAAGCTTATATTTGCATTTGAAATTGAATCATGTTGAAACTCTTGCATTCTTATATTGCTTTTTACTTGGAAGGCATTTCCATAAATTTGGTCATGTCCGAAACATTTGCATTTGCGTTTAAACGTTTTTTGTTGCATGCATTTGTAGCCAAACCTGAGTGCTGCATTACGAATAGTTTTTAATTATGGGATTTAGCTTTAAATTTTAAATCGATGTTAACTTTCATTTTTATGTCAATTTTATGTGTTGATTTTCACTGTATTAGGTTCCAAGCCTGAACAGATGTAATTTGAATTTGAACACCAAATAAAATTTAAACTTAAACTTGAAACATCTTTGTTTTATAGTTCCTTTCTTCGATATGCCCTCCTCTAAAAAGAATGTTCTGAAGCCCCGTTAGCTTACCTCTTGGTAATGGTCATGAATGTGTACAAAAATAAAACAAATACAGATTAGATGCATATAATTCGTGCTCAATGTAGTTCGAAGAGAAACATGCTGTCCTGCTCCACTGTAATGCTTCTTTGCCTTCTTATATTCTTGTAAATAAAAACAGTAATGAGAAAGGGATTCTGATCATAGGCCTATGTCTGTTACATGCTTGCTTCTTTCAGTGCACTGAGTTCAGCAACTTGTCCAGCAACTAGGTTTGTTGTCAATCCATCATGCACGAATAAAAAATAAAATAAAAAGGGTGAACAACCTCTGGCCGGAAAAATGAGAGGGAGTTTTTTGATGCAGCTCCTGTGAGATTTAGAGATGGCAGCCTGGACTATTTATTTCGACATATATCAGACTCAAAAGGAGGGCAAAAAGAGTTTTATGCACAAGCTTCAGAGTAGCATGAATAGCCTACATTGTATTCGCGCAGCAAAACGACCGAAGGAGGTTTCGCGAAGCGAATTGAGCAGAAGAGAGTTATCAAAAATCTGTGCAGGATTGGTCTCAACATCAATGGTCGACAGCAGGAAATAAGGTCAAGTAGGTCCAGCTTCTTATCAATGATTTAGTTTCGAATTTAACAAAACATGACATATTCATATTCAAAATTGTCTTAAGAATTCAATTTTCTCCAGTAATATTCCCTGTATCTATACTTTTTATGGAATAGTTAATTGTTAGCCTTGACAAGCTAATTTAAATTAATAACATGTGATTCATTTCATTTCAAAACAGACAAAAAGAAAACATAACAAAATTAAAGTTACATAATCTTTGTGAACTGATGACTGTGTAACAGTGAGCAATCAATCTACATGCAGATCATGTTATTATTATTTTTAATTACTATTATGCCATATCAACAATCGCCTAGACTTAAATATTTGACAGCTTTCAGGGTTGTCTTCCTTTTTACTATTTAGCTGATTATCAGTCAATTCTAATGATCTTTAATCCTATTTATTAGCCATCCTATCTATCTATCTATATATCTATCTATCTATCTATCTATTTATTCTATTTATTATCTATTTTATCTTTCTAATATCTTCTTTCTAAATTACTCTCTCTTTTTCTACGAGGGGCGTTCAGAAAGTTCACGGCTTTTTTTTATATGGACAGTTATTTTCAATCTAGAACAATGAATTTTTTACAGGACAAAATTCAGCAGTTTTGGAATGGGTTTCCAAAATTTTGGAACATTTGGACATTTTCAAGTCATTCTGTGGTTGCCATGGAAACAGAAGGTTTGCTAGGTGGAGCAGGTAGTACGGAGATCACACATTGACTATGCCTTTCATACATTGACTATGATTTAATGAAAGATATGGTAACACTATAAGTCCTAAAACCACTTTATTAGTTCTGCGCAAATTTCATGGCTGTGCCATTTACATATTACTAGGGACTGTCATGGTTGTATCCTACCAGGGGTATGCTGACTGAAATGATCTGTCAAATGCTTAATTTAAAAATGATAAGTAATAAGTAAATTACCTCGCCCTCCCCCATATTGGATGCGTTCCCCCCAGATGCCCCCCTTAATGAAGTTTCTTACCTTTTTCTACAAGTATGACATTGTGTAGAAAGCAAACATTCTGTTGCAAGTATATTTCAAAGCTATCACCTCAGCCAAAAAGTTGCAATCACTGGGGCAAGATGTCTGTTCACCTGTTGGTTGCACTCTAAAAACAAAAGCCTGTTTTAAACACAATTAAGTGTTAAATTACATAAACATGTTCGACAATAAACAATTTCTACCAGCATTAACAGATTTAGGTGTTTATCAAACTTAGAATTTTTTCTCATGCATGGTTTCAGAAATTAATTATCAATTCAGAACAGGGAATTTTGGTTTTTAAATGAAAATATGTCATAAAATGTCAGTTGGTAGCACATTGTGTCTTTTATTTTTGTCTGAATGCTCCCAAGTGCAAATAAAATGTTTATTTTTAACAAAAAGTCCTTAAAACACAAAGTGTTTTTGCAAGTTCCTGGAAAAACACTTCTTGTGTTAATCTTTAAGGAGGCAGACAATTTAAAACAACATCACAAGCAACTGACCATGAAATCTCAGCTTTCTGTACTTAACACAACTGGAAGGCATGCATTGTGACTTATAAGTCTTCACTGAAGTGGCTTATAACTGCAGAGCACAACTTAAAATGGTTTATACCACTGTTTGTTTTTTCTGGCCAATCAGAAGGCAGGATTTCGCTCTGACATAATGCATATCACAGCTCATACACCTGACCATGATATTGCATGCTTGGCTGACTACAAGTTGACAAAATTGAAGGAAACACTGAAACAAAACTGACCAACAAATTATTAAAACTGAGCAACACAGACAGTAAACAAGGAGGAAGATTGTATCAAGTGTAACTGGTCTCAATAAAAAGGCTGTATTCACTCTTTTTTATACCAATATCTGAAATAATGGTCAAATTTAAGGTCACTTGATAAATAGTTCATTTGGGATAGGCAAGCTGCAAAAAAAAAATAGCGGAGCAGCAGACCAACAATTTTGCCCCCATTTTGCAAGCTCAAAGAATATTTTTTCTTCTTAATTCGGGGCCTGCCGACCCCGAACCCCTGCTTCTTCTTATTTCGGGGGCTGCCGCGCCCGAACCCCTGCTTCTTGCTTTCTGTTATTTTTCAAAAGTTTTTCATAACTTCAAAATAACATTTGTTATTCGACTGTTATAATCAACCTCCCCAAAGACACCTTGGGCTGAGAGGGCTGCACTATCGACCTACCTATCTATCTATCTATCTATCCGTCTATCAATCTATCTGTCTATCTATATCTATCTATAAAATTAATCTATGAAATTAATGTATCGACAATTGTGTTATTTCTATCTACGTATCTATCGATCTTTCTATCTATCTTTCCATCTATCTTTCTATCTACAAATTTAATGTATTGTATTATTTCCTGAGAACAAAGAATTCTGACCTGTTGCCTTTAGGGCTGCCAACCTTCAAATGAACTGAGGAATATGATTGTGCTACAAATACAATGAAATGTTGTCAAACAAGAAGGATTGAAGGCAAGCAAAGGGATTTAAATTAATTTGTTTTGTACTTAGTGGTAATATGTAGATGGCAATGCCATAGATTCGCGGAGCTCAAATTAACTGTTCTTATTTTGAAACCGTATTATAGTATACAAATATTGACTGATTTCGAGGGCATTAGTCAAATCTATTTCCCTCAAGGGTGTGCAAGTGAAAACTATTTCATGAGGCCGAAGGAGAGTAGATAAGCAGACGCATAGCCTACATTGCACTATTGTTACTAGTTTTGATGAGTTTTTTTTGGTCTTTACTAATTAATGCCCTAATTTTATTATTTTCCTGCACTATTGCAAATGTATGGAAAATTTTGAAAGAAAAATGTTGAAAAAAAACATTTAGGGAAAGAAGATTTTAGAAAAAACAAATTTCGGAAAAAAAAATTTTTGGAAAAAAAAATGTTGAAAAAAATTGGGACAAAAAAAAATTGGACAAAAAAAAATTGGGGAAAAAAAAAATTTTGGAAAAAAAAAAATTCGGAAAAAAAAAATTTCTGAAAAAAAAAATTTTCGGAAAAAAAAATTTTCGGAAAAAAAAAAATTTCGGAAAAAAAAAAAATTCTGAAAATTTTTTTTTTTTGGAAAACAAATTTTGGAGGGCAATAGTCCTGGTCAATATATATACTAAAATAATGACTGACATGTGACCAGCTCTCAGCCAATGACAGCTCTGCTTTCATGGTCGAGGTATAATAATGATAAACAAGAACACAATCACTTGGGCCTAAATTAATTGATGCTATTTAAGTACAGTGATAGCAATCAGCTTTTAAACTTCACACCTCAAATAAACTTCACACATCACTGCTCACAAGCAGGCTGCTGATAGTTCAGTCATTTTCCCTGGGTGTGGCACTGCAAGCATGATGCTACACCGGTGGCGACACCTGTTAGCAAAATAAGCTTTTTTCATGCAGACGACATAAATGAGCATAAAAATGAAATTTTCAAAACAGAATAGGATAGTTAAGAACCAAATGGAATTTTTCAGACACTACTGCAGTATTGCAAGAGAAATTCAGGGATGTTTACTTTTACCGAAACTAACTGTTTAATCAGGGACCAACTCCATGGCAGGTACAGGCAGTCCTTCATTCTCACTCCACTGACAGATTCAAAATTTACTATGAGCTGTTGTTAAGCTAAGTTCGCTGACGCGACGGGCGGCTTCTAAAGCCCTCGGATATATTGCATATTGTCACAAACGAGGGCGTTATCTATTACATATTTAAATGCTATTTATGAAACAGCTAAGGAAGGTATTTAACTACAATTAGATTAAATGGTATTTATTTACACTAAGCAATGTAATGTATATGTTTGTTAAGAAAGAATATGTTAATGGCAATATCTGTGCGCATCATAACATGCATATTTACATTAGTAATTTTCATTTTTACCAGAAACAGTTTTTTTGTAGTATATCTGATTTCTAGATTTCAAGCACTTGTAATACTTTTTCTGCACTGTGCACTGAAGAATCCAGCTAAAACTTGAGGCAAAAGGAAAGAATTAATTTCGAATATCTAGTAAGTCACAAAGATAAATTTCTCGCATTCAGGGCCGAATGCGTAGCCTCATGGTTAGGGGGGTTAGTACTTAGTAATAAACCTTACATACAACCTTCTCTGTTTCTCACAGTCGAGTACCCCAGGTCGTAAGTGGGAGTTACAATTTTTATAAAAAAGGAGATTTGTTTTAATGGTACTTATATATACATCCACTCATTTTTGTGGGAGCACACTTACAGACGAAAGTCTTTGTGCTATCCTAGTGGCTTTTAAAATCAGCAGTTTATATCAAATCAATGTTATAAATATATTTAAACACTGCCAAATTGCTTGAAAAATTTTCATTGTACAGCTTATACCATGAACTCAATATATACAATACAAATACAAAACAACCTTTTATATTAAAAATATGTATGGTAATATGGGCTGAATAGGGACACTGGGGTGAATCGGAACAAGCCAGGAAATTACTTTTATCTTCAACAATGAACAACTTCTACTTGTTACAGGGACTTGATTTTTTGCACGTTTTTAGTATATATATTTCCAATAATGATTCAGAAGGATTTTCATGATTCTACCTGCAGGCGGCAAGAAGCTGCAGCACCTTAAACATTGTCCTGCAGAATTTACATTTCCACAAGCTGGTCAAAACTTTGCTTGTGCCACAAAAACTAGAAAAGCTACAGACACAAAATTCTCACAAAACTTCAAGTAAGTAGTTGTGGCCAATTACGGGAAAAATCAGAAACTTAGGTACATCTGCACTGACTATATTCAACAGGCACTAATGCACTTTCAGTTTCACAGTTATTCTTGTGTAATTTTAATAACCCCAATAATAACTCAAGAAACGAAATCAGAAATAGAAAATGTTATAAAAGTAATGTTGGACGGGGTACTACCATGCTGAAAAATGGTTTTTTGTCATGCCGAAATGCTATAGGACTGTCAAGGTCTGCCAAATTGTAATAAATATGCTCTTTGGAACCTCATAAAAAGTGATGTGATATAACATGAAATAAAGGCAGCAAAATAAATATTTTATAGTTCAAATCGATTTAAACATTTTTAAGAGACCAAAAGAGTTGCTGAGATATCATACTTTGTGTGTTTACTGTTTAGTCATGGGTTTGGATCCAAGTGAAAAGCAGAGTTACAGAGCTGGGCCAAAAAACCTTACTAATTTTCAATCCAGCTTATTTTCATGGATTTTGGTTTTAAATTGTTGAAATTGACATCATTTGTTGTGGATTAAGTCCAAGATTATCCATCACTTGTGAAATTAGCAGATAACTACATTTTTGTCAATTTACAGTGATTTATTAATTTTTGTTAAAAACTGCATATTCTACACATAATAGATTTCAAATTTTACTACAAATGACTTTTTGGGGTTTTCTAATGTTTATTCATAAGCATAAATCAATTAAGCAGGGTAGGGAGCACTAGTTATTTAGATCTCTGTCCCAATTCACCCCAAACTGAGGGGTGAATTGGGACAGAGGTTTTCTCAGCCTGAATCCTAGAAAAATATAGGTATCAGTTAATGCTCTCAAGGACAGTTAAATCTACGGTCTGGACACAATTTACAATTAAAGACTATACTCTGATTTATAGGAGGTTTTGTGCCCATGCTATGGCAGGAAAATGGCCAAATCTGTCCCTATTCACCCCATATTACGGTAATCATGTTAATACCAAAATGTTGTAACATAAAATTTTTAATTTAAATAGAAAACTAACAAGCATCCTCGGATACAATGGCTGGTTAATCCTATGGGAAAGTAGAAGGTGTGATTTGCAGCATGTGAGAGCGTCTGAGGCAAAAAATATGAGTTTAGGAACAGTGGAACTGGAGGTTGAGGTATAGTAGGGTGATGTCTGCGTGAACTAGATTCTCTTGACGTGAGGGTATAGCAATGAAGTATAGGTGCAACTTGCTGCAGTGAGCATTGCGCAAGTGTTTGAGTAGAGCGTGACAGCAGACACTAGTGTCTAACAGAGTCGCTGCCCATATAGAGCTATGGGCCGACAAATTCAAAATGTGGAATACTTGTACCAAATTTCATAACTCTAAAATAAGCGGAATATTAAGGTCACAAATGGACAGTTCAAGAATGAAAGAAGATGGCTGCCAGAAAGGCCTACATCTTGAATTTATCGTCATGTCCCAATCAATACCCACAGGCGTACACCTGAACCAAATTTTATAACTCTTAAGTGAAATATTAAGGTCACATTAGGCAGTCCAGGAATGAAGAAAGATGGCTGCTAAAATGCACGCTATCTCAGTTGTCTCGACAGGTAGGCTACTCATTCTTCTGCTTTCACCCCTAGCATATAACTAGCAAAACTAGCAAAAAAATTTTTTTTTGCGAGGACACCCCCCGACGTGACCCCCCCCCCGAACTTGTAAAATATAAAATTTTAAAATTACCTCCTTCCGAGGAGAGCCCCAGCCTAGAAATATAACTAGCAAAAATAAAAATTTCTGCAAGTACCCCCCCCCGGATGTGACTCCCCCCCGGGCCTTGTATAGAATATAAAATTTAATACCTCCCGAGGTGACCCCAGCCTATCTAGCAGAAACAAACTTTTTTTTTTTTGGCGAGTACTCCCCCCCCGAGGTGACCCCCTCGGGACTTGTAAAATCCTAAATTTTTTAATTACCTCCCTCCGAGGTGACCAACCTAGAAACATAACTAGCAAAAAAAAAAAATTCTGCAAGCTCCCACCGGATGTGACCCCCCCCGGGCCTTGTATAGAATATAAAATTTAATACCTCCCCCGAGGTGACCCCAGCCGAGCAATATATCTAGCAGAAAAAAAATTTTTTTTGCAAGTATCCCCCCCGAGGTGACCCCCCTCGGGACTTGTAAAATCCAAAATTTTTTAATTACCACCCTCCGAGGTGACCCCTAGCCTAGAAATATAACCAGCAAAAAAAATTATTTCTGCAAGTACCCCCCTGGAAATGTCCTCCCCCCCCTCGGGCCTTGCACAGAATATAAAATTTAATACCTCCCCCGAGGTGACCCCAGCCTGGCAATATAACAGGCAGAAATTTTTTTTTTTGCGAGTACCCCCCCCCCAAGGTGACCCCCCTCCCCGGACTTGTAAAATCTAAAAATTTTTAAATTACCTCCCTCAGAGGTGACCCCAAGCCTGGCAATATAACAGGCAGAAAATTTTTTTCTTGCGAGTATCCCCCCCGAGGTGACCCCCCTCGGGACTTTTAAAATCTAAAATTTTTAAAATTACCTCCCTCCGAGGTGACCCCCAGCCTAGAAGTATAACTAGCAAAAAAAATAATTTCTGCAAGTACCCCCCTGGATTTGTCCTCCCCCCCCCCGGGGCCTTGCACAGAATATAGAATTTAATACCTCCCCCGAGGTGACCCCAGCCTGGCAATATAACAGGCAGAAATTTTTTTTTTTTTGCGATTAACCCCCCCCCCCCGAGGTGACCCCCCTCGGGACTTGTAAAATCTAAAAATTTTTAAATTACCTCCCTCAGAGGTGACCCCAAGCCTAGAGATATCACTAGCAAAAAAAAAAAAAAATTTCTGCGAGTACCCCCCCGGATGTGACCCCCCCCCCCCGGGGCCTTGTATAGAATATAAAATTTAATACCTCCCCCGAGGTGACCCAAGTCTGGCAATGTAACAGGCAGAAAATTTTTTTTTTGCGAGTACCCGCCCCCCCGAGGTGATCCCCCTCGGGACTTTTAAAATCTAAAATTTTTTTAATTACCTCCCTCCGAGGTGACCCCCAGCCTAGAAGTATAACTAGCAAAAAAAATAATTTCTGCAAGTACCCCCCTGGATGTGTCCTCCCCCCCCCCCAGGCCTTGCATTCTACATGTCTCCCTATTGGCTGAAATGGCCACTCCCACCAAGTCCCTCATTCTCATTGGCTCTAAATGGCCACACCCCAAAAATTAAAAATTTTTAAGTACTGCCACAGTTTCAACCGAACAACTGTCAACCCATTACACCTTGCCTAATGCTGTCAAATTAGCCAACTAAGATTGCTTCTAACCAGCAATTACCACAAACACAAACTCAACGCATGATGGCCAAAAATGCATACCTGTCATTATGCGCCACACCTCCAAATATCGACCACACCCCCAAAACCCATTATTAAAAAGGCTAGAGAATTCTCCAGAATTCTCCAGCCAAAAATGGTACATTGTATTTTTCTGACATTTTCACGGAAAGATGCCACTTATTTTTCTTTATCTATTCCTTTAATACTGCAGAAAGGTCATTTAAAACCTTTTAATAGCCAGTGGATAATTATTCACAACATTTTGGTTTAAACCAATCCATACACCAGATTCCATTCATAACGCTTCTAAATTATGAATACCATGATATTTTGGATTAAGTGCATGTTGTAATAAATGTGTGATAATGCTACCTGTAGTCTGAAATAAGTGTTTATATATTTAATAAACCGTGAAAGCTGTCAAACACAAAAAACAAACCATAAAACTTAAATTGACATGAAACAAATTTACTGTTATCAACATGACTTGTCTTGGCCCCTCATACAACCTGTTATTTTGGCTGATAAATTACGAAAAATTTACCAATTTTGAAACTTTTAAAAATTGCAGGAATTACGTCAATTCACAAAATGCATTTTAGCCTATTTCCCATCCATTTATCTTTTTCAAAGAAAAAGGCCCTACGAGCTATCGTTCTAGTCAACGTCTGTTTTGTCTCCCATCCCTTGCAGCTGCACTGTCAGGGTGGGTCTTCCCGGATCTACTCACAGCCTGTTGAGTGAGGTCATAAGTTCGACTCCCCCTCCTGTAACTCAATTTGGCTTGATCAATCATAAATTCTAGGACCCCAATGGAAAGTCCAATTCTCTGGACTTTTAGGATGTTATACTGGGAAGATGTTTTAATATCTAATATTATATAAAGATAGATATAGATAGATAGATAGTGTCTATGCTGGGCAAGTTAAAGATCCCTCAAGTGGAGTAAATGTGTAACATGTTGAGGACTGCTCTCTCTTCCATCTCATCAATCAACCCTCGCAAGCGCCCAGAACTGGGCTTAGAGGGCTGCACTTACCATATCTATCTATCTATGTAATATTATATATAGGCCTTATCTAGTCAAAATGAATTTAAAAAAAAACTATTACAAAAACTAACAACTTTGTGCCATTTCCATCATGTTTTATTTACATCATCATCTTTCCAAATAAAGGAAATCAAAAACAACAACAAAAAAGATCCCGCTGGGCTTTAAATGGAGGATGCATCCAGAGTTAGCAAGCTGTATAGCTGTTGCAGATATTTGTGATATTGATCTCAGATGCTTACAATTGAAACAAATTCTACTAGTGCCCTTTGATAAAAAAAAAGTTTGTGAAAATTCATATTTGTCATTGATGTCTACAACGTAGGCTAGCCAACTTCACGTATAATGTCATCGTTCATTCTTATCTCAGCAAATAGCGATATTGAATGATACATGAATGTGAAAGTGTGAGTTGGACAGTCTTTACTTGTTAGTTTGGCTTGGAAACAAGGCAATCATTGATTCAACAAAATGAATAATTGGTATGGTTACCATTACATATGGCGAGCGCCAGTGAGCAGATTTATGTGAAATGGACTTGGGCACTCTATAAAATTATGCTATTTTATTTTTATTATTATGTACTCACCAAGGAAACAAACATAATTCACAAAAGCAATGTTCTTTCTCATCTAGGCGATGAATCATACATCACAAAAGCAATGTTCACTCTAGTTGATGAAACATATTTCACAAAAGCAATGTTCACTCTGGACAGTGAAACAATTACAAAAGAAATGTTCCCTCTAGGTAATAGAAATAATTCACAAAAGCAATGTTCACTCAAGGCAATGAAACATAATTCACAAAAGCAATCTTCATTCAAGGTAATGAAACATGATTCACAAAAACAATGTTCACTCTAGGCAATGAAACATAATTTGCAAAAGCAATGTTCACTCAAGGCAATGAAGCATAATTCACAAAAGCAATGTTCACTCTAGGCAATGAAACATGATTCGCAAAAGCAATGTTCACTCTAGGCAATGAAGCATAATTGACAAAAGCAATGTTCACTCTAGGCAATGAAACATACTTCACAAAAGCAATGTTCACTGTAGGCAATGAAACATAATTCACAAAAGCAATGTTCACTCTAGGCAATGAAACATAATTCACAAAAGCAATGTTCACTCTAGGCAATGAAACATAATTCACAAAAGCAATATTTACTCTAGGCAATGAAACGTAATTCGTAAAAGCAATGTTCACTTTTGGAATGAAACACAATTCACAAAAACTATTTTCACTCTAGGCAATGAAACATAATTCACAAAAACAATGTTCACTGGAGGCAATGAAACATACATCACAAAGGCAATGTTCACTCTGGGCAATGAAACATAATTCACAATGTTCACTCGAGGAAATGAAAAATAAGTCACAAAAGCAATGTTCTCTCTTATCTAGGCAATGAAACATACATCACAAAAGCAATTTTCACTCTGGGCAATGAAACAATTACAAAAGAAATGTTCCCTCTAGGTAATAGAAATAATTCACAAAAGCAATTTTCACTCTGGGCAATGAAACATAATTTACAAAAGCAATGTTCACTCGAGGCAATGAAACATAATTCGTAAAAGCAATGTTCACTTTTGGAATGAAACACAATTCACAAAAACTATTTTCACTCTAGGCAATGAAACATAATTCACAAAAACAATGTTCACTGGAGGCAATGAAACATACATCACAAAGGCAATGTTCACTCTGGGCAATGAAACATAATTCACAATGTTCACTCGAGGAAATGAAAAATAAGTCACAAAAGCAATGTTCTCTCTTATCTAGGCAATGAAACATACATCACAAAAGCAATTTTCACTCTGGGCAATGAAACATAATTCACAAAAGCAATGTTCCCTCTAGTAATAGAAATAATTCACAAAAGCAATTTTCACTCTGGGCAATGAAACATAATTCACAAAAGCAATGTTCACTCGAGGCAATGAAACATAATTCACCTAAGCAATTTTCACTCTAGGTAATTCACAGAAGCAATGTTAAATCTAGAAGTTATGAAGGTAGTTTAGTATCATCGGAAAATCTTGAAAATTTTCGCGAAGATCGGAAAATTTTCGCGAAGATCGCGAAAATTTTCTCACGATTTTCGCGATTATTGCTTGACCAAAACGAGCTTGACCAAAACGGCTATTTCGCGATAATCGCATTGTCCCCCTACCGACGATTCACACCACAGAGGCGCCCCTAGCGGCCGTAGCAAACATCGCCGCCATGTTGCAGCTCAGTGAGAGGATACCAACCTGCTGGAACCACTCATGCACTTTGAGAGGATACCGTGGCATCAAATTGACTGCAAAAGGTATGTGAATGACACCACTAGTGTTGTGGATTATAAATGCAACTTGAGAACGACATTTTACTGTTTAGTGGGTATGTAAAACGGGGATTTCATTGGTTTTTTGTCACTGACTGCTCGATTTTCGTCATCTGATCGACGCACTTTAAACGACTCTGTCAAGAAAAGATACCTGTCTTTAAACTTGAACGCCGACGCTAATAATGGTCCTAGAACCTTCAAATAAAAAGCATTTTAAAGCTTAACACCTGTAGAAACTAGAATTCGTGTCGCAAGCGGAACGTACGGGGTTTCGCCGTGCGTTTGTTGTTTAGCAGTGCGTTTGTTGTTTAGCATTTTGCTTTGGTGCAACAGACCATTCAGATTGGTGATTGTGGTGCTTTTTGCGAACACATTAACAAATGAAAAGGTTACCATAATGCATGGCAAGACTAGAAAATGTGAAACTAAAGAACAGAGAGACTACTATGAGAGTTGGAACTGACATGTGTGGCAGTATCACTGTTTAAGTTCATGACATTCTGGAATAGCAACAAGAAAATCACAAGTATTGCATCTGCATCATTCAAGTTCAGCATATGTCGTGGCAAAGCAAGAATGGAAATTTGTTAGATGAAATTCAAATTTATTTGATCAGCAAGAAGACTTGAAAAAGTGAAATTTAGTCGGGACTGTACCTCATGAGTACAGTAGATGCACCAATCATGTTTATGACATGGACTAGCAAGCATGGGAATTGCTTAAATGGAATTTATAAGCGAGGGACTCAGCATTTTGTTTTGTCACCTGTAAGACCTGAAATGTGAAACTAAAGACTCCCCTATAAGAGTATAAAGCTACCAGTATGGCAGTCACACTATTAAAGTGCATGACATCACAGAATAGCAGCAATGAATTGATAAGGAGGAATTCATATGCAAGAGACTCAGCATTTTCATTTGTCAATGATAAGACTTGAAAAAATAGAACTACACTGCGTTCCCAATTATTATGCAACCACTATTTTCCGTGATATCATTCCGTCATCGGGCCACCAGAAGGCAAAGAGCTGTACTCATTCAGTATTTGGGGGGGGGGGGGGTTTCAGGACCCCCTCAGGGTCCTTCTGAAAAAAGTATTTAAGGGGGTCCCAAGAGCATTGGGGAGGGGGTCAAAACCCCCTTGACCCCCCCTTATTTCGAACACTGCAGTCAGTGAGCCAGTAACTGATATTTTAGAAAGACAGATTTAATTGTTTAGATGGACAAATAATTATGTGTTTCTGTTGTAAGCTCCATGGGAGATGTTGGGGATTGCTTAATAGCAATATATAGCCTATAGCAAGATAGATAGATAGATAGATAGATAGATAGATAGATAGCTGGAATGGTCAGATAGCTAGATAGATACATAGATAGATAGACAGCTAGCAAGATGGATAGATAGCTAGCAAGATAGATAGACTGATAGACAGATCGAAAGATAGATAAATAGATAGACATAGATAAATATGTGAGCTGTAGTCGGAGGGGGGATGTTTGGGATAGCTATACATTATTATATTATCGGTTTAAGTATTTACTGACTGACTAATTAAAACAACTGTGTCATCCAATTCAAGTTTGAACTTCACACCTTTTCCAAACAATAGACCAGCATCAACACCAGGGTTTCTGTTGGGGTGCTCAAAAAGTGAGTCCTGGGGACTCAGTGAGGTCTGAAAAAGTGGGTCCCCAGCCAAATTTCTGGGTCCTAGTTTTTTTCATATCATGGCCAAGCGGCCATCACCCAATTACAATTCTTGAATATAAGGGAGGGGGCTAGCCCGGCTGGTAGAGCCTTGGGCTACCAATTGTTGGGACCCAGGTTCGGAAGCTCTCCACAAAATAGTTTTCGCTTTGCTGAAACAATTCTTCGTCGCATCCCTCAATCTTCAGATATATATCGAAGTAGGAACTCCTAGTACAGGGTGAATTTTCTATAAATCTAAAATGGTAAGTTAAATGTATTTAGGAGTCGTCTGTAGGAATATATATTTCTTTATGCATCTTCAAAAATGCCACAGTCTTGTGAAGCAATATTGGCAATAATTCAGTTACTCGATTGATTAAAACTGTAGAAGGCACCAAATGATCCATTATTGACCTATTGAATATGCAATGACATCACAGTAACACAAGCAGTTTGAAGTAATCACTTGCACTTCGCTGACTGTAACTACTGGGTGTCTGCCAGTCCTTGAAAAGCCTTGAAAAAATTGCATTTACCACAAATGGCCTGGAATCTGCTTCATACTAATAAAAAAAAAGAAACACAGCTGAATATTTTGCAATTTCTTGTGACAGTCAGGTCGCAGATACATTTTTACTATCAGAAAAAAAGTAATCTGCATTCTCTGGAAGATTGGTCTTGATTTTGGGAAAATTTGGGCCAAGAAAAGCCTAGAAAATCCTGGAATTTGATTCCAAAAATGCTGCAGACAGCCTGCACTCTACACAATGAGACTGCAATGCTAGGGCATTAATGTTCTTCTAAAATTGAGTTATAAAATACAAGAACTTTTCTGCTGACTTGACTTGTGTTGTGCTGGTATACAGGGGCGGACTGGCGGCATCTCGGGCCCCCTGGCAAAATAAATTTATGGGCCCCCAAATTTCCATTTTCTGTATTACTCCATTTAGACGAGGGTGGAAGGGCCCTTTCCTAGGTAGGACCTCTTGCATTGGCCCTAATGAAAAAGTTGATTCTATCACGCAGTCACAAATTTGGTCACAAAGATTGACTTTTGGCTTTTTTCTTGATTTTTGGGTTCTCTGCATGGGCCCCCCTGAGTGGCTGGGCCCGTGGCAGCTGCCACTCTGCCACATAGGCCAGTCCGCCCCTGCTGGTATACCCCGGCTGACTTGACTTGTGTTGTGCTGTTGATGTTGATTGGCTAGTAGCTGTTACTCTAACTGTTACTGTATCCACATATTCATAACATTTTGTCAAGGACCAACCACTAGTAATTGAGTGGATTGCCTCCCCCCAAAAATGGCATCGAAATTAAAGAAAGGAAAACTGGAAAACATGAAATGGATCTTTATTTACCCCTCCCAGAAAACGAATTTCGTAAAAAGATGTTTTTGTACAGAGGAGCAAAGTCATGGAATGATTTACCAAGCTATTTGAAAGAATTTGTTAAGCTGGAGGAATTCAAAAAACTTTTGAAACATTATATAAAGAATGTGGCTCGTTTATGATTCTTTTAGCTGTTAGATTATCTCTATTGTTTGAAGAAGGCACTGTGATATATAATTATATCAAAATATTAGTTTTTTAACAGTTTTTAACTCTTTTTATCTGTGTTATTACTGGTATGTTTTTTATGCTTGTTTATTATTTGGAATTTTATTATTGAACTTAAACTTGTAAAGGGCCCAGTTGAAACTGGTTACCCTTTTGAAATATATTTAAAAAAAGAAATAAATAAATAAATAAAATTGCTATGAGAAAGTTCACTTTTACAATGGCCTTCAAGAAGGTGTTAATTGAAACATACTAACTGAAGGTGTGAATGGCAAATTGGCTAATTACCGGCCATGCATCCTATGCATAGGACGGTAATGCTTCTGTCCTGAAACGATGTGAGTCAGAGGCCTACTGGCCAAACCAGGCCATTCCAAAGGTTCATTTTATCAATATCACTCATTTATACATCGTAGATTCTGTCAATTGTGTATTTTTTTCGTTAAATGCAATATTATTACATTTATAATCATCCCTTCTAACACCCAGCGCTGGGTCAGTCAGGCTGATTTTCGCCGCCATTTGCTTGTGTATTGGGGCTGTGACTGCAGTGACTGCACTGTACTGTATTTACAGGTAATTTCATTACCATGCGATTCTGGTCATTCACAGTTGCCTGTGAGGAATCAATGCTATACAGGTACTTACTACGTTTGATATATCAGCTGTGTGACGTTCTTTTGTTCCTGAACCAATCAGATTAACCAGAAATGCTATGTATTTAGTGGCCAAACAACTTCAGAATCGCGTGCTAATGAAATCGCCTGCAAACCACAGCAGTTCACAGCACAGATGACTCCACAGCCACTGCCCATGAAACTGAAACAGGCAATTGAGATGTGCAGTAGGCTACAGCTGAATTGCCATCACAAATTAGGCCTAAAGTGCAATTCACCTTCACACCTCCCTGTCATCTGACAGCTTGATCACAATAATTATTTTCAATCAGCTGCATACTTGTTTAATTTCAATTTCAATTCCATGCATACAATAATATTATTATTGGGAAACATAAAAGTATTGCATATCTTACAAAATAAACATCATTTCAAGAAAAAACAAGACTGTGAACATATATTTATGCATAGAATATTAAAACTATTTTGTACATGACATTGGAGGCAAAATGAAAAGAAACAGTTTTATAAGCAATTAATTTCTGGTATATTAATTGAAAATACACCCACGTCTACCAGGTAATGGAAAAATAAAAAATGCATTAAATTTATTTGTATTTTTTTCCCATCCACCATACATGTGTGTTGATCATTTCGATTCCACTGATAAAACATGTGCAGCATGGCCGGTACTGTGCTCTAAGAGTGCTTGTTGGTGAAGTCTTGATTGCTATTCTGAATTGCCTGACATGGTAAAGGGACTGCTGTACTTCTCATTGCATCCTGGGGAAAAATATATAGGCCTATGCATTTTCAACGAATTCTCAGCAATGAATTGAGATATCTTCATGAAAAAACGAAATCATAAAGATTAAGACACCAGGATTCCAAAGAGCCTAAAATTCTAATTCTAGCCCTAATAGAAGTGTCCGAAAACTATCATGAAGATATCGAACCTGTTTCGGCCAATCAGAGGGCAGTAAAACAATAACAACAATATTTCTATTTCCTGTTTTGCCGCGATTTCGTTGAAACTAAACACTTAAATTGTAGTTAAACAAGGCACATAAGACACAAAAGATGAGGACCACGCATCAAGTTAGCCTATTCTTCATTAATTTCATGAAAAAGAACCTTTAAAAAGTGCTCCCTTGTCCCTCAAGAACGATCCAAACTTTCTGACTACCCTTATTTTAACCTGGTTCGCCCACAATGCCGAGTTCACTCACAATAAACTCCCGTTTGGTTGAAAAATAATACCTTAAAATTAAATAAACAAGGCACACAAGAAGCAAAGGGCGAGGATGGCGACCCTTTTATGCCCCATATCAGTCCACAGATGCAAAAATATACTTAGAAAAGTGCTGCATTCTCTTGTAGAAACGATCCAAAATTCCAGACAGTCCCAGTTTTCTTGGCCCCGAAAACATAGGGGAGAGCTAGGCTCACCCCAATTACATTCAAAACGGCGATAAACCAAAACGCCTATTTCCGAAACGGCGAGGATTTTTCCGAGCTTCACCAAAACGACTATTCATTGAGAAAATTCAAAATGCATGCCTTGGCTTTGCCAGAACGGCTATCAGACATAACCAGAAAGGTGATTAAGCTTAACCAAAATGTCGATAACTAGCAAATTTCAATACTGTATCTTCAAAGGCTGACAGTAATTCTCTAATCTTACACACTTAATTGTGATTGCCGGGTGACAAACTACTACCAACTAGGCTACACTTTTTGGACAGCCAGGTGACAACCTTTTTTCCCAGATACCATCCAGGTGACACATATTTTAGTAGAGATACCAACCAGGCTACAGATCAATTGTAATTGCATTCAAGCAGGAAAAGCATTGTCACCTAGTTGGATGTGGTTTGTGAACTTGCGTCACCTGGTTGGAAGTGCTCTGTGAATTTGTGTCACCTAGTTGTAACTGTTTCTCACCTAGTTTGTTCTGGTATCTAATTTCCAAATTTCTTGTCACCTAGTTGGAAGTGATTGGTGTCGCCTGGTTGGTTTGTTGCCTAGTTGACCGTACACTCCTAATTGTCATCAACCTGAAACTCAAAGCTTCAAAGGCGGGCTGTAATTCTGTAATCTCACTCTTAATTGTCATCAATACTGTGACAATACACATGTCTGTACAAATTGTGATTGCAATTTATGTCTTCAAAGCTGTCTGATCTGATGTTGAAGCTAATTGGTATTTTATTAACACCTCCATGAACTGCTTACTAGGCCTGAAGTGTGTCTCATCTAGCATGCGATAATAAATTATCCACTGTATGAAGTTGGAGCAGTGCGAATAATTAACTTTAGGTGAACTAAGTCGTGAGTAGCGCTGCAGTGCATTTTTGTGACATCACAACAATTTAGGCAATAGTTATCGAAAGCTACCTAGAAAATAGATTGATCACTTAGAGTAAAAATAGGACAAAATGTTAGCACTTGGGCTAGATTAAATAAAGGCGTCCCTCAGGGAAGCGTAGTAGGTCCCCACTGCTTTAATGTCTATATTAATGACCTACTTGTAGAACTCAGTCAGAATAATTATGCGGATGATAACACCTGTACAGTGATAGGTTCAACCAGAAATGAAACAATTGACCTGGTTAAGAAAACTGTCTCTCAGTTGGCTGTATGGTTTAAGGATAACATGATGAAAGCCAACTAGGATAAATCTCAGTTTCTATTTCTATGTCCCAACAAAAAAGCAAATGAAGACTCTGTCACTATTTCAATCGAAAATATCACTTTAACCAGCCAAAATTATTAGGTTTCTATATTGACAAAGCTTTAGTGTTTGACAAACATGTAAAACAGAAGTGCAAACTAGCAAATGCGAAATTACAAGCCTTAAAAAGGCTATCCAAATTTCTTACCAAAGATTGTAAACTTGCTGTTTTGAGAAGCTATGCAGTATCTCACTTTTCTTATTGTTCTCCGCTAATGCATTTTAGCAGTAAATATTCAAGACAAAAAATGGAAAAAATTCACTTTCGAGGTTTATCATGTTTATGTATCACATTTAATGACTACAACTCCTCCTACGAGGAGCTTTTACATAGAAGTAGAAGTTGTACTGTTGAACTTCTATGAGAAAAGGCCATTGCAACTGAAATGTACAAATGTTTAAATGGACTCGGCCCGGCCTACTATAATGACATTTTTACTGTTCAGACAAGGAGCTCCAGAAGAGACCTACCTTCAAACTGCCTAGAGCCCGCACGACAAAGTACGGACTCAACTCACTACGTTTCGCTGGTCCAAAGCTTTGGAATGAGCTCGAAAATGAACTTAAATTGGCATTAACACTGGACAATTTTAAATCCAAATTAGTGAACCACAAAGGGACAATGTGTAAATGTGCACAATGTAGAATTTAATTTGTTTTAACTTTTTAGCTTGTAAATAAGTAGGACCCATTCTTTTTAATTTCTGTTTTTATTCTTGTTACTGTGTTATTAATTTTCTTTTATGAAGGCTTCTCGGCCAATAGCCCTACGGCTAATGTTTCTGTAAACTGTTTCTTTCCGAACATAAACAAACATTTGAACTTTGAACTTGAACTTTGAACATTGTTATGATTGCGTGAAGAACGTAAACAACAGTGTAGGGATTGCTATCATCAAAACTGGTGAAAAATCAGACAAAAACATCGTCAAAAAAACCCAAAAATGTGATAAACAAATTGCAAAATGGCTGATCAGTGAGTTTGTGTATTTCTTCTGTGAGACTTGTGGATGTTGAGGAATCGGGCCAAACACAAGTTCGCATGTTGATGAGACAAACTGTAGGCCTATTTGATATTTGACCAGATAAGAACATATTTGACAGCCATAGAATTAAGAAAGAGTTCAGTTGGTACAAAACTGGCAAAAAGGTATAGCCGTTCTGGTATATAGGTGTGGCCGTTCTGGTATAAACCCATATCCGTTTTGTATGTCTAACCATCGCCGTTTTGGCATCGCCATTCTGGCACTGTCAAAAACACAATAGCTGTTCTGGCCTATCGCCGTTTTGACTGCACACCCCTGTAGATTATGTAGCCGGGTGAAACCAAGGTGAAATCACAATTTTTCTTTGCCAAAACACAATTTTAGACTTAGGAAGCAGGGCAAAAGATGAAGAAAAAAAAACAAAGTCAGATTGGTTTCACTCGAATTTGTTTTTCTTTTGCCACCCTAGTCATTTTCCTGTCTATTTCCATTACTGTTCGGTGATTTCTTTTTGTACTAAAACCAAGAAACGATCTTCTTGTGCTGCTGCGACACATAATTTGTGTTTCTTTTGAACCTCATATTTAAAATGTATCTCATCAGAAATCAATTACTTTTCGACTCACAACAAAATGTTCATAGTCTTGGAATCCAAAAATGATATACTTGATGATGGATTTATGTTTGATGTTTTCCTGAAACTTTATAGCAGACTTTAGACCTCCAAACACAAGGAAACACTGAAAAATCGGCAAATATGCAGTTTTACGGCCACATATTGCTTTATTCTGATAAAAACAAATAATATAATCAGTACAAAAAGTTGATATCCTTTAAGACCTTTAATAGACGCATCTTTGCCACTAAAGTCAGATTTCTAGCTGCATCCGTTGCTCTGCGGTGTATTTTTTTAGACTGTGGCTGCAGCAGCATCAAAATATGGTGCTTCTTCTCAGGTCCGTCCAATCTTTTACACGTTAAAATGACCGTGCAATAACATGCGTGCAATATCGTAAGAATATGGCATGGCTGTCAGCCAGTGAGCAGTGAGTATTTCCGCTAGACATACAGCCATCGCCGTAAGTTTTCACTCAGCAGCTATGCTTCACTATGGGATATAATTTTGACCCATCATAACAAAGGTAATACTTGCTCAATCTTCACCAAAATGTCAGGAATTATTGTGAGGCAAAATAATGAATTAGTTGAAATTTAAGCATATAACAATGTATAATCAGTCATGGTCCTATATTGTCATTCACATGACAGTAATATTCATTAAGATGTCTGGATGTGTTGGGCACACACCAAATTAAACGTTCATGACAAAATTACAATTATTATCGTTTTCATAGCTATGTGTTTTTACCGAGGCTGGAAGCCTCGAGTCTTGCAATCGCCATCAGGCCAAGCCTATGGTTGTTGAAGACTCCACCTTTGCCATTCGATAACTCCGTTTACCTGCCACTTTCCACTTGTTAACTTCGTCCATGACCCTTATCATGCATAAAGTCGTAGTTACAGAGCTGTATTCTGTTCACATATGTTTATTTCTGACTGTCAAATAGCACACGAGGAGCTTGGAAAAACATCGGAGAAATGCTTCCTGTTTATTTCCTCTAGGTAACATGCCAGCTGTTTTCAATCAAGTTGAGTGATGCTGGGTTTCTGAAAAATACTCCAGATAACCTCAAGTGACCTTAAAAGTGTGGATTTACCCCTTATCCAGACGACTCTTGATGACACATTTTTGTGGTTTGCCCTCTGCCCTTTTATTGCTACTTTAATGTCTCCAGTGATGGAGACTCCAGATTTGGATTTGCAACTGTTTGTGGTTTTGTAATTGGTTGGCTTCTTCACAAATTTATAACGTTGCATTCGAGTTCTGAGTCAGCTGAGAAATATTCAAAGACAATGTGTTTTCTGAAGTTAACAAATAATAAGGGTCCTGGGTTCAAATCCAACTCTGGCCTGGCCCAATCCTTTTGACCGATGGTCATAAAACCCCAATCGTTATCCAGATAGATAGATAGATGACTGATGATTGGGGCTTTATGTCCTGTATTTATGCACTTGGTAGGTAATTAGGACAGGAAAAGGACATGGCAATGAGGTGAAGGATGATTGAAAAAGACGTCCAACATAGGCCCAGATGACCCAGCAAGAGCTGGATTCAAACCCTGGAGTCGGGACCCAGCGATTTGGCAGTCCAGTGCGCTACCACTAGACCTAAAACCTCCCCCCTGTATAGGTAGATCGATAAATTGACAAATAGATAGATAGATAGATCGATAGATAGAGCAATAGATAGAACGATAGGCAGAGCGATAGATAGATCAATAGATAGATGGTGGCATGGGACTTGCTCAGTTGGTGGCACTGGACTTGCTCAGTTGGTGGCACTCATGCCATCCTATGACTGTGTCTCAAGTTCAAATCCAGCTCTGGTCTGGTCACCTAAACCTATGTTAGACAGCGCTTTCATCTTTTGCATCATTACTGTATCCTCACCCTGTCCTAATTAATCTACCGAGTGCATAAATAAAGGATGTAGGGCCCCAGTCACCCATCCTAACTGATGGATATTGATGGATAGGTAGGTAGATAGTATTGTTGTAACTCCAGATCTTAGATCATTCTTGTTTGATGAAGGGGGGGGGTTTGCTCTACTTGCCCCCTCCCCCACCTCCCCCCCCCCCTACCACCTCCTGCATCAGCTGCATGACCTCTTATTTTTACACTGTTGATTTGAAAATAAAGATTCAATGACTGCCACTTAATTATGCATAAATAATAGTGTTGTGCCGATTCCCGAAATTTCAGTTCGGTTTCGGTTTCACCACTACATGCTACAACCGAGACTCGAACCGAAGTTCAATCTAACAACCGAGTGTTTCGGTTTTCGTCAAATATCTAATTTTATTGAGAAAACGACAAAATAATTAGCTAAATGTCGATCTGTTCACTCTCCCAGCCGAGCGCCATGTTGATGTATTGAATTTCTGGACCGGAAAACGATTTTGCGGACAGGGCGCTGAACTGTGGATCGCAAAATCGTGTTGTGCACATTGCGGACCACGTGAATTGGTCTGCAACCGAAACTCGAACCGAAACCGCGTTTTTTTCTTGGAAAAAACTGAAAACCGAACCGAACAAAAAATATCACAACCGCCCAACACTAATAAATAAATAGGAAAAGCAGCTCTAGTTTCTTCATTGTATTATGTAAGTTATAGTTTTACCAAAGGCAGATCTACCTTTGGTTTTACTTTATGCAATGTAACTCAAAACTAACTATGTAGTAAATATTCTACTTGGGGATTTTGAAAATCCAGATGTGACTCATGGAAAGGGGTTACCAAGGGACTGGGGCTATAACAGGTCATTTTGTGGTTTGTGGTTGAATTAACACCCCATTTGGGCAAGATTGTATTGCTCAACTTGAGCAGTTCTGAGCAGACCTGCCTAGGACTGGATCCTGTAACTTTGCAACAAGTAAACTTTTATCCCACCCTTTTCCTCAAGATTACATGACAAATTGTATGATCAAGAATAGAATAGATCAAAAATAGAATAGATCAAAGATAGAATAGATCAAGGATAGAATAGATCAAAGATAGAATAGATCAAAGATAGAATAGATCAAGGATAGAATAGATCAAGGATACAATAGATCAAGGACAGAATAGATAGAATAGATCAAAGAATAGATCATGGAATAGGTAGATGGATATATCGTATATAGCAAGTCAATAGGATTAAGGATAAATAGAATTGATAGATAATCAGCTAAATAGTAAAAAGAAAGACAACACTGAAAGCTGCCAAATCTAAGTCTATGCTAGATTGTTGATATTACATAATAATGCTAAGAAAAACAATAAAATGATCTGCATGTAGATTGATTGCTCACTGTTACATTATCAGTTGACAAAGATTATTTAATTTAATTTTGTTATGTTTTCTTGTTGTCTGTTTTGAAATGAAATTAATCACATGTTAGTACTTAAATTGAGCTTGTAAAGGCTTATAATTAACTATTCCATAACAATTATATATACAGGGAATATAACAGGAGCAAATTGAAGTTTTAAGACCCTTTTAAACATGAATTTGTCATGTCTTGTTAAATTCGAAACTAAATCATTGATAAGAAGCTGGACCCACTTGGCCTAATTTCCTGCTTCGACCATTGATGTTGAGACCATCATTGCACAGATTTTTGAAACCTCTCTTGGGCTCAATTCACCTTTGGCCGTTTCGCCAAGCGAATAATATGTAGATGGCAATGCCATTAGATTCGCGGAGCTCAAATGAAATGTTCTTATTTTGAAACCTTAAAACAACAGCACAATCAGTTGTGCCTAAATTAAGTAATACTATTCAAGTACAGTAAGAGCAATCAGCTTTTAACCTTCACACCTCAAATAAACTTCACACATCATTGCTGCCAAACAGGCTGCTAATAGTTCAGTCATTTTCCCTTGGTGTGGCACTGCAAGCATGATGCTACACTGGTGGCGACACCTGTCAGCAAAATAAGCTTTTTTCATGTAGACAACACAAACGAGCATAAAAATGTTTTCAAAACAGAACAGGATAGTTAAGCACCAAATGGAATTTTTTAGACACTACTGTGATATTGCAGGAGAAATTCAGGTATATTTAATTTTACCGAAACTAACTGTTCGATCAGGGACCAACTCCATCGCAGGTACAGGCTGTCCTTCATTCTCACTCCACTGACAGATTCAAAATTTATTGTGAGCTGTTGTTGTGCTAAGTTCGCTGACGCAACGCTCCGCGAATATTAATAAATTAATTGGCAAACATGTACAAATTTATTTAGGCTGGTATCTCTCTCCTGAAAGGACTTCTCATTGGCACTGGTTTGTGAGGGCGAGCTCCTCTATCTCACTAAGCCAGGACACTGGTCAGATCGTGGCCCAAATATTTTCATCACACTTGTAGGAAATTACTTTTTTGAAGCTGCTCGCAGGTGTTGTGTTTTGTTGCACAATTATTAACTCTGCGACCAGGAAATGGTCGTGCACTGTGCAGGATTTTCTGAAACAGAAAACATTTGTAGAAATAACTGGTAAAAGTAATCCAACTTAACCAGCATATGATATCCCTTGGACCTAAGAAAATGTGTTTGTAAAATTTCAATGGTGCAGACCTACGTATTTGTAAGTTGTGAGTGTTTAAAATAACTGCTGCAAAATAAGTGAGTACACCTAATGCAAAATATGCATGGGGGTGATCTAAAATTTTGCAAGTTGTACATATTAACCTCATTGAAATTGTGTAAAAAGTATATAATTATGAAATAGATCACATCCAGTGGAGTATTTAAGAGGGGCCATTGGGCATGGCCCCCCCCCCCGCCCCCAGGCCAAAAATTAACATGGAAGAGATAGGAAAAGCTGCGGAGCGCCCTCTATTCACCCCATGTAATGAACCCTTCCCCCACAGGCCATTTCTAGATACGCCCCTGATCACATCAACTTTATGTCACGAAAAGAGCAGGAAATTCCAATGGCCACTGTTGATGCCGTTGACCGGCAAACATTTTCAGAGATAGTTATCCCAAATCAACAATGCTATTTCAATGGAGAGAGAGATTCTTTTGCATCACAATTTGATGCACCCTCTGCCACTCGTAATGTGGCAGTAGAAATTGGCTGTCCTTAGCTACTAACTTAGTGGATGTGATGTAATTTACACTGACAATGCTATTTTCCAAAATAAAAATTTTCGCTGCCACTTATAAGCAATAATTACTCATTTCTCAGGTCATGCCAATGTCTCTTCTGCATTGGGTGTACTCACTTATTTGGTGGCACTTTTACCTTTTAATATTTGTCAGTTACAAATAATTGATTGCATGTTTACATGGACATTCTGCTAGGTCTAGGCTATATCATATCATGAACTTAGCGGAGTATTTCACTTGAGTGTGGAGCTCTGAGCAAATTAATCCAGGAGTCGCAGGGGTGTACTCGTTTGCTGGGGATACTGTAAGTGGTGGCTATAATATTGCTTATGTTTTAAATGTACTCACTTTGTTTATAGGTGGATGCAAAGCGTTGACGGAAAACCTGGGTAAAATAGCTGAACATGCTGAAGAAAGGTGTAGAAAATAGAATGAGTGGATAGACAACAAAATGATTGGATATACTTGGGTGGAAAGAAATGACTAGAAATGGATGCATAAAATGGATATAAGTGAGTGAATAGAATTAGCAGCTAGAAAGGGTGGGGGGGGAGTTAGGAATGGATGGATAGAAAGGAATAGAAGTGGGTTAGGTCAATTAACATGGATAGAACTAAGTGCAAAGAATTGGTTGGTCAAAATGGGCGACATAAATGGCTGCTTAGAAAGGAATATATTTCTGAAATTGGTGGATAAAAATGGATAGAACTGAGTGAATAGAATTAGTTGGTTGAAATGGGTGACAGAAATGGATAGATAGAAAGGAATTGATACGATAGATAGAACTTGATGTTGTCAGTGGCAATGCTATAAGGGGGGGAGGAGGCATGTTCCACCCACTTTGCCCCTGTATAAACCCCTCCAGGTGCCCCATTCCTGCCCCCCCCCCCCGGAGTTTAAATGCGATGTCATGCACTGGTAGCAGAGCTATATTTGTCTATCTCATGCACTCCATTCTAGTTCTATGGGTGAGGGGTCAATTTCCGACTCTGACTCTCGACTACGACTCCAAAACTATTTTTTGGACTCCTGACTTGTCGAAAAAGTCCTCAGACATGTAACTCTGACTCAAGCAACCCTTGTGAGCGACCAGAATTAGCTTTCGAGGACTGCACTTCCCATTTCTATCTATCTTTCCGACTATTTATCTATTTGACAATATGTAATTCCATCTTGAAAGCCCTGGAACGCAACATTTCAAAAAATACTTTCAAACATTATATTTGAATCATGATTTTCTCTTTCAGACGACATTGGTCTTTCTATTACTCGAGTCCATCACGCCAACGAAGAACCAACCCTGGTTAAAGGATACCAGGAGCCTGGTTCATATGTCCGACCAATTGCTTATCCTGCTTACAGAGAAAAGTTTGATGAACTCATGCGAGCGATGACCTGCGAACAGAGGATTAAATTTGAGTGTATGAATGCGAGGCTTCTGTCTGACGCAGGTTTGTGTTTGCTTATTAGCTATTACCATATTTCTTTGGTTAAAATTAAAGTGAGGGCCTACCTGATCACAAAAGACAAGTGCACAAACTGGAGTGATGTTGGGAAAAAAGCAATTTAAAAATCAAGCTACTGCCTCAAATCATGGCTGTTGGTTGAACATGCATTAAATAAATACGTACCACAGCCCTGAATACTATGGTATTTGAAGATATTTATGGACCTAAGGACCTGTTGCAACCACTGTTGCAAAGAAATTTGCATTATATTCTTAAATACTACTTCACAGCTGAATTGAAATTCAATCTTGCGAAAAAGGATGATTCTCCAAGAATACAGACCAAGAAGTATATAAATACCCCTGTACGACCCAAACTTTGACTCTTTTTGTAATGAAAGTAATACTATTGTATCGATTCTGTAATATCCTTCACAATCTCTTCATATCTTTGCAAACAGGAGGCTCGGACCCAAATAAGCCGTCATGGGGCTGGTGGGTCGGCCGAACCAACTTGAACATGCGCATCTTCCAGTCATTGTGTTGAGCTTCGGATCGATATAGCCGTAAAGTTGCTGCAGAGGTGTAAAACACAAAACACAAACAAGTTGAGCTATGGAGACATGGGAACATTCGCAGAGACCAACAAGTGGGGTAAACATACCCTCGGACCTCTACGCTGCACTGGAGACAGTAAGTGTGTTGTAACAGTTAATGATGAAGTAAACTTTAGAAGGTCTTTTCAGTGTTTTACAAGTTCTTCTAAATTTTTACGCGATCAGTTTTTCGCAAAAATATTGAAGACACTGTCTCAGAGTAAATTTTTCAAATCCTAGGAATCTAAGAAAATGTATGAGAATTCTGACTGCATCTACATTTTGTCCTGTCCAACATGCGAACTAATGGTTGCTCTGCATCTAGAACTCACAGCATAGAAAGAGTAATATGTTTGCCACATTTTTACCCTGGGTCCCCCCAGGGTAATTTTATCTAAAAACCAGTTTGAGAGATTTTTGGAAAAAAGTTTTCCCAGCCTTAATACAGGTGTGGATGTGGTCAAGTGTGTCATTTTGTGTTCATATAGAGGTGAACTAAAATGCGTTGTGGAATTCAGGATGGTTTGTTGTGGTTTTTTTTTTTTTTTTTTAAATTTGAAAAAAAAAATATATATATAATTTTTTTTTAGTAGTTTGTTGTGTAAAAGATCGTTTCAGTCTTGAGGGGCTGTTTTCAAGCTGACTTTGCATGATAATGTCGCCCACGTGACGATCGTCCATGCGATTCAAGGAAGGCCTATAATGCATAAATTAGGCAATTGCTTTTTGCAGTGCATATATTCTCAGAAGCAGTCTAACAACGCTAATTGCAATTCTGCAAGTTCTAAAGCGTTTTTGCACCCTCAGTTTACCAAATTGCCATTGAGAAACAGCACTCGAAATCAATCTGACAGGTGTCAAAGTTGATTGCACTTCGCAGGGCAGTGCTACTTTGATCTTGTATCCACGGATCTTATGCTTAATTGCTAATTCCCAACAGAACCCAGGGTTTGAATCCTCGGATTCTTGTTTGCACTATTGGCCGTTTTTGCCGGTTTTGAGTTTGACAACTTTGACAGCTTGTTTCAAGTTTGTTAACTATGTGACGCAACCAATCTAATACACAACAACTTAGTGCCAAGCTATTCTGATTTTTGCATATTATATGTGACGTGACAAACTGTAATAAGACTTCCAAAGATTTTCAATATTAAATCATTTTATCCTTCACAAGTCATATTCCTACATTCTGTGATCAACTATTACAAAGTAGTACCTTCAATTGAGCATACCTCATTCCTCTAGCTTGTATCTTATCAACTGGGGGGAGGGTTGGTCTAGTGGTAGCGTGCTGGACTGCCAATCGCTGGGTCCAGAGTTCGAATCCAGCTCTTGCCGGGTCACCTTGGCCTATGTTGGACGGCTGTTTCAATCATCCTTTGCCTCATTGCCGTGTCCTCCTCCTAGTGGATTTGACAAGTATTTCTTATCCTATCTATTTCAGGGGCGGCTGTGGATTATAACTTATAAGGATGGTTTCGTGGGCTGCATCAGGTCTCTGATGGTGAACGGCAAGATCCTAGACTTGCGAGGGAAAGCGGAACGAGGAGAGGTGACGTATAATAAATAAATAGTATAATATTAAGTACTTTTATAGCGCCAATTCCAGTAAACTGCTCGTTGGCACTTGGTTAGATTAGCTGATATCTCTGTAGAATTTTGCATAAAGATATGTTTTCAGTCGCTTCTTGAAGTTATCCAGTGTCCTTGATTTTCGCACATTTTCAGGTAAGCCATTCCACAGTATCGGTGATGAAAAGGAAAAGGCTCTATCCTCAAACTTGTTTTGATTTTGTGTGGCAGGTACCTCTAACAGCATTTTGCCATTGCTGCGGAGGTTCAGGTCATTTTCAGGTTTTTGTTGAATTAGGCTTTTGAGGTACTGAGGTGCTTGATTATTGACAGCTTTCCATGTGGTTGTCATTACTTTGAATTGGATCCTGGCAGGGATAGGAAGCCAGTGTAACTCTTTTCTGTGAAGACTAACTTTATCTTGTCTTTTTAGCCCTTCAATCAGTTGCACAGCGGAGTTTTGCGCCACCTGGAGTTTATTTATCACTTGTTTTGACAAACCATAGAGCAATCCATATCCATAGTCTAAATAAGGTGTGACTGATGCATTGACAGCTGTTTTGATTGACTCTTTTTTCAGTGACTTACGCAGTTTTGAGATGTTACGAAGGTTAAAATACGCGTTTTGACACATTTTGTTCACTTGTTTATGCATTGACATGTGTTTATCAAAGAATAGACATAAATTTCTGGCATGATCCGTCGCCTTGATTTCAACATTGTCCACACTGATTGACGACATGAGAAGTTTCTTGAGTTAAAATGTTGAGCCAATGAGAAGTAACTCCGTCTTTTCACCATTGTCACAGAGTTTGTTTTCGTGAAGAAAATTGCATATTTCCGTGATGCATTTTTCCATTTTTTTCGTTGCATTTTCTTCTTCAAGAAAAGTTGGCTTGAAGGAAAGGATCAGTTGTTCATCATCGGCATACTTTTGATCATCAACCTCATTTTCTTCCGCCACCTGACTTATTGGAGCAATGTAGGAATTGAATAAAATCGGACCAAGTTTTGATCCTTGAGGGACGCCAGGGTGAGGAGTTCACTTAGTTGGGAGTGCACTGAGCTTCCAATCACAGGGTCCCAGATTCAATTCCAGCTCTTTTAGGGTTACCTGGACCTATGTTGGACAACATTTTCAATCCTCCTTGTTTGTCCTCCTCCTGTCCTAATTACTAATTAGCCTACCTGGCTACCATAGTTCATAAATACAGGATGTAAAGCCCCAAATAAGTTTAATCATCCATCCATCCATGTTGGTTGCACAGACTATTCAAACTTTAATGCTAGGTTATTCAATTTATTCAAAGCATTGAAATTAATTTCTATATTTTTACAGAGGTAGGAGTCAACCTCCAACCCGAAGAGATGATTCGCTACGAGTTTGACGAAGGAAGCGGAAATATCGCCACTGATGAGGAAACGATCATCATTGGATTCTCCACTCAGTTGAAGAGAGGAATCCTGCTCCAGATTACGAACGGAAATTATCACACCCAGGAGTACATTTCAGTCGAGATGAATAATAACGGTAAGTGTTGAGTCAGATGCAGATATATGTTGGACAGCAGTTGCAGTCATCCTACATCTCATTACTGTGTCCTCCGAGGTTCCTCCTGTCCTAATAAGCTAACCAAGTGCATAAATTCAGGTCGTAAAGCCACAATCACTGGGGCCAGGGTTCAAATCCAACTTGCCGGGTCACCTGGGCCTACAGTGGGTTGCAGAAGTATACACCCCCCTGGAGTGGTCTTCAATTTTCTGTCATATCTTCCTTCAGAAATGCATCATCAATCCCATACTTCTGCATGCTCATACTAACCTGTCGTGTAACCTATATTCACCATAAAATTCTGGATGGTAACTCATGGAAGGGTAGAAAAAATTAAACTAGTAAAAGTTAGTGTTGCGAAAGTATACACCCCTTGTAAGTTGTTGATGTTTTTTTCAGTGATAATAATGCTGTTTTGACCTGAAAAAGTAAAATGATGACATAAATAGTTGATCGATGATTGGTTTTAACATTTTTGATTGTTTTACCCAATTTCTGTAACTTCTGTGGTCAACTGTGGATGGACAATATCACGAAATCAACCTGCTGTAAATAAAAATTGTAAAAAATTCAATATAAAAAATAAAACATATTTAACCAGGTTGATAAGCTGCATTTGAGAAGTTAAGAGGTTGAAAGGGGAAACAAAAATATTTTGAGCCCCAATTACACATCAGCATCCCCCACAGCAGTGTCAGAATGAACTGACATTAACACCTGACAAAAGGTGTTGGGATACTCTTTCCTTAGGACACCCCCAAAAAAGCAAGAAAAGGGCAGGATAGGCAGGGACACACCCTAATACAATCTAGAAAAACTTTCGGTTCAGTATCTGCAACAGAAGTTGAAAATACATATGGTCACAGGAGCCTGCGGCGATGCTTAAGTTTTGGCCCTCTCCCATTTGATGTCTTGTGTCTTAAAATATGTCTTTTCAATAAAGCCATCATTCCTGCATGGCTCTATTTGCTTTGAATATAAAGGAGGTGCGATTTGACAATGCTCAATCAAGTTTAAGTGATATTTTTAGTCGTCACCCAATTTGTGATAAAATATGAAAATTATCAAAAAACTTGATCATACTCATTTATTAGTTATATCAAAGATATCAAACTGGAAAGTGTCTTGGGTTCTATCAGGGTAGGTATACACCTGTCCAGCACATTTCCTTGATATTGTCTCATTTATCTGAGAAGCTGGTTCCAAATTTGTATGACAGCTGAAAAGGGCACCTGGAATACATATTTTGGACCAGTCTACACAAGGAGGAACTTTCTATAAAATTACTTAAAACAGCACTAACTGCTTAAACAATATAGATAATCATTCACATAATGCTCTCTTGGACTTCCAGAAGCTGGAAACTTTCTATAGCTGCATACAATCTCACTACATGAAGGGGGTGTATACTTTCGCAACACTAATTTTCACTGAATTAATTTTTTCTGCTCGTCCATGACTTTTCACCCAGAATTTTATGGTGAATATAGGTTACACGAGAGGTTAGTATGAGCATGTAGAAGTATTGGATTGATTATGTATTTCTGAAGGAAGATATGACAGAAAATTGAAGACCACTCCAGGGGGGTGTATACTTCTGCAACCCATTGTATGTTGGATGGCTGTTTCAATCATTGTCCACCTCATTGCTATGTCCTCCTGTCCTAATTAGCTTACCAAGTGCATAATTACAGGACATAAACCACAATCATACATCTATCCAAGTTATAAAACCCTAGACTAAGCTTAGAGCTAATGTGGGTTCACCATAAATTACGGTGGGAGTGGGGATTAGCTCAGTGGTAGCATGATTGGCTGCCAGTCGCTGGGTCCAGGGTTCGAAGCCAGCTCTTGCCAGATCGCCAGGGTCTATGATGGACGACAGCTACAATCATCCTTCGCCCCTTTGCCTTTTCCTCCTCCTTTCCTAATTTGCCTACTGAGTGCAAAGATACAAGACGTAAAGCCACAACCATACATCTATCCCAGTTATAAAACCCTAGACTAAGCTTAGAGCTACTGTAGTTTCGCCCTGAATTACTTATCTTTTCCTTTCTTAGGTGGAGTAAAAACTCGTAATGCTGGCTGGGAGATCTGACCCCAAGAAGTGAATAACGACGTTGATAACGTGGATCTTGCCAATGGACAACAGCATGTCGTCACTGTAAAGAGATTCGACAGAGGAAGATCTATATCTTTGGCCGTAAGTTACATTAATTCTAGTGTGTTCTTTGTTTGAGGAGAAAATTTGATCGAGAAAATGATTGTTCTAAAGTTTATTTGAAAGTTGTCAGTTCAGAAAAACTATGTAGGGTCTCTCAGACAATAAAGATCAATGACTCTAATAAGTCACCTGACAGACCTGACAGAGTGTAAGTAAATAATCACTTTTCAGACTCAGAAATATCTTAAGATGCAAGTAAATTATTCCCAAGCACGTTTATAAGATATTTACTCCAAATATGGTTTACTAGTAAAGCCCATTGAAAGCACAGACACTAATAAGGGAATTAACAGGTGAATGGACATGCATTTTGATGGGATGTTGATGAAAAGTTGTTAGTGAAGTACAGTATTTCTATTAGATTAAGAGGGCATAACATTAGAAATGAGACAGTGACAATCAAGCGGTCGGTAGACTTTGTAAACAGGGAGTTATTGGCCAGAAAAGATGATGCTCCTACATTTTGACAGTGCTGCCATCTGGCATAACATTTGTGGGGCGAAACATTTCTGACCCAGCAGGTGATTTGCATAAGCGGAGCTGTGGTGGAGACAGAGCGAAGTACGTTTGATGTTACAAACTGCAATAAACAGCAAAGAAAACAGCAATTAATGATGTCATCAGAAGAAGAAAAGGGTGAAAGAAGGGTAGGTGAAGGGTGTAGGGGAAGGACAGGCCTGTGGAGGTAGCTTTCCTTGGACAACTATCGTATGACCTGGGATGACCTCATTTGCATGTCATTAGCATATTTAGTTTGAATGTATATATAGATATATAGATATAGCGCCAGTTCCAAAATGAATTTGCTCACCGATGCTTATTGATAGATGGATGTGGTTATTGCAGTCCTCTAAGCCCAGTTGTGAGTGCTCACGAGGGTTGATTGATGAGATGGGAGCGAGAGCAGGAGTCCTCAACATGTTACACATTTACCCTATGTGAGGAATCTTTTATTTGTCCAGCATAGACACTGATACAAGGGATAGAAGCCATGGGAATTGGACATCTGCCATCTCAGAGAAATGCAGGCCTTCCTCTGCAAAGAAGTCATTGAAATCAATTTGTGCCGGGGCTTTGGAGTCGGGTAGTAAGTGAACCGACTCCTGACTCCCGACTCTTTTGGCTTTCTGAGAAACGCCTCGGACACCTACTCCTTAACCATGTTAACTCCGACTCCCAACTCCGCTTATCAACATTGTTGTACCTTGATATTACATGACTAACAGGAAGGCAAAATTAATTCTAAGAAGTTTTCATAGGATTCTGTACAAGAACGCTTGTTAAGGAAGTTTTGTGTAAAATTTGAGATACATTTCACATTTTGAAAATTGTGTTTTTGTAAATTATATTGTTAAATTTAGGAGTAAGGAATCACCAATTTAATTTTCGACACTACTTGAAACGTAACTAAATTGATTCTCTTCTTCTAGATTAATGACTATCCTCCCGAGATCTTGAACTTCCCTAATCTGGACCCAAGTACCGACACCAAGTTAGACAATCCAAAATACATATACTTCGGAAGGAATGAGACTACCCCAGCCAGTCAAGGGTTCAAAGGTTGTCGCAGTTTGATAATCTCTTCCCCCTGAGAAAGGTATTCCATGATCCTCGCCCCAGCTACATTACATTCCAGCCTTCAAGTGAGTCTTGTCGCCATGACAACAATTTTTTCTTTCTGATCATTTCAAATTTGTGATGCGGAATTAGAAATATCTTGTTGATGAACTTGGAAAACTTCAGGTGTTGACATTCCTAAATTGATTGGTATTTTGTCAATATCATATTTATGAACTATTTTTATGATCTTATTATTTTGTTGCGAATAATTCATAAATGATTAATAACATTCGTTTTTCAAATTTTTTAAAAAGTATGCCGAAAAAAAAAGTTATGACGCATATGTTCTGATCAGTGTTATCATGTGTGTGTAAATATTTTATCAAACTGGTTTGTAACTATTTCTCTATTGTTTACCATAGTTGATTCCTCAGTATCATGGACTTGGTGAAACTTGAAAAACTTAAAAAAAACTCTTGATTTGTGACCTATACATTTTTTTTTGTATTAATATTTTCCATTAATTGTGTGATGTTGTCATCTTTTCGTGCCATTTTACATGATAGTTATACAGTCAGCACAGAAATTATTTGCACGCTTTGATTTTGCATCATATTTCGCAGAAAAATGTTAGTATGATAAAAAGTACTGCCCTATGTTTTAGAGCAGTGTTAGTGGGTTAGGTTCCCATGCATTTCATTTTTTACCAAAATTCATTTTCTTGGAAAATGTGAAAAAACTGAATTTTGAAAACCAAAAAATATTTGCACGCTTCAGCCAACTGCCAGAAACTGAATTTTTAGCCTGGCTCACCAGGCTAATTCAGGTGTAATGGTCTGAAAATATTGTCTGTCAACTCTACTGTTCAATAACTATAGGTTCAATATATCTGTTTTTGTGTTTTATTGGTTTGTTAGGGTAGCTAGATGTATGGAAATTACTTTTTTTTTTTCAATTTGAAAAATTTTTTTTTTCCCAAAATTTTTTTTTTCCAAGATTTGAAAAAAAAAAAAAAAAATTCAACTTTTTTTCAATTACCCAATTTTTTTTTTTTTTTCAAAAAGAGGAAGTCAGGCAACTTCTCTTTTTCAAATTTAAAAATTTTTTGTGCCAAGATTTACAATTTTTTTTCCTAAATTAAAAAAAAACTATTTTTTTTTCCAAATTTTTTTCAATTTCGCCATTTTTTTCAAAGGAGGAAATTGGGTGACTTCACGATTTGAAAAAGTCGTACACATTCTTTTCGTGGTTATTTGGATATTATTTTGTACATGGAACAACTACAATAACAACACTTCACTTGCCGCAATTCAGAACCACCTTTCTCTGCCATTTCCAAACCATAAAGTAGACTTAACTATTTCACCAGCATTGCTACATATTTTGCCGTCATCACTGCCACTTGAGCCAGGCTTTGAATCCGCGGATTCTTGTTTTTCTTTGGAACTACTGTTGTTTATGGTATATTTAGCTCATCTACATCAATCAGACATTATTTGGGGTTCACAGGTACTAACATTTTTCTGTGAAATATGATGCAAAATCAAAGAGTGCAAATAATTTCTGTGCTGACTGTAGTGTACACATTTGCATTATTTGTTGTATGTGAATGTTTTTAACAATTATTTATTCGTTTTCCTCTAAAGCATTTAACGAATCCATCAGGGAGGACGTGTGGATTTGAAGAAGTTACCTACGCCCCAGAACCTGCGGAGTACCGTCCGATACCCATCCCCGACCCCAATGCCACCGTCCCAACTTGTATCGGACGGGAGGAGGGTCTGGATCAGGGCGAACAAGCTCTTTTAGGAGGTAACCATAGCAACCACCTTGGCAACTGTAAAGGCATTAAAATAAAGTGTTAAAGTGTTATTTTTGGCTCCTTGGCAATGGTCATGGCAACCGCTACTAACCTCAACAACTTTACAAGATGGCTGCCATTGCAACTGTCGTGGCAGCTGTCTCCATGGCAACCATCTCCTTGGCAACTTATATCTCCATAGCAAATACTGCTTGCTTATTGTTACTAACATAACTCTTCTTAAATTTTAGGTTTAAGTCTTTGGTGATGGTGTTTGCTTTTCTTACTAATCTGATCTTCTGGTTTCTCACATGACATCTGGGTAAAAAACTGGACAAAAATCCATAGATTTTAGGCCAAACTTGTGTGTAATCTCGTAATCTCCTTAATTTGATAAGGGCTATTCCATTTAAAACTGGGGGGGGGGGAGGGCGGTCGGGCCCGTTTATTTTTCGTATGATGTATGTACGGGTGAGCGATAATAAGATGTAGATGCTAGGGGGGCACTCACGGAATTCACTTTAGATGTAATAATGAAAATTTTTATTAGATGTATGTACGGGGGGTGAAAAAATCGAAGTTAATGAATGGGGGGTAAAAAAAAAATCTTTTTAGATGCATGGGGGGTCAAAATCGTCGCCCGACCGCCCCCCCGACTTTTAAATGGAATAACCCTTATCAATAATATAATTATATTAATAATAATGTCAATATTTATAAGTAGAGTTACGGCACACATACCCTCATAAAATTTTCAGGGAAATTGGATTGTCACTCAAAACCAAAAATTCCACAAAAAATTATTACTTACGACAATTATGAATTGTTGCATTTAGGGGTTTTATAATAATAATAAAAGATTTAATTGACAAGTAGCATCTCAAAAGGGCTATGTATTACATATGTAATATATTATAACTTATTATATTTCCAGAGGTACTTGTATAAAGGGTCTTGTGGTGGCCTCGCAAATGCGTTATTGGAGACACAGGAGGGGTTCCTGACGTACAAGTGCTCTCAAGATCACCTTGAGTTGTTCTTCAACGCTGTGCGTCGAACGAGTATGTGTCTATTCTTGAAGTTAAATAACTTTTTCTTTCATCTGTTCAATGTTATTTGGATATGACAATTTTGTAATGCAATTTAATTAATGTATAATTATTAATTATGTTTTCTCTTCAGGTGGTTGGAACAACAACCCAACAGCCATAGTGTTCATTGCGTCATTCAGAAAAATTCTGACACACTGTGGTGCCATGAAGGTTAGTATGTACAACCATTGAGAAAAACTTCAGAGCAATTTGTAACTAGTATGAGCATTGAAAAGGCTTCAGCCTATGGGCCACGGATTCACTCAAATTTAGAGAAATGATCTTGCTGTGAATCATTGACGAATTGTAAACATCGTAATGATTTCACATTTATAAAATACAAGACCAGGAGTCCAAGCGATAATGTTTCTTAATTCTGAAATTACCAAAATTTAATCAAAATGTGTCATGCTCGGAGAACAAACTCAATTTTCACTTCTTCTGTACCTGCGTTCGAGTTTTCAACATCAACCAGAAGCTGACTTCTTGTCCTAGTGTATTAATTCATGCAGTGGCGGCTCCCCCCCCCCCAAGGATGCCCCCCCCCCCCCAAGGATCCAGTGTCTGGATCCGCCACTGTCCTGCCAAATAATTATGCAATGTCGATGATGCCAAAGTTTGCCAGCCAAACCTAAACTTCCCTTCGCACCACTGTTTCTCTTTCTTGTGTTGATGAGAAATAATCAATAATTTTATTTCATCGCACTTTAAATGTATGCAAATATAATGATAACATTTCAGGTTTCCCGCCATGGAAATTGTGTTGTCGTGGATGATACGGAGCTAGTACGTGCATCGTTAGCCACCTACATTGGCCCTGTAGTGGAAACAGCTGAAGAAAGTGATGTGTTTGTTGATGACGTGGAATCCACCTCCGAAGAGTGGTTGGGCCCGAACATGGATGACGATCATGTGTATGCCGCACAGCGGCTGGAGCCGCTGGTTGAAAACTTTGTGGTGTATGTGATAGTAGGTACAGAATTGTTAATTGCACTATGATTGTGTGATAATCTGAATGATATTAATTGTGTTTGTCCATTAATCCTTAACCAATTGGTTTATATGACTATTACATTACATAGGACTTGTATTTCTTTTTGCTCTAGTTTGGGCCTTAATAAATTGCAATTTCATTTACGTTCAATGACATGGAGAGACCTATTCACAATTTGTAACTTTGGATGTTGAATAGTGTACACCAGGCATTATGCATTGTACCTCTTATCATGTTTATCACTACTCTATCCTTATTTTCGAATTCCAATTTCAGGGTGGGTGGTTCGCAGAGCCCTAGGAAAGATCAAGTGCGACGAGTGCAAGTTGATTCTCGTTAGTAATGCTTTGTGTGAAAGCGGCACGGAGCTGTCGACTCATCTGTTGAGATTCCGTCGGATGGGCCTTGTGTGCCCCTCAAGTAGCGTGGTGACAATCTTGACATCTGCGGAGAAGAAAATTCGACTGTAATCTGCCACAAACGACATAACAAACGTATCCGTTTTGAAGGTACAGTGCAGCGTTCTGGCCAGCATTTGTGGCACGAATGTCTTTTCAAGGGAAGACACGAAAAAGAGACAAGAGAAGGTTTTGACAATCACTACATCTGCCTGTGCAGGGAGCTCATCAAGACGTACACCAATCTTAGGATTCACCACCTTGTTAAACTGAATAATGTCAACAAGCGTGGACATATCGTGCGTCACAATTATGTCAAAACAATTAAATTTAAAGGCCAGTGATTTGGCAAGGCGATGCCAAACTGTATACATGTATTTATGCCCTTTGGTAAACTAGTGTTTTACGCCAAGTGTAATTCTTTGGCTACTCTCTCAACTTAAGGACTGTTATAAAATTTTTAGACAGATTGCAAATAGTAGCATATATATATATAATTTTAACTTAGCAGGGGATTTCGTACCAAGGGTGATCGATATAGCCCATTAAGGTGCTGCAGAGACGTAAAGCACAAACACACAGTCGTACCAAGTGTGAATGTTATGTAGCTTTACTCAGCAGAGGGCAATGATAATTTGGTTGAAGTGAATTTTAGGAAATCTTTGAGGAGTTACCAAATCTGATTAATATGATTATTATACATGGTGTTAGTACTTCAGATATGCTTACTGGAACTTTGATTCCAATACCTAAGAATAAACGTATTAATTGTAATACTTCGGATCATTTCAGGGGTATTGTGTGTAAAATTATAGAATTATTTATTCTTGATAAAGAGGGTTCACATTTATGCTCATAGCATTAGACGCCAGTAAGGCCTTTGATAGGGTAGAATTTTGTAAACTTTTTGAGATTTTGATCGAAAGAGACTGTGATCCACTATATGTTAGACGTTTAATGAACATGTATGTTAAGCAGAATATGCAAGTCAATTTCAATAATAATTTTTCTGCATCTTTTGGTGTCACAAATGGGGTTAAGCAAGGTGGGATTTTGTCCCCAGTCTTATTCAGTTGTTACATCGATAAATTACTTAGCACATTGAGTGAACAGAATTTTGGTTGTCAAGTTGGAGATTGTTATACAGGTTGCATAGGTTACGCAGATGATGTTGTCTTGCTTGCTCCTACTATTTCTGCTTTAAAGTGTCAGATTGGTATGGCTGAGCAGTTTGCTGTGGAACATTGTATAAAATTCAATGGCAAGAAGAGTCAAATTATCTGTTTTGGTAAAAACTGTAATGACCGTATTAATATTAATGTCAAGGTCGGTGGTGAACAAATTAAGGTAGTTGATAATTTGGTTTATTAGGGACATCATATTGTATGTAATAGAAATGATTCATTAACTGGTCATATTAGACAAGACTTTGCTTGTAAAATTAATGGTGTATTAGCAGATTTTTAATGGAGGTGTGTTTACACACCGCCATTTATGTAGTTGGGTGAGAAAGGGGGCTAAGAGAGTGGGTGAGAGAGGCAAACTTTAGGCGGGAAATTCTAAATAGGAGAAGAAAATCTGAAATTACTCTTTGCATGTTTTAAATTTTCTCCAAATTGCTAAATTCACCAAAACTAGAGATGCAGGGCTGTTATTTGAGCTCATTTGTGTTGACCTGAAGTCTAAGTGCTCCTTTTATTAGTTTTTTTTGTTTGGTGTTTGCTTGTTTGCTGTTTACTGTTTGCCTTCCACCATTTTGAAAATTATGTGTATTGTGTTTTGAGTATGCAAATGAGCTGTCCACCATTTTGAAAATTATGTGTATTGTGTTTTGTGTATGCAAATGAGCTGACCTGGTGACATTAGGATGTGTATTGGTCAGTTTTCTGAGATGATATGTCAATAGTTACATAAATTTACAACTAGGGCTATTTCAGTCAGATATATATGGATGGGTAAATTGATTCATAGATAGATAGATAGATTGATAGACAGATAGATAGATAGATAGATAGATAGATAGATAGATAGATAGATAGACAAGGTGGATTTCATGGAAAATAGATAATATAGATCAAATAGATAGAATGCACAGAACAGTTAGATTACGCAGATTTATCAAAAGGGTTTAGTAAGCCACGCAATAGGTTGCAATTTGGTACATGTACTTGAAATAATTTATTCCAAGGTCCAAAATTTCTGGGTAGGGTCAGCAAGTTGTAGCACACTGGGTTGCCAATTGCTGCCTGACTCGCTGGGTCCTGGACTCCTGGGTCTGCAGTCTCATTGTCTGGGAAATTACTGTCATATGAGGACGATTGTAATTTCAGCTAAGTCCTGGCCCTGACAGGATGATTGAGTGTGTGGGGTTGATCAGCTGGGTATCAGAAGAAAGTCTGATCTCTGTGCAGCTATCCTCATCACACAGCAACATGACAGTAGCGAGACTTATTCTATCCAATTTTGAGAAGTAGTGCAAAGTCATCAGCAGCTGATGACAGTTCCCTAATTTCTCTGGAGCCTTCGGGTTCTTTGCCTAATTATGTAATGGATAGGTTTGCCAAAATATATAGAGTTAGTTGATACTGTGATATGACTTTATGCCAAGTTTGGAAGTGATAGAAGCAGCAGATATTTTCAAATAGCCTGCCAAAGATGATTTTTGCCAAAGTCATGGCTGGGCTTGACACTTTGAGAGGGTCTTTGGAGGGTGATGACAGTGCTAAGGTGAGTGCCATGTGAGGCTGAAGACATTGCTCTCTTGGTCTGATTAACGTTCTCGCCGGGTCACCTTGGACAGCAGTTTCAATCGTCCTTTGCCTCATTACTATGTCTTTCGCCTCTCCTAATTAGCTTACGATGTACATAAATACAGGATGTATAGCCCCAATCATCTGTCCATCTTCCCAAAATATCCATGCCAATCCGACATGAGATTTCACCTCAAGTCTGGATTGATAGATTTATTGATCCAGTTGGTCAATTTGGCAGTCTATAAGTTAGCTGACAGTGGTAGGAGGATTGACAGTTGTATAGAGCAGCATGTTAGTAAGTAAGATCGTTATTGACATGATAGTAGGAAACTATATAAGCACTGTAAGCATGTATTAAGATAAATATAGTGAGTTTCTGTGGCAGCTGGGGGGCCAAGAGTTGTCAGTCCAAAATCCTGATAGTCTTTGCATGCCTCAGTTCAAACCTGGGGCAGCCAAATTAGGATATTTTCAGTAGAATTTCAAGATCAAAATCCCAGATGGGTATAATTCAGATGAGATGTTAAATTGGTGCTCTTTTGGTCATTTTCAAATATGGTTAATGTGCAACATGTAGAGGACTCGTGTTCTATCTCCCATTGATTAACCATTGTAAGCAACCAATGCTCTTAAAGGGCAGCACTTGTGCATATCAGCCATATCTATCTGTCAATCTATCTATATCTATCTATCTGTCTATATATCTATATATCTATATATATATATATATATATATATATATATATATATCTGAATAGTTTTAGCAGCGCAGGCCAAATCGTCTGCTGGATTCATGGTATATGAACTTAAGACACAATATCACCTCCATTTTGAACCCCTGGGTTCTTGTTCCAATATATCATCTAATGTTAAGCATAGTTTAGTAGAGAAATATTGTTTGTAACTATATGGTATTAATTTCTGTGACTTTTCTAATGTTGACAAAATGGAATTGGTATATAAGCAATGGCGTAAATCAGTACGGCGTATATGGGGTTTACAGCCTCGGGCACACAGTAGATATCTGCCTTTTATATATGATGGTTAACAGCTCGATTTAGTTATTATGAAAAGATTTCTTAATTTTTACAAGTTGGGCTTGCTGAGCAAAAATCCTGTCGTAGCCTTAATTTTTCAGAATGCTGCATATTGTTACTCTAGGATAGGGAGGAATCTGAAATTCTTGTTGGCGAGTGATAGTTAGTATTAATCGCAACATTATTGTTAATTTTGATACTGAAATGGTGCTCTCTAATGCCAGATGTTATTGGTGAAAGAGTATTTCCGACGAGGATCTGAGAATTGTTTGTCAACTTAAAGAATTAATAGAATATAGAGATGGCCATTGTGGGCCACTCAAACCTGATGAATGTCAGGCTGTGATTAATGATCTTGCAGTTAGTTAACCTTATTTTATTTTGTGCTACTTGTTTTATTTTATTTTATTTTTTTTTGTAAATTCTCCATTGTTTTTATTACTCTTCTTTATGTTTGATGTATCTTTTTTTGATGCGAAATAAAATATATATATAAGTTCTGTTGTTATCAATAATGTGAATGTGACTTTATGCAGTGTATACATGAATGAATAAACTGTTTATGTCTTGATTGGTTTGAAACGCACTTTGTGGGCCAAACTGTTGACAAGGATGCCAATGTCGACATCACATCCTTTGTCACACTGGAAAGTTAATATTGGCGGAATTTTCCAATAAATGTGTATTAATATACCAAATTATTTGCATTTTCACAGCAAATCTGTCAACGCTTTGGTATTTATTCACTTTATACAAACTAACATTCATGTGTTGAATTCAAGTTGGACTAGTTGTGGATCAGCTGGCTTGATAGTTTGATGTAAAAGGCGGAGTTTGCAGAAGATGCCAAATGGTAATGGCTGCTATTTTATTTGAAATCTGGAATGTGCAACCCCCACCTTTCGATCTGCCATTGCTAGGAGTCTTGTTGCCTGCGAGTTCTGCACCAGTTCAATACTGGAAAGTTCTATCACTAAGATTTGTCTGAATAACTAGGCAAGAAGTTTTTTTTAAGAATATATATGTGGACTGCAGGCTATGGGCTAATATGCCAGTAATGATCTTAATTTAATTCTGTCAGGGGAAAAGTAGGCCTAAACAAAAGATTTGAGTGCCCCAAGATATGGAAAAATAGCGGAAGTGGATCAAGAATGGGGTGTTCAACCCCGCCCCCTTGGGCCTGTCCCACATTTTCTGGACCCGCCCTGGAATAGTAAAGGTTGCCTCTAGTTCTGAGTCTGGGCTCTCTATTTTGAATTTCATCAAGGCAGATTTATATGAATTAAATAGGCCTAAGTCCAGGCAGTTTACTCTGGTTCTTAACTTCCCAAGTTCAAACGTTCTGGAATTGCTGGTCTTGTAAAGGGCATTGGATACAAAATTAAGCTCTAAAGCGTTGCGTGCCACAAACTGAAAATTTATAATACCAAAGTCAGTAGGTCTGCGATCAACTGATTTGGTTCATATTTCATACTGAGTCCCTTTTAAGAGTTGAAACACGTGAAGAGCAGTCTGCAGGTATATTACAGTTGTCTAATGGGTAAATGTGGGACATATCTCATGTCCCACAATCACGGCCGGTTCCAGCCAATTGTGCGCCCCAGACAGCATCATGCTTATGCACCCCCCCCCCCAGATGCAGAGCAAGGAGGGGGCAGAGAGCAAGGAGGGGGCGCAGAGCAAAGAAGGGGGCGCAGAGCAAGTAGGGTCAAATAGCAAGAAGGGGGCGCAGAGCAAGGAGGAGGCATAGAGCAACGAGGTGGGCGCAGAGCAAGAAGGGGGCACAAAAGTAGGGGGTGTAGAGCAAGGAGGGGGCGTAGAGCAACGGGGAGGGTGCAGTGCAAGAAGGGGCGCAGGGCAAGGAGGGGGCACAGAGCAAGGAGGGGTGCATGACAAGAAGGGGGTGCAGAACAAGTAGGGGTGCAGAGCAAGGAGGAGGCGAAGAGCAACGAGGTGGGCGTAGAGCAAGAAGGGGGCACAAAAGTAGGGGGTGCAGAGCAAGGAGGGGGCGTAGAGCAACGGGGAGGATGCAGTGCAAGAAAGGGCGCAGGGCAAGGAGGGGGCACAGAGCGAGTAGGGGCGCATAGCAAGAAGGGGATGCAAAAGTAGGGGGTGCAGAGAAAGGAGGAGGCAGAGAGCAAGGAGGGGCACAGAACAATGAGGGGGGCCCAGAGGAAGAAGGGGGCGCAAAAGTAGGGGCCGGAGAGCAAGGAGGGGGCACATAGCAAGGAGGGGGCGCAGATCGAGGAGGGGTGTATAGCAAGAAGGGGGCGCAACTAGGGCACATAGCAAGAGGGGGCGCAGAGCAAGGAGGAGGCAGAGAGCAAGGAGGGGGCGCAGAGAAACGAGGGGGCCCAGAGCAAGAAGGGGGTGCAAAAGTAGGGGGTGGAGAGCAAGGAGGGGCACACAGCAAGGAGGGGGCACGGAGCAAGGAGGGTGTGCAGGGCAAAGAGGGGCGCAGAGCAAGGAGGGGCACATAGCAAGAAGGGGGCGCAGAGCAAGGAGGGGGTGCAGAGAAAGTAGGGGGCGCATAGCAAGGAGGGGTCACAGAGCAAGGAGGGTTGCAATTCGAAAAAAAAAAGAATAAGAAGAAATTAATAGATAAAATAGCCAGGAAAGTTAAGTTTTAATTTAAAAAAGGCATCACAATACTTCTGAACTTTATACAAATGCATGACTTCTTGCAAATACACAAGTCTTATTAATTTTCTTGGACACTATTTCTCTCGCCTTTCATTTTATGTGTTAAATACTATTCCAAGAAAAGTGAGTGCATGTGGTTACGCGTGTACATGCCTCCTTGCTCTGCGCCCCCTTTTTGCTCTGCGCCCCAGGCGACCGCCTTATTCGCCTAATGGTAGAGCCGGCCCTGCCCACAATTTACTTATTAGATAATTGTTTTGTACCATGAAACCCCGTATTATCACAAGAAAGTTAAAAATTACGAGCCAAATTGTGTAAACAAAATTTAATCAGGAGGAACTTATTTCAGAGACTTCATTTTTGCAAAAAAAAATAAATTTCAAGGAATGATGGTTATAGTAACCACCATAATAGTATGGTCATAAACCACCATTTGCTCTCCCCCCTTTTTTTAGAGTTAAAAAATCTCTAGCACTATGCTGCACTAAAAAGAAACAACTGTTAATGTTGATGTGAAAGTGAGGTCGAGAGACGTCACCATGGTGACACCATTGTGATGTCACATCCCATGCTGCAGCGCTCCATTGTCAATGAATGAAGCACCAAACCATTGGACATGACTTTTTGTACCACTCGACAGTGAAAATTAGCATTATGTACACCGTTGTACATGTAGTCATGTCCAATGGTTTAGTGCTTCATTTATTGACACTGGAGCACTGCAGCATGAGATGTGACATCACAATTGTGTCACCATGGTGATGTCTTTCAACCTCTCTTTCACATCATCAGCCCTGATCATCAGTAACAGTTGCTTCTTTTTTGTGGCAAAGATTTTGTATCTCTGGAAAAAGGGGGGGGGTGAAAATGGTGGTCCCGATTCCTTGAAATTTTTTTTTTAAAGTGAAGTCTCTGAAAACGTTTCTGAATAAATTTTTTTACAGAATTTGGCTCGTAATTTTCATAACTTTCTTGTCTTAATAGGGGGTTTCATGGTACAAAACAATTGTCTAATGGGTAAATTGTGGGACCTTGTTGTACATTTACATTCTCGGGTGTGCATATCTTCATGTCACGCATTTACCCATTAGACAACTGTAATATATATATACGTCCGACGGTGTACATAATGCTAATTTTCAACGTTGAGTGTTACAAAACATTATGTATATATATATATGTACCACAAAAGGGCAGATCAGCAGTATATTGAGCAGTGTGATATATATTGGACCTTTGCCATGTGATAAACAGCCCTTTATCTGAAAGAGGTTGAAAAATACTGAGATCTACCTAAAATTTAATGTGTCCACATCATTTTCAAAAATAACTTTCAACTTGGCCATGTGATGTCACTGGCTTAAAAGTGTTTTAATGATTTGTTACATCAGTTACTATTTATTGGTTAAGTTAGCATGTGATATGCCTATCAGCATAGGTGTCAATAAACAAACTATTTAACTTTGTTTGCAAGATATGCGACAAACAGGTAACTGTGAATGACATGGCAAAGCCAGTTTGGAAGTTGAAAATGAAAAAATCAAGATTTCCACTGGACCGCCAATCTGCAATGAGCTCTAATGCAAATTCATACAATTGTCATTTGCCCCTTTTCTAAAAAATTAATAAATTGGGGAAGTCATAGTGATATGATTTTTTAATGTCAAAATTAACACAGCCAACTGAGCCAGTCGTTGCTATAGGGAAGATTTCACGAAAAGTGCTCTTAAAAGGTACCTAAAAGTCACCAAACCCTTTTGTTATCTCTCTGTTGCTTCCTGAAGCAAGTAAACCTATTACTAAGTATATCTGTGAGGTAATGAATAAATATCAATAAAATATTCCTCAAATATGTAGCTTTTTCCTCTTAAAAATATATCTTTTTATGCCTCATAAGGACAATTTTGGACGACCAAACTTACTGGTGATCAGACATGCTTACTTTGGCACACTGTGGAATCTGCTAAAACCAATTCAGGAAAATGTAATGGTATGTGATAGATAAAAAACATCTTGAAAATTATTTTGGAACCATTTTTAATTGTCTTGGTCATTATAAAACTTGAAAAAAATGAAAAATAAAAAAAGACTGCTAATGTAACTCGATTCCGTCTCAGGACACTGAGGTTACATTAGCAACTTTTACATGGAAATTTTTCTGTGTTCTCGCTACTTATGCCAATTTCAAACATGAAATCATAATATTTTATTGAAAAACGCGTCTTATTTGCCTATTTACATCACCAAAAACATAAACAACTGGGTGTGGTACCTCTTTCTTTATTGCTAATGTAACTGAAATTTTGCATCCGTCCATTTCATAGTGTTACATTAGCAAAATGTGTACATAAAAATTACGTTAAAAAACGCATGATTAGATCTCAAATTTTTTCTGAACTGAAAGCCAGGTCTACCAAGAGCAGGCCAGGGGTGGTACCCTGCTGGTGACTTCATTTATATTGCAGTAGGATCAGCATAAAAAATTCCGTCCTACATCATTCATCTTTGTTACATTAGCACAAGGCCATATTTTTAGCTACTCTGACCTACCAATCCAACAGAAAAGATTGTTTACCCATGATTTTATTTAATGGATTGACAGTTTGACACAATAAAATATTTAGATTTCAGCTATTTTTTGTCCTGCCAGCTATCCTCAGAAGAAGCACCCTGAGAAAATCTGAGAATCCACGAATCGATTATGTCTGGCCTTATCAGTATTGTGCTAATGTAACTTGTGGACAAGTTGTGGAACGTCATTTTGCAGCTTTTTCGTGAAATCTGCCATAGTTCTATCTTTAATGTGATTGTTGGTCGTGTCCGCCCGCCAGTCCGAGGGCCCGCCAGTCCGAGGGCCCGCCAGTCCGAGGGCCCGTCAGTCCGAAGGCCCGTCATTCCGAGGGCTCGTCTGTCCGAATTTTTGATGCCCTGAGGGTCTGTGTAATTGTAGCTTGATTGCTTCATTTTTGTCTGAGCCAGCGGACCCTGAGTGCACATACCCCCCGACATACCCCTCTTTTCAAAAATTTGAAGTTTTGACTTTTCCGAAAAAAGTTTTTCCAGAAGGTGCTCAAACTCCACTCAAATTATTTCTAATGTCACCCAAGGAACCTAAACTGAAAAGGTTACGAAAGAAGACCCCGATTGTCCACTAAATGTGATTGAGAAAAAAATGTTCTCCAGTATCATGATGAAGTATGCCCCAGCTGGTGGCTCCCCCACTTGGTCAAATTGTTCATATCCATTGGAAAAGCCACAGATTTTTGAAAACAGGGTTAGGCTCACTCGAAAGCTGCTGACTCAGTCAGGAATAATGCCACCAAGCTATAAATACACATATTTTTCGTCTATATACAGGCCTATAATTCAATCCAACTTTCATAAAAATCAGAGAAGGAATCTTTGAGATATTCAAGTTTATTTTAAGGGGAATTATTTTTATTGAACTGTTTATTTCATATCCATCTACCTGCATATCTTATGAGGTGGATATGGAAATATATCCTGTCAGTGATCAGAAAATCAGAGCACAGGATGTGCCAATGAGCAGGGGATCCCTAGAGCTGAAAGCTGCGAGTGGGACCACCCTTGAGGATGATGAATGGGGATGGTAAATGGGGATGATAATGTCTAGCACTGAGGCAGATATGAAACAATAATGTGAGCATTTGAGTTTTGTTTACTGTAATCTCTCAACTTTTTTTTATTTATTGTAGCAATCTTAATTTACTTTGGTCAAACTTTACTGCCAACCTTGGCATATTCTGGACCAAAATTTTGGTGTCATATTTTTAAAAGATATGAAGTGTCAATGAATGTTCACATTGGAATGTTTTCCCATTCTCCTCCCACTGGACCAAGCATCAGAAGTAAAAATTGTAATTGCAAAGTAACGGTAGTCACATCATGTTTGAAATTAATCTGAGCAATAAAGTAACACAAGTCCCACTTTTTACTGGAAATGTGACTGTTTTTGTGCGTTACATGTACGTTACATGCCTTATTTAATTTATTGTGGCCACCCTAATTGACCTAGGGCTTGTAGCATGGTATTGTGTACAGTGGCTTTTTTCAGACTGGAAAGCTTGTTATTTCGACACGATACGTCATTTGGACATGGCATGTATCTGATTGACTAGAGGAGAATGTGTAGTTTTCAGAAATATATGGTTTGCTATGTGTTGGTTGATTTGCCTGTCACCATAAATCAAAATTCTGCTAAAAAAACACATGAGCTTTTAATATTTTGACAATTTTCAAAATGAAATAATTGGTTCAGTATCATAGACTGAAACACACAGAACATATTTAGCAAATTTTTTTTTGGTTTTACAGTGTTAGCATTCACCAAGAGAATTTTTTACATGAAGATGTCACTTAGTTTGAAAACCATTAATTTTCTTACATGCACTTTTGTGCCCCATAGTATCCCTCTTCTAGACCAACACTTCTTCAGTTCCTGAGACCATTATAAGAGCACATTTAGGATACTATTGCATTGCTTATGCAAATGTTCACAAGTACGTCGCGTTTTACAAATTTGTAGGTCTAGGTGTCAACTTTTAGAAGTAAAGTTGACAATTTTTTACGGATATTTATGTATTAAACTGCAATACTGGACAAAATATTAAGTCTCTAACCATTATATTGAACTTGTTAGAGCTGATCTTAGTGCGTTCACAAGTACGTCACATTTTAAGAAACCGACACTTCCCGCTGCTACGTGCCAATTGCATTGATACTTGTGAATTATCATTAGAAAACATATTTAAGAAGCAAAACAATTTTTTTGAGAAAAATCTGAACTCAATTATGCGCAAAATAAGCATATTTTTACAAATATGATTAATGAGAGAAAATTATCAAAAGCCATATTTTTCTCCTAATTATGCTATAGACAGGTAATTCTGGATTAAATCCAATATCAATAATGCCAATTTGAATTATTTTCTTCAATGGACCATGCACATATGCTCAAATGAAAATTAGTAGGGCTATTTTGGGGAGAGTCAAAAATCTGCTATTAACTTGGAACAGAACCTGAGACCCAACATCCAAAATCAAATACTAGGTCTAATAATCTGGTTCCCTAAAACTATTACTAACTGATTTTGAACAGAATTTCCTTATTTTGATACCTTCATCTCTATATTATATTGCATGATTTCTTGTTAATTTCAGGAAATGTATCGTTGTATGTCGTAATATATAAGTGTTTAATCATCATTTATCAATTTTAAAAGGTTAAATTGAGTTTCCACTATGTTTTAACCATGTTCATCATTCATTTCATATTACTTGACCACAATTTGGTTTTTTGTGCATTTATTGATCATTAATTTTACTTTCATCTAAAAATAACACTAAAATTGACTTTTGCTTGGTTAGTCAATGCTGTTATGGCTGTCGTTACCATTTTTTCCAAAGTTGGTCAACACTATATCATGAACATTTCCTGTTGGTTTGGTGGCTTTAATACTTGTACTTTTTGTGGCACAAATGTTTTGACCAGCTGTGGAGAATTCAATTTTTGCAGGGCAAAGCTTAAGGCGAAGCTCCTCACTGCCGGCAGTTAGAAATGTAAAATGTACTCCAGTATGTGTATTATAAAATGTCTTCCTGGATTGAGTGGAAGTAGTTATTTTTTTGAAGAAATAAACCATATTCCAGTTCTGTCACGATTCACCCCAGTGTACCGATTCACCCCATATTACGGAAAAATGAAAGCTCATTAAGCTCAATCCTTTTGGATTTAGTTTCCCTAATATATTAGCAATCAAAATATAAGAAGTAGTTAATTGTGCTATAACTTTCATTTTTCAACATCGGTGGCCAAAATGTGTACACAATAGTGTGCTACAAGCCCTAGGATAACCAAACTGGAGTCAAATTTTAGCCCCAGTCTACGTCTACCCAAGAAAAAAATTGTGTTGCCATACTGACAATTCTCAGGCTTCTGTGGGCATTTAAACACTGCCCAAGATACACGGAGACCCCAATCGTTTTTCATTCATGTATAGTAAGTTATATATACATTTTAGAGTACACCAAGTAAGTACGATTGGAGTCTTCATGCCAAGATACTAACATTTACCCAATTTTTAAAGTGGCCCAAGTTTGAGCAGAGATATGTCAAAGTTATATTATTTTCAGACATACGCCGTAATTTTTTATTTATTGTACAAATGTTTCTCTCAAACATTAACCATGGTTTGTATGTTTCCAATGCCGAGTTAGTCTTGTCGCAGTAGAAGGCCATACTTAGGGTGTTAAATTTTGGACACTTTTAACATGCGAAAACAGCCATATTTTACTCTTGAATAGGCTATAAAAATGGTTAAAAACTTTATTTTGAGAACATTACTTTTTGAAATGCTGCATTATATTGTTCTGCAACAGAAAAAATACCAACAACATCCCCGGTGTGAATATACCATGATAGCTCCATGTCTAAAGACACGGATTCATGTTGGCCCTGCTCTGTGTTGATACAAATCTATTTTTTGGATCTGGTTCTTTTTTTGGTTTCTCAGATTTCTGTCTTGGTACAAGCTTCATTCTGGTGCTGGTGTCTTTATCTGGTATCTGGTGTCCCTGCATGATTTAATTCTTAAGTGAAGTTCCAGGAGCGGGATTCGAACTCACGTCCTCTCGGGCCATTCGATTCAAAATCAACTGCTATAACAATCAGGCCACAGGGGAACTACACGTTTCTGTCCACAATACAAAGTTTTTGGTTTGGGATAAAAGCTATTCCATGATTTGCAGATAGTTTTGCTGCTGAATAATCCCTATATATTATTGTGCTATTGAAGTAGGTAAAAAATCCTCTGATATTTTACGGTAAAAAATTCTTATTTATATTCTTATACTATTTTATACGATGTATAGTAGGCGCCCTGAGTTTAATAATTCTATATCCATTGTGTATTGTGTATAAATGCTGAATATATTTCTACGATTGAAAAGTATGACTTTGTTTTTGTATAATAATAAAAAATATTTTCCACTGAATATCCTGTTAAAAAAATTCATCACAAGATAGATTGCTATTTTATCATAAAAATGGTTTTGTAATTTTCCGGCAGTTGAATGTCATAGTGGCTAATGGCATGGCATGGTTGTTTATTTGTTAAAACTCAAGAAAACTGCCTCCTTTGCAGTGTTTAGCATAACTTGCAGGGACGGACTGGATATATTTTTGGCCCGTGGCAAAATAAGTTGATGGCCCCCACATGCCCATTTTCATAATTTCTCCATTTACGCCAAGGTGTAAGAGCCCTTCCTCTGCATGGGCTTCTCTCATTGGAGCCCTAACCTAAGTTTCATTGTATCACAGTTATTATCTTTTGGATTAAATTTTTTTTTATCTTTTGGCACCTTGCATGGCAGCTGCCATTCAGCCACAAAGGCCAGTACCCCCCCCCCATTTTAAGTGACGATGAGCTGTAAATGTATGATAGGAGCTGACAGGATCAACTGCTCTATCAATATGATCGAGGTGTAAAGACAATGGCCTGGTCTAGCCCTGGGTCATGGGTAATCCCATACAAAATTTTGAGATTTTCACAGTGCATCAGGAGATTGAGGACGGCAATAGAACTACTGAAAAATACTTTATACAACTTAGATTTTCATTTACCTAACATATTAATCTACTGAAGGCACTATTTTTGAAGGTACTATCTAATTGTTTGGCCTGAGTAAATCACGCTTGAAGTCATAGAATTGCTTAGAAATAGTTTATTTCAGCCATCAACCTCATTCTGAATTGTGATGTAACCACAGCACTTGATGTCACAAATGCTATGTTATGACATGACCATTACTGCTTGTGACATCACCACAAAAGCTGTGATTCTGACCAATCAGAGATGGCCATTTGCTCTATGCATAAGGAAAAATATTATCTACCAAGTTCAGAGGATTACTCAGCAATTACCATAATGACTGTGGTGATGGAAATAAGTGCCGTCAGGAGCAAATTTTTTGTATTTTCAGAATCTGTTGTTGATTTTATCAAAAATTTAAAATCAACAGAGATATTTGTGTTCTCCCAAAACCATTTCTATTAAATCTCACTATTTTTCAATGCGAGGATTCATGATCCCTGTCCCACAGGGGTCCAGGGCTAGGCCTGGTCAAGCATGAGCCTTTCTCGGCTGCCTTTAGAGAATGCAGCCAGACGGCAGCATTCAGCATCACGTTAAATCACTTTGCCAATACCTATAGCCGACTACCCAAATTACACCTAGGTGGAGTATAGCAAACACTAGTGATGAATGTCATTCCGTATCTAGTATCTACCTATGACTGAGGACTCGAACCTGCAACATCTCAGGTTGCAAAAACAATTTGCCAATATTAATAAACCTAATCTGTAATCTACATCACCTGACAAAGACACCAAAGCATAGGCAGAATATATATGCACTGACGCACTAACCATTGTGCACCAATTAAACTTTTTCATAGAATTGCTGATCCAAACCAATCCTTTGACCAGGGATGGGTGCGAATAGACTACATGCCAATGTACTCGAGTACAAGTACTTTGCAAGTAATGAGTACAAGTACAAGTGCAGCATATTACAAGTACAAGTACATTCTATGAGTACTGAGTACGTTTTGCAACCAGATCCAACACAAATAGAATCAAAAGAATACGATACGATACGATACAATACTATAAGAATTTATTGTCATGTAACACATGAAATTTGTTTTGACAATTACACATGTAAACATGCAAACAATACAAACAAAACAACAAGAACCCAAGGGTTCAAAATGGAGGTGGCGTAGTGTCCTAAGTTGAAGTTCATATCCCCTGAAAATGTCTATTTCCCTGAGTGCCCAGTACCAGGTGTTGTTAATATATTGAGTGCTAAATTCAGAATTTTACAAATAATCCATTTTCAAGCCACAAAATGACCATGTGGCAGATGCGATATTGAAAAAGAATACATTTCATAAAAGAACTTGGAAAGAGCTTTAAAATGATGCATGGAAATGTGTGTGATCTGCCAGGTAGCTCAACCTCCTTTTTGTGGAAGGAGCTGCACATTCATTTTGATGAATATCATATCATTGATATGTGATAAACAATGAGAAGACTGGGAATCTTAGAGTAAGACATACTCTATCCATTTGTAGAATTAACTTCTTAGTATGGAACACTGGATATAACAGTTACCTACATCCATTAAAATCCAATGGGCTCCTACACTGGGCTGAGGGCTCAGACAAAACTGAGTTCCAACACAAAATTTACACTAAACTAAAGTATATATGGCTATAAAAGTTACTAATATGTTTAACTAAAATAATTTTTGAAGTTTAACAATTTATTCATTACCATTAATTTGCGAGAAACCAAAAATTAAGAAAAATATCAGAAATCCTAATAGTTTTCAAGTTTTTTTGGTTTTATGAAACCTTCAAAGGATTGGCCCTCCGAATGAGTTTAATCATTTAAAGACGTATAACGCAGACACCTAAATGCAAAATTTCAGATGTCTAACTCCAAAATTGATGGAATCATGGAGCATTGAAAAAATAAAAATTTTTCACATTTTTGCTGAATTTGCTCTTACTAATTTTAAGACCTCCAAAAGGCACATTTGGAGTATTCAACGCATACTATGGCAGATTTTCATGTTCATAGGTACAACTGTTTCAGAGTTCTGCTCCGGAGAGGAAAAAAAAAAATTATTTTTAATTTCCTACATTTTACAAAAACAGTACCGATTGCTTAAATATGAACACCAAAAGAGACACATATTCTACAAGACCAATTCACGTGCCAAATATCATATATACAAGTGCAATAGTTTGGGCACATTGGCCAATACACAATGTGTGATGCTGCCCGTAGTGGATTCAAGCAAAATAAAAACGAAGTCACGTCCAAATAACAACATGCCGGCTATTCATTCCTATGCCAGATGCTTGCTCCATAATCAAGCTAAATGCATTCTTGACTCCAAACTTCTCCAAATAAAATGGCCAAGTCAGGGCCCAAAAGATATTCTGAAAAAAAAAAAAAGATATTCTGAAAATTCAATTTCAAATTTCCCGCCAAAACTTTCCATTTTGTCAAAGTGACTGCATAAATGGAGATGTGTACACACCTCCATTAAAAATCAAATAAGTACATGAAACAATAAGACAAGTTACTGGTTATCGAACAATCGGCTACTAGCAGGAACAAAAGACATATTATATCTGGGTAATTCCGTGTCATTTCATCAAATTTCAGAAAATGTTTATGTTGTTCTTTAGGTCGGTGTAATCATTTTTTTGGTATAGGCTACTATACCTTGTAAAATTTGGTCAGAAGTTGACTAATTTTACACATTTTCAGTTTTTCAGACCACATTTCTCCAAGAATATTATTTAGTGTGGTTAGCTTGATACTGTACACATGTTTAGAAGTCATAGCAAAGATTCTTCAACCATGATATTAAATCTCCATTTGTTATATCGACTGAGAAATTTGGGGACAAAAATGTGAATAATCTGCAATTTTCAGATTTTTTCGACAATCTGTGAAATAGAGGCAAATAAATTGAGTTGACTGAAACAATGCATTATTACACCTGGGCTACATCAAAAACATGTTGCCTAATTGCAAGTCTCTTGGATTTACACTGATTGAGTTACATGCCTTCAAATTTCTGGACTTAAAAAATTTCAGTAAAAATCTCTAATTTTTCATGAATTTTTTTCAGAGAAACTATTTTAGATATCACTGTATTACTTGGGATTTGGCTTTTAGGCAAGAAACCTTCATTCTGGTAGATTTTCACGGCATTCTGAATCGGTCGAGTGGGAGCCATTTGTGAGAATTGACACGGAATTACCCATCTAACAGTTCTGGTTGGATTTGCTCTTAATCTTACGCCGGATCTTAAGAGGCAATACATATGGTGTAAAGGATGGCTCACATCTGATCTTATAACCTTAGTTCTTTGAGTTACATAAAATCTATACATATATTCCAGAGTTTTGCTTACATTGACACCAAGTTTGTTAGCATGTTTAATATTCCTATACAATTTCTTTTTTGATGCAACAGTACAATTTCCAAACCAAACGGCAATACCAAAGTGAGTGAGTGAGTTAATGCGTGTTTTACGCCCCATCAGCACCAGTATGGGCTATTTAGAGGCAACGACGGCAATACCAAAGCTAATCACGGATTCAATTACAGATGTATAAAATAAGTTCACAATTGTTGTATTGACTATAGATGGTAAAGTTTCCTCAGGAAATATAGTCTGGAATTTGCCTTTTTATAAATGACATTAAAATTTTCTTCAAAGGAGAGCTTGTTGTCAATTACCGTACCAAGATATTTGTATTGGTTTACTCGCTCAAACACCTCATCATTGATCACAAGATTGTCATGTACATTTTCAGATCTTCTAAAATCGATCACAAGTTCTTTAGTTTTTTGTACATTTAGATTCAAAAAATTACGTTCACACCAGTGGACAAACCTTTCAACTTCAACGTTATACGAGATGTCATCATTTCTACAAAGACCACAATCAATGCTTTGTCGTCTGCATATTTATACAGTTTACAATTTTCTGATTCAGATCTACAATTGCTGGTATACAAGGTGAACAAAAGCAGGGACAAAACACACTCTTGTGGGACACCCGTACAAGATTTTACGAAGTCTGTAAAAAACACCTTTGAATTTAACGTACTGAGATCTTTGATTTAAAAAGCTGTGTATCCACATAATGATGTTAGAATTTACATTCATACTAATCAGCCTTTCCATTAACACGTGTTGAATGCTGAACTGAAATCTATGAAGAGTATTTCAGCAAATCGGCTGTCCCCTTTCTTACATGGAGTATCAAGGAATTTAAGAATATCATGTACAATTGAAATTTTTTGATCCAATACACATCTGTTCTTTGTATAGGCAAATTGAAGTGGATCTTGATGACAGTCTGTATCTTTTAACAATCTAGTCTTAAAAATCTTTTCAAGGCACTTCATGGCTATTGAAGTTAATGCCACCGGCACAGTCACAATTTTATAATGTACATATTAAATTCAATCACACAAATTCCACAGTCATTTGTCAAAATGTAAAAGTCACTTGTTAAATGCAAAAGTGTAATCAAATGCATCAAATATACACCTGTAATGATGCCTAGTCTTCTTTTGTGTTGTTGTCCTTGTTGCAACGAATAAACATCAGTTGTGAAAAACGATAGTCGGTGAGTCGACATCTACTTTCCCTGCCACTGAGAAGAGTCGCTCAACTAGGGCGGGTGATGCAGGGATGCTGAGGAACTTAGCGGCAAGGCTTGCCAAGTGGGGGTAGCACTCTTCTTGTAGTCTCCAGAAAGACAGGGCACTTTCGTTGGTGTCTGGTTCATCCAGGTAGTCCCCCGGCTTTTACGTAGCAACAGACAGAACAGCAGCTGCCTCCATGAAGTCGAAGAAGTCTTCATGAACACAACGATGCTTCGTTGGGGGTTCAGCAGGGATGTCATCATCTTCTGACAGATCAAGGGAATCAGAACAAAGACATGTGTGTAAAACAATTGCAAAAAATTAAACATGCATTCATTGCTGAATTTGACACTAATTGCATTACAACAATCCTTCAGATAAATAAGAAAAGTGTCAAAAACCAATATTTAATATATTGACAATTTCTTATTGTGAATAATAATTATACCCCATAATGTTTACAATACTACATGAAAAAGCAGTGGATATATCCCATGTGGTATTGCGTTGTATACTCAATGGTTTGTTGTATACTCAATGGTTTGATCATTGTTGATGATGTCATTGCATTGTTTACCATTGTGACGTCATGGCCATTGTGACATCATCAGTTGAGCTGCTCACTGTGCTCTGATTGGCTGAGGCCACTGTTGAGTATTGATCATCAGAGTGAGTGAGTGAGTGAGTTTGTGTTTTACGCCCCATTGATCATCAGAGTGAAGTTCAGCTTTCTTTGGAGTTACATAATGGGGTATAAATAAGACCAAATGGTTGTATGGTGGTATTTTGAGATGTACTCCCACTCGTGGATAATATCTCAAAATACCACCATACCCATTTGGTCTTATTATAATATTGCATCTTTTTATTTAATTGTTTAGTGAAGTCAATTTTACTCATTTGAGATCATTAAGCGAAGCAAGCCGAATCTCTATTTTAACACAGCGAGCTTGAACAAACTTTGGGGCTAAAAAAATTGACCAAGAAAACGATTAGCGCAATGATGTAGAGGAAGGTCAGACAAACATTTTGGTGAATCAAACGAAAAAATCTGTTGGGAATTTTTTTTAGATATTTGAGTTTTAGGTTTTTTATTTATCACACCCTATTCTTAGCATGTAACATCCATGAAAAAGTGATCAAAACTGTCCATTTTTCCTGTTGGGTAACATCTAAGATAAAAGACATTATTCAGAAGTAAAAATATGCAGTCATTGTCTCTTCTGAAAGTATGTACCACTTCATCCAGACTGACAGGGTGTGATAAACCTATAACAGCTAACATTTCTGGCTAAAGGCCTGAGAAAATGTTTGCAATACCAGGTTCTGTTAGTTACATTATTCTGGTACAATATTTTTAGCAAATTTGGTCTCATCATCTCATTGTAACAGGCTTCGTTGAGTTTTTTTTGCATTTTATCACAAATTTTGCCACCGTGAAACAAGCATTTCATAATAATGTAGACGGATAGACAAAGTTGAGTAAATTATCAGACAATGCATGCATAGAATGTTTGTAAGTATCTGCTTCACTATGAAGTTGAATCCCCTGATATTACATGAAAAGTCTTTGCAATTGGATAAAAAGACAAAAATAAGATTAAGAGCTAAATATACAGTAAATATTCAAGCTTAATGTATTTTGAGCACTTAAAATGGATGTTGGGTGTTTAATGTTGATGTAGGTTATCTGGCATCCAAAATCAACCAATCTTTAATTGTATAGAACAACAAAAATAGCATAAATTCAGTAAATTATGTGAAAATGAAGTTAATACAAACACATACAACTATTGCACATAAAGACTGCAATGTCGAAGTATTTTACTCCATACTAAATACATCCAAACATTCTATCGATGCATTTTCTGATGATTCCCTCAACATTGGCCACACTTCACACAGTTGCAAAAGTACTTGTTTCACAGTGGTGAAATTTCTTTAAAAAACACATTAAAAACCTCAATAATACACCATAAAGTTCAAAAGTGAGGTAGATTCTACTACAATTATTCACCAGAATGATGAAACTGAGGACAAGCTGGCAAATAAACATATTTTATAAATTTTCTGAGAAATGTTTACTGTTATAGGTTTATCACATACTGTCAGTCTGAATGAAGTGGTATGTAATTGCTCTTGTGACAATGACTGTGTATTTTTACTTCTGAATAATGACTTTTATCTTAGATATTACCTAACAGGAAAAATGGACAGTTTTTATCATTTTTAGATGGAGATTCCATGCTAACACTAGGGTGTGATAAATAAAAAGTTTAAAACTCGAACATCTCAAAAAATTCCCAAACGATTTTTTCGCCTGACCTTCGCCTGACCTTCCTCTACATCACTGCGCCAATAGTTTTCTTGGTCAATTTTTTTAACCCCAAAGTTTGTTCAAGCTCGCTGCGTTAAGTTATCAAAGTTTACTATTGCAAAAGAGACAATTTAAGTTACATGACATGAAATTCTACTTTATTCAAAACAATATATATACCAAAATTTGGGGTCCTAGATTGCAGCAGCGATGTAAAAGTTGTCATCTTCGATATCAACGAAACGCTTCTCGATTGAAGAAAGCAAGGCTTGCACCAGTCTGTTGATCATCCGTGATTTCATGGCTTGAAGCTTGTTCCTGATACCTCGAACAGTGGGGATGACATATGCAGATGATGGGCTATTCTCTTGCTGAACATGCAGGGTTGCCCTCTGAAACGGTTGCAGATGACTGCATTCCAACTGATCGAGCTTCTCTTTGTCACACTTCAAGAGAGATTATCGATATTAGCTGAAAATTCCATCATGTTACTGTCGCTGCCTGGAATCGGGCCTCACCTGCAAAGAAAACAAATAAATGTCAGTTTTACAGAAGATTTCGACATTGAAACATATCTTGAGTTTTATAGTATCAACTTATTGCTGCTATCTGCTTTTCACAGGGAGTTTTGAATACTACTAATTCTACATACACACAAGTTATATAACCACGGAAATCATATTTAAAACACCTTTGTTTGCCAAAGTAATGCAATACCTTTTTTGAAAAATACACACCTTCCAGCAGGTCAGTCACAAACGTAGATCTTCTGGCGTGCGAAACGATCTTTGCAACCTTTCCGAGGAGACGCGACATTTGTGGGCCAGCATCCTCGAAGGCATCATGCAATACCAGCTGCTATGTCTTAGTACTAAAATGAAATTTAAAAAGTGTAAATTATAATAAAATACTTTTATTTTTAAATGAGAAATTGCTTGCATTTGTCAATTCACCAGTACTCTGTGAAAATACGCAACTGAAATTACAAGCAGAATATGATTAATACTATACAGATACTGGTCAAATGAAAAAATAAATCGCAGACCTAAATTTCAAAGAACAGAAAAAGAAAATTCAATTTATTTTGGGTCGAAATAAAATAATGATTTCTCACAGAATGTATCTGTGGCTGGTTGATTAATTTATTCATAGCCATGTACAATTCATTTGGGAAATCAGGGCTTTGGAGTCGGGTATTAAGTGAACCGACTCCCGACTCCTTTGGCTTTCTGAAAAGCGACTCGGACTCCTTAGGTCTCCTGAATTACGACCAATTTAGTTTTGACTCTCGACTCCGACTACACCTGAAAGTCAAAGTTTGACACTGACTCCACCCAAAAACCTCCGGCTCCACCCAAAAACCTCCGGGAGGAAGGCAGTCACATAAGGCAAGGCGGTCTTACAACAGGGGGTCTTATAATGCAGGGACCACTGTATTAGATAATTAATATTTTTGGCATGCAAGAATCTCATGAATTGCTGAAATATTTTCAATTTCAAAAGAAACACTATTATGTAGCTTCAGGAGCTAGTTCCCACATTTTCAATGATTTAGTGTTTTATTGAAACGTAAAAGAATATGTTGTGTTGATCTGCAGACCTGTTCATAAATGACAAATGCATTAGTGGAATCCTCTATTTACTTTTGTTGTCATTGATTTACAGACGAAATGATAGTGGGGGGGGGGGCTACAACTTGTATGGACATTACTCCCTGGACAAAATTCTCTTTTCACTTGCAAGGCGACGATAAACTATTTTTTTTCGCATGCAACAAAACAACAATCTTTTTTTATCGCAAATTTGACAATGTCAGTGTAGATATTAAGATCACTCATAGGCGTAAGGCACGTGGAGGAATTTTTGGGAGGCGATTGACATTTGCCCGAATTTCACACTCCAAATTTTATACCCCTCTCGGAATATCCTGTAACATCAGTCACATCAACCTTTTAAAAAAAAATCCATAGATTTCAGGTCTGAAAGTTCATCTTACAATAATAGATCGAGGAACCGATCTTACATACAAAAGAAACAACTGAGCTACAAATATCAACCTATTTATCCTAAAATTTATGCAAAAAATATACGATACAAATATTGTGCCACTGTAAGTAACTTACCCAATTGTCTATCACAGATAATTTCAAACAAGCCCCTGTTTCTCTCTTGGTCGGGTCCCGCTCACTAATTCAAGGACATCTTCTTCACTTATATCTTTCGCCACCTAAAATTGAAAGAGAAACGAATTGTAATAAATGTCAGAATCGTAATAGCTGTACTTCAGCAATAGTATTAAATTGGATGAGTTGATGATTTCGCTTAAGTTGGTTATAGACTGACTCTTCTGAATTTCACTGCGGTGTTTCCTTGTCAACATAAAACCTTCCGACAGATTGATTTTTTGGGCAAATTCTAAAATATTCATTTTGAGATGTACTATAAACAGAAGACCTAACCTTATAGTATCAAGCCTCCCAGCGGCCGTGGAAAAAACTATAGGGATTTTATAGGATGTTTTTACATAAATTTATAGGGTTTTATAGGGCTTCGGGAATCAAAATGTAGGGAAAATAAAGGGCTTTTTGGCTTCAAAAGTATGGTAAATTATTAAAATTAATATTAAATTCACCGGTCATGAGATCGATCGGCCAATCGGCATAACCAGAAATGTACTGAATCTGGCTCGAGTAGGGTTGAGACAAGATAAATCTGCATGTTGGCCAAGGAATGAGCAGAAATTCTAGTAGTTTTCTTGACAAACGCTTAACAGCAAACACTCACTAAATTACATATGAAAAGGTATAAATTTTGAATTTAATTCCATAAAAATATAGGGATTTATAGGGATTTTTTAGCAAAAAGCTTGAAAATATTGGGAAATATAGGGAGCCAAAAAAATATAGGGAAATATAGGAATTTATAGGAAATATCGGTCCGCTGGGAGCCCTGTAGTATTCATACCTTAACTGTAACACATTCTCCATCGTGCTTCTTGCATGAACGCCCAACTTACTAGAGTTTATCCGTTTCGTTCTGAAAATAATATTGCATTTCTAATTGATTCCAGAAATTTTTGAACAACAGTGGCGGGCATTAACTTGTTAATCGTTAATCCACTAATCATTATAATCAATAACGATACTAACAAATTTAACTGTCAACTAAGTTAACATTTTTTCTCGTCAGTTAATTACAAGTCTGAAAATGATTTTGCATGAAAAAGACTTGAGTGCAGAAAAGATAGCTTTATATAACTCTTTATATAACTCGGGTGATGAAAATCAAATGACAACAGATCTGAAGCTCTCTGTTGAAAAAAGGACTAACAGTAGAAATTCAGGAAAATTGATATCCTCTTATGGCGTGGCGTGCCAATGCCAACTAATTAATTTTCAAAATTGACCCATTTATAAGAAAATGTCATGAATTTGTGGGTCATATCTCTCCCTCTCTCATCTCATCAATCAAACCTCGTGAGCCACCACAGACCTGGGCTTACTTTCTGTCCGCCTATCTATCTTGGACAGTAGTGCGTTACATATCATTGGTGGTACACACTTGTATTAATTCTTCTGAAAATTGCTACATTATAGAGCATTCCAAAGACATGACTGCAGTTTTATCATTCGCACTTGTTCTCAGACAGAGCTGGGAATGTGGTTTTCTCTTTTCAAGATGAACTTCACGAGAAAAGTAAAATGTAATTTATTACGTTTGAAGTTAAAAAAAAAATCTTTAGGTTTTTAAGCTGCCTAGCCTTATAATTAGTTCATGATTTAACTCTTCATTACTGAAATTTTATATTTTATTCATTGATTTTTTGTACTGCTCCATGCACTTTTAAAAGGTTATGTTTCCCTCAATTATCTTGTTTTTGCCCATTATTCCAGTTTTAGCCCAACACAAAAACTAACCTAGTCCTAGCATCAGCCAAGATATTTAATTTATTATGACGCTTCATGGACCTTTCACTTGGAACAATATATTCTGGGGATCACAAAACAAATTAAGAACATATTATAGTGTCAAGCTAATTTCGGTCATTCCAACAAGAAACATTATTGGATGAATATTTGATGAACAACTCACAAGACAACAAGAAACATTATTGGATGAATATTTGATGAACAACTCACTTGTAGATAGTATGGAAGACTGTTTTTCTGCATTGGAAGCTCCTTTCTCGCATGACAGTGTAATTCTTGCATTCATAAACTGAAAATAGAACTGTAACTTTGTCAATCATTAAATCAAGATTCAAGATTCAAGATCGGCTTACATGATTACATGATTCAGCAGCATTCCTAAGTGAAACTAAACTAGATAACTCTTATCCCAACGCCCAATTTCATGTCAGTCAATACTCCATTCATCGACTTGATAGAAATGTCCATGGTGGTGGCCTAATATGCTATGTGAAAGAAACAATACCGCACAGAAGCAGGCCAGATATTGCAGTGAACACTAATGGTATTGAAACTATTGCAATTCAAATCAAAACTTCGAATAAAAATATGTTCTTCTTACATGTATATAGACCTCCAAATATTCACATTAGCTTTTTGAGTGATGCCTTAGAAACTATGCCAAACAAGTGCTTGTCTGAAAGTGAAATTGTTTACATAATTGGAGATTTAAACCTAAACTTTGCCAAAGCAAATAACCAGCTTTCAGAAATCTGTGATATGTATGACCTTAAACAGTTGATAAAAGATCCTACCTGTTTTAGAAGTGTCAATCAGCCAACTTTGTTAGACATTATTCTGACAAATAGTCCAAGATCTATTAGACAAACCAGAAATCTATTTTTAGGAATCAGTGACTTCCATAATTATATCAGTGCTGCAACTAAAGTTTTCTGCCCTTCTGATGAGCCTAAGATAATACAGTACAGATCTTTCAAAAATTTTGATGAAGACTGCTATAATAAGGACTTGGAAACTGCGCCTTTCCAAGTATCTCAAATATTTGATGACGTTGATGACCAACTATGGTTTCATAATTCTTCATTGCTAAATATTATTGACAACAATGCACCTAGAAAGCAAAAACTTGTAAAATATAGACAGCTGCCGTACATGAATAACCATTTGCGCAAAGCTATCAATGTGAAAGCATCTTTAAGAAGAAAGTTTCAAAAGTCAAAATGCCAAGAAACCTGGCAAAAGTTTAAAAAACAAAGAAACCTTGTCAATAAACTAAAGAAAAACTCCCTACGAAAGTATTTTGATGAAAACTGTAACACTCAGAAAAGTAAGGGAAAACACTTTTGGGAAGTCGTTAAACCATTTATGACCAATAACGTAAAATCCAGCAATCAAAATATTACATTATATGAAGACAATTGTATAATTAGCAAACCAATAGATGTAAGTAACACCTTCAACAAATTCTTTGTAAATGTAACAAATGATTTTTGTGAACCAAGTGATGTGAAGCAAATGACAGCTGATCAGGTCATTGACCACTACAAAGATCACCCAAGTGTAAGAATAATCAAGCAACACTCAAACAATGAACAACAATTTAATTTCTCTCCTGTTAACTCATCAACAGTTCTAAACAAACTTAAAATTCTACAAACAAACAAAGCAACTGGCTTTGATCACATTTCACCAAAACTTCTAAACAAAGGTAGCAACAATATCAGTGTAACTCTCACTCCAATTATTAACAGATGCATCGAAACCAATATGTTTCCTGACTATAATAAAAAGGCTGAGGTAACTCCTCTCTACAAAAAATCTGATCAACTGGCTAAAGAAAACTATAGGCCAGTCAGCGTCCTTCCTTCCACTTCAAAAATTTTTGAAGGAATCCTTTGTGATCAACTTATGAACTTTATGTCAATGTCATTGTCACATGATCTTTCTGCTTATCGTAAACTTTTCAGTTGTAACAATGTACTTGTAAAATGTATTGAAAGTTGGAGAAAGTCCATAGACAACAACTGTAATGTTGGATGTATTTTGATTGATCTTTCTAAAGCGTTTGATAGCTTACCTCATGGACTTCTGATAGCCAAACTACATGCCTATGGTATTTCGTTACAGGCATGCACACATATCATGAATTATCTCAATAATAGAAAGCAAGCTGTAAAATTAGGAAGTATACGGAGTGAATGGCTAAACTTAAAGACTGGCGTCCCACAAGGATCGCTTATGGGCCCTCTCTTATTTAATATTTTTATCAATGATTTCTTGATGGACTTAGAGAAAACTTGTGAAGTATATAATTATGCAGATGATAACACTTTGTCATATTCCCATAGGGATCTATCAGTTGTTAAAACTAAACTTGAAGAAGCATCAGCACAAGCGTTAACCTGGTTTAAGGCAAATTACATGAAAGCTAATCCATCCAAATTTCAGGCAATATGTTTCAGTCGTGATAACCAAGATTTTGAAATTAAGGTTGAAAATAACATCATCAAGTCTGAGGCTGTAGTCAAGCTATTAGGTATTCACATTGACCAAAAGCTAAACTTCAATCACCACATTTCGGTAATATCGAAAAAAGCAGCTAGACAAATAAATGCTTTGCAAAGAATGAGTAAGTATGTCGATTATGAAGGAAAATTAAGAGTACTAGGAAGTTGCCCGTAGATTGAAGGGAAGCAGGAGAGTCAGATGGACCTGAAAATGGTAGAGCTGTCCCTTAGTAGGTTTAGAAATGCAGATGGTAAATCTGTGTCATTTTAATTTATACAACAGTAAGCCCGTGCAACCTGAATAATTCGATTTAACTTCCATGGTATTGGTGACAAATGCAAGTGAAGTACAATGGCGAAAGCAAGCAACCTGCTGGGAGACACTGATGTAGTTTGGGCAGCAAGTTGGAGGCAGCTTGCAGGTGCTGGCCTCTTGTGTATAATGTAAGAATCAGCTTAAAACTAATTATAATTAATTAGGGCATTTAATAGAGTGCAATGGCCTTGAAAAGGGGAGAGTTCTGCCTTGAAGGGCAAAGGAAGGCATGGGGAAAATTAGAAGGACTGACATTGAGTGTAACTTGAGATAAATCCCGTACGTTATCATTTTAATATAAGAGATACGAAGCTTTTGTGGCTTTGAATTTTGTATACTGTTCTTTAGCATATGATACTTTCTCTCTCGGCCAGTGTTGAAAAATTGACAAGTTGAATAAAAGAGCCTTAAAGCTGGTATGTAATGATTATGAAAGCACTTATGATGACTTATTAATAAAAACAGGCAAAAATATGCTGTATGTAAATCGTAGAAATAGCTTAGCAGAATTTGTTTTCAAAGTACTTAATAACCTAGCGCCACCCTTGGAAAGTAACTTTTTTAGAAAACAGGTGTCTCCCTACAACATGTGTGACAGTAACAGACTAGTTCTACCAACCTTTAACACTATTCAGTATGGAAAAAAGTCAATAAGATATCAAGGTTCCTCATTGTGGAATTCTCTCCCCAGTAACTTGAAATGTTTTCAAGAATTTTGTTCATTTAAGTCTGCTTTAAGAAATAGCAATTGTTTAAAGAATTGTAATTGTACAACATGTATACTATGTCTTAGAAATTCTCTGTAAAGTATAATGATCTTAATTGAAGTACGTCATTAAGTTCGTAAACTTTCTTTCAAATTTCATTAACTCATCTGTATATAGTTCATCTTGTTTTGTTATTGCACATTGTCGGTTAAAAGCTTTACAGCTTGTGTTATCTGTTTTTATGTCATCACCGACTTGAAATAAAGTTTTATCTTATCTTATCTTATCTTAGCACATGTACCTACCTTCAATGTCTATGTCCCAATCCATCAAATTGGAGTATCCATTCGGCCTGTCTTTCTTTCAGGTTAAATGCCACATGATCAGCCAATGATCCATATCTGAAAATCAAACAAAAAAATTTCCATTTATTTGAATCCAAAATATAATTCTGAATAGCTCTGATTATACAAAAAAGTGACTTTCAAACAGAGTCTGTGAAAAGTGCTTTTGACACACAGGACAATCGGGCAGGTAGATTCTGAATTTTACCTGCCCAAATGAAATCTTATCCGGCAAACCGGCACTTTTCGCAGACTCTGCTGTCAAATAAATTGGAATTCAGCAGTTCAGAGAACCTATCTTAAAAGGTGATATTTAAAGCATTTGCTGGAAGGGCTGTCATACCGGAGTAGACAAGCTGCCATGGTGTTAAAAAAACTACATTTAGTTGTCAAGTTATGATGAATATAATTTTTCCAAGCGTCCTAAGAAGTAATTTCCGCAGGATGACCTAATTAAGTTGACATTGTTTGGTTTAGAATGAAATAATGATGAATGCTGTGCACCCAAATAGATTTAATCTGTCCGCTGTTTCTGAAAAATATTTTTCCTTGGGTAGACAAATGCCAAGCCCCTTCAAACTTTTCTTAACCGGGGAAGACTCACATCTTAAATCAGTTTTACTTGAAAAGCATGACAGCGGATTTGAAACCAGCCTGTAATAAAAATAAATAAATAGATATTGTAATCTCAAGGGCTTTGGAGTCGGGTATTAAGTGAACCGACTCCCGACTCCTTTGGCTTTCTGAAAAGCGACTCGGACTCCTTAGGTCTCCTGAATTACGACTCCCGACTCCCGACTCTGCTTATCAGCATTATTGCACACAAATATTACATGGTTAACAGGGGAGAAAAATTAGTTCTACAAAGTTTTCATTGGATTCTGTACAGGAATACTTCTTTAGGAAATTTTGTGTAACACATTTCACATTTTTTAACTGTGCTTTTGCTGAAAATTATATTAATTATTTTTAGGAGCCGGGAGTCACCAATTTAGTTTTGACTCAAGACTCCGACTACACCTGAAAGTCAAGTTTGACTCAGACTCCACCCAAAAACCTCCGACTCCATGACTCCGACTCCCGACTCCGTGGTAATCTCTCGATACAGTGTCTTATGATACTTACGTTCGGAAAAAATTCATCCTCCTTCCCAGACTCGAGGTCCTGTTGTAACTAGATGATTTTTTTTTAGAACCGCTGCTTGATCTTTTCTTTGGCTAGCCTTCAGGCCATACTGTCAAGGTTCCGGTTTGACACCAAGCTTCCACCTGTATGAATTAAAAAGTATTTTGGTCTTATATAATTTTCATTGAGATTAATGGAATTGTTTAGGTCATAGAAATTTTGATAAGCAAAAAATACATTGATACCTTAAGCAAACTACATGTATGTCACATGCCAATTCCGCTGATCAGGTCTACAGAGAAAGCACCTCAATTTTAGGATTTGCTTAACCCTTGTAGCCGCAACCAATTTCGAGTACACAAAGCCGTAATGGGGGCCTCTGAGGCCCCCTCCCTTTCTCAACTATCAAATATACAATGGTTTAAAAATTTTACATTAGAAGTAGTACTAGTACATTAAATTAAGTCAGAAGGGAGGATAGTGGCAGCTAAATTTGGAACAAATAAAATCGTACCGCTATAAATATGAAATGATGTTCCATCAAATTTTCGAAATTTTGTGCCAATTTGATACATTGTTGGAAAATTCAGTATTTTTACATTTTTTAATACCAAACTGTTCTGCGCTATACCTACAGGTGCAAACACTTTTTTTTTCAGTGTCAAGCGTAAGAAACCAATGTTTTTTTAAAACCAGAATTCCATAGCCCCCCGACAAAGATAATCCGCCATGCCCAACCTCATCTGCACCATGCCCAACTCCTTGCCCACCATGCCCAAATTTGGGGTAAAAAGCAAAATAACCACTAAATAAAGGTCTTTACTAGTTTTACTTCAGAAAAGTGCCCTTCAAATCTGAAAAGTGCCCTCAATTTCAGAATTCTTGCTTGCCCAAATGAAATTCTGGCTGGAACACTGATCCTTCACCTCATTGCCGTGTTCTCCTGTCCTAACTAGCCTACCAAGTGCATAAATACTGGACGTAAAGCCCCAAATCATCCATCCAAGCCCCCGATTAATAATCGGCGATTATTAAATGCTACCCCCCGGTTAGGGGCCGCCCGTTGCGCCATGCTCAAATAGCCTAGCTGGAACACTGAAGGATGAATGAAACAGCCGTCCAACATAGACCCAGGTGACCCGGCAAGAGCTGGATTCGAACCCTGGACCCAGCGATTGGCAATCGGGAGCTTGGACTTTTTCTTTTGGGGGAAATGATTTATTTCATGGCAACGGGGGCAGTAATTATTTATTTCAAGTGCGCAAAATTCCCAAATATTTCTTCCAAAAAGCTAAATCAAGCACCTTTAGAAAAACCTTCCCCAAAAATTATTTATTTCCATAGTCTAAACAATAATTTATTTATTTCACAAAAACTAAGCAAGAATTGAAGAAATTATTTATTTCAAAAATCATGCACCAATGGACCATTAGGACCGACCATATGATCTTGGGGGAAGGGGGGGCTATTCTTTTCCCATTTAACTGTAGTAGGCCTACGTGTAAAAAAGTTCGTTCAGCATATGAAAAAAAAGTTTGTTTCCGTAATGTTCCGTCATGTTAAAATTCCGATAAAAAAGTGTATCACCCAGTCGCATCTCGCGATTCGGTGTAGCAGTGAGTCTGCCCAGCCTGAGTCTCCCTGGAGACCCAGGTCGCATGCAAAAAAATTGTTCGTCCCAGGGGTAAAATCCATGATTAGCAGTCAAAACGCCTACAGACAAAAACGCCTACTGTGATTTCGGACAATGCAAGAACGGCAATGCAAAAACGCCTACTAATAGATGCCAAAAACGGCTACAAGTCTATACCGAAACGGCTATACCACTTTACAAAAACGCCTACTGTTTATACAGGAACAACTATCAATGACAATGGCGTTGTCACTTACCATCAATTTCTTGTGAGATTTGTAAAAATATTCAGGTCAAGTGTCAAAAATTAAGCAGTTCAATGGGTGCGAATGAAAAACCAATTACGAAAATTAGCTGTAGGATGCCTTGCAATAAGTTGCAAAGTGTAGCAGTGCAGATTGCTTGAACTTGCTTGGGTGTATTTAGATTTATCATCTATGTATTTGATCCCATTTATGAATAAAAAACGATGTCTTTGTTTTTTTTGTTCATTACTTAGCCAAATTAATTAAATTTAAATTTAAATATTCATGAAACAATAGGCCTAGTAACAGCAGCTGTAATCAAGAGTGTCATCCAATTGGAAGTGCTTCTATTAATTGCATTTAACACATCATCAATGACAGACATTCTCTGTAATACATTGATTACAAGACCCTTTCACACAATTACTAATTAACATAAATTTCAATTTAATTGCACTTCAAATCTTGAACATTGTCTTCAGCTGTTCAGTTGAATTTTTTTTAAATTATTAGATCCTGACAGTAAGGTGCAGACACAGAGAAAATAAGACTAGGTACAAGTGCTTCACAGTACACATAGAATGCAGAAATTGTAGGACTGAGAGCAATAGGCCTAGCCAAATAATTGTTGAAATCTTTTTTTTTAATTTTGTGAAAAATAATTCTTGAGTCTTCCAAGTTGTAGCTTCACAGGAAATTTAGACACATTTTACAAATTATTAACTGTATTTTGCAGAATATTTTTCTGGTCACCCAGTCTCAAACCTGCAATGAGATCAAATGTATGTCAAAATCTCAAAATGAATTAAATGATCACAATAATTTATCATTGACTTGATATAACCATCTTGATTGATTTCATTGAAAAAAATCCAGCAAACACCACTTAAACAGAAAAACATATCTTAATTTGTGGAATATATCTGTGAAGTGTCATTATACAACATAGGCCTACAGGCCAGCTGTCACTGCCAGCTCACACTTATTTATTGCAATCCACATTCACACCTGTCAATGGGTGAATAGTGTCATGGCAGATTGGAATCATGCAGGCTGATTCCACTTCACCTGGGGTTTGAACTGTGGCCTGATTGCCTCAACATGCTCAACTGCACTTGGTTTATGATTTGATTGACCAAGATATATCCCTTGAGGCTGTCAGCTGTTATGTCTGGAGCTGTCTGGGAACTGTGGCGTCCGACGGTCGGCGCTCACCTGTCGCCGGCTCGGCGAATAGCCACGGCGTTTTGACAATGAAAAAAAAAACTGTAGGCGTTATTGTCTGTTGCCGTTTTTTTTGCAGGCATTTTGACTGATCACCAAAATCCATAACCCCCACGGCCACGCACAACTATCGTCTGGTCGGCCCCTTTAAGGCCTTTTAAATTGATTGGGAACATTTACAAGGCCAAGATTTAAGAATAGAGCAAGATGTAGAAAATAATAAATCAGAATGACACTGAAATTACCCACCTGCTTCATAAATCCACTTTAATCTTCATTTTCGAGTTTCTGTCAAACTTGAGATCGCCGATTTTCCATGTTTTCGTCCATCTTTGAAGTGAAATAGCACAACAAATACAACATGCCAGGTTCTGTGAAGTTGTCATATGATAATCCATGTGGAATCCTTGAAATTCAAGTCGATTTGAAAGTTTATAAGCACCTCTATAAACCACCATAATCAAGCAATGATCATGCTTCCACTCGGCATGTCTAGACTGCAGTTCCGGCCCCCCCCCGCCCCGATACTCCGCAGAAAAGATTATTGCAAAATAAAAAAAGCGATAATCGTGAATTTCTGCAATAATCAGATTTTTTTAAAAACGAAAATCGGATTTTTTTTTTCCGAAAATCGGATTTTTTTTAGAAGATCGCGAAAATTTTCCGATCTTCGCGAAAATTTTCAAGATCTTCCGATGATACTAAAATACCTTCATAAGAAGTAGCCCTAAATTCCAATAGAAAATCAAAATTAAGCATTTTTAAGGCTTGTCGTGGGACACTATCCTTGTCCTTGTTTTCCAAATTCTAAGGCTGTGCAATTTTTATTTTAAACAGCAACCTTTTACAGGCTAACAACCCAAGGGTTTCTGCTTTAACCCTGTCTAAATTTACACCAAATCCGTTTGTTTTTGCCAAAAAGCAATTGTTAGCAGCTCTTTAAAAAATCTGTCTTAGCCTATATCATTTGAGAGGAAGGTTAATGACCAATGTTACACCGTCAGAAATCCATGGCAAACATTAACTTGACACACGCCCCAATAAAAATTAATGTCCTCTTACTAGAGTCTTAGTCTTAAACAATTGTATCATAGAATGAATTGAATGATTCAAGTGTTATGATCTGTAATCATGCATGTGCCCTCCCGGTTAGATTTTGTTTTGGGCTCATGCTCAAAATACACACAGTTTTTTTCATCTAAACACCAGAGGGCACAATCAGAGTCTGTGGCTACATCTTTGGACTGCCTAGGGACTTCAAAGCCAACTGGAAGAGTGTTCTGAAACGACATCACTCCATCTTCTCTGGAGACCACTTCCATAATCCGAATCCCTGAAAATTTAAATTGGAGGTGATAATTAGGACATGAAGACCGAGATAATTTCCCTCTTTGGGTTGGCAGTACACAAACCTACTTCATTTACTAATGCCAACATAAAAAATCTGAAAGCAGCTGAAACAAAATGCTTTAAATGACACACTCGATCAGCTGGAATTTGATGATCTGAGTGCAAAGATTAGTGTACTAATAAGGGAAATTCTAAGATCATGTTCAAGATAATCAATTCCAGCCTCAACAGAAGACAATCATGAAAATAGTGAAGACCTGGCAAATATATTCAACATAGTCTTCAAGTTCAAGTTAATTGGCCATTAATATAAAATACATTAGGTGATCATAGCAATAAAGGAAGAAAGAATATATAATACGAAATATACAAATAACCAAATACATTTTATGTTCACTGTAAGGTTGTCTATGATTATTAAAAACACAATATATGTATCCATGAACTGCTTTAATTGGTGACAATAGCAGTATACATCAAAGAAAACTCTTGGGGCCGATTTCACCAACATAGCTAAGACCAGGCTTAAAGTTAAACCTGGTATTCAGCATTTTGCTTACTAGGAGGTGCTGCCATTTTATCACTGAAATTGACCCTACAGTTTTAACTTGGAACTTCTAAGTCCAGGTCTAAGGCTTATACCTGGCTTAACTTTGTCGGTGAAATCGGGCCTATATGTTTCAGATCATAGTGTTTATCATACTTACTGAAAATGTCAGTAAAGTATCAGTTGCAATATAAACAACATAACTGTTGTCATTTTACTGGGACTCCCTGTGAGTGCAGATCAATTAAATATTGGAAAAACAAGGACACAACTGGACTAATAATTGAAAGTGCAGTTATCAAGCAGTTAACTATCGAAGCAACCTTGATGACAGCAAGCAATCGGCATAATAATTATAAGCAATTTCATAGTAGAGAAACCCTTCTAACAAAGATCCACGATGACATCATGATGAACAACAGCAAGGGTAAAATTACAATGCTTGTACTATTACATCTGTGTGACTCAGTTCTCAACTGGTCTTGAAAAATGACCGAACATCAGAGAGCCTTCCTCTCACATTTGGTGTCCCCCAAAGCTTGGTCCAGTCTTCAATCATACATTGCTCCACTAAGTGAGGTCACTTAATTCTTGAAACAAAATTGAATATCTGAAATTTGCAGATGATGAGTAACTCTCATCTAATCTGAGCATGACAGATCAAAAATAGCAATTGAGAAAATGGAGAAATGCATTGTGAAAATTTGAAGATTTCTCCATGAAAACCGTGTAATAATGAAAACTGACTGTGCAGTATAATGGTGACAAAACACAACATTTCTTGATTGGCACACTACACCAACTGAATAAACTCCAAGCTTCATCAAGTTGATAGTGTTTCAATCGAAGCAGCATAGAATGTCAAACATTGACATGACGATGGAGAAGCAATTAAGTAAACAAAATGTACCGAAATGCATGCTTTAACATAAATTCAGCAACTTGTCCAACTTAAGCCTAACCAAGACCATAACCTGAGAATCAACAGCAAGTGGAAGATCTCTCACATGGCATAATAAATATATTGAGGACTCCTTCTCTCTTCCATCTCATTGATCAACTGTCATGCTCATCCGGAACAGGGGTTGGAGGGCTGCACTGAACATATCTACATGGTTGTTAATTTAAAAAATATATAGGCTTATAAGAATTCTACACCCAAGACAAAATTGGTTTTTTAGATTCAAAACGGTTTTTTGAAAAACCAAATTTCATTGCAAAAAACCAACATAGATTTTTTGTCTGAAATTTTTAAGAGTTTAGATTACCTGGGCAGTTAAGGTCTTCCAGTGTCACATCGTCCCATTTCTTTCCGAAGCAATGCTGATCGTGAATTTTGGTCGTCATGGGGCTGGGGGTTCTCTTGGACCAGCATAGAGTTTCATCACACAAAACCTTGTTGTAGTATAGGTCTATAGTCAGGTGCATGCAAGTCTGCCCTTTGCACCATCTGTAAGGATTGTCCATTTTATTCAGCTGGTTGTCCTTGAGCTGTATGTTTTCAATCTCTGGCATATATCGCAGGCAGGAAATGTCAAAATTAGTTATCTTGTTAGATCGCAGATAAAGGCGTTTCACTTTGACCATGTTCATGAATTTGTCTGCTCCCACGATGCCTGAAATTTTGTTTGATTTTAGATGAATTTCCTTAAGGCTCCCTCCAACTGAACTGAAGTCAGGAACTGCGGTCAATAAATTTTCATCCAAATTCACTGTGGTTAATGATAAACAACCCTTGAAATAATCAGAAGGGAGCCTTGAAATCTTGTTCTCTTCAAGGTCCAATTCGACGAGACTTTTACAGGCCCCAGTCAAATCTGGAGCTTCAATCAGCAAGTTCATCTTCAAATTAATTGTCTGCAGTTTCTCATTGTTGATGTACACATTCCTTTGAACATGCATCAGTTTATTTTGACTTAAATCCAGCTTTTTCAAATTGATCAACAGAGTTATGTTAGGGTGGTTTTCCAACTGGTTCATAGAGAATGAAATTTCTGTCAGTCCTGGCAGATCCAAACTCCTTTTGTCGGGTTCAATTTCAGTCACACTGCAATTTTTAACTGGGATGTACTTCATTTGATTTAAAGCCAGCTTCAGTTTAGTCAGAGACTGCAGACCATTCAATGCATCCAACTCCAAACATAAGTTACCAGCGTTGTACATGAAGAAATTGTTCACTTTTGCAAAGGATTTTAGGGCATGGTTGATTTCACTGTCATGTACCTTGTTAGATTGCAATGAAAATGTCTCCAGGTTTTTATAGTCAGAACAGTTTGCTGGACAATTTACAATTTGGTTGCTTGCCAGCTCAATTGATGTAAGATTTGGGGAAAATACTCCAACACATGGAAATGTAGTCAGTGCCTTTCCGGATCTCATTGACAAGGTATGAAGACTTCTGAGACCGGAAAATGCAAACCATTCTGTTATAACCAATTGTTGGTTCTCCTCTAGACCAAGGTGTTTGAGCGTTCCAAGTCCTGCAAATGTGTTATCTTTCAGTGTAACAAATTTGTTATTTTTTAAATAAAGATATTTTAATTTGTCGTAACCACTGAAGTGGTAGGGCCTGATTTCTGTTATTCCACAGCGTTTCAGTTGCAAATTTTCAATTGTGTTTTTGGACATATTCAAATCTGGGACATGTTTGATGTCATTATCGTCCAGATCCAGCTCTGTTAAGACAGAATAAGGAACAACCAAATCCCAAGTGTCATTTGTTATCAGACATTCCTCCAAATCCAGGTTCCTTACTACTCCATAGAGGCCAGGAAAGAATGGGAAGATCTTGAGCGGGTTCTTTTCCAGGACTAATTCGTTCAATCTTGTATTGTATTTGAAGGCATCCTCTGATAGAGTTGTGATTTGATTTTCTTGTAGACTTGTAGACTTGTAGACAGTTTAGGCCGAAACCGATGGTTGTTGGCCTCTCTCGAGCTGGCTCTTCTGTGACTGCTCACACTGTTTGGGAGTAGAATCTGATGGTTTTGCGCATGCGTCTGGTAAATTGGCTCATTAATACGAGTGTCAAATGACTAAGTTCTGTAAATGGCCAGTCTATTTAACTATGAATGGGCAGTGTGGCTCGAATGCTACTTGATATGGTATGTACCCCAAAACCTCATATAAATCAACAATACAAGCAAAAACAATAATTCAACCTCCAATATATATATATTAGCTTGCACAAAAACAAGAAATAAGATAACTTATATTACATTCATCAATACGAATAAGTAATGTAAAATCAAAGTAACATGAATAACTGAGCAATTGCATCAGTAAGACCGCTTGGATTGAGATTTAAACAGAAAATAAATGGTGGGTCTGTAATTCCAAATTGATATACCAGACTTTTGTTGCATGCTGAAAGGCAGTGGCTGGGATAGAAGTGATAGCGTTCCCACATAATTCTATGTGGTTAATTTCGTTTGTGATATTTGGAATAAGTTGCAAGCCAGCATTATTCTGTTTATAAGTTCTTGCCTTCCCATATTTGACGAATGCCAAAATAAATATGTAAAGTTTCACCAACATGTTGTATTTATCCATGACAGGCAAATCCTTATGAGAGTCACATCAAAACCTGTTGAACTGATCAAAGTGAAGTTTTGTTTAGTGTTGGAATGAATTCTTGTCTTTGCTTAGAGATAACATTGATCTTTTCTAACAATGCCAAAGACAAATGTCATGTCGTGCAAAACAACAACAATTTATTCATTAGGATTTTCCAAGGATGAGATATTTATAAATAGATGGCTTCACCCCGTACAGCTGCTCTTGAAAGTAGTGCATCCCTCAGTGCCATTGAATTCCATGTTAAACGTATCTTATATGGCCTGTTTCGGAGGAAAAACAACAACTGAGAAAGACATGGCATCACCATTTGGCCTGTCTACATGTAGCTTGTGACATCATAGCAACCGTAACGTCATCACTAGCCTACCCAGTCAAACTTGCTGTTGTTCCAGTCAATGGTCTTTTCAGGAACTGCTGACCAGTTAATATTTTTGTCTATGTTTGGTCATGTGACCAGGTTTTTGACAATCAGGAGACAGTTTACATACATCGAGTTCCCAATTATTATATAACCAATATTTTTTATGATGTCTCAAAGAGAAATAAAATTCTAAGGATACCCTCCACACAAAATGATGTGTGTGCCATGGAGCCAATATCCTGTAAATTTTGTATAATTCTGTTTGCTCAAAGAGGAGTTACTACACCATATAATAAAGTTTACGGTGTTCCCCATTGTTATGAAATTTCATGAAATTGCACCTGCTACCACCCAAAATCAATAAACCTGATCTTAAAATACCATGAACACTTACCCCTTGACACCAAATGAAAAATAGAACCATCATTTGACACGTTGGCATTTTTACATGTATTATAATTATATTATTTCCCTGCATTGAAATAACATGGAAATGACAATGTTTTTGCAATAAAAGCTTTGTGTAAGCAAGAAAAATTGTGGAATCACTATCAACCTCATACTCTGCTTTCCTATGGTTTAGAACTCTCCCTCAAACCAAAGAAAATGAAATTTCCCCAGTGCACTTGAGCGATATCTTGAAATGAATTCAGGTGATTCCTAATTGCAATGATATTTCAATAGGACAAAATTATGGTTGCATTGTAATTAGGAATGCAGTGTAGTTGAGGTGTTATCAAAAACCTTAGCTGTAGTAGAGTTTTATTATTATATATATATAAATAAATAGTGGTCAAAAACCTGAAAAACATGTAGCAAGACAACAGATTCAAAACAATTATTGTCTTTCCGCTATCTGTTATACGCATTACACAGCTTAAAGCTCTTTGTAGATTGGGCGGTCCACAGACGAAAAAAAAAAATCTTTCTTCATTCTAATTTTCAAATTGGCTTTGCCATGTCATTCTCAGTTATCTGTTGGTTTCCTATCTATCGTAACGTCACTGCTGAGCTCTACTGACACTGTGTCAGGATCTTTTTAAATTCTGAGAATTTCATGTGGCGGCGGATTCATTCGCAATTTGCGCCACTTCTATTGGGGTTAGAGACTTCTCGTTTGGAGCATTAGATGCGCCATGAAGAGCACTTCCTACAGCCAGAGATTCAACTCGATACACAAAACAAAAAAATTTTACAGGCGATTTTCGGCAAGCAGGTCTAATTTCTCAAAAATGATTTTGTGATATAAATAAATTTTTATATCAATTTCAAGTGTGGTAGGAAGGCTTGTCTATATCATTATATTGTTCCCAACTATTTTTGGAGATAAATGACAAAGAATTAAAAAACCCTATCTCGCCAATTTTTTTTAGCGCCATGGTTTATAAAAAAGTTAAAATTATCAAAATCGAAACTTATATTCCGAGCCCCTTTAAACGAAATATATCTCTTTGAAATTGTACTCACCTTTTCCATGAAAGCGTCTTCTTCAATTACATGCTTCATTGCATGATATGGGACGCATGACCACTGAATGGCAGCATAAACCTCCGAGTAGGAAAAATAAGAAAATTTTTTAGTTTTTCAGGTTTGCGTGGACTGACTTTCTGTTACATAAACCCAAATATTCTTTTTTAAAGGCTTGTAGCGACCACTTCTGTTTACATATCCTTGCTATAAACTATATTTTGGATCATTCTAAACTGTTTTTAAGAAATCCTATCTTGGAAAGTTTACGAGTATCGAGCCACCTTAAATGATAACTGACACAAACAACTTATAAAAAGACACCTTGAAATGCCAGTGACGTCGCAAGATCAAGTTGAATGTTAATATTGAAATTGCTTGGGACGTTCTTACGCAAAGAGATCTAATGTTGTCAAAATATCACCGGATGACATTCAATTTTATTATGAGTTGATTTTTAGATTTTGTAAAGATTTTATAAAGGTCATTTGTTATTGAATTTAGCGTAATTTCTTATGCACTCTATTCGTAAACAAGTTTTTCATGCTCCAGAACATTATCACGTGTTGAATGGAATGTGCATTATATATTCTGTCAGTAAGAATACTTACAGAATTTTTTTTTCCTTATCTTTAGAGATCAAATGCTGTTTGTCCAAAATACTTTGAAGACTGAATGTTGTACAATTTAAACCAAAAAAAATCAGAATCCAATAAGTGAAATAATCCAATCAAATAATTAATTGAGTATTCAAAGAAACAGGAAAAAACCAACTTTTTTTTAGTGACTGATATAAAAAAAAGTTCTCAACAACATGCAATTCATATTTGGCCTTCATGTGACAGGATGCCAAGTATGTTCATTTAATGTCACCATACAGTTTTAGCAAAATCCAATATTGAGTAATAGAGACCAAAGGTCAGGATGAGACTGGTGGCCTTTTGAAAAACATTTTAAAATGTCCAGCTTTGAAAACTTCTCTAAACAACTTATTGACCGAACACACCAAAAAAAGTGTACCTGGTCAAAAGACAATTACAACTACACACCTGGTGTACTTCATGAACTCTGCAACTTTAACTTTCCAGAAGATTTTTTTGGAATTGTTGCAAAATACTGGTAAAACATGACTCTCCGAACTGCTATAAAATTGATTACTTTAATGATATTGTAGATGTGCACTATGGATTGTCTTCCCAGTTTAAAAATTTAGTATTATTCATTGCACTGTCATCATATGTACTGCCAATAATTCGGGATGTAATCTTGAATATATCGCATCCGTTGAAGTCTCCCAAAAGCAAGTTCACTCTGTCGGGACAGTTGTCATCCATGTAGGTGGTGCAGTTTGGTAGCAGATCTGTTGCTTGAATCACAGAGTGAAACTTTACATGGTTATGAGTTCAGTGTTGCAAGACAGTGCAAAAATAATAAATATTTAGACAATAAAACATAATCAAGATACAGACATGTGATTTAACAATCTGATGTTACTGGGCACAAATGTATTGCCATAACGGCTAGTTCTATGTTTAACAGACAGAAGTCTTCTCCCTGATCTGAGGTACACATATTTGTGATTTAATGGATGTTCTTTATCACCAATGATCTTATTGCCTAGCCTGTGGCTTGCACTCTATTAAATTCCATGCAGGTTGTCGGCACTGATTTCTAGTCTTTTAACAATTCTAAAAAAATTTACATAGTTTCTTCTTGTCTTTCTTACTGCTTGGCCTGTAACATGATACAATGCAAAACGATAAAACAGATTCTATTATTGATCTATAAATAAAGATAGGATGTTGTGATCAACCTTTAAATTAGCAAGATCTCTCAGATACCTCACTCTTTGCATACCTTTCTTATACAATTGTTGGATTTTTCACCGAAGTTTAACCTGTCATCAATATGTACACCAAGATATTTGTACTTTTGAACTATTTTAACAGATTCATTCTTAACAGAGAGAGGTTCATGGACCATATTACCTTTTCTGAAATCTATAATCATTTCCATGGTCTTTTTGCTTGACATTCAGATTGAGAAAATTCTTTCACACCATTGCACAAACTTCTCTACGGTGACCTTATACAGTGATACATCATTTTCTGCAATATTTCCTAAAATCACAGTATCATCAGCATATTTTATAATACTGCATTTGTTATTTGTGCTAATACAGTCATTGGTGTACAAAGTGAACAACATAGGCGACAAGACGCAGCCCTGGGGAGCACCTGTGTTTGTTGACAAAATATCAGATCTTAGATTAGTCCACCTTACATACTGAGAATATGTAAAGAGTTCTTTGTGTTAAATCCATGGAAGTTTTACTTACTGACAGTTTTAGTCCACTGAACATGGCACCATCTTCAGATATGAACTATGCAGTTCTTGTATAGTCCAGCAGGTGTTGTTACTGGACTGCCTGGTCACTGCCATCTGGTGTTACTGAGAGGAGGCCCCCCCTGGGGCCTGGGGGGGTCCCTTGGGGGCTCTTGGAGTGGAGCAAGCTGTCATATACGTGCGATAGTCTATAGCCTCCCTCGTCTCTATTTATGGTGGTATTCCTTCTTATCCAAATAGCCTCTTTTATCTGTCGTCTGATGGTATCCTCCTCCTTGTCCAACACTTCGACATCATTCCATTTGGGCACATGATTTTGGCTGATAGTATGATCGGTGATGGCAGACTTATTATATTCCTTAGATGCTGAGCTCCTCGAACTTCTGGTACGGACTCCTTGTTCTGCTGTCTCGACATCCTTTCTATGTTCGTGGATTCTGGTCTCCAGTTTTCTTCCCGTTTCACCGATGTAGACTTTTTCACAGTTAAGTAAAACTTCCATGGATCTAACACAAAGAACTCTTTACATATACATCTAAGAGATCCAATGAAACATACTGAGTATGATCTGTTAGATAGCTGTACACCCACTTTATGATGTTAGAATTTACACTCATGCATAGGCGTATGGGAGGGGGGGCAGGGGGGGCGGTCGCCCCCCCAAAAGTTTGGGAAACAGTAAGATTCGGGCAAAAGGGCTAAATAATTTGGGCAGATGATTAGGTAAAAACTATTTTAAATTAGTGATTTCCAGGCTATTTCATTTGAAATGGTATTAAATTTAGATCTCGAAATTCAGGCAAATGTCGCTCGAGCCCCCAAAAATCTCGCGCGTCCCGTACGCCTATGCGTGACTCATGTCATACAATTTTTGAAGCATAATCAAGCGCACTAGAAAAATCTATAAATAGTATTCTAGAGTAACATTTGGGATGTTCTAAGTGCGAATAGACAATATCTAATAACGTAACAACAGCATCGTCCACACATCTGCCTGATCTATAAGGAAAATAAAATTGATACTGATGACTGAAATCCTTCACACAATTCCACAGATACCTCTTCACAATTGACTCAAAACATTTCATGAGCACTGAAGTGAGAGCAACTGGCCTCAGACCATTCATTTCTAATGGAATACTGGTCTTAGGTACAGGAACTATTTCTGACATCTTCCTAGCACTGGAACAACACACTGATCAAGCGTGGTCTGAAATAATTAAGCATAGGAGTGACTAGTTCCTGCCGGCAAAGTTTCACAACATAAATATAAGAAGTACATATATCAACATTAGAATCACGGTCGTTACATTCTTCACACAACACATTCCAGCATGTACAGGCTTTCAAGGAGTGTATGCACTGGTCACTCCATTCTCTGATAGTAATTGTCTTTGCCTTAGGGACCGTTCAGAATTTATGACTGGGGGGGGTGGGAGTTTTGCTGGAAGTTCCCGTCAAAAATTGATACCCCCCCCTTGAGGTTCATGCGGATTTTTAGTACCCCACCCTTTCGTTTCACGCATATTTTTAGTACCCCCCCCTCGGCATACAAAGCAATATACACGTGCAGATTCATGTCATTTCGCGGAGTGCATGCGTGTTTTACAACATTTTTTCTTTGTTAAAATTTCTTACTCCCCCCTTGGAAGTGTTGTCAAAAATTAATACCCCCCCTTGAAACACGTGTGAAAATTTAGTACCCCCTCGGCCAAAACTCCCACCCCCCCCAGTCATAAATTCTGAACGGTCCCTTATGCGTTTCAGAATTTGTCTATAAGTTGGTACACAATATAGCATCCAGTGGTCGGAGTTACAAATTGGCGATCCTTTAAGTACCCTATACGCATCTTTGATGTTACAGAACACGAGATCCAGCGTCCCGTCACCTCTTGTTGTGCATCATACGTACTGCCGATAGTTTGGGATGTAATCTTGAATATATCGCATCCGTTGAAGTCTCCCAAAAGCAAGTTCACTCCCTCGGGACAGTTGACATCCATGTAGGTGGTTCAGTTTGGTGGCAGATCTGTTGCTTGAATAAAATTTCCACATGGTGGCACATAAGCAACAGTCACATAAATATTATTAAACTCACGAGGCAGATAGAAAGGCCTGCATGAGACAGTGAGCTATTCAACATTATCATCACAGTATTGCTGCTTAACAGTCACATTTTTACCTTCAGCGAACGAAGTTCGAAGAAGGTATTGTAATCACTTGGGTAAAAATGTTGTCCGTCCGCCGGGCGGGTGGGCGGGCGGGCGGGCGGTCGGGCAATGTTTACTCTAAGTAATGAAGCATAATTCACAAAAGCAATTTTCTCTCTTGACAACATTATCATCACAGTATTTCTGCTTAACAGTCACGTTTTTACACCAGCGTTCATTTATGTAAATGCATACCCCTCCTCCGTGTTGTTTCCGAGTCCCTTGTCTGTCACCTAGAATTAGACTGAATCCATCAATGTTGACAGTACCATCCGCATCTTTTATCTCAAGCCATGTCTCGGTCAAATAGAACATCGAAATATCCTTGTACTCATGGTTAAATTTACAGTTGGCAGCAAGTTCATCTGTCTTATTTCGAATAGATCTTACAATGCCGTAGATGATGGCAGGTAATGGTGGTCTGGTCCCTCTCCTCCTGGCTCTTTCACGGACCCCAGCACGACATCCTCTTCTCCTTCCGGTTGGCCCCCTGGACTCTCCATTATTGTCTTGTACAACCTCATCAGATAACCATTTCAGTGCTGATGTGATGGTATCTTCAACTGCTGCATCAGGACGTACTGCAAGCAGTTCCAGTCTTATGTATTGAAGCCAATGCTGACTACCTGCATTGTCGCCCAACCCTGACAGTGCACCTCTGCTAGACTCCAATTCCTGCAGGATCAACAGCAAACACAGCATCCAGAACATCAGAAACGTCTTCATAGTGCTTATATACAAGATCTTGAAGATCAGGTGCTATTTAAGACTTTGTGAAGTGAAAAATGTTGTCTTGACAACAGCATAAACAAAACCGCGGCAGCTATGAAGGACAGTGTCTCCTATTTCTCTAACTTTTGGTTTCCATGGCAACAAATGAACCATTCATTTTTGTTTCTATGATTCTTTGGGGATCATTTGCAAATTACTTCAATATTATCTGACCCAAATATCATGTTTCTGCATTAAACACTGCAAAAGTTATGGCAAGTTGGACAGAACTTTTGGAAAACCCCACGCACAGCATGTAATTGTAGTCATTGCCGGTTATTTTCTGGTATGAGGTCCAAGCAATTTCTTGTGAGACCTCCGCAATTATATCATATTCAATCATATGTAAATAGGTCAATACCGTTCACGAAAGAGTAGAATATGAAAAAAATAGATCTCTAACATTACATGTATCAAGTGCATAAATACAGGGCATAGCAACCCAATCATCCATCAATAATATTGTGATCACAAGAGATGTGATGGTGAGTATACAAAGAAGAATGGCACATAATACACTTCGGCATGTCGGAAGTCTTTCAGTTGCCTCAGCATAGAATACTGCATACAACTGCTCTCCCCTTAATATCACAATGGCTCTTAACCGAATAAGATTTTGGGGCGAGATTTGGAAGTCCCACTCCCTCATAGCCAGTGATTGCACAATTTTTTGCTCTTTAGGGACCGTTCAGAATTTATGACTGGGGGGAGTGGGAGTTTTGGCCGAGGGGGTACTTACTTTTCACACGTGTTTCAAGGGGGGTATTAATCTTTGACAACACTTCCAAAGGGGGTAAGAAATTTTAACAAAGAAAACATGTTTAAAAACACGCATAAACTAAAATAATTCACACTTTTTTATGCGCTAAAGTCCGCAAAATGACGCGAATCTGTTTGCGTGGCCATGTATTACAGGATATATGTGTATATTGCTTTGTACATCGAGGGGGGGTACTAAAAATACGCGTGAAACCTAAGGGTGGGGTACTAAAAATCCGCATGAAATTCAAGGGGGGGTATCAATTTTTGACGGGAAGTTCCAGCAAAACTCCCACCCCCCAGTCATAAATTCTGAACGTTCCCTTATTGCTTTAGGGCGGGAGGGACGGAGTCAGAGTAGTCCAGAGTAGGTCTGAGGGAAATAGGTAGGCCTACAGTACACGGAAGCTTGATCTTCTTGTATACATGTACCAAAGAGATGCAAATCACAGAAGAATAATTCCGAAGTTCCGGACACAAATTATGGTACAATGAAGAGTTTGTCTGCATATACACACAATGAAAATGATGCTGATGCCCTGGAAGAGCTAAAATTGTTGGGGTTTTCTACATAATCAGTTGAATGTATAAACATTAAATCAGAGGGATAAAAAGGGTTTATTATGGTTTGTTAAAAAATCAAATGAATCATTTAAAAACCAGTTTGGGTAATAATGATTATTAGGGTTTTATGATAAATCACCTGGATATTTACAAAATCAGTAAAGATTAAAATGGTTTTGTTTCGAAACAAATTAATATTTAAAACACCATGTGTCCAGGTTCATTGATCTTAAACATTTTTCACAGCTTCACATTAAGGATATGCAACACTTGATCAAGCAAGTTTGTTTTTTACATTGTTACAGCTGTTTTAAGGCTAATCACTAGGTGATTTTATTGGACTTACGTCACAATTCTATACCTTTTGTGAGAGTCAGTTAGATAGTTCAGTGGCCAGCTCTGACTGATTTGTTCATTGAATGAAGAGGCAAGTCCATCCAGGTTTACCCCGTTCCAAGGTAGGAATTTTATGATAAATTTTCTTTTGTTTATGAGCCACATGAAAATATTTTCAAACATTTATTGGACAAAAAAGTCACTCTTTTTATGTTAAGGTCTTTCCTCAGAGAGTGTGCACATTTTCAAAACATGCTAGTTGCTGCATGATGATCATTTATTTTAAAGAAATAAGGATTATATGGTCTCTGATCATTTTCCAGAAATCATAATGGAATTAATTTTCATAATTGACATTTTTTTTAAGAACAAGTACATCTCTTAGATTACAAGTGCTACATTGAATAATATTTAGATGTGAAAGCGTGAGTAGGTCAGTCTTTGCTTGGTAATATGGCTGGGAAACAAGGCTAACATTGATTCAACATATGTAATGAATAATTGGTATGGTTGCCGTTACGTATGGCGAGCGCCATTGAGCAGATATATGTGAAATGGACTTGGGCAGTCTATAAAATGATGCTATTTTACTGTTATTATACTGTGCTCACCAAGGAAATAAACATAGTCCACAAAAGCAATGTTCTTTCTTATCTAGGTAATGAAACATACATCACAAAAGCAATTTTCACTCTAGGCAATGAAACATACTTCACAAAAACAATGTTCACTCTTATCTAGGCAATGAAACATACATCACAAAACCAATTTTTACTCTGGGCAATGAAACATAATTCACAAAAGCAAAGTTCCCTGAAGGTAATGAAACATATAATTCACAAAACCAATCTTCACTTGAGGTAATGAAACATAATTCACAAAAGCAATGTTCTTTCTTATCTAGGCAATGAAACCTAATTCACAAAAGCAATGTTCACTCAAGGCAAAAAACATAATTAATTCATAAAAGCAATGTTTACTCTAAGTAATGAAGCATAATTCACAAAAGCAATTTTCTCTCTTGACAATGAAACATAATTCACCTAAGCAATTTTCACTCTAGGTAATTCACAGAAGCAATGTTAAATCTAGAAGTAGCCCTAAATTCCAATAGAAAATCAAAATTAAGCATTTTTAAGGCTTTTCGTCGGACACCATGCATGCCCTTTTTTTCCAAATTCAAAGGCTGAGCTATTTTAATATTAAACAGCAACCTTTTACCATTCAGCTGCCTCTACTGGCCAACAACCCAAGGGTTTCTGCCTTAACCCTGTCTACACCAAGTTGGTTTGTTTTAGCCAAAAAGCCGTTGTCAGCAGCTCTTTAATAAATCTGTCTTAGCCTACATCATTTGAGAGAAAGGTTAATGACCAATGTTACAGTCAGAAATCCATGCCAACATTAACTTGACACACGCCGCTATTAAAATAAATGTCCTCTTTGCCTTAAACAGTTGTAGCATGATGAATCGGATGAGTCAAGTATAACGATCTGTAATCATGCATGTGCCCTCTCGGTTAGATTTTGTTTTGGGCTCATGCTCGAAATACACACAATTTTCTACATCCAAACACCAGAGTGCACAATCAGAGTCTGTGGCGACATCTTTGGACTGCCTAGGGACTTGAAAGCCAACTGGAAGAGTGTTCTGAAACGACATCACTCCATCTTCTCTGGAGACCACTTCCATAATCCGAATCCCTGAAAATTTAAATTGAAGGTGATAATTAGGACACAAAGACAAAGATAATTTTACTCTGTGCCATTTACACTGCAAACCTAATTAATTTACTAAAGCTGTCATCAAAAAATCTAAACCCAGCTAAAGGAAAAGCTGAGCAAACTTGCATAAGAACTGGATTCAAGGAAGATATGGAAGATTTGCAGCTAAAATGAAATGCTTTAAATGACAAATGCAATCAGCTGATGATCTGAGAGCAAAGATTGAGAGTATCAAGGGAAATTTCAAGGCCATTTGCAAGAAAATTAATTCCAGCCTCAACAGGAAACAAGAATTTTCTCTACCCAATCATGAAAACAGCGAAGACCTGGCAAATAACTTCAACATGTACTTAAAATTAAGAAAAGAAGGACACAACATGACTCTGTATTTGCTGAAAACTTTACAGGCAACAAATTATTTCAGCTCAAAACCCTATCGGGAATCAGCAATCAAGAAACTGGTGAGAAATATGCCTGTCAAACACTGTCAACTAGACCCCATTCCCATTGCTGGAGTGCATTGCCAAATTTCTTCAATTAATAACCTAAATAGTCCACCCATCATTACTTCTAGGGGAGATGCCTCTTGATAGCCACTTTTAAAGGGAGGAGGTATTGATCTTACAAAAATAACTACTGACCAGTATCAAATTTGTCCTTTCTCTGAAAAATAATTTAAAGTGCAGTTACAAAACAGTACATGGATCACCTTGTTCGAAGCAACTTTGATGATGACAAGACAGCATATACGCAATTTAATAGTACTATACAGAAACCCTTCGGATAAAGATTAAAATGACATCATGCTGAACATGAGCAAGGGTGTGCAACTCAGCTCTCAACTGGTCTTGAAAAAACATCAGAAAGTCTTTATCTCAAATATGTCCGAACTGTCCCTCAAGGACCAAAGCTTGGTCCAGTAGGGTGCATCGTCTGCCCCATAAAAATGAAAAAATTTAAATATTCATTTGCACTTTTGCCATATTGTACCTTTGCGCGTAGAAACACATTCTGCAAAATTTCAATAAGATCCGATGCGGCTTTAGGGTGGCACTTTTGTGTCAAAGTTGAGTCCAAAATTGCCGAAAAATTATGCTTTGAAAAGTCGCTGTTAGAAATATCTAGCTTATGGTAAGCTGTATGATTTCAATTCATATACCATTATTCTCAGAAGAAAATTGTCTTCAATTTGGAGGTAGAAAGCTATATTTCTAAAAAATTTTCATGCCTAAGTTTTTTGGAAAGCCGAAAGTTTCTGACTATTATGACCAAATGTTTGGAAAAATGAACTTAAAAGCTCAACTTCCGTGCAACTCTGACGTCATCGTTAAAATAAAACATAAGGAACACTTTGCTGAAGAAAGTAGGAAATCGAAAAATTTTTCTAGATACTTATACATCAAATTCGAATGTGCAAATTTTCATAAATTACATGTAAACATGAGAAATACAACAGTACATTGAGACTCCATTCTGCCAATCTTTTTCTTCTGACTAAATCATAATGCAATTAAGGTTTTATAAGATGATGTGGTAGACCATATTTCCATTTTGTAGACTTCTTTGACTTCCCAAAGTCATATTAACATCTTTTTTTTGATTTATCACATTTTACCCAATAAAAAAGAAAATATCGCCACTCAATTATGACTTCTACTGAATGGAAACCATTGATGTTGGTATTCAAATTAAAGCTCTCTTTCTAAGGAATCTAACTGTGCCATTCAAAAATCATTTCATTTAAAATTGACAATATTATTTATAACCGCGAATCGCTAAAATATGACCTAGTACTGAAATTTCAAGGCTGTTGTGCCACCCTTTAGCATTAGAATTTTTCCTAAAATTTTGCAGGGCTTCTTTTATGATACAAGGGTACAATCATGTAAAAGTGCATGATGTTTCGAAGATATAGGGGCAGACGATGCACCCTTTGGTCCAGTCTTATTCAATTCTTACATTGTTCCTCTTAGTGAATGCATTCTTGAAACCAAATTGAAGATCAGAAACATACTGATGATGAGTAACTCATTATATCATTTAAACCGGACATCACAGATCAAGAAATAGCCATTAAGAAAATGGAAAAATGCATTATGGAAATTTGAAAATTTGTCCATGCAAACTGCAATAATGGTGAAAAAACATAACTTCTCTTGATTGGCACACCACACCAACTGAATAACTTCCAAGTTTCATCAATCAAAGTTGATAATGTTTCAATCAAAATAGCATAGAATACGATATCAGAAATTTAGGTGTTGCCATAGACAACAACATGATGCTGGAAGCAAGTCAAAACAATTTACTGAAATGCCTACTTTAATCTACATTCAGCAACTTGTCCAACTTAAAGCCCAACCAAGACCATAACCTGAAGAGCAACAGCAAGTGAGAGATCTCTCGCCTAGCATAAATTAATATGTTCCATCTCATCAATCAACTGTCATGAGCATCCAGAACAGGGGTTGGAGGGCTGCACTGAACATATCTACACAGTTTTTAATTTAAAATATAAGAATTCTAGATTACCTGGGCAGTTAAGGTCTTCCAGTGTCACATCGTCCCATTTCTTTCTAAAGCAATGCTTATCATGAATTTTGGTCGTCATTGGGTTAGGAGTTCTCTTGGACCAGCACAGAGTTTCATCACACAAAACCTTGTTGTAGTATAGGTCTATAGTCAGGTGCATGCAAGCCTGGCCTTTGCACCACCTGTAAGGATTGTCCATTTTATTCAACTGGTTGTCCTTGAGCTGTATGTATTCAATCTCTGGCATATATCGCAGGCAGGAAATGTCAAAATTAGTTATCTTGTTAGATCGCAGGTAAAGGCGTTTTACTTTGACCATGTTCATGAATTTTTCCGCTCCCACGATGCCTGAAATTTTGTTTGATTTTAGATGAATTTCCTTAAGGCTCCCTCCAACTGAATTGAAGTCAGGAACTGCGGTCAATAAATTTTCATCCAAATTCACTGTGGTTAATGATAAACAACCCTTGAAATAATCAGAAGGGAGCCTAGAAATCTTGTTCTCTTCAAGGTCCAATTCGACCAGACTTTTACACGCCCCAGTCAAATCTGGAGCTTCAATCAGCAAGTTCATCTTCAAATTAATTGTCTGCAGTTTCTCATTGTTGATGTACACATTCCTTTGAACATGCATCAGTTTATTTTGACTTAAATCCAGCTTTTTCAAATTGATCAACAGAGTAATGTTAGGGTGGTTTTCCAATTGGTTCATAGAGAATGAAATTTCTGTCAGTCCTGGCAGATCCAAACTCCTTTTGTCGGGTTCAATTTCAGTCACACTGCAATTTTTAACTGGAATGTACTTCATTTGATTTAAAGCCAGCTTCAGTTTAGTCAGAGACTGCAAACCATTCAATGCATCCAACTCCAAACATAAGTTACCAGCATTGTACATGTACAAAGATGTCACTTTTGCAAAGGATCTTAGAGCATGGTTAATTTCATTGTCATGTACATTGTTAGATTGTAGTGTAAAAGTCTCCAGGTTTCTATAGTCAGAACAGTTTGCTGGACAATTTACAATTTGGTTGCTTGTCAGGTCGATTGACGTAAGATTTGGGGAAAATACTCCAACACATGGAAATGTAGTCAGAGCCTTTCCGCTTCTCATTGACAAGGTACGAAGACTTCTGAGACCAGAAAATGCAAACCATTCTGTTTTAACCAATTGATGGTTCTCCTCTAGACCAAGGTATTTGAGTGTTCCAAGGCCTGCAAATGTGTTATCTTTCAGTGTAATGAATTTGTTATTCTTTAGATGAAGAAATGTCAATCTGTTGTAACCACTGAAGTGGTAGGGCCTGATTTCTGTTATTCCGCAGCCTTGCAGTTGCAAATTTTCAATAGTGTATTTGGACATATTCAAATCTGGGACATGTTTGATGTCATTATCGTCCAGGTCCAGCTCCGTTAAGTCAGAATAAGGAACAACCAAATCCCAAGTGTCATTTGTTATCAGGCATTCCTCCAAATCCAGCTTTCTTAGTGCTCCATAGAGACCAGGAAAAAATGGGAAGATCTTGAGCGGGTTCTCGTCCAAGATTAATTGGTTCAAGTTTGTATTGTATTTGAAGGCATCCTCCGATATAGTTGCGATTTGATTTTCTTTCAAATTGATATGCCAAACTTTTGTCGCATGCTGAAAGGCAGTGGCTGGGATAGAAGTGATGGCGTTCCCATATAATTCTACGTAGTTAATTTCATTTGTGATATTTGGAATAAGTTGCAAGCCCGCATTATTCTGTTTATAAGTTCTTGCCTTCCCGTATTTGACGAACACCAAAATAAATATGTAAAGTTTCACCAACATGTTATATTTATCCATGACAGGCATAAATCCTCAAGAGAGTCACATCACAACATGTTGAACTTCAACTTATCAAAGTGAAGCTCCTTTCAGCGTTGGAATGAATTCTTGTCTTTGCTTAGAGATAAAATTGATCTGTCCTAACAATGCCAAAGACAAATGTCATGTCTTGCAAAACAACAACAATTTATTCATAAGGAGTTTGCAAGGATGAGACATAAATACATGGCTTCAACCCGTACAGTTGCTCTTGAAAGTAAGTACACCCCTTAGTGATTTGCCATTGAAGTCCATGTTAAACATATCTTACGGGGATGCTTATAACACCGATAACACACTAATATTGCAAGGATTAGTGATCAATATGATGCTTGTATTAAACCACCAAGGTTTTCTACTATATAATAATAATTCGAATTTGGCCTGTTTCGCAGGAAAAACAATAACTGAGAAAGACGTGGCATCACCATCTAGCCAATATGATGCTTGTATTAAACCACTGAGGTTTTCTACTGTATAATAATAATTCAAATTTGGCCTGTTTCGGAGGAAAAACAACAACTGAGAAAGACATGGCATCACCATTTGGCCTGTCTACATGTAGCTTGTGACATCATAGCAACCGTAACGTCATCACTAGCCTGCCCAGTCAAACTTGCTGTTGTTCCAGTCAATGGTCTTTTTGGGAACTGCTGACCAGTCAATAGTTTTGTCTATCTTTGGTCATGTGACCAGGTTTTTGACAATCAGGAGACAGCTTACATACATCACGTTCCCAATTATTATGCAACCAATATTTTTTATGATGTCTCAAAGAGAAATAAAATTCTAAGGATACCCTCCACACAAAATGATGTTTGTGCCATGCAGCCAATATCCTGTAAATTTTGTCCAATTCTGTTTGCTCAATGAGGAGTTACTACACCATATAATAAAGTTTACGGTGTTCTCAATTATTATGCAATTTCATGAAAGTGCACCTACTACAACCCACAATCAATAAACCTGATCTAAAAATATCAAAAACCTTAGCTGTAGTAGAGTTTTATTATTATATATAAATAGTGGTCAAAAACCTGAAAAACATGTGGCAAGACAACAGGTTCAAAACAATTATTGTCTTTGCGCTATCTGTTATACGCATTACACAGCTTAAAGCTCTTTGTAGATTGGGCAGTCCACAGACGTAAAAAAAAAAATCTTTCTTCATTCTAATTTTCAAATTGGCTTTGCCATGTCATTCTCAGTTATCTGTTGGTTTCCTAATCTTCTTACTAGGTGCATGCCTTAAATAAGTTTAGAGTTTGTTTATTGCACCTATGCTGTTAGATATGATATGTGCTGAATGATCACTTTAAATGATAGCTGACACAAACAACTTATGAAAAAACATCTTCATGCCATTGACGCCATAAGACCAAGTTGAATGTTAATATTGAAATTGCTTGGGACGTTTTTATGCGAAGAGCTCTAATGTTGTCAAAATAGCACCGGATGACATTCAGTTTTATTGTGAGTTCATTTGTAGACTTTATAAAGATTTTATAAAGGTCTGTTGTTATTGAATTTAGCATAATGTCTTATGCACTGCACTCGTAAACAAGTTTTTCACGCTCCAGAACATTTAGATGTGTTGACTGGAATATGCATTATATATTCTGTCGTTAAGAATACTTACAGCACTTTTTTTTTCTTATCTTTAGAGATCAAATGGTGTTTGTCCAAAATACTCTGAAGACTGAATGTTGTACAATTTAAAGAAAAAAAGTCAGAATCCAATAAGTGAAATAATCCAATCAAATAATTAATTGAGTATTCAAAGAAACAGGAAAAAACCAACTTTTTTTTAGTGACTGATAAAAAAAAGTTCGCAACAACATGCAATTCATATTTGGCCTTCATGTGACAGGATGCCAAGTATGTTCATTTAATGTCACCATACAGTTTTAGCAAAATCCAATATTGAGTGAGAGAGACAATAGGTCAGGACGAGACTGGTATCTTTTGAAAACATTTTAAAATGTCCAGCTTTGAAAACTTCTCTAAACAACTTATTGACCGAACACACCAAAAAAAGTGTACCTGGTCAAAAGACAACTACAACTACACACCTGGTGTACTCCATGAACTCTGCAACTTTAACTTCTCAGAAGATTTCCTTGGAATCGTTACAATATACTGGTCAAACATGACTTTCTCCAAACTGCTATAAAATTGATACAACAGCTCTCAAGCCAGAGAAACAGAAGAAAATATAACTAATAAAACTATAAAGATGTAGAGTATGGCCCTATATCGCCCAATCACGTGCTGATGACGTGTAAAACTACAAAACACACTTACACCAGGTGCTTTCATTACAGATGATTTCACATTTGTAGACATTGATCAAATAACAAAATATTTTGCAAAATTTCTGGTCTGATATCAGAAAATTCAGCCTGGTGATTGGTCAAGTTGCCCATTGCGTGTCACTTTTTTCAGCTTGCTTCAAGCAATTGATGTTCGCTGGAACAATTATGTCATAATTGTGACCAATATTACTGCAAAGGCCAACTTGGTATTGTGGCAGTTGTTCACACGTGTCAAACCGCAATCCACATGAACTCTTTCATTTCTTCATGTACTGTTGTATTTCACACTCCTGTGTACAACTGGGCAGTTTTACAGTATTTGCACTCAGCCGATTTTTCATGTTTATGCAATTATTAGGAGAAAAGTATGATAGGTATATCGAAATTTCGGCCAGTGGCAATCTTGTCCTACACTGACATATAAATGCACCATATTTTACCCTTCTGCAATGCTTTGTTTTGAAGCTGTAAGGAATTTAGGACAAATTTTGTCTCACAGACTTTTTTGCCAATTTCATGGATGAACAGAAAAAAATATTCAATCAGTTGTGATTCATGTCAATGATACCTTTCTGGACCTGCGGCTTGGGTATAAAATACAACAGGTTTCATGGGAATAAGTTATATACAACGTGACTTGGGTCCTAAAATGTAAAAAATGGCAGATGTGAAAAATTTTGTTTTCGATGGACCATCAGTTGCTTTATATGCTGTTATGAGTAAGCATCAAAGAATGTGTATTCTATTTGTATTAATTTTGAAGCTTGAGACATATCTCAAGGTAAAACAGAAACATTTGTTTCACTAACCATAATTGGTTTTCAGAATGTGAGGCTTGAATGTGATGTCAAAAAAGCATGTCCTCTCCAACCCATAGAAAAAACACTAAGTGTTTGTAGGAAAAACAAGCTATTTGTACCTACAAGTATGTGATAAATACAAGTTAAAAAGATATGCAGGCCATGTTCATATATTTCCTTAGAAATCAAAATTCATGATGTTAAAAAAATGTCCTCTACAACACATCAGAAATTTTGCTTTGATTTGTGCGTTTTAACAGTGGATTCATTGAAGAAACGGCCATGGTTATACAAACTAAGTAAACCTGGATGCCTAAAAAGGGTTTTTATAAGTATTGAAATGTCAAATATATTATCTTTCATTATCTATTACTCTATTATGCCCCCGCAGGTCTCGGGCCTCCTCGTGGCGGTGGGTGGTAACACAAGGGTGAAGTCCTGTATCTCTTGTGGCCAACACGAGACAGTGCGCAAGCACACGTCTCCCCGACGGAAAAGGGGCAACCTGTTTGCCGTGGGTTGCGACCCGTGTCGGAGGATGAAGGGGTCCTGGTAGTTGAGTTGGATGGGACTAATTAAGTTAGTTCCTCCCATACAAGACACTGCTTTGGCATGGATTTCTCCTAGACGGGAGGCTGGATTGGCCCGGTCCAGTCAATCGGCTTGTCATGTTCCAATTAGGGCTATGGTCCTTTTTGGCCATGGCTGATGGGTCAATCAAGGAAAGTTGTGACAAAGTGTACATGCCGACCACATTTCTGATGTTGATTGCGGTTGTATTACTGAATTAACTTTCTTAGAGTATATCCTCCATGTATCCTTGGGACGAGGGTACTGGGCACAGCCCTATCCACAGTGGTCTCCCCCTGTTTGGCTCCGTGGTGGGTGGGGAGCATGGAGGATGAATAAATGAACTTCCCATGGCTTCATCTATCTCGCATTCAGCTCCGGATCGTGCCTCTCCGGATCATCAAGGCACGCGTTCCCCAAGGGGTTATCAGCATGGTGGCATTGGAAATTTTCCTACTGGTAACTATTCATCGAAGGAATTTCCCTCCCTAGGAGATTATCTTGACAACCAAAGAATGAGTTCAAAGAAACGAACAATGAACAGATCATCAGACTCCTCTACAAGTGAACGAGAAAAGCGAACCAGACATGACTCTGAGTCTGAAGATGAATCATACCAACCTCCTCCTACACACTGGCCAAGGTTCTTGGTCATAAGTGGTGATCACCCTTCCTTCAGACGCCTCCATGCCATTGGCATTACTAAGGGTATCCATGGCATATGTGGTCAACCCAAGGGTATTAAGAAACTTAGATCTGGTGATTTGCTGATTGAAGTTGAAAGGTCAACGCAATCACGCAGTCTCCTACAATCTAAAGCACTTTGCGGTTTCCCCATAGAGGTCTCCCCTTATCGATCTCTGAACTCCTGCAAAGGTGTGATCTACTCCCAGGACAACATCACTTGTGAAGAAGAGGAAATCAAGAATACCTGGCTCCTCCAGGAGTAACAGCAGTTCAGAGAAACTTTAAAAGGGGTGAGCCAACAGCCACCCTCATCATTACATTTGCAGGCAACAAACTCCCTTCTCATCTCGAAATGGGTTGGGAGATATGCCCAGTCACACCATATGTTCCCAATCCAATGCGCTGCTACAACTGCCAGCAGTTTGGCCATCACGGACGAACTTGCTCAAAATCATCAGTGTGTGCAAAGTGCTCGTCAAAAGAGCATACTAGCAGCCATGTAAACCCTTGCTCAGCACCATATAAATGTGCGAACTGTCAGGGTACTCACCCAACATATGATCGCAACTGCCCTACCTGGAGAAGAGAACAAGAAGTTCTAAAAATCAAATCCACCCTGAATGTTTCTTTCCCAGAAGCGAGGAAAATTCTTCAGGGTAACGAGAGTGCTAAAAGCTATGCATCTGCTGCCAAGTCAGCTAAAGAGATCGGCACACAAACTGATTTGACCTTGACAACAAATGCAGAAAAACCCACTATTCCTCAAGCAGACCTTCCAGATGCTAATGAAGAAGGTTACCCTGAACCAATGCTCCATCTTACCCCAAGAAAAAGGATCAAACTGACGGGAAATTACTTAAACCGAAATCATGCCAGTGAAACTGAAGAGGACAATGAGGATTCCTCTTCAACTTATCAGCTGGCTATGGAAGATCAGAATGACAAAGAACCAAGTGCAGACAGACGACAGGAAAATCAAGGAAGTAGGGACGAACACAGGACTGAAGAAGAAGCAAGAGACACAACAGCTACAAAACAACGAGAAGAGAGCTATCCAGATCTTAAAGAACACCTTCGTAAAATTTTGCAAGGAAAAACAGACCTACAAGAAAATCGAAAATGGTTTATTGAAAACTTTAAGGAAGCTTCAGTCAAATGGCTTGAACATTTTCAGCTTGCCAAAATGGCTCAAGTACTAGTTGAAAGAACAGCAAAGAAGATGAACGACTGGCCACAAGAGAAGTACACCACGAATGAGGACATTTTTAGAGTGACCTCCAAAAATACGTACTCACAAGAGTATTATGGAGTTCTGACTCTACTTGTCATACACAACCTTTTATCAGTTGCTCTAAAACTGGCAAAAAAAAGAGAACATCAATTGTCTTCTTCACCAAAAGCAGCCTCTCCTGCTAAGAAAAAACCTTCCTGAATCCCAGCTCGAACTCAAATAAGTTGGAGACCTCCCATACATAAGGTACTTGACAGAAAAGCCCAAAAGTAACCACACAACAAGAAAATGACTTTGGGAAAAATTGTCCAATGGAACTGTCGTGGCTTCAGAGCCAATTTTGATGAACTTGACATCTTGGTGTCAGAACTTCATCCTTCAGTCTTCTGTCTGCAGGAGACATATCTGAAGTCCACTGACATTTCCAGTTTTAGAAATTATCAATTTCACAATTGCTACGGAAATCTAATTAATGATAGAGCCCATGGTGGATCCTCTATCATGGTAAGACAAGATATCATTCATTCTTCCTTAAATATCAATACCAACCTCCAGGCAGTTGCGTAACTCATAACTTCACATAAAATATTCACCATCTGTTCTATATATGTACCACCAAGTCATCATCTAACAAATCACGAATTGAATGAACTCTACAAACAACTCCCACTTCCATGTCTTATACTTGGAGACTTTAACAGTCATCACCCATTATGGGGAAGCTCTCAGACTAACAATAAGGGACTGGTTATCGAGGAATTTATCTCCTCCAATGATCTCTGCATCTTCAACGATGACACTTATACATATCTCCACCCCGGTCATGGAACTTACAGTTCCATTGATCTCAGTATATCTGACCCTTCACTCTTCTTAGACTTTACCTGGTATGTCTTGGATGACAATCATGGAAGTGACCATTTCCCTCTTATCCTTGAGAGCACTACCGGCTCCCAAGCAACAAATCATCCTAGATGGAGACTAGACAAGGCTGACTGGGGACTCTATGAGCAACTAGCAGCTGATCGTATAAAATTATCTTCATATAGGAATAATGAGTACCCCATGGAACAACTCACTGATGATATAATTGCCATTGCCAATTTATCCATCCCTAAAACAAAAGCGAGTGTATTAAAAAAAGTAAGACCTTGGTATGACTTGGAGGTAAAGGAAGCCATCAAAAACAGGAAGAGAGCTTTTCGAACATATAACACCAATCCAACTCTAGTCAACCTAGAAAATTTTCGAATCCAAAGAGCCAAAACTAGAAGATTGAGCAGACAAAAAAAGAGGGCTTCATGGCATAACTATATCTCCCAACTTAATGAAAGAACACCACCTTCTAAAGTTTGGGAAATGATAAAAAAGATCCAAGGCAAAATGTCCACATCCCAAATAAGCCATCTCATAGTTGATGGAGAAGAACATACATCGTCAGACGAAATATCCGATAAGCTTGCTGAAAAGTTTTCCTTCAATTCTTCGGAAAACTACACTCCTGAGTTCCAACACTTTAAGACTCAGGCAGAACGCCTAGTCTTGAATATTCGTTCAAACGATCATGAAGAATATAATAGTCCTCTCACCCTTGAAGAGCTTCAGAAAGCTCTACAAAAAGCTATGGATTCAGCAGTTGGCCCGAATGAAATTCATTACCAACTTTTGAAACATCTTCCTCCTCCATGCCTTGAAGTCCTTCTCGATGTCTTTAATAAATGTAGGAACTATGGAACCTTCCCCACGTCCTGGAGAGTGGCTACAATAATCCCAATCCCTAAACCAAATAAGGATCATACTGATCCTAATAATTACAGGCCCATTGCCTTGACCAGCTGTCTTTGCAAGACAATGGAAAGGATTGTCAACGAAAAACTTGTTTGGTATCTTGAGTCAAATGACTCCATTTCGGAATTTAAGTGTGGTCGGAAACAAAGGAGCACATGAGACCATCTAGTCAGATTAGAGACGTACATAAGAGATGCTCTTATATCAAGGGAACATGTTGTAGCTGTATTCTTTGACTTAGAAAAAGCGTATGGCACCACCTGGAAATTTGGCATTTTGAAGGACTTATTTGAATTTGGTCTGAGAGGAAGACTTCCTACCTTTATTGGATCCTTTTTAGAAGATCGATGGTTTAGAGTCAGAGTGGGGTCAACACTTTCAAGTGAATATCCCCAAGAAATGGGTGTCCCTCAGGGGAGCATTTTATCTCCCACTTGTTTTAACATAAAAATTAACAGTATTGCCAAAGCTATTCGTGAAAATGTCATGTGTTCACTCTATGTCGATGACTTTCTTATTGCCCTAAAATCCAAGCAGATGTCAACTATTGAAAGACAGCTCCAACAAAATCTAAATAAGCTTCACAAATGGTCTCAAGAAAATGGTTTCAAAGTCGAAAACAGTATGTATGCACTTCTGTCATCTGAGAACTCCCCATCCTGATCCATCACTTAGAATCGACAATTGTGCCATCAAAGTGGTCAATTCTACTAAATTTCTTGGTCTTACATTTGACACAAAACTTTCCTTCATTCCCCACATCACGATACTTAAGGCAAAATGCCTGCAGTCCTTGAACATATTGAAAGTAGTGGGAAAAATAAACTGGGGTGGTGACACCACTGTTCTTCTCAGGCTTTATCGTGCAGTGACTCGGGCACGTCTCGACTATGGCTGCATTGTATATGGCTCAGCAAGACCATCATATCTTCGATCCCTGAATACTGTACACAACCAGGGACTCCGTTTGAGTCTTGGAGCATTCAGGACATCTCCAGTGGAGAGCCTGTATGTCCTGGCAAAGGAGCCTCCTTTATCACTCCGAAGACTAAAACTTTCTCTCCAGTACACTGTCAAACTGGCTGCAAACCCCTCTAATCCAGCATATCCAACTGTCTTTCATCCTAACTTTACAGAGCGATATGACAGACGTCCAACTGCTATTCGGCCACTAGGATTGAGGATGAAACCACATCTAGAAGCTGCAGGAATAGATACCTTCCTGATTGCGGAACATCGAATATCACAAATACCACAGTGGAAAATAAAGACTCTAACCGTCAATATGGAGCTAGAAAACTTGAAAAAGGCAGAAACAGACCCAGTTGAGTACCAACGAAGATTTCATGACATCAAGTTAATATATCAAGATTACAAATTCTTATACACAGATGGCTCAAAGGATGGAAACCGAACGGCTTATGCTGTTACTTCCTGCAAAACAAACCTACACAGTGAGCGCATTCCAAATGAAAGCTCAGTATACACTGCTGAGCTTTTAGCAATCTACAAAGCCGTATGGCTTGCTGGAATGTCTAAAAAAGACAAATTTGTAATTTGTTCCGACTCCAAATCGGCAATCCAAGCTCTTGCCAGCAAGAGGTTAGATCATCCCATATTACAAGACATACTCATGCTCCTGTCTGGATTAGACAACAAAGAAATTGTTTTCTGCTGGATTCCAGGTCATGTGGGAATTGCTGGAAACGAAAAAGCTGATCTTATGGCGAAAAATGCTCTTTCCAAAGATCTTACTGTTGATACTATTCCGTACACGGACCTCCGTCCAACTATCAACGATTATATAAAATCCGGATGGCAAGTTATGTGGAACGCATGTGAGAATAATAAACTGAGAGTAATCTTTCCCAGAATCAGGGATGTACAACACATTACCTCCAGAACACGGAGAGACCAAAGTGTGATTCGCAGGTGTCTTATTGGACATTCAAGACTTACTCATTCCCATCTTCTATTGGGCGATCCAGCTCCGATTTGTGAGAAATGCCAATGTCCCCTCACAATCAAACACATCCTAAAGGATAGTAGAGTTTTTCAAACACAAAGAAACACACTCCTCCCAACAAATCCCCTTCGACTTCTTGTAGACAAGCCAGAAAACATAATCACATTTTTGCACCAAACACAGACATACTACAAAATATGAGGAAAATAAACAAAGACAAATAACACCCTAGCAAGCCTCGATATAGCCCAATAAGGTGCTGCAGAGGTGTAAAACACAAACACACACACACACACATTCCAAATTATACACTCGAGACCCCTCAGTTACGCCACTGGCTGCAGGACTGAAAGGTGATGAGTCTGGCTCTATTATTATTTAGGTCCGGAGCCAGCTCAGTGATAGCTGGCTGAATCTAGCTAGATGGCTTTCCGTTGGTCCTGAAAAATTATGACCACTCCTTTTACACTTAAAATTGGTTTGAATGGAGAGAACATGATGAAACTTGATGTGTATATGGCATTCATGAATTTGAATCATATTAATTAACAAAAATACAGTTTTGGGGGTTGTTACCCCAAAATAGGGCAATTAGCTATTACTTTGATTACAGGGACAATTTTCTAATAATTTTGCACATATTTAATGGGTGGCCTTGGATATACGCTGCAAGTAAAATTTTGATATGTTGGGGTAATTTACCCTCATAATCAAGATTGAATTGGGGTGAATATGTATTTTGAGCATATTTCAGTTAAGTCTTGAATTTGCACTGTGGATGTTACTGGTTAAAAAAAAAACAGTTTTTAGGAAATTAACCTTACTGTGTTCTGTATGTTGGCTAGGATTCATAATACAAGTGCAATTTTGACGACATGGGTGTAATTTAGCTTCAATATCAAGTTCTAATTATTGATATGACATTTTTAGCAGTTTAGGCATTGCAACGGTTGGATCATACTTTTATTACAGTTGATGTTAATGTTTAAAAATTGTAATTGACTTCAAATCGGTGATTGACTTTCTCCAAATTTGCACAGGGAAATAAGCCTTTCTTTTAGGAATCAAAATTTTAAAGCCGACAAATGTCGGTTGTCACAGCAAGGAATAGGTATCGCATGCTGGAATAAGTGAGGTAAAAAAAGAAGAAAAATTGCCTGTCTAACTATAAAAGAGTTATTTGTTTTTGAATCTCACTCATTCTCAGATAATCAGATTGGGCAATTGTAGCAGTAAAGATTACTTGGGTCGAGTCAAAAACTGGCTGTGCTGGCACTATATGGCTTCTAAAAATTCTTGAGAATACTGGCTTACTTCAGATTCTAAAATGATGCATCTTTTTAAAATATTTAATTTCCATTCTCAAGTCAAAAGTCTTTAATTCATTTTTTTTGTTTTCATGCAATAATTTTGATCATGTAAACCAAATAGTGGAAAAGGAACCAATTTATTCATCTAAGAAACAGATTCCATAAAAATTTGAAAAGTTATTGCTTATTTTCAATGCAAAAAAGGCCCGTTAAGTGAGACCACTTGTACCACGGACTGAGATTTTTGGTATCAAGAACTCTCGACAGTAAAACTACAATTAGCACCAGTAATCGACCCAGAGGGCGGGTTTAGGGGATTCAAACCTCCCCCATCCTTGAGCCTGTACATTTTAATGTAAAAAAATAAAAAAAAGGATACTTTTAGTACATTTTCATTTGCCCTGAGCGCCACCTGGTGCCTACAGTGCAGTGAGGAGTCCTAAGGTTCAGTCAAATAACAGGCTGCCCTGCACTCTACGGTATCTTACAATTCTACTAAGGCAACAAAATTTTTCTTAGGAATATTGGCTCACTTGAGGCACCCAAATTATACATCTTTTTCAAACATTTCATATCCATGGCCACCTCCAAAGTTTTGAGTTCATTTTTCTTCACTGAAGAAAGGTAAACACATGAATAGAAAATTTTTTTTTATAATATCAAAAAATAATTTTTTCCTGTGAGCCAAGATTTGACTGAAATATTACACAGAGGGATATACACTAACTACGGATACATGTGTAATTCAGCCTTAGGACTCAGTCCGGGCAGTGCATCACTCACCGGTTTCCGGTTATGACATTTCTAGTTTGGGTCCGGAGCCAGCTCAGTGATAGCTGGCTGAATCTAGCTAGATGGCTTTCCGTTGGTTCTGGCCACACATGTTAGATGGAGGTTTCGTCCCATGCCAAGAGTGCATGCACCTGGCCTTATTATTATGGTCTCTGTCTGAGTGTCTGTCCTATTAAGCCAAGGCGGTGCATTTATAATAGGAATCATTCTTGATACACAGGGAAGCAGTATGATTTTATCATTAAAAATCAGCAAAAAAAATATTCCTAACATTAAAATTAACCTCACTGTAGTGAATTTAAGAACATGACATTTAGACGCTCAGAAGCAAATAAAAACGCCTAACCAGAAAAAATGACACCATGCCCAAAAAATCATTTAAGAATTACTCTTGTTTTTTAATTGGAAAGCTGAAGTGATATACTAACAACTTCCAGAAGAAAAATAATCACGGTATCATAGTATTTATCTACAAATCACAAAGTATACAATATCCAAGCAAAAGTACAGATTTGTTGAAAAGAAAAATTATGACCACTCCTTTTACACTTAAAATTGGTTTGAATGGGGAGATCATGATGAAACTTGATGTGTATATGGCATTCATGAATTTGAATCATATTAATTAACAAAAATACAGTTTTGGGGGTTATTACCTCAAAAGAGGGCAATTAGCTATTACTTTGATTACAGGGACAATTTTCTAATAATTTTGCACATATTTAATGGGTGGCCTTGGATATACACTGCAAGTAAAACTTTGATATGTTGGGGTAATTTACCCTCATAATCAAGATTGAATTGGGGTGAATATGTATTTTGAGCATATTTCAGTTAAGTCTCGAATTTGCACTGTGGATGTTACTGGTTAAAAAAAAAACAGTTTTTAGGAAATTAACCTTACTGTGTTCTGTATGTTGGCTAGGATTCATAATACAAGTGCAATTTTGACGACATGGGTGTAATTTAGCTTCAATATCAAGTTCTAATTATTGATATGACATTTTTAGCAGTTTAGGCATTGCAACGGTTGGATCATACTTTTATTACAGTTGATGTTAATGTTTAAAAATTGTAATTGACTTCAAATCGGTGATTGACTTTCTCCAAATTTGCACAGGGAAATAAGCCTTTCTTTTAGGAATCAAAATTTTAAAGCCGACAAATGTCGGTTGTCACAGCAAGGAATAGGTATCGCATGCTGGAATAAGTGAGGTAAAAAAAGAAAAAAAATTGCCTGTCTAACTATAAAAGAGTTATTTGTTTTTGAATCTCACTCATTCTCAGATAATCAGATTGGGCAATTGTAGCAGTAAAGATTACTTGGGTCGAGTCAAAAACTGGCTGTGCTGGCACTATATGGCTTCTAAAAATTCTTGAGAATACTGGCTTACTTCAGATTCTAAAATGATGCATCTTTTTAAAATATTTAATTTCCATTCTCAAGTCAAAAGTCTTTAATTCATTTTTTTTGTTTTCATGCAATAATTTTGATCATGTAAACCAAATAGTGGAAAAGGAACCAATTCATTTACCTTAGAAAAAGATTCCATCAAACTTGAAAGAGTTATTGCTTATTTTCAATGCAAAAAAGGCCCGTTAAGTGAGACCACTTGTACCACGGACTGAGATTTTTGGTATCAAGAACTCTCGACAGTAAAACTACAATTAGCACCAGTAATCGACCCAGAGGGCGGGTTTAGGGGATTCAAACCTCCCCCAACTTTGAGCCTGTACATTTTGATATAAAAAATATATTAAAAAAGGATACTTTTAGTACATTTTCATTTGCCCTGAGCGCCACCTGGTGCCAACAGTGCAGTGAGGAGTCCTAAGGTTCAGTCAAATAACAGGCTCTCCTGGCACCCTACGGTAACTCACAATTCTACTAAGGCAACAAAATTTTTCTTAGGAATATTGGCTCACTTGAGGCACCCAAATTATACATCTTTTTCAAACATTTCATATCCATGGCCACCTCCAAAGTTTTGAGTTCATTTTTCTTCACTGAAGAAAGGTAAACACATGAATAGAAAATTTTTTTTTATAATATCAAAAAATAATTTTTTCCTGTGAGCCAAGATTTGACTGAAATATTACACAGAGGGATATACACTAACTACGGATACATGTGTAATTCAGCCTTAGGACTCAGTCCGGGCAGTGCATCACTCACCGGTTTCCGGTTATGACATTTCTAGTTTGGGTCCGGAGCCAGCTCAGTGATAGCTGGCTGAATCTAGCTAGATGGCTTTCCGTTGGTTCTGGCCACACATGTTAGATGGAGGTTTCGTCCCATGCCAAGAGTGCATGCACCTGGCCTTATTATTATGGTCTCTGTCTGAGTGTCTGTCCTATTAAGCCAAGGCGGTGCATTTATAATAGGAATCATTCTTGATACACAGGGAAGCAGTATGATTTTATCATTAAAAATCAGCAAAAAAAATATTCCTAACATTAAAATTAACCTCACTGTAGTGAATTTAAGAACATGACATTTAGACGCTCAGAAGCAAATAAAAACGCCTAACCAGAAAAAATGACACCATGCCCAAAAAATCATTTAAGAATTACTCTTGTTTTTTAATTGGAAAGCTGAAGTGATATACTAACAACTTCCAGAAGAAAAATAATCACGGTATCATAGTATTTATCTACAAAACACAAAGTATACAATATCCAAGCAAAAGTACAGATTTGTTGAAAAGAAAAATTATGACCACTCCTTTTACACTTAAAATTGGTTTGAATGGGGAGATCATGATGAAACTTGATGTGTATATGGCATTCATGAATTTGAATCATATTAATTAACAAAAATACAGTTTTGGGGGTTATTACCTCAAAAGAGGGCAATTAGCTATTACTTTGATTACAGGGACAATTTTCTAATAATTTTGCACATATTTAATGGGTGGCCTTGGATATACACTGCAAGTAAAACTTTGATATGTTGGGGTAATTTACCCTCATAATCAAGATTGAATTGGGGTGAATATGTATTTTGAGCATATTTCAGTTAAGTCTCGAATTTGCACTGTGGATGTTACTGGTTTAAAAAAAAACAGTTTTTAGGAAATTAACCTTACTGTGTTCTGTATGTTGGCTAGGATTCATAATACAAGTGCAATTTTGACGACATGGGTGTAATTTAGCTTCAATATCAAGTTCTAATTATTGATATGACATTTTTATCAGTTTAGGCATTGCAACGGTTGGATCATACTTTTATTACAGTTGATGTTAATGTTTAAAAATTGTAATTGACTTCAAATCGGTGATTGACTTTCTCCAAATTTGCACAGGGAAATAAGCCTTTCTTTTAGGAATCAAAATTTTAAAGCCGACAAATGTCGGTTGTCACAGCAAGGAATAGGTATCGCATGCTGGAATAAGTGAGGTAAAAAAAGAAAAAAAATTGCCTGTCTAACTATAAAAGAGTTATTTGTTTTTGAATCTCACTCATTCTCAGATAATCAGATTGGGCAATTGTAGCAGTAAAGATTACTTGGGTCGAGTCAAAAACTGGCTGTGCTGGCACTATATGGCTTCTAAAAATTCTTGAGAATACTGGCTTACTTCAGATTCTAAAATGATGCATCTTTTTAAAATATTTAATTTCCATTCTCAAGTCAAAAGTCTTTAATTCATTTTTTTTGTTTTCATGCAATAATTTTGATCATGTAAACCAAATAGTGGAAAAGGAACCAATTCATTTACCTTAGAAAAAGATTCCATCAAACTTGAAAGAGTTATTGCTTATTTTCAATGCAAAAAAGGCCCGTTAAGTGAGACCACTTGTACCACGGACTGAGATTTTTGGTATCAAGAACTCTCGACAGTAAAACTACAATTAGCACCAGTAATCGACCCAGAGGGCGGGTTTAGGGGATTCAACCCTCCCCCATCCTTGAGCCTGTACATTTTAATGTAAAAAAATAAAAAAAAGGATACTTTTAGTACATTTTCATTTGCCCTGAGCGCCACCTGGTGCCTACAGTGCAGTGAGGAGTCCTAAGGTTCAGTCAAATAACAGGCTGCCCTGCACTCTACGGTATCTTACAATTCTACTAAGGCAACAAAATTTTTCTTAGGAATATTGGCTCACTTGAGGCACCCAAATTATACATCTTTTTCAAACATTTCATATCCATGGCCACCTCCAAAGTTTTGAGTTCATTTTTCTTCACTGAAGAAAGGTAAACACATGAATAGAAAATTTTTTTTTATAATATCAAAAAATAATTTTTTCCTGTGAGCCAAGATTTGACTGAAATATTACACAGAGGGATATACACTAACTACGGATACATGTGTAATTCAGCCTTAGGACTCAGTCCGGGCAGTGCATCACTCACCGGTTTCCGGTTATGACATTTCTAGTTTGGGTCCGGAGCCAGCTCAGTGATAGCTGGCTGAATCTAGCTAGATGGCTTTCCGTTGGTTCTGGCCACACATGTTAGATGGAGGTTTCGTCCCATGCCAAGAGTGCATGCACCTGGCCTTATTATTATGGTCTCTGTCTGAGTGTCTGTCCTATTAAGCCAAGGCGGTGCATTTATAATAGGAATCATTCTTGATACACAGGGAAGCAGTATGATTTTATCATTAAAAATCAGCAAAAAAAATATTCCTAACATTAAAATTAACCTCACTGTAGTGAATTTAAGAACATGACATTTAGACGCTCAGAAGCAAATAAAAACGCCTAACCAGAAAAAATGACACCATGCCCAAAAAATCATTTAAGAATTACTCTTGTTTTTTAATTGGAAAGCTGAAGTGATATACTAACAACTTCCAGAAGAAAAATAATCACGGTATCATAGTATTTATCTACAAAACACAAAGTATACAATATCCAAGCAAAAGTACAGATTTGTTGAAAAGAAAAATTATGACCACTCCTTTTACACTTAAAATTGGTTTGAATGGGGAGATCATGATGAAACTTGATGTGTATATGGCATTCATGAATTTGAATCATATTAATTAACAAAAATACAGTTTTGGGGGTTATTACCTCAAAAGAGGGCAATTAGCTATTACTTTGATTACAGGGACAATTTTCTAATAATTTTGCACATATTTAATGGGTGGCCTTGGATATACACTGCAAGTAAAACTTTGATATGTTGGGGTAATTTACCCTCATAATCAAGATTGAATTGGGGTGAATATGTATTTTGAGCATATTTCAGTTAAGTCTCGAATTTGCACTGTGGATGTTACTGGTTTAAAAAAAAACAGTTTTTAGGAAATTAACCTTACTGTGTTCTGTATGTTGGCTAGGATTCATAATACAAGTGCAATTTTGACGACATGGGTGTAATTTAGCTTCAATATCAAGTTCTAATTATTGATATGACATTTTTAGCAGTTTAGGCATTGCAACGGTTGGATCATACTTTTATTACAGTTGATGTTAATGTTTAAAAATTGTAATTGACTTCAAATCGGTGATTGACTTTCTCCAAATTTGCACAGGGAAATAAGCCTTTCTTTTAGGAATCAAAATTTTAAAGCCGACAAATGTCGGTTGTCACAGCAAGGAATAGGTATCGCATGCTGGAATAAGTGAGGTAAAAAAAGAAAAAAAATTGCCTGTCTAACTATAAAAGAGTTATTTGTTTTTGAATCTCACTCATTCTCAGATAATCAGATTGGGCAATTGTAGCAGTAAAGATTACTTGGGTCGAGTCAAAAACTGGCTGTGCTGGCACTATATGGCTTCTAAAAATTCTTGAGAATACTGGCTTACTTCAGATTCTAAAATGATGCATCTTTTTAAAATATTTAATTTCCATTCTCAAGTCAAAAGTCTTAAATTCGTTTTTTTTGTTTTCATGCAGCAATTGTGATAATGTAAACCAAATAGTGAAAAAGAACCAATTCATTTACCTTAGAAAAAGATTCCATCAAACTTAAAAAGTTATTGCTTATTTTCAATGCAAAAAAGGCCCGTTAAGTGAGACCACTTGTACCACGGACTGAGATTTTCGGTATCAAGAACTCTCGACAGTAAAACTACAATTAGCACCAGTAATCGACCCAGAGGGCGGGTTTAGGGGATTCAAACCTCCCCCAACTTTGAGCCTGTACATTTTTATATAAAAAATATAATATGATAATGGCACGGCCATGTGATTCGCGAAGCGATTATGTTGAGATTCAGATTTTGAAGTTGTCACTCTAGATATTCAATATGTACAAATAAAACTTAAAAGAAAGTTACAGCCTGGGACCCAATAAGTGCCATTGATGGCTGATTGCAGTTACAGTTCACAGCTTGACCAAAGTGACCATCTTGTATTGTATGTGTCCAGTTGCACTTAAGAAATAGATCTACCTGCTCTTCAAAGCATAATACGATGATGCCGCAGCATAGAAGACGGGACGTGACACCTCGCTTCGCTTGTACACATTTTTTTTATTTCAAAAAATTTTAATTTTTTCACAATATCTTATTTTTTTAATTTTTAATTTTTTGTTATGGGGAAAATTATATTTTCTTAGGAAATTTTTTTTTTTGGGAAAATTTCTTTTTAGGAAAATTTGTTTTTTTTTTCAGAAATTGTTTTCTTTTTCGGAAATTTTTTTTTTTTTGAAATTTTTTTTTTTTTTCGGAAATTTTTTTTTTTTGGCGGAATCTCAAATAGAAGAGGAAGAAGAATAAGAAGAAGAAAAAGGTAGTCAAGTTGTAGTCACACGTGAGCCGGTGGCTCTATCCCGTCTATTAATTGCCATTAGCACTGCATGACTGCCCAATCTGCACTCCTGAAGCCAGTCAATAGTGTTGGTGATTCTGCCACCAGGGGGACTGTAGTCAGCACTCTATACGTGGTGCCCTCTTGAGGGCTCTGCCAAAAATTGTCTGAGCTAGTTCTGAGGACGGCGCGCAGGCGCTCATCTGCCGTAAATAATTATCAAACACTGGAATAATGTATGCTACAAAACAATTGGAATATTTTAACAATATATTGAGGAACAAAAGAGGTATGTTTTTTAATTGAATTGGATTCGAAACCAACAGATTGCTCAGTTGCTGGACCTATTTGACCTACATAAATTGTCGACCATCAATGTTTCTTGGTCCACTGTGCTGTCAACTGATCATTGTCTGCTTGCTGTGCTAAGTGAGCTACGCTCACGGCTGCCTTCGGCAGCCGTTCGCTTCGCTCATATTAAAAAAGGATACTTTTAGTACATTTTCATTTGCCCTGAGCGCCACCTGGTGCCTACAGTGCAGTGAGGAGTCCTAAGGTTCAGTCAAATAACAGGCTGCCCTGCACTCTACGGTAACTCACAATTCTACTAAGGCAACAAAATTTTTCTTAGGAATATTGGCTCACTTGAGGCACCCAAATTATACATCTTTTTCAAACATTTCATATCCATGGCCACCTCCAAAGTTTTGAATTCATTTTTCTTCACTGAAGAAAGGTAAACACATGAATAGAAATTTTTTTTTTATAATATCAAAAAATAATTTTTTCCTGTGAGCCAAGATTTGACTGAAATATTACACAGAGGGATATACACTAACTACGGATACATGTGTAATTCAGCCTTAGGACTCAGTCCGGGCAGTGCATCACTCACCGGTTTCCGGTTATGACATTTCTAGTTTGGGTCCGGAGCCAGCTCAGTGATAGCTGGCTGAATGTAGCTAGATGGCTTTTTGTTGGTCCTGGCCACATATGTTAGATGTAGGTTTCGTCCCCTGCCAAGAGTGCTTGCACCTGGCCTTATTATTATGGTCTCTGTCTGAGTGTCTGTCCTATTAAGCCAAGGCGGTGCATTTATAATAGGAATGACAGACCATTTTTAAATCTTGAACAAAAAAATCATTCTTGATACACAGGGAAGCAGTATGATTTTATCATTAAAAATCAGCAAAAAAAATATTCCTAACATTAAAATTAACCTCACTGTAGTGAATTTAAGAACATGACATTTAGACGCTCAGAAGCAAATAAAAACGCCTAACCAGAAAAAATGACACCATGCCCAAAAAATCATTTAAGAATTACTTTTGTTTTTTAATTGGAAAGCTGAAGTGATATACTAACAACTTCCAGAAGAAAAATAATCACAGTATCATAGTACGCTTAACAGTATCATAGTATTTATCTACAAATAACAAAGTATACAATATCCAAGCAAAAGTACAGATTTGTTGAAAAGAAAAATTATGACCACTCCTTTTACACTTAAAATTGGTTTGAATGGGGAGATCATGATGAAACTTGATGTGTATATGGCATTCATGAATTTGAATCATAAATATTAATTAACAAAAATACAGTTTTGGGGGTTATTACCTCAAAAGAGGGCAATTAGCTATTACTTTGATTACAGGGACAATTTTCTAATAATTTTGCACATATTTAATGGGTGGCCTTGGATATACACTGCAAGTAAAACTTTGATATGTTGGGGTAATTTACCCTCATAATCAAGATTGAATTGGGGTGAATATGTATTTTGAGCATATTTCAGTTAAGTCTCGAATTTGCACTGTGGATGTTACTGGTTAAAAAAAAAACAGTTTTTAGGAAATTAACCTTACTGTGTTCTGTATGTTGGCTAGGATTCATAATACAAGTGCAATTTTGACGACATGGGTGTAATTTAGCTTCAATATCAAGTTCTAATTATTGATATGACATTTTTAGCAGTTTAGGCATTGCAACGGTTGGATCATACTTTTATTACAGTGGATGTTAATGTATAAACATAGTAATTGACTTCAATTCGGTGATTGACTTTCTCCAAATTTGCACAGGGAAATAAGCCTTTCTTTTAGGAATCAAAATTTTAAAGCCGACAAATGTCGGTTGTCACAGCAAGGAATAGGTATCGCATGCTGGAATAAGTGAGGTAAAAAAAGAAAAAAAATTGCCTGTCTAACTATAAAAGAGTTATTTGTTTTTGAATCTCACTCATTCTCAGATAATCAGATTGGGCAATCGTAGCAGTAAAGAGTACTTGGATCGAGTCAAAAACTGGCTGTGCTGGCACTATATGGCCTCTAAAAATTCTTGAGAATACTGGCTTACTTCAGATTCTAAAATGATGCATCTTTTTAAAATATTTAATTTCCATTCTCAAGTCAAAAGTCTTTAATTCATTTTTTTTGTTTTCATGCAATAATTTTGATCATGTAAACCAAATAGTGGAAAAGGAACCAATTCATTTACCTTAGAAAAAGATTCCATCAAACTTGAAAAGTTATTACTTATTTTCAATGCAAAAAAGGCCCGTTAATTGAGACCACTTGTACCACGGACTGAGATTTTCGGTATCAAGAACTCTCGACAGTAAAACTACAATTGGCACCAGTAATCGACCCAGAGGGCGGGTTTAGGGGATTCAACCCTCCCCCATCCTTGAGCCTGTACATTTTAATGTAAAAAAATAAAAAAAAGGATACTTTTAGTACATTTTCATTTGCCCTGAGCGCCACCTGGTGCCTACAGTGCAGTGAGGAGTCCTGAGGTTCAGTCAAATAACAGGCTGCCCTGCACTCTACGGTATCTTACAATTCTACTAAGGCAACAAAATTTTTCTTAGGAATATTGGCTCACTTGAGGAACCCAAATTATACATCTTTTTCAAACATTTCATATCCATGGCCACCTCCAAAGTTTTGAATTCATTTTTCTTCACTGAAGAAAGGTAATAGGCAGGGAAAATGCTGTAACAATCCGATAACGGTCACTACCAAACTTTTCTCAACTGATCCTGGATCAGTTTTTTCTGCAGAATCCATTTTTGCTTGGGGACAAGTTGTGTTTCGCATATTTAATTAGCTAATTAGCATAATTGACCTAATGTCCTTAAGAAAGGTGTTTTTGGTGGATATGAACTCTTTTGGACACCTTTGACCATTTTAAGTCACTTTACTTCATTGCAAAGCAGTACGCCTCTCAGAATATGCAAATTAGGGCGGCCATTATCGTTATTTCTTCTTAATTCTGTATCTCTGGGACAACTGCACATAGAGGACTAAATAGGGTGTCTATACCTAGGTTTTCAGGGTCAGGGAGTATGATGAGACCATCCTCTTAATGTTTCCATGCACTGGTGTGCCCATGAAACCCTTGATGCTCACCCAAGACATGCACAATTATGACGACCATTACGTTAAATTGAATTTTGCGCCTTCTGATTGGACATTTTTCATATTAAAGACCAAACAAGACATCTGTACCCAGGTTTTCAGGGTCAGGGAGTATGATAAAACCATCCTCTAAATGTTTCCATGCAATGGTGTGCAGATGACGCCCTTGATGCTCACCTAAGACGTGCAAATTATGACGACCATTACGTTAAGTTGTATTTTGTGCTTTCTCTTTGGACATTTTTCATATTAAAGACCAAACAAGACATCTGTACCCAGGTTTTCAGGGTCAGGGAGTATGATAAAACCATCCTCTAAGTGTTTCCATGCATTGGTGTGCCCATGACGCCCTTGATGCTCACCTAAGACGTGCAAATTATGACGACCATTACGTTAAGTTGTATTTTGTGCTTTCTGTTTGGACATTTTTCATATTAAAGACCAAACAAGACATCTGTACCCAGGTTTTCAGGGTCAGGGAGTATGATAAAACCATCCTCTAAGTGTTTCCATGCAATGGTGTGCCCACGACGCCCTTGATGTTCACCTAAGACGTGCAAATTGTGACGGCTATTATGTTAAGTTGTATTTTTTGCCTTATCTTTAGAAATTTTTCACATTAAACACCAAACAAAGTATCTAAATCTAGGTTTTCAACTTTTCAGGGTCAGGGTGCATGATAAACTCATCCTCTAAGTATTTCCATGCATTGGTGTGCCCATGACACCCTTGATGCTCACCTAGGATGTGCAAATTATGACGGCCATTATGTTAAAAATGAAACAAAATGTCTAGACCAAAGTTTTCAGGGTCAGGGAGTATGATAAAACAATCTCCTAGCTGCTTTCATGTGTTGAGAGTACCTCCATACCTCTACCCACAGTCAATTCTTCATAATATCGATGGAATTGTCAATTTATCAGCAGACAAGCATTTATATAGTATTTTTTTGATTGGCTAAAACAAGTTTTGAGGATCTATTACTATGGCAAAATGAATTATGATGAGGGGTATTTGCTGAGAATTTTGTTCTCCTGGTGCAGCTTCAATATTTAGACTTGAGTTAGATTGTACATTTAAAAAATCTGAATAGTCAGATCTCTGATGTGTTAATCTGACTTGGCAAATCTGCTTCAGAAGTGGAGAATGATTCATCTAAGCAGTCTTCATTTTCGTACACATCACTTTACATCGCTTTTCTCTCCTTGGGAGGCTGTTGTTGCCGTCTCCTGGAGCTTGTATGAAGGTCACATTATCGAGTACAAAGCCTTAGCTCCTTTGTCCAACTGGCATAATTCTGTACAATTGCATACAGATACATGAACAAGTTTGTGCCACCTGACCACTGTCTAGAAGAGCTGAAGAAAATGTCCCATCCCGAGAGAAACTGACTTCACCAATGCTTCAACCTCGGAGGTCATGTGGTTGTTCACATTTGCCTTTAAGCCTTGACCCAAGTAGTAACTGGTCTAAAGTCATTTAAATTTAATATTAGTGTACTGCTTTTACTGTGGGAGCATTGCCGACAAGGGCTCCAAAAGCCTCTTTCTGGTATATTGACAACTCTGATTGGATAATTGATTTGATGGCTGTTGGTCATGGTCATGGACACTTCTTGCCCATCAAGAATTAAAGAAATGATACAACAAAGATGAGGTTATGACAGCAAAAAGAATTTATCACAGAGAAAATAAAATCTATGCCACAGGCAAAAAAATTAAATAACTTACTCCGCTGTAGCCATAACAAGATGACCTTTTTGACTTATCACTAAAGATGCCTGACAGAATGTTGTCAGGCATCTCTTTCACAAAGACGGTGGTAGGAGGATCGGCAGACACAGACATATTTGTGCTTCTGTAAAGAGGTATAAAGGTCTAGCTAAAAAATGGTTTATGAAAATAGGTAGGGACCAGTGTTTACAAAGACCCTAAATCTCATGCCAGACTGAAATGGTTTTTTGCTATTTCAACAAATATTAGCAATCTACACAAGGACTCGTTGAGACAATATTGTGAACATTGGACAATGTTTTTCGAGTCTCTGAAGAAATTTATGATACCTTCCTGCATTTAACTGTGATACAGAATATTGGATCACCAATATGATTCACCATACCTGTTCATTCTTGAAAATTGAACCATGTTGGTGGAATGGCAGCTTTGCAAATTACTGAATTCATTTAGGACTCCACTAAGTTAATTTTGAAAGGAAATGCTGAACTTCATGTAACCAGTATTATGCTCATGAAGGGACGGTGAATACTAAGAGAATAAGAATCTGTATGTGGGCCATCTGTCACAAGAAGATTAAGTCAAATGGTTTGAAATCTGGGTTTAATCCCAGACATATACAGCCCTAAGCACCAGTGATGTAGGAGAGGCTGGGACATCCGAGGCCGAGACTGAGGCATGAGCCTCCAAGGCGAGGCTGAGGCCATCAAAATGTAGCCTTGAGACCGGCCTCGAGGACCAGGCCAGTCCCGAGGCCCCCACTACTGGCCCAAATAGACCAGAGACTGAGGCAAGGCCAAGGATTTGGCATCTGAGACCGAGCCAAGGCCGAGGCCATTAAAACATGGCACCGAGGGCTTATTTTTAAAAACATATGCACATGTGTCCCTGTAAGGCAGCAGTTTACCTTCAAATGCAGCCAAAGATGTTGTCCTTAAAAGCGCTGAACAGATGGTGTAGCAGGAGTCTCCACAAAGCATCAAAAATGGCAAAAGGCAACCGAGAAAACAAAGGCATAATTGTAAACACAATGACAAAAACTTTCATAGGCTCCAGGAGAGAGTGGCACTCTCAGTCATTTTTAAAAGAAGAGACAAAGAAGGCTAGTATGACAAGAAAGACCCTTCAGACGAATTGTTTTCCATTTTTGATGGTGATTAACACCACTCTGATTTGCTTACTCAGTCCAACAGTGACTATCCAGTATTTCAAATAACTCAAAATTTGGAATCCTAATTTCAGTTTTTTTCATAGCAACTAAACAGCTTGGGATACCATCTGCATTAAAACCGGAGTAAATTAATGTTGTCATTGTCGTTGACCTCGAAATCTTGTCTTACCGTCAATATTCATAGTACAAGCAGTTGATAATTATGGTATGAAATTGAATGTGGTTACAGCTAAAGAGGTAGTCTGACACATAAAAGCAGATGATCCTATCATACACTCTGACCTTGAAAAGATAGTTGTAGACATTATGTTTGGTTCCTTATGTGCAACAATTTCACAGATACATATTTTATGGCAGAAAAGGAAAATAAACATAATAGCCATAATAGTCATAATTTTCATGCCTTTGAATGTGATCAACAACGCCATCTTGGGTAAACCAATGCACGAGAACAGTTAGGAGATGTATTTAGCATATGCTCAGACCTTGAAAATCCAGATCAGAGGATTTTGTTTGGTCTATAATACGAAAAAGTTCCACAAATATAAGACACAAAATACAAGTAAACGCAATGGCCGTCATAATTTGCATGTCTTAAGTGATCACCAAGGGTACCATGAGCTATACAATGCATGGGAACACTTAGAGGATGGTTTTATCATACTCCCTGACCCTGAAAACATTGGTCTAGATACTTTGTTTGGTTTTAAGTTGAAAAATTTCCTAAGATATGGCAAAAAACACAACTTAACGTAATGGTCGTAGTAATTTGCACGTCTTAGGTGAGCATCAAGGGCGTCATGGGCACACAAATGCAAGGAAACACTTAGAGGATGGTTTTATCATACTCCCTGACCCTGAAAACCTCGATATCGATGTCTTGTTTGGTCTTAAATATGAAAAATGTCCAAAGAGAAAGCACAAAATACAACTTAACGTAATGGTCGTCATAATTTGCATGTCTTAGGTGAGCATCAAGGGCGTCATGGGCACACCAATGCATGGAAACATTTAGAGGATGGTAATATCATACTCCCTGACCCTGAAAACCTGGGTATAGATGTCTTGTTTGGTCTTTAATATGAAAAATGTCCAAATAGAAGGCGCAAAATTCAATTTAACGTAATGGTCGTCATAATTGTGCATGTCTTGGGTGAGCATCAAGGGTGTCATGGGCACACCAATGCATGGAAACATTTAGAGGATGGTTTTATCATGCTGCCTGACCCTGAAAACCTAGGTATAGACACCTTATTTGGTCCTCTATGTGCAGTTGTCCCAGAGTTACAGAATTAAGAAGAAATAACGATAATGGCCGCCCTAATTTGCATATTCTGAGAGGCGTACTGCTTTGCAATGAAGTAAAGTGACTGAAAATGGTCAAAGGTGTCCAAAAGAGTTCATATCCACCAAAAACACCTTTCTTAAGGATATTCTATATTCTAATAGCCTGTGGAATATGATTAATTAGCTAATTAGGTCAATTATGCTAATTAGCTAATTAAATATGTGAAACACAACTTGTCCCCAAGCAAAAATGGATTCTGCAGAAAAAACCGAGCCAGGATCAGTTGAGAAACGTTTGGTAGTGACCGTTATCGGATTGTTACAGCATTTTCCCTGCCTATAAACACGTGAATAGAAAAGTGAAAAAGAGTAAGGACATTCATTTTAGATATTAATCCATCAAAATTCAAAAAATTCTATTATATGTTGTTTTCAATGCAAGAAAGCCTGCTAGGTGAAACCACTATGGACTAAAATTTTTGGTGCAAAATTTCTCCTCAAGAGGGAACATCGCGATCAGAGCCCTCTTGTGAGCTTGGCATCACTATTTATAATAGGATGTGAATGTTGCCACAACAACAGTCCATCCCAAATAAAATAATCATCTGCCATGCACATGGTTTGTGGAAATAAGTAAAAATATTTCAAGTAAACGCATTGACTTGCATGCATTCAACAATATAAAACTTAGCTTTAGTTATCAGTACTACACACCAAACAACGAAACACCAACCATGATGATACTTCAACGGTAACATGAGATTGTGAATTTTAATTGTAACACAATGCTGTCTGCCTATAGGTACTACATTATGTAGATCTGTAGCCTATTCATGGCAAAACGTTTCCTGTTTTCAAGCATATATATTTGTTCTTTCAGAATGCTACACGCAAAACCCGTAGGCCTATCTGACACACCAACCTTGCCTCAGTAATTGGAATGTGAGCTTTGCATTGTGTGTAATATAGGGCTTCCTATATGTGCCTGAGAGATCAAATTTCAATAAACTACCCTCCAAAAGTTTGAATACACCCGGAAAATGAGGTTTCTTTTAAAAATACTTTATTTTGCATGCGATTTTGATTTTATACCTACATTACACAATACTACAACTCACATTAAGGTCATAAGTTGTCTTTGTTTTGTCATTTTAGGTCATTTTGGTACAAATTTAAATATTTTCTCAATATCCCAATTTTTACTTTTTTATTAAAAATTGTTTCAGCCAAATGATCTTATAGCATTTTGAATTTAATCATCTTAAAATATTTCCGCAGTTGTAAAAGATCTTAACGTTAGTTTCAAACCACAGAAAGACTGTTTAAAAAGTAGACTTTGACCACTCAAAAATACAAATTTTGGATTATTTTGGGCCACCATGAACTATTATCATACACTGTCTCTTCTCAAGTGAAAATTATTTTAGCCGAGTTGTTTCACCATTGTTTTGACCCCAAAATGGCCAAAATTAGAATAGCATAAATTGGGATTTCGGACAAATAATTTAAATTTATACCAAAATGGCCTAAAACATGAAGAAAAAGAAACCAAATAGTCTCAATGGGAGCTTCCATAGTGCTTGGTGAACGTATTCAATAAAAGTAGTGTTGACAGTGAAGTATTTTTGAAAGAAACATCACCTTTTTTGGTGTATTCAAACTTTTGGAGGGTAGTGTACGTGTTGAGAATTCTGAAGGTAAAAATGCTTTAATGGTGGCTTGGTGAAGTCACGGTGTTAATGGATTACTCTTTTTAAGCTCAAAATGCAAAAAGTTTTTTTATATGTTCTGAAGTTTCCTGTAACTAGTACGAAGGGCCACCTTTTTCTCTTCTAATCCGCATGACAACTCACTTGTATGTTTCTCTGAATCTACCCATGAATTGTTCCTCAGCCAAGGAATCAAATCAGTTTGGAATTGGACTGGAATTTGGCTTTTTCATGTAAATGTTTTGACACACACGGTAACCGCTTTGAAAATTTAAAGGCCTCTACAATTAAAAAAATCTTGTTCTACTGGTCATGACCATTAGAAATGGTATGTTGAGGGGTGGCTAAGTGTTTTGCATTGTCAATTCAAACTTTATCGAACTCTGCCAACATGACAAATGATGATGAGGGGAGTGATACAGAATTCTCAGCTATTTCAGGGCAAAGAGAGCTGATTTCACTATAACAAAACAAGGACTTGGCTGCACAATAAATGTTAATGCTCAGTCTGGTGAAACTGAGAACTGCATGCTGCTGCCACCTGGCACAAAAGTTGATTTCCTATGCTAGAGCATTGCTGTCCCAAGAAATAGTTCCAATTTCATTGCACATTCACAAAATTTCTAATCAACATTGATGTATACCAGAGTCAGACTCGGCAATCACATTCTCTAAGGAAGTAGACAAGGCCATCAGCACACTCAGAAACAGCCCCGGTGTCTTCCAGACAAAATTGTGTGTCTTCCTCTGGTCGAAAGTAGGTGGACGCTCGCAGGAGCTCGCTGAATAGCACACTAGTCACTAGGTGGCAACGCAAGACAGCATATGTTCTGATCTGTGGCAATGCAAGAGCAGTCCACTTGTAGACAGGTTAATGCTTGTGTTGTGCTTTGAAGCAGTAGTACATTTATAGATGGTGATTGTCCTGTCCCTCGAATATTGATGCCTACACTGAGATAGATGTAGTTTGTTAGAATTTTATTTGATCATTTTTTACATAATATTATGTCGTTTTGGATTGTTTGTCTTTTATAATCATCTTGTATCTGTACACATGAGTAACAATTATTAATGAACTATTTACAATTTGTACATTCAGGGTTGTGCATCAAAAGAAACACTACTCGGTGTATCGTCATTTTCCCGATGAAACACCTGTACGTCATTGGACGACATGTCAATCATCTTGTATCTGTACACATGAGTAACAATTATTAATGAACTATTTACAATTTGTACATTCAGGGTTGTGCATCAAAAGAAACACTACTCGGTGTATCGTCATTTTCCCGATGAAACACCTGTACGTCATTGGACGACATGTCAATAATCTTGTACCTTTACACATGAGTAACAATTAATAATGAACTACTTACAATTTGTACATTCAGGATTATACATCAAAGGAAACACTATTCAGTGTATCGTAATTTTCAAGAAGAAAGACGCCTGTCTTTCATTGGACGACATGTCAATAATCTTGTATCTTCACACATGAGTAACAATTAATAATGACCTATTTACAATTTCTACATTCAGGTTTATGCATCAAAAGAAACCCTACTCGGAGTATCATCATCTTCTAGATGAAACACTTGTCTGCCATTGGACGATATGGATGAATTGAGGTCTTTCTGTGACAGAGACATACTGTACGGGTTTTCATCATTTTCAGGGTTGTTATTGTTAATATTTTCCTTTTTGTTGAATGGAAATGGTTGTTGTTGGGGAATCTCGACAGTAAAGTTATCAGAATCAGAATGATCAGATTGTTGTGGTCCTTCGCCATGCGTGTTCAAGGATTCGTGTGATTCAGTAGTTCCATTTCCTCGGGTGTCATAATTGAGGTAATTCTGTGACTGAGACATTTTGTGTGGGTATTCATCACCTTCTCCTTCTTCATCACTGTCTATTATGTCACTAAACTTCAGCCTGGAAGATCGTTTTGGCAACCGAAGTGATTCAACATCATTCATAATGCCATTAGGCTTGTGGCCACTGAGACGAACTTGGAGATGGTCTTGGTGGTGACCTGGATATGAATGACCATGATCACTTGGGCCACTACAAGATGAAATGGATGTATCAGCTTCATGAGCACCATTTACGTCATCATGTGATGTGTTTCCGAGGGTGTTGGTTGTCATATTGGGATCATCCTGGGTTTCTTCATTGGCTGTGCCATCAATGTTAGCTCCAAGAGTAGTTGCGTATAACGACATTGCTCTCTTGTGTAATGGACCCCTAACAACATTACAGTATTGCATATCAGGGCTTTGAAAATTGAAATCTTCAGCAATTTCTTCAGCAATATCTGGGTTGTTTTCCTTTTGATGAGGATCCGAATTTACAGCAACAACACTGCTGGCTATCCCTAGCGAACAATCCTGGCTTGCTATTCCTGGCTCATGAGCATAGTCATAACCAACACTGTGAGCAGCATAGTACTCAACATTCTCACCGTGATAAGGATCAAAATCCAGATTTGTAGCCGACTGCCTTCCTGTAAAAGACATGGCAAATATTTGAAAAAAATATTCCTTCAAAGCCAATTTGTTGTTTTGTCTTAGGGTAAGTTGCTGCTCAGTTAGTGAGGGTTATTCACAAAAGGAGAGGTTATATGTGATTATTATGTCAACCAGTTACCCAGTGTAATATGAGTGAAGATGATTTAAGCTGTCCAGATCAACAATCAAATATCTATTTAAAGTGAAAGTGCCATGAGTATTATCATTTGAATAATGTAGTCTAAACACTTGCACTTGAAAGAAAAGAAAGAATTCAATAATTACCTTGCCTGATGGTTCGAAATTGGAAGATGTATATTAAAACTCCAATGAATATCACCCCGAAAATAGTGATTAAGATTGTCAATGGTACGGTCCATCCTGGGCATTTGGAGGTCGTGGTCAACTCCTTACAACCATTACAACCATCACCAATGCAAGAAACTTTGACCTTTTCATAATGAGAATTTGAAGAGTGATCCAACATGGTGATTTTCGATCCTTCATTGATGACACCAATCTTGAAAAAATGTATTTTAAAATCTGAAATGCTTTACTAAATTTATATATTTGAAATGTTAAATTGTTAAAGTAGGATCCTACATTGCAAAAGTAAAAGATTTATGGGCACAACTTTGTGTATATTTATAATATTGCGATCTAGTGCTTGGACATGGTAACAGGCTGTTTTGATCAATAATTCATAGAGTGTTTCACTTACCTTTTTTCCCCTCAGTTCTATATCTGTTATGGACCTGGTGTAATATGAGTAAACTTCAAACGTGACCTGAGATTCAATAGTTTCAGTGAATGCTCTTTCTTTTTCAAGAAATTTTGACAACCTTCCATTCTTCCAGTCCAATTTATCCCTAAGATCATTGCAAAGTTCATTCCTTCCACACTCAGCAAGCATCAAACTATGTAAAGCTTCAGCAAAACTGAATACAGCCGCTTCCATTTGGGAAAATATGTTGCTGACATTGTCAAAAGCTTTTGATTGCTCAATGTTTCTTTCCATCCAAGGATTATTGGTCGTTTGCATGTCCTTAGATCGAAGCGCTTCCAAGATATCACTTTGAGTCTTTGTATCAGAAACTAATGATACTCCAAGTGTGTTATTCAGGACATTATTATTTGAATTTCTTGGAAAAAGGGGAAAAGACCTAGTCAGCTTTGACCAGGCAATAAATGGGCAATTTTCAAACTTGTCTCCAGCCGTGTTTAAAAACACTTTCATGTTCGATATCTCAAGAAACAGAATAATGACCGCAGCATTTCTTGTTGATCTCATACTGGCAATTGATGCTACAGGAATGGAATCAACAGCACAAATACCTTGCTCTTTGGACAACTGAGTGAATTTGTCCTTCACATAAGTGCTCTCTTCTGAGTTGCTGTAGAAAATTGTCATTGAATTCCAATTAAAATGCTTAACAATTGTAATGAGAGCAGTTAATTCATCAGTTAAAGTGCTTCCTAGATTGTAGAAGTATTTACTGAAATTTGGTGAGGCCACAGCTGTGCCCAACTTTATGTGTATGATATTGGGATCCAATGCATTGTTCACTGCAGTGGCATCAGCACCAGTTCCTTGGGTAAGCACCCCAATCAGGTTTCTGCTGTCCATGTTATAATTCTTAAATCTTAGATATCGACCTGCTTTAGTAACGAGGGATGTCTGCAAGGTAGCCAAATTAGGGTCTGAATAAGTGTCATGAATTGTAAGTCCTAGAAGATTTTGCTTGAATTTTCTGGTATTGACGTTGTGCAGAAATTCTCTGATCCCTTCAGACAACAGTACAGTGTGCGGGTCCATGGCAGGCGAGTCAACATCAAAATGAAATGGCAAGAACACTGCTAAATACAACTGTCCCTCGATTGTTATATTGTTGTTCAATTGTATGAATGGATCTTGAGGATTACCGTATATACAATCACATTGGAAGCATGTTGAGGAAGGCTTTGTGGTCTCCTGTCCACTTTCATCATAAAACTTGACTTCATTCGAAGATGAAAGATGTAGGACACCATCCATGAACTCTCCAATCTGCAATTATATTATGAAAAATTTAGGACACCATCCATGAACTCTTCAATCTGCAATTATATTATGAAAAATTAAGGACACCATCCATGAACTCTCCAATCTGCAATAATATCATGAAAAATGTAGGACTCCGTCCATGAAATCTCCAATCTGCAATTATAGTATAAAAAATGTAGCACACCATCTGTGAACTCTCCAATCTGCAATTATATTATGAAAAATTTAGGACACCATCCATGTACTCTCCAATCTGCAATTATATTATGAAAAATTGAAGACACCATGCATCCATGAACTGTCCAATCTGCAATTATACTACGAAAAATTTAGGACACCATCCATGAACTCTCTAATCTGCAATGATATTAAGCTCATTAAAGCTTGTATGTCGCCAAAAGAAAACAATGTCCAAAAAAAAAGGTTAGAATCATATTAAACCTATTCCAACAACCAAATTTACTAAACTGTCATTCTAAGCTCAATATGTTAAGATAAATTCCTTCAAAAAATGTAAACAAACAGTATTTCATGCCCTGAAAAAGTCTTGTTTTGTTTACAAATGAAAAAATGCAGGGCTCTCCTTGAGTAATTTACGGCTTTACAATCAATTAAACTCACTCAATTATGGAAAATAGGCAATTCTGTTGATCAATTGGTAGTGTATACTATAATTTTAATCGATCATTGTTATAAACCAGCGTCGATATAGCCCAATAAGGTGCTGCAGAGGCGTAAAACACATTATAAACCAGCGGTGAAACGTCGCACTACTGTCAATGGTGAGAAGACCCAGCGGTGAAACGTCCTATAATCACACAGAACACCTGTTGCACAACCTTCTGTCTCAGGTGATTTTCCGCGCACAGATATAAGACACTGTTTTATGACATCAAATTCTGTTTTAGTAAAGTGACTGACGTCCCTAGTTGTATGCACTGTAAATTCTGAAATTCTGAGTTAGCTCAAATGTTTGAGTGAGACGGTTGCACAATTTGTTTGAGCCATGATAGCTTGCTGTTTTGAGTTATGATAATCTTTATGTTGTTATAACTCGCAAACAACAAGCTATCTTGGCTCAAAGGAATTGTGCAACCATCTCACTCAATCAATTAAGCTAACTTAAAATTCAAAATTTACAGTGTGGAATTCCTCAGAAATTTTAAAAGGTCAATAGCTACAAGACTGTTTTTAAAAATTCATGTTGGATTAACAATGATGTCACTAGCTTACGAGGGGCGTTCAGAAAGTTCGAGGCTTTTTTTTATATGGACTCTTATTTTCAATCTAGAACTATGAATTTTTCACAGGATAAAATTCAGCATATTTGAAATGGATTTCCAAAATTTTGGACAATTTGGACATTTTAAAGTCATTCTGTGGTTGCCATGGAAACTGAAAGTTCAGCTTGTTGGGGCAGGTATTACTGAAACCAAGAAGCCAACAAATTGTGACTGTGAGAGACTTCTCTCTATCACTTGTATTAGAGAGATTGACAATGTTTGATACAAGAAATATGATATTAGCTTTTAAATATGCTATCGAGCACACCAAATGGGTCTATTCTTACACTGAACCCATGTATGAAAGCACTCCTGCATGCCAGATTTTGCAACGGGAAATTCAGGCGGCAAGGGTGTGTTTCCCTGACTACACAAGGACTTGTGAAAACATGGATTCACTGGTATGAGTAAGAAACCCAAATGGACAGCATTATCCATCCAAGCTATTCCTGTTACATGTTGCTTTACGTAAGTCCTGGTTTTCCCTTACTTTTGTCCATGGGGGCCAGGGTTAGAGGCGCTGGAGGAGAAAAGGTTTTGGAAGACCGAAATGCTTTCACAGAACTTTTTTTGGAGGACCTCGAGGAACATTTACTTCAATGGGTCAGGTGTATGAATTAATACTATTGGTGAGCTTGGGAGTATTTTTAAAGGCTAATGTTATATTTCTTGTGTCAAATATTGTCAAACTCACTAATGCAAGTGATAAAGAGAGGTCTCTCGTAGCCAAAATGCATTGACTTTCTTGGTTTCAGTGTTACCTGCCCCAACTAGCTGAACTTTCAGTTTCCATGGCAACCACAGAATGACTTTAAAATGTCCAAATTGTCCAAGATTTTGGAAATCCATCTCAAATATGCTGAATTTTATCCTGTGAAAAATTCATACAAAAAGCCTCGAACTTTCTGAATGCCCCTCGTATGTAAAAGACTTCTTACCTTAACATATTCCATTTGACCACTGGTTTTCTGTACATTCAACAACTCTTCACTTATCCTGCCATCTCCTCTTTCAGTGTATATATATGTCTTCTTTCCATTTAGCAAGAGTGGTGTTGTTCTAATTGCACTAGCAATAACATTTCTTGAGTTTTCATTCCGAATCCTTCTTTTACAATTAATAGGATCACTGGGACACAGTTTGGTAAAAGCTGATGACAGTCCCAGTGCCATAGTGTACAAAGCCTTGAGAGCAAACATGGCAGTTTGAGTATCGCTGGGAGTTTCCATATACAGCAAATCAGAGCACTTGGAAGGCGGGTTAGGAATCGCTGTAGTGGGAAGTTGACACTGAAACTTATTCTCCCACCACTCCTCAAAAAACATATTTCTTTTGTTTAACTCTGGCCTCAAGCTTCTCATATAAGTGTGATAATCAGTGTTGTTCATGCTTGGAAAATCGACGACAATCATTCCCAGTGCTTCGTTCCCCGTCTCAGCATCTATCAGAGTATCACGGGCACCCCATGCTTCTGAACCAATCCACTTAAACATCTTCTGTGTGGTTCTCGTGTTTGCCGTCTTGAGAATCTCTTTTCCAGTATCTGCATTTGTAAATACTATGACCAATTTTGTCTCCTTTGCATCTTGTAAAGTAGCAAATACATCTGACATTTTGTTCTGATTTAAATTTCGAGGAACAGAGATGGCTTTGTTTATGCACAGTTTTGCTTCATCTGCTCTTTGTTTTAATTAAGTTCTAGGCTGGAGGAAGCAAAGCCAATCTGAACCAGGAATTCTCTGCGGGTTATAGGAAGGTCATGCAGATTGACCTGGCTGTAAAGTCCTCCAATGATTCCAATACACTGCGGCAATAAAATAAAAAGTGAATCTGAGGTAAAGTCCTAACTTATATCATTTAAGAGTTTTAGTGAATATGCAAAGATCTTGAATTACAAATTTTACTTGGAAATATTTATGAACAAATAGTCTTTCTTTCACATGGTCTTGCGAATTTAAGACAACTTAAATTACTACATTTTAAGTGAGAAAACACCTTTTATCCTCCCAAATAATCTTTCTTCCACATGGTCTTGTGAATTTAAGACAACTTAAAATTACTACATTTTAAGTGAGAAAACAACTTTTAAAATTACCTGAAGCATTAAAGATATGCTATTCTTTTATACTTACATTTTTAGGATCAAACTTTCGACCTTGTCGATCATGGACAACAAATGCACCACTTAACCACTGGACCAAAATGGTTGCTGCGCGAATCGAATTTTGGCAAGAATCAAAAACTATGATGCCCAGATGTCCGGATAAAACAGGAATAGAATCATTCGTCCAAGGACCGGTGTTGTTATTGAACTTTTCGACTCCATATAGTAAGGCCTCAACATCTTCTATTGTCTGACGATCTCTAATCTCACCGCAACCATATGCATTGGCACCTTGCTTGTGCACAGGGGCAAATGCAACGATTAGGTTTTCCCCCCAAATACTAGCAAAATGAACATCGGGATTGAATTTGTCCTCACAAACCGAGCAGTTCTTTTCACAGTGTATTGGAGGAAGTTGACTGCCTGGAGTCGCAACATTAGAAGTTTGGTTGAGATAAACTGTAATGTCATCAAATTCCAAGTTGATTTTGTCGGAGGTTGCTGTTCCAACCTAGATAGCAAATAAAGAGGAATGAATACCTTTTATCATAATAACTATATATATTCAGGTTTTGATACATAATGACATATATAATTAAAGGGCGGAAAGATTTGTTTCTATTAAATTTGCTTCCACCTCTCGATCGGCCAGTCTGAGTGTCCCAAACTGTGTCAATTTAGGCAATTAATCCATTCACAAATATCCACAAACAACTATGAATAATTTGTGGGTGAGACTGGGGCACTATGAGCCGTTTTGGACATTTTGTACTGGTGACCCTAAAGTTTCAATGGTAAATAGCTGGGTGCTTTATATAATCATAGTAAGACCTCTTGGCTCAATATTCAGTATTGCTACATTATATTCTTAATATTTTAAATATTGGAAACATTGCCTTTAAAAAAAGTTGTCAAGCAGCCTATTGTGCCCCCACCCCTGGGTCACCATGAGCCATGGCATGGGGAGCTGTTTACTACATGTATTATCATTCAACTGTAAAGAGCTGATACCTCATAAACCAGATGATTTACTTGAAATTTTCCCTTGGCACATACCACATCATGGATCAGATGGATTTTGCATATTATTCTATGAAAATAGCACAAATGTGTCCTAATCAGCTGCTGATGTCTTGCACTATAGTTTTGGGCTTACAACAGTAGAATCGTTGCTACAACTCAGCTTTAACTGCACAAAGGAGGTACATTAAAACTTTATTGAAACTGGCTCAAGGTGCCCCATCTCAAACATACTCACTACTTGGAAATGACATCTGCCTTTACATTTAGCATTGTGGATTATGTAAATACTCTGGTCTTTCATCACAGCTAAATCTCCATTGCCATCAAACCTTATGCCATTGGAACGAAGCAGACTTTGTGGCACAAAGGATAACCGGTCCGAACTGGAATATTGTACTGAAGTAGACCTAATATTCTCCAACAAGAAAGTGTTTGTTTGTGATCTGAGGGTTCCCTTAAATTCACCACAGGGCCCACTGACAGACCCACATTTGTCACTGTGTAAGGTTTTGATTGCCTTTCCTGTAAATATAAAAACGATAGTTAAACATTAATTCTGGTCTTCATGCGATGAGTGTCCCTAATCCTGCAAGAAATTTCATCTTCTTTTTTTAGCAAACTCCATAAGACAATTTATTGAGTTAACATCATTGAGTTCATCCTTGTGAACTCATTCATGGATTGTCTGACAGTGTTACATTATATAAAGTGACACAGTTATTAGAAGCATTATCAGTCAAATTAAAGATATGTATGGTTTACCTATTGCCATGGTTGCATGGATCACAGTATTTATGTATGATGATTGTTCATAAGCATTGTCTATATCTTGTAATGTTTTGCCACTGCATGAATTAGTTGAAACAGAACATCCAAGAAGGCTTTCAATGTAATTGACATGGAGGGTTGAAGAGAAATTTCTTGAGCCAACCAAGAAGTGGTTCAGTTGATTTATCCAGTGACTCCTGAATTCTTCAATAACATCATAGTATGGAGACACGGAGAACGCGTTACGGCCAACTCTCTCATATCCATCAAAAAGGGACGCATCTACTCCAATGGAATCAGGAAATATCCAAATAAGACGTCTGGCTTGTTCCTTGATGCTGGCAGATCTTATCAGACTTAAGGCATCAGGGTATTGACCAATGAACAACACAGGCAAGTTTTTCTGATTCAAATTTGTTTGCAGCTCATCAACTAGATTATCCACTATACGAAATGCATCTACAAAACCTTTCTTCATTACAATACTTCTTGCAAGACAAATCTGGTCCGCATTGCTTTTAACAAGTTTTTGGATTTCCTTTGTTCCTTGGTGACCAAACTCATCATCAGAGGAAACTATGGCAAAATACTTTATTTGAAGGCTTTTGATGAAGTTGTATAAAACCTGTAAGTAAGAAGACACAAACGACGTTTAAAACATCAGCTTGGCACTTTAAAAAAATTGATGTAAAAGAAAACAGTTATTGCCAAAGAATATTACAAAATAACTCCCAATTAAGTAACACATCAACTTCATTCTATGTTGCAATGTATCAAATTGTCACAATGAATTTTGATGCAAGCCGCAAATTGAGTATGGTCTCTTCATGCCTCAAATTGCACATCTTGCGGTGTGTGCAAGTTGTGTATCTTCTGGTAGGTGTAAGCTTAGAATCTTGTGATGTATGCAAGATTCAAATTGAGTATCTTGTGGTGTGTGCAAGCCACAAATTGTGTATCTTGTGGTGTGTGCAAGCCACAAATTGTGTATCTTGTGGTGTGTGCAAGCCTCAAATTGCATATCTTGTGGTGAGTTCTTTTCTCAAATTAAGTATCTTGGGGTGTGTGCGTGCCTCAAATTGAGAATGTTTTGGTACGTGCAAGCCTAAAATTGAGTATCTTGTGGTGTGTTCAATACTGTTCATGCCTCAAATTGTGTATCTTGTGGTGTGTGCAAGCTGCTTATCTTGTGGTGCGTGCAAGCTGCGTATCTTGTGGTGTGTGCAAGCTGCAAATTTAGTATCTTGCGGTGAGTGCATGCCTCAAAGTGAGTATCTTGTTGTCTGGGCAAGCCTCAAATTTTTACTAACCTTCATCTGGAGTACATCATTGGGGATAGTACGGAAAAAGCGAGAATATTCTTCTGCTAAAGACGGGGCAGTTGCAGTGGGTGACACCAGAGGGACATTGGTACTTTCCAAAGTATCTGCTAGGTGCTTAGCTTGGGAGCTGCACTGTAAAACCGAAACCGTTGGTTTAACGGCATTACCGGCAGCAAATTAGCCGGTAACTTGCCGTAAAATCAACGGTAATGCCGTTATTCAATTTACGACAAGTTGCTGTAAATTTAACACTCTCATGCCGTGATTTGATACGGACGGCAAACTGCCGTAGCTGTAATTTTATGCTAACGGCAAATTGCCGTACACTTTGCCTTAACAGTAAGCTGCCGTAAATTACAAATTACGCCGTTACGTCATGTTACGGCAATATTGCCTTAATTTAACTACAAATTTTCAAAGCTACTGTAGGGATGACAGCAAGATGCCGTAAATTTAATGGTATGTGTGATCAGTACCTTCATATAAAAAATTTAAGCATACTACAGATTTTAATTTCAGTAAATATCCCTTATGGATTTTCAATATGTATATTCATTGCAAGGTAATTCAAATTAATTGGCCGGCTATCCTCACTAATGCTATTGTTCGCCTGTGATTGCAGTTCACCAGATGTCACCTTCGCTCTTTCAGGGAATTACAGTTAATTTCTGCTTTATGCATTGATCATTTTTAGCCTCATACTTCATTGCAACATTATCATTTGAGAAAGAATCAAACACAAAAGAAAGCTTGTCATAAGAACACATTTATTAGCGGATATAAACAAAAAAACAATTATTAAAATAAATTTTAAATTTTGATTTTATTTCTCGTTCATCCAAAAGTCTAAAAGAACATTTATCTAAGTTGAAATTGAAATTTTGTCCATTGGATCTTTCCTGGGTCAAAACGGATTTTTTTCTTCTGTTGGTTTGCCTCCAAACTTCGAAGCAACGGATCTCTCTTTTTTGTCGCCTGGTTCCTGAAATGTGCAAACATAATGACAAGTAAATGTACAATTTATATGCATGTTGTTTTTCATTCTCAGAAAAGTGACACATTCCTCTTAGGTCAATTTTATAAGAAGGGTTCATAATTGATTATATAATTAGCAGGAGAGAGTGTTCATGTTAAACCATATAAAAATTTAGTATGTGAGGGGTGCTCATAAAATTTAATTATTCTAAATATATAATAATGAATTCTTCACTGGGTAATAGTTTTGATATGCATTATGCATTTGTAAAGTATTGGGTAATTTGGAAATTTTAAAGTTACGCTTGTTTCCATCAAGGAAAAACGCTCAAGAGAGATTCAGGACCTCTGACATTTGAGACCAAGATAGCTGAAGACCGTATTACTTATATGCATAAGATTGACAATGTTTGATTTATCTGAAAAAACAAAAAACAAACAACAAGAACCGATGACTCAATGTGCAGTACGGAGACGTATTACTGCCAACGATATTTTTTATTTTTGGTTTATTCCAAAAACTTCTTGTTTAAACCAAGAACTTTTTTTAATTTATGAAAAACCTTTTGGTTTAATCCAAAATTGCTCGGTTTATTCCAATAGCTTTTTGGTTGAAATTCAAAAGCCTTTTTCATTTAGTCAAATAAAAGATTTGGTGTAATCCAAAAACCTTCATCTAATTTTTAAAAAGAGTTTTTTATTTTGAACCAAAAAACATTTTGATTTTTATCGAAATATCTTTTTGTTTAATCCCAGAGTTTTTTCTTTTGAACCAAAAATCTTTTTTATTTAATCTATAAAAACTTTTTGAGTAAAATCCGAAACCCTTTAGGTTTTATTCAAGATTAAATTTTTTATATAACTTTTAGTCTTAGCAAAAAAGCAGGAAGAGTCAGGAGAAATGAGTTGGGAACAGTCATGAGGAGGCAGCTGGGGAGAGTCAGGAGGATGCAGTCTGGGGTTTGGTAATCGGGAAGATGCAGTGGGGGAAAGTTGAGAGGGAAGTCATTTGGAGAGTTGGGAGGGGCATCAGGAGAGGAGTCAGAAGGCGAGTTTGGAGGATGGATTTGGGGAGAATCTGGGAGAGTCATAAGGAGTTTGGATTGAAGGGCAAGTCAGGAAGAATGAATGCAAGAGTTGCTAGAAGGGAGTAGGGGAGATTCAGGAGGTGGGGTATCAGGAAGAAGGAGTTGGGGAAAGTTGGCAGGACATAGGGGGAATCAAAAGGGGAGTCAGTCGCGGGAGTTGATAAGTCGGGGGGAGGAGGGAGTTGGAGAGTGTTGGGAGTAATCGGGAGGAGGGAGGCAAAATTGGGAGGAAGGGAGTTGGGAAGAGTTTCATGGAAAGTCAGGAAGGCAGTCCGGAGGAGAGAGTTGTAGAGAGTCAGACAGTGATGGAAATGAAAAATTTTTTGTCAGGGGAGCTATCAGCTGTCGCGGCACAGGCGCGCCATTCCAAATTTTTAAAAGGGAGAAAAATTCCAAACTAGGGTTTATTTTTGGCTAAATTTAGGCCTACCTGGACGACCGAAAAAGTGAACATGATAATTATCTGTTTCTTCTGATGATTGGGGGAGCTGTAGCAGGTCACAGCTCCCCCTGTTTTTTTTATCAAGGAAACTGGGGAGAGTCAGGAGTATGGAGGTAAGTCTGGAAGAGTGAGTTGTGGAATGTTGGAAGAAGGAAATTGGGGAGAGTCAGGAGAAATAGTTGAGCACTTTGCAGTCAAACCTAAAGCAGGAACCCTTTTCATATAAAATAATTTTTAAGTAAAATCAATAAACAAAAAAGGGGTTTTGATTCAAAAACTTTAATCCAAGAAGCTTTCGGTTTAATCAAATTTTGCCTTAATGCAAAAACCTTTCCATCTCAGCAAAAAAGCAAAAAGGGTTAAAGGAGAGTAGAGAGTCGAGCAGAGTCAGGAGAATGTAGGGATGAGGGAGTCAGGGAAAGTTTGGAGGAGCTTGAAAGGGGAAAAAAGAGGAGAGTCAGAAGGAGAGTTTGGAATAGGGGTCAGACAGAGTTGTCAGGAGAGTCAGGAAGTGAGAGTTGTGAGGAGAGTTGGAGGAAGAGGGAGAGTCAGGAGGAGGGATTTGAGAGTTGGGAGGATGGAGTTAAGAGTCGGAGTTGGGAAGGAATTTGAAAGAGTCAGGGGCTGGGGGAGAGTCGGGAGTTGGGTAGAGTCCGTAGTTGGGATAGTCGGGAGGGGACACCAAACTCAAAACTCCCAACTCTCCCTGATTTCCTTCTTGCGACTCAATAACTCCCTAATCCTGATGCACCTCCCGACTCAACCCCAACTCCTGACTTCAAAAATCCCCTCTTCCCCAATCGGTTCTCCATACTCTCTTACCAACGATGCAGTCAAGGTTGAAACATCCGACACCAAGGCCAGGCCAAGGATTCGGCATCCGAGAGCGAGCCAAGGCCGAGGCCATCAAAACACAACCCAGAGACGGGTCTTGAGGATGAGTCTTCTCGAGGCCTCCAACACTGGCCCAAAGACACCTGAGACTGAGGCAAAGCCTGTGACTTGGCATCCAAGACCCAGCCAAGGCCAAGGCCATCAAAATATAGCCCCGAGGCTAACCTCGAGAACAAGGCCAACATCGAGACCTCCAACAATGTCCCTTTCAACTCTCTTCTTGACTCCCTTCTTCCACCTTTCCATGACTCCCTCCTTCTGACTCTCAACAATTCTCTATTCCTGACTTCCCTCCCAACTCTACCTGAACTCGCCCAAACTCCTGTCTCCGACTCCTGTTTTCTCCCAAATTCCTTCCCTGACTCTCCTTCCAACTCTCATTCCATCTTCAATTCCGAATCTCCTTCCAACGCTCCTTCCAACTGCCCTTCCAATTCTCAACTCCACTTCCAACTTTCCCTGACACCCGACACTCCGATGAAAATTGAAAATTTCTTTGTATCAAACCCGAAATAAAAAATCTTTGGCCGTAATACGCTTCCACGTCTGAATCTGAATCTATAGCACGGTCGATTTTTGCATGGCAAGTTCAATGTGTCAAAGATTGAATTGACATTTTACATTCCCACATTCTGTTTTTAGATTTTTTTTCTCCCATTTGCCTTATTCATTTTGCTTATGTTACTTAATTGTGGGTGCAAAAGTTATTCAGTTATGATGAGAAATGTTTAAAACAAGCATGCCAAAGAAACAAAAACTTCACACGTCTGATTTCCAGCCATTTTCTTTGCATTTGCACCCAAAAGCCATACTATTTATCAGCGCACGGCACCTGTTCAATATCAGTCACTGATTTTGCAACTGGATGACTGTATAATAGCTCATATTGAGATTGCCTTGAAAAAAATTGTTTTATTTGGCTTACAGTATCAGCCCAAGGCAAACAGTGACCCAACTTACCATTTTACTTTTTATGATGTCATATCATATAATACATTTGGGCAATATCTCTGAACCAAGTCATCACAATGGCATCCAAATTTAAAGCTGTCCATCCTGGTTTCAGGCAGCAACCTTACAATTTGCTTTCTGGAAAAATAAATAAATATTCTTATTCAGTGTTCTTCAGAAAAAATTAAGTTTAAAATATCTTATACTCTGACATGATGTTTATATAAATGACTTACACATTGTTTGTATGAATATTGCTGGTCATTGGCAGAGGTGAGAAAGTATGGGTTGAAATGCATTGGTGATATTTCTTGGAGTTGTTTACTTCAGCCAGGAACGATGATGTGTCTAACTCATCAGTTGGAATAAGATGACTTGAGTAGGAGAGTTTTGGGTGGTACTGTATCTTGACTGGTTGCAGAAGGACAACATGTTGTAGTCACTTTAACTGGATTTTATAAGGTCCCCTGCAACAAAAAGAATTGTTATAATATGGCAGCTGTTTGCTGAAAACTTAATGACATCAGTAGATAACAAAGACTAAGTCGCTGTAAAGGAACCTAAATCTTGTAGGCAAACCGCAAATTTTTTAAACTCTCAAAAAATATTAAACCTCCTCAATTACATTGAAATAGCTTTGGAGTACTGTCGATCAATAACTTTAATGTATAACGGATACTGGGGGTAAGTTGTGCCAAAGGGCAACTTGTGTAGCCCACTTTTGGAAGAATTTAGTGAAGAAGGCAATGCCATCCATTTAAAGGGCTCAGCGGTAATGTTTGGCCTACTGACCTCAGGGACACTGGTTCGATTCTCAATCCAGGCAACCCTTGTCAGAGGGATCTTTCATCTTGTGCAATGGTGCACCTTGCCTCATTGCTGTAGTCCCTAATCTAATATTAAGCTTAATAATTGCATATATACAGGATATAAACCTGAAGGATCCTTCCCTTGAAATGGGTGAAACACAAGATTTTTTTGGAATAAAGTTGGTGCTACAAATTGCCCCATCAAGTGACAAAATGAATTGTACCAGCGACTTACATGTAGTTGTGCCACTTTACCCACTTTTCTCTAAGGCCTACAGTCATCATCCATATACAAGTATTCCAATGCGCTAAAAATAACTTTCCCCAGTCTTCCTTCCCTATCATTAATAGAAACACCCTCATCTAATGACAAATGAGGGCAGTGAGCCCTCATTAAGGCTGAAAAATGTGTAATGATTCCATCTTGACAGACTTTTTTGAATCAATGGATTGATTTTTCAGGGGCAGGAAGATCAACTAAAGCTGTGTATTATTCACATGCCCCATGCCCAATGAAAGGACAGAGCGAGTTCTAAAGGCAGATCCTACAGAAATGCCAAGCTCTGCTTTTGGATCCGCGGATTCTTGTTTAACATAATATTATATGACCAGTATTCCAAGTGCATTTGCAAATCTTACTATTTTTTGTTACCCAATGACACTCAATATGACTACATACAAAATTTATGTCTTGCCATTGCTGTCGAATTGCACTTTTACAAAAAAACTTAGGTTTTAGTATTGTTCCTTAATGGTTGGACATTTTAAATAGCTTTACAGTAACTGTGTTATTAATATAATGTATGCTAATAATTTATAATTTATGAAAGGCTTACAGGGTGAGCATAAAATTGAGCTGTGTCGGGAGACCATTGTATGTTGTGCCATTTTTTGCTTCAGGGAGATTCCCGAAAAACCAAAGCTTGATCATGTAATCTGATAATTAGATATCAATGATATAACAAATTGGCCAGAATCAAAGCGAGTTTCAGGGCGACCAGACCATATAGAAGATCATGGCAAGTGTTTGAAAAAAGTAGGTCAAGTACCCAAGTGCTGGGGTAAGTTGTGCCAAATGATGGTGAAAATTGTTCGATTTAGTTTATTCCATAAAAACCTATCATTCTGCCTATTTCTTCCGATATAGCATGGGTTCAGCATATGTCTGATATGCTACATGAAACTTATTAAACAATTATAAGCCATTTTACACAAAAATTTAAAAATGCTGCAAAATCCAGATTATTAATTGTTAAGAGGGAGATATAACACTTTTAACATTTCTTCTCAGTGTAAGTTGTTTCAAAAGATGTCTAGGCTTTGAGTAAAATGAAGAGAAAAATAGGTTTTAAAAAAATGTAATCCTATGTCATGCCATTGGCACAACTCAACCCACTCTAAATTACAGTACTTACCCTAAATCGATTTTCTGAAGAAAACTGGTTGTAAAAAATAAACCAACAAAAGAGAAAACTGGTTGTCAAAAGTAAACCAGCAATGCAGTATTTCAAAATCTGACTACACAAATATATCTAGATATACACCTAAACTCCATCCTATCAGAAGGACATCATCTCATACCAATACCAAATGACTGAGAACAAGAATCTCATTCCTCCGTACTTCCAAGTTTTCAATAACAAATTTGAACTTATGATTGTTGCTTTTCGTAGCATTATATTTGGCAGGTTTTTCCCATGCCTCATAATGACATTCACCAAATGTGAATACATGAGTGGGATTGCCTTATTCACCCAGATCTTCAATTCAACGATAATGCTTTATTTAATCATTGAAAATAATGAAACTCATTTGATTTACAACAGTGGGTGGTACAACTTATCCCATGGTACAACTTACCCCATTCTACCCTACTGCTTATAAAAAGACCTCCAGTGAGTAGCACAATTTACCCCAGTACCTCCTATTAGACTCCTGCACATAAAAATATTGTAAAAGGCTAGCTATTCATATTAGTAATGCATAATTTCACTAGAAAATTAATTTGTTTATATATAGCACTAATATTGAATTAATTATTTTGCAGTCAGCCCCACCCACCTCTTTCACTTAATACAACATTCTCTGGGTAGGTTGATATTCCTGTGTTAATAGGCACATGTATATTTAAAGTGATATTACCTTGAAACTTAAAATTTCCTTGTGAATACAGATCTTCTCAAGTCTCTCATACAGTGTTCAACCGGCAATATAGTTGACAGAAAATATCATTAAGGCAGACTTAAGTACAATAGATTTAAGTTGTCTAGATTATTGTTATAAATCATAAACAGCCAAGAGTCATGTTTGCAGAAACAAACAAACAAACTGCTTTGACAGCATTGTTTGTGTTGTGGTTCAGAACAGTTGGCCTGCTGCATCAAAATTTCTACGGTAAGCAGCTGTAGTGCATAATTAGGCCTATACGGCAACTTCGTAAAAGTAACAGTTACCGTAAAATCAACAGTAATTGGCTAATTGCCGTTTTCTTGATCTTACGGCACATTCCTGTTGGTTTTGCGGTAGTCAATGTCACATTTACGGTTTACTGTTGAATTAACGGTAATTTACCGTTTTTAAAGATTTACGGTAAGATCGGCGTCAGTTTTACGGCACTTTTTCAACGGCACCTACGGCATGGGTTTACAGTGTGGTTAAAATGCCTATGATTGCTGAATAAACAAAAACAAAGAATTATGTCAAAATGGGCATCACAAATTACCAGTTATGCCAACACTGATGAGAATTAACTACTTCTCAAAGTCAGGTAGGCTCAGTCGGCCTAACTTTCACAATAAACTTACACTCTGAAAAATCCTGGTTGTACAGAAGAGAAAAAGGGTTAAGGAAAATGATCCTCCTCCCAAAATGAAAATAATAAAACGTCAACATTTTGGGGTGGAATAAACTGTTTTCTTACATAGTCAAAAACATTTAGCATTTAATTTAAGGTTTTATAAAATCTTTCTTAGAATATTTGGGAAGGTAATGTGCTCAATGAAATTTTTTCGATCTAACTTTTTCTTTGCCTAAGGCCTATTTAAAAAATAATGAATCCACACAGCAGAGCAACAACTTCTTACTAAACTTTTGCTTAAGGTGGCTCGCTACCCACGAAATTACGTCACCTGCACATATTTCCGCGCAGCCAGGCAGGCCCTATCTTTCATAACGTCACCATTGTGCTGAGACTGCTTCATCCTATTTTTTCAATTTTGAGAATATCATGCGACGGCCGCTTCGTTTTCCATTTGCGCCATTTCTATTAGGGCTAGAAACTTCTCGTTTGCAGCATTGGATTCGCCATGAAGTGTACTGTTTGTAAAAATAGTTTTCTGCCTTTAGTAGAAACTTTCTACAGGCAATTTCCGGCAAGCATGTCTAATTTCTCAAAAATGACTCTGTTATATAAATAAATGTTTATATCAATTTCCAGGCCCGTTGGAAGCCTTGTCCATATCATTATATTGTTCATCACTTTATTTGGGAAGAGATGACAAAGAAATAGAAAATTCTATCTCGTCTTTTTTTTTAAGCGCTATGATTCATAAAAAGTTAAACATTTTCAAAATCGGAACTTTTGTTCCTAACCCCTAGAAAAGTTCTTTAAACTAAATATATTTCTCTGGAATTTTAATCAGCTTTTCCATACAACTTTCCTCTTTAATTCCATGCTCCATTTAATAACATAGGATGAATGGCCACTGAATGGCAAGGAAAAGTTCACAGTAAAAAAATTCAGAAAAAATTTAGTTTTTCAGGTTTCCGTGGACTGACTTTCTTTTTCATAACCTCAAATATTTCTAAAGAAAGGCTGGTAGCGACCACTTTTGTTGATATATCCTTGCTATAAACTATATTTTGGATCATTTTAAACTATTTTTAAGAAATTCTATCTTGGAAAGTTCACGAGTATCGAGCCACCTTAAAATACATTGTTAAGCTAAAATTTCATGTCAATATGTCTTATTAAAGGCTATTGGGATATATGTAAGTTTTGAAAAGATATTGCCAAAAAATCTCGAAAACTAGCCTGTTTCTCATAATAGATGCATTAGATTGAAAATCATCCAGAAGACGTCACGAAATGTGCCCATTGTGATAGACAAAGCAAAAAGGTTTCCTTTCATGATAAATACCTATTTAGCCTAGTTTTCCTTCATTGTCATGAAAAATCATCAATTATTTCTAGTCATCAAAGCTGCAAGGTAAACATAGTTTCTGGAACTTAAATATGTCCTTTACAATATCCTTTTGGTCATTTCATATAAAGATACATTATAAGATTTTATGGTCATGTCACACTTTGGTTTCATTATTTTTTAAATAGGCCTTTTAAAAGTATCTACATATTTTCTGATGTAGAAACTTATGTATTTTTAAGGTGGTTTTAAAAAAGAAGTTTTTCCTTACCATCTACAGTTTTGGGCCTAGAAATATTGGCATATCTTATGTAGGGCAGCATAGACACTGCTGAGGATGACACAACATCAGCTCTCTCACACACATCATATACTTTTGCACCTGAAAGAGAAAAAATAATGCTGTGTTAGAATCATGAAATCATAGGTAAATTGGGTATAGAACTTAGTAGATAATCTTATCATAAGCCTATTTTTATCATGATGTTAACTACTTCTACTTATAGGCTTGGTGGTTGTCAATCAGTAATGTGCATAACGTCACAATTTCCTGTCACAGTTTATATCTTGTCTATTTCTGATATCTTCTACTGGACCCATCTAAAGAAATAAGTAATTCTTACCAATTTTGATCCCCGGAACATAGTCATTTTGGTTCATATTGTCGAAGATCCATTGGACAACCTCAACCAGTTCTATGTCGTGTGGCCGAAAAACCCAACAGGGCTGATAAACGCCACCAACAGTAGCCCCAGTATGGATATTAGCCAGAACTCCAATTGTGACATCACCATCAGACTCCCACAATGCACTGCAAATGCCATCATTTGGGCAAGTTGTTGGCCCAGCAGTAGTTTGTTGATGGTGTAGTTCAAATAAATATAACAAACAGAGCAACTGAATGACCCTCATTTTGGAGTTTCTTCTGCCAATTTTCAAACAATTCCTGTAAATAGTTATATGTAGAATTATTGACATGTGGGGTAGCAATACAAAAATATTTTTTTAATTGTCAATTTAGAGTGGGTCGGGGCAAAAAGCCCGGGTTAGGTGAGAGGCCCCCCCCCAGGTTTATATCTAAACTTACATTTTCGGTGCTTTTTCTTAATAGAGAGGTTTTGATGCACGTTTCCGTGTGACGTGTACGTGGGAGTTGCCATGACAACAATGTAATAAGATAGCACATGTACACGTATATGTCGCACGTGAACGTGTAGCAAAACCTCTCTATTGATAGGATTAACGCTAGTGGCTTTTTAGGTGACGTCACAAATTTTCAAGGCATTTAGCACCAAACCATAGTCGTAATTAAAGAAACAAAAAAAGGTGCATGGTTTTTGTAACTTTGATTAATTCTTTGAAGGTGGTTGTCAGAAATAACTTTGGAAATTTTTAAAAGTATAATGGATATCTGCATTGCTTCACTTTATGACCATCACATAAATATGATTTGGATCATGTTTTTTGCATTTTAGCTCAAAATATAGAGGTCAAATTAAAATATGTGGGTTTGGGGCGAGAGGCCCCACATGGTATGGGGCATGGGGCCCCCTTCACTGAGGCCTCGAAGCTGCTTCCGGAACCATTTAATAATGTTTACTTTACCTTAAATCTTGATAGAATAGCTAATTGAAATAGAAATAATTTTGGCCGAAATTGAAAAAGGGCAAAAAATAAATAAAAAATAAATGCATGAACAGAAAAATTCAGAAATTCAGAAAAAGTGAATAGAATGCCTTAAAAATGATAGAAGAACCCCAAGAAATAACTTTCAAGCTGAATGCGCTCGCAAAAAAAATTGCCATAGGATTATAGTAGGGGGCCTTCTTGCCCGATGGGTGGGGTAAGAAGGCCATTTTAATTTTTTTACGAAAAGGGCCGTAACTCCTTTATTAAAATTGGTAGACATTCGTTTCACTGGTTATAAGTAGAGTCAAGTGATCATTTCCTGACAGCGTAAGCATTCAAATAATCGACCACAAAAAGTAGGTCAAATCGCATCTCGAAGTTAAGGGGGGCTGCATGCCCCGTGCTACTCTACATTGACACGTCATTAACTTTACATTTTTGTAAAATCTAATAATTTAATTCCTTTTAAGTTTAAGTTTATGCTTAAGTTTAAGTTTATTTGACCATGATATATATACACATTTATACATTTCATACAATCAACATTAGCGTCTCACACATTTTGTATGGTTGGCTGATGATGATAGCATATTTGCCATTACCAAATTTTAAGAAATTATTAATAATACAATGTATTTGAATATATATATGTTATTGATGTATTTATAATTTAAAAATTGAAATAATTGGGGAAGAGTGAACATGACGTGAAATTGACTACAGGATATGTGCATTGTCCTTCACTATCATAAAATAATAACAAGACCATGTCTGAGCAACTTACGTCGATAATATTAACGTTACTAACAGTAATAATGAAATAAATATAATGAAAAAAAAAAAAAATTATAATAATAATAATAATAGTAATAAAAATAAATAAATTATTAATTGTTAATAGAAAATAAATCAAACGACCTATATACATACATTGTGAATATTTATGATAGGTATGATGATGATGAGTAGAGACGAAGTTGGAGAGTGGGATAGGGAAAAAAAAAAAAAAAAAAAAAATGATAGCATGGAAATGAAATGACAGACAGACCAGGCCATGCTTTGTTAAAAGAGAACAGTAACTAGTCAGCACATGAGATTCACATGCCTTGTTAAAACATAACTCTGTACAGACATATTTCATGATCATTGTTCAAGTAACTTGAAGTTGCAGTTGACCCAATTTCATTAGACAACCATTCAAAGATTATACCTTCTATGAGAATCACATGCCGAAAAGCACTTTAGGCACTTCTTTTTCATAATTAATGGTTATTTAAGAAAAAAAAAGAAAAAAAAAAAAAAAAACTATTCATGTTTGAAAGAAATGCATATTTCAAACAGGAAATGGTTATGCTGGTGGACACCAGAAAGTAGCTTATAAAGTTGGAGTATTGTCTCGTAATATCATGACACTTTTGAAGTAAAGTAGTACCTTCTTGGACTGCTGTAAATGATGACAAGCCAGGTGGTTAAAGAAAAGGCTATTCTATCAAGAAAAGGCCGTTTTACCAATTTTACCAATTGTCATCAACTATATACTTTTTTAACTTTTTCTTGAATGTATGTTGACTGCATTGCCTGACCAAGCAACCAGCTCTGTCATTCCATTCTTTGGCTCCTAGATATCGAGTGGTTTTTTGATAAAGCACTGTGTGACAGCGTGGCAAGTGCACTAGGTCATTCTGACGTGTTTCCCTGTTAGTAATATCGCTATTCCTAACAAAGAAATCAGAAAATATATCAGGTAAAAGACCTCTCAAAAACTTGAAAGTAAACATAAGAATGCTATATAAGTAAATTTGAGAAAGTTTAAGTACCTTAAGTTCTTTGAACAATGGGTCTGTTGAAGCTCTAAATGAAGATGATTTAATGATTCTGATAGCTTTTTTCTGTAGTCTGAAGAGTGAGCTTATGAAAGTACACGAAGCTTTACCCCATACCTCAATGCAATAAATCAAGTGAGGATACACCATACTGTAGTAAAGTGTCTCCAAACACGAACTGCTCAAGCTGCGTCTTGCTTTATTTATAATTCCTAAGCCCCTGGCTACCTTGCCTTTGATATTAGAGATATGTTTCTCCCAAGACAGCTTCGAGTCAATTGTTACCCCTAAGAATTTTGAAAATTCTTCCTTGTCAATCTTGGAATCATTTATGGATAATCCTTGAACATTATCTGGAACTCGCCGTCTAGAGCTAAAAACCATGTAGTGGGTCTTTTTTACATTTAATGATAACTTATTAGCATTTAACCATTCAACAACTTTCTTAAGTTCAGTGTTCATTGTATCCAAAATATCTTGAAGAAATTTACCATTAAGGAAGACATTGGTATCATCAGCAAACAAAATTGGGATTAACACATTTGAGATATTCATGAGGTCATTTATATAAACCAAGAATAATAATGGTCCCAGAATTGACCCTTGGGGGACACCGCAGTTAATTCCTAATTTGCCTGACTCATTATTACAAAAAGATACAAACTGTTGTCTCCCTTGTAAATAATCCTTTAGCCAACTGTAAGCGTTACCTCTAATACCATATCTATTGAGCTTATTTAGTAATATTTCATGATTGACTGTGTCAAATGCCTTTTGGAAGTCCAAAAAGACACCAACAACTAAATCCCCCTTATCCAAGGCAGATACGATTTTATCTATGAGAATTATCAAAGCCATATTAGTACTGTGGTTCTTTCTGAAGCCAAATTGGTATTTATATAGAATCTTGTGTTTGTCAATGAAGGAGAGCATACGATTATACATAACACGCTCAAAGATTTTAGAGAACAGTGGTAGGACTGACACAGGTCGATAATTAGAAATACTCATGGTATCACCAGATTTGTATATGGGTATCACCTTGGCTATTTTCATCTCTTTTAGTTCAAATTAGTCCATTTGACTATTACTCTTCAATTGCTCATCTAAATCACATGAAATAATGGTAGAATTCTTGTATCCCTTAAAGAAAAAATGTATTTTTTGTGGAAGTGGCAGGTTGAGGGCTATGTTGGCATACAGCTGACACATGTACATTGTACTACACTGAGCGAAAATGGAATGTCCTAAAACATAAACATTTTTATTGAGGTCCAAATTATACCTTTTTTGCAAACAGCATAACTAGTTTCATTTGAATAGACAGTAATTGAGCAGCAGCAGTAAAAGTCAACAAGGGTTGCATTTGAGAATCACAACTTGTCTGTAGGCCTACTGAATTTGGTCACACTGAGCATGGACTTGACCAGCTTGCTTCATAGTTTCTGGGGCATATTGGTTCATTCTTTTACCATGTTCAGTATGTTCTAGCACATTCATTTGCAAGGGCATCCCCAGACTTGTGGGGTGGTTCAAGTTAGGACTTTTGGCTGGTCAAGGCAGGATATATATACCCCTTTGGTCTGAAGAATGGCCTGGCTAAGCTATTGTTACAGACTGGACGCGACCGCCTCCTCCACTTCAGAACCAGTGGTGAGGTGGTCCTGTTTTAATGCAAATCATTTTTAATTCAACCAGTATCTATTATATGCATGATTGACCATCCCTCATGAAAAAAAAAACCCTACAGTGCAGAATTTATTATAAGTCTGAACCATCGAAGGACTATTGTCAATTTGACAATTTTTGGTTAAAAGCATCTTGTGTCATTTTGAAAAATATTTTAGTTAGTGCTACTAACAAAGTTATACATGTTCAACCAGGTTGCGTATTGAATAATTTATGACACATTTACAAAGGTCAAATTGATTAAAGCAATTACCCAAGTGCTAAATGCAATTGAAATCATTCAATACACTTAAAAGAAGAGGCATACTTGTTCCGGGTCAATGACTTAAATAGATAAATAGATTGATAGATTTTTATTTTGCCTCCAAAAGGAGAGTACATAAACAATGTATAACAAGTAAAAATAGCACAGTGTAAAATCGGGTAAAATACTGAACAGGTTTCAAGTTCAAAATGAACTTAATAAATAGTTAACATTTGTAACGTGAAAAGAGGTTTGAAGTATGTATTTTATGCTATCTGCGATACCACATGGCGGTCTACTTTTTATAACATGTATATTTACATTTTTGCTGGTAATTATCATCACATAGATATTGTGCTAGTGAAATATGGTATTGTTTGCAAGTTTTAAAGTCACTATCCCTATGAATAAAGTGACTATCCCTATGAATAGAATTGACCTCATTCCAAAAAGCATCTTGAATGAATTTGCATTGATCCGCGATTGAATTGAATTGAATAGAAGTGAATTGTTAATGGGTTAAGGAATCTCGGTCCCTACAAATTTTTGAATTTCGGTTCTCGTCGAATCCTACAGAAATCTATGGATCCATAAACAGTCTATCAAAAATGCGGACTCACCAGCTTTTAGATAAAAGTACCTAAATTTACATTTCATTTCTTCTCAAATTCAGATACTAGTGCAAAATGGATTTTCCCACTTTTTCGTAACACCATGTGGCAGATACAGTTTTTTCTGACCTTCAGTCAAGAAAAATATTATGTAGTGCAGATATATATCTGCAATATGGTGTATGCAGTTCAACACAGAAGAGGCCACAAAGCTTGAAATTTCCATAAGGATGAAGAATACAACCATAGATCATGAGTGTAAAGTAGTACATGTGTGTATATCTAAACCATATATTATAATATTTTGAACTGTTCTGCCCTCAACATTAAGGTGGAGTGAAAAAGTCGCAATGTGAAATTTAAAAAACTACGTGTACCCTTCCAAAAACTTCCAAATATAGTTAAAGCTATTAGATCAACCAAGTCCACGTAAAATTCAACTTGCAGGTAAATATTATAAATTGACAGATTTTAGGTATAGTATACCCATGAAAAACTGTTTGTTTACATTTTTAAAGGAATTTATCTTAAAATATTGAGCTCAGAATGACTCTTAAGTAAATTGAGCATTATGCATGTGTTTAATATGAATATTATCTTTCTTGTGGAGCTCATTTTAATCTGACGACATGCTAGCTTTAAATAAGTAGTTGTGATCGTTTTGGGTGGTTGCAGTCATTTTGCCCTGGGCTTGTTGAAATCACCTTTTGCTATGTTTAACGAGACCTAAAAAAGCTCTCTCTCCGTAAAATGGTTTCGAAATGAGAAAAAACATGATTTAAAGAGCTGAAAATAGCTTTATAACCATACCAAACATCTCAGAAAGCCCCAGAGGGAAACACCTACTTTACATGATGTAATATTGAAATAACATGATATTCTTCATTCTTTGTAATGTTTTTGTTCCGAAATGATTTTTTTCTTCATATATATAATTGACTGTAAATGAACTAGACTTGATTTGAAAGCTTTACATTTTCTGTAAGACCATTCCGAGCACAATGAAAATCTTATAAGTGAGAAACATATGCTATGGCAGTGAGTGTGACAAAATGCAGCGATTTCCCACAATAACAGCATACAGCTGCATGTTCCTTCCCTGTCAGCGTGCCTCGGCGGTCCGGCGGCGGTCCAGCGTCGGTCTGATGTCAGCAGCATCGCACCGGCTTTGGGCCGACGTTGGGCCGCCGAGGCACGCTGGTAGGGTTTCAGTATAACATTTTCACACTCTGCATACGGAGTCTTTAATCCATATTTATGTCAAAAATTCACTTTTTGTTCCATCCAATTTGTTGCACCGGTCTCAATTTATGGGTGCAAAAATATGGAATTACTTCATTTCTTTAGTCAGTAATTGCCCTGTTTAAACTCATTATAAAAAAAGACAAAACAATATTTAAATGTTAATAACTTACCAGATTTTCTGTTTACAAACTACTATTTATTTTTTTAACCACCATTGTAGTACCTGAATATGTTGTCACTCATTAAATTTTATATTCTGCTAATCAAATAACATTAATGCTACAATATGTTTTATAATTAGCCCTAATCTTTTTTTGTTGAAATAGAATTATTGTTATTGTTCATACTGTTCATGTTCATACTGTTCTCTCTAATTGTAATAACTCAATTTATGTATTCAGTATTATTGGGCAAAATTTGTCTATCAGACATCTGCCCCTTGATGCAACTTGTTAATTTCTATTGTTAGTATTATTTGTATATATTTGTATTTTCATACATCAAGAATAAAAGAATTGAAATTTAAAAATATAATTTTGTAGTTGCACAATTAGCATCTTATCCCTGCAGGTCTGTATTCAGTTTATTGATTTGGTCTGTTAATATCTATGGTAGCTGTAAGCTGCCATCCTCTGGATGCATGGTAGCCAATTGCTTGACCTACACTGTACGTTTGAGTGCTGTATTGCATGAAAACTCTGCCAGAATTCACGTGCAGCAAGCAACGTTACGATAAAGCAACTGCCCCAGTGGATTAGCAAGCATTCTCAGCTGGCGGTCAAAACAGATGCTTAACAATTGTTTATGTAGCATTGTGTGTTTGGTTTATGGTGTCAGCAGCATTAGTGTCAAAAACATACACTGATTTACTTAAAGCTGTGTATACAAAATTGTTTGTTTGATTTTAAGCTGTCAGTAATGTAAGTGTCAAAAAGGAAGTACTGGATTTACTCACTCATGGAATTGGGTCATTGAAAACCATCAGTCTTCTGCAGCTAAAGAGGGACTGTGTCAGTCTGACATTTTCATATGTCCTGCACATGATCTGAGTCCTTCAAAAATTACTCATATATGTCAATAAAGTGGCGGTCCACAGGAAAAATTACTTTTTGTTATTTTAATTTGCAAACTTGCTTTGCCACAGAATTGACTGTTTTCTGTTGGTCTTCTAATCTTCTTATTTGATGAAGTACCTTAAGTTATCTAATAAGTTTGCTTATTGTCTAGTCACCTATGCTGCTTAATATGATAAACACTGAATCAACTGATTAACTGTATCTGACACAAACAAAACATTTCTCAGCCAGTGACATCACAAGACAAAGTTGAACGTTAATTTTGAATTTGTTTGGAATGCCTATCTGCAAACTGCTATAATCAATTGTATGCTCATGAAGCATTAATTCAAATTATTTATGATACTCAACTGCTAAAAAAATTATTATGAAAATACATAAATGTTTTCTAACCATTTGCAATATAAACATTGTGGTATGCCTCCTGGCTCCGACGCCCCAGAGAGTTACAATCTAAAACCAAATCTAAATGATTGAGAACAAGAATGTCACTCTGTGGCACATACAGTTTCAAAATATATTGAATTTATGGCTGGCTTTTCAAAAAATTGTATTTTGCCATGTTATTCATGGTGCGTAACCTTGTTGACACATGGTGTACAAATGGGTGGCATTGTCTTTTCTTATTGGTTCTAACCTGGTTCTTCATGTTGCGCAAACAGTAGACGACACAACTTACCCCATGCCACGACTTATCCCATGGCATGAATTACCCCATGGCACGACTTACCCCATGGCACAACTTACCCCATGGCACGACTTACCCCATGGCACGACTTATCCCATGGCACAACTTACCCCATGGCACGACTTACCCCACGGCACGACTTACCCCACGGCACAACTTACCCCATGGCACGACTTACCCCATGGCACGACTTACCCCATGGCACAACTTACCCCATGGCACGACTTACCCAATGACTTACTCCATGGCATGACTTACATGGCACAACTTACCCCATGGCACTAATTTCCCCCGTGGCAAAACTTACTCGGGTCTCCCAAAACTGTAGCTTCATCGCCTCTTATACACGCTTCAAGTTTGTGAATGACCTTTTGATATAAATATTGATGCATCTGCAGACTACATTATAAGTGCATTTGGAATTTGAGACCATTGATGAATGATTTGGGCTTTAAGTCCTGTTTTTATGCACCTTATAGGCGAATTAGGACAGGAGAAGGACACAACAATGAGGCGAAGGATGATTGAAAGTTTGAAATAGCCGTTCAACATAGGCCCAGGTGACCCAGCAAGAGCTGGATTCAAACCCTGGACCCAGTGATTGGCAGCCCAGCACGCTACCCTTGCAATGTTAGACCAAAATGTAATATGAAAAACCACAAGTCGCCTCCACAGCCAGCCAGGGCTGTGTATAGTATATACTACATGAACAATTCCAGTAATTCACATACAAAAATACATTGGACACAAAAGTCTATACAAGAATAAATGCAATGCCTGGTCAGTTTGATGACATCAACAGGTCAAATAAAAACTAGATATTAGTAACTCTGTTTGCTGATGAGTGTTAAGTTTTGAATGTGACTAAATTGATTGTTTCAACAAACATTGTATACTTACTACTGATGCACAATTGCAGATCCAAGCATTTAGGTAAGAAATATATCCCCGATGATCATAATATCAAATGAAAATATGAACTGATCAAGCCTTAATTCCTTATATTATTCCAACGATGTGAAAAAAACATCTTTCAAATAAATGCGTAGGTCATATGCTGTCAAGATAATAAGCCAGTTTTAAAGTAACAATGTATATTGGTTTATTTAATTTTCAACCATGGTTGGCAGACTTCTCAAAACAGTGAAGAAAAAAGGCCTTTAGGTCAGGTGGAAAATACCTAAATATAGCTTGCATTTTTGTTCCTGGTGAAGCATTAGATATTATGCATAGCAAGAAGTTACTGAAGCAATATCATCACATGAGCTTCGAGACATTAAAAATGGGTCTTAAACATAAAATAGTTAATAATACAGATACAGAATAAAGAAAAGTAGGCCCCTACTTTAAGAGCAACAACACCAAATATTGGCAGACTGACACACTTCCCCTATGCTGAACAGGCTACCAAGCAGTCATGCACTCAGCACTCTGCCAACACAACCCCTGCCCACACAGGCTGCAAAAGTGACTATTCTGGGTAACAATTGCATATTCTTGAGCTTCTGGTCATTGCTAGTTGCTACCATATCAAATTTCTGTGGTTTTCAAAATGGTGTAAACTACTTTCTAATGGGAGTTTATCTCGCAATCTGCTCTCTAATGCCCAAAATAGCCAATCAGTTATCCATAAAGGGGTTGCTATTTTTGTGGTAAGCAAGTTTAAGGATTCAAAATGACCTCCCTATAAAGATTCCTTGTCCTCAACTTGGACGGTCACATAAATTATACAATTATGATTTTTTAATCATTTTAGCTCATTGGCTGAGAAGACCAAAATGGTCAAAACCTGGAATAGTGGCTGACGGTTGCTGTGTAGGCAAGGTACTTGCATGGGAGGATGGCACCAGAGGACGCCAGCTTATGATGACCATACACTGTAATATGTAAATGGCACTGCCATGAAATTCGCGCAGCATTGTCATAAAACTACTGCATTATCTTCAACTTTCCATGCAGAAGGCCAATTTATCTTTTTAAAGGACTGGGCAAATTGGCAGATAGATAGAATAGATAGATAAGATCAGATCTATAGATGAGATTAGATAGATAGATAGATAGATAGATAGATAGATAGATAGATAGATAGATAGATAGATAGATAGATAGATAGATAGATAGATAGATAGATAGATAGAACTGACAGCTGTGTAGTTCAAATCTGTGTTAAATTTGGATATATAAATTTGGATCTATTATGTTAAATGTTGATGTTATATAGGCCTAACTGAGATCAATAAAACAATAGCTATTCAGAGGTGACTGTTTACTATTAGACTGTTTCATAATTTGTTGATAGTTAATGAAGATTATGTAACCTTAAGTGTTGTTATGATTTCTTACTTGGTGAGCCATTTCAGTCATTAACTTTTGTGTTGACTTTCAATTTTCAGTCACTTCTTACAATCAGGGGTATGGAAATAATTATTTCCAATGTTGGTACACATGTTGATTTAAATCCCTGAAATATGTCATTGGAAGTTGTTATAGGACAAGACTGCAATTTTAAAGTTATTTTGGATGATATTTGAGGTATTTTAATTATTTATCGAACTAAACTCTGACTAAACTACTAGCTCCACTTTTATTGCAACTACAGGCACTTCCTGTTCAGGCAGTCACTGTAGACAGGAGCACCACACAGAATGAGGCGTCCTTGTGCTAAGTGAGCTTCGCTCATGATTGCCGTCGGCAGCCGTGAGCTGCGCTCATATACAGTACAACCATCTTAAAATGGCTCAACATAGTGATCCCTAGTGATCCAGAGTGGTCCGGATAAACAGTGATCTGTAGTGATCTGAGATGATATAACTCTATCTGTAGTGATCTACTAATCCACTTTTAGTGAAAATCAATCATGTCAATTATTTTTACAAATTATAAGTCAAAGAACAGATAAAATCCATCTAGCAATTGAACATATTGTCAAAGAAAACATACCCAGAAGTTATTTAGAACAGAAAAGTAAATTTATTAATATTAATTTTGATTAATAGATACAGATCACATCAGATCACTCCAGATCGATCACTCCATATCAACCAAGATCACCATGGATCACTACAGATCAATAGATAAGTATCGATCCAAACTGACGAGCCATTTTATGATGGTTGTACTGTAATAGACTAAATACATGAATTGTATACAGTGCTGTATTTATCAGATGCTAATTGTGTAACTACTGAATTGAAACAGGTGCAACTAATTCAGTAATTGGGTTGAACAGTAAATAAATGTATGACATAGATTCATGCCTGCAAAGCTGACTGATGTATACAGCTGTAAATAGTCATAGACTTGACATGAACTACTGGGAGGTTCCAATAGGGTTTGTCACTTGAAGTGCTTTTAAAACTTGTTGATTCTGGCAAACTGAAACAATCAGCTGTGTAACACAAGACAACTATGAACCAAGTTGACTGATATTGTTTAGCTGCCGGTATAGGATTATATAGAATATAAACTCACTAGAGATACCCATTGAGGGACATTTTTAGGGGGAGTCAATGATAAAAATCTGCAGTTTGTGTGAAAGCATGTGCTTTGATTGAAATGGTAGAGAAATACGTGAGAAGGAAAAATATGTGAATGGATTCAGGAAGTATATATATTGGTGATGAAAAAGAGTAAGCGATATTTTGGCACATTGCCAAATCCTACACAGCAGGCGTGTGCACTGAGGCGTCTGCTGTGAGATTGTGGTTGAAGATGAACCTGGCCAAAGTGAAAAATGCATTGGTGATTGTATGCAGATTAGACTTGAGAGATAGCGCGTAGGAGCTTGGATAATAGTTGAGACATCTTGATACGTTTAGGGCTTGGAAAGAGCTTTAAAATGAGGGTAAGATGACGAAGATACGATGAGTAGAAGTAGGTCAGCCAGGGTGCAGGCATGGAAAGCAGCTGACACTGGAGTGTGGATGTTTTTGGCGGGAAAATGGAGCAGTGGCGCCAGTCCCAGGGTGATGTGATAAGCGGAACTACTGAGCAGATTCATGCGGCCCTGGTGGCAGAGGACAGTTGCAGTAGAAAAACGTAAATAAGACAGCAGTGGAACTGCTTTCAGGTGTTATCAGAAGGAGAGGATAGATCAATAAGGATAGGTGGATAGTTTAGGTGAGTGGCATCGCTAAGGGAGGAGTTTTTAGCTGTTGCAGGAGTGAGTATGTCACCCATGATTTTTGTATCCGGCAGGGATAGTCATAAATAACAATCTCAAATACAGCCGGTATTAAAATTATGTTTATTTCACCTTAAAGTATTTTTTAAGCTGTTGTTGTGCTATTTCCTTACAAAGTGAGTGTTTGTGAATGTTAGGATGTATTAAAGCTATTTCAACTGTAATTAAGGGGGTCAATGAATAGAATATAAATTTTATCACCCTTAAAATCATGTGCAACCCATGCAGGCTGGATAGGGTGTCCCAAATTTCGAAATTTTTCTCGGATCAAGCTCTTTTTGGGCTCAGTTGTGCTCCCATGTGTACAAAGCCCACACACCAAATTTCAGTCAAATCCATTAAGGGTTAGACCCCCCCTACCACCATCTTTGGGGGCCCCCGGAAGGGACCCGAAAATGACTATTTTCGAGCACAAAAGTGGCTATTTTACTGTCTCAAATCATCCCTGTGCCACTAAAATTGTTCATATGGGGGTTTTTGAGAATGATGAGTCCGTCTATGATGATAATAAATTACCCAGGGGTCAATATGACTTCATAACATGCTATAATTGGTCAATTCAGCCCTCAGATTACCCGAAAACGACTATTTTCGAGCTTAAAAAGTTGCTATTTTCTTGCCTGAAATAAGTTAATGCCACTGAAACTGTTCAAGTTGGGTTTTTGAGGTTACTGAAGTCACCCATGATGATACTGAATCATGAAGAGGTTATGCTTTCTTCATATCAAGCAATATTTGGTAAATTCAGCCCTCGGATTACCTAAAATTGGCTATTGTCTGTTGACAGGATTTCCAGCAATTTTAAAATTATTGCAAAGCAGCAATACCTGTGTTTTGGGGAATGCTGGACATGAGCATTTCATAATCCATTAATTTGTATCAATTGGAAATGGAAGGCACAGAGTTCAACATTTGTAGTGGGTCAGCTTTTCCTTAACAATATCTTTCAGATATGTAAATACACATAATAAGTGGTACATTCTTGCAATATGAGCAAAATATTTAATTTAGCAATTTAGTAACATGACCTTTTTTGCGAAATCCTGGGAAGCAGCATTGATGATGGATTGGGCTTTATGTTCTGTTTTTATGCATATGGTTGCTAATTAGGACAGGATGCAATTAAGCAAAGGATTATAGAGACAGCTCCCAGACATTAGTCCAGGTGGCCCAGCCAGTACCCCCTGTGATTGGCAGCCTCTTCTTCAGGAAATTACTTTTAACACATTTGTACAGAGCTAAAATGTTAATTAACATATAAACTTAATACAGGAGGGTCTTTAGTAGGTGTAAATTTGGTCTTGGCTTACAAATATTTTGTCTTCATACTGTGTGAGCAGGACACCTAGACAATGCAATCACAACTGCCACATTTCTAAAGTTCTACATGTAAATGCTCCTTCTGACTGAAGCCTTACACCAGCAATGTGTTTGATGATGTTGAACATGGCTGCATATTCTGTTCCTGTCTCCCACATTCCTGTGGCAAGGCCAACCAATTTTGTGTTATGTGTAGATGCTCAAATAGTAGCCCTACCGAAGCTCTAATGTAAGATTCAATTCAGATGTCATACAGAGCTCAGCAAATTCATTATTCTGTTCTATATAGTACCTGATGGAACCTCTGGTTGTGCTCAGCTGCTTTGACTCTGCACTGGAGCCAGATGTTACAAGTTCTTGCTCAACTAGAAATGTCATAACCGGAAACCGGTGATTGATGCGCTGCCCGGACTGAGTCCTAAAGGTGAATCACACATGTATCCGTAGTTAGTGTATATCCCTCTGTGTCATATTTCAGTCAAATCTTGGCTCACAGGATCACTGCTGTCTTGGCTAAATACACATTTCCTGGCCATCCCACTGACCCAAACTATCCACCTGTCTTTGATTTTACTCTCCTGTCTTTCTGCCCAGGAGTAATTTACCAGCTTGTTATTGCTCTCTTATTTACGATTGGCAACACTGCTCTTGCATCTATCTATCTATCTATCTATCTATCTATCTATCTATCTATCTACCTATCTATGTGTTTAGCTGTCTATCTATCTGTCTATCTATCTCGAGGCCTTCCCTTCCTTCCCCCACTACATTCGGCATAATCACGAAATAGCCCCCGCCCTCCGATAACGGAATGAGCGAGACCATTGAAAAGCGTAGGCTGCCACTCATTCCGTCAGAGGTACGGGGCTTATTTCGTGATTATGCCCTACATTCCTCCCTTCATGCCTCTTTTCATTCCTTTGTTCATTCCTTCCTTCATTCCTTCTTTTCTTCCTTCCTTCCTGCATTCTTTCTACCGAATTTGTAAACATAGGATCTAGCTGGCACTAGGATGCTTTTAGGACAAATTTAGTATAAACAAGTTGTTGATAACAGCTAACTTTTACAGTTAACATCAAACAGGACTGCTACAAGGTGTTTCATGTTTCTCACACCTAGTTCCATGTGATAAATGGACATTCTTGAAGTATAAAGTATATGCTGACCTGCTTTTTTCACTTCTAAGGGAATACTTGATATGTGAACAGGAATTAAGGTATGTTTTTCTTTAGGCTTTCTTATCATTGTCAGCTAATAGTAAATAACATGTCACATGAAATATTGTCCATTAGATTTGTAATATGATTGCACCACTTTCAATAAACTTCCTGTTGAGATTAATTGAGTACAAGCAAGCACTGACATAGACCAACTGCACAAATCAAGTAAAAAAAAATCATTGTACTTATATTTGAAATTAAAGATTAGATCTGCCAATTCTACATAGAATTCAACTTGCATTAAAATAACACAAACTGGTAAATTCACAACATTGGGGTGATATGAAACAATACCAATCAACACAATTGCATGTTTTTCAGAATTAAGTGAGTTCAATTCACTTTATTAGTCCAGTAGAGCCCCACTATGTCATAGGAACCCAAAAAGCTGTAAAACAAATCTCACTGAATTGAAAGCGAGTGCCCCCCCTCAATGATGACTTTGATGCAGCCATAGTCCTGTGCCATGCTATGTGAATAAATACAGGCCAGGAGACCAGGCTAATGCAGCCATAGCCACACTGGGGGAGTGTGTGTGTAGAACTGGGCAAGAAATACTTTCAAAATGTCACAATAAAGGCACTAAATGTTAGTTTAAAGATTCGGGGACAAACTTTATGACAGTAACGTAACATACAGTGAAGAAGGGCTCTGAAAGTAGTGGCAGGTGCCCAGTAGCTTTTACAGAAAATTGGGGCAAGAATGTTAACATTTCAGTGTGTGCAAAAAAGCTTGCTTACGAAACCAAGGACTTGCCCAAGGGGGGGCACCCCCAGGGCAGCGCAATAACTGAACATAATGCTTCTGAACCTGATGTAATAGGCCAAAGTTCCAGGAAATGATGATCTTTCGTTAGACCTTCATCATGGCTATTTGAGTGTCTGGACATGACAGGTAATTGGTTGGTCTTGCACCAGACATATTTACAAGAAGCAGGAAAAGAATATGTATCCATATTTAGTATCATCAAATACATTGCTGCTGTTTGTGATTCTGTTAAGAGGGGCATCACGTACATCAAGTATTACTGACTGAAACCAGTCTGCTGCAGGAAGACAAATGCAGTGAGGTGGCAGACTGATGAAATCCAAATAAAATTTGCTATGGGAATGGCTTCTAGTGTACCAAGAAAGCTACCTCTCAGATCTGCATCCAGCACAACCCAGCAGAACAGTTACTGTGCTAGAGTTTCTCAGTAATACACATATGCATAGATGTGAAATAGAACACTTCTGGTGAAATGTTGTATTTTGTGACTCAGTATGGCATTCTTCTGGAATGCATCGTGGTGATGTCCAATTGACACAAACTTAAGAAGCAGCAGTTCAAGAAGATGCTGAAGATACCTTTGTGAAGATTGTTCAACAATAGAAATCCTGATTTTGCACGTGCCAAAACGGATCTTAAGATCACATTTTGTAAGATCTGTTTTTTTTTATGGATTGAGAAAATCCAGTCACCATGATAATATATGGGATGTTAAGATGTGTTCAATTCATTGCCTATGGATTAATAATGAAAAGTGACCCCATTGCAAATGCCTAACAATCCCTAAAACACAGGCACTGGTGCTTAGCAATAGTTTTAAACTGCAAGAAATCCTATCAAATCAGCCAATTTGAGGTAGTCCGAGGGCTGAAATTAGCAAATAGTGCTTGTTATGAAGTAAGCATAACCTCTTAGTGATTTAGTATCATCATGGCTGACTTTAGCACCCTCAAAAACCCCAACTTGACCAGTTTCAGTGGCATTAACTTATTTCAGGCAAGAAAATAGCCACTTTTTAAGCTCGAAAATAGTCGTTTTCGCGTAATCTGAGGGCTGAATTGACCAATTATAGCATGTTATGGAGTCATATTGACCTCTGGGTAATTTATTATCATCATAGATGGACTCAGCACTCTCAAAAACCCCCATATGAACAATTTTAGTGGCACTGGGATGATTTCAGACAGTAAAATAGCCACTTTTTGTGCTCAAAAATAGGCATTTTCGGGTCCCTTTAGGGGCCCTCCAAAGATGGTGGTAGGGGGGGGGTCTAACCCTTAATGGATTTGACTAAAATTTGGTGTGTGGGCTTTGTACACATGGGAGCACAACTGAGCCCAAAAAGAGCTTGATCCGAGAAAATTTTCGAAAAATGGGACACCCTAAGGCTGGACCCCAATGTTCTGCTAATCTTGCAGAAATGCTTCCCCGGGAAATGACGGCGACTTCTTTATAGATTTATTTCTCAAGCTCCCTGCTGATCTTTTTGCCACACAACTACATGTAATTTAGATAACTCACAGTGAATTATCCTATGTCCATAATGTTTGAAGCCCATGGAAATTTAGCCTGGATGGAGGCAACCCATGTTTTGGAACGGCCAGCTCCAGTAAATAGGATGCAAAATGGGATTATTACTCACTTAATAAGAGCATTTTATACTGTCAACTATGTTAGATAGGTCAAGTTAGTGTAATACTATTAATTTGTGAAGCACAAAATGGGTGAAACCTTGTTGAATTGTCACAAAATCATTTTTTCTTGAGGCCTTCATACTAGCAGACAGCCAAATTCAGCATGCATCGTAGCTCCAACATTTGTAGCTATTATGGATTGAAAACTCTTTATGCAGACCAAAACGTTGGTATGGCTTTCCTGCAAATTTAAAGGTCATTTTGATTGCTCAAAGGAGGAATACATCTCTGAATAAAAGGACTCCAATTGGTCCAGAAGATCCTTCACCATGCCATTATAGTCTGTTAAAGATCACTCCAAAATGTAGACAATGAAGATTTTTTATTGGTATCTATATTGAATTAAATTTTTGGACAAGTGGCGCTTAGGTTTGTATGTTTCAAAACTTCACAGAACATTTTATTATAGCTCTTTGCAGATTGGTGGTCCAAACACTTTCAAAATTAACTTTCAAAGTGGTCTTGTAATGTCACTGGCTTACAAACGTTTTGTTTATGACAGTTATGGTAGGTTAAATATTGCATCTCAGTCACATGTAGGTAAAAATGGTGATTGAACTGGCTCTGGAATATAATTATGGCCCTGATTAGAGATTTTTTGTGTAATCTTTTATTTATTTTTTATTGTTAATCATTTCAATTAACTTGTGTCTGTATAAAAAGATAATTCATAAGATATGTACATTCACATTAACTTTATACATCAAACGAACTGTTGTTCTGCGAATCCGCATTCTCCAGATTAAACATCTCTCTGTCTTCGTTGGATACTGGTCGATTTAAGTCTGCAAGAGACAGAGACATAGAGTACGGGCTTTCATAATTTTGTGTGTGGTTATTGTTAATATTCTCCTTGTTATTTGATGAGAGCGGTAGTTTAGAAATCTCTTGATTAGGGTTATCAGAATCAAATCAGAGATATCAAATTGTCCTCGTCCATCACTATGAGAATCCAAGGAATCATGTGATTTTTTTTTTTGTGATTACTTGTGGTAAATATCTAACTATGTTCCAAAATTTGTGGATGTGTGTCAATCCCTTGATGCGAAAAAAAAAATAATTATTGAATATGGTCGTTTTTTGATGCTCCGGACAATTTAAACATGCACAATATGTATATTTTGGTCTATGCTATTGCCTTCAAATCATCTAGAGAGTTCTTTTCTTCTTGAATACTGGTTATAGATCTAGAAACATTTTCAGTAACATATCTATTAAAGGCCTAAATGGTAAACCAATTTGTTTATCACATCTGTGGGGAGACAGCTTCCATGCTTCTGGCACCAGATTTTTTGAGTAATTGCAATCCTCTTTAATCCAAGCCACCCTTTTGATGAAATTGTACAAGACCTGTAGGAAAAAAAACACAATGATGAAGTTTTAAACATTGTTCACATGTAAATGGTAAATTTAAAATAGGCAGGTGCACTGGTGCAGGTTAGTGTAAACTTAGTTCCAAAAAAAAATCTGTCAAAGTGGTATTTCTTTGCAAAGTCTTATAGTAACATCACTGCTCCACCACTGAGTAAAAGTGAGTATGATAGTGTACCTTACCATTTCCGACTGTCATTGCAGCTACATGTTTGAGGATAGAGAGTGAAAACTATATTATGGACAAACATGGCAATTTGAGATTGTGTTTCACAGGTACATCTGGGTTTGCATTGTCCTTAAGTCACATGGAGCTTGTTTTCTTTGTAAACTCATCGTTTCATGTCAAAAATTAGCTTAATAAAATCCAATCGGGAAACAGTTAATGTGATTTTCGGGAGATCGTAACGTGAGAGTCATGTTATGGTACTCTTTATTCAAAATTACTGGCTGATTTTGAACACAAAAATGGAAAATTCTCTCTAGCACATTCAATTTGACTCACCTTGGACCAACTGATATTGAGATACCATGTGTAAAAGAAATGCTGATTTTACTTAATTTACTCTAGGAGTACAGTAACCTATGTATGTGATGGAGTGGTGAACTTTCTCACCAAAATCATCATCCACTGATTCAAGGTGTAATAAAATCTTTGGGATAGTCATGAAGAAATTGACACTATAGATTATTAGGCTTCGCAAGGCATGGTTTACGATAACAAATATCAGGACTGCCTGAAATTTTTACCAACCCTCATCTGCAGTTCAACATTGGGAATAGTGCGAAAAAAAATGAGAATATCCTTCAGCCAATGAGCGGACTGTTGCAGTTGGTGAAACCAGGGGAACATCTTTACTTTTCAAAGTATCCACCAGGTGCTTAGCTTGAGAACTGGTAACAATGCCTATGAAAGCTGAACAAAAAAAAGAGAAAAACAGGTTATAGTTGAAGACATAAAGAATCACCAATTTCAATCGTAATTGAATTATGCATCCTACCGTAACGACAAAATTCATCTGCTGCATTTGTAATGTAAGTTAAGAGTATTTTTCAAACCAACTGCCATTTTGGTATAGAAATTATGGTATGATTACTCGTATTGAGGGTTAAATTATTTTTCATCCTTTACTGCAATTAACGTTTATATGTCTATTGTATTTGGGGAATATTCGATTTTCTTCTCACTATAACACTATTTTTGATCTCGAAATTTTTTTAATGTGTATAATTTCAAAATTCAATGTTTTTGCAAGTTTAGTGACATGTAAATTTTTGGATATGAAACATAATGCTTTTTAAAAGGAATTCCTTACCATCTTCAGTTTTAGGTGCAGAAATATTAGCATATCTTAGATAGGGGAGCATAGACACCAGAGAAGATGTCACTACATCAGTTCTGTCACATGCATCATATATTTTTACACCTGAAATGCGAATATGATATTTTGCAAAGATTTCTTTGCGCATGAAAAAGAAGAACAAATTGTCAAGATATTTTTAAACATGAAATACAAGAAGAACAATTGGTCATGGTATGTTATATCACTGTCCTATACATGCCAAGTATAGACACTGCTAAAGGGGACTACTAACTAGGTCTCATCCAAATGATATGCTTACAGTCCTTGTCATATTTATGTGGAATCTCAAGTTCTTTTCAATGCTGTTGAACTGTGATGTCAGAGATGACTCTATTCTGTAGCATTGCAATATGTGTAAATCAATTACAAGCTGTGGTGTCCTTTTAAAGTGGGTCAGATTCTCTGGCTTCTAGCCAATGTGAATCCACCTGAACTGAGCATCACAGTTTCAGCTCAATAGTCCGGCGGCGGTGAGCTACAGCCTCGCAGTAGGGTCTGGACAACGTTTTTTGTTGATTTTATATCTCTGAGAGGTGCTCTTTCAGAATCTGAACGATGCCACTCTGTCATCGTTGGGCAATCCGCATAATATGCAAATTAAGGAATCCATTACCAAAAATCTTGTTTTCGCCTGTATCTCAGTAACTATGAATGATATCAACATCATTTTGGTGTCTATCCCTATGTTTTGAGGGGTAAATCATCCAAACAGGCCATTGCCATAAATGTCACACCAATAGTGTTTGCAGAGTTGACATATTGATGTCGCCATTACTGAAAATATTGTTTCTGACGATATCTCCGAAACTACAGGTGGTATCAAAATAAATTTGGTATGTATCCCCATGTTTTGGGGGTTAAAGAATGAGATGAAGCTATTTCAGTAAACATCACACCTATATTTTGTATTGAACAGGCTAATATTATTAGCAAAGGTGCCATAACTGAAAAATCTTGTTTCCGAAAATATTGTGTATCTCACAACAACCAGTGAAGTTTAGCTGAAAAACCATGTGATTTACACCATGTTGTTCATTGTTGTGAACCACATGAATAATTATCTGTCCTTGTCATGTACACAATGAGCAGTGAAGTGATGCTGTCACAACGATTTGGGGCTCTGATTGGTCAGTGTGGCTGCCAGGGATATTCTTGGGCCTTCAAACAAAATAATGCCTTGTGAAATGACTCAATATATTTTGACTGGTGGTTTTTTTTGTTCTGAGATATACCTTATTATCACTGACTATTGTATTCTTCTGTAACCTGACATTCACACAGTTAACTGCCGTGAACCACATATCTTCATGTTTTATCACATAATAAGCCTATATATATCATAATTGTTGAGAAACAAACTAAGCCATTTCAGAAAGGACTTAGCAAAACATGACTGGATTAAAGTGCAATTTAGTCATAACAGAACCCTTCTTGCGCTGATACATTTTGCCATTATTGATTTTTCTGTGTAAGGAAACAAGTCACTTTCAACAATTTTATCCCTAGGAACTGAATGCCACCAATTGTCATGTCCACACTTTCATTTATTTTAATTCAACGCTAATTAAATGCCCAGAAGAGAGTATGAATGCTCCAGGCTGTGAGCATATATTATCTTGAGTGAAGCAGCTAAACAAGATTTCATGGAGAAGCACATTGCCGAAGCAAGCATACCTCATGTGGTAATTACAATTAAATAACATTCTGGGAAATATTGATCAAGTGAGCTATTGAACAAGACATATCCGTACTAAAATCGCACCTTATCATTTCCTGCAACTCTGGAACAGCAATATTGTTGCTTGGAGCGAATGGTACTGGATTAAGTATTTACTACTAAATCAATCATGTCTCCTTAACAGACCTGATTGAATGCAGGAATTCTGAGTAAGAGCCAACTTCCAAATGGCAGTCTAAATATACCATCATCACTTTCTATTTGAATTATTTTTTTGTGTTAAACTCTTTGAGGCCAGATTTGGCCTCGAGGTCATATTTGGATGGGCATCCAATACTCGGTCTTGGGTGCCTTTGGCCAGTGATGGAAGTCTCGAGACCTGCCTCGAGGCCACATTTTGATGACCTTGGCCTCGGTCTCAGAGGCTCATGCCTCGGTTTTGACGGAGGATGTTCCGGCCTCAACTACAACAATGAAAGTGGAGCTTTTGTCACAATGTCATGTTTCTACCAATCTGGCATGATTAGACTTTGCCAAAGTCCGGAGAAATATTCAATGTCAACAATGGCTGTTGATCAACTGGCAGGCACCCATGAGTGGTCGTTTCTCCAGTGATGTCAACTGCTGGATTGGATTGCATAAAAGGAGAAGTTGGTCCTTCTATTGTAAGATGAGAGGTAAGGTTCAACTTCTAAAGCATAAAAGTTAGACAAGAGGAGTAAAGTAGTTGCGGAGCTGTCCTCCAATCAGGGATGTAGACTTCAGCAGAATTGTAATGAATTATAATACAATGCACAATTTGAATAAACATTTGAATTTTTATTTTTACAGCTTCTTTCCTGTACCCACAAGATCTTCCCATGGGAGGAATTGATGTTGAAAAAAGTAGTGCATTGGCCTGGTAAAAGCATGAGGGAAGTTTCAGAACAGTTCCTACAGTTTATGATCACCGTATCTGGTCAGTGACCAGGCTAGAGTAAGCTTTTCTCCATAAATAATTGTTAAGAAGCTCTCTTTCCTTGATGATATACAGTAACTTTGTAATCCTATTAATTTTGTCTGGAGAGATAATTATTTGCTAACCTTTCAATGAGCTTTCAGTAGCCTGCATTGATTACATTGAATATTATTGTGATCGTTGGAGAAATTTATTCATGCGAGATTGGTAGAAAAATGTGACAAATGCTCCACTGTCAGTGTTGTAGTTGAGGCAGGCACATCTGCCGTCCAGACCGAGGTATGAGCCTCTGCAACTGAGGCTAAGGTCATCTAAACCTGGCCTTGAGGCAGATCCGTGCCGGGTATTGAGCATCCAAGGCCGTGGCCATCCAAATATTCTGGCCTTGAGAGCTTCGACACTGTCCAATTTGTATGAATAACTCATATAGAAAGTTATGATAGTATATTCAGACTGCCATTTGGAAGTTGGCTCTTACTCAGAATTTCTGCATTCAATCTGGTCTGTTAAGGAGACATGATTGATATTTTGTTTGAAGGCCCGAGAATATTCCTGGCAACCACACTGACTGACCATTCAGAGCCCCCAAATCATTGTGACAGCATCACTTCACTGCTCATTGTGTACATGACAAGGTCAGATAATTATTCATGTGGTTCACAATGATGAACCACATGGTGTAAATCACATGGTTTTTCAGCTAAACTTCACTGGTTGTTGTGAGATATAGTGTAAAATATTTGTTTGATCATTATTAAAATAACCGAAAACGTTTCTTAATCCCTCAAAACATGGTGACAGGCACCAATAGCGTTTTGATACCATTTGTAGTAACACAATATTGTCGGAAACAAGATTTTCGTTATGGCAGCTTTGTTAATATGCCTGTTCAATACAAAATATTGGTGTGATGTTTACTGAAATGGCTTCATCTCATTCTTTAACCCTCAAAACATGGGGTTACATACCAAAATTATTTTGATACCACCTGTAGTTTCGGAGATATCATCAGAAACAAGATTTTCAGTAATGGCGGCCTCAATACGTCAATTCTGCAAAAACTATTGGTGTGACATTTATGGCAATGGCCTAGTTGGATGATTTACCCCTCAAAACATAAGGATAGACACCAAAATAATATTGATATCATTCATAGTTACTGAGATACAGGCGAAAACAAGATTTTTGGTAATGGATTCCTTAATTTGCATATTATGCGGATTGCCCAACGATGACAGAGTGGCATCGTTCAGATTCTGAAAGAGCACCTCCCAGAGATATAAAATCAACAAAAAAACGTTGTCCAGACCCTACTGCGAGGTTCCCATGAAATCTGGGGTTTGGCTGCCGGACTACTATGTCACAGTGAAAATTGGGTCTGGGAAACCCCATGCAATTTCCACATCACAGCCTGTCAGCCAATGGGCTGCATGAACAAATATACATCACATAATCCATGTGTTTACAAAATTGTCAAAGCCTTTTGTTTATAGCAAGGCCCATTGAAGTTTAGAGCTGTAAAGTTGCAAGTTTACAGATTAATCAAACAAATCTTTGGGGGTTATAACAATTGTCTACTGTGAATGCTCACAAAGCTGCCATTTCTTTACATTTTTTAGCAAAAACATTCTTACCAAGTTTTATCCCTGGTATATAATCATGTTGATACATATTGTTGAAAATCTATTGGACGACCTCAACCAATTCTGTGTCTGTGGGCTGAAAAACCCAACATGGCCGATATACACCATTTACAGTAGACCCAATGTGGAAATTAGCCACAATTCCAATTGTGACGTCACCTTCAGACTCCCACAATGCACTGCAAACCCGTCACTTGGACAAGTCGTTGGTCCAGCGGTAGTTTGTTGATGGCATAGTTCAAATAAGTGGAAAAGACACAGCAACTGAATGATCCTCATTTTGCATTTGATTTTCAAATGATTCCTGAAAGATATAGTGTATAATTATTGATATAAGGGTTATATTATTGTCTGTGTAGCAACCCTGCTGTCATTTTGACAAATTTTAATGTAAAGGTGACATCACAGACCTCGTCCTGACGTCACTTTGAAGTCAAATGATGTCAGATGCCCATTGGTAACATTATGGACTCAATATGAGTTTAGCATACTATAGTTCTTCTTGCATATATTCGTGTATTTCTGTTATTTACATTGTTGTGAATTTTAATAAATGACTATTTAATATTTTCTCCCGTAGTAATCAATTAAATGAACCATCAAAATGCAGTTTGTCATCGTAAGATTGACCTATTGGCAGAATAGGCCTTGTATCCATAAATTTGTTCAATCTTGACAGATACAAATATTTTCTTGTTGTCAAAATATTATTTGTCTTCTGTTAATTATTTTCCATTTCACAAATCACACAACATACCATTGTATATCCACAAATCAAGGTTAATACTGGTTCCACATTATTGAAATATTTAGTGTGAAATAAATATCTGCGATAACCAGATATATAAACAGTAATATGTCAGAACTGTAAATATTGCACATTGAAATGTCAAAGTTATCCATTGATTTATGCCTTAGTGAGTTTTGTAGCCATTCCACTGGTTACAAAAAAGAGAACTATTTCACTCTAAAAATAATTGTGAGTCACGATAGCTGATGATTTTTAAAGATATTTTGTAGAGAGAGGCCAAATTTCATGTTTCTTGGTCTAAATGCACAATTACTTCCCCATTTATAATCTGGCATGCTAGTTGAATCAAGCCTGCGTCCCATGCAAATCAGCTTCTAATAAAAAGATGTTTTTGTACAGAGGAGCAAAGTCATGGAATGATTTACCAAGCTATTTGAAAGAATGTGAACTTAAGCTGGAGGAATTCAAAAAACTTTTGAAACATTATATAAAGAATGTGCCTCTTTTATGATTTTTTTAACTGTTACATTATCTCTATTGTTTGAAGAAGGCACTGTGATATATAATTGTATCATATCATTTATTCTTTTTACTGTTTTAACTCTTTTTATTATTATTGGTACTATGTTTTTATGCTTGTTTATTATATGAAATCTTATTATTGAACTTTGTAAATGGCCCAGTTAAAAAACAGTTTTGCTGCACTGGTTACCCTTTTAAAATATATTTGAAATAAAAAGAAAATAAAAAAACTATGTATAATATTATTGTTCACTGGAAACTTACAATGTTGGAGACATGACGTTTCAACCTCTCAGCTAGAGGTCTTGTTCACATGTGGGAAACACAGGATGACTTCATGTGTTTGTTGTATTTAACACTCAGGAGTTGGTTGCAGACAGGGGGGAGTTGATAGTTAGTGTTAACAACAACAAACACATCAAGTCATCCTGTGTTTCACTCACAGACCTGAGAGGTTGCAACGTCATGTCTCCAACATTGTAAGTTTCCAGTGAACAATAATATTATACATGGATATACCTGGAACCAAGAACAACTTATTCTCCATAAAAAAAACTGTATTGACCTCTTGTGTGTAATTTATCATGCTCCTTGTAGTGAACACTGAACACTTTTTTCAAATAAATCTTTGTGGAATTTTACACAAAAGTTTTGTCACAAATATGCCAGCACCTTTGGCCCTGCTGGCAAATATTCCGAAACGGCTTCCTGGTAATTCCCCAACCATTTCTTTTATTCTATTTTCCTTTTTTGATCGTCAAAAAATAAAGAGACACTTATGAAAGCATTTTGGTGACATGATAATTCCATGTGCAGACTGTTGTTGCAAGTTGAATAAAGGCCACATATATATAATTTGTAATAATCTTATTAGTGTAGTGTCTATTGTCATTGGAGAACATCAAAAGAGAATGAAAAGATATATAGATGACCAGCAACCAATTCCCGGTTTGTTCAAGTATAAACAAAACATATGCTTGGCTCAGTAGATCTACCTTTTTGATTTCAGCTAATAAAATCCCAAGAGTTGAGTTGTAAAACCATAAATTATTCCATGAATATACCCCTATACTATTTTTAATGTCAGAATTAATTTAATCGCATAAACTTTTTATTCAAAATTTCAGACTAATGACCAGTGAATTTTTAACATGGTAACTAGGAGACCAAATGGTCTCCCAGTGTATAGATTTGGTCTCCCAGTCATTGCCAAATTGGTATCACCGGGAGACCAATTTTCCCAGAAACTCTCACAAAATTTCACATTTGATTTGTTATGAATTGTAGTTCTTGGGTGCGTCTGAATATCAAAAAATATTCTTCACTGTCTTTACAATTCTTTTTCTGCTAATGCCATCTTTCTGATTTCCAAATTTCTCAAAAATTAAAAAAATTATCGAACTTTTTTTGTGGAAATCAGCCGAAATCCTAAATTAGCAGTAGACTCAACATTTCAAAGTCCTTTTGCGAGCATGTCATGACATAAATATATCTCACGAATGTTCAGCTATTAGATATAATAATAGTAATAATAATGATATAGTATGATTTTATATAGCGCCCATTCCAGATAAATCTGCTCACCGGCGCTCACCATACTGAACGGCAATCATACCAATCATTATAGTGATAACCTTCCCGTTAGAAGGCCAGAGGCCAAATCTGGAAAATCAGGCTGTGTTGAATCGTCATCACATCAGGGGCTAGCGTCATACGTAATAAAATGCGGACCAACCAAATCTGCCGAATGGCGCGCCGCGGGATTTCATAATAAAACGCCGATGCACAGTTGCGGAACAGGACGCTTTTTGCGGGATCGGCAGTTATTAAATGTGGATGGGGACAAATATGTGGAACAAGCTGAATAAAGGGCTGTGACCATAGAAATTGGTTAAATAATTAAGTTATTTAGATCACAAAGAATTGCTTCGTCACTATTGATCATCAACTTTTACTTCGAAAATTACGGTTTTATGGAATTCGGGAGAATGAATTAATCATATTTTAACTAATAGATGTCAAATTGTATAGTGTAACGGTAAGCTGTAGACTTGATTGTAGTGTCACCTGGATACTCGGGACATAGGCGTATCGGAGGGGGGGGGGCAGGGGGGCGATTGCCCCCCAAAAAGTTTGGGAAACAGTAAGATTCGTGCAAAAAGGCTAAAAAATTCGGGCAAATGATTAAATAAAAACTACTGAAAATTAATGATTTCCAGGCAATTTAATTTGAAATGTTCATAAATTTAGATTGTAAAATTCGGGCAAATGTCGCTCGCCCCCCAAAAATCGCACGCGCCGTACGCCTATGACTCGGGACAAGTACATGAAGCACACTGTAATCATGTTACATAAAGTAAGATAGATGGCAGTTGCCTGTAAGGTGGTGTTAAGATTATGGCATGTATGAATTATACCCTGCTTAACCAAAATGGTAGAACCACCTATTGCCCTGGCATGGAAAATTTCTCCATATGAATTATACATGTGATAATTGTTTGTTTGTACATTTATTAATAGGCTCCTGAAAAGCCGAGGCTTATCTGGCTGGGTCCTTTGATGTCAATAGATATGTATACATAAAAAATGTAAAATGAAGTATGAAATATAATAAGAAACATTATACAATTTAGTATTTGAAAAAAAAAAATAGACAGTATTAATGACAAATTGAAACACAGTAATAATATATTGATGGTGGCTTTTAAAAATGTCTCTTGGAGACAAAGGATGTTCGCTTTATGCTCAGATATAAGTATTTTCAATTCATCAGAGTTTGCTCTTAAACCTCGGCAATTCCATTGAATGATATTGTCCATGGAATGGAGTGTTGTTCTGTCATGTATTTTTTTTAATCTGTTTGATGTGGTTTTAAAGTTAAATACCAAGGGCAAGGGGTCACGTCTCAGAGTTATGTTGTTAGCCCTTCCCTCCGTCTTAGGTGTGGTTTCTGTTCCTGGTATTTGAATTTGTCCTGTGTTCTTTACATTGGGATTTTTATTTTGTTGTTATCTGTTTTTTTTTTGTGGTTGTTTTTCCTCTTTAGAGCCTCCAGGTCTGTCTCCATTGGCACGAACAGCGGTTGGAGGTGTTTGCAGTTCAATTTTGTCTTCTTCTGTTTGCTGGGAGTCAACAGTTTCAAAAGACAATTTTAGGTCAGATTCGACCTCCGTCACTTGGATCTTTGTTGGGGCTCCCTCGTCTGAATTTCTGTCATCAGATTTCCTTTTGGTCGGTTTGTTCTTCAGGTCCTTTTTTCTGGTTTGTCTTCTTTTTGTGCCATGTGTCTTTCTTGCGCATCGCGAAGTTCATTCATTTTGCATGTTCAAAATATTAAGGGATTTGTCATCGTGTTCTTGTGAATTGGATTTGTTAGTGTCTTTTTTGGTTTAGGAATGTTTAGAATAGCTAAAACTTGGATCCGGGTCTTCTCTTATCCTGGGAGTTGTGTGAGGTACTGAACTGGGGCAGCTGGGCGATGAATGGTAGATCCATGGGACAACTGTGATCCCGTTGGTAGGATAGGATAGGATAGTTCTGCATTCTCTCCACCCTCGACCCGAGCATAACTATTAGCCCCATATCGGGATTGGGCTATATGTCTAGCCTCGGGAAATGAGACATTGGAGTTTGCCTTGATCTAAAGGACTTTTTTCTCATAAGTCCATTTAGGACATGACTTGTTAAATGATGGCTGGTTTCCCCTACAGTTAACACATCTTGGTGGAAGACTACATGGAGCATCCTTTGTGTGGGCGTGATCAGGTGGCACATATGTATGTACCTCCACTCGGCTTTTACAAGTCTAATGTGACCATATTAGCGGGGCATATTTCGTCTATCTCATGGAAGACTCAGATATAGCAAATTTTGCAATTTTCAGCAGACCGGAAATTCTGAAAACTAAACAAATCAGCAGATAACTTCTGTTTCCCATTGCTGATTGTATTGAGAGTTATATCATTGTGTTCAGCTTGGTGTTGTGATTCTACAGAAACATAAATGATGTTTAAAAAACGTAAAATTTATTTGATAAAGTAATTTTGACTGATTGTTCCAGGAAGCTGCAAGGTAGTGGCTTCATTATTTTAATTTCCATACTAGGTCAAAGTGGTTTGACTGAGGCCGACTCTGTGAATCTGTCACCTGTCTGGTGGAAGACTCAGTCAAAGCTATGTTTTGGCTGAGTCATCCTCCATTTTCTAGTGGAAGACTCAGTCATAACATAGCTTTGACTGAGTCTTCCACTAGACTTGTGCAGATTCATAGAGTCGGCTTCAGTCAAACCACTTTGACCTTTTTAGCTTGCACAACAAACAACTTTTGGAGGGAAAAAATCAATGGAAGACTCAGTCAAAGCAGGTTTAACTGTTTTTTACCTCAAAAGTCCCCGTTGTGCAACTCAGATTCAGTAGTGGAAGACTCAGTCAAACCACTGAAACCTCGTTTTACTTAAGACTAACCTTTATATTTTTTTGAATGATGCATAAGCATAAAAGGTTAAATCAATTTGTATGCTGACATGACTGATTGTTCTCTTTCATTGCATCATGGAAGACTAGGTCAAATCAGTTGGGCTGAGTCAGATGGGCCATGAAAGATGTCAGTTTTTCATGGAAAAATGCTATAAAACAGAGGGAAAATGTCCCAAAAAACCGAGAGTTTGAAGGAGTAGTGCATGGTTATAAATGGACCCACTGGACTTATTTCTGACGCCATTTGGTGCTAGAGATCCTCGAGATTATTTTTCAGATATATTTCAAAATTCAGTCAAATTGATTTGACTGAGTCTTCATTGAGATAGACGATTTGTCATGAATAGGGGAGTAATAGTGCATTTATACATGGCTAAGAATTTCAAGCTGCGCAAGCTCTACCCAAAAAAGGGAGCATAGATTTTTGACACTTTTTTGGTTGATTCATGTAGAATGAATGGTCTGGCTTGTAGTGCGCAGTATTTTGCATAACATTGGTGTGTAGTTCTTACAGAATAGGCATTTGAACTTCCCTGATCTGCACATAACAGTTGTCCACAAGCACTTTTTCATTCCTGCTTGTACAGCAAAAACAACACCAATTCAAGTAAATTTTGTTTTGCACTATTCTGTAGTGTATAGCTTTCAAATGCTCAAAAAACATTTCCATTACACCCAATGAATAAAGCTGTGTAGTCCGTCGACATGTTGCGTGTAACGTGGACAACTATTTTCGGTATTTTTACTATCATTAGAAAAAGGTATGAGATAGCCATCCAGCAACTTTTGAAAGATTAATGGATATAAATGTAGGAATTTTTGGAGTGGATCACGGGGGTCTATCAGGTGGCATCCCCACTCGCCCATGTCTGCACGTAACAGTTGTCAACACAGTTGTCCACAATCTACATTATATTCCATTTTATGGGAAGACAGCTTATGAAAGAAAACCAAAATGCAGAGAAAAGGGAATTAATATCAAATCAAACAGTTTGCAGTGAATTTGCCTGGTCTATAGCATTAGATCCCTGGTTACACATGTCTATGTGCCACAGTTGTCCACAAATTGTCCACAAATACAGGGAATTATGCGAGTAAATATTTAGTAAAGAACTCCTCAATTGATACTTATGCTACACCAGCAACTGTTGTTCATTTGATTACTGTATATGGTATATTTACCATGATTAGGCTCAAAATACAACAATGTTGACAATGAAAAATATTAGAAAAACATTGTCCACAAAAAATCATGATTTAGTCCTAAAATGCCAGCAGAATGACATGCAACCCTCCTCAATGAAGATTCTAATTCTGTTTGATTGAACCTTTCATTTAACAATCAAACCTAAAACACCTGTATTAGCATAGGCAGGTAAATGCACTTTTTGATAGTGTTGACAACTAAAAAAGAGAAGAAAACAGTTGTCTTGTAACTTTGACAATAAATGTGCTCCGTAATGTTTAATTATATGCATCAGTGCTATTTTCTGAGGTCCCCTCATTCACTCCACTGCAAAGCTATTATTTCAAAGTTTTTTGACTGGCTGAAACACAGAAATTTTCCATATTGTGGACAACATGGCCTCAAATTGTGGACTATTTTTCAGGTAAAATGCTTGTCATTGACGAAGAAATGCACCAAATCCAATAATTTTTGATTATTTGATTTTTTGTTCCAGAGCTATATATGAATATTTAAACAAATAGGATTATTAGGATATTAGGTTTTCTGTTTTAACATTTTGAAATGTTGCGTGTAACGTGGACAACTATTTCTGAAAATTCAAATAATTCTATTAATATATGCAATAACAATAAAAGTAGAAATTCGCAAAATCTACCATAAAAAGTGAATACAATTAAATTAAAATTCCCTTCATATCTCATTATGTGCTCTGGCTGGCTACTGTCGTCAGTCCACATGCTGTACGTAACATTTTGCAATTAAAAATATTGTTTAATTTCAAACAGTTGTAGTGGCAAAAATAATGATGATCCATCAAAGTGCATACACCAGCGAATAGCTATTTTTGTGTAGAACAAAGAGAGAAACTCTCCAGAATTCTGATACTAAATGCATTTTTGCCCTGAATGTGGATGTAAACTCAAAAATTTTGACTTTTATTTGTCGCCCTAAAATGTTACACGCAGCAAGTGTGTTTTGAGTAATAACTTTTTTACTGGTTGACGAATCCTTACAGTATTTATTTTGCACATTTCATTGAGTCTTTGGAGTTCATTGGCACACACAATTTCAGTGTGAATTGAAAATTGTTGCTTCCATGTTGTGTCATCTGTCCACAAGTTAGAGAGTTGTCCAATTGCACAACTTGAAATTCTTAGCCACATAGAAGCATGAAACTTGGCACACATTTCAAAAAGGTCTTAAAGAAAATATTTAGATAGGGAGCCACTTCAGATTTGACTTGGTTGACCCATGGCAGCCATTTTCCAAAATGGCGGCTAATTTTCTCATTTTCCTGCTTTCTGTGAAGTGCCTTTAGTATTAAAGTATCGAAACAGTGCTCATTATTCCTTCTACAGATCTAAAGAACATTATCAATTGATTTCAAGATTGAACTGAGGAATTTTAGGGTAGTCGGGGTCCATTTTGTCAGAACAGTTGAAGAAAATGTATCATTTTCTCGGTTTCCCATAGTTTCATAGTATATCAATTGATTTTCAAACTGACTACATATTTGAATTCCTTGTAAGAAGAGCTTTCAAATGAATGGTCGCATCAATAGTTTGTCAAAATTAAAGAAACAGCTAAATCTTCAGAAATCATTTTATTTTCATTTTTTCCATTTTCGCACCAACTTTACGAAACCTATTGATGCGGGTACTCATTTGAAAGCTCTTCTTACAAGGAATTCAAAATATGTAATTTATTTTGAGATTTATAGAGAATTGGTGTAACCATCCGTAACTGCGAAATCCAGTGTTTGAATCAATATTACTAACAAAAAGGATTCCAACAAGCCTAAAAATAGACCAAGGCTACCAAAAAATGTTATAGTAATGTACTGAATACTTAGAGAAGCAATAAAAAACAATATTTACGTGTATTCTAGTTGTAGGAACTTCACAGAAAGCAGCAAAATGGAAGAATTGACCGCCATTTGGGAAAATGGCTGCCAGTAGCCACCAAAGCTAAATCTGAGGTGGCTCCCTATCCAAATATGTTTGTATAGATGTTTTTTAAGTGTGCACCAAGTTTCATGATTCTATGTATAAATGCACTATTTTTTTACATACCTGCCCCGCTATATCTCTGGCATTGGAAACAGCACTGTGGATTTTGAATATAGGGGCGCAACCTACAGTACTCAAAGCCAATCTCCACGCCATCTTGTAGCCGGTCTCTACTACGGAGCCATCCTTTGTTGTTTTATGAGACAGTCAGTAAATGGAGACAACTGGAATATTCCAGAACTCGAAACAGTCGAGTAGCTCTGAATTTGTGTTCTCGTTGATATCATATGAGTAGACCACTCCTCGGATTGAGTTTAACATTTCATGTGGATTTACAGGTAATGGTATGGTATATTTTCAGGTTTGTTTTTTGGGGTTTTACAGCTAATGGTATAGTATATTTTATATAAGGCATATTGCTGACATAACACCTTAAATCGCTAAAAACATGCAATTTAAATTAACTTGGCCGCGGCCTAAAAAGGCTAATTTTAAATCACTAATTAGTACATTTGTTTTTTGGATGTTGTGATTTTGTACTCAGGTAGGCATAATGGTAGATAGGAAGACCCACCTTCTGAGTGTAGCTGAGAAGGATGGGAGATAAAACACAGGTTGAAAACTATACACCGGTGACACAGGAACGTGTTGCAGCTTTTTGGGACTATTCTCATCAAAATTAATGGTATGGGTGCATAGGAAATATTTAAAATGTATTCTATGCGATTTTCAGAACTTTCCTGTACTTTAAAGTGTCAAAATCGGCCGATTTTCAAAAATTTGCCACCAAAAAATCAAAGGAGTTTTCAGACTGAAGAGAGGGAGGCTTTGCAAAACTGATAGCTGTTAATCATTTCTTTATTCATGATTTGCTATTTCAGTTTCTATGTCTATTGTTTTCCATATAATAGCATTGGACTATTACATTCAGCAGTCAATCATACTCAGTCAAGCATTGCATGTATGATCTGATTGGTCGGTTCCAAACACACTTCGGTGAACAGTGATTGACTCAGACCACATTTTACAAATTCAGATCGCATTTAGACTGAGTTTGCAGGCCTCTTGGTTGGACAGAAACACAAACACAGACAATCATTCCATAACAAACTCTAAAAATCTGAATAAAACATATTTTTTGAACATTTTAGCAAAAACCTCCTGTAGGGGGCAGGCCAGCATTGACACTAAAATTTTATTAATTTCATCATCTTTAATTTTGGTTGTGTCAAATATAATTTTTTTCGTCCCATCAAGCAAGTATAGTGCAGCAGATAAATGCAAATAACCATAAAAATATTTCAAATCAGTATGCAATCATGAAATTTGGCACACACGCTCTTTAAGGTCTATTCTACCCAAAAAGCCCCCCAGCCAAAACCAGGTTTTTGAGCAAATGTATTTCATTAACGATATCAACTTGGGTGAAGGGTACTATTTGACCTTAAATATCAAATGGCGTCCAATACGGCCTCCAAAAACAATAATAACCAGTATTTCAGCTCTGGAGAGACATAGAGAGACAATCTTAGGGTCTACACCTAGGTTTTTGGGGTCAAGGAATTCATTGGAGTTGGTATTTTTTATCTTCACTTTAAAAGACTTATGCCAGTTAATGAATTTGTTCAGGTAATGATAACTAATTAAAGCCCTGGCAGGTGCTATCGTAACCAATGCCAATTATTCAATTGGTCATATTTGGTGCTCAACAAGAATCAAACACAATGTGTATGTTTCCAAAAGACACAGAATAAAAGATTATGTTGTCTCCAGAGCTGAAATACTGGTTATAATCGTTTTTGATGGTCATATTGGACGCCATCTTGGATATTTAATGTCAAATAGTACCCTACACCCAAGGTGATATCATTAATGAAATACATTTGCTCAAAAACCTGGTTTTGGACCAAAATGTAGTAAGTGCTGGTCTGGTATTGGCCTTATTTTTAAAGAAAACGCATGTACTTGGCGGCCATCTTTGAAAATGGCCACCATATTGGATTAAAGTTTGGCTAGCGGGCTTTTTGGGTAGAATAGACCTTAAAGAGCATGTGTGCCAAATTTCATGCTTGCATACCAATTTGAAATATTGTTACAGCTATCTGATCCACAAGTAAAATTGTAAACTTTCCTGACTAATCAAAAATGTTGTGGAAAGAACAGCAAGGTTATTGAAATTAATGATTAGAGGATCATGAAATATTGTAACTTGCATTTTCGACAGTAGCCACGACGATTTAAATTGACACGTCAGTTTTGCTCTCAAAAATCTGTAAAGTAAGTGTGTGAAAAAATCCATCTTTATGATTTAAAGAGAATGTACCATTTTTGAGCCATTTTGCGATGTTGCATTTTTAATGGCGCTCAGTGTAGTTCAAGAAATTAAATTCCCCGAAGAACATCACAATCAAAAATCCTCATAGATACATTCACAGATTGATAAAAAAATCAATGGATACACCTACATAGATTGACAAATAGATAGGTGCAAAGATAGATTATGATAGATGTAGATAGATAGATAGATAGATAGATAGATAGATAGATAGATAGATAGATAGATAGATAGATAGATAGATAGATAGATGATAGATAGATAGCGAAACCACACCACAAGTAACTTTTTTTTTGTATTGTAAATTTTCACAATTGATGAGAACTGCCACATATTCTGATATTTTTAAAGTAACATCCAGAAATAATTGTTCCCTCCCACTTTTTAAATATCTTGACTGTTCTTTGTGTTGAAAACACCTAGGACTGGAGACAAAACTAGATAACCGTTTATGTTGCCCTCTGTTTGCAGATTGCAGTTTTCTGTTTGTGTTCATGTTTGATTGTTTGTTATTATCACTTATTGCTTCCAATGATTTTCAAGAGTGTTCAGCAAATGATATGTCCTCAGTCTACGTTGCCTACAGAAACATGAAGACTGTGACTTCGGTCTAGCATAATGGCATATATTAACAAAAAATTCGCTCAAAATACCATGTTATAAAAAAAGTGAATTGAGGGCTTATAGCCTCTTTAAGACATCCTTTTGATGTGTTGAAGCTCATGAGATGACAATGCTTCAGTAACTCAGGACTTGTTTTTCTAATAATATATTATACTTTATTTTGGTATTTCCACCTGACCTAAAATACTTTTTTCACCTTTTTGAAAAGTCTCACAACCATGGCTGAAAACAAAAAATGCCATATATATTAAATTGAATTGAATTGAATTTTTATTCCACAAAAGTTTGGCTCATTGCCGCTGGTACATATAGATCTTTTCTTTCACATCGAAGGGATATTATAAGGAATTAAAGGTTGATCTATTCATACTTTCATTTATCAAAATTATGATCATCAGGGAAACACATATGTATACTCAACACCTGGATCTGCAATAGTGCTTCAGTAGTAAGTATGAATTCCATGTGTGTTATAAATAGTATTCGCGCAGCAAAACTTAGCACAAGAAAGGTTTCAAAAATCTGTGCGGTGATGGTCTCAACATCAATGGTTGACAGCAGGAAATTAGGTCAAGTGGGACCAGCTTCTTATCAAAGATTTACTTTAGAATTTAACAAAACATGACATATTCATATTCAAAAGTGTCTTAAAAATTCAATTTTCTCCATTAATATTCCCTGTTTCTATTATTTTTATGTAATAGTTCATTATAAGCCTTGACAAGCTAAATTAAATTATTAACATGTGATTCATTTCATTTCAAAACAGACAACAAGAAAACATAACAAAATTTAGGTTACATAATCTTTGTCAACTGATGATTATGTAACAGTGAGCAATTAATCTACATGCAGATTATGCTATTGTTTTTGTTATCACTATTATGTAATATCAACAATCTAGCATAGACTTTAATTTGGCAGCTTTCAGTGTAGTCTTCCTTTTTACTATTTAGCTGATTATCTATCAATTCTATTCATTCTTAATCCTATTATTATAATATCCTATCTACATGATCTATCCATCTATCTATCTATCCATCTATATATTCTATTTTTGATCTATTTTATTTTTCTTATAGTTTCTAGTCTAAATTTCTCTCTATTTTTCTATATATCCGTCTTTCAATTTCTTTAAAAAAACAGAAACATAAGTGACTTTCATACATTGAATATGAAATAAATTTAATGAAAGTTATGGTAAAACCATAAGTCCTAAAAAACTTTTTAAGAGCTGCGCGAATTTCATGGCTGTGCCATTTACATATTAACAATGAATTAAATTTTGTTACATTAAATACTTAACATTCATTAGCCAACAGCTTCTAAAATCTACTTAAATTAATTTGGCCAGTTGACGGCATCAAGCCAAACATAGGCCTACATTGTGTCTTGCATGTGAATTACTGAAAATTTAATTTACAGGAATTTTCCATGCAAGCTGCATAGCCCTAGCTGGCTGGGGGTGACTTGTTGTTTTCATAAAATATCTGGACACTTTGGTCTCTAATTGCAGACACACTTTACAATGTTGCCAACAAAAATATCAACTTTCAATACAGTCAGCCAAAAAAGATAGATACAGTTGTACCTGCATTGTAAGACCCCCTGTTATAAGACCGACCTGCCATATGTGACCACCTTCCTCCAGCACTAAGTAGTATTTTAAGTGCATTTTGCACCCCGAATAGAGACCACACCCCCATGAGAGACCACTTCATGACCGCATAAGGGGCGGTCTTATAACGCAGGGACCACTGTATACTCTTTTAAAGGTGTTGAAGTGGGAGTATGCCCCTCTGAAGTTAACTTTCACCAGGCAGAATTTAATGATCAAACCCCTGGATGTTCGTGTGTTAGCCAAATAGTGTCTTATTATAGTCCTTGGAGTTTGTCAATGACCTTACTCTTCTTACACATCTAACCCAAGCATTGTTTATGCCTATTTGGGTGTGTATTTACTCTTTGGCTTATTATAATTTTAGGACTCATTGCGCTACACTCAAAAAGTTGTAAAGTTGTGTCCTTTTGGCTGCCAGAGAAGTTGTAATTCAGCAACTTCCAGTGCATTTAATGTGAAATGTGCATTGATAGACATATTGGTGGGACGTGTCAACTTTGGAAAAAGTTTGACATTGCAAAAAAGTCCCATTGTATTGAAATTTACGGAATACACCTTTTCCTATTCAACTTCAATGCAATCTTTTGGTCTAACACCACTACTTTTTGAGTTATTTGAGAAAAGGAGTTTCTTTTTCAAATAAACATATAATTTTCAAATTAAGATTAGCCAAGCTAAACATCCTTCAATTTCAATTTGAATGATAAAAATGGATTCCCCTGGACCATAGTCATGTTTTTGGAGGGGATTTATTTTTGCAATTTCAAAACTTTTTCCAAAGTTGACACGCCATATATATATAACACATGAGCTTTAGACTAGAGTTTTTTTGGGGAAATTGAAGCTTTGTGGCTCTTTCTCTGTCCACCTCCATTAAACTCCTTGCAAGTATATTTCTTTCAAATATATCATTAAATTTCAGTTGCTGAAGTGTTGGCCTAAAAAATGTTCCTGTCACAATGGTATCAAGGATAATTGGGAAAATCCATTTTGCACTTCAGAATTTTAGAAGAACATTTAGAGAGCATGATTATATATTCTTTCATACTTGGTATTCATGGATCATATTAAGTTGAGTTCAGAACTAATGGAAATTGCATCAACTAATAAGTTTGGAATATACAATGTAAATAAAGGGATAAAATGTGATGGAGAATATCACGAAAAACTGCAAGCATATCAAATACTACTGTACCTTGTGATTAATTATTTGATTACTGTATGTTCTATTATCATAAATACAGTTCATTTGTGGAATTTTATTATAAAAAATTGAAAAATATTTCATCTATACAACAATTATTTGAATGAGCCATTTAAGAGTAATAGTCAAATGGACCAATTTCAGATAAAAATATGAAATATTAAAAAAAGTAAAATTAAAAAACAAGCGTAACAAATGTGAACTGCCAATTTAAAAATAATTTTTGTAAAGCTACAGACTATTTACCCCACATGTCAATAATTGCATACACAATACTTTACAGGACTCTTAAAATCGACAGAAGAAACTCCAAAATGAGGGTATTTGGACTGCTCTGTTTGTTCTCTTTATTTGAACTATGCCATCAACAAACTACTGCTGGACCAACAACTTGTCCAAGTGACGGTGTTTGCAGTGCATTGTGGGAGTCTGATGGTGATGTCACAATTGGAATTGTGGCTAATTTCCACACTGGGTCCACTGTAAATGGTGTAGATCGGCCATGTTGGGATTTTCAGCCTCAATACATAGAACTGGTTGAGGTTGTCCAATGGATCTTTGACAATATGAACCAAAATGACTATGTACCAGGCGTTAAAATCGGTAAGGCTTTTTTTCTAAAATAAACAGAATCACTTATTTCATTGCTTGGGTCTGTCTATAAACTGATGCGAAATTGTGACTTACATGTACGTACATTGCTTATTGACAGTAACCAAGCCTACTAAACTTTCATAACAATCATATACGAGGGGCGTTCAGAAAGTTCTGAACAATTTTTTTGGCAGACCTTTCTTTAGAAGCAGTTGAATGCAATTTTTTGCAGAACTATTTTCAGGTCTGTGCCACTATCTATTTTGAAAGCATCATACCTCTATGCACTCATCACAGCTCTTTCTAAAAACCAAATCCAACAATATAGCAGTGTAAATAATCATCAAAGTTCATGTGAAAATGGAATTGATAATGACTAAAAATATTTCTTGACTGCCTAACAGTATTTCAAAGTGTTTTGCGTTGCATTCCAAAACAAGTTTGCCAATTTTTTCACCCGTTTGCTGAGGCAATCACCGAAGTCCCTGTTTGTAGTAGATTGTTTTTGCCAAACTGCCTCAAGTTTTGGGACAGCTGTTGGAATAGGTATTTTGCAAATGCAGCAAAACATTTGAACTGTAAGTATTTATCAGGAATGAAATGGAACATACCTTGGAGAACTGAAAGCCTATCAAGATCTAATTTTTTCTCATGATCAGATGTTTATTTACAGTAAATTCTATGATCAAAAACATAGCCAGTTTTTGGATTTGGTCTAACAAATTGCATGCTGCATTGGGCGGCGTGGGTGCACTAGGTTTGCATATCCATGGCAATAGAAGAGTGACTTTATCGTTTTTACCAGTACAATATTTTCATTATAGATCGTGACATAGGGGAGATCGGGGCTGGTTGTCACAGGGGCAGGTTGTCACACTTCTTATTGCACTGAACTATAGAGTTACACAGCTCAACCAATCATTGTTTATTGCTTCTATAACCCACTGGAGTCTTTTTGAAAAATCTTGATCGGTGGAAGAGAGTTTGGTAGGCACACGGTCTATTAAAAATTTCCGGTCAAAAAAAGAAAAATTTTTACCTTCAACTTGCATGTTATCGTACTCTTTAACAAACAGTTTTTGAAAAAGGTACACTTAATACACTTAACATGTAGACATTTCTTTAAATAATGATAACAACAAATAGTGAAAATTTTGATAACAACGGCATTGGTCACCCGTTTTTGGAATTTTCATCAATTGGGCCAGGTTGTCACAAAAAGGCGGGGCAGGTTGTCACAAAAAGGCGGGGCAGGTTGTCACACTTTTTAGAGCTGGCTGTTACCTACAGTGTGTATCAGGACCAAGCTTTAAAAACCAAAAAACTAACACAAATATAAATTTGTGCTTTATACATGCTATTGATGACTGAAGATATATGTTGATATACATTGTGTTTAAATAAATCGATTTCAAATTTATGTGTAAAATTTGTAAAAAAAAATCGTAAAAATCCTTCTCCTTATCAGAATGCTTTCCTGCTGATTGGTAGGCCTTCATTTGCCGCACCCTTGTATATATAAGGTAGTGTGTTTGTTAAGGTCTTCACTGGGCAAGTAAAGGATTCTTAATATGTCCAAAATAACTTTTTTTGGTTAAGATATGCCCTACAGAGTTTCACTTCCTGCATCCGAGCTCTTACCCAAAAGTGTGACAACCTGCCCCGAGAGTGTGACAACCCGCCCCGAAAATGTGACAACCTGCCCCGAATTCTGAATTTAAAAAAATGTCAAATAGGACATCAAGATTTCGAATGATATAGGTATATATTCACCAGATAGGTTTAAGTCACTCCCCTTTTGCCATTCATATAGAATGGCAGTGCTCCTGCATGCTTTAAATAGAAATAGTAGCATGTTTAAGTTTTACACACTGTGACAACCTGCCCCTGTGACAACCAGCCCCGGTCTCCCCTACCTGAAGACAGTTCTGGGAAAATTTTTGTGATGCCCTTTTCATCCTTGCCCCCCCCCCCCACCCCTCTAGTTTCGGCATACCTGAGCTTATGATGCAATTATAATTATCTACAATGTTTTATATCCCATAAATTTACCTATTATTTCATGATTAAGACAAGGTAGGCCTACTGTATTTATATTTCAGGTGTAAAAGTATATGATGTGTGTCAGAGAGCTGATGTTGTGTCATCCTCAGTGGTGTCTATGCTGCCCTACTTAAGATATGCTAATATTTCAAAGCCAAAAGCTGTAGATGGTAAGAAACTACTTTTTTTTTTTAACCCCTTAAAACACAGGTTTCTGCATCAGAATATGAGTATATATATATAAAATATTTATGGATAAGCCTGAAATTGTAGGCAATTATTACTATTACATTTTGTTCTTTTCCTTTTGGGAGGACAGTCATTTTCTTTTAACCATAATTATTTCTTTTCTGTAAAAAAAAGAAGATCTTTCGGTTTGTACAAAATACTAAATGAAAGTTTGGCATAATTTGCAAAGTAGTGAATGTTCATCAGTGCTGGCAAAACTGGTAATTTGTGATTTCTACTTTGACTTCATTCTGTGTTTTATTTCATTTTAGCAATCATAGGCATTTTAACCAGCTCTCAAGCTAAGCACCTTGCGGATACCTTGGAAAGTTCTAATGTCCCCCTGGTGTCACCGACTGCAACTGCCCCTTCTTTAGCAGAAGAATATTCACGCTTTTTCCGAACTATCCCCAATGATGTACTGCAGATGAAGGTTGGTAATAATCTGTTGCTGTAACACAACATTTTCTTGAACACATCATGTGTCTGATATCTTACTTAATTGGGATTTATTTCTGAATATTACTGCATTAACCTTATGTTTTAAAGGCCTCATACTTTCTTTAGTTTTTTATGTGTAGCGATGCTGTTTTGCTGCCCCGCTTGCAAAAGAAGCTGTGTTTTCTTTTATGCAAACTTTATACCTTCAGCGATCGGAGTTTGAAGAAGGTATTGTTGTCACTTGGGTAAAATTACCAGTTGGACACTATGGCATGTACATGGATGAAATTTGGTACAGACTGTATGGTCCAGTTGTGCCTTTTAATTATAGCTTAGTTTATACTAAGAGTGATTGAGTGACCAAACCGTGGCCACCGTGCACCTTCTAGTTTCTTTAGTCTGTCTCCTCACGTGTTTACCACGTTTCTGGCCTTTCTTGTTTCTCGCGGTTTAGCAATCACACCTTCTCAAATCCGCTCCCTATAAATACTCAGGGCGCGAGTACTCAGCGTCGCATTTTTAAACGAGTCGCTGCACGGAGCACACCTCGTTTAAGTACACCTGCACTGCACGAGGCCATGCTGCCTGGCCATATCATCTGACATTACCTTCATCTTCATTCCTTCATGGTAAGCCTATTCGGGCCACTGTTACACGTTGTAAGCTATCTGCGAAGCGCTTCATCTGATTCCAGTAATTATTAGCAGTGTCTTGTCACGTCGACAAGCTGCTTAGTTAGCAGTCCGGTCAGTCTGGCCCCTGCGTAATACAGGTCGAGTGCAAGTTTGCACTAAATTTAACTGTCACTAAATACGAACGGCCTTGCTCCTGTGATAAGCGCAATATAAGAGGAAGCTGATTTAAGAAGAGTAGTAACTTAGTGGTCTGAAGGGCGGCAGTGTATTTCGTCAGAGCAGTGTTCAGCAGGTTTCTACAAGCGACTTTCTGGGCCCTCCACGTGTTATACCGTGTGTGGATTGGGCTTTGTGGCTAAGACTCCGGCACCAGTCCGTGGGAGCATAGAGCCATGGGAAAAAACAAGACTCATCGTTGTTCAACGTGTCACGAACCGGTCAAAGCCCACAACGGGCCTACTGGAAAGGGCTGCTATTTCTACAAGCAGAGGAAGAGGCAAGAGGAGCAAACCCCTCACCCCCCCCGGGCTTCTCAAAGGAATTATCTTCCGGACCTGAGTGACCACGAATCCCCTGAGGACGTCAGCCCAGACCGAAGTAGACGCCGGCACCAGGCACCCCCCGTGTCAGTGAGATTCGCCCCTTCATCGCCAGTGGGTCGAAACGCAAGTGGTCGACCTTCATCCTCGTTTCTCGACCAGAGATCTTTCTCCCCTGTGAGGACGTTCGACTTCAGTTATCGGGACGCCCCATCGGCCGCACGCCAATCGGATTCGGGCAACTTCAGTCTCCCACCCCCCTTGTGGCGCAGGGACCCCCCTCCGTGCCCCCCTGATAATCATCGTGGCACTTACGACGGGCGGGATAGGGACAGCCACAGCTCGTTCGATGGCCACGAGAGCCGAAGAATCCCTCGTCAGGAGCCTACCTCCTGGGATCTACCACGTGCATCACCAGCTCGTTACACAGGAGACGTCAATACGAACTTTTCAGGGTCATCTCGTACCCCCGCTTACTTGGGTCAGCCCATTACCGGGCCCTCTGCGAACAATTCGAACTCTGTTGGGTTCCCACTGGAAGTGGGTATGGAATTTCTTAACCAGAGGACAGTATCATCTGCTATAGATGGTGAGTTTGCTTCGCTTGATGAATTTCTAGACTCAAATGTTGATAGTGACGAGATTCGCTCGTTTATTGACCCTAATGGGAATGTTCAGGTCAGATCGGTCCGTTCTAGACGGTCAATTGTGTCACTTTACAAGTGGCTAGAGGCGTGGTTAGTCTATATGATGCTTCTCGCCAAAGCTTATGGTTTTTGTACGTTTTACCAAATGGCAAGATATATGGGGTTCATTATTAATATTGCTCAGAAATTTAAGATCGCCAGCGTCTTGTCCTATGACGTCAGGCATCGCCAGCGTCTGGCCCAAGCCAGAAGCTTCCAATTTAGCAAGTTGGACCATGAGTTGTTTGTGACTACTTTCGATGTGAATGCTGCTAAGTCTAATAGATGTCAGAAGTGCGGGTCTACCGACCATGGTGTGTCAGATTGTCACCGTAAATCTGGTCCCAGTGTTAAGGGTGCTTATGGTTCTAGTGGTTCTCAGTCAGGTGGCCCTAATTCTGGTGGTTCTGGCTCTGGCGCTAATTTTCGTGGCCAATCCAAACCAAATGTCGATAGATCAAAGGAAATCTGTTTCATGTACCAATTCGGTAAGTGTAGGTGGGGCGACAACTGCCAGAGGCGGCACGTCTGCGCCACCTGCCAGGGACCAGACCCTCAGTCAACCTGCCCCAATGCCAAGTGTAAGGCGGCAACTTTCAGTTCAGTGGTCTCCAGCACTTAATGTCCCATTCTGGGAATCCAATCTCCCCTTAGTATTTCCATCTCACATTGCTACATCGATTCTCTCAAGCATTGTTTCTGGCGTTAGAATTGGCAGGCTGCCAACAGAACGCACTATTATCAATCCCAATTGGCCTTCTGCCATAGAGTTCAGGTCGGAGGTTAGTTCTATATTAAAGGCCGATCTGGAGGCCGGCCGCCTTATGGGGCCATTTTTTGACCCACCTTTTGAGAAGTTCATTGTATCGCCGCTAGGGGCATTTCAGAAGAAAAATTCCGCCAAGGTCAGGGTCATACATGATCTCTCATTTCCAATGGTTGGTTCGGTGAATTCTCTAATTGATGCGGAGGATTTTACCTTATCTTATGCCTCGATCGAGGACGCTGTCAAATTCATTACTTCAATGGGGAGTGAGTCCATTTTTATGGCAAAAATGGATCTCAAAGACGCTTTCAAATATATATTCATAAACCCGGAGGACTGGCCCCTGATGGGACTATCCTGGATGGATTCAGCGGGTCGAACTGAATATTATTTTAGTAAGGTTCTCAATTTCGGTTTAAGATCTGCCCCTTATTTGTTTGATAGTATCGCAGGTCCTCTTCTTGATATAATGTTTCATAGGGGCGTCAGGCCGTCTGTCATCAGATATGTTGACGATTATTTGATTATGGCGCCCTCTGCCGTCGAGTGCGCTGCGGACCTTGAGTTGATGTTGTCAACTGCAAGGGAGGCCGGCTTTGTTATTCAGCAATCCAAAGTTTCTAGTCCTTCAACGGTGGTAGAATTCTTAGGGATAGTTATAGATACCACTAGGGGTGAGTTACGTATTTCAGAGGATAGACTAGTGGATCTGAAGTCTGAGGTGGAACACTGGTTGGATGTAGGCACGTTAACTAAGAGAAAGTTACTCAGTATTATCGGAAAGTGTTCGTTTGCTTCCAAGGTCATTAGAAGTGGTAAACCTTTTCTTTCTAGGCTTTTCTCTGCCTCAAAGTCTGTGAAGTATCTGCATCACAAGATAAAATTGTCCCGGGAGGCCAGATTGGATTTAGAATGGTGGGCGAGGTGCATCGCTAGCCATAATGGTGTTTCACTTTATAGTCCCAACTGGTTGGGTGTCGTCAGACATATTTATACTGACGCGTCATCTCGTGGATTAGGGGCCTGTCTGGATGTCAATGAATGGTTCTATCTATCTTACACAGGCTCTCGAGCATGGATGCTGGAGAGGTCAATAAACTGGCGGGAGATGCACGCGGCTCTCCTGGCACTTAACACATGGGCGCCCGATCTTGAGGGGGCATGTGTAATATTTCATATTGACAATCAGGTTACTTGCAATGTCCTGAACAAGGCTTATTCCCCTGTCCCTGAGTTTATGTTTTTTGTGCGTCACTGGTTTATGACCTTGGAGTGTTTCAATATTGCTGTGGCTCCTGTTTACATTACGTCAGCTGACAATATTGACGCAGATGACTTGAGTAGATTAAAGGTTGATGAGTTTTTAGAAAGAAACCCAGCTGCGTCTAGGGTCATGACCTGGCCCGACAAGGGGTTTATGCAGTTCGACTATTAGATTCCTCTCTTCCTCTTTCAGGTCTCGATGCTCGTGCTTCGGCTTTGATCGCCACGGGTTGGGCCCCACGTACAAGGGCTGCATATTCAGCTGCTGTCAATAGGTACTGTAGATTTACTGATGCTTATGCTTTACGTCCTTTACCACTCCTCGAGACTAATTTACTTCGTTACATTGTCTACCTTTCCTCTCAGGGTATTACTTCTTCTACTATTTCAAACTATTTATCGGGTCTGAGGGCCTGGGTCATTGCCCTCGGGGGCGATGAACCCACCATATGGACTCCAAGGCTACGCTTGGCGGTCAAGGCCGTGTCTCGTATTGACACTCAACCCAGACAGGTTCAACCTATCACCTTTGACCTCCTGTCTCGTATCATCTTTTCCTTAACCAACACTCCTCATAGTTTGATGATAGCATCGGCTATCCTGGTTCACTACTTTGCCTGTCTCAGGGCTTCAGAACTTTGTGTGGATCCCAACACAGGCAGGGCCCCACTTAGATCTTCGGTCGAATTTCCCTCATCTGATAGAATGTTATTTCATGTTGCTTCATCGAAGACTTCTCATAGGGGTTTTTCAGTTCACATCGGGTGCTCTGGTCACCCAGTATGTGCATTATGCATTTTGAGGTCATATCTCCTTCAATGCCCCGCCCCTTCCACTTCATTCTTATTCACCGTTGCCCCTGGAGTCCCTTTGGACTATCCCACTTATAATGCTTCCATTAAATCTCTTGTTGCTAGAATTGGACTTAATCCTTCCCTTTATTCCACTCATTCGCTCCGCTCGGGGGCGGCCACGCAGGCAGCACAAGCTGGCCTGCCCGAGACTCAGATTCAAAGACTCGGTAGGTGGCGCTCCGACGCTTATAAGATATACATGAGGCCCGATCCGGCTTCATATTCTCACCTCGCCCCTCACCTAGTTCATCATCACCCTTCATAGCCGAGCAGCATGGTCTCGTACTTGACCATTGCACCTCACTCACCCCACAACACTTACCCCACAACACTTATGCTCTTGGGTGTTTTTCACAGAGCTCAAACTTTTGGGCAACCCAGAGCATATAATTATCAATTTCACAAATCTGTGTTCACATCTATGTTGTCTATCTGTGTGTCATCCTGTCTATCTATGTTGTGTCATGTCCTCTCCTGTATGAATGTCCTTGTCTTGTGTGTTTGATTTGCCTCAAATGATTAAAGGCACTGCGGCCATGTTTATTAAAAAACTTGTGTTTGTGTTTACTCAATTATAGCTTAGTTTATACTAAGAGTGATTGAGTGACCAAACCGTGGCCACCGTGCACCTTCTAGTTTCTTTAGTCTGTCTCCTCACGTGTTTACCACGTTTCTGGCCTTTCTTGTTTCTCGCGGTTTAGCAATCACACCTTCTCAAATCCGCTCCCTATAAATACTCAGGGCGCGAGTACTCAGCGTCGCATTTTTAAACGAGTCCCCCCCCACCCGCTCCTTTTTATTATAGGATATTTCAAGAAGTGGGTGTTAGTCAAAATTTTAAAAAATCCTTTTATAAAATTTACTCCAATTATCTTGGCCTATTGGTTTAAACGTACACTCTGTAATTTATTTAAAAAAAAATTATACTGGTTATTATTGTATAATATATCACCGAGTCATTTATAAGACACTACCTTTTGTTTATTCTCCGTCTATATATTTTACATATCAATTATGAATGTTCTCATAATTTACCTGCCTGTACATTAAATGTATATCAATTTCAATTTCAAATGGACTTACAGTGCTTATGCACAGTGCTTATGCACAATGGACTTCTCTTGGGCAACCCAGAGCATATAATTATCAATTTCACAAATCTATGTTCACATCTATGTTGTCTATCTGTGTGTCATCCTGTCTATCTATGTTGTGTCATGTCCTCTCCTGTATGAATGTCCTTGTCTTGTGTGTTTGATTTGCCTCAAATGATTAAAGGCACTGCGGCCATGTTTATTAAAAAACTTGTGTTTGTGTTTACTCAATGGTCTGATTGATTATATACTTTTTGAGAAAAGAAAAAAAAAAGAAGATATTTTTCGCATTTCTTGTCCAAAACGGGGCCACTATGCATGTAAAAGGATGAAATCTGATACACATGTCACCTACATGAGATGCAGTTGTGCCTTTTGATGGTCTGATTCATGGATATTCTCTATCTTTGAAATTTGGAGAAAAAAATATTAAATCTTTTTTTTCTTTATGAACCAAGACTTTGTACATACAATACATGTACAACGTGTATTGTATGTACAGTGTACATGGATGATATTTGATCCTCAAATTACCTGTACAGGTATGTTTTAGAGCCCTTTTGGGTCTGATTAATGTGGAATTTTAGACACTTTTTAGATATTGAGACAAAATAGAGAAAAACATAATAAATGTAATTTTTGGTTTCCGACCCACACCTCACAACCTGGCATTGTGTATGCATGAAACTACACTACAATATGTGTAAATTATTAGTCTAGTTAGGTCTTTCCATGGTTTTACATACCCTGGCAGCCACACGGGCAGATGGCAGGACAGTGGGCATATACATAATTTCAGGCTATGACTCAACCACTATTGCATTACTAATTTGGTACACATATTATGTGTTTTACGGTGTAATTGTGTCTTTTACAGGTGATTTTTGCTGAACGTTTGTTGCTATGCAGCCGAGTTTTAAAGTGTCAAGCTGATGTCTCAAACTTGATATCTTTGCCTCTTATCTTGCAGGTTTTATACAACTTCGTCAAAAGTCTCCAAATAAAGTATTTTGCCATAGTTTCTTCTGACGATGACTTTGGTCTCCAAGGAACAAATGAAATCCAAAAACTGGTTAAACGTGATGGGGATCAGATTTGCATTGCGAGAAGTTTTGTAATGAAGCAAGGGTTTAGCGATGCAATTCGCATAGTGGATACTCTAGTCGACGAGTTGCAAAATAATTTGAATGAAAAGAACTTGCCTGTGTTGTTCATTAGTCAACATGCTGATGCTGTAAATCTAGTGAAATCTGCCAACACACCAGAACAAGCCAGACGTCTTATTTGGATATTTCCCGATTCCATTGGAGTTGACGCATCCCTTTTCGATGGATATGAGAGAGTCGGCCGTAACGCATTCTCTGTGTCTCCTTACTATGACGTCATTGATGAATTCAGGAGTTACTGGACAAGAGAACTGTACCAAATACTGCTTGGGCCAACGAATTCATCAAACCTGCATGTCAAATACGTTGAAAGCCTTCTTGGATGTTCTGTGTCAGCTAATTCATGCAGTGACAAAACATTAAAAGATATCAACAATGCTTATAAACAATCATCATACATAAATACTGTGATTCACGCAGCCATGGCATTGGGTAAATCTACATATTTTAATTTAGCTGATAATGCTTTATTCTAATAACTTATCAAATTCTCAGAGCCTCAGTTTCTGCCGTCAATTGTAGAATCACTTGTGACACTGTCACATTTATTTTATTTTTTTTATTCATTCATAAACGAGCCACACATACATTAAAAATTTGGTACACTCACACATTCCACAGGTTCCATGACATCCTGCTATTAACCATTTACATGCTTTGATCTGAACATAGAGGTCCGTTGACCTGCGTTCAGATAATTTCTTAACATTTCTTAACTTATAGGCCTACATTACCAACGTCTAAAACTTTTCATCATCTAATACATAATATACATAATTCACTCTTTCCATCACATTTAACACACAGTAAATTTCACTTTTTCCATCACATTTAACAAACGGTATACTTCACTCTTTCCTTCACATTTAACACACAGTATAATATAAGTATGTTACAAAAAAAAAAATTTAGCTAAAGATTCAAACCCATACTAAATAGTGGACCAAAGTTTAACTAAGACAATGGTACAAAGATTGGTCAAACACGGTCACATTAACAGTCACAATAATAAAGTCAGAATATTTCATATACTTCACAAGTATCAAATCAATGGTGTGAACTCAATGGATTTTTATGGTGTTTGTTCAAAAACCTGAGATGTAATTGCTTAGAGGCTCAGGATAACCAATCACAAAAAGATCAAAAAGGACAATGTATAACTAATAACTATTCTCTTTATTTTCAGGAAAGGCTTTCAAAACTTTGCATAAAGACAAATGCGGGTCTTTCAGCGGGCTCTGTGGTGAATTTGACAGAACGCTCAGATCACAAACAAACAATGCTTTGGTAGAGACTATCAAGTCTACTTCGGTGCAATATTCCAGTATGGATCAGTTGTCCTTTGTACCACAAAGTCTGCATCGTTCGAATGGCATAAGGTTTGATGGCAATGGAGATTTAGCTGTGAGAACAAAGCAGAGTATTTACATAATACACAATGCTAAATGCACCAAGAGATGTCATTTCCAAGTGGTAAGTACAGTAACTATTAGTAATTATTGTCATTCTCATGTCATTCCAATGATACTGTTGAAAGAAATTTATTGCAGACACAGATCGGTTCCTGCATCACATTCAGGCTGGCCAATCAATAGGTCGAAGCAGATATCAAAAGAATTTATTTTGCCCTTTAAATATATTCATCTACAATTTTTACATGTTTTACAGACTAAAACAGGAAGCAGGAAGGAAGAATCATCCACTACTTACAGCAAATTCATTTAGTATGAGTTTTTCTGGTTAGTTTTCTCAGTGTCCATGCACGTGACATTTTCAGCTTGCCTGATTGGTCAATAAGCAATAAAACGTCCTCCAAATCTTTTAGTTTAACGTAGGTAGCAATGAAATATGTAATATTCTGCTCCAGTGAGCAGGTTAGTTTGGTCTGTAGAGAAGATTAGCAGGGAAACACTGACAGTTACTACCAACACCAAACACGTCAGTTGCTTTGATATACGTTTTTAGGTATTCAAATTAGATTTCTGCCATGTAATTCAGTGCCTCAACCAATCAGATGAAATATATTTGCAACGTTTTACTGTCCTTTTGCAGAAACTCATACTTGTTGAATTTGCTGTAACATTTTTTATTGGGTTGCACTTCATCAAAACCAATGAATAATTATTTCTTCTTTATTTGCTATGTAGGTGGGAACAGCGACCTCAGACGAAATCAATTTGGAGTTTGATAACATAACAGTTTATCTCAACCAATATTCTGACATTCCGACCACTGGCAGTCAGCTTCCTTCAATACACTGTGAAAAGAACTGTTCGGTTTGTGAGGACAAATTCAATCCTGATGTTCATCATGCAAGTATCTGGGGTGAAAATCTAATTGTTGCGTTCGCCCCTGTGCACAAGCAGGGTGCCAGTGCATTTGGTTGCGGAGATATGAGAGATCGTCAGGCCATAGAAGATGTTGAGGCATTACTATATGGAGTGGAGAAATTCAATAACAATACAGGACCTTGGAATAATGATTCTGTTCCTGCTTTATCCGGACATCTGGGCGTCATAGTTTTTGATTCTTGTCAAAATTCGATTCGCGCGGCAACAATTTTGGTGCAGTGGTTGAGTGGAGGTTTGGTCGTTCACGATAGACAAGGTCGATACTTTGATCCTAAAAATGTGAGTACAAATTGAAATCATATCTCATTCTTAAATAGGTATAAGAGTATAAGCTGTTTTCTCAGTTGAAGGGTAGTCATTTAAGTAATTTAGTATTAAAAGCAGGCATTGTATTTGATTCCAAAGACCATGGAATAGAAAAACATTTGTCCATGTTTAGTTCATGAAACATAATTATTCTAAAGCTGAAAAGGAAACCAAAATACAGGCTTGTGGCCAACTGTAATTATGCAATTGCATTTGAGGTCAAGCGACAACTGATCTAGGGAAGAGTTGCCTGGATTTGAACTTAAGGCCTGAATATGCATTGAATTAGAATTATTACTAGCATTTACCCGTTATAGAAATAGTTGCGCAAATGGCAAGGTCAGACGCAGGGAGAATTAAATTTTGATACAAGGAAAGGATTGTTTAACGATAAGTTTATAGATGTTATGACTTCACATTTTGATAGATGAATTAATAGACTGTTGAAGGTGCTATTGAAAAGGTATAGTATTAAGAAGGAATCTTTCTATCTGTGTAGATATGTATGTATATATTTGTGTTTCACTAAATCTTTGTGGAACGGAGGTGTTGAAGTGAAAGCCACCAGGAGAGAAAATGATAATTGTTGGAGTTAGAGGCACCTGGAGGGATCAGAGGGTGATTAAAGACTGATTGTAATTAGTGCAACTGATGAGAGTTGAGTTGGTAGATGAGGAGGTCTGAAGCCGAAGTTAAAATGAAGGGTTTACAGTTACTTTTAATAATTTAGGGGTAAAAAGGAGAAAGCGTCATGGGTGAGTGTATAACTGCTACAGAGGGCCACTGAGAATACTGTTATAGGATACTTTACCTCTCACTCATGTTCAAACACTTCACAGGTTTTAACAATTGTTTCCTTGGAAAAACACTGACTAATATCAGTACACACAGGGGCGGACTGGTAGCATTTCGGGCTGGCGGCAAAATAATTCAATGGGCCCCTATCTCCCTAACGGCTTGCAGCATTATTTTCAAAAGTGAAAAGTTAATTGATACAGCGAATATGATTTGGAAAAATTGTTACATGGGTAGGAGAACCAAACTGAGAGGATGTTGTCCTAATCAGTTAATTTGGCAGCATCCCAAAAGGTAAACTGGACGGCTAGTTTTTCTTTTTGGCTTTTTTCAGAATTTTGATATTTTGGAAATCTTGTATGGGCCCACTGAGCGTATGGGCCCGTGGTTACTAGGGTGGAGTGAAAATTGAAATTAAAAAAACAGCAGGTCTAGATACTTGTCAATTTGCATGAAACTGGCCATTCCATTTTCATTTTTGAGCTGCAGTGAAAATTGGCGGTGCACTTCAGGATCAAAGATATGCCTTTAAAGTTTGTTTCGGTAAATTCGCGGTTAGCGTTATTTTTGTCCAGGTTAAAGATACAGACACGAGAGTTACATATTTGAATTCAGAATAAAAATTCCTTCAAAATGAGTACCAACATGCCATATCTATGTATATAATCAGTGCTCAGTAAGTACTGTGAGAACTGCGTAAAAATGTTCCAGTGGGACAAACAACCAAAAGGATTTTGCATTTAATGAGAAAATCTTGAAACTTTCAAGATAGCTTCTACAGACTCTGAACTTCACTTTAGATGTTCAAACACTTTAAATTTGACCTCTTATTGTCCTTGGGGGTAAGTGACCTCTGAGACTAAAATTACACATATTTAACTGTTTTCGCGTGCTTGCAACATTGACTAACATCCCTAAAGTCTCTATAAACATTTAATTTGGTTGGCTATCTTACTACTAGTGTTCCAACAAGTATTTTGGTAAGTCACATTGACACCTTGGTGACCTTGGATGACCTAAAAGTTGTTTATCTTGTAAGTACCAAGCAGGACAATAAGATTTATTTTTCTTTCTTGTTACCATTATTTCTGTCAGTTGATTATAGTTATGTGAATCATATTTCATGTTCAAATAATATCAAAGTGTAGATAGTTTTGGGGGGTATTAAAAGATAGGTTACCTAGTGGGAGATAGCATTGTACATATACTGTAAAGTACAAATGAAGTGATCTGTCCCATTAAACATATTGTTGTGATGACATTGGTTACTTGTTTCAAAAGTATTTCAAATAGTAACCATTCAATAAATTGATCAATTGGTAAAGCTTTGATGAAGTAAGAGACCTTGGCAAAGGAGGGGCAGGGGGGCAAGGTTGCCCTTTTTGTCTCAAGGAAAAAACACTATTAGGCCTTAATTTACAGTGAATTTAAGCAAAAATTTAGAAGTATATTCAAAATTATTATTGCCATTACATTAGATTTTTGTCAAGCGAATTCGATTTAACCTTTCTCGAACGACCGCCCCTGCTGCACTCATTTCGTTCCGGCACCCCTGGTCAGAGACTGCCCTTATCCAGCAGTGAACATGAAATCATTGGAATAGTCAGATTCACTCGAGCAAGATTTTGTGTATATAATCCTCAAGAGTGCAAAAGAGATTATATTTTAATTGTTATATTTTTGGTTAAATACCCACAGCAGTGAACATTTAAAACTACCTGTTCTAAACCAATTTTTTGGTGAAATCTGTATAACTTAAGGAGTTGTACATTAAAATGTGCCATACATTTTGAAAAGGATGTCAGCCAGGTTCAAGACACACTTATTTAGATCTTACTACTTTTAATTTGTTTTAATAGAGTTTTTATCTGATTTCTTATTATATTTTGGTTTTTAATTATAATTTTACTTAATTTAAAATATTGTATGAATTTTTGTATTATTGTACAGTGCATTGAGGTCGCTATTTTGATGTAATGCACTATAAACAAATAAACATTATCATTATCATTAAATGTGGAGCCATTTCATGAATGATAAAAATTTATGACGATTTTATGTAAATTTGAGTGGATTGATCCGGCCTGAAACAGAAGATAAGTATATCATGTTGGTATTCATTTTGTGGGGAATTTTTCACTGATTCCAAATATGCCACCTATTTTGTTTTATATTAAATATCCACGAAGATATGCGTAACCGCGAGTTCGACGAAAGGACATTTTAACTGTTTTCTTTAATCCTGAAGTGCACTGTCAATTCTCACTGCAGCTTCCAAAAATCACTGAAAACGTTAGTTTTGGACAAATTGACAAGCATCTGGACCTGCTGTTTTTTAAATTTTTGATATTTTTCATTTTTCACTCCACCCTAGTGGTTACTGCCACTCTGCTACATAGGCCAGTCCACCCCTGAATACACACTGATAAAGAGCACGCCTATGAAAACGAGTTCCAAGTAATAATATGTGATTTTAAATGTCACATACAAACTTGCAAGTAATGTAAGTAAGGATTTAAACTCAAATTCAAATTTCTTGTTATTGCAGTGTGTTGGCATCATTGGAGGACTTTACAGCCAGATCAATCTGCAGATCCTTCCCATTACCCGCAGAGAATTTCTGGTCCAAATTGGCTTTGCTTCTTCCAGCCTCGAACTTCCTTTAAACAGTCCAGAATTTTTGCGTACTATCCCAGCTGATGATATACAAACTCAGGCTATGATAGATTTGGTCAAGAAATTGGGTTTTGATGCTTTCTCTGTCATTTACCGAGATGATGCATATGGGAAAAATGCCTATGCGCAATTAAAACAGAGGGCAACTGAAGTAAAACTGTGTATCAACACAGCCATTGCTGTTCCTCGTAATATGAATCAGATCCAACTGGCGGATGCACTTGCTACTTTACAAGATGCAAAGGAGACGAAAGTTGTCCTAGTATTTACAAATGCAGATACAGGAAAAGAAATACTCAAGACAGCAAACGCAAGAACCATACAGAAGACGTTTACATGGATTGGTTCAGAAGCATGGGGGGCCCGCGATACTCTGATTGATGCTGAGTCAGGTAATGAAGCACTGGGAATAATTGTCGTCGATTTTCCAAGCATGAACAACACCGATTATGGTGTCTACATGAGAAACTTGAGGCCAGAGTTAAACAAAAGAAATATGTTTTTTGAGGAGTGGTGGGAGAATAAGTTTCAGTGTCAACTCCCCACTACAGCTATTCCTAATCCACCCTCCAAGTGCTCTGATAAACTGTCCATGGAAAGTCCCAGCGATACTCAAACTGCCATGTTTGCTCTCAAGGCTTTGTACACCATGGCTCTGGGACTGTCATCAGCTTTTACCAAACTGTGTCCCATGGATCCTCTCAATTGTAAAAGAAGGATTCGGAATGAAAACTCAAGAAATGTTATTGCTAGTGCTATTAGAACAACACCACTCTTGCTAAATGGAAAGAAGACATATATATACACCGAAAGAGGAGATGGCAGGATAAGTGAAGAGTTGTTGAATGTACAGAAAACCAGTGATCAAATGGAATATGTTAAGGTAAGAAGTCTTTTACATTGTACATAAGCTATCAATCTTAATACACATCAATTTTTAAAAACAGTCTTGTAGCCATTGAACTCTTGTTATAGATCAAATTTCTAAGGAATTCCATACAACTAAGGACGTCACTAAAACAGAATTTGATGTCACAAACAGTGTCATATATCTGTGAGCAGAAAATCACCTGTCTGAGTGAGAGGTTGTGCAATAGGAGTTTTCTCAAAGGTTCAGGACAGCCTGTCAATACAAATATCCAAATGGCCACTGCTAGGATTCAGTGACCTTAACTCAGGCTGAACACACAGATATATCAATGCCGATTTAATGAAATAGTTTGGTGACTTTTTGTAATATATCATCCTGTGAAATATTATTAAAATCTGACCCAGAGAACAGTATGCAAATTTTTCCTGAGGAAATTCTCAAAGTGGAGTATTTGGCGCATGAGCCCACCTTAAAGGGTTGCTTTGGCCCATGCAAAAAAAATTCTATAACCAAAATTCACTGTTTGGTGTTTCACCACTATATTATTTTGCATACATTTTTTGTTTCTGCTTTGTTTAAAAATGTGCACATTCCTGAAGAAGTTCTCATTTTTCCTTTTACAACTAATCTTTAATATTAAGAGTTATAATTAAGGTAGACATACCAAATAAGTGGCATATGAAAATGACGCCAATACGATTTTGTTTCTAACACATTCAAGGACTGACATTTTCAATTATTTTGTTACGTCCCAACATACAACACAATCATTGAAAACCTAGTGATTTTAGCAAATCATTTATATTGTAAAATATCGTAGTTGATTTGGTTTGACCACCTGGTCTGGGCCTGCCTGGTAATATTACTTTGAGCAGCGTAGATCAGTCACAACGCCACAGCCACAAAATGTCACATACTTTCATATCATCCACACTTGCATTAACGGAAGGAAAATAAGTTGTATGTTGATTGTATGTCTGTGAGCAAGATATGATGACTTAGGATGGTTTGTAAGTGTAAATTGAGAGATATTTTTGGCCTGTTTCCAAATGCATTGATTGGTTCAAATGTTTTAAGAGGCAGTTCAGGCAAGTTTAGTTGTGCTACATACACCACTGTCGCAGATTTCCTTATTTATATTTTTATGGTAAATGGTTACGAAAAATTAAAATCATATTTTTGACCCTTACGAAGGGCCCCCAAAATTACTTTAAAGTCATGGAGGGTCAAAAAGTGCAATTTTTCCCACTTTTAGCAAATATTTACAAACAATATTTACAAATAAAAAAATTACTAGAAAATCGGAAACAGTTGTGTATCAACCTGAATGGTGAAGTGCCTGAATCTTAGCAAACTGCCTCATAAAAACATCTGACCCAAAGTCAGGGGTCTTTCTTATACAGTGTTTCTTATCACCCAGAAACCTTAATGAGCTTAATATAATTGCAGATTGGAGAGTTCACGGATGGTGTCCTTAATCTTTCATCTTCGAATGAAGTCAAGTTTTATGATGAAAGTGGACAAGAGACCACAAAGCCTTCCTCAACATGCTTCCAATGTGATTGTATATATCGTAATCCTGGAGATCCATTCATACAATTGAACAACAATATAACAATCGAGGGACAGTTGTATTTAGCAGTTTTCTTGCCATTTCATTTTGATATTGACTCATCTGTAATGGATCCACATACTGTACTGTTGTCTGAAGTGATCTGTGTAGTTCTCCACAACATAAATACCAGAATATTCAAGCGAAATCTTCTCGGATTAACCATTCATGATACTTACTCAGATCCCAATCTGGCTTCCTTACAAACATCCCTTGTTACTAAAGCAGGTCGGTATCTAAGACTCAAGAATTATAATGTGGACAACAGAGACCTGATTGGGGTACTTACATATGGAACTGGTGCTGACTCTAATGCAGTGAACAATGCTTTGGATCCTGCCATCATGCACATAAATGTGGGCACAACTGTGGCTTCACAAACTATGAGAAAATACTTCTACAATCTCGGAAGTACCTTAACTGATGAATTAACTGCTCTCATTGCCATTGTTAAGCATTATAATTGGAATTCAATGACAATTTTCTACAGCAACTCAGAAGAGAGCACTTATGTGAAGGACAAATTCACTCAGTTGTCCAAGGAGCAAGGAATTTGTGCTGTTAATTCCATTCCTGTAGCATCAATTGCCAGTATGAGATCAACAAGAAATGCTGCGGTCATTGTTCTGTTTCTTGAAATATCGGACATGAAAGTGTTTTTAAACACGGCTGGAGACAAGTTTGAAAATTACCAATTTATTGCCTGGTCAAAGCTGACTAGGTCGTTTCCCCTTTTTGCAAGAAATTCAAATAATAATGTCCTGAATAACACACTTGGAGTATCTTTAGTTTCTGATTCAAGGACTCAAATTGATATCTTGGAACATCTTCGATCTAAGGAAATAAAAACGACCTATAATCCTTGGATGGAAAGAAACATTGAGCTATCAAAAGCTTTTGACAATGTCAGCAACATATTTTCCCAAATGGAAGTGGCTGTCTTCAGTTTTGCTGAAGCTTTACATAGTTTGATGATTGCTGAGTGTGGAAGGAATGAACTTTGCAAGGAACTAAAGTCTAAATTGGACTGGAAGAATGGAAGGTTGTCAAAATTCCTTGAAAAAGAAAGAGCATTCACTGAAGCTATTGAATGTCAGGTCATGTTTGAAGTGCACTCATATTACACCAAGTCCATTACAGATGTGGAACTGAGGGGAAAAAAGGTAAGTGAAACACTTTACAGGGTGCCCCAAAAAAGTTCACACTCATGTACATATACTCTAACAATGCCCACTGCAGCTGAAAAGTGTACAATCTTCATGAAATTACACACAGTGATGTACCTACATATTGTACCTACATATTGTACCTACATATTGAGAAAGCACTGCTAAAGTTATTTTGTCTTAGTTCTAAAATTGACCTCATAGATCGCAATAATATAAATATTCATCAGGGTGTGCTCATAAATCCTTTAGTTATGTACACAGGTTCTTCGGTAATTTAAAAGTTCATATAATTTTTAAATAAGCATGTCTGAGTCTAAAATATGTTGTTACATTTTTTTCCAGATTGGTGTCATCAATGAAGGATCAAAAATCACCATGTTGGATCATTCTTCAAATTCTCATTATGAAAAGGTCAAAGTTTCTTGTATTGGTGATGGTTGTGATAGTTGCAAAGAGTTTACTACGACCTCGAAATTCCCAGGATGGACTGTATCACTGATAATCTTAATAATTATTTTCGGGGTGATATTTATTGGAGTCTTAATATATCTCTTCCAATTTCGAACCATCAAGCAAGGTAATTATTTAATTCTTTCTTTTTTTCAAGTGCTAGTGTTAAACCTACATTATTGAAATGATAATAGGGGAGAGTGGGGAGTCTACTGGGGACCGATGGGCCACTTAACAAATTATTGATCACGAAGGCAAATCTGCTTCAGATAAAGGATTCATACTGTGCACCCTATTAGCTGGTGTAATTTTCTTTAAAATGATATATTTATAAGATTCACATAGATCAACCTAGGAAAAAGATAAGAAAACACATTTTCTGTCAAGAAAGATGGTGGCCCATGGGTACCCGTCGATGGGCCATCCCATGGGGTCCGATGGACCATGTTAATAACTTGCCGAAGGATGGATAAAGAATTCAAAATTTGTTTCTAATATTTTTTTATTGATCCATCTGAGTGTATAGGACAATAAGAGATTGAAAGAATATAGATATGCCCAGATTTTACACTTTGAAAAAAAGCTTAATTTTCACAAATGTCATGAGTTACTTGTTTGTAGTTATAGCCAGTCTATTGAGATGATATTTTAGCAGTACATGAACAGATGCATTATAAACTATATTGGAGAATTCCATAACGATTGATTCATTGCTCACTAAGAAAAAAAAAATTGATATTTGGTCGATACAGAAGTTCGGCTACCACCATGATCATCAAAATCTTGTCTAATACCTCAAATTTGTTAATGAATATTAAAAAATGAGAATATTTTAATTTTTTCTCCATCAGTGAATCATTTGTGTCAATCATTTAGATTTTTAGGGGGAAAAGTAAAATTTTCCAATGACACTGTACTAGTATGCCACCTACAGGAGAAATCTTGAATCAAAACAATAAAATTCGTCAATAACCCTCCATTAGCTTATATTTTGGTGAAACTTTAATAAACACTCAATATTGCATCAATGTCTAACGGGATCCTTATAATTATATCCCAAATACTACCTGGATTGAAAATTTGTGATTATGGATATTTTTAATTTCCACCATTTTGTGTTTGAAGCCATTACTAAGGCAAATCTATCACTGTAAATTCGAGGGCATTCATTTAAGTCAAAACTTATCATTTAAAGATGCAAGCTGAAGTTCTATTGTGCTTTTTCCCATAAAAGACTTTAATATCCAACCCCATGCCAATACGCCACCTATAGAAAATCTCAAGAAATAGTGGCCCATCGGTCCCCATGTTGGGTGGCCCATCGGTCCCCATGTTGGGTAGCCCGTCGGTCCCCAAAAGCTTTCTGAACAGTTAAAATTAACCCCTCTTTTTTGGTGAAATATAGTTCTTATTCCTAAAATTCAATATGTAAATGTCACCAATATATAGGACAAATCATCATAGAAAATATATTGCGTCGAGTCTACACACTTTTGAGATATAAAACTTTTTCTGAATCAGAAAAAAAAATTTTAGATGTTGAAAATTTCATTTTGCCTCCTACACGCTTGTGCTATCACTTATTGATCAGTGGTCAATATGGTATTCATATATGTGATAAGCAATACTAAAAATGCAAATTAGATGTTATGAAACATTTTTGATGTGGAGTTAAGAGCCCGTCGGTCCCAATGTTCCCCTACTCATGGCACTTTCACTTATATATTTGAATGTTGATCTGGACAGCTTCAATTATTTTCACTCATATTACGCTGGGTAACTGGTTAACATGTAATCACATATTACCTCTCCCTTGGTGAATAACCTACACTAACTGGGCACCTGCTGATTAACCTAAGACAAAACAACAGTTTGACTTTGAAGGAATATTTTTTCAAGTATTTGCCATGTGTTTTACAGGAAGGCAGTCGGCTACAAATCTGGATTTTGATCCTTATCAAGATGAGAATATTGCGTACTATGCTTCACACAGTATTGGTTATGACCATGCTCATGAGCCAGGGATAGCAGGCCTTGATTCTGGGAATGGAAATGCCAACAGTTGTGTTGCTGGAAATGCGAACCTTCATCAAGATGGAAATGACCCAGACATTGCTAAAGAATCTGCTGAAGATATAAATTCTCAAATCCTTCATTCTGATACACAACACTCTGCCATTCTTAGGAGTCCATTGGAAATGAGAGCAATGTCGTTATACCAAACTACTCTAGGAGCTAACATTGACGGCACTGCTAATGAACAAACCAAGGGTGATCCCAATACGACAACCAACACCCTTTTCAAAAAAACGTCAGATGATGATCTAAATGGAAATGATGAATCTGACATATCCACTTCAGCTTGTAGTGGCCCAAGTGATCATGTTCATTCATATCCAGGTCACTACCAAGACCATCTCCCAGTTCATGTCTGGTGCCACAAGCCTAATGGCATTATGAATGATGCTGAATCACTTCGGTTGCCAAAACGATCTTCCAGGCTGAAATTCAGTGACATAATAGACAGTGATGAAGAGGGAGAAGGTGATGAATACCCACGCAAAATGTCTCAGTCACAGACTGACCTCAATTATTACGCCCGAGGAAATGGTACTACTGAATCACATGAATCCTTGAACTCACATGACGATGGTCCAGGACAATCTGATCATTCTGATTCTGATAACTTTACTGTTCAGATTCCCCAACATCCACTCCCATCAAACAAAAAGGAAAATATTAACAATATCAACCACGAAAATGATGAAAATCCGTACAGTATGTCTCTGTCAAAGAAAGACGTCGATTCACCTATATCCTTCAATGACAGACAGGTGTTTAATCTGGAAAATTAAGAGTAGCATTTCTGTTGATTCATAACCTTGAACGTACAAATTGCAAATACTTCATTATCAATTGTTATTCATATGTACAGATACAAGATTATTGAGACATCGCCCAATAACAGACCGGTGTTTAATCTGGAAAAATAAGATACACTCAGCAGCATTTCTTTTGAAGCATAAATGTGAATGTACATAGCTAACTATCAATTGTTATTCATGTGTACGAGGATGACAATGTTTAGCATAGTCTTAAAAATGTGACCTTCGATAATCATGGTAATGGTTGGCAAATTGTGGTACTGTTGCTTCATCTGTATATATCTAACATGTTTGTTTATAGTACGCTATAATGTATATATTATTTTATTATTAATTTTAAATTTTCTTACATTTGACTATGTGGTGCGTTGCTGGTACTAACCATAAAGATGGTCTACTTGTAAGAGCTAAACGATCTGTACATATTATTAAGAGAACATGTTTATTTGTGTTATATGATATTGAATTGAAATAAGTTGAAAAGTGCTTATAATATAGGAAAAATTTGTGGTCTAATTGCAGGTGCTAAACAAGCTGTACACGTTATTTTGTGTATTGTGTTTACATTTTTTGTGACACTTTATATAGGTTGTCTTATTGAAGGGTGTTTTGAGTATAGTATTTGTTTTTTATGTATATTAAACAGACATGGGGCGATTACCATTAGTAATCGGTAATCACTGTAATCGATTACAAATTATTAGCAATCACAAGTAATCATGATTACATTAAAATTATGATTACAAGTAATCGCAATCGTAATCAATTACTTTCCAAAAGTAATCATATTTGTGATTACTTTGGGATTACCTTATGATTACTGCCTGGCTAATAACATTTGGAATCACTGCAACTGATTAAGCCAATCAATAGGAAAAGGAAGAGTTTGATGGTTATCGATTGACATGTTCTGTCAGCTGTAACTTGCTTGAGAGCAATGGGGTTCTAACTGAAACCTAAAGCACACTCAGTTCATCTTAATAAACAATTGATATTGTTACATAATTCATTGACTCATAATCTGCATTGTTCAACAGAGGGTTGACTTTCAAAGAAAGGGGTCATTATGATTTTGGCAGAAGTATCATACAATTATTGGCATACAGTGGTCCCTGCATTATAAGACTGCCCCTTCTGTGGTCATGAAGCGGTCTCTTGTGGGGGTGCAAAATGCACTAAAAATACTTCTTAGAGCGGGAGGCAGGCGGTCACACAAGGCAAGTTGTGTATTTTACAACTTTGTTGTGTAATTGAACTTCATTGATTCAATTTGTTAACAAAATAAAGACTTTTCTTCTGCTACCTCGGTAAAAATACCTCTATAAACCTTATTTGAGCATGTCAATTCCAAATCTGAATCAGAAATTTTCTAGAACGTCAGGATTCTGAGTTGTCGCACTTTCAATATTTGGCAAATAATCAGCTGTGAGAGCAATTTTCGTATGACAGAAATGTGCTCTGTGCTCTTGAATATTTTAAATTAAGCATATTTTAGTATCTGAATAAGTAAGGTTGAAATGCTGAAACAATAGCCAAAATATTTTAATCTGACAGCTCTCAATACAAATATTTGGGGCTGACGGATTCCAGAAATGTGCAATTTTTTGCGAAACCACCTCCATGGCATGTATTGCCATATGGAGATATGACAACAGCTAATGTGATACAGCCAGTGATAAAATATGGTTTCCGTTTGTCAGGGAAAGCAAATCTATGCCTTATTTCTTATGATGATTCGATTTTTTACAAAAATGTGATGAACATTTGAGATCAGTGCCTAGTAGTTTACATGGTTTAGCTGTTTTCCATATTGTTCTGCTCAAACCAACTACTTCTGCCAAGTAAGAACTCAAATCGCGGAGCTGTAAATTATTATTTAATTATCAAATTTGCAGAATAGAATTTATTGTGGATGACAAAACGGCAAGGCTTCTATCCATGATGATCTAGCAATTCCTTCAGAGTCTGAGCTACTGGAGGTGGAATATGATTGGACATAACTTTGGGCAGACACATCATCCTGAGGATTTCAAAATGAACATTCAAAATCAGAATTGGGAAAAATAAAAACCTTTGATTATATTTTAGATCAAATTTCTTAAAATTAAATTATCATTAAACTGCTTTTGGGCAAAAAATGCCTTTAGTAGCCCTAAATTTAGATTTCATCACTAGCTGTAGCATCTGAAACACTTTTTTCATATCGATGTTGGAGTAATAAATTTGGTCATATTTTGATTGAGAACATCAATATGACCTACTTAAATGCAAAGATGATTTCCTTATCTAAATTTTTGCAGTTCAGAACTCATTTCGTTACCTGCGACTTGCTCTTACTGAGCACTGATGTTTCGTGCTCGAATTTTTCCTTTCGTAGTAATATCATTATTGACCAGTGAATTCTTTTCAGAGAACTTGGCACAAGGGGGCCGTATATTTTCAGATGGCAGAAGACCGAGAAAAAGCCATCTGGTGGATGCAAGTGCAGTTGGAAGGGATGATAGACTGGTAACTGTCATCGATAGACTTACCTGGAAATCACAAAATCAATCCGCTACACATCAGAAGCCACCAAAAGTGGGTCTATATTAGGAAACAACTAATAATAATAATAATATGTTTATTTCTATAGCGCCGTAATATATAAATAAATAGCTCTAGGCGCTTTACAATATATGCACATATCAAAATATTACAGATAAAATGGACATCTAAATATCAAATACTATTAATAAATAGTAAATATATAATAGCATACAAATATCTAACAACAATAGTACTTTTAAATAAAATATCTTTTAATAGTAACTATTAAATCTCCTTAGATTTCTTTTAAATGAATAATTTCTTGCTGAGTTTTGATGATATAAATAAACTCCTCCTAAGCAGCCTTGAAATAATCGTTTCTAGTGGGATAATTCTTAACGAGGTGCTGTTTGAGTTTGAAGACACAAATATTTTGGGACGTTGCCGGCTCAAAATAAAAAATTTAGTATCACATTTACCCGAAAATGAATAATTTCCGGTCGAGGATATTCCAAGCCCCCACCTCCAGAAAATGAAAATGTAATAGTTGTCCATTTATAATATTATAAGAATGGAACCATACAATTATCTTTGAGGATGAGTCTTGCAGGAAGTATTACACTCCGAAAAAAATTACAAAATAGTTTTTTGGTTTTTTAAATTACCAAATGCAAATGTTTTCTGAAACAGCCTTGGAGGTCTTCGTAAGCAATTGTTTCCCCCAAAAACCTAGAGCATTCATCAAGATAAAGCTGTATAGTGTTTCGACAAAAACTAAATGGTTGATGTTGAGGACAAGCACACAATTTTGAAGTGTTTCAGCTTAATATAAAAAATGTGTTTTCAGTCGAAGGCACAATCTGAGATGTGAGGGTACTGAATCATTTTCATGTGAACTCAATATGTGGAATCATGTCGGTTTTCTGTTATTTTAATGTAAGAGTTGGAACTTAATTGTTTGGGTTGAACTATAGTTCTGTTGGTTAAATAATCTGGACTATAGTAGCAAAGGAATCAATTGCCAGGGTAAATGACAGCTAATGAAGAGTGCATGAGAACCTCAAATCTGTCTTGTTGACATTCGTGCCACATGGCAAATTGAGTAAATTGGCCATCAGTAACATTTTCTGCAGCACCTGAGACCCATTAGAGCACTAGGTCTATGATAGGCCTAACACGACATGAACCCAAAGCAGTTCATGGCTCCCTTGCACCGACTCATTCCAATTAATTACTTTAGTGCCACTTCAACTGGTATTTGCCTACAGACATTGGATGCAGGTTAGGGTGTCCCAAAAAAGTGAAAGTCTGAAATTCATTTGGGCTAACCTCTAAATGTGTTCTATAGTCCCTCTCTGACTCCCATGTAAAATTTCAGCTCATTTGAAAGTGTTTTAGATGTTGCTCAAGAGCTCCAAAGATAGATAGGGGTTTAACATTGAATTTTCATGCGAAAATGGCTATTTTAGGTAATATAGCTCACAAATTATTAGTTTAGTCCACCCAAAAACATGGATAGTTGATACAAAGATGTATGAATTATTGTGAACACTGCGGTACCAATCTGATATCTGTACCTTACTTGGTTCTTGTGCAATAAGCAAATTATACTATTTCACATGAAAAAATTGACACCAAGGCAAAGTACCTTTCTTAATGAAGATTCATTGTAGTCTAATTTTGAATTTTAAACATGAGACAATCACATATTGGTTCCATAGTGTGACAGGGACACAAGAACATCAACTGATGTCTTCCAATCTATTTCAGACTATTGAAACAGTCTAAGAAGTTTTTTTTAAATCACAGAAAATCACATAAATATGTATATCCCATACAGTATATTTTCTCAATGTCCCAGCAAGTTACAAATATCAAATTGGTACCATAGTGTGCAGAATAATTTATAAATCTTTTTATCAACTCTCCATGTGTTTGGGTGCACTCAAACTCATTCGCACGAAAATTCAATGTTAAACCCCTATCTATTTTTGGGGCTCTTGAGCAACATATGAAACACTTTAAATTGAGCTGAAATTTTACATGGGAGGCAAAGAGGGACTATAGAACACATTAAGAGGTTAGCCCCAATGTATTTCAGACTTTCACTTTTTTGGGACACCCTAATGCAGGTGAAATGGTGACTTTCATTTAATGTAACTCGAGACATAATCTGTCTCTCAGAATACACCGAGCAATGGTTTTTTGCCCCATCTCCAAAAGTATTTCGAATATTTTGATTTCCTTCACCCACAAGAGTGAGTTAGGGTAGATGATTATTCTGTGAGAATTTTGTCCCATTCCGTTCTCCCAGTCAGAAGTTATGGCATTTATTAGAGGTTTTGGGTGTGCCAATTTATTAGGTACGAGTATAGTGGCATGTTGCATTCAAATATAGACAAACAATTTGAAATCAAGGATGACAATGGCCTGGATATTCCTAATATTGTAAAGTTTTCATAAAGTTATTCCATATTCGGAAGCTGTCATAGCATAGCTTCAGTTTGAAACAATCCACTTTATTCTGTGCCAGTGGAATACCATTGGATTTAGCTAAAATTCCACAAACAAAGCCTCTCCTGTATTGGAAATAAATAATTTTGGTAAAAACACTCCTCCGAATCTTATCTGATGCCATAGACTTTATCCTGTGCCGATTTCAGCCAATTCTGGCCTTTGTACTTGAAAACCACGAAATTCAAAAACTAGTCAAATGTCTCATTACGAACTCCCAATGGAATAACATTGCAAATAGGATGTAATAAATCATAATTTTGATTTACCCTTAACTTGTATGTAGACCTACAATCTGGCTAAAACTGATGCAGCACAAAGTTAATAGCATAAAGTAACATACAAACTTTTTTCCAAGAGAGGCTTTGTTTGTCAAAATTTAGGTGAATTCAATGGTATTCCAATGGCACAGAATAAAGTGTAAAGTTTTTGTATATGTTTTAATGCAACATGCAAATGTACCTAACAACTTGGCACATCCGAAACCTTTAATACATGCCATGTAACTTATGACTGCATGAACAGAATGGGACAAAATTTGCTCAGATGGATCTTCTAGCCTAACCCACTCTTGTCGGTGAAGGAAATAAAAATATTCCATATACTTTCGGAGATATGGCAAAAAAAATCGCTGCCTAGTAACTTGGCACTCGGTGTACACGTACAAAGGCTATACATCCAACTCGAGATTTTCAATTTTTTTTATTAGCTGCTACATTTTGAGCAAACTTAAAAATTGTTACATTGTCAGACAATAACATGCTTCAAGGTCAGTGACAGGAAATGACAGGCCAAACTCTCAAGATGTCAACAAAATTACTGGTTCGTGATTGGCTTATAAATACGACACTTTGAAGAGGAGCATCTGGTTGGCAGACTAGCGTCCAAAAAATTTCGTCTTGCCCAATTTTTTTCTGACCCCACGTCAAGTCTATGACAGCCTGCTTTGACCTGCGTAAGCCTGTGTCAAGAATTGCCACTGGTTCGATGAGTCTTGCAGGAAGTGTTACACCCCAGAATAATACGCAATTGTTTCCCAAAACCCAGGGATTTCATGAAGATACAGCTGTATAGTGTTTTGACAAAACCTAAATAGAGCTATTTCACTGAATGGTCGGAACATTGACCCCAAATAACTTTTTTTGTTATTCTGCGATTTTTCATTTACTTTTCACACATAGGTGATGTATACACTCTAAATAAAAAAACACAACTTTCAAAATTAAAACTGAAATGATGACCATGTTATAAAGCCTTAGAGTTACAGTCAGACCAAGAATTATTCAGACGCTTGCTGTTTTGTTATTATTTTAAGGAATTACCAAGTAAACCAATGAAACATCCAATTGAAAACATCCTTGGCATCACATGTAACCTGCACAAAACTAATTTATCCGAATTGGCAAGAAATGTGTTGAAAAGAGCTACTTTTGTTAACTCCATGAACCAAAAATTATTCAGACGCTTTAACAAAGTAGAAAGTGAACTATTTACCATCATTTGTTAGTATTTATGTCAAAATAATGTTAATAAACTACCTAGGGACCATGATGACTACTTAGAATGAGAGGTGTGACCATCAATTGAGAAATTAGGATAAATACTGGAGATAAACAGTATATCCAGTTTATCACATTTTCATGCACTCTTTAACCTCAAACATGCCTTGTATTGATTCAAATTGCTTTAGTTTACCTTAGAATTGTATTCCTAAAACTTTGAGTCACAATATGAAGCATTGGAGGCTGCATACTAAGTACAGTGCACTTTTTTATTTATTTGCCCAATTTTACCAAAACAAAAAAAAGTCCATGTGGCACAAAAAACCTAACAAATTTTCGGAAAGCAAGATTCATTATCTATTTCAAGCTATATTCCATGCATGGTCCGAACAGCAACTAAATTGGGCACTTTTAAGTTCATCTGGGAAGGGGGCAAAAATGTGGTTCTTCGGCTTCAATGCTATTCCAATGGAGATTGCTCCATGAAAGCACACTATAGTTGTAGTATGGCACACCACTTGTAAACAACTGGCGTAAATGGGCTATCCTGTATACGCAATAGAGTTAACAATCTTAGGAAGGCCATGCGACTTTATTTTAAGTGATTTGATGGATTGCAGTGGGTCAATGGGCTAGGAATCAGAGAGCGGTTGGAGCCAAAAACAAAATGAAAATACCAAAGTGCATAAAATTTTTCAAGCCTGTATTTCAATTTTACTTTGATAGAACAGTTAACAATTGTCACTTTATGATATTCTGAAATATTTGGAATTGATATCTGATAGATTTCAGCCCATTAGTGACGAAAATGTGATAAACTGAATCAGATGTTTATCTGACATATTCATCCAAATTTTCTTAACTGATGATCACACCTGTCATCCAATGTGGCCACAAAGATCCCATGGTAGTTCATCAGCAATATTTGGCATAAATATTGGTAAACAGTTCAATTTCTACAACTTTGTAAAAGTGTCTGAATAATTTCTGGTTCCTGAAATTGACAAATTAGCTAATTTCATCCGATTTTGAATCAGTTTGCAATAAATTTGTTTTGGACAGGTTACACTTAATACCAAAGATGATTTTGAGTGCATGTTTCATAACTTACTTTGTAATTCCTTCAAAATAATAACAAAACAACAAGCGTCTGAATAATTCTTGGTCTGACTGTACATTCAAATGCACTAAAAATACTCCAGCTTGGAGTCACCTTGGCTGGACCAATCAGAGGCAAGGGCGGGAACTTAGTTGGAAATCTGTTAGCCAATGGGATTCAAGTATTTACCACTTTTCAACTGTTAACTGAGAGAACCATCTGTGAAACTGGTCTATTGATTGATATCGAAGACAAGCCCAAAACTAATCAAGATTTGAATATACAAATGCTTAATCTTTTAAAGTGTTTAAGCTACTTATCATCAATTTGTTGCTAGTCGAAGGCATAATCTGAGATGTGATGGCACCGAGGCATATTGATAACTCAAGATTGGTAACTCAAGATGTGGAATCATGTTGGGGCAACCATTTAATTTCCAGGGGGGCTTGGAGATTTCCTCAGTGGGAAATTATTTATTTCACAGTGACGGCTGCAATATATTTTTATTTGAAGTGCCCAAAGTCCCTGAATATTCATTCCCAAATCAAGCAACACCTTAATAAGCAATGCCCGTGGCGGAAAATAAGCATTTCAAGAAGAGTGCCCAAAAGGAATTATTTATTTCGCCAAAACTTAGCAAAAAATATTTATTTTCACAAACTCCAAGCCCCGTGGACATTAAATGGTCTCTCCCCAAGGGTTAACCAAGTTGCTACTTTATTTATTAGGTTGTACTAGAGTTCTAGGGGTAAAATGATCTTGACTATAGAATCAAATGAATCAGTTGCCTGGGTAAATGACAGCTGAGGAAGGGTGCATGAGAACCACAAATCTGTCTCGTTGACATTCGTGCCACATGGCGAATTGAGTAAATTGGCCATCAGTAACATTTCCTACAGCACCTGAGACCCATTAGAGAACTAGGTCTGTGATAGGCCTAACACAACATGAACCCAAAGTGGCGCATGACCCCCTTGCACCGTCTCATTCCCATCCTCTTATTCACCCTTGAATCAATTAGAAGCTCTGCAGTGCCCATTGTGACAAATGCAGTAACTGTGACTATAAGGCAGATCTCTTCAAGAAATTTCTATTTTTGTTACAGTCCTTGTCATACTTACGTGGAATCTCAAGTTTTTTTCTATGGTGTTGAACTGTGATGTCAGAGATGACTCTATTCTAGCATTGCAATATATGTAAATTAACTACAAGCTGTGATGTCATTTCAAACTGGGTCAGATCCCCCAGCTTCTAACCAATGCGAATCCACCAAACTGAGCATCACAGTTTCAACTCAGTGTCAGGGTTAAAATTGGGTCTGGGAAAAACCCATGCAAGTTTGACATCACAGCCTCTCAGCCAATGGGCTGCCAGAACAAATATACATAACATAAGACTTAGACTTTTTTTTTAGACTTTTTATTTGCTTTTCCCAGTACAGATGAAACAATGTGTAAGGGAGGGAGGGATCTTTAAGACAGATTTCTGTCGCTGTCATGTTTTTACAAACAAATTGTCAAAGCCTTCTGTTTATACCAACTTCCATCAAAGTTTAAAGTTGTAAGTTAGCAAGTTTGTAGATTTATCAAAAACTCTGTGGGGATTATAACAGTTGTCTATTGTGAATGCTCACAAAGCTGCCATTTGGTAGGATTAGACTGGTGATAGCTGTGATAAATCATTGGGATCAAAAATGTAATGCTTCCTTCAATATATCAATGTTTGAAAAGTGATGACGTAGTTTACGGTCAGCCCATTGGCTGTCAAGCTGTGATGACATAGTTGTAGGGGCTATCCCTGATAAAACTCTTACTCTGACACTGTGTTGAAACTGTGACACTCAGTTCAGGAGGATCAACATTGGCTAGAAGCTGGGGAATCTGACCCAGTTTGAAATGACATCACAGCTTGCAGTTAATTTACATATATTGCAATGCTAGAATAGAGTCATCTCTGACATCACAGTTCAACAGCATAGAAATAAAACTTGATATTCCACGTAAGTATGACAAGGACTGTAACTTATGCCATCACCATTATCCGATCCATCAGATCGGAAAGCCCAAATCAACAGCTAGTCACCATCAACTATGGGGAAGGATGAGAAAATCTCACTATGATATCATTGAAAAGTGTACTTAGCAAGTCATGACAGACAGAGCTCCAATAATGTGTCATGATCAGATCATGTCATGAGAACCAAAGAGGTCATCTGATGAATCACAATCAAAATGATGTATCATGAAATGATTAATTTATATATATATATGTATACATTGTAAAATTTGAAATTTGTTGTCAGCTAAAATGACAGAGTGAGATGTTTGCACAACAACTTTCAGCAAACATTGCCTGTTGTTTTGAGTTATGAGAATCAGTCCGTTATCATAACTAAAAAAAAGTCATGTTGGCTCAAAGGCATCGAGCAACCATTTCACTTTATCATTTAAGCTTACTCAAAATTCAAATTTTAAAGTTTAGTGCAATCAAATTCATAATTACTTGATTTGTCAGGCGAATATATGAATTGTGTAGGCAGAGCTGACTCTGATCATAGCGCAACAACGTGGCAGCACTGTACATGTTGTACATGACTTCCTGTTTGATCAAAACATTGGGTTGGAAAAAGCACGTTTCAGAAAAAGTCAATTCATATAAAATCAAATTGCCTTCAGCTATAAAAAACCACTTAGAACTGTGTATTTAGTCACTGTGGACAAAACTTATAAGCAAAGTGTAACATTGAAATATCTGTGATATTTGATTAGCAGCCTTCAAAGTTTCAAGGTGAGTTGGCAAACATTTCTGTGTTGACATGGCTATAGGAGAATTTATATCTTACCCTTTAACATTTTCTTATGCTCGGACAATGTTTAAAGGGGCCCTGTACAAAATAGCAAGCTGGATTATCTTGTTTAGCATTGTTTGGCATTGACTGTTTGTTGTAATCACCTGTTCCGAACCTCAGTTCAGTGGAGTGCACCAATGTATCTGTGAATTCAATGTGTGTGGTTATGGGACCATTTCTGATATAACGGTCCACAAATTGCTATGACAGCTTTTGCTGGTCAATGGAAGTGACCAGCCCTGCAGCAATTGTTGTTGACAAGAAGTAGCTTCTGAAGCACAAGAGAATGCCATCAACATTTCTGTCACTGTCGGTCAACCATCTTTGTGTATAGTGTAAATTTGTGGTAATAGCAGGGCAATGTACTTATCTGAAGGCACGTCCAGAAATGTTTTTGGAGCTTTTTATAAGCATATCCTGACTTCTCTACCTGTTGGAAAGATGAGGATATATACCAAGGCATATTTTGCAAGGGGAAAGGGGGAGGTTCTTCAACCCCCCCCCCCACCCCGAAATCACGGCAAATACGCAAATCGAGGAAAGTCCTGACCAATATCACATCAGTAAAATGTTAAATTTCAGGGCTAAAAAGGGATGGCCCGCCTCCCCTGAAACAGCCGTCCCATATTCCTATGAGGATATATGTTGTGACTTGAAGAGACTGCCTCTTGTAAGCGTGTGCTTGAGGAGGTCTCAGACCAAGGTTTTTTTGCTAACAGATAGTCATACTTCTAAATGAAACAATCACTTTCTTTTTTTAAACTTGTTGAACTAAATGGTGATATACAAACTTTACAAAGCAGTGTTTTGAGTATGCTGTAACTTTTCTCTCTGTGCTAGATTCACGTGTTTTGGATTTGGTGCCACTTCAATTGGTATTTTTCTAAAGAAAGTGCATGCAGCTGAAAATGAAACGGTACCTTTCAACTAATGTAACTTGACACATTATCTGGCTAGCTCAGTATACACGCACAAAGGCAATTCATCCAAATCGAGATTCTCGTTTTTTTTTTTGGGGTAATTAACATGCACAGAGTCTTGTTTCAATTAGAAAAAGTCCATTAGTGTCCTGCCGGTACTTATTCATTGAGAGATGAAGATTGATCTGGACCATTGCATTCTAGTTTGTGCCATTGTTACTATGATAGCCTACTTTTAAAAAAAGACTTGGTTCCAAACCTCACCCCAGATTTGATTTTCAACCAAAAAAAATCTGTAATATTGTTCTTCACAAGACACTAGTTCTCAAAATTTCAAATCGCTTGTCCTCACAATTTCAAATCACTTGTCCTCACAATTTCAACACTTGTCCTCACAATTTCAAATCACTTGTCCTCACAATTTCAAATCACTTGTCCTCAAAATTTCAACACTTGTCCTCACAATTTCAACACTTGTCCTCACAATTTCAAATCACTTTCAAAATTTTTTGTCAGTCCTTGCAACTCTCCTGTGATGAGTATGATTAGTGTGTTTGATTCTTTTACAGTTCATTGAAGTGTCTTTCAACCAGTGCAAGTATCAAAGCTAAACATACCTAAGTCATGTATCAAAAGACAATACATTTTGTCAGTTTCTTGAAACCTGTACTTCTAACATATGAAAGTATGCTACTAAATCTATGACATCACAGTCCTGGTATAAGGCGAATAGAAGTAAAAACTGGAAAATCACATAGCTGTTAAAGTGATAATAATTAATCAGTTGACGAAATTTTGAAACGTTTGTTCCACAGAATTTTTCCGAATATTCATAATGTCTTTGCCACTCCCATTTCGCCATAATTATATTTTTTAAATGACCGATCATGTTTCCTCTCAGTTTTCGCAGATTTTATTGGTTAAGAATAATAATCTGCTTGAGATGATTAAATTCCATGAAAAGTGCAATCTGTAGGAATGAAAAATTAAGCTGACAATGAGAGGGTGACACTTCACCAAAGCCATTTAGAAACAATCAATATATTTTGCCTGGTGGCTATGTGGCATGCAAAACAAATTATCTGGTAAGCAAAATAGTTATATTCTGTTTTACATAGATTTATTACGCAGACAATTTGATGAGGGAAATAATTAAATGTGTGTTCTGCACATAATAAATCGTTAGGGTCGTGGAAAGACAAACTAATAAAAAAAAACACCAAAATATCTCTGTGAGGTCATTTCCCCATATATTCCATGTTTAACTTGATGTTTAGCTTGATGTTTAACTTGATGACTCATAACTATGGAGTAAGGTCATGCACATGCAAGCTTGTTATTCCGTAAGTCTTTAAAGCATGCGTCATCAGGAAAAATTTACAAATCATCTCAATGCGAAAGGTAAGACCTTTAAATAATGTAAAATGTGTAAATATCACAATATCCTACTTCAATTATCATCTCCCTTTTGCGTTTTGTGTTTGTTGCTCTCTTTCACTTAACAATGTCAATGGAATAATTGTATCTTTTTTCATGAACATCAATATTTCAGGTCAACTCGCATATTAATTCTCAACTGATTATGCTTTAGTGGGTTGGCTCAGATTTCCCATATTTCTGTGGACAAGGTTTGGAATTAATCCGCAATTCCAAATTTTAGATGATTAAAAAGGGAGGACTGGAGGAGAGCCTATTTGAGCTGGCAATGACAGGGCTACAAATCACAAATGCAAGCTGGAGCAGATGTTGATTTTGTCAGCTGGTAGCCATAAAACAATTAACTTGCCATTTGTGGTGTTTTCTAAATTCTGACTGTATCAGTGATATATAAATTGTATGAATTATATTATATAAATATGTTCATGTTTATATGGTTACCATTGCACTATCCAAATCCTCCATCTATACTTTTACTAAAATCAATCGTAATAGTGCTTTGAATTTTTTATTGAAGAAATTGGGGAGAGTTATCTCGGTCACTTAGGCGATGTGTTGGGTCATCTAGACTTTACAGTCTGTCTCACAACATGCAAACTGGTGTTTGGTCTGATTTCTCAACATCTACAGATCACACAGTAGAAATACACATACTCATGGGTAGAAGAGACAATTTGTAATTTATTTATCATATTTTTGTGATGTTTTGATGCTGTTTTGTTAGATATTAATTTTGAGACGACGGCGGCCGTTCTATAATGAGACAGACTGTAGTCGGACAGCAGTTTCAAACATCGCAGGTCTCACTGCTGCATGGGCTCTTCAAAAACTCTTTGTTCAATATGATGCCCTTCATTAAATAAAATAAATGTGCGCCAAAATACAATTATCCAAATTCATCAAGAAATCCATCTCCTACTTGATTTAATCAGATATAAAAACAAATAATATTTTGGCGCAATGACCGTTGATTGATGAGCAATTTGCTATTCAAGATTTTATTTTCAAAGTTAAATATGCCACTTCCTGCAGGTGTTGGGAAATTAATTTCCGCCCTTGTACTAATATCTTACATCCTGTATTTTTCAAATTCTTGAGATCAAAAGCATATATTTTCCTTTTGGTTGTAGACATAATTCTCTAATCGCATGGAAACATAAAGACTCATTTTAAACAGGATAATCTTTGGAGACTGGTATCAACAAGACAATGTATGAATTCCGTGCTAACCATGGATGTGAAAAGCTTTCTTGGAGAATACATTGACCACTCCGGAAACATGACAAGTGGGTGGAACCGTTTGTGAGTAGACAAGGGCTTTTCACAACTCTTGTAGTTTCCCTGACAGCTTGTCCTGACCAGCTCTATTGACCAGTATTACAGAATTTGATAAGGCAAGATTCTGGCATAAAGAAGGGCTCTCAATATTTTTTTTAGCATCCGTCAACCTTTCAAATTGCATAGTAGAGTGGAAAATCCGCTAATTAATGATATTCATGCTGTAGCAAACCCTTAATAATTAGTCTGAAAAAGGTTTGTGTAGAAAAAGACAGGCAAAACAAGCATTATCCGGTGTCCATTGAAACTCCATTTGTCATATCAAACAAAAGATAAAGTAGGCTGCTTACATTTCTTAATAATATGTAAATGGTACTGCCATGAAATTCGTGCAGCACTTCAAAGTTTTAGGCACAGAGTTACATAGAGGCGCCCTACCCACTGCTAGCGCTAGGCTGGCATGGTAACGTCACGACGCCATATTGGACTTTGGAGCAACTGCAGAGGATAATACTGCATTTGCCTGTATTTCTGCAATTTTTCGCCATTTTACAGACTTCTAATAAAGTTACAGACTTCTGGTTTTCACCATTGTGTGCAGCAGAAACACGTCCTTTTCACCAGCACATTTCCAGCTTCCCGACTCCAATTGCTTTTTTTTCTGTGAGGGCTGTTTATTGAATTTGCATAATTTTCAGCAAAGAATTGGCTCTAAAAATGATGATTTATGGATATTTCATGACTGTCATCCCGTTTTTATTTCCCAGTATAGTCTCTGATGATGTTCTGTATGTTCAGGAAAAAGTTTTAGTTGTTTATAATCTTTTTTTTTTGGTAAAAAAAAAAAAAATAGAGATCTTGTTGAAAAAATGTGGGAAAAAATAGCCCTGTATATATGTTGATTTGAAAAAGAAATTATTCTTGCAAAGGCTAGCATTCTCATGTGGTTTTATTTTTGCGGTAATACATGCACTCTGAAACACATCTAACCTTAAATCAGCAACCCCTAGACTCTCAAAAAATTTATTTTTTACGTTTCTAGAATCTGCTGCAAGTACGGTTGACGTCCTTCATGATGGATTTGGTTTGAAATTTTTTTCTCAAACTTTATAACAGACTTTACAGGAATTCATGTTGAAGTTGATTTGTAGTGTTTGAATAGGCCTACTGGTCAAATTTTATTTTGATTATTGTTAACAAACTAATCAGTTAAATCAGAAATAATTTGCAATATCATGGCATTTAACTATAGAATGATCCTGCAAGTTTAAGTGTTCAGAAATGGGTTATGGATGAATAATAACGAAAAATGTAGGCCTAAATAAACTTTTGATGTATGGAACCGACGTATGGCAACATAAACTGTCAAATACAGGGTGGTCAAGAAAAAACTTTACAGTCTTCGGCTCATGAGGCACAACTCAGTGAGTTCTTATCCAATCAGTCTCATTCTTGCATGAAGTTCAGCTGGGGATCTCAGTATTATGTTTCTACTCTTGGATCTAATTTTGATAAGGAGTTACGACAGGAGGCACATTTTGAAAAACTGTGGTAGCATGCAATTTCTTTCAACCTTCTTCTCTTTCAAGCTCCCCACAGGATTGAGTTTCAATCAGAGAGAGCTGAAATCCTGGGACCACACTCCTCTCAAGAACTCTAAGTTACAGTAAGAATATGAAAGCAATGGTATGATATTTGAATTTATGGCAATGCCTTGCATTCGGGACAGCAAAATGTGTGAAAATGGCCTTTTTTCTATTTCTGCAAAATCAGAGCTCAAGTTCACACATCATGTCCCAGGGGAACAAACTACAGATAATATATTGCCATGACTATCCTCTTTACATTAGCAAAGATTGGATAGTAATTACAGACAAATTTATAGAACTATGCCACGGAAAGTGTGTAAAGTTTTTTCTTGACCACCCTGTAGGACCACTAGTCATTGGGTGTGTCAATCCAATCACTCTGGGTGATGCCAACATATATATCACTACCTAAAAATAAAAATTTTTTTAGGAAGTTATTGAATCAATGGTCCACATTGGACAAGTCCAGACTGCACTTTTTTTTAAAACATGCCGATTCAGAATTAGCAAAGTACAAGTTTACAAAGTACAAAAAGACCCTTTGGTAACTAAACTCACTATAGGCCTACTGCTGCATGATAATGAGGTATGATTTTTAAAATTATTTTTTTGACTGCTAGGTATCGAGGTTGATCTAACTTTCACAGAACACTTTCTGAGATGTTCAAATGTGTTTGAATTCAATTCCTGTTCTAAGGGGGAGTTTATGAATGATTGACAGGTGATTATGAGAGAGACTTCTCAACAAGTCAACTGCATCGCGACAATCTGTATGTTTGCACATACCGGAAAAAAAAAACATAATAAGAGACCATTCAGAATTTATGACTGGGGGGGGGGTGGGAGTTTTGGCCGAGGGGGTAGTAACTTTTCACTCGTCTTTCAAGGGGGGTACTAATTTTTGACAAGATGTCCAAGGGGGAGGTAAGAAAATTTAACAAAAGAATTATGTAATAAAACACGAATACACTCAGTTTATTCACACTTTTTTACACGCAAAAGTCCGCGAATCTGTGCGCGTGACTGTCCAAGGGGCACATCTTTGACATTATATATGTGCGTATTGCCTTGTATGTCAAAGGGGGGGAGGTACAAAAAATCTGCATGAATCTCTAGAGGGTATCAATTTTTGACGGGCTTTTCTGACAAAACTACCACACCCCCCAGTCATAAATTCTGAACGGTCCCAAACTTATTAAAATGATTCCAATTTCACAGCTTCTTTGTGTCTGGAAATGTCCATAAAGTTTAATCAATATTGGTCACATATGATTGATACAGGCCTCCTGGCAGCCCTCCTGAAAAAAGTATGAGTTTGGCCAAGAAAAAGTAGGATCACTAATTGTGGGAAAGTAGGAGCCTATTTTAGGGTATATTTTGCCCCAAAAACATGACAAAAGGACAAGATAGTGTCGCCATTTCTGATGCCTTCATGAAAACTAGACAATTTTCACCTCAAAGAAACTATGATGAGCCTTCAAGATTTTTTCAGTTATATGATCGACATTTCTTACTCAAAGCTTGAACCTTGTCCTATAATGAGACATGATTTGCCAGTTCACCTAAGTTTACCCTTTCATGATTAAAAAAAAAATAGGACTGGCCAAAAATAATAGGAAAAGTAGGATGATTACTAAAAAAGTAGGATGGATGGATGATTGGAACTTTACGTCCTGTATTTATGCACTTGGTAGGCTAATTAGGACGGGGGAGGACATGGCAATGAGGCGAAGGATGATTGAAACAGCCATTCAACATAGGCCCTGGTGACCCGGCAAGAGCTGAACTCGAACCCTGGACCCAGTGATTGGTAGCCCAGCATGCTACCACCAGATCAACACTCCAGCCCCCCCCCCTACTAAAAGAGTAGGAAAAGTAGGAGCAGTAGAAGGCCTGCTGACATGAATAGTTTCTACATATATGTCAGATACAGCCAAGTTACTTCATTCTGGAATATCACCAGATACAGCCAAGTTACTTCATTCTGGAATATCACCGATGTTCTTCACTGCAAATTCTTGTCAAGATCTGAACTCATGAAAGTCTCCATAAAAATGTCATAAGTTGGCATTATAATAAGGCTCAGCAATTCAGTTTTGCACGTTGTAATGAATCTCATCATGAGATACCAACAAAATGATGCGGAGAGCGAGTCCTGCCACAAGCCTGCACTTCCGAACTCACGGTCTTCAGGTACCTCAACCAATGAGCAAGCTCCAAGGTTAAGATCGGGAGTAGACAGTCAATTGACTATACACAGCTGAGAGAAATAAAAATTTGAAAACTAAACCAAACTTTCCATTAAGTCTCGACTAAGTCAACCTGGGATTTATAAATCAGCAACCTCATGGGTTTCAATGAAGCATAAGACCTTCGTACAGGAAAAAAAACTCATCTGATAGCTTGTGCCTTTACCATTTGGCATCACCGGCAAGTTTAAATTTTCACCTGTGAGTTATTGCGTCAGACTACCAAGCTTGCGATTATTTAACCAGAACCATATACACATGGGCAGATAATCTTTAATATCCGGAAAAAAAAAACGTGTCAAACCAAAATTAAGTATGAAATGTATTGAACTCTAAAAGACTAAATGGGTAAATAGAGTGTAATTAAGGACAAAAGACAATAAATTCACTTTTCTCCTTCCAGTAATAATTTCAACATAAATATATATATTTATGTATGTTTCTTAAACAACTTTTCAAAAATAGGCTTTAAATACTTGTAATTAATTTAGAAGTCTTCTATAAAATTACTGTCAATATTGCTATCTTATGCTAATAATAAACCAAATTTCAGAGTGAGTAAGACTGAGGTAATAAACAGTTTAAACCAAAAGTTAGTGATATGATATGATAAGGGATATAAATAATAACGAAAAATGAAGTAAGTTAAGCACAGGCCCAAGCCTATTAGAGTATTTTTCTCTATTTGTCACAATTAAGTTTGTTCAAAAGTAGCAACCTCTGACTGAAACTGCTCAGGGCTATTCCATTTAAAAACCTGGGAGGGGGGTGGTCAGGTTGATATATTTTTCGTAAGATGGATGTAGGGAGCGGCGGATATTCGCTTCAGATGTATGGTGGGATGCAAAAGAAATCGCTTTAGATGTACGGGGGTGCATTATCGCTCCATGAAGGCTTACGCATTGTAATAACAAAATTTTTATTTGATGCATGTGGGGTGGGTAAAAAATTAGCATTTAATGCATGGGGGGGGATCGAAAATAATTCACTTTAGATGCATGAAGGGGGTCAAAAATGTAACCTGACCACCCCACCCCCAGGTTTTTAAATGGAATAGCCCTCACTTCTATTATGTATTTAGGCTTGAGTCTATGAGTTAAGTGATTCAGTATGCCCTGCCAAAAGATTATCCAAAATTAATATATATTGATTTTTTTTTTTTGATTTGATTTATTTATTCAAAATAACAACATATGAACAATACAAAAACAATAGGAGTTTAAGTAAAAAATTACAACGTAACTCCCACTAACTAGCAGAATTAAACATTTTCAAATTACTTATAAAATTCTTGATTGACACTGAATTAATAGTTCTTTCATCTAAATTATTCCATTTATTTACAATTCGATTGCTCCAAAAATATTTTCTTTTATCAGTACGGCTATAAAACACATACAGCTGTTTATTATGACCTCTACTTCTATGTACAAATTTATAAACTTCTTCCTTATCATTTATATTGAGATTTGTATGACAATTAATAACTTTGTAAAACAATATTAAATCAGAATTTTTTCTTCGAATTTCCAATGAATCTAAGTTCAAAAATTGTAATCTTTCTTCATACGAAACATTTTCATAGTTCAATATACGTCGGGTGAAATACCTTTGCACACGTTCTACTTTGTCTTTATTACATTGTAATATTGGTGACCAAGCCTGACTAGAATATTCTAAAAGTGGTCTGACATAACATATATACATTTTGAGATAAAACTTGTAATTGTGATTCTTAAAAATTGAAAAAAGTTTATGAAGAACAAAATACGCTTTCCTAGTAATGTTTATACAATGGAGTGTAAATTTTAAATTTGACTGGATAGTAACTCTAATATCATTAACACAGTTGACAGTTTCAATAATTTCATTATTCAATAAAAAATTAAAGTTCACTTTGTTAATACCAATAGTCAATACTTTCGTTTTGTCTGGATTTAAATCCATCTGCCAAATGTCGGCCCATTTAGCAACATTATCTAAATCTTCTTGTAATAATATGCAATCATTTACATTCTGAATAGACTTATACAGTTTTGTATCATCAGCATACATATATATAAACACAATGACAGCAGGATCTTATCCAAACTACCTTGTAATATGAATAAGTATTTTAGATATTTAAATAATTACGCATTGTCAATTGTTCAATTATCAAATTTAAAATATTTTGCTCACTGTCACACAATCACACTTATATAACACATTAGAAGGACATGAGTGCCTATTGAGTCATTTAATGTTAAGCATTTTTTCTCTCTAGCGAGACCATGGTAGCTTGGTCTCAGAATGGTGTCTGATGATTCATTGATGAAAAAATAGTCAAAGGTAGCCTTCCATTTGCGAGTATTTCGATGAGAAGGCCAAATGTGTGAATTGTGGTTGTATTCTGCCTGCACCTGCAAAGGATACAATGACAATTTCATTAATCCAGTCAGCAGTTTTGACTTTACATAGATTAACACATTTTTTAAAGCTACTACGTCCGCTGCTGCTTCTGAGTAATATTCTAATATTTATTCAAAACAATGTATTTAAAAGTGACACCAACTAATTTCATTACTCCAGGAGAGTCCTCCAATCATTGCTCTACACAGGTGCCAAAGAATTTCATGATTAGGACTGGTATCTAAATTTCTCTAATCTTATTGCACATTTTTAATGTAAGAATATAATATATAGCCAAGACAGTGAAACACCCAACTTCCGGTAATCTGACCAATAAGAGAGCCGTATTTTTGACACATTAAACAGCTTCATGTATTGCAACAGCCCAAACGAAACCAACAGATATTCATAGTGCTGTGTAAAGAAATCATGGTCTTAAACTCTTTTGATGGCATAAAAAATAAAAAAATAATTTGTTCACTTTTTGTGAAGAAGGGGTGGATGGATGGATGATTTGGGGCTTTATGTCCTGTATTTATGCAGTTTGTAGCCTAATTAGGACAGGAGAAAAACACGGCAATGATTGAAACGGCCGGGATGATTGAAACGGCCGTCAGACAACGGCTGAGGTGACCCGGCAAGAGCTGGATTTGAACCCTGGACCCAGCGACTGACAGCCAAGCACATTACCAGTAAATAAGGCTACCTGTTAAGAAGGGGCGGACTGACCTATGGCTATGTGGCAATGGGGGAGGTTCCCCATGGCCCAACCACTCATTGGGCCCTGTAGCCTATAAGACAATGTTCACATTTATGCCATGTACAGTTAAATAATTTCATAACACCTTTGAGTGGTGGCCTATTGACTTACTTTGCCACCTGGCCCAATGTGGCCCAGTCTGACCCTGGTTCCTCCTCTATATCTTGTTGCTATGGCGCTTTTTTCCCAATCAGGACTTCAAAATGTGTTGCAGCATGCTGAATAACACTCAGCTGGGCCCGGATGATTCTGTTGAGAACTTTCTTTTTCTCACACTTTGAGTCCAACTTTTGCTTTTCCATCTTAGCTGTTTGCATCTTCCTTTAAATTTCGGCATCTCAGCACCTGTGGAACACAAAAAAATCAAAGTACTTCAATTGTCATGGAGTTTGGCCCCTTGGACCTGACTTTGTGGGGCGACCATATAATAACCAGGGGGGCCTGGAGTTTTCCTTTGGGGGAAATAATTTACTTCAGGATAACAGTGACAGTATTTAATTATTTACTTCAGGTGCGTCACGCCCCAAATATTCCTCTTTAAATCAAGCAACACTTTTTTAAGAATATAACTAAGCCAAACAAATTATTTCAAGACTGCCCAAAAAGAATTATTTTTAAATAAACTGAGCAAGAAATTATTTATTAAAATAAAACTCCAAGGTCCCCCCCCCCTGCTAGCCCTAGCCCTGGACCCCGCATGGGTCCCAGGGCTATACTAGCCCTAGGTATGATCCTGCTCACTCACAGGGTCATTCAGGGCTACCCCCCCCCTCCCCCACTCGAGATTCAATGGTGACTCCCGTATGTTGTGTTGGAATACCCTGGAATTGCCCATGGCCCGGGAAAATTTTAAAATTTTAGGGAGGGGGCTCAGAGTGACTGCTACTATTGCTTTGTCCCCCTCCACCTCCCCCCCCCAAGTTGTGCAGCCCTGGGCATCCACACCTGACAGTGTGCACCTTGGGATGGCAAGGCTGTTTTCAGCGGTACCCGGTCAATCCGCCCTGCGACTAGCCGCCTCGCCAGTACCCGCCTCAGGAAAACTCGCCCTAGCCCCAGCCCGCCCCAAGGCCGCCTGTCAGGCAAATCTCCAGCCGCGGCCCCCGTCTAATTGCTGCTCAAGTTCCCTTCTCTCTCTGCCCCCCTGCTCACCCTGATTGCCAGGTGAAACTTGATTAGCAATGATTGCCATCCACGATATAATTCCAGTGAACAGGAAAAAATATTATTATTATATGCTATTCTCAAACTCAAATGAAGAAGAGTTCAATAGGGTAAGGTTCTTTAATTGAGTCGGACACTTAGATTGTGTACATTTTAAAGAAGTGATATCTTGCTTGGACTTTGGGTTATTGATTGTCAACAAGGATCTCAAATTAATCGTTTTTGCTATATCTAACAGAAAATTGACAATTTTCACAACACAAGAACTATAGGCCTTATAATTAGTAGTTAAATTTCTGAAATAAAAAATGACATAGGGTATCTTTGAGTCGGATAGCTGTGTTGTAAAAACATGACATCAAATAGGGCCTATAGGCCTTACTTCGTTTAATTGGTTATAGGCCCTATTTATAGCAGATTTATCTATTGTTGTCCTTAAGGTGTGAACGCATTGGCAGTGGGCTTATTCCACTGATACCATTGTTTAATTGCCAATCATTACATAATTAAAGAAAACGTGTCAATTTGACATTTACAGGCCCGCTTTCATTAGTAATATTTATTTCTTAATTAAAAAACGAAACAAAAGAAAAAAGTGATATTTCTATTTCATGGATCTTTTTGGATTTCACAAATTACGTAACATGATTTGATAGAAAACATTTTTCTTGTTGATTTTCATTGATGTGATCTTCAGCAAAATTCTTTTTTTCAATATTGGACTAAAACTATCAAGAAAAATCTCTCAATTTTAGGTCTGGTAATATTACTTTAATAGAAGCTTTACCCACTGGCTTCAAGACTGGAAATTAAATGAGCAACATTTCAGACCACATTTAGAGGAGCTTCTGAGAAAATTGTAATAAAAATTAAATCCATAGATTGATGGACAGATAGGAAATAGTTAGACAGAAATAGATAGATAGAAATAGACAGAAATAGGCCTAGATAGAAATAGATAGATAGATAGCTAAATAGATAGATCGATAGATCTATAGATAAATTGACAGATTAATAGATTGATTGACAGATTAATAGATCTATAGATAGATCACAGGCATTTCAATCATTTTCCAACACAGCTCTATGGCCTGCATGATACTGGCCTCCTTAAACAGTACAAGGTGTATCTGTACCACTGGTAGTGGTCTAGTGCAGAACTATAGTGAACAATTGTGATGCCTGTGAGATATATAGATAGATAGATAGATAGATAGATAGATAGATAGATAGATAGATAGATAGATAGATAGATAGATAGGTGGAATAGATGATGATTGACTGATTGATTCGTTGATTGATTTGTTGATTGATTGATTGATCATTCATGGATTCTTTCTTGACAGTAACTGTTACAAAATGCGGTTTGATATGAGCAAATGTGGGCTAGGTCAATCACTGCCCATGCAAGTTTAATTGAGTTCTTTAAATTGTTTGTACAAAAATGATTAGATATTGGCCATACATGAATAGTTTTCTACCATACGTCACGTAGGGCTATAGAGAATTTTTTAATTGATAGACTTCATGAATTTAGCTCTCCTGCCTGATTCATGATTAGGTATGCCCTCTGATGTTTAGCCTGGCTCGTGGTGAATCACTATATATAGGCCTAGGCCTATAAATAGGGGCGGGTAGGAGGCAGGGTGGGTAGTACTGGGGCGAGTTATTGCTGAGGCGGGTTTTGCCGAGGCGGGGAGTGGCCGGGCGAGTAGCCCTGAGGCGGGTTCACTGGAAACCTTTTCAGCTGTTCAGTACACTTCAAATATAGCAGATACAAGCTTGTTACTAGGCAAAATGGCAAATAGGAGCCTAAATAATATATTGCACTAAATATATTAAGTGTCAGTGAAGTATTTCAGGAGCTACAGGCGTGTAAAGTCCATCAATCAGAGTGCAAAAATGCAGCTGTCACTATCAAAACACATGCTCAACTAACTGTATTAGACCAAAATATGCATGGGATCCTCGTTTTACAGACTTAATACACTAACAACTGTCATCTACAAACTTTCTGCATGTGCTATGATGTTTATTTTGTCATATACATACCCTTAACAAGTAATATGAAGCCTGGATCCCCCATAATCAACAAATTCATGCAGCCACTGGTGGTTGTGTCACAATCCAAAGAGCAATATGGCGGCCGCTTGTTTCCGCCAGTTCGCCGCTAGGGGCGCCTCTATGGATCTCTGTGGTTTTAGGGCTTACAGTGTTACAATAACTTTTATTTTTATTTCATATCCGATGTATAAAGGCAGTTATGTAACTGTTTCAAAAAATTAGGAAGACAGATAAATGTAGAATAATAGAGAGATAAAATAAACAGTAGATAAAATGTAGATAGATAGATAGATAGATAGATGGATAGATGGATAGATGGATAGGTAGATAGATAGATAGATAGACAGATAGATAGATAAATAGATAAGTAGAAATATTAAGAAGATAGATAGGCCTAATATTGATAGATTGATCAATAATCATCTCAATGGTAAAATGTAGACAATACTGAAGGCTGCCAAATTTAAGTCTAAGGTTAGATTGTTGACATTACATAGTAGCATAATAGTAATAAAAACAATAACATGATTTGCAAGTGTAGATTAATTGCTTACTGTTACATAATCATCAGTTTATAAATAATCATTATGTAACTTTAATTTTGTTGTGTTTTCTTGCTGTCTGTTTTGAAATTAAATGAATCACTTGTTAATAATTTAATTTAGCTTGTCAAGGCTAATAATTAACTAGTCCACAAGAATTATAGTTACAGGGAATATAACTGGAGAAAATTGAATTTTTAAGACACTTTTGAAGACGAATATGTTATTTTTATTTATTTACGAAACTAAATCATTGATAAGAAGCTGGGCCCACTTGACTTAATTTCCAACTGTGGACTGTTGATGTTGAGACCATCACTGTTGAGTCCTCTCCTGTGCTCTATTTCGCTTCGCGAAACGCGAATATAATTAATCAGAATTGACAAATTCATTGACTGTTTCATCTGAATTAATATACATATACTTTCATGGACATCAGCTCACACATGTGATACAAATAAAGGATGGAAACCAAACAAGTTGAACGTTTGATAGTCTTTTTCAGTGCAACTTTGTAGCTCACTATACATGTACTGTGACTACGTCAGATTCTGGGGAAATAAATCACAGGCCGCTGGGTAGAGAAACAGAGCCAACATGATGCTCAACAGTCTGAAGGAAATTTCCTGAATGTGGAATTATTCATCAATCCAGTGCCATTGAATCTGCTCTTGCCAAAATGAAGTATTTTTTCGAAAAAGGCAGATTTCACAATCTGACAAACTGTACAAGAGTATTTCCCTATTCTTTGCACCAAAGCAGCTGCTGAGTAAGTAAGTCATTTCTTAACATGCTTTTAGAAGTAATAATAATAATAATAATAATATTAAGTACTTATATAGCGCCAATTCCAGTAAACTGCTCACTGGCGCTTGGTTAGATTAGCTGGTATCACCGTAGAATTGTGCAAAAAGATATGTTTTCAGTCGTTTCTTGAAGTTATCAAGTGTCTTTGATCTTCGCACATTTTCAGATAAGCCATTCCACAGTATCGGTGAAGAATAGGAAAAGGCTCTATCCTCAAACTTGTTTTGATTTTGTGCGGCAGGTACCTTTAACAGCATTTTTCCATTGCTGCGGAGGCTCAGGTCATTTTCAGGTTTATGTTGAATGAGATTTTTGAGGTACTGAGGAGCTTGATTATTCACTGCTTTCCACGTAGTTGTCATAAGTTTGAATTGGATCCTTGCAGGGATTGGAAGCCAGTGTAACTCTTTCCTGTAATGACTGACTTTATCTTGTTTTTTCAGACCTTCAATCAGTCGTACAGCTGAGTTTTGCGCCACCTGGAGTTTATTTATCACTTGTTTTGATGAACCATAGAGCAATCCGTTGCCATAGTCTAAATGAGGAGTGACTAATGCATTGACAGCTGTTTTGATTGACTCTTTGTTCAGTGACTTACGCAGTTTTGAGATGTTTCGAAGGTTAAGATAAGCATTTTGACACATTTTGTTCACTTGCTTATGCATTCAGATGTGTTTATCGAAGAATACACCTGAATTTCTGGCATGATCTGCTGCCTTGATGTCAACATTGTCGACACTGATTGATGACATGTGAAGTTTCTTCAGTTGAAATGGCGAGCCAATGAGAAGTAACTCTGTCTTGTCACCATTGTTACAGAGTTTGTTTTTGTGAAGAAAAGTGCGTATTTCTGTGATGCATTTTTCCATTTTTTCCCTTGCATTTTCCTCTTCAAGAAAAGTTGGCTTGAAGGAAAGGATGAGTTGTTCATCATCGGCATATTTTTGATCATCAACCTCATTTTCTTCAGCCACCTGACTTATTGGAGCAATATATGAATTAAATAAGATAGGACCAAGTTTTGATTATTGAGGGATGCCATATTTTAGTGGCAGTTTGTTTGATTCTGTGTCATTTATGAGTACAGATTGAGATCTATTGGTGATGTATGATTTGAACCAACCTAAAGCAGAGCCATCAATACCATACTTGTCTCTCAACCTTTTCAAAAGGATGTCATGATCAATTGTGTCAAATGCTGCCGATAAGTCTAAAAGTACCAGCATCGTGACTTCTCCTCGGCTCATGTTCATCATGACATCATTGTGAATTTTTGTCAATAGAGTTTCTGTACTGAAATGCTGCTTGTATGCTGACTGTTTTTCATCTTCCAGTTTTACAAGTGCAAGGTGATCAGTGTATTGTTTGATGACAGCACCCTCTATGACTTTACTCAGGAAGGACAAATTTGAAACAGGTCTGTAATTCTTCTTAAGGAGATCAAGGCCATTTTTCTTAAGAAGCGGTTTTACTAGAGCATGTTTCAGTTCATTAGGCATTTTCCCTTCTCTGAGTGATGTATTGACTATTTTAGCTATAATAGGGAGGAATTCATCAATGCATTCCAACAATAACCATGTAGGTATCGGGTCAAGGTTACAGTGCTTCACAGGCATATCAGTGATGATTTTCTTAATTTCCATCTCTGAGAGTTGTTTGAATTGACTTAGTTTCAGACCTGAATAGGTCACATCATCACTTTCCGTGCTTGCGCCATTGGTGTCTAATCTCGATCTAATTGTTTTGATTGTATCATCGAAGAAATTGTTGAAATCATTCGCTAGATCTGCTTCATTTGTGTGATATGGCAGAGTTAGTTCTTGTTTTCTGTTAAGGCTAGAATTGAGGATCTTAAACATAGCCTTTGAGTTACCCTTTGTTTTTTCAATCTTAGTCTTCAGATCATCTGTTTTTAGTTGATTGAGTTTCTCATTTAGCTCATTACGTTTCTCCTTAAATATCTCCCAGTTAGCCAGTAGCCCAGTACGTCTCCATTTTCTTTCTGCCTTTCTTTTACTGGTCTTTAGATGCTTTATATCAGCATTTGTGAAAGGTGTCGGTTCCCGAAATGTTACTTCTTTGATCTTTAAAGGTGCATGTTTGTCAAGCACCTTTTGGGATGAGTTGTACAGTGACACTAGATTGCTTAGGTCATTAGTCATTCGTTGTTGTGGACAATTCTGGTCAAAATGCAAGCGAATATCTTTCTTGAATTTTGATACATTAATGTCATGAGTTTTTCGGAATGCTACTTTCTTCTTTGGATTTTTTCCTTTTGCCATTTCTATATTGAAAAGGATGCAATTGTGATCGGACAGCAGGTCACCAACCACACAATCTTTAAGACTAGAATTTTTTCGGGTTATGACTAGGTCAAGAGTGTTCCCGCTTTTGTGAGTTGGAGATGCAACGCGTTGTTCAAGGTTAAACATTTCTAAGATATTTCCAAATTGGATTGCTCTGCTATCCTCCTGCTTGTTCATGTGAAAGTTGAAGTCACCTGTTATGATGAGTTCATTGTGACATGTTTGATAACTTGCGACAAAATTTGTGAATTCTTTGTAGAATTCAGTTAAGCTGTACTTATTTTGGTTAGATGGTTCAGGGCGATACACAAGAAGGATTGTAAGAATTTTTCCACTCAATTTCACTTGGACTTCCATATGCTCAAAAGTCCTTGTCTTTACACTTTCTATTTTAACTGCACAAAGACCGGATTTGACAATGCAGCCAACTCCACCCCCTTGTCTACCTTCTCTGGGTGAGCTAAGGAAGTAGCATTGTCCATTTCTTTCAAGTTCTCCAATTTCAACTTTATCATCCTCTTTCAGCCATGTCTCAGTGAAAAGAAAGATATCCAAGTTAAATTCATTCCTGAAGTCATTTACAGATTGAGTTTTTTGTCTAAGACTTTGAGCATTCCACACACAAGCTCTTAAGATATTGTTTGAAGTGCTGTGAGGATGGTTGTCTGAGGAGCTGGGATGTGTAACAGAATTAGATAGGATGTCAAATCGGTTCGTAATTTTTACTGAGTTACTGTTACCAGAGTTATTTCTATTCTGAAACCTTGCCAGCGAGTGTGTCTTAGTTGATTCTTTTAATCCAATACGCAAGACATCAGAGTACAGCCTTGCTTTTTTTGTCATGGTGATGCAACTACAATGCTTCAGAAATCCAGGTGAAACCCTGATTGCAATGATACTCCACAGGTGCTTTGTGAAAGTATCTGAGTGACTGGTTGCTATGATGCCTCACAGGTGCTTTGTGAAAGTATCTTGAGTAACTGGTTGCTATGATACCTCACAGGTGCTTTGTGAAGGTATCGGAGTGACTGATTGCTATGACACTCCACAGGTTCTTTTTGAAAGTAACTTGAGTAACTGGTTGCTATGATGCCTCACAGGTGCTTTGTGAAGGTATCAGAGTTACTGGTTACTATGATACTCCACAGGTGCTTTGTGAAAGTATCTGAGCGACTGGTAGCTGTAATACCTCACAGGTGCTTTGTGAAGGTATTGGAGTGACCGGTTGCTATGATACCTCACAGTTTCGTTGTGAGAGTATCTGAGTAACAGGTTGCTATGATATCTCACAGGTTCGTTGTGAAGGTATCTGAGTGACTGGTTGCTGTAATACCTCACAGGTGCTTTGTGAAGGTATTAGAGCGACTGGTTGCTATGATACTTCACAAGTTCGTTGTGAAAGTACCTGAGTGACTGGTTGCTACAATACCTCACAGTTTCGTTGTGAAGGTACCTGAGTGACTGGTTGCTATAATACCTCACAGGTGCTTTGTGAAGGTACTGCGTGACTGGTTGCTGTAATACCTCACAGGTGCTTTGCGAAGGTATTAGAGTGACGTGTTGCTATGATACTTCACAGGTTCGTTGTGAAAGTACCCGAGTGACTGGTTCTATGATACCTCACAGTTTCGTTGTGAAGGTACCTGAGTGACTGGTTGCTATAATACCTCACAGGTGCTTTGTGAAGGTATTGAGTGACTGGTTGCTGAGGGTTTGCTGCAGAACACTGTTATGTTCTTCACTGTAGTCTGTAATATTCTGAAAAATAGTAAATAAGATTTAAGGTAATTGGTTCAAATTGGTAGCAGAGACTGTTTAAGGGTGACCAGGTTGGCTGTTGAGTTGAGGTTATGTTGTCATGCAGCTTATGTTTCTTGGAAATCTGGAAAATAGTTAGAGTTCCTGGTAGTGTCTTGAATTGTTTAATAGTGAAAAACCCCGTTATTTAATGCTGACTGGTGATGTGGCAAGTATCTGTTAGAAGTTGTGAGTACTGAAGATAGATTAAAGTGATAATTAGATGCAAAACAGATGCAAAAACGATCGTAAAATGGGCGAAAATTGAAGGAAAAACGAATGTGGATTGGAGCAAATAGCGATGTTGAAATGTAGAGTCAGATAAACAGCAAAAATCTGGACTAAAATCACTTGAAAATAGCACAAATGTGATGAAAAACGTTTAAGCGGCACTTTACCGACAATCACACAAAAATTCAGCAGTTAAATATACCCAAAACTTGTTAAAAAGAAGAAAATATCCACTGCTAATTTCACTCTTGTGTTTACAGTCTGGAGCGCCACCTAATAAATCTAAAATATATGGAAAATTATTGACCAAAATTATTTTATAAAAGCAATTGCATGAATTATGGGGCCTTGTCATTGTCAGCTCAATCTGGCTTTCCCCAAGATTGCACTTTTCTGCTCTTTATCGTGGAATTTAATCATTCCAGGTTGATAATTAATCTTGTCCAGCAAAGGATGTGCAAATTGATTGAAAACATGATCCTTTTAGTAAATTGATATCGTAAAAATCAGAGAGGAACTTATGACATGAAATTCTGGGAATGAAATGCCAGATTTTGATGATTAAATTCAACAAAAATTGAAATCTTCTGGAGAACCAAATAAAGCAGACAATGGCAAGGGCCACAAATCTCCAATGCAATCTGCAGCATGTTTCTAAACTGAACAGCAAAAGAAAGTTGTCAAAACTTTGGGGGAGTACTGTGACCTACCTAACTGTAGGAAAAAAACCAAAAATGCATTTGTATGGTTCAGTAATCTTCAATGAACAATTGTAACACATCAAAGATCTGCTTTCTGTAGAATTAAAGCAGAGACAAACAAAATTAGATGATGAGGTGGAAAAGTGAAAATCACAAAAAAAACTTGAGCATCAAAAAGACAACAATAAAGGACAATAACAGAGCACAAAATGACAAAAGTCAGTGAAATTCAGTCCTTAATAACGAGTGTGACCTCCCTCAGCCTGGACACTGGCCGGCACCTCCTGCGCATACTCTGTTTTTCATTTCAGAACTGAAACGTCATTCCGAAAATTTCCCACAGGGTCAGGGGGTGCTGTAGTCTGGGACTCCAATTTTCTGGTAAAAATGTTATCAGCCAAGAAATAGGGGTAGAAAACAAGTGTTACTTTCCTGGAAGTAACAATGTGATACTTCCAATGCTGTTTTAACCCAAAACATTTAATAAACCCAATTGAGAAATGAGAACAGAGACCTCACAAGAGCAATAGTCAAGATTAACTTGAAAACAGATAAATGACAATAACCTAAAATATAAGGGAAAATCGTCAACTTCTACAATGACAGTCTAAAGCATACGGTATTCACACCATTGGTAGCAATAAAGGCAGTGATTCTGTTTTCAAGTAAATCTTTATAAAATGTTGAGGGTTAAAACAGCATAACAATTTCCACTTTAATACTTCCAGAAAAGTGGCACTTGCTTTCTGCCCATTTACAAAATTGATGGAACCATTGGTGTCCCAGACCGCAGCACCCCCTGTGGGAAATTTTCAGAATGACTCTTCAATTCTGAAATGAAAAAGCTTTACTTGGAACTATCGACCTGGAACTTTTTTCCTGGAATACCTGTTTGTCCATCTCTGGACCATACCATGCTTTGATACATTTCGTTTTTTTTAATCTTAAAATTGCATACAAGTCATGTCAATGTAATTTTAAGAATATGGCCTTCATCGCCACAAAAAATTGTCTTTAAACAGTGAATTTTTGCCTTGAAAAGAACTGTGGTAATTCTTGGACAGCATAATTGTATTGTCTGAAAATTTTAATTCAAAAGCTCAATTCTAAGGGTTCCAACCATAATGATTTTGTCTGCTACATCTTCAATTCTGCAAAACTCAAGTTTTCAAGTTGTCCTGTAAAGTTGAAAAATAGAGTTGATGCGCAAATGTTTCGCTTTTTATGATCTGTTTGGGCATTGTTTAAAATGGTGCCATTATTTTTGGCGTAACTTGTTGGTAATGCCATATTTTATTGAAACAACTGAAATGGGATAAACAAATCTAACGGTATACAGGAAATGGTCATAGCTGAAAGATTTTTGGCAATAAGATGCCAGTTGATCGTAGTAACAATACCATATAATTTGTTTTGTAAAAAAAAATTTTTTTTGCAAAATTATGAGAAAAATTGAGTGACAACTTTCTTTTGCTGCATGTTGAGTTTATTTTGTCAGCTGACTGAGCAGCATGTCCTACGCTACTTGAATGGGACATTACATGGCAAGATTGGCTTACCTACAACATTCCTGACTGTACCATTCCTGATCTATTTGGCTCGCGTCTACCATGTGACAGTGTGACTGTATGCTTATTGCATTGTGGCATGTATCTTATATCCTGAGGTATTCAGTTCATTAATAAAAGCATTGTCCAATGAACCTACTTCTGAGCAGTGAAACCTGATTGATGAAAGTTCTGTATTGAAGCAATTCTCTTGAAAAACATACCGTAAGAGCAATTTGCTGCAGGTTTTTGAAAATTAATTTCTTCGCGTCTATCAGAGTCTGTCTGTATTGTAATCAAAGCCAAATACTTTCTTTGCAGCACAGTATTTCCAGCTTGCATGCCTTGGAAGTGGTTCAGACTCACTACCAAGAGCCGTGTTCTAGAATACAAAAAGCATATCACCTCTGTACATATTGTACATATTTTATAAAAATTATATATATATATCTATTCACAAAATTCTGTTTTATTTAAAACTTTTAATTATATGAGTGAAGCGAACGGCTGCCGAAGGCAGCCGTGAGCGTAGCTCACTTGAGCGCAACAGCAGGCTCATTTTGACACCTGCTAGTGACCCAGCAGAGAACGACCGTCCACAATTTGGCAGGTCTAAAAATCGAATTGTGGAGTTAATCCCTGATCAAACGCCGAGTTTCGGACAATATGTTGAAAAAAGTTACCTTTATCATCCTCAGCAGAATCTAAATATTAAATTTGGCCGCATCCTATCCTTCGCCACTGTTATTCCGTATCACAAACTTGATAAATAAACATTTCCGAGAAAAAAATCTGTCATTCGCGATCTATTTGGACAGGTGGCGTGGGGGTGGCAAAAGGCACCAGAGAGTGGCACTGCAGTCTGCAGTTGACCTAGATTGGAGCTCTCCAGTGCAGGGGGAAAGAAGAGAGTGCTAATTAGGTCAGTGGCCGAGCAACAGGCAGCTGAAAGACTCATAAGTCGAAAGTTAAACCTTGTTGGAGCACAAATGCACAACTCACAATAACTGCAGTTTGCGGTGATGTCAGGTGAGTAAAAATAATATCAGGATACCACGTGGGTATTGACCTGAACAAATATTTCTAAATCCTTGAGTAGGCCCAATGTGCATGCAGTCTTTGACTTTGAGCTTGTCAATGACAATGTGGTCAGGTTATTGATGAGTCTGGACAACTTTCTTGATCATGTTGATTGACACATAACTTGTACTCTAGACATTAGGGGAGACCATTTAATGTCCAAGGGGGAGGGGGCTTTGAGTTTTTTTGTAAATAAATAATTTCTTGACCGGTTTTAATTAAATAAATTATTTTTGGGCAGTCTTGAAATAAGTAATTTCTGCCAGGGGTATTTCTTTTGAAAGGCATTGCTTGATTTAGGAATGAATATTCGGGGACTTTGCATGCTTGAAATTATAGGCGTAGGAGGCAGGGGGGTGGGGGGCTGCACGCCCCAAAAAAATTTGGTTAGTCGATTTTTCATGCAGTTTCGAGCAGAAATTTTGGGAGTTTTTATTTTTTTGGGGCAATTTGGGCAATATTTTTGGTTTACAACCAGTAGCGTTAACACAACAATCAGCCTGAATGAGGTCAGGGAAAACGTCTGGTGGAGCAAGGGAATTTGCTCGCCAAATTTCAGTGGGTTCCCCGAAAAGTGGGTCTACCGTTTCTGTACATCAAATGGTTATTAAATTTTAGTTTAAACTTATCAATGGATGTTCTGGAATGGGTCACAGTAATTAGTTGAAGCCCTGCTGTGACTGCTGTCCCGCTTCTTTCTCCAAATATGTCTGGTCCTAAATTAATTTAGTTATAATTTCAAATATCCGGGAATAAAAGTGAATGCATAATTGTGAATTAAATTTCTTTCTTCTGTTTCAGGATAAGGTTTGCTGCTGAAAATGTCCTAGAATATTAAACCTTCAATGAACATCTGAAATACTGGAGAACAGCAGACAGCCGGGCACTGTTACCTTCCAATTTTCTACATGGGACAACATAGATTTGGTCTGACATTCAGGACACCGACTGATGACACTGTAAGACAGGCACAGAGGTCTTCACAGATTTATGATTAAGAGATGACAGTGTTTTCTCAAATTGGTAACAGTAATCTGCTCAATTCCATATATTTTGTTCCATACATTATAAGAAAATTTAATTCTGCACTTTTGCAATAATCTTTATTGGCACTGAAGAACTCAAATTTGTGTTATCTTCAATTGTAAAAGCCTCTTGCATTAAAAGTGCTTCAAGTAAAGATTGGAAACAACATGTAATGCTATGTTGACCATAATTGTTATGTCAATTCATTTTTTTATTTTTCAGGTCCAGCTAATGTGGATGCAATGACTGAGACAATACTGGCTGGTGTCAATCCCCTGAAAATTAATTGTGCATCGAAGCATTATTAGGGGGAACGGGGGCACATTGGGACGCGGCACTATGGGACGGTGGGGTTTTCTTGGATCCTGGCAAGGTATAGCATATGGTAGTGCCATCATATCTTGTAATTTCACGTCCTGATGTTTCCACGGTTTTATAGACAAATTACAGCCACATGCAGAAGTATGGCGAGCAAAAGTTTGTTTTCCTACCACTAAAGTAAATATGGAAGGGTTCAATTCAAACCATTCTGTGGACAAACCATGAACAATGAGGCTTTCTCAGTGCTTGTATGAATTTTACATATAGTAACGAACAGTTATGAAATGCTATCGTGATAAACACATTCACTGGTGTCCGAGAAATTAGCACATTGGGACGCCCTTAATATGGCAGAATTTAAGTGTCCAAGGCAACTGAATGACCTGGGACAGCACACAACAGGTATTCAGGCCACAGGGAATAGAGGCATAGTGGATTACCATGCTCTGTGAACAAATTTGTCGCAAAGCACTGTGTGTTACTTACATAGATGTCCGCACCCAGGACAGTTTATGTTAAATGTTTAAAACTGTTTAAAGTTATGAACTATTGGCACTACAAAGTGTTAATGCACTGTATATTATCTTATGCACTACTTATATGTGATATCTATTGCACGTGGAGTGTTAAAATGATTTTTTAATTGATGTCCCAATGTGCCCCCGCTGTTTTAGCCGGGGCACATTGGGACAGTCATTTTTACGACTCTCTGGCTGCAAAAGGGTAGGTGCAGTCTAGTTTATTATGCCTTGCATTTAAGCTCAATAGTATTGGTGATATTCATGCAAACTTCGAAGTTCTTCAGTGCTTTCAGCATTGAGCAAAATTAGTAGACGTTAAAAGCGTCCCAATGTGGCCCCGTTCCCCCTACTATTATTTCATTTGCTTATTTTCCAAAACTAAAATGTGATATATATATATATATAACCTGCAAAATTGTTAGAAATCACACCAAGGATATTAGCACTTGTAATATGAGAATATGAGATGGGTTTAATTTTTAGTAACAGGCCTACATTTTGAAAAATCTTTTTAATAACTTTTGTTTTAGGACTTTGAAATTGCTCTTTTCATTAAAATGAAGCAGATTTGTAATTACAAAGATAATTATGCAGGCTTAAATTGTTTGATAAAGATATGTTTCTTTCAATGAAAAAGGCATGTTTATTTCCCAATTTTGTCAAAATTTCTATCATAAAGGTCACTGAAGCTTTTGTCTTAAATAAGCACCAGTAAATCTGTAAGCTAGATCTAAAATAGCATGGTTGCCTGATATCGCCGACATCATTGGTATGCACCTAATATTCCCAATAATATAAAAGACTAATTTAGTGAGAAACTACTTTTTTACAACCTTTTTCATATCACAATGTATAAAAGATGACCCCATTCTATGTATAAATCTTCCTTGGCAAACAAAAACATTGAAAAAGTTTCAACCCTGCTTTTCATGACACTGATTCAAAGACCATCTTGATCTAACTCGCTTTATTCATCTTTCATAAATGCAGACAGAGTGCATAGTGATGTGCGGTTAGCTGAAACAAAAGAAAACCAAGTCTCATCTATGTTGTCCAGACAATGTAACAAATTAACTAATCTAAGTCATTTTTATGAACATACATTAAATTATGAATTCAAACTACTATCATGTAAAGCAATAATGCAAACAATGATAGAAAACATGACAATAATTCATCAGAATAATGATACAATACTTCATCCTAATAACAGCACACATGAAATAATTCTTCCCAATTTATACTTCAAATTACTAGATATAATATTAAATATTTAGAACAAGAAATTGAATGAAACTCACAATTGTTTGAATGGTCTCAGTGCATGAAGAAAATGTTGCTCTTTCAGAATCTCAAGAATGAATGAATTCAGTTTATTGAGGAAACAGCAGGAAACCAACTGTCACATTAACACAAATAACTGTGAAGAGCAAACATTAGCATAGACCAACACAATCTGGCGAAGTGAAACAATAAGCTGTGAAACTCACACAGCAACAGTGGAATACAAATCACTTTATCAAATGAAACAGAAAATTGAAGCACTTTTAATTTAATGAGATTTGAAGAATACAACAGTTAACATGCAAGAGCAATTGAGAAATCACATAAATTGCATCAAGAAATACAATTAGAAAATCACAATTAAGAAAATTACAAAAACTAATAACTTAATACTACCCAATATCAGACAGCACCCCCTTTAGGACTGTAAGTCCTCAAACTTAAGATCTGATGGCTTCTTCCAAGAGACACACTTTGGCAGCCTGTCTGACATAGGTTCCATGAGGATTCTTAATGAGGCACCCCCATTTCTTCTGAACATGCTTGTGAGTTGCAGGTCTGAAGTAGCCAAACAATTGTTCAGTCTCAGCATGGGATGGATGGATGATTGGGGCTTTACGTCCTGTATTCTGCACTTGGTAGGCCAATTAGGACAGGAGGACAATCCCAGCATGGGCATCCAAAAGTTGTTCAGCCCAGACAACTTGGTGACATGATGACCTTTCATCAAAACTTGTGTCTCAAAACTTATGTCAGAGTTCTTCAAACAACCGCCAACTCTCAGGAGGCCAGCTGAGACATCAAAGACAGGATGCAGAGATTTCAGTCCGCTGGAATCGTGGATTTCAAAGTTCTTGCGGCGATCTCTGAAGTCCCTCGTGAAGCTATCCTTTTGAACGAAGACGTTAAAGCAACAGCATCCAGATATGAAGATTATCACTGCAAGCACAATCCACGTAGAAAACTTTGCACGGTCAACAAATTCAGAAAGATTCGAAGACAGTGAAATTTCAGCAGCTACTTGGATCACAGCTGCATTAACATGTGTACACTTCCTGACATTTGGATCATCTTCAGCGGGAACACCAATTGCAGGTTGATCAGGCCATCTGTCATCTGGAAACCGAGTCTTCTCATCCATGACTTGTAAGACTCCCTGGTCTTCAACTGATGCAGGATGCTCAAGATCTGCACACACATCAAACGATTCAGTTTTCAAGAAGCGTTTTACTTGTCTACTGAGGTCTTCTTCCTCAGTGAGAGTTACATTGACACAAGCAGAGTTACTCATGGAAGCTACACCCATCAAGCACCATCCCAAGCATGTCTTTATTGCAACAGGCTCATTTGCACCGCCTTGACACACCTCAAGCTGCATGTGAGCTCTTGGAACATTAGCTCCAATCAAGATCTTTACTTCATTAGGTTCAACATTAGAAAAATTAAGATTCTGCAAATGGTCCATGTCCTTGATTCTTGAGGCTGAGAATTTGGGGCAACTGAAATTCCCCTGCTTTGTCCAGACTTCATTTAACCAAAGAGGAACAGTACCAAGATCATCACTATCTTGCACGGCAAAACCCATGCGAGTGGACTGCATGTTCATAGTCGAGTTTACGGTATTCATAGTCAATGTGCTCTGCTTGCCACTCAAACCAAGTTCTTGAGAAAGTTCATGATTAATCATCGAAATGTCACTAGCAGAGTCAAGCAGGGCAAACGTTTTCAATTTACGACCATTTGAACCATGCACCACTACAGGTAAAACTTGAAAGTAAACACAATACCTCCTGCTTTGAAGATGATTGACATACGCAGTTGATGGTGTTGTGACGTTCAATCGGCCTCTGTGGAGTGATGTGTGATGGCGTTTGGTGCATCCTTGCACCTTGCAGCTGATGGAAGAAGTACATTCACCGATTCGATGGTTAGGATAGAGGCAATTAAAGCACAGTCGCTTTTCCTTAGCAAACTCATACCGTGCTTCAACTGGCCTGTCAGTGTACATCTTGCACCTTGAAGTGTGATGAGCTTCTCCACGGGCAGCGCAAGCCTTAAAGTCTGGAGAACCACAAACAGAAGAAGTGCTGACAGAAGTATTCAACGTAGTGACTTTGGGGGCATAGGGTAAAAGTGGGTAATATCACGCAGGTGGGTAATATCACGCACCTAACTTAGTGGCTATTTCATTTTTCTGCAGTGGTAGAAATCACCAGTGTTTTTGGTGAAAAACGTGCAAGGGAACCTTGAGAGTTGACCAGATAGCCTATTATGCTTGACAAGACCTCTGAAAAAATTGCAAATAAGTTTTAAGCCACTCAGGTGTTTTCTGTCAATATTTGTGCCATTTTGATACAATTTCCTGAATTTAAGTGATATATAATTGCTGCTGGCGCGTAAGTGATGCACTACATGAAGACCCTTGATGGGTCAATGGCATAACATAGGATTTCAAAAACTGATAACTCGGAGGGTTTGCATTGATGAAGTCACTGGTATACATGAAAATGTAATGAGTACAGACCAGGGGTAATATCACTCATGTTTAAGGGGTAATATGACGCACATTTTGGGGTAACATCACGCATATTTGGGTAATATCACGCACATTGGGGGTAATATCACGCACCTTTGTGAAAATCTCTGCAACCAACGTCTCATAATACCTCCAAACTTAAGTTGAGGCCTCCAATAGCATCGTCCTACCCACTGTACCTCATTAATAGCTCTGTTTGAGCATGGATTTATTTATGTGCATGATTTATAAGCTGCAGAAACTTTTACTACATTTTATCTATCTAATCAGCAAGCAAATCTGCAAGTTGAAAAGTTACAAATTTCTGAAAAAATATTTGAGAACTGGAGTGTTACCAAATCTTCATGACTATAAACGAAAAACTCACAAGGCCTGTATTTAATCAATATCAACTTTGATGTTTTAATTAGGCGGAGAAGGTCTCAAAAATTTAAGCTAAGCATTGGTACCATATACATTGATAGCCCTGCTTGGCTTAAAATTTCTGACAAGGAAACACCATGGTGACCTTCCCAGACTTTCGGTGGATGTGTTGTCCAGGAAATTGAATTTCTTTTCTCCGATCTTTACCATATTTTTCGCTCTTCCAGCATTGAATTTCCATATTGACTAAAACAAAATGTGACCATTTTCACTGAAATTTCCCTAGATTTTAAAGCTCCAGGGGCTAGTTTTTGAAAGATTCCCATGGTTATCCAAAAGGTTCTTACCTTTCCCCGACAGGCACACTATCTGGATGCACCTGCGGTTTTTCCTCTCGTTCCAGAGTTAATTTTGGACCAAACAGAGGGGACTATGCCCCCCCCCCCCAATATTCCACTGGAGGTGTAAGACCTACCTGTGTAGTTAGTATACAAAAGAATTAAAGTCATTTCAGCAAAGATTCTCTCGGTGATTAAAGTACACTCAGATACCACATCTTCATTGGTTGTTTCTACAAGTTATTTCTGGAAAGTGAACATTGACCAACTTGCCACATGCTCTGAGTCAACTTACCCAGCAACTCTTTCACAGTTGAATTGTGAAATAAGATTAATTCCAAAAGACTTTCAAAAGGCTGGCGGAGAATTAGGCAGTGACTGACATTTATAAGACTTGGTGTAACATTTCATTGTCCCCCAAAACTGGAGAGCGCAAAATCTGAAAACGGTATCAACTTGTCTCGTATGCACTGCATGGATAGATAGATAGGTAGATCTATAGATAGATCTATGGATAGATCCCAGCCCATTCTCCACCCCAGAATGAAATACGTACTTTATGGACTTTTTACACCTAGATATAAACAACGGTCTTCATTCTGAAGGAACAAAAAGGACGTCCTTCATTCTCATACATGTATAGATCACACCACTGTTGAGAATGAACACCGGCCTTAATTTCTACACACTTCTACAAAATAAAAGCTGGCATTCATTTTCTCAACACCAGAATGACAATGAAGGGTGGTCTTCATTGTCAAAGCAAATTAAATACTGCATTTTATTTTTTAGCCTATTGTAGAAAATGAAGGACAGTCTTCATATCCAGTCAAATTGTTATTACTTCAGACCAATACCCTAAATGAATATCACTCTTCATTTTTAAAGTTAGTTAGTTTTTGCATAAATGAAAGACTCACTTTTTGTCAATTAAGATTGGGCCTTATTTTTCAGTGAACATCAATGTTGAATCCTACAGCCCTCATTTCCGAAATTTGGGTAGGTTTGTAAGAATGTAGTAAATCCAGGGGGTATGATCTGAATTTTTGTGTTAGGTTAAGTATGGCAGCATTCAGCCTTGGAAATACATTTATTGCCCAGATCCATACCCCTCCCCGACTCTGCCACTCCTATTCCATTTAGCCTACTTAACTCATTTAGTCTGAAGTTCAGTCAATCAATATTTTCATTATAGTGCTGTGCTTTTGAAGGGGGTGGTGGTATTTACTTTTAATAACCCCCCCCCCCTCCCAACTTTCAATTGAACTTTTTGCAGGTTTGGTAGCTACTCGGATCCATGGCTGCTTTATCTGGTGTAGATGGGGGGTATGAGAGGGGGGGGGACCTGAGCAATGATGCATTAATGGACATCACTTAGGTTAGATAATCAGTAAAGGGGTAATTGAAACACTTTTTAATACAGGAAACTTATTTTTTATAAGTTTTTAAAATTCACTCAGTTAAAAAGAAGTATTAATGATATGTTATTTTTTTATAAGTCATTAAATAAAAAGGCATTATATTTGCAGAACTACGCCATAAAATATAACAACATTTATGTTAATATTATGTCCATTGAATGCATCATTGCTCAAGTAAGAATTATAGGTAGCATCTTATCTCATTATCATTTCTTGTACCCCTGCCATTATAATACATGTATAATAGCATTTATTAGATAATAATTATAGCCGACCTATTTACATATGTGCAAGTTATATTCAATATTGATAGACTGTATTCTTATAAATATTACAGACTAAGTCTTGTTCTGAGAAGAGTTCATTAAGTTGATTTTGTCATATTTGAATTATTATCAAAACTCCAATTAGCAATAATTCACCAAATTCGGTTCTATTTCCTTTTAATCATAATTTTAATGTTGATTTTACCATTTAGTAACTAGCTATACTGCTTAATCGTATATAAATTCTTTATCTTGAAAATAATCAGGAATTTAGACCTATTCCCACAAAGCAAGCAATCCAGAAACTTGTTGGCAATCCCATGGCTTTCCTAGGGTAGTAAAACCTATTGAACTCACTTAATAATGAAAAAAAAAAGCAAATAGAGACACCTCCTCCCCCCGCCCCCCGCCCCGCCTCAAATAGAGGCCCTGCTGGAAGGTCTTCCAAAAATATGCAAGGGGGCCTCCCCTCCTCCCTTTATCCCTTCTCCCTGCCTCCCCTCCTCCTCTCCTGTCTCCTCCCTTCCTCCCCTCCTTCTCCTTTCCCCCCTTCCCCCATTCCCCCCTAGCTCCTCCACAGAAATGTCTACCAAATTTACAGGATTAGAACCCCCCAGGGGAGAAGGTAGGAAGAGAGGAAAGTAGAAAGAAGAAGGGAGGAAAGGAAGAGAGAGGAGGGGAGAGCAGAGGAAGGGAGGAGGGATGTATGGGAGCGAGGGGGGGGGGGAGGAGCAAGAAAGGAAGCTATATTGTACAATTTGATAACTAAAAGCTTGAATGCTTGCAAATTTTACCAAAGTCTGGCTATTGATATTTTTCAAGTATATCTAACATTTTCAGAACAAAAGTATTTATTTTTCTTTATTCTAGATGTGAATTAAGGCACTGTTGGCTTCCTGTTAGAGCCCTACAATGTGAAAATGTAAATATTTCGCAGCAGTAAATATTAGAAATCACATCCCAGAATACAATAAAGTGCCCATTCAATTACGTGAAGTTCAACACAAATCCGCTGACATTCTCATCATAAATACAATGTTGCATGAGAGCAGGATTTATATGTCGAAAAGGATGGTCAAAGAGGCCAATTCCACAGCAAGTAGGTCCATTTTTCGGCAATTACCCTTACCATAGGCATATCTATATCAGAAAATGAATAACATTCTTCATGTATGTTCCTTCAGAATTAAATACAACCTTAATTTTCAGGTGACAAAAGTCCATGAAGTACGTATTTCATTATATGTGGAGAATGTGTTGATAGATCCATAGATAGATAGATAGATAGATAGATAGATAGATAGATAGATAGATAGATAGATACGCGGGCTGGCAGAGAGACAAATTGATGGCTATACATGAGTGGACAGTGAATACATAGATAGGAAACCAATCTGAGTCATAATAGCCCCAACCTGCGTCATATAACACCTACTGCTGCGTGATATTAAACAGAAGTGCGTGATATTACCCACAGAAAAGACAAAATGACCCTAGTTGTTTTAAGGGGGTGCCAAGTGCGCCAAGAGGCTGTCGGTCAATGGAATTTGATATTTTCTCGACCCCTAAGTTCAATATCAATCAAAAGCCTTACTTTTGGTCATGATAGTTATGATACTGCAAGCCTGGTGCCCATACAGAAACACTGCGGTGTAATTTCACGCACTAGGTGCGTGATATTACCCACATTTACCCTAAACTTGTGACGAAGAATGATGGTCGTTTCCCTTTGAAGACCTGAATGGTATGGCGTATGGGCTTGAATCTGCTTCTACTCTTTGCTTCAGCCACGTTTGAAGATCAAGCTATGTTGGTTCATGAGTTTGGCAAACCTTGCGGACAAACTCATTCCAGGAACTCCTCCGATCAATGCGACGAAGGGCACGTTGCAGGACATCATTGCTGTACAATTCACGATCATACCTCATCTGCTGAAGTGTGGATATGCAGTCCCGAACGGTGATGTAGAAATTACGGATTGCATTTGTATCACCTGGCACAACAACACTACCAGAAGTCACAGAGTTTATATAAGCCCTTGCCACCAGGACTTTGTGGCCAAATGCAAACTTGAGCTCTTTAAGACTGAGAGCATAATTGTGTCCACTGTACCCTAATCCTTGAATTAAATTTTTAGCCTCTGACTTGACGTGGGATTGAAGGAGATCCATTCTCCTAGAGTCTGTCAGGCCTTTTCTGGAATGTACTTGCACATAGAACTGTTTGATGACCCTTGGCCACATCAACGGACTGCTATCAAAGCAGGGAAGCTCAACTTTAGGCAAGTCACGATCAATTTCCAACTTTGCTATTGTTTGTGCCAAGTCTGATGAAGATACATTTTCAGCAATGTCAGTTTCTACCCCAGGCACAAGATGATCAATCCATTCATCAATTCCCACATTACTAGTAGTGAAAGAAGTACCTGAGGTAGGAGCGGGGTTCTGCGAGGAAGACTGCAGAGCGATCTGTGTAGACTGTGGAGCAATCTGCGAAGATTGTGGTGGAGGTTGCGACAAGGACTCTGAAGAGGGCTGTAAAGACTGCGAAGGGGATTGCGAAGATGACTCTGAAGAAGGCTGGGAGGACTGTAAGGACTGTGAAGACTGTGAAGACTGCTGGGAACCTGAAGAATCATTGACTGTAGGAGTGTCTGAAGAACCAGCTGAGGGATTAGGACTTGAATCCGCATTCAGCAAAGAGGGAGAACCACCGACATCATTCGATTCTACAGAATCCGAGACAGAGCGAGATACGGCAGACTGTAACTTCCTATCAATTTCCCCAATGCATGCAGTGGCACGATCAAAATAATCCTCCATCCACTGTTCTTCAGAATCCAAAAGATCGACATCTTCTTCAATGGTGGCAGTGTACTTTTCATGGATCTTCTGTACTTTCTCAAACTGTCTGGATATTCTTGACTTGTACATATTCAAAATAGTGGGAGAAGCATCTTCCAGTTTTCCAGCTTGGTCAATGTATCTGGTCAGCCATCCTGCAACTCCACCACGACTTGTCTTCAGTTTCTCAGTTGCATCCGTTTTCTTTACTTCTTCACCTTCACTCATCTTGGCAGTGGGTAGATCTTCCCAAACAATTCTAACTTTTCATGACACTGATTCAAAGACATCTTGATCTAACTCGCTTTATTCATCTTTCATAAATGCAGACAGAGTGCATAATGATGTGCGGTTAGCTGAAACAAAAGAAAACCAAGTCTCAGCTATGTTGTCCAGACAATGTAACAAATGAACTAATCTAAGTCATTTTTATGAACATACATTAAATTATGAATTCAAACTACTATCATGTAAAGCAATAATGCAAACAATGATTGAAAACATGACAATAATTCATCAGAATAATGATACAATACTTCATCCTAATAACAGCACACATGAAATAATTCTTCCCAATTTATACTTCAAATTACTAGATATAATATTAAATATTTAGAACAAGAAATTGAATGAAACTCACGATTGTTTGAATGGTCTCAGTGCATGAAGAAAATGTTGCTCTTTCAGAATCTCAAGAATGATTGAATTCAGTTTATTGAGGAAACAGCAGGGAACCAACTGTCACATTAACACAAATAACTGTGAAGAGCAAACATTAGCATAGACCAACACAATCTGGCGAAGTGAAACAATAAGCTGTGAAACTCACACAGCAACAGTGGAATACAAATCACTTTATCAAATGAAACAGAAAATTGAAGCACTTTTAATGAGATTTGAAGAATACAACAGTTAACATGCAAGAGCAATTGAGAAATCACATAAATTGCATCAAGAAATACAATTAGAAAATCACAATTAAGAAAATTACAAAAACTAATAACTTAATACTATCCAATATCAGACACCTGCTTATCTGTTCTTCTGAAGCAATGGAGAATATTTGACTACTTGTGTTGTTATCTCCAAAAGTTAACTTGAAAAAATTAAAATGCTTGTGAAAAAAAAAGCATGTAAATCTCATCAAATGATAGTAATAGTAGACAGAAGTATTCCTTACTAAAATGCTGACATACAGCATGTGAATCTCAACCGACCTCGATTTTGAAATGTTTCTTATGTTTTCAACTTCATTTTTGTGGTTGTTTGTCTTAAACGGATGCTGTCATCGCAATGGAAAAATATTTTGCGTTACAAATTCCAGCATTAGAATGATTTTGCATTTATTACATGTTGCTGAATGAGGACCTGATTAAAATGATTTGTTTGCATGTGAATTTCGTATAACCAATCCATAGAAGTTTTGATGGGGATTTAGAGCTGTTGATCTCAACTTCCAAGTCAATCCTACATGTACGACTAGAAGAAAACGACAGTCGGACTGAAAGTTCTGTGTTTTCTTAAGACTCCACAATCGGAGACTTACTTCCATTTCAAAGCTGAATTTGATTCATTTGTTGTCGAGGTCCTGATCTAAATAAAAGTGATGCTTTGGAGAATATGTAGCGGTCTGATTGATACGCTTTTTGTTGTCCAATGTTCAAAGAGCATGTTCGCTGGTAAAGGTTTCTACTTCTATTTGAGGTTGAAAAAGTATGGTTGTTCATTGAGGTGTGGTTCAGGTTCACAGATACATAGTTAGTCTTTCAGTCCCTCCCCTTCAATTTGCTTTCAAAATATCTACAACCACCAAAATAAGTTTTTGGCATTCATGGTGCTGTTATAAATATGGTATGGCGATAACATAGTTCTAATAGTCAATTTTGTAAGAATTCAGTGCTGCTGATAAGTGCAAGAGTTCTAAAAAATATGTGGGAAAAAATTTCGAGTAAGCTTCACGAATTCAATGGCTGTGCCATCTACATATTATACTTATTTGTTTTGTTCTACTTGTTCCCTCGGTTCACGTGGAGAGGGTCATCCCTGCACTTGTTAAATTTTCACCGTGCAACCAAATAGGCAGCAACCTGAACATAAGTGCCTACTTGGCCTGTTCTCTAACAGTATAGACATAGACATAGACAAGTTTCAAGAGAACAATGTTACTGACAAGGATTGTGGTTGGCTTTCTGAGAATACATTGACCATTCAGGAATTGGACAAATGGACGGAAGTTGCTGTGAGTGTGCAAGGGCTTTTCAGAACTCTTATAATTTCCTTGACAACTTGTTTCGACCACCTCCATTGACCATTGTGAGATAATTTATCATGCAGAATTCTGGCACAAACAAAGGTTGGTTGAAAATTCTGAACATTGGCATAGGTCACCGACAGCCCTACACAATGTCATGTCATTAACATGGAATGTTAGTAAAAGGAAATTAAAAAAACAACAAAACAACAACATTGATCTCAATAAGAGAATCACAAGCAAAAGATTAAAAGGATAGAGCCGACATGATGCTTCACACACTAAAGGAAATCTCCTGAATGCCCAAAATATTCATTAATCAAGTGCCACAGACTGCCAGTGTCTTTAAAAGGGCTGATATAGTACAATCCCACAATGTGTGCAGGTGAAGTATAAATTTTGTACTTTTAAAGTCAGAGAAAAGAGGTTCCTAATTCTGAAAAAAAAGTATTAAAATGAATAAAATATGATAATTATTATGTTTTTGCATTCAAGTGATTTTGATTAACTTCATTCACCTGAACTTTATTTCCTTGTACCTATTGTCTTATTTTCAACTTACATTGTACCACTGGCTGAAGCTGCAGATTAGTTAGGGTAATTTGTATAACTAAGAGCATCCTAAAATTATAATATGAGGCAATATAATACTTGTGTATTTTGCTCCGTTCCCTTATTTCACAATGAATTATGATCTAAAACAAGGAGAACTCTTGAAGGACTGCATTAAGAATAAGAATGGATGGATTTATTACAAAGAGCTGACAAATTAGAAATCTGTACGAGATTGTTTGGGAGATTTGTGGCCCTGTCATGCATTTTCAAAGCTCTCAATTTGGATTCCGTCCAGATTGATATTTTAAGCCATTTCTATTCCATTTTACAATTTCATGCTAGGATAACAGAGTAATTACCCATTTTTATCAGTACAATTTGTGACAAATCAGGGGAGAAGTATATGGACTGATTATAGATTTTTGCAGATTAGCAGTCCAAACAGTTTCAAAATTAACTTTCAACTTGGACTTGTGATGTCACTGGTTTAAAAATGTTTTTACAATTTGTTTCTGTCAGTTAATGGTTTAATCAATTAATATCATATCTTGCACCGTTTATGTCAATAAACAAACGAATTAAATGACTAAGGATACTCATCTAAAAGGATGATTAGGAATCCTAAAGGGTAACTCTGAATGACGCGGCAAAGGCAGTTTGCAAATTGAAAAGAAGAAAAATTAATTTTCCAATGGACCGCCAATCGGCAAAGAGCTCTAACTTACTGTTAGATGGATTCTAAGAATCATTTCACTTGAATGTACACTTGTTTAAACAGGTAATAATTTGTAAGGACAATTTCAGGGTAATTAAAAAGAATCTTTAAAAGAAAAATTAATTTGAATACTTGAAGGCAGCCCTACACACAATAATTATAAATTGAGGCAAGGCAGGTGTTCTACTGACAACTCAATTTACAAAAGATATAAATTCAAACACTGTCAATATCTTGTTACTCACTCTGACCTTACATCAAAATCTTTTTTTTTTAGTTTTAACCTCTAGCAGAATCTGACGTTAGGGCATAGGTCAATGCAATATATCCTTAAACTGACAGTTTGCCTGACGATAGCTTGGATGAGAATTATGTTTCAACAACTGACTTTTTTCACCAATCTAATGAGCTTTGAAAGCGATTATACACCACCGCGTCTGACGAAATTACGCAAGCAGCTTATTTTGCAGTTGAACAAAAACTTTTCAGCCCAGCAGTGTATCCTTTTCATACAATCATTGGATTGGGCTGAAAAATATTCCATGTGACTTTCAACAAGTTACATGCATGCAGGCAAAGTTGACTTATGCCATATATTCAAATATTTTAGTGTCTGACGAAATTATGTATATTAAGCAACATAGTAAGTGGAAAGACAGTACAGAAGTTTAATTTTCAAATAATTGTGCTCAAAACATTAGCGTTACATCACTTGGCTACTATTCACGTCAAAAAATATGCTGACTAATTTCATCACATGTGTATGGTGTACTTAAACACCTAGATTCAAGCAAATGAAGCCAGCTGAAGATCTTATTTTCAAGCCATTTGATTACAAATAATATGCTTGCACTTCAAGTAATTCAAAAGGGCACACAACATAAACAAAATGTTGCTAGTTGGTTGCGAGATATTCGGTTGGTCACGTAGAAATGTATGCAAGAAATTATGTTGCCTCAAAGTAACACAACATTGTGGTTTATGCCAAAATTACACAATAATCATCTTATTGAAAACAAAATCCCTGAGCTTAATGCATTAAACAACTATATATTCATCATCAGGGTATGATTACCAAGAAGTATTTGTACCTCTGTAGTCATAACCTGCATGCTGAAGTTACTGAATATTATCATGTGGTGTTTTAAAATATAAATGTAGCTGTAACACCTTGGGTGTCAGTAGATGAAAGAACAAGGATTCATTTTACCCACATCAAACTGCTGTGAAGTGTGATGAAATAACAATAGACTAATCATGGCCATTAGCTTCTATTAGTATGTGATAGATCTCATGGCGTCATTGTCTTGGAATTATAAGATCTTTTCCTACAAAGCACCTGTAACAGTCATTTGATGTCTTTTTGTGAGTTCAAGAGCCAAATTGCCCATGGATATATTACTAACACACTTCGTGTAATTTAGCTCCAGTTCCATGTGTTTGTACTTTTTCAGCAATCATTTGAAACAAAACACGTAATTTGTCCATGTTTTTTCACAGTGATCATTTTTCACCAGAAATACCATGACATGTCACAAGAACACAGTTATAATTGTGCCTTTGCTATTATTGTAACTTAGTGCATGTAAATGAATGTCCTTTTTGTTGGTCAAAGGTTTCAACTCAACTTTTATAAGTTTAATTTGCATTCAATGTAGTCGCTGAATGTATAGTCTCTACAACATATGGTTGGACGATGAGTGGTCAACTAGGTAACATACCTCATCGGCAACAAGTGTACAAACTAGATGAAAAGACATTCAGAAATGGAACACCATTAAAATTTAGAAATCATATACAAGCTAGGTTTACTACACATAGAAGAAAGGGTTTTCAAAACACATCCAACTTGTGACGATGCATTTCTACGAGACAACAATTGCAGGTGATCTGTCAACTGGTGTGTATCTCTATACTACCAAAATATGGGTCACTGAGATGATAACTAGAGGTAGCTGCTGTTTTTTGGCTATCCATGATGTGTAGTCTATATTGCAGTTATGTGGTTGGTTGTTGCCTACAGTTTGTCTCATCTTACATGCGAACTAATGTTTGGCCTAATTTCTCAGCCTCCAGAAGTCACACAATAGAAATACACCTACCTACGTGTAGATTAGCTGTTTTGCAATGTGAATACAGCAATTTCGCGATGTTTTGGGGTCGTTTTTTTGCCGATTTTTGATGACGACAGTCCATTTGTACTTGTTGACATTCATGACGCAACAAATTTTATAGCATACAAAGGGCCGGCTGTGACGTCACAACAGTGCGCTGCAGAGCCTCCCCATTCTTAGTTCCACTCAATGGTATCAATATTATTTAACCCAGGCCATGCAATGGCTTTGTACAAACTGTACAAAAAGTGTTAAATTCATAGTTCGCATGCTAGATGAGACACACTGTAGTTAGTATTACTGTCGCCTTGTTGCTTGTTGTCTTGACTTGTAATCAATTGCACTTTTATAACTTCTCCCAGAGAAATATATAATCATTATTTCTTAGGTGCATCAAGGTAGTGCTGCCCCTATGTCTGTGGTGATTCCATTATGGTAAAGCTATTCAGATTACTGATTGCCGTGCCATTACATGTACACATATGATGATGGTCAGTTTTGTCGCCATTACGAGGGTGCTCCTTCCTCCTTCAATTTTGATTTCCTGTCATTGTTTGTATCTGAGGACACATCACAAGACCTGTTTAAACACATATATCCTTTCCCTTACATTTTCTTGTGGATTGCTGCAAACAATTATTCCCGAAGGTTGAGCTGGAATTATTGGCTTTTAATCTCCTAATTACTGGATTACAGAGCTCTGTTCAAAATCAAGGATGATTGGAAGACAGTCCTTGGAAATTAATTAAAAGCTCATTATTCTATCTAATTGAATTGTTAAGCACAATGCGTGGTTCTATTCACAATCTGTTTTCTTAATTGACAATTTGTAGCTCTTGAATGACATGTTTCCTTTGTTAGAAGGTCTGTCAATCATATTTCAATATATTCTATTACTTCAGAATCTTTACTGTTTCATCATTTGTCTCCAAATTTAGGTGTTTGTGTGAAAATAATATGGCTAGACATGTACGCATTCTTTATCATATTGTACTTTTACCTAGTTTTACTTGCACAGTAAAACTCTGTTAAAATCTGTTTTCAAATCACCAAACCTTTTGAATGGTGGATGCCGATTCATGTACACTGTAAATTTTGAATTTTTAGTTAGCTTGATTGATTGAGTGAGATGGTTGCACAATTCCTTTGAGCCAAGATAGCTTGTTGTTTGCAAGTTATGACAACATAAAGATTATCATAACTCAAAACAGCAAGCTATCATGGCTCAAACAAATTGTGCAACCGTCTCACTCAATCATTTGAGCTAACTCAGAATTTCAGAATTTACAGTGTACAGGCTACAGTGGTGGACAAAAGTTTAGACTGGGACAATATTTTGTTAGTATCAGGGAAAAGAGGAGCTCTGCGTATTTATGTCATCCATACGTCTTAACAGAATATTGATGAACTCATTTGTATTTCTCTGTCATAGATCAGACACAGTATTATGCATGGTATGCTCGGTATGTCGAACACATTTTTCCCAGTGCTGCTGAAAGTTATTTATATAGCAATTTCGCAGTGTGAAAGCATTGTCGTTTCATTGAAAAGCGGATGAACCACCCAAAATGTGAAAAGTGTCATGAAAAAATGACAAATTTAGTTCAGAACTTTTCGAAGGTTTTGGAGACTCGAAAAGTGCTCACATTTCTCATGGAAGTCATTTATTTCCTGAAGCTTGAGAAAATTAAAGCTTCTTCATCCTTTTGAAGTACAAGCAATCAAATGCTGTATGGCCATAAGATACTCTCTACTACATTTAGATTGAGGCAGATTTTATATTACCTTCTTCATATACCCTTATCTGAGCCTGCTATAGCAGATATTATGACATAGGTTTGTGGCAAGATGCCATAATGTGAGCAAATTTTTCTCTGTGAAATCTAGTTGTCTACTTTCTATGATATAATCTACAATGTATCTGTACCTGTCCTACCTCCAGCCTGTCTGTCTATCTAATTATGTGTCTATCTGTCTGTCTATCTATCTATCTATCTATCTATCTATCTATCTATCTATCTATCTATCTATCTATCTATCTATCTATCTATCTATTTATCTATTTATCTATCTATCTATCTGTTTATCTATTTATCTATTTATCTTACATTATTATAAGAAATGTTGACAATCTTTCTATGTTTATTTGTGTTGAAAGGATTTTAATAACATTCTAGCAAACCATACATTTTATAAAATTGATAAATGTGCGGTTATGCGCTCAGTCAGAAGAGCGATCTGTGACCAAAAAAAACAGGCTCTTTAGAATAGAAATTACAAGAATAGTGAATCAAGAAAAGACAGAAGAGCCCTTCTGAAGTAACAATAATAATGTTATGTCCAGTCCAATTGAACTTTCACTGAATGGCCAGTTACATAATCATGTGGAAGGATTAGACATTGCTGCATGGACAATGCTAGCGTACAAAGGGAAAACCTAGTATGTCACAAATTGGGTCAAATTGACTTAAGGTCAAAATATAACTTCTGAGACATGTTTCTATATATTCATTAAGTTTAGATTTTCAAGAAGTGGGCCGTTACCCCAGAAGGACACTGACAAATCCCAGTAAGCTTATCTCTTACTGCAAGAACTAGAACTTCAAACTGGATTATTTCAGAAACTCCAAAATGTGACTTACTAGGTTTTCCCATTGGACGCTAGAATGTGTGTAGCAGTTCGCTATTGCTACATCCGCTTTCTCGGAGCATTGCTCAATGACCCAATCCAAAAGTCACTTGTGGCCGCTCAGATAAAGGAACTGACTTCAATCTCAAGGGAGGAAAGCTTTACTTTCAGCTGCAGTCATTGACATAAGTCTTGTCACTAATAAAATGCTCTGGATGCTTTTGTTCATAACTTGAGCTGTGGTTGACTGATTTTACCAAATATGGCTTAAATGATAGCTAAGCCCTTCTAAGCACAATCCTGTTGGCTGTGCAGGAAAAGCGTTAGTCTTCTTTAGCTCTTTAAAAGTTGGGTAAGAAAAAATATTTATTTGTATGTAATCCTTCCAGGGTTTCAATTCACTTAGAAAAGAGATTATTCTGAAAAATTTGTAGTTATAGGTTTGTTGGCACTTAACAAAATAAATATTTTTGTTTACAACAGATTTAGGCTCAATTTGCATACAAATAAGCCTAGAATTGATTGCTTTACATTCTCTAATTAGTTAATACAAACAGCATTGTTGACGAACTGCATAAAAAAAAATTAGGATGAATGGATTTATGAGAAATAATCCTATTGGGGATCTGTGACCATGTAATTTTCAAAGCTCTCAATTTGGTTCCAATCCAGATGGCTCTTTTAAGCCATTTCTCCATTAGAAGTACTTATTAATTTCATCCAGGGAACACAGAATGGTTTTAAATTTGTACCTGTACAATTTGCGATAAAAACAGGGGAGAAGCCGCCGCGCTATCAGCAAGGAATTATCAAGCAAATGAAAATGAATCGGGGAAAAAAGAAGAGCAACCAAATTGCCATTTGAAAATGTGTTGAATACTTCGAACAGGGGAAAGGCACATCAAAACTTAAATTTTCACTGATTCACTGATTAGTAGATCAATTCTTAGACTTGCATGTGCACTTCTTTAAACGGGCAACAATTTCTAAGGAACATTTCAGGGTAGTTCACAAGTATTAAAACGGAAAATTTCATTTCAAAACTTGATGGTAAACACTAAACACAATAATTATCATTTGATGAAAGGCAGGTGTTATACTAAAAAGTAAATTAAAAAAAACTGCCAATTTCTTGTTACTTACAATAACCTTATAAGAAGCCCTTTTGTTATCGTTGACCTTCAGCAGATGTTATGGCATAGGTCAATGCAATATATATCAAAAATCCAACAGATTGACTTACAGATGCCTTCAAGAGAATGATGTTTACACTTTGCAATATTTCCCCCAATCTAATGACCTTTAAAAGCATTTATACTTACAGAACAGTATAAAAAACATAATTCAAGAAAATGAAGTGGCTAATTGGATCATAAAAGCCAAATCTTATAATCGGCTATTGAAATGTCGTATGTCCTCCAATTTCAAATGCCTTCACCTACGCATGATTCACGACTGTTTCTATGAAAAAAAGACATTGCAACGTTCCATAACAAGATAAAGCTCCTTTTCACTGGAAGAAAGGGTCTAATTATAATATTTGTTCAAAACCATTCCCATTTGTTAGATTCATAGTAGCACACATGTCAAATGCTTGTCATGTCCAGACTCATTCACTCAAAATCTCTCTCTCTCTCCCATCCCATAAAAGCAATTTTCCCATAATTCATATGGCTAACTTGGGATTCCATGTCAAAGTTATTGAAACATGTCATACTGATTGACAAGACTACTGTATTCACTATTCATGACTAATAAGCACTTCGGATGACAGATGATTTCCATCACAGTTACCTGAAAACTTTCGGCTTGTCATTATTAGATTGATAGCCAGGCAAATAATAATCTGAAGATTGTTCAACCATTTTATTCAAACAATAAGCTGCATTGATAATCATAGTTAGAAAATGTCTTAAACAAAAATGACAAATAACACACAGAATAACAATATTATGTAAACCTAAAGGTCAGATAGTTGGGGAAATGCTTTAAGTGACATTAACATTGAGTCATCCTAAAAGAATCCTACTTTCCGCTTGCTGCAGTGTCTGGCAAAAATTGGGTCATTGACAAAAAATACTGAGTCGCCTTCATTTCATAGTCTGAAATTACGGATGATTACCAAAAGCATTGATTCATAGTAGTAGTAGTTTATTGACAGTATTTTCATACAGTCCATCAAATATTTTCACATGCAGATTAATATGAAATATAAATAAATAGCAAACAGATTACCACAATTTCAAGCATATGCAGTCAATATTTTGGCACACAAATTTGTAAGAGTCTTTGAGCTGTACATATTAAACAGTTCATGGATTGAATTTGTCATTATGTTCTCTTCTTGTCTAATGTTCTGTGTGATATTGCACTCGAGCAAAACATGAATAATTATAATACATAATTATAATTATAATACCCAATAAGTTGTCCAATTACCATAGTAATCGCTTTGTTTAAACACTGACCCGACGAAGTGTTACTTCTACTCTATTCGCTTTCAAAATTTAAAGTTAAACAAATATTTACAAATATCATTATATTATATGTCTTGACAATGTATGTTATGTCAAAGGCATTTATCCTACTGACGAGGAAGGGCTCAGTAATGAATTCCTGTAAGCAGGTTGAACACCATGATGAAACTGACTTCATTAGCTTCAAAGCTAAGTACAGTAATGGGAAGTAATATAACATCATATAAAATAAGAGCAACTAGAATGAGCGATGATAAATCAGCATCAGGGGAGAACATTCCTTTTATGACTGCACTATGTACAGATCATGAAGATGTATTTGCAGCTTTGCAGTCATAATACTAGAACATGCATGTAAAAGTTGCCAAGGCAAAAGATATGGTGTTTTGAAATAGCTGCAACACGTTGGGTGTCACTGGATGAAAGCAGTCAGATTTACTTCACTGTGATGTGACTGCTTTGAAGTTGGATGAAATAACAATGGACTAATCACTGCTATTAGCTTCTAATAATACATGTGTGTGCCTCAAGGGGTCTTTGTTTTAGAGTTATCAGATCTTTTCCTTTAAAGCACCTATAAGGGTCCGTCATTTGATGTCTTTTTGTGAGTACAAGAGCTAATCTTGCCTGTAGACATATACCAATACACCATTAAGTGTCATTATATCTAGTTCAATGCGTTGGTACTTTCTCCAACATTATTTTCTGCTACAAAACATGTTATTTTCTTACATTATGTGATTGTGTGAAGTAAGGTATAGGCAAGATATCAGTAACTGGTATAGTTGTGCCAGTTCACTATCTCACTCATATGACTTAAAGTGAGTGAATGTCTTTTGTTGAAAAAAATTATAAAGAATTTGTTTTGACGCACCTTTTATAAGTTTAATTTGGATAAAAAGTAGGACTTCGCTGAATGAACAAACCAACTGTAGGCGACAAGTGTCAGTACTTACCAGATGAAAAGACATTTAGAAATCATACACACACTGAACCAGTAAATTTAGGAACCATGTACCAGTACAACCTAGGAGACAAGCATTTGAAACAAGATGACATAAGTTCATACAGCGCATCCATTCAACTTTTTGACACAAGTTCACATGACACATCCAACTCAGTGACAATACAATTGCAAGTGATCTATCACCTGGTTGGTATCTCAGGTAAAATAATATACATGTCCCATTGTCTCACCTTGATGGTATCTGGAGGAATATGCTATTGCCTGATTACCCTTGAGTTGTAGCCTAGATTGTAGGGATATATGTGGTAGCTTTGTTGTTGCCTTGTTAGTACAATTGTTGCCTTGATGCATGCCCCTTGGTTTAATAGCATTCAACTGCACTTATATAATCTGTCGCGGAGAAAAAAAAAATTATTATCCATTAGGTACCGGTACATCAAGGTAATGCTGCTCCTGTGTTCGAGGTGATTCCATTATAGTACAGCCATAGTTGACATTGGTTACACATGAGTATCTTTCTACCATACATCACTTGTACATAGCTAAACTGATAGGTCCTCAAGTGTAGAAAGTCTACTTCAACGCAAATTCCTGTAATACCACCAATGTCCACCATTCATTTGTCAGATCCTTTGACGTACCAATTTTCAGATGATCATGCATCACCTCATTTTTCAAAGATTTCAGTGGTGCAGGAGAGCCGAATTGAGCTGACAAAGACAGTGGCACAATTTCAAGTGCACACAGGGACAGTTTTCAATTTTGTCACCTGGTTGTCGTAAGACAATTAATTTGTTCAGTTTTTATGTGTTTTTCAACTAAAGCTTTCGGAATTATCTTGATTTACGACCAGCTAATTTATAATTACTAGTAAATAAATCAATCATTATGTAGTTGTGATTTTGTTTATAAACTTATAAAATAGCAATGCTAAATCCAAAGTTTTCTGATTGAAGGAAGTGAGTCAATATGATGCTTCACAACTTGAAGAAAATTTCCTGTATGCGGAAAAACTCATTAATCAATTGCCTATATAGGCTGCCACTGCTCCATAATGGTGTCCTTAAAAAGGCAGATACAACACAATCCTGATTTCTTTACATGTTACAGAAGCTTATGATGTGTTGTATTGAAATAGCTGCAACACCTGCAGTGCAGCAGATAATTGCACTAGAATTTGCTCAGCTGTAATCTGACTGCTTTGAAGTTTGATGAGATAATAACGGAATAATCACTGCCATTAGCTTCTAATAGTATGAACCTCAAGAGGTCTTTGTCTTAGAATTATCTCATCTTATTCTTCAAAGAACCTACAACAGTCATTTGATGTTTTTTTGTGAGCTAAAGAGCCAATTCTGCCTGAAGACATATATAATTATTAATAAATCATCAAGTGTCATTGTATCTGCTTCAATGAGTTTGTACCTTCTCAATCATTATTCTCTGTTACAAAACGTGTTATTTATTCATGTAAGGTGACATTTTAGAAGGAAAATATGTCATGTCACACAAAATGACAGTTACAATTGTACATTTTCACGATCTTGTTCATATAACTTAGTGAGTGAATGTCATTTTTGCTGGAGCTGATGTTACAGTAGACAAACTTCGAGTGCTTACAAGTGACTGGTTTCAGAGTATCAATGAGGTCACTAAAGCTGTTGCTTCAATCTTTACCATTGAAACTGGTGGCTCTTTCACTGACTCATAGGACTTCTAATGACATGTATAGATACAGCAGTGACCAACATCTGGCTCAGTGATGTGTATCAGAGCAATGCTAAGTGAATGGGCAGTAGAACAGTTGTCATATGAAGTGCAGTCACTGAGTCATAAATCTGACCTATTTGACCATAATCTTTGCTCTCTTCATGAAAGATGTGGTGTTGACACAGTCAGTCAACATGAAAGCTTATCCATCTGAATTGCGATAGTGAGTTATAAATCATGCCAGAAGTGCGGCGGAATTATATGCATGCTTGTGTCTAAGCATAGTTTTTGTGTATATAAAATGTAGCAACCTGTTTGATGAACAAGGGAGCTACACAAGAAAGCCAGGGGCATCCCTCCATTTCATAGCTCGTTTACACTTGCCCTGCCAACAAGTTCAATAAAATTCTGAAGTATTCTAATCCTTCACAGCTTTTTCTGGCCTGAAATATCTATAATTTAGATAATTGTTTATGTTTTTCCTCAAAGAAATAGTTGGAACAACAAACAGACAACAATTAAACATTCAAACATAGATACAATTGCTTTGAATGTCTCAAACTGTGAATTCTGTTTGTCACACCAGAGGAAGATTAATCTGTTTGTTATAACTTCGCTAAAATGAAGCACTTGTGGTCAGGATGGCCAGGAGCAGCAGCCGCCAAGATCAGCTGGGGATCAGTAGCATTGACAGTGGCCAAGCTCTGTTGATTGCAGCCCTATTACTCAGAGAGACAGGAGTGAGGTCACTGGTGAATGCTATGACACCTATCACACAACATGGTATGTATGGGCTATGAGTCAGTCACACGTTTATGATGTATCAAAGTTATGGTCACTTAACATGGCAGGGATAGGGCCGTGATGTCAGTAACAGCCCAGAAGTGTATCGCATGTAAACACTCGAAGTTCGTCTACTGTAAGACTGACAACTCAACTTTTGTAAGTTTAATTGAGATACGATGTACATAGTCACTGAATGCAGTCTAGACTACATACAACATTCAGGCAACTTGGCAGCAAACCAACTACAGTGCCGCCTGTAAGTGAGTGAAATGCATGAAATGGTGCCATTGAATCAATGCTAAACATCCTCTGCACGCCCGGTGGAGGAAGCATGAATTCTCATCCGATGAGAGGAAAACATATTGGGTCATAAAGGCATGTTTAGCAGTGATGCAATGGCACAATATTATGTTTCACTTACTTACAGGCGGCACTGTAAGATATCAGTGTTGGTACCAACCAGATGACAAGAAATTTAGAAATTGCATACCAATACAGACTGGGTGACAGGCAGTTCCAACTCCATGGCACATGTTCACACAGCATTTCAAACATGGAGACATGGTTAGCAAAACACATCTAACTGCTTGACAATGCATTTTTATTAGACAGCAATTGCAGGTGATCTGTCTCCTGGTTGGTGTCACTTAGATGTAACCTAGATGTATCTGCTTTTGCCTGATTATCCTGTCCCCTTTTTTACCAAAAGTCGACTGCAGAAAAAATACCAATTATTATATATCCCCTATCAGGCACATCAAGGGTAATGCTGCCCATATGTTTGTGGTGCTTCCAATATAGCACAGCTACTCAGATTACCGAATGCCATGCTATAACTTTTGATCATCATCACTGTTAGTGCGTTCCTCCCTCCCCTTGTGATTCCTTGTCATTACTAACATTACTAACATCCTCATAGATTTCACACGATCTGCTTAAACATTGCCTGCAGTGCCCCTTGCAAGTTATTAAATGGGTGATATTTTGCTATTGAAGCAATGCTATGCATCCTGCACTAAACTGCTTGTAGAAGCATGGATTCTCATCCGATGAGAGGAAATAGTTTTGGGTTATAAAGGCTGATATTTGAGGAAAGTAGGATAACAATGGCTGGCAATTTTCTGTGTTGCACTCAGAGTTAGGTATGAGTAAAAGTATTTGATATGTAAGTGAACCACACCTCCCATTGAAATAACATTGGGCTTGTGATTCACTTTCTTATCGAAGAACTTGGCCCATACCTAACTCCAAGTTCAGCAAAGAATATTGGCAGCCATTTTCGTCCCACATGCTTCAAATATCGGCCTTTATGACGCAGTAGGTTTTCCTATAATCAGATGAGAATTCATGCTTTTACAAGCAGTTTGGTGGAGGCCGTTTAGCTTTGCAGCAATGGAAAAATATAACCCGTTAACTAACTTACAGGCGGCGCTGTACATGTATCCTTTGTTTCTTCTCCCTTTTGATTGTTGTAAGCAGTTATTCACAACGGGTCTGATCAGGAATTAGCGGCTCTACATCTCTTAATTACTTGATTACAGAGATCAGTACAAACTTAAAGGTGATTGAAAGGCAGTCCTTGGAAATTAAGCATTCTGACTGATTGAATTGTCAAGAACAGTGCCTGGTTTATAATTCACTTTTTGTGAATGCATCATCTGACAATACTTATAACTTACAACGAAATAATTACTTTAACGTTTTCTTAATAGACAATTTGTGGCTCATGAATGACATGTTTCCTTTGGCAGAACTGCGTTTCATCATGAATGCATGGTTACAGTGATTTTGACACAAATAACTGAAGAAGAACTTCTGAAGAAGTAATTTTTCCTTCATCATTAATAATAACCAGGCCATAAGAATGTTTCCATCCGCCGGTCTGTTGGTCCATCCATCCCTGTTGGACTGCTCGCTCTAATGTGTTCTAGCATCTTCCACAAATAGCGGGGCAGATTTGTCATGAATAGGGAAGAAATATTGCATTTATACATAGAAGTATGAAACTTGGTACACAGTTAAAAAACATCTTAAAGAAATATGGTGTCAGATTGTTCGTGGTATCAAATTGTTCGTTTTTGGACAAATTCTTAGAAAAATGTGCCTTTAAGCAGCTAAACGAATACCTTAGCTCAAAGTCATTGTATGGAAAGTTTCAATCAGCTTATCGCGAAAATCATGGTACGGAAACGGCACTGTTGAAGGTCTATAACGATTTTGTTAGCTTTAGACTACAAAAAGAGATGTCATCCTTGTTATGTTGGATTTGTCGGCAGCATTCGACACCATTGACCACACAATTCTGCTCAGAGGACTACGCACCAGATTCAAAATTGGTGGTACTGCTTTAAGTTGGCATAAATTTTTTCTCTGTGGCAGAACCCAGCGAATAACAGTTGGTGCATGGGTCAATGGTGTCGAACGAGCGGACCTTGGATTACGGTGTACCACGGGGCTCGGTCCTTGGACCTGTTTTGTTTTCACTCTATGTTACGCCTCTGGAGGATATTATAGCCAGACATGGATGCCAAACAGTAATATTCGCTGACAACACTCAGCTATATGTAACGATGAGAGCAGTATTACAAAATTTGAAAAATGCGTTGATGACATTCGATCATGGATGAGCAATAACTTTCTTGCTCTAAATGACACAAAAGCAGAGGTTGTACATTTTAGATCAAAATTTGTAAGATCTCACAGTAATCAAACTGAAATTAATAACAGAATTGGCGAAACACACATAGGACCGAGCTCTGTGGTGCAAAATTTAGGTGTAATGTTTGATAGTCATGCAACATTATCTGAACATATTAACAATGTATGCAAAAATGCATCATACTCTTTGTGGCAAATTGGTAGAATTAGGCATTTATTGGAAAGAAGCAGAACAGAAAAGCTAGTTCATGCAATTGTTACCTGCCGGTTGGACTACTGTAATAGTTTTTTATTGGGTGCCCAGGATTACCAGCTTAAAAAATTGCAAGTGATTCAGAATTCTGCAGCTTGTGTTGTAGAAGGTTTGAAGAAGCACGAGAGAGATCATATTATAACACCAGTGCTTAAGAATTTACATTGGCTGCCTATTAAGCAGAGAGTTATGTTTGAAGTTCTTAGTATCGTCTACAAGTGCATCCACTTTAGTACAGCACCAGTATACTTAAGACAGTTTGTTAATGTAAATGAGCGGGGATATAATGAGTCTCCGAAGTGACTCAGCAGTGACTTTGAGGCGACCCCCTCCGCCTCGCACAAAGACATTTGGTAATCGTGCGTTCTCGATCGAGGGACCAGCATTATGGAACGGACAGCCTGTTCATATTAGATCAGCATCTTCTTACAGCCAGTTTAAATCAAATCTTAAAACTCATTTGTTCACTTCATATTTTATTTAATTTTTAGAACATTTGTTTGATTTTATACGTAAATTGTTTTTAAACTTTTCAATGTTTTTAATGTTAAACCGGTATGTACAGTGTGTTGAGATCATTTGATGGAATGCACTTGAAATCAATAAATATTATTATTATATTATTATATTATTTAGATAGGGAGCCACTTCAGATTTGACCTGGTTGACCCATGGCAGCCATTTTCCAAAATGGCAGCTAATTTTTTCATTTTCCTGCTTTCTGTGAAGTGCCTGTAGTTTGGCTGTATGAAAACAGTGCTAAATAATCCTTCTACAGATCAATTGATTTGTGAATTGAACTAAGTAATTTTAGAGTGGTCAGGGTCCATTTTGTCGCAACTGTTGAAGAAAATGCTGCATTTTCGTGGGATCTCAATTGATATTTAATCAGACTACATATTTGAATTCCTTGTAAAAAGAGCTTTCAAATGAATGGTAGCATCAATAGTTTTCGTGAATTTTTTTGTCTAAAACCGAAATCTTCAAAAAACATTATATTTTTAGTTTTTCCGTTTTCATACTAAATTTTCGAAACCCATTGATGCGGGTACTCATTTGAATAGAAAGCTCTTTCTGCGAGGAATTCAAATATGTTACTAATTTTGGGGTTTATAAAGAATTGACGTCACCAGGCGTAACCGCGAAATCCAGCATTTGACTCAATATTTCTACCAAAATGGATTCCAAAAAGCCTCAAAATAGTCCAGACTATCAAAAAAAATTTAAAGTAAAGTACTGAATACCTAGAGAAGGAATAAAAAAAAACACAATTTACATGTGTTATATTTGTATGAACTACACAGAAAGCAGCACAATGGAAGAATTGGCCGCCATTTTGGATAATGGCTGCCAGTAGCCACCTAAGCTAACTTTGAGGTGGCTCCCTACCCAAATATATTCATATAGATGTTTTTTAAGTGTGCGCCAAGTTTCATGCTTCTATGTATAAATGCACTATTTTTTTTACATACCTGCAAGGCTAAAATAGAAATTTTCAGCAAACAAGTTGCCTTGGTGATCCCAGAAAAGGGAAAACAATTGAAAGAAATTCTCTACTCCCCATTATGCATTAAATTGTGACAACTTTCTTCAAAAAGCTACAGAACATTTATAAAGAGAAAAAGGCAAAGATCACTAATCTTGACATTCAATGATGGTTTATCTTGGAGTACTAAAAAATTGTGCGAAAGTGGCTCAAGTAACCGCATTTATGGCACACTAGATAACAAAAAATCGAAATTATATTTGCTGATCGACCAGTCTGTGACTAAAATCAGGCTCTTTAGAACAGAAATTGCAATAATGATGAATTAAGGAAAGCCAGAAGGGTTCTCGCAAAATCACAATAATAATATTATTTCCGGTCTCGTTACATTGGTCTTTTACTGAATGGCTAACAGAATGTTTTGCCATTGTGGCATGGACAACGTGTGTAGCTGTGCGCCACCCCTACATTTGCCTGCTTAGAAGATTGCTCAATGCTCAATGACCCAACTGTAAAGTCAGTTATGGTTGCTTCGATAAAGGAACTAACTTCAACCCCAAAGGAGGAAAGCTTTACTTCCAGCCATACACTTCTTTATAATTTTTTTTTGCTCCACTAGGTAATGTTCCAATTCAGTGATTAAATAACCCTGGACTTGTGAGTGCTAGCTATTTTCATCAGGGCAAGGACAAGTGATAACATCTGGTGGTGTAACGACATAAATGATGTCACTACGGGTCTTATCTTTTACATAAAAGTGAATGATCAATTTGTAGGTAGTTGCTATCATGATTGCATCTTCTGGATTCATGAACTGGTTTCTCATGGGATTGAGGAAGCAGTATTTCTAGAGGTGACACAAATCAACTAAAAGTCTCGTTAAAATATTTTTTGATTTCCTTCTTGTGTCTGCTTTACTCTTTATTTTAACAACTTTTCTTAATTTTTCACCGAGAATTTGTCAGATTCTTTGTAATATCAATTTTCAACTGATTATGTTTCAATTCAAATTTCAGAGATTTTGCTGGCCAGGATTAGGAGTTGTTCCATGATTCCAGCTTTCAGAGATTAAATTTAATTCAATAAAAAGGCAATCTGTATGAAATCCAACTTTTAAAGCTTTTAATTTTGGGGCCGGCAGATTTCAAATGTGATCCAGATCAGATTTTGATTTCCTCACCTGGTATTGACGACGTGCATCATGACGACATGTCAACAAATTCAGCAGATGTTTTTCTACTGACTTTATTATTTCGGGTCTCGTAACATCAAAGTGTGTTGCCTAAAGCAGTTTAGACTCCGTGATCGTCTTCTGCTATAAATTGTGACAATTGGAGGCACTGAAAACAAAGAAATTCAAGAATCGGCGGAGGCCTTTTTCTGGCACTTAGCAATGAATGCCTTTTTGAAGTTTGAAAGCCCAGACAACAATTTTTCACAAGTCATCCACTTTCAAGTAGCCCTACAGTAGGCAAAACAGCTGAAAACAATTGAAGCCGGCAGCGTAGGGTGACTCCTTGCTACTTTCAGGGAGAATTTCATTCTCCCTGATTTAAATAATAAAAAAGTCATGGCTCTCCGGAGCTGCGCTATGTCCTAACGGACGGAAGAGCGTTACAGAAGAAGAAGAAGAAGATTCATAAAATAACTAATATTGCCTTTTTGGAATAGTTTGTCAACTATAATATATGAATTGTCCTGAATGACGATAAGATAATTCATAATAACATTTATAAATAATTTGTAGATTTGATCATGTTTATAAACTTACTTAATATTTTCTGTCCAAATTAACTTACTCTTGAAATTACCAAAACCAGTAATTAATAGATAATTTACCATACTTTGAGGGAAAAAAGGTAGTTCGACATAATGAGGAAAGTATGTTCCTCTGAGTCATACGTTTTCACTGCAGTAGGCCTAGAGTGGGTCTGGGCAAGAGGCCCGGGTTAGGTGAGAGCCCCCCCCCCCCCCAGGTTTATATCTAAACTTACATTTTTGTTCATTTTCTGATTGATAGGATTGAAGCTAGAGGCCTTTTAGGTGACATCACAAATTTTCAGGGCAAACAGCACCAAACCATAGTAGTAATTAAAGAAACAAAAAAAGGTGCATGTTTTTGTAACTTTGATTAATTCTTTGAAAGCTGTTGTCAGAAATAAATTTTGAATTTTTTAAAAAGAATAATGGATATCTGCATTGCTTCACTTTATGACCATTACATAAATATGATTTTGATCATATTTTTTGCATTTTAGCTCAAAATATAGAGGTCAAATTAAAATATGTGAGTTTGGGGCATGAGGCCCCCTTCACTGGGGCCTCGAAGCTGCTTCAGGAACCATTTCATAATGTGTACTTTACCTTAAATCTTGATAGAATAGCTAATTGAAATCGAAAAAATTTGGCCGAAATTAAAACAGGGCAAAAAATATTAAAAATTAAATGTATGAACGGAAAAATTCTGAAATTCAGAAAATGTGAATAGAATGCCTTAAAATGATAGAAGAACCCCAAGAAATAGCTTTCAAGCTGAATGCTCTCTCAAAAAAAATTCCCATATGGGTGGGGTAAGAAGGCCATCTTATATTTTTTACAAAAAGGGCTGTATCTCCTTTATTAAAATTGTTAGACATTTGTTTCACTAGTTATAAGTAGAGTCAAGTGATCCCTTCCTGACAACATAAGCATTTAAATAATCGACCATAAAAAGTAGGTCAAATCGCACCTCGAAGTTAAGGGGGGCTGCATGCCCTGCGCTACTCTACATGACATTGTGTACATGTATACTTCAAATTCAATTTTTTTCAAATTTTAATGAAGAGACCTTCTCTCACTTAATTTAAATGCACAATGGACACAAATCCCTACACAGAACACAACCCGATTTGAATGGTGATCTGCATTATTCGAAGAATCTTTTTGTTTTAAATTGTCATCAAGTTCAAGAAGATCATTAAGAGCTAAACTTTCCTACAGGTGTTTGAAGATTAATTTCTTCACATGTATTGCAAGGGTTATTATTAACGAATATTTTTCTTTGTGACACAATATTTTTAGTTTGCATGAAAGTATCAAGTGAAATCCAAAATTACAAGCCAAGGGCATGTTGGTCTTCCTGAGAATATACCGTATTGACCACCCAGGAAATAGGGAAAATAGGCCAAACTCATTGTGAGTTTTCAAGGGCTTTTCACAATTCTTGCGATTTCCGAGACAACTTTTCTTGACAAACTCCACTGACCATTGTGATAAAATGTATCAGGCAAAATTATGGCATAAGGTGGGCTGTCGAGTGTCAACATTTCAGTTGGCACTGGTCAACACCACAGTTGCTGTTTACTATGGAACATCAATAAAAGGTATTGGAATCCTTAGAAAATAACACAATGTGAGGAGAATACCATTTGTATAAGGAGTATGCCTGATGAAAATTAACATTTTAGCTCAGTCTCAACAATTATGAAACCGTCTATAAAACGAGCAATTGTGCAGAGTCAGCTTGGACGAAAAATCTAACACTAGTGACATGTTTTTAGAATGCAGATTCAGCAACATTTGCCGTGTAGGCTTTTTCCATTCCTTAAAACATTGAAACAAATTGAAAGTCACATGGTATTGTACAAATTAAGCAGTGTTAGTAGTGACGTGTCATCGAATGAGCTGTATGAACTGTGAGTTAGTGTGGCTGTGGTTGTGTGGTACTTTACAGTATGGTGTGTAACTTTTAAATTAAATGGGTTACGACAAGTACTCCTTTGTCATTCGATTTTATTTCCTGCCATAAGGAAAAAATAAAGGTAGAAACGCATCAACAGGACATGAACAATAATTTTTATGACAGGAATGTGTACAGATTACAAAGAAGTATTTGCTGCTTTGTAGTTACAACCTGCACAAATGTGAAAGCTACTGACACTTATGATGTGTTTTAAAATAGCTGCAACACCTTGGGTGTCACTAGATGAAAGCAGTTGGATTTACTTCACTGTGATGTGACTGCTTTGATGTTGGATGAAATAACAATCGACTAATCACTGCCATTAGCTTCCAATAGACCTCAAGGGGTCTTTGTCTTAGAGTTATCAGATCTTCCCCTTCAAAGCGCCTACAACAGTCATTTGATGTATTTTTGTAACTTCAAGAGCAAATCTTACCTAAAGATATATTACTGATACAATATAAAGTGTCATTTGGCTTCGGTTCATGCCTTTGTCCTCTCTCAGCAATCATTCTGTAAAAAAACGTTATTTGTTCATGTAATGTGACTGTTTTGGACATGCTGTCAAGAGTTTTGACTGATCTTTTATAAATATATTATTTTTGGATACAATTTATTTAGTCACTGAATAGAATGCTGTCTCTACAACATCCAGTCAACAAAACAGCTAAGAGACGAATGTCAGCACCAACTAGGCGACAAGAAATTTAGAAATCATGTATTGGTAAATTTAAGAATCATATACCAGTTCAAACTAGGTTACTAGCAGTTCCAAATAATGACATCATGATGCATGTTCACACTGCATTTTCAACTCACAGAAATGGAAATGATGGTTTACAAGACACATCCAACAATAGGTGACAATGCATTTCCACAATACAACAATTGCACGTGATCTGTCACCTGCTTGTCAACTTGACTAAATTATGTGGCACCCAAATGGTTTCTTGAGGTATTTTCTGTTGGCTGGGTTTAGTGTAGGGTATATTGTAGTGATGCATCACTGGGTTTGTTTGGATGGAACGATGTTTGGTCTCTACATCCTGTATTTATGCACTTGGTAGGCTAATAAGGACAGGAGGAGGACACGGCAATGAGGCGAAGCATGATTGAAACAGCCGTCCAACATACGCCCAAGTGACCCGGCAAGAGCTGGATTCGAACCCTGGACCCAGCGATTGGCAGTCCAGCACGCTACCACTAGACCAACCCTCCCCCCCCCACTGGGTTTGTTGTCAACAAGTAAGAAGTATTGTCGTATTGTTGCCTGCAGCTTAGTTGACTGGCAACCGATTGTACTTAAATTTATATAACGTCTCTGAGAAAAATACTAATCATTATCCCTTTAATGCGTTGATGTAGTGCTACACCTATGTCTGTAGTGATTGCTGAAATAGTATATTTATTCAGATTGCTGAATTTGATGCTACTTTTCCTGATGGTCACCATCTCTTGTGCTCCTTCTCCCTTCTGGGCCTTCGCTTGTGATTCCTTGTCACTACCAACAATAGTTGCATCCTCACAGATATCACAAGATCTGCTTCAACATAATTAAATTATATATCCGTTTCTTAATTCTTCCTGTCGATTCCTGAAGACAATTGTTTATAGCAGGTCTGAACAAGGATTCTATGCTTTACAATCTTAATTTCTTGATTACAGAGCTCAGATCAAAATTGAACATGCTTGTAAGGAAGTCCTTGGAAATTGATTAGAAGCTCATTATTCTATCTAATTGATTTGCCAGGAACAATGCCTGGTTTTTGATTTTCTTATGAATACCTCACATGACAAAACCTACATAGGAAATCGAAATAATTACTTTTCTGTTTTCTTAATTAACAATCTGTTGCTTTGAAGTTATATTTTCTGTTGTTAGAATATCTGTAGCACACATTTATTCTATTATCTCAGAATCTTTACTGCCTTATAATTTGGCTCTAAACTTGGGAATTTTTGTGAAAATAATATGGGTAGATGTGTAAAGTTATAAGTATCCTTGTTTTCATTGTATTTTTCTGGCACAGTAAAGTTACAGATGATTTCATATTTGTAGATATTTGAGGTAGGAAATACATCATTTTTCTTGCAATTTTCATTGGTCGAGAGAAGGTATGACACCACTCTCTCCTGAAAAGTGACATAGCATTTTACTTGGGTGACCATGGCATTTTAAGCCATTGATATCCTAACAGGGACTGACTTTAGCAGTTTCAAGTGAGAGTTTCAGTTTGTGTTTCACACATTTTCAGTACACACATTCTGCAAGTCTATTAGTCCAATGTTGTGCATTCAGACGATTAGGATCAGGTGATCCATGCAATGACTGTTTATACAAAAAATGAGCATGTATAATTGTGAATGTAACATTTTCTCAGAAGAGGGGCTCAGCTCAGGCGGTAGGACAATGGGCTACCAATCATGTGGTCCTTGATCTGATTCCCACTGGGATCTTCTTACGAATGTTGACCACATCACTGGGCTGTCATCCTGTCTTGAGGGACCGTTCAGAATTTATGATTCTGGGTAGTTTTGTTGGAAATTTCTATCAAAAATTTATACCCCCTTTGGTTTCATGCTTATTTGTACCTCTCATATATTCCATGTGGATTTTTAGTATGTCCCCTTTTCTTTTATTAAAATTTAAGCATGTTGTGAGTAATAAGTACTCCCTTTGAAACATGTGTAAAAAATTGGTGCTCCGTCAGGCAAAACTCCAATTCCCCTCAAGTCATAAATTCTATTTAGCCTGTAAGGCACATAGATTCTGGACAAAAGGTAAAAATTAGTACTGTCCCACATGAAGCATGTAGCACCCGCTCAGGTAAAACTCCCATCTCCCCCGCAGCCCAGTCATAAATTCTGAATGGTCCCTTACTGATGTCATAGACAATGCTCTCGGCTTTTGGTCAAGGCATGCTAATTTAGTGTAAACAGATGTGAAACCATTCAGAGTCAGCTTGAAACTGATTTAATATCAATTGAAACAATCAACAGTTGTACACAGGAGTGTGAAATACAACTGTTCATGAAGAAATGAAAGAGTTCCATGCAGATTGTGGTTTGACAAGTGTGAACAACTGCTACAATACCTAGTTGGCCTTTGCTGTATACTATTGGTCAAAATTATGACATCATTTTTCAAGCAAACATCACTTGCTTGAAGCAAGCTGAAAAAAAGTGACACGCAATGGGCAACTTGACCAATCACCTGGCAAGATTTTCTGATGTCAGACCAGAAATTTAGCTAAATATTTTGTTATTTGAGAAAAGTCTACAAATATGAAATCATCTGTAAGTAAAACTCTGTTTTCAAATGTTTGAATTGTTGACATATTTTTGATGTGAAACATACACTCTGTAATTTTTATAACATATTCAGAAATATAAAAAAAGTTTACAGTGAAAGTAAATCGTTTGTTGGTCCAAACTTTTGAATGGTGGATACCTGTGTATACTTGCATAACATCCATAATTAATTCACCCCAGTACTGTATTTTACGAATTAACAATTTTGTTTAATCTGAACAATTAACTGCAATCTTTTTCTTTTCATACCTTTATACTTGATGCATGGAAAACATTCTTCCCAGTGTTGCCGAAAGTTGTATATTGCCATTTTATACATGCATATCAATTCATTCACTTCTTTTTTTTTGAAAATGATGTACCATTCAAAATTGCAAAATGTGAAAAAATGTAATAAGAAAAAAATAATTTTGTTCAAAACTTTTTAATTTTTTTGTTGATCAAAGAATCACTTATATCTTCTATGGAAGTCATAAATTTTTTTTCTCTAAGCTCCAAAAAACTAAAGCTTCATCATTCTATAGACGTACATGCTATCAAAGGATGTATGCCCATAAAATACTATCTAGATTAACATTTAGATTGAGTCAGATTTTGTCACAACATTATACTGGTGTATGAGGGAGGGCTGTTCATGTACCTCAAACTGAGTTTGTTTTGGCTGATATTCTGTGGACGAAGAGAGCATCTGCTGATAGGGCGTAAAACAAAATCGTACACATGCTCTGGTCCATCGTGAACGTATGATTACAGTGGGGAAAATGTGCTATTGCTGGCAAGGAATTAGGCAAAAATAGAAATAATATTTGATGATCGATTGGCCTGTGATCAATACAGGTGAATTAAGAAAAGCCTTTCACATCCAGTCCTACATTCTTAACGCAAAAGGTTCCTAAAGGTATATATGAAGTACTCAGAGCAAAATTTCTTACGGGTTCTTGTTCATGCATATTTACTTGACATTTGTTTGCAGTTGGAACCTTTTTAAAAGTTTAATATCAAACTTTTCTATACTAGCTTATAGAACCTTCAAAGGTTTCATATAAAACCTTCTTGTAAAGAGTGTATTGGCGTTTTACTTAATGGCCGATACATAATTATGCTGAAGGTTTTGCCATTGTGGTGTGGACAATGTGTGTAGCAGTGCGCTACTACTACATCTGCCTTCTGAGAAGATCGCTCAATGACCCAATCGTAAAGTCAGTTGTGGCTGCTTCGATAAAGGAACTGACTTCAGTCCCAGGGGATGAAAGCTTTACTTTCAGCTATACACTTCATATTTACAAGCAATTTTTTTTATTTATTGCAATTTCACATGAATTTATCATGAACATTTTATGTCTTTGTATCAGAGCTCTATAGGTTCTGTTTGTGTTGGGAATTTCCTGTTCAGTGGCTGGTGAGCCATAGGAAATTAAAAAAAAGTAGACAAAAAGTGTGCAACTTTAGTTCAAAACCTCTCAAAGTTTCAATTGACTCATACTGAAAGTGAAAAGCACTTTTCTTTTATGGAAGTCCTTTGTTTCCCGAAGTGCACACTGCAAGCCCTGCTTTGAAAGCTTCATCAATTTATGGAAGTACATGCATTGCGGAAAATCAAATGCTGTATCCCCATAGAGATTTTTTAACTTAATTTAAGGCGATTTTGTTTTACCGTACATGGAGCTCTAGAATTCAAAATCACAGACCAAACAAGTTTTTTGTATCTAAATGAATAAGCTAACTGCACATTGAGGAATTTCTACTTCCATAATAACTTTTTTTTTTAAATCAAAAAAATATATTATTTGTCACATTATTATCCCACCAATTATGCCAACTGAGAGAAAAATTTCATCATTGGTGGGCATTATGGCTCATTCACTGACATGGGTTGGGAGCTATTCAGTAGCGTAACTAGGGGTTCTCAACAGAGTACACTGGAAAGGGGGGGCAATGTCCTGGAGGGGTAACTACTGTACTAAATCATATTAGAGGGGCACATCCCCCCTCTGTGCCCCCCATAGGGTCACCACTGTATTACTAAACTCGATGCCTCACATCCTCATTCAGATACAATGTGTAACCAAGTGTCTGGAAGGCCGAATGAATCCCATCATCTTGCAGCTGAAAAAATCTCAGCTCAGCATAAGAATCTTATCGGTACCAGACGTCCAATTCTGCAAAGTATCAGATAAGTATAGGTTTACTTGGCAGTGACAGAAATATCTTCTTTCTATTTTTGTGTTGATGATTATATTTGTAGACGGCAGAAATATCATATTTTTTGTTCAGACTCAGACTCAGAATGTATTTACTTGACTCAAAATGGAAATTTTACGTAGAGTCAGGAGTCCCTTAAAGGCTTAAATAGCCACCAACAAGGGGCCACCTTAATTACTGAGTAAACATAAATATTGTTCTATAGATGGTCACCACTACCTTTACATTCCTTTCCCCTTCTGCTAATATTTTTCCTTTGATAAATCAGATAATCTGTCAAAACAGACAACTGATGTTGGCCTTAGTTCCTCTTGTCATTGCAGTTCACAATTGATCATAGCAGATTTTTCTTGATTGCTTGATTACCAGGTTCTATTCAAAATCAAGGATATTTGCGACATAGTCCTTCAATATTGATTAGAAATGATAGTTCCAGATGAGACATACAGTGGGCCCTGCATTACAAGACCGCACCTCCTGCGGTCAGAAAGCAGTCTCTCATAGGGGTGCGGTCCCTCGTTGGGCTGCAAAATGCACTAAAAATACTACTCAATGCCGGATGAACGTGGTCATATAATGCAAGTCGGTCTTATAACGGGGGCCACCAGTCGGGATCTAGAGTTCTGACAAAAATGCATGTTAGGACTCTCCAAAACGCCAATCAGTGTCTAACTAACACTTAGAGTAAGAAAAACAAAATCATAGTGATAGCCTTTTTGAAAAATACAACCAACATCACATACAGAATGATTAGTGAGTGACATTGCCCTTAATATATTTTCCCGCCTCTGGATCATAAACATTGCCTTGCTTCTCTATTGTCTCAGTGCTGCTTCTGAAAAGCATTGTCTTCATATTGAAAAGCTGACGGGCAACTCAGAATATAAAATTTGTCATGAAAAGGCCGAAGGCTGGGCATTCGAGTGGCTCATACTGCATCAAAAAGGCACACATATCTTTTTATGAAAGTCCTTTGTTTCATGAAGCTCTCACTTTTTGTCTTGCATTAATCTTTTTTTTTCAATCTGAAGATGCTATCAATTTGCATGCCATTATACAGAGACATCAGATTCTATCTATCTATCTATCTATCTATCTATCTATCTATCTATCTATCTATCTATCTATCTATCTATCTATCTATCTATCTATCTATCTATCTCTCTTTCTATCTCTCTTTCTATCTATCTATCTATCTATCTATCTATCTATCTATCTATCTATCTATCTATCTATCTAGCTATCTACAGTTGCTCTTGAAAGTTAGTGCATCTTTAATGATTTGCCATTAAAGACCATTTTAGAGTTGTCTCATGGTAATTGGATGAATCATTGAAAGATGCTTGTATAAAAACATTGTACTTCCTATACTACATGTAAAAGCCTGGTCATAGAATTTGTATCTGGACTTGGGGCATACTTTTCCAAAATTATGACCACTATTTATCTGACTCCTTTATGCCTATCCATTTATCTATTTCTATCCATTTGTCTGTCTACATCTGCGCAAAAGTTATATGAATGAGTTTGACCAACAATGATAGAAATGACAAAAGTCTTCTCAGATCCTCAGGGGCATTTTCTTGATCATGACAATTGCTGCCGGACTGGTCAACAAGGGTGAGGCCAAGAAAGGCTGTTACAGAAATTGCAAGAGAGATGAAAAGCCTTGTAGTGTCACAATATGTTCAGCCCATTCAACCTTTTAGTGAATGGCCAATATATTTGCTGAAAGGTTGGACAATATGTCAAGTAGTGGTGGGTTGCTGCTATGTCTGCCTCTCACAATATGGCTGTGTCTATTCTGTTGTTGTTGTATTTCTATGTTGCTGACAGAGAAGGATCCGTTATGTTATCCAAGTGTAATAATAATTGTTTTGCTGACTATTAGTAAGCAACATGTATGCAATTTATAATCCATCCTCCGACATCAGGACAGCAACTAGGAACCTTTTAGAATTAACCTATTTTGTCCTCACGGAATGAGAGTCAGTAATCCTTGTATGTTGTGGTTCTTCACACTTCCTTATTGTCCATATTTGAAAAAACATCTCCTTTTCTGTTCATGAACATGCATTTTTTTTTGTTCTGTATGAAACATGGGGATGAAAGGTGTATGTTTGTTTGTTTGTGTTTTACACCTCTGCAGCACCTTAGTGGGCTATATCGAGGCAGGCGATCGCCGTATGATGAGATGAGAAGACAGTGAGTCTGGCACATACCCTATTAATTCAGGGATGCCCAGGGTCTTTCAGTTGCCCCAGCATAGAATACTGGATACAACCCGCCTCCATTTAATGTCCCATGGGCTCGGACTAAAGTGATTTCCCGGGGTGAGATTTGAACCCACGGGATGAAAGTTGTTAGTGAAACAGTTGTTAGCCATCAATCATATCAGGTGAGGTGCCCTTGGAGATATTTGAGAAATTACCTGCTAAGACGCGGTTATCTCTCTGCATACTCAGGAAATTGCATCCAAAGCAAAATTGATGAACACTCTTGCTGAGTCGCTAAGGTATGAATATAAGGAGAGTTTAATAGAATGTTTTAACCCGTGGTGGGGTATGGGTAGGAAGGTCCCACATTCAATTATCCAAAGGTGTCTGAGTTAAAAAAATATTTGAAGAAAATATGTCTGAGCAAGATGCTGTGGGAGCATGAATGGGTCGTTCCATGTCAATTCATCAGATTTTCCAGAAATTTTCCAACAATCCGTCTGCGAATTGGCTGAAAAAAATTATAGACTGTTTTTAAAAGGTCACAAAGGATGAACTTCCTGAAAATTTCAACAAATTTGGTCAATTTTCCAGGATTTGGCAGAGGTCTGAAAATGTCTGATTCTACCCGTGTTTCAGAAAGTTTGACCTCAATTACATGCACTTTTTGCCCAATAAATCACTTAATGCTCAACCCAGAGCTTTTAAATTCTGAATCTACACTAAGTTGGCAATAGCAATTGTCCATTGATAGACACTCGTTGCCTTGCTAAAACGACAATGCAGCCATGGCCTTGTTAAATTCCCTCCTCTAAAATCAGTGTTCAGTACAATAAAATTTACATCTCCGGACTAGGGTATATCGCGTAAAAATATGGAACTCAAAGGATATAATCTGATTATGTATGGTCAAATAATACTTGAAAATTGCAGATGTGTTCAGCCTCTTTTTCAGAATATAAAATTTTGAAAAATATTCCATGTCTTAGGCCAAGTCATAAGCAGAACTAACTAAATCTCAACGGGTATAGGTGGCATACCTCTGAAACTTTTTAAGTATCTTTAATGTCTGTAGGGTATAAGACAGGAAAGAATTCAGGAATATCTTCAGCTTACTCACGGTTCTGCTGAATTTTGAATATTTTTATATCTGTAACAGTAGGAAATTCTGCCGAACCTAAAGTAAGCCGAACATCTTCCTGAATTCTTTCCAGTATGATGCCCTACAAATATGAAAGATTACAGGAAAGTTTCTGTGAGGTGTCACCTATACCCCTTTAACGTTTAACTGGATTTGTTTTGACTTAGCCTATCAAAATATATAATAAAATTCATATATACAAACGAGGCTGAATGCATCTCCGATTTTCAAGTGTTATTTGACCATACATATGCAGAATATATCTGAGAAGTTTAAAGGCTGTCTCTAAAATACCCTTTGCAAAAGAGGTACTTGCGTGTTGCACTACTATAAAATATTATCTAAAATTCTGCAGAACCTGAAGTAAGCTGAACATCTTCCTGAATTCATTGTTGTATTATATAAGTGTCATAAATTCAATGAAACCTTGGGCATCACCAATGCTACAATGGGCAAGATTCCGGTCAATCCTTAACTAACCTCCTTTGTCAATGCTCAATTAGGATAATTAATCATTGCAAGCTTTGATTCCTTTTTTCTCAAGTTCATGTTTTTCTTAATGTCTCCAAACTAATCTTGCACACTGCCTCCTTTCTAATTTATCAATTTATCACTCTTCAAAGAAGATAATTCATCATGGCAAGGTTCTCTTTCTTTTCCCACAAACTAATGTTGTTCTTAATGGCTCCAAACTTTGCATGAAGAAACATCTGCTTCCTTCATCAAGAACATTTATCAACTTCTTTCAATATAAAACATGGGGATAAGAGGTGTTAGTCAAACAATAAACAACTATTAATCAAGTCAGATGAAGTGCCTGCAAGGACAATTTGGAAAGTACCAGCTAAGACGAGAGAAAGCTCAGAAAATTGCTACAAAGCAAAATTGATGAACACTCTTGTCGACTCACAATCATTAATTTTTCTTCAAGGAGATAATGTTTAATGGAATGTATTTAATGGAATATGTTGTGAAAACCACGATTGCACGTTCTTTGTACTGATGATTGTTTTATTGAGTCGTGCTTAGACAATGACATACTTCTTGAAAGAGAAGCATTTGGTTTATGAGATGACTCAAAGATTACTTTCTAGGGACATATCCAGAAAATGCTGGATCCGCTACTGATTAGATATGAAACAAATCAAAAAACTTGATTTAACTGCACTGAAAATAATAATTTCGCCTTGACGTTAAGTGATGTGACATTGACAATACATATGTTATTAACTGATACCCAGGCAATTAAATCCATTTCCTTCAATTGCAAGTGTCGTTTGGTCAAATAATATAACTGGCCACTAGAGTGCATCATATTGCAACTATATAATGAATCAAAAAGCAAATTGACCAAACAAAGAATCAGAAATGGATATGCACCACTTCTATGCATCAAGGTAAAATACAAAATACTGACGATGAGTGTCAACGCAATAACTCACTGTAAGAACATTTTGGTACATATGTACAACTCATGAGCAGCTCAGTGTCCGGAAGACTGAATCAATCCCATCATCAGCCAACAAAAGTCTCAGCTCAGCAAAAGAATCTTGTCTCCACTAGCAATCCATTTTTGCAGAGTATCCGACAACATAAGCTCATTTGCCATTAAAAAATATCATATGTTTCTTTTTTCCTTTCCTTATGAAGATTCTATGAGCAAATGCCGCAGATGGAAGAAACATAGTACGATTATTTATTGGACAGAGAGAAAACTGCATGGTCGCTACAGGTTCAAGTCTTGGCCTTCATCAACATACTAAGTTTCTCATTAGGTTTCTCAATCGTTTTAAATTGCACATGGCATGTAGGTGGTTGGTATCTAGCAAAGTTTAAACCTAAAATTGTTGGTACCTATGTTGCCAATGTACTACACCTAGATTAACTGGACCAAAAGGCAACTGAATAAGCTGTCTGGTCGGTCATTCGTAAACTGAATTGGACGCTCAGACCACTATTGGAGCTAACCGAGAGTAATTGGTAACACGACGTACTAGTGTAAAGCTGAAGTAAGGGCCTGATACTTGATTCCAAATGTCTCCTTAGAAATCAATGATGTAGGACAGTCTAACATTGGAGGCCAAGATTGAATAGTGAGTGTGATTCAAGACTGCCTTCTAATTTCTGTACAACTTGTGTTGCAGTGAGATGAAAGCACACACAGCTTGATTACTTTGAGCTTTTGGTTTCAAATCTTGATTTATAATTCAAGACTGCTCTGAAACATTGATTTTTTAAGGAGACTCAAGCAATGGGACTAAGTTACGTGCCTTGTTATTCTTGTCATGATATGCAGCTATAAGTCTAGCCCACCAGTATTTCTCCCTACTCTGATACTCATCACATGATCTTAATATATTCGGAAAGCTAACAATCTGCAATATCTGACATATGGTTAACGGCAAGAAAAAAATATCACTAACTGATGCTAGTGTCCTTAGACTTTACCTTGCCTGAAGGCCATCTGAGGAGCCATTTAGGCACAATGCCTCCTTCCAATTTTCAAGATGACATAGAAAGTCAAAGGGAAAAAATAATCAGTTGCCAGCATAGCTTCTTAGATCTAGAGCCACCTTAGTTCATAGCATTACTCTAACATGTCTTGATTGGCTAACTGTTTTTAGCTTGGTCGGTTCTATTTTGGTAGAACCATTCAATCTATAACTGCATTTTCAGGGTTTCGAATGACCAATGCCAAAATTAGTCACATATCTGTATTCCATGTAAGTGGCAAGAAGAGCTTTCTAATGAGTGCCTACATTAATTGGATTCAATCATTCAACCAATTTCACCAAACTGATTAGACTGGTATCTGGAGGTATGTTGGACAACACAAGTATTAGTGGGCTATGCACAGGCTGTTTTTCACAAAATGGTTGCACTGCATATTGGTGTGCTACATTGAACTTGTAAATTTATATCAAAATTTGCTGATATTTCTCTATATTAAATATAGTAAAATTTAAACTGCAGAGCTTATTTGTAGCAGCGTACATATGACTAACAGTATGATTTTGATGTAATAATTGTGTTCAAAAATAAAACTCTGTCAATAATTGTGTTGATGACTGCATCTGCATTGAGTTTTACTTTAATTTACATTGCACTGTAAAACCTAAACATACATCCCAAGATGGCAAGTGGGAACTTTGTCAACATTCTGGAAGTTCTGTTGTAACCTCCTTTGTCATCGCTCAAGGAGGATAATTTATCATGTTTAGTCTGGATTACTTTCTCCACAAACTAATGTTGTTCTTAACGGCTCTTAACTCTCCATAAAGAAACATACTCTGCTTCTTTGATAAGGAACATTTATCAAATGTGCCAAATATAAAACATGGAGATGAAAGGTGTTAGTTAGACAATAGAAGGCCATAAATAAAATCAGATGAATTGCCCACAGAGACAATTTGGAAATTACCTGCTAAGACGCAAGAAAGCTCAGAAAATTGCGGCAAAACCTTATTGATGAACACTTTTGTCGACCCCCAATCATTCTTCTTCAATCTTCAACAAGTAAATGTTCAATGGAAGGTGTTCTACTGAATATTTGATAAGGAGTGGTGCAAATAGTTTGCATTCCCATTGATGAAAGAAGATGCAGTGTTTCTAAAAGATTCACCAAAATAACAGTCTGAAAAAAAAACAAACTTACACCCAAACAAAAATGTTTATATGGTGACAAACATGTTAGAAAATAAAAGGACTTGAACTTGCTGACAGCTATTCAAATTATTCACGAAGGATTGCACATATATGTGGTGTTCTAGATTTATATAAATAGCTATTAGAATGTAACATACATTTGGGCGCATATACATTAGTCAGGCGGCATATGTAATCTACTTTGGAGTGCTTGCCAACTTTGATTTCTCACTGCTATATCTTCATTAACATTCCAAGGAATAAATCTAAGCTTGTTGTCATGTCTGCACTGGCTTTATTAACTATTTATTCACGTTATGAAGTTTCGCATCAAAAAAGCCTAAAAAATACCTTGGGGGCCGGACGCCAATTTTTTGGCCGACCACAATTAACTGCTGTTAAAGGTTGTAGCATATGGATGGGTTGCTTAGACCCTCAGGAACATCCTTCAGGTCCACAACCTTTCCAATTGGCTGCTCAATCCACGTTATTCAAGATGGCGTCCAAGATGGCCGCCGTACCCTCGTTCTTTGTTAACTCGGTCACTATTTCTCTTATTTGTTCAAGCTATACATCAAATTAGGGGTATTTCAGGTCATGGAATCCAAAAATTATGGTTTCAGGGGGATTGGAGGTGATTTATTACCCCTCTGTTGAAGAATCATGACAATATAAAAAATAACAAAGCATGTCATAACAGTTTTGACACCTGACATAATGAATCTGGATTCACTCATTAACAGCTGGTCCAGTGCCGTGAGTTGGTAAAATTCCAGTTTTGGGCCAATATGCACTTACATATTAGGTCATATCTCAGCCCCATAAAGGAATTTATGCCGGTATGATGGATCGAATGATAGGCAAATATATCTTCTTTGATGTAAATAGCAGCAATTGCATCCATATGTCACTGGTCTTGAGATAATGAGTGATCAATGATTGCAGTTAGGGAAAATTTTGGTGTCCCGCCTGGACACTGCAAGTAGAATTTTTGCATACAACTTTCAAATACTGGAAAAGGGATGAATTTAGGATCAAAATTGCAATGCATTACTGTTCCCTGATAAGGTGGGCATCTTGTGAATCCTGAAAAATGGCAATTGGATGTTTCTATATTTTTTTAATACACCTTTTGTAATCCTCAGTTGGTGTGTCCCGGGTGAAGCTTAAAAGTGCAATGTGATTTTTGATGCCACAGATAAACCACTGATCGAAATATTTCCGGACAATTTGATATACCAATGCATTGCTCATGACCTTGTCTGTCAGGAATATATCACTTAAAGTGGCTGAGGCTGTTGTGCCAGGAGCTGTGATGGCTTGAGAAAGACTGACAACAGCGCGACGCTCTTATATTCTGCAAACATTCTGTGGGACTTCTCTTGTTCGGGTACTTCCTGATGAAGACTTGTTGCTGGAATTCTTGCATTCTTGGTATTATTGTCATGCTCATGAGCCTGGCTTTGTATTAGTGTATAGAATAGGGTAGAAAGTCCAACCCATAATGGCATTAGAGCCCTATCTTTGAGACTGACAAAAAATGCGACGCTCTCACATTTTGAAATATTTATGAGGACCTTTCTTCTTTACACGCTTCTTGATGAAGGCTAGTGGAAGGAAAGTTACCTTTTCTGATATGATTTTGTTGCTCATGAGCCCAGGTTTCTATTGGTCTATAGAACGCAGTTGCAATTGTAACCTATCATGGTATTAGTGGCCTGTCTTTGTCACTGACAACAAATGTGGCACTCTTACACTTTGTAAAAATGTGTGTTCGGACATGTCTTGTTCAAATGCTTTGTGATAAAGACTCTTTGCTGGAATTTTCACTTGTTTGATATTGTGTTGTTACACTTGAGCTTGGCTTTCCATTGGTATATACAATATGTTTTTTAGTCAAACCTATCATGGTATAATGGCCCTGTGTTTATGGCTGACAAAAAGTGCAAAGCTTGCTTTGGGCATTACCTGCTAATTACACCATAGAAGGTATGAGAAGGCAAATAATGAAAAATCTTTTTTTTTTTGTTTTAAGAATATTATTCAACAAAATGTGTGAAAGTTTCATAGTGATATCTTAAAAAGTCTTTGCTGCAGAGGTATTTGAAGAGACAAAGCTTCGTTTTGAATAAACTGCATTTCAAGTTAGTATTTTCTTCACATTCATGTTTAAATTTACTAGCATAATGTGGCATAGACGTCACAAAAACGCATATACAACCTAAAATTTTTGGATTTGGAATCTAATAACACATAGGAAGCATATCAGTGATTATTGATTTTTTGGTCAATTTCACCAGAAGTTCCAAATTTTACCAACTTGTGGCATTGGTCCAGCTTCCTCTGTTTAACAGTGAGTGGCAACTGGGTGCTGTATCTATAAACTATACACTATTTAAAATAAAGCAATTGCGTTCAAAAAGTTTGTGTCAAGGTGGTCAAAATAGTGACTGATGTGGTGTTTTACCCCAATTTTGATGTATCACATGAACAGATCATAGAAATAGAAACCGAGTTAATAAAGAACGAGTGTAACATGGACAGAGCACCTGTTTAGAAAGGCAGGTGTTCCTGTCAGAGGGTCTAATTAATTAATTAATCCATCCATATTACAGAAGCTCGTGTCTGGTTGAACCCTCTGGCCCCCTAGGTAAAATTTTTTTTTTTGAGATATCAGTTGAAAACTATTTCAAATAAAAAATAAACCTTAGACACCCCATTTGATTAATGTGACACTAATAAGAAACAAATCTCTTGTTTGGATGCATATATCAGGACTAAAGGTTGCCTGTGATGGTCTGTCCTGGGGATTCTTCCTATAACATGTATATGCTGCCGTACGGGGATGTACCTCCATTCTTAGCTTCTTTTTTTGCTTAAAGATGATAAAAAAATGATCCTGGGCTGTAAAAGCAAGTCTTGTGGCTGTCTGGGGCACCAGACAAGATGCTCTGATGTCATGGTGATGTGGGATTGTGGGTGGGTGGCAGTAAAAGATTCTTTTAAGAACTTGTAAACTAACAAACCAGTAGTAATCAGCAGATGGTAGAAGATGTGGACTGTCGCGGACATGTCTTCTAGTATGCTGAAAATGTACACATATGGGGAATCATTGCACTGTATACTAGGAGGGGCAGTTGTTTTCCCTCCTTTCCTTTTTGGAAAGTGGTTCCCATCTCAACTGTCATATGTCTGTCTCATTGCTTGTGACTCCAAATTCTGGATCACAGATGTTGTGTGTCATCTGCTTGCAGAATGCCTTCTAATAAAATGAGCCAGTATTTTCACATTATTTATTTAAAAAACACTATCATATCATCAGCTCTGCTTTCTCCTTACCAATCCAGGTATCTGTAGGTGTCTTGTATGCATAATCACCCAACTTTACTCCTAACCAAGGTTGTCTAATTATAGGAAGATGTGGTTATACATGAAAAGCTATCAAGAGATTGAAGGCAGCATCCACTGAGAATACACAAAAGAGTTGTATCTGGGTACTTATGCATGACATCAAATACTTTACGATGACCAGTTGGTCACCCTCTTCCGAATTGTTGTGTTCAGCTTTCATTTTAGGTATGGCGTTCTGATCAGACAAGAGTACAACCACAAGCTAATAGTAGCATTCATTCTACTGATTCCAATGTAATGACCAGAAGCTGTGGTGGAAGATGAGGTTCCTGATACATTATAAATATGTGTCTTCCAAATAAAAGGGTAGTCCTGTGCAGGGGGTTAGGTTCCACCTTTGGTTCTGTGGCGGAAGATGCGGTTCCTGGTCTTTTAGGCCATTTATAATCAGGAAAACTCTGGTTGACAATTTGCCACAACAGCTCACCTGGAAGGGAATTGTCTCTCTCACCTGGTGGTTCCTTGGGGGCCATTTACATGCTTCGTGAATTTTCAAAGTTCAGAGAATTTGACCATTCTCATAGAAATAAATGTTTGCAATATCTGCCAAGTGCCTTAGGTCATTGCATTAAATGTGTAACATTTATTCTACTTAGTGAGGATTTAGACAATCTTGGTAACATTCAGGGTCATCTTGCTCCTTCCTTCCATTCCATCACTCATGATGAAGTGAACATGCCTTTCTTGGTTCAACTCAAGAATTATCTTTGTAATCTTGTACAACCCTGGAAAGGCAGAGTGCAATGTAGAAATATACTTTTCAAGAGCATTGTCACTGGCTGTGGGTCCAAGATAGCCATATTCATCATCTTTTGCTATTGATTCAGATCTGGCTGTGAATGAAATGTCACTTTATGAAATGACAAAATACCATTGTTGCTGTCATCCAAACTTTTCCAGGCTTGAGGTTCCATGCTTTGTAGTTGTAACATGCAAGCAATGTACAATGCGTTCGAGACAGTTTACAGCAGCAGACATCAAACTTTGGAGGTAATGTTATTATGTTAGCTAAACTTGCCTTTGATGGTAGAGAAAAGCTGGTTGAACTCTTAGAAAATAAGTTAATCACACTATAACATGCCATAAAACTTCATTTCTGAGGACAATCGACATATCCTCTTCAAAATGCTTCTGTTGTGGATACTCATTCACAGTGTCTGTGATATGTGGCAACATGTTTTCCAATTGAACGGAATTTTGACCATTACAAATTCTGAGATCACCAGTAATTTCTAAAAAGCAAATACAATCAGCAAAAAGGTTGCTTAATGCTATTCCAAATATCTTTGGAAGGTGGAGATAAGCAAGATCTGAGTAACTTCACCAGTTCAACAGTTCAGAAGCACAAAATAAACTTTCCTTTCTTCATTTAAATCTTTAGACTACCAATCTGAAGATCATGACAACTAATCAAAGAAGATTTTCCTACCAGATAAGTTTGGTGGTAGGAGACATGGGTACCTAACTTTCTTGTTGCACCTAAGAATGCTAAGATACAATTAGTATTGTTTTTATATGCTTAAAGGAATTAATTTTGCCATCACTATTTACTACCCCTTCTCAATAGATGAAAATGAAGAACTTTGGATTGGATGGGTCTTCTCATAAGAACAATTTGAAGTCAAACGTGAAGCTATCCAATTGTGACACTGATGATTGAATCCCGGCAGCTCTTCCCTGGGTATTGGTCGTGAGCATTTGAGCATGGAAGCAAATTAAGATATGTGCATAAATCACTGATGATCCAAATTATCAGTTCTTTTACCTATTTGATATTTCATAATCTGTCGAAGTACCAGAGAAATTCCAGTGCTTGTGGTTTTGATTAACCTCGACACTCCAAACAAATTTGTAATTTATGACACAAAATTGGTCATCATTGTAAAAATTTCACTTATATTATAATAATTATGACATCTATAGTTATCCACCAGACTGGCACCTCATTGATAAGATCATTCATCAAGAAAAATTAATAATATTACATGCATTATGATGCACATATTGACTCCAAAGCTGTATCAAATTGTGATTTTATGCTAATTAATTAGCGTAATTTGATTTGATTACAAAATAATTAAAAATCAATGTGTGATGTTGACAACAAGTTGGATTACCTTTATTATAGTGTGAACCACAAAGTTCAAGTGAAAAACTAGAGTTGGCAGCTTGTCTAAAGTAGCCTTGCAATTTTAACAAATGCCGCCTGACTATACATGCTGCATAGCAACTGATGAAGGAATGAAGCAGCCGAAAAGCAAATTGAATAGGCCTAAATAGAGAATCAGAAATGTATCTGCACGACTTCCATATATCAGTACAAATTACTGGACTGATGATGTCAACTCAATAGCTCATAAGAAAATTTAAATATGCCCAGCTCATGAGGTGCTCAGCGTCTGGAAGATGGAATCAACTCTATCGTCAGCCACAAAAAGTCTCAGCTCAGCAAAAGAATCTTGTCTTCACTAGAAATCCAATTCTACAGAGTATCTGATAAGTTTAAGCTTATTTACCAATGACAAAAATATCACATACTATACTTTTCTCGTTTTCTTTTATGATTACATGGGCAGATATACGCAGAGGGCAGAAATGTCCAATTTTTGGACAAAGGGAAAACTGATTTGCCTTGTCGTTATGTACAGGTTTTCAAGGCTAGGTCTCTACTAACATAAGTTTGTGACATTTCTCTACTGCTTTAAATTGCACATGGCAGGTAGGTGGTAAGTCTGGTTGAGGTACATTAAATTTTGTTTTGTTAGAAGATATTCAACAAGCGCAAAAGATACACAACCTGCAAAGTTCAGCATGCCATGTCTCAATGGATGAAATTTATTATAATAACAGCTGCTTTTAAAAGTTCCTTCATGACAACTTAGTGCACAATAGCATGATATCAAAGCAACTGTAGCTAAGTCACAAGGGACGGACGCAATGGGGGGGATGGGGGATACATTCCCCCCCCCCCCCCAGACTAAAATTTATATATTTTTACATGTTAATTTTATCTGCGCGCAGTCGCGTTATGTCGCGAATTATGCATTCTGCGACGCCACATTCTGATAGACCCCCCCCCCCCACCGAATTCTCTGGATCCTCCCCTGTAAGTCACAACTCAAATTCCATGTAATTAAAAAGTATATGTTGCAGTATTGTAATGTTGCTTATCATGGTGTTTGCCATCAATACAAAGCTAAACGATATTTTAACTGAAGATTGCTGGCACCTATGCTGCTAATGTGTTGCCATATTGACTGGATAGGATGGTCAAACCACTAATGGACCTAACCGCGAGTAATTGGTAACAAGACGCCCAAATGTAAATCTGTAGTAAGGACCTGATGCTTGATCCCAAATATCTCCTTAGAAATCAATGCCGTAGGACAGTCTAACATAGGGTGCACAGATTGAATAGAGAGTGCGATTCAAGACTGCCTTCTAATATCTGTATAGATTGCTCTGAAACATCGATTTTTTAAGGAGATGTGTGCTTTTCCCTTGGAAAACGTTAGCACTGGATGTTTAGTAGGTTTGATACAGAGTTAAGAAAATTCCAACTTTTTTTAAGCTGGGCCCTTAGGCTGTAAGACAAGATCTATCATAGGACATGCTTTTTTATTAACCCCAGCTTTAACTGTCAGCTGGTATATACGTAAAAGTGTCACCAGGAGAACATCTCCACTATTTAGTCATATGAAGTGTAGCATTGAAAACTTTATTGGTGTTGCAAATACCTCATATTGTTCCAGACATGTTGCAGCACATCTACCATGTGTAAAGCTATAAACAAAGATTCAGAGCTTGAAACAGTCAGCGGTGAGTAGTTAGGCCTACAACGATGGGTAGCCATGGGGGGGGGGGGGTCGCGGTGAGTTGGTTTTGCTATGACAAAAAGACAAATTTGTCAATATATGTTAATGTACCAAAAAGTAAAGTGGCTAGTCATTGGTTGAGAGTTGTTAACAGGTCCATGATTGGCTCTAGGGACAAAGCAGATGTTGGAAGCGTCCATTAGACAGCGGGGGTCGCAGAATAATTGACACTTTAAAACGTTGCTTCTCTAGTTAATTAGAGGTTTGTAAAGGAGGAAATGATTTTTACCTGCTTTCTTTTAGCGTATTTTGTATATTCTGCTGTGTTTATTTACAATCTTCTGGCAGATTGATCTAATTTCCACAAAGCATAAGGTTTCAACCTTCGCCCCCTACTAGTGAAATGGGACTTGCCCAGTGTCACAGATTGACAACAAGCCATATGAACATGGTGGATCGTTTTTGATTTCTTGAAACTTCAAAAGCTAATAAGTTACTATATATGATGAATCCATAAACAAGAATTTCGCAGGTAAGTACATAAACATGTTTCAAGTTGTTTGAGACCAGTCTTCCACCACTTCATTGACATGTTTTCCTCCAGACGAAGGTGAACTGTCATGGTCTTTTCCACTACCATACATGATTCCAATCAGGCCAAATTGACAGCTAGTACTGCCTCCTGGGAGTGATGGCCTGCAGGCCTATATTAATATGTTTGATTATACTGATTTGATTTTCTTATCAGATTTTTTAACAGAGGACGCAAAATATACAATGTTAACCATAGAAGACAAAAGGTTAAACATTTCACAATTCATGTATTCAACTCAAGAAGTGGCAGTCTACACTGCAACTTCTTGGTTTCTGGTTGATCAGAATACAAGTAAGTTTATGGCAGCGGCCCTATATATATTTCCTATAATTCTCTATATATATTTGGCTCCCAATATTTCCCAATATTTTCAGCCGAAAATCCCTATAAATTTGTAATTTGGCATTTCGCATGTGAAATGAAAATGATGTTAACTATTTAGGATTTCTTATGATTCCTAGCATTTTTTAAAGACAAATTCCCAGATGCCAGTTAGTTCCTTGGGTCACCAAGTTGACATATCTTTTCTCGACAATGCTCAAGTTGCTTTTATCATCTTTTGATATGCCGATCGATTTAATATTAATTTGCGATACGTTTGAAGCCGTAAAGCCCTTTATTTTCCCTATATTTTAGTCGCTCAAGCTCCATAAAGCCCTGTAAATTTCAATGAAAACTTCCTATAAAATCCCTTTTATTTTTTTATGGGGCCGCTGGGAGGCCTGCTTGCCCAAGTTGCCAAGTTAATTCCTTTGTCTGGAGGAAAACATGTCAACAGCATAGAAAGAACTTGAGATTCCAAGTAAATATGACGAGGACTGTAAAATTCAATTCGTTAAATATGGTAAAAATTAGAAATGTGTAAGACATAGAATTAATTTTGTTCTGAGTTAAGCCAGTATATTTTGCTATTAACCGTAGGAAGTACAGGTAAATTTCAAAATATTGCACCAGCAGGTAGGCCTAGATTATGGAAACCTTGCTTTTCAAATTTGTCTAATTTTGTTTTCATTTTTGTTTATTTTCAGTGGTGCTTCCAAGATTGTTTGCCACTTTGGGAAAAATTTGCAAGAAATATCAGCAAAACGGCCCAGGTCAGCTCCTGAACACCTCCTCCCTTTCTGAGGTATTTTACAACGTAATCTGTTATTTTTAGTGCTGAAATCCAGAAAAATAGGAATTAGGAAATTTCACAAAATCTGGAATTCAAGAATGTAACTGTGATAGTGGAACTCTCCCTTTTTTCAGGTCTCTGGCATCACTAGACAGAAAAAGACATTTTCCAGGTACAAGCCGCCATTTTGTACCATTACCGAGTCAGTGGCGCTGGCATTCCAGGTTCCACAACACTTCCAAATCCACAGGTATAATAAGTAAACAGTATTTATGGCTTTGACCTGTCAATATGTATTGTAAAACTAGCAGGATCCATGGATAAGGTCCAGAACTTGACTCGGTTGGGTTAATCCAGTGTTGTTAAGATGATTAAACTATTCTATGGGCCTCGGAAAGTCCGGTCCCATTGAGAATGTACAGATCGATGTTTCTGGAAATAATTTTTTTGTGTGTGGGGACGCCGGAGAGCTGGAAAAAGTAGAGTTCCATGCATTAACATTCGCTATAACTATATGATGTTTTTAAATAAATATGATAAAGGGCCCGGGGGGGGGGTACTCACTCTATAAGGGTGTATATAGAGGCGCCGCTGGATGGTAATGGTTTTTTGGCCTTCTTGGATTAAAATGGTTTGGTTTTTTGACAATTCTGATTAATTTGGTTCTGGTTTTCGCAACCCCAACATGTTTGGTACCGTTAGAATCGGCTTCAAAAGCGGATTAAAATGGTTTAAAAACCATGAAGATTAAATTGGTTTGCAAAAAATTTTTGTGAAGGATTAAAATGGTTTGTGGTTTTGGCTCAGTTTCCGGATTAAAATGGTTCTGGTTTTCAGAATTGCCGTGGCGCATCCGTATGCAAAAGTCCGCGAAGTACCCCCCCCGGGATAAAGGGCATCTAAACTTACCTTGACTTGTATTTTTAAGTCAAAAGTATTACTGTCAAACAAATTGGCTCCATTAACCGGCACAGCTAACTTTTATGAATTTTTCTGAATTTTCTCAGAAGTTCGCTTTGAGGCAAAATAAATAATAATTTAGATTTTCATATTTTCAAAGTACCAAATATTTATAAACTAGTCCCACCACAGCTTCATCACTTCTAAATATGGCACAGATAGACTTAAATTGTGGTTTGACTCACACCATGTGTGTATATTTAATATTCTGAATTTATTCTTTCAGCAATGTACGAAGAAGGCATGACAGCAAGCTCACTTGGATACAGGACAGTCAAATAATGTGGGCCTAATTTCTCAAGTTTCCAAATGCATGTATCGTTGAAATAAATGTGCAGTTTTCAATAAAAGTATTCTTCCAACAGAAACCAGACAATATAGTTTATGAAAGTACTTCTGCATTTGAACTACATGTAATATAATAAACGCCTTGGCTTTTATGTGCAATAATGCTGACAGTTGACTTAAAAATTAAGAGTGTCGAGGCTAGTGAATCTCATCAAAGTTAATATTCAAGAGCTAAGTAAAATGTTTGAGCTTTGCTAATGCTTGAGCATGTGATTGTCATTGAACACTTTTTCTAAAGTCTCCCGATTTCAGCGGGGTATGATTTATGTCAATAATTTCTTATTTAATCTTAAATATTCTGCTATATCTTGTGAGAGGCTGGTGTACTGCAGGTTAAAAAAGGCAAATACTTGGAACAAAGTTTCTGAAGGTATTTGATTGGTTTTTTTTTGTGTATTCAGGTTATGGTTCATTTCGGATTTCAGGATAAGGCTCCCTATGTGTTCATCTGTTCAGAATCTTTAGTTTCCACAACTGATCCATTTTAATCACCCTCTCCAGTGATTGTCATATGTCAAAGGACTTGCACTGAAGCAAAATTGATTATGGTTATCTCTAGTTGTACTTGAAAAATTAAAAGCGTCAGTGCTTTGCATTTCATTGGATATATTTTTTTACTTCAATATAGTTACGGTAAGGATGTGATTTATTACACACTCCATTCATGTACATGTACTCAGTCGATGAGAGAGTAGAGTTTTGCCTGGCAATTTGAGGAAAATCTGAAATTACTCTTTCCACGTTCCAAATTATCTCTTAAAGTTAAAATCCACAGAACTGTACACGGTTTTCAGCTTAGCTGTAATGACCCTTTGTCTTCTACTATTTATAAGTCCCCTTGTCTTATGTTAGAAATTGACACGTAACAGCTTCGTACCTCAGCATTGATTGTGCTCTAATTTTAGCCCATCTTCCTTTTCATACCCTTCACTACTTATATTTGTTCAAGCCAGCTTATCTTTTTTTGAAAAGATTTTCTTGTTCTTTTTTCACTTTTCCCTAATTCCCAATATGACTAAATCAAAACGCCAACCAATATGACATTACCATAAAGACATTTAACCTGTCAGCTGACTCCTACAATTTTTGTGCAAGAAAGAGACAAAGACTCAGTGGAGTCCCTACGGGGCGGGGGGAGGGCACGTGCCTTTGATAAAATATACAATTAGCATCATGGGTGCCCTCCCCAGATACTCGAATGCCTCCCCCGTTCGAGACCTCAAAGTTACGCCACAGCAGAAATTTAAAGTACATCAATTTCAAGGATATAGGTCATAGTAAGGGTAACTGTATGGTAAATTTTGCAAGTAGGGCAAAATAACTTTAGCAGGATCATTCCACAATAACTAAGACAAAACTTTCACTGGTGTTACAGTACAAGTTAAGAAACACAATTGACTCAAAGCGAAACCAGTGACCAAATTAATAATTATTTGAAATATTTCCCATTAAAATAAGAATTTCATTAGATTTTCTGCCACCATCTATTACTGGTGTTACCATTGGACACCAGTGTTTAACACTTTTGAGTAACACCAGTGACGGTAACACCAGTGACAATTTGCTCTGAAATACCAATTGCTCCCACAGTGATGCAATAATTTGAACAGGTGTTGCCAAAGATTGATCTCTGTAAACAGGACATATTTTATGACTGAGGCAGTTTTTGAAAATTCTGCAATTATAGACCATGGTTGAAGGTAACACCAGTGACACCGAAAAAGAATACGCTTAATTTCAACTCACCGTAGAGCCACCATGCACGCTAAAAACATATAAATGCCAAAATTTGCAGTTATCATGGGTGCCTGTGCATTAGAAGAAGCTCCCTGGTGCATTGGACCAAAGATGGAAGGGAGCATTCCTTTTACAGCCATGCTTTATTTGAATAGTAACACCAGTGACATGGTTTCTGGTGACGAGGTCATTTTGTTTTCCACAGTATACACAGAAGAGGAAAAATTCAGTCGGTCTTGGGATACAAGTATGTGGAGTAGTTGTCCTGAGATTTAGACCCACCACAAATATTTACATTGATTTGACATGGTTAAAAACGTATGATAATTGAGAGAAGAATATTCTGTGACATCACTTTTTGGTTATATTTCGGATATTGTGAAGGGTGCACAATATAAGCAGTAGCTGATAATTTCCATTTAACAATGAAAATAACTTCTTTAAAAGAGGGGAAAGGCATATGATGTGAAACAAAATCCTAATATTATGATTTTGCTGTAAACAGCTTGAGTGACACAAAAGACTCAGTTACTGTGGAATGACCCAGCAGTCTTTTGTCAATATGCAGGAACATTACTTATACTGGGCAGACTGCCTAAAGGAAATTATTTATTTCACGAAAACTGAGCAAGAAATTATTTATTTCAAAAATAGTGTTGAACATTCCGGCCAACAATTTATGATGGCCAAAGCATAACATTCAAGCAGTAGCAGCTAAGTCACAATTCAAATTCCATTGTATATGTTGCTGCATCGTAGTAATTTTATCAAAGTGTTTGCCATTAAAATAGGGTTATGCAAAATCTTAGCCGAAGATTGATGTTACATAGGTTGCTATTACGTAGCTGGTTTGACAGGACTATATTGTCAGGTAGTTGAATGTGGTGTCCCACCACTATTGGACGGTGACCATGAGTAATTGACAACAAGACGCCAGGGTGTTAACATGTATAAGAGCCTGATACTTGATCCCAAATGTCTCCTAAGAAATCAATGATGTAGGAGAGTCTAGATAGCATTGAAAGCAAAGACTGCAGACAGGGTGAGATACGAGATTGCCCTCTAACTCTTGCTTGTGTACCAATGAAAAGGTGAAGTGTGACATACAAATGATTTAAGAGTAGGCAACACAAACTTTGAAACTGAACTTTGTAGGAGAGCTTTTGGTTTCACATCTTGGTTTCTAATTAATTTTCATTTTAGTAACTACTTACTTTCCAGCACTTTTAATAGGATCAGAAAATAGCTATTTGGTTTTAAAAAGAAAATCTCTGCAGCTTACACAAGTTGTGAAATTGATTTTTAACTGATTTTGTGATTTTGTTTCTCTCATCAGTCTGAATATATTTAAAACTCCTCCTGGTTGTTGATATTTTAATGCCAAAAAAGTTGAATTCACAAGGATTCCATTGAGGGACCGACCAAACATAATATCTGCCTATGAAGCCTTTACTATGCTATATATGAAGTTATATATCAATTAATATGATTTTAGACAAATGTAAGAAACTGGGACATCAGTCACTTACTGAAAGACAACATCCTGAAACTGACTAGTAATCTCATGTCTGTGTCCCTGGGTTGCACTCATATAACTTTAAGAACTTCAGCGAGCTGTTCCAACTTTGGCAGTTACAGCATCAGCATTCACTTCAATGAACATGGGCCAGGAAGTCTTGCAAGGATTCTCTCAAGCACAATGCCTCCTTTCAATTTACAAGATGACACAGAATGCCAAAGGAAAGAGAAAAGTAGTAGCTGTAAAGGAGAATAAGAAGATGATCAGAAAGGTTATCGAAAAACAAGTTTAAAAAACCAGAAGAATGAGTGGGAAACCGTAATAAAATGAGGGATAATGCTTCTGGAGGACTTTGACCATAAAGTAAGAGAGAGCTTGAAGGAAGGGAAGAGTTCAATTTGGTTATGTTAAGATCAAGATAGATGGATATTTACTGTATGGATAGTTATGGTGAGTCCTTCTTTCTATATGGACAATACAGGCCACAATGCAGGCCACTCGAGAGGGTTGGTTGATGAGACAGGAGAGTAAATCCTCAATATGTTACAAATGCGAATTGATGTAAAGCACAGACAATGATTGCTTTGATTTTTACTCTTTACTTCGCCTTTTAGGAAATGTCAGTACACATTGACAAAGCCGGATGTACAGGAAGAAAAGGTTTATGAAACACCACAAAATGGCTGCTGACCGATCACTGAAAAAAACAAAACAACACTTACCAGGTATATGGAGATGTCACTAATCCTGGTAGCAAATCTGCAAAGATACTGTGCTGTTATAGATTTTATCAGGTCAGTGACCCAATTCTAATGGTCCAGCTGTTGTCGGAATCTGCAGGTGGCATGACGCTCCCCACTTGCTTGAAGAGCTCTTTCCTTAATGTCACTGACACATTGACCTACTAATTAGCCAGATGTTCAGCTGCTTGTTTCCACCTCCTTTAGTTAAAGCTCATGCTTTTGGTGCATGCTGGAAGGACAAACCCAGTTGCCATCTAATGAAAAGAAATGACCGACATCATGGTTGTTCCTTTAGGGGATTGAGGTTGTATGCATCTGCTGCACTATATTAGGGAGCATTTTTTAAGCGAATTGCAGTGGTGGGGATTTTTGCTCGAAGAGGGTGTTTTATCATCGCGTCACAGAAACAGACATGTGTTGCTGCAAAGATTTCAAATTGAAGCTTTTCTCAAAAATAAATAATTCAAACTGAATTATAGATAATTCCATAAATTAACTTCCTGTGGTTCATGACTACATGTACATGTACTACAAAATGCTATTTTAGTAATTTTCGAAGGTCCTTTAGTGGTGAGGCAAATCTCTATCAGTGGTGGAGATTTTGTAGTGGCTGGCAGGCCAATTCCTCATTGCTTTTTCTATCTGCACTTAAATAATGGTATAGCATATTGGGCTATTTAGATCATTGTTAGCACAATTTACACCTCATGTCTCCTTGCCAATGCTCAATATTTTCAAAATGAAGCAAGATCTAAGACCACACTTTACAACATAGAACAAAGTTGTTCACTGCAGAGCACACTTGGTAAAATCCTCCAAGCAAAAAATGAAGAAATAATGTTGCAAAAAATGAACAAATAATGTTGCAAAAAATGAATAAACTAGAAATGTCATAACAGGAAACCGGTGAATGATGCGCTGCCCGGACTGAGTCCTAAGGGTGAATCAGACATGTCGTAGTTAGTGTATATCCCTCTGTGTAATATTTCAGTCAAATCTTGGCCAGGATCACTGCTGTCTTGGCTAAATACACATTTCCTGGCCATCCCACTGACCCAAACTATCCACCAGTCTTTGATTTTACTCTCCTGTCTTTCTGCCCAGGAGTAATTTACCAGCTTGTTATTGCTCTCTTATTTCCGATTGGCGCCACTGCTATTCCTTAAAAAAAAAACGTGCAAGCACTTTTAAGAGTTGCTTGCATCTATCTATCTATCTATCTATCTATCTATCTATCTATCTATCTATCTATCTATCTATCTATCTTTCTATCTATCTATCTATCTATCTATCTATCTATCTATCTATCTATCTATCTATCTATGTGTTTAGCTGTCTATCTATCTGTCTATCTATCTCGAGGCCTTCCCTTCCTTCCCCCACTACATTCGGCATAATTACAAAATAGCCCCCGCCCTCTGATAACGGAATGAGCGAGACCATTGAAAAGCATAGGCTGCCACTCATTCCGTCAGAGGTGCGGGGCTTATTTCGTGATTATGCCCTACATTCCTCCCTTCATGCCTTTGTTCATTCCTTCCTTCATTCCTTCTTTTCTTCATTCCTTCCTGCATTCTTTCTACCGAATTTGTAAACACTGGATCTAGCTGGCACTAGGATGCTTTTAGGACAAATTTATTAAACAAGTTGTTGATAACAGCTAACTTTTACAGTTAATATCAAACAGGACTGCTACAAGGTGTGTCATGTTTCTCACACATAGTTCCATGTGATAAATGGACATTCTTGAAGTATAAAGTACATGCTGACCTGCTTTTTTCACTTCTAAGGGAATACTTGATATGTGAACATGAATTAAGGTATGTTTTTCTTTAGGCTTTCTTTTCATTGTCAGCTGATAGTAAATAACATGTCACATGAAATATTGTCCATTAGATTTTTAATATGATTGCACCGTTTTCAATAAACTTCCTGTTGAGATTAATTGAGTACAAGCAAGCACTGACATAGACCAACTGCACAAATCAAGTAAAAAAAATCATTGTACTTCTATTTGAAATTAAAGATTAAATCTGCCAATTCTACATAGAATTCAACTTGCATTAAAATAACACAAACTGGTAAATTCACAACATTGGGGTGATATGAAACAATAGCCTACCAATCAACAAAATTGCATGTTTTTAAGAATTGAGTTCAATTCATTTTATTAGTCCAGTAGAGCCCCACTATTTCATAGGAACCAAAAAAGCTGTAAAACAAATCTCACTGAATTGAAAGCGAGTGCCTCCCCCTCAATGATGACTGTGATGCAGCCATAGTCCTGTGCCCTGCTATGTGAATGCATACAGGCCAGGAGACCAGGCTAATGCAGCCATAGCCACACTGGGGAGTGTGTGTGTATAACTGGGCAAGAAATACTTTCAAAATGTCACAATAAAGGCACTAAATGTTAGTTTAAAGATTCGGGGACAAACTTTATGACAGTAACGTAACATACAGTGAAGAAGGGCTCTGAAAGTAGTGGCAGGTGCTCAGTAGCTTTTACATAAAATTGGGGCAAGAATGTTAACATTTCAGTGTGTGCAAAAAAGCTTGCTTACGAAACCAAGGGCTTGCCCAAGGGGGGGTACCCCCAGGGCAGCGCAATGATGTTGCAAAAAATGAACAAATAATGTTGCGGGAATATTAGTGTTGTCAATTTCCTTCTTTTACATGATCTCTGCTGATAGCATCCAGCATATGATGGTGATGCGCTAATTGCACTTCTACAATATATATTGTTTTATATGTTCTGATGTTGCCATAATTGTTTTATATGTTTCGCTCTTGTCAAGAATTGCTTTGTATATGTTCTACTGTGGTCAAGAAGTGTGCAGAAATTGTAGAGGTTGCAAATGTCTAAAGACATTTTGACATCAGAAAAAATCTGTAGCCCTTCCTAATGTTTGTGATATCATGAAGAAAACAGCTACCTATGTAGCCTATCATCATAACCTGTTTTTATATATTTTTTATCCAATTAGCGCTGAGAAGCTATTACAGTAATCACTCTCCTTGGGTGATCAATGTCCCTCAGGCCTCTCCTTTAATCACAGAAATAATCATCAAACTAACAACTAGTGACAAGCCTATGTCCTTGGAGTTCTTGGAAGGCTTCTGGGAAGTTATCCAAGCATAATACCTCCTTCTTATTTAAAGGATGAAATGGAAAGCTAAAGAGAAAGAAGTTGAGTATGGTTTTTATTGCCCTTTTATTTTGATATATATATATATATATTTTGCGAGTCGTTTTTCAAGGAGGGTGTGGTACATTTGCACAATTACATAACGCAGATGTGAGATTTCAAATATAATACGTACCAGTGATTTACAATGATGTTTGTTTGATTTTCTGTCAAAATGTTTGGGGGAGGGTGACAAAGGTATGGAGTAGCCTTTTAGGGAACATTGCCCAATGTAATGATTCCATGTCAAAGCATTATTCAGTGTTGGTGATCACTATGTAGTGAAGAGTGATGTTCACTTGTCCTGGGTCTTTCAGTAACTTCAACAAAGAATATTTGCCACAACCAACCTTAATTAATGTCCTGATTACCAAAATAATAAAGCAACTCCACAAATGTAAGTAATGCAGTTACACAAATTGATGACACCTTGATGACGCACATACACATTATTCAGTGTTGGTGATCACTATGTAGTGAAGAGTGATGTTCACTTGTCCTGGGTCTTTCAGTAACTTCAACAAAGAATATTTGCCACAACCAACCTTAATTAATGTCCTGATTACCAAAATAATAAAGCAACTCCACAAATGTGAGCAATGCAGTTACACAAATTGATGACACCTTGATGACGCACATACACATTATTCAGTGTTGGTGATCACTATGTAGTGAAGAGTGATGTTCACTTGTCCTGGGTCTTTCAGTAACTTCAACAAAGAATATTTGCCACAACCAACCTTAATTAATGTCCTGATTACCAAAATAATAAAGCAACTCCACAAATGTGAGCAATGCAGTTACACAAATTGATGACACCTTGATGACGCACATACACATTATTCAGTGTTGGTGATCACTATGTAGTGAAGAGTGATGTTCACTTGTCCTGGGTCTTTCAGTAACTTCAACAAAGAATATTTGCCACAACCAACCTTAATTAATGTCCTGATTACCAAAATAATAAAGCAACTCCACAAATGTGAGCAATGCAGTTACACAAATTGATGACACCTTGATGACGCACATGCACAAGTGTTCGTTTTTACATATAGACATGTAGTATTCTCGTTCTCGCAAGTCTACAAATCTGTTTATGCTCGTTTTAACACCGACACACATCCATGTATAGATATGCCAAATGTGGAAAAATGTCTACATGAAATAAAATGATTACAACTTTTATTGAACAGGTAATTATTGTGTAAAAACAGAATATATTATGAATTATTATTCATTACATAATTGGTAGCAGGTCACGAATTACGGAATGCAGCATCAGAAATCCTGGGTTCTCTGATGCTAAAAGTAAAGCGACCATGGTGAGTTCTAACTCTCATTCAAATTTGCAGATGCTTTATTCTTTTTATGTGTCATAAGCTCTGCCTACCTATTGGTAAATAGACCAATTTTGATTCTGCTGTAGTTGTGCACGTGTGTGGTTGCTTACTGTCTGCACTTTGAATTGAAGAAGTTAATAAGATGATTTCTGACTAGTCAGTGATTTGTTTTTTCTCGGCCCATCGGGAAATTGAGAAAGCTGCTCCAGTTCGTCGAGTCATTTAAACCTCAAGAAGCTTAATTTTTATGCTGAATCGTTATTCTGAAGCCAACGTCACTTCAGACAACTGTTAGAATTTGGAATATCTGCCACTTTCTGAAAGACTCTGAAACTAAGTTAACTAACTGCTATTTCCATGTCTATGTCCTTGGGTTGGACTCAAAGTAACTTCAAGAACTGCAGCGAGCTATCGCAACTTTGGAGGATACAACATCAACATTCACTTCAATGAACATGGGCCAGGAAGCCTTGCAAGGATTCTCTCAAGCACAATGCCTCCTTTCAATTTATAAGATGACACAAAGTGCCAAAGGAAACAGAAAAATAGTAGCTGTAAAGGAGAATAAGAAGATGATCAGAAAGGTTAAAAAGACAGAAGAACAAGTTACAGAAGAATAATGGTGGAGAAACAATGGTAAAAGAAGGAGGGATGATGCTTCTGTAGGAATGTTACCATGCATAAGGAAAAGAGAGCATGAAACAGACCAATGATTTTTTCATACGAGAGAAAAATATGCAAAATTGGATAAGTGCAGGGGTAGGCTCAGGTACAGTCTTAAAGATCATGACAGCCGGATATTTATGGCATAGATGGATAGTCATGACAAGTTTCCCCTTCTAAGGAAAAGGCTGACACCTTGGGATGTTCGATTGATTAGAAGAGAGAAAATACTCAACTCACAAATTTGCATTAATGTCACTGTGTTAAACTTAAGCACTGACATTGATTTCTAAGATTATAACACTTTGCTTACATGTAGCCTGCTTTCTAAGAAACAGAAATTTGATATTTAATTGAAACAATCCAAACTGGCCACGGACTGATCACTAGGAAACGTGTACCACACAATGTAATACATATACCATGCGAACGGAGATAATAGTAATCATGTGGTAAATCTCCAGAGATACTGTGTTGTCATACATGTCATCAGGTCAGTGTCCTAAATCTAATGGTCGAGCTGTTGACAGAATCTGCAGGTGGCATGAGATGCTTCCCTTGCTTGGAGAGCTCTTACCTTAATGTCACTGACACAATGACCTACTAATTTGCCAGCTGTTCAGCTACTTGTTTCCACTCCTTTAGTTAAGCCACATGCTTTTAGTGCATACAAACCAAGTTGTCATTTAAGTAAAGGATAGGCCTATAGAAATGGCCCTGAGCATAGTTTCTCATTTGGGGTTTGGGAGTTTTACACCTCAGCAGCACCATATTGAGCTCTTTCAATCATGGTTGACGCACCATAGCACCGTATGTGTCCTTACCAACGTTTAGTATTAAAGAAAAGAAGCAAAAATTAAAACAAAACCGCACAAGGTAGATAAAAGTTTCTCACTACAATGTACACAGTGCAGAGCATATTTGGCAAAATCTTCCATGACAAAGACCTCGAAATGATGTTGCAACAAAAATTTCACTTTTGTTTGGTTTACCTTGTGCTAATAGTATGATGTCCCTCATATAATGATGAAGCACATCCACAATGTATTTGTTATATATGTCATGTTGTTGTCAAGAATTGTGCACAGAATGCACAATATATAAAGCCAATATTATATCAGAATACATTCATGGTCTTTTTAGCGTTATGATATCATTGAAGAATAGACCTACCTATGTATGTAGTCTATCATCATAACCTGTTTTCATACATTTTTATCCAATTTGCGATGACAAGGGATTACAGTTATCACTCTCCTTGGGTAATCAATGTCCCTCGGGCCTCTCCTTTAATCACAGAAATAATCATAAAACTAACAAGTAGTGACAAGCATATGTCCTTGGAGTTCTTGGAAGGCTTCTAGGAAGTAATCCAAGCAAAACGCCTCTTCCTTATTTAAAGGATGAAATGGAAAGGTAAAGAAAAAGAAGTTGGTTGTGAGAAAGAAAACAGAGAAAATTCAGCAATTTTGTGATGCATGGTCATTTGGGACTAGCTTGTCATGCTGTAGCTTACAAACTGAGTCTGGTTTTTATTACCCTTTCATTGGTATATATTTTTCTCATAGTTTTGCTGCTAGGTTGAAAAAAAAAAACAACTCTGCAGCTTACCTAAGTTAATAAGATGATTTCTGACTAGTCAGTAATATATTTTTTTCTCGGCCCATCGGAAAATTGAGAAAGCTGCTCCAGTTTGTCCAATCATTTAAACCCCAAGAAGCTTAATTATTACGCTGAATCGTTATTCTTGAGTTAAAATCACTTCAGACAACTGTCAGAAACTGGAATATCTGTCACTTTCTGGAAGACTCTGAAACTAAGATATAACTAACTGCTAATTCCATGTCTATGTCCTTGGGTTTGACTCAAAGTAACTTCAAGAACTGCAGCGAGCTGTCGCAACTTTGGAGGATACAACATCAACATTCACTTCAATGAACATGGGCCAGGAAGCCTTGCAAGGATTCTCTCAAGCATAATGCCTCCTTTCAATTTATAAGATGACACAAAGAGCCTAAGGAAACAGAAAAATAGTAGTTGCAATAATAAATATTCAGGTGATCAGAAAGGTTGTGGAAAAGCAAGTTAAACAACAAAAGATTAACTTTTATAATGATCGAGGGAAAAACTATAATTCAAAAAGGAGCGATCATGCTTCTGTAGGAATTTGACCTTATATAAGGAAAAAAGAGCCTCACAATAGGCCCTATCCATTGTATTGAAATGAACTGTCAAATTTTTCATACATTAACTCGTAACCTAATTGATATTTATTTGGTACCTTATTTTGATACCATTTACAGTATAGTATAGCATATGACCTCATCAGTCATCAATTGTTTATGAATGAAAGAGACTAACATGGAATGAATAGGATATGACCTCATAGGAACATTTCAGTCAGAAAAATACTGTAAGCTTGTGACATTCTTCGACTTTTATTGTTACTGTTTCTGAGATTATAACTAATAGATTTTACCAGATCAGCATTCTAATTCTAATGGTCCAGCTGTTGTCAGATCTGCAGATGGCATGGGATGCTTCTCTTGCTTGAAGAGCTCCTTCCTTAATGTCACTGACACATTGACCTACTAATTTGCCAGCTGTTCAGCTACTTGTTCCCACTCCTTTAGTTAAGCCACATACTGGAAGGACAAACCCGGTTGCCATCTAAGTACAGAAAAGAAATGGTTGCCATTCTTGAGTTCAGGGATTTTATTCCTTTGCAGTACCATTTTGGGCTATTTCGATTAAGCTTAACACACTATAGCATTGCGTATCTCCTTACCAGTGTTTAGTATACTAAAAAAAGAGTGAAAGTTGAAAAAGAAACATTACAACATAGATTGAAGTTTCTCACTGCACAGTGCAGAGGACATGCACTTGGAAAAACCTTTGAAGATAAAAAAAAATACAGTTGCGAGAATTTGAATACTGTCAATTTCAATTTTGTTACTTTATCTTTTGCTGATGGTATCCAGCATATAATGGTGATGTACTTTTATGTTTATTTTGAAATTTGCACAGATGGCAAAGTTTGCGTATATCTAAAGATAGTTTGACATCAGAATACATTCATGGTCTTTTTAGTGTTTATGATATCATTAAAGAATAGACCAATCTATGTAGCCTATCATCATAACCTGTTTTTGTATATTTTTTTTATCCAATAAGCAATGACAAGTGATTACAGTAATCACTCTTCTTGGGTAATCAATGTCCCTCAGGCCTCTCCTTTAATCACAGAAATAATCATAAAACTAACGACTAGTGACAAGCCTATGTCCTTGGAGTTCTTGGAAGGCTTCTGGGAAGTTATCCTGGCATAATACCTCCTCCTAGTTTGAAGAATAAATGGAAAGCTAACGAAAAGAAAGAAGGTGGTTGCTAGGATGGAAAATCAGAAAATTCAGTGGCTCTGCCATGCATAGTCATAATTATATAGATTCAGTTATATATCGCTCATAGAGTCTAGTTTATACTATACCTGTATTGCATTGTATTTTATTATATTTATTTATTGCAATTGACACAATGTGGACCATGGAATTAGTGGTGAGCCTTCCACAATGACATGCAGCTCTCAGGGCAGACGTCGAACAGCATCCAAGGCCAAAATCATGTCTTGTTTATACCAAACCCAAAGACATACAGTGCCGCCTGTAAGTAAGTGAAACGCATGATATTTTGCCATTGCATGAATGTTCAACATCCTTAACCAAAATGCTTCTGGAAGGACGAACTCTCATCCGATAAGAGGAAAACATTTTGGGTCATAAAGCCCGATATGTGAGGCATGTGGGATAAAAATAGCAGCCAATTTTCTTTGCTGTAGTCGGAGTTAGGTATGGGTCAAAGTCTTTGATAAGTAAGTGAAACGCAGGCACAATGTTAAAACATAGGGAAGGGTGGTTCACTTACTTATCAAAGATTTTGACCCATACCTAACTCCGACTACAGCAAAGAAAATTGGCTGCTATTTTTATCCCACATGCCTCACATATCGGCCTTTATGACCCACTTTGCTTCCCTCTCATCCGATGAGAATTCATCCCTCCACAAGCAGTTTGGCTGAGGATGTTTAGCATTGATGCAATGGCACAATGTCATGCGTTTCACTTACTTACAGGCGGCACTGTAAGAAAATCAATGTTTTTTCCCTCTCAATACCAGTTTCAAAAAACTGAGACAACCCTAATAAGTAGTTATAACATACAATATGATGTGAATTCCTATCCGGTAATCCGGAGAGAAAGGGAATTGTAAATCAAGCACTTTGATTTACCATTCTCTTTCTTGTACCCTTATAACTTCACAGAATTCATATCATTTATAGCCATGCAGAATTTCTTGGCCCTTGGCATAATTGGTATCGATCCTTCTGGCTTCAACAATGATATATTAACATATGTACCGCCACCGACCACCCCTCAATGTACACAGGAGTAAATTACACAAAAATGAAAACATGTCACAAGTGAAGAACCAGCTCAGTTATGGAATACATATATAGAATACAGGTTTATCCCATGTTTCACAATTCTGGTTATTTGTGTTGTTTCGGACTAACTGTCTGCATATGATTATGTGGATATTTAGTCCTCCGAATATACCACCTTGTCTATTTTAAAAGTAGTCTGCTATACCTTCCTAAGTTCTCCACTCCTTACAGTCTGTCATTTTGATATAGAAGATGAGTGGACTGTTGCACTGTGATTTTGCACTTTGTGACTCATGACAGCCGATAAAGTGTCATCTTCCCTACATTCAACATGGGTAACATAGTGGCTGTTTGATTAGTAATTATCAAGAGAAGGCCATTTGACTTGTCACTGTTGATTTTATAGTGAAAATCAGATGCATAATCCTTTTGTTTGGCCATCACCAACAAGCGGGATAAATCTCCTCAAATCAAATTAACATTTAAAGTATATTGGTATGAACATTACAAATCATCAGCATTATATCACACAAAGTGCCATTCTTCACTGTGCAACAATCCACTCTTTTTCTATACCAAAGTGACAGACAGTAATCAGTGTCACTTAACATCAACTAAGTTTCACAGCCAATGCCCATACTGGGAGACGAACCCCACCCAGCTAGTGCGCTGGCTGCACTGTTCAGAAGGCAACAGGCAATGTTGTGACGCAGCCTCACTGGTGCTTTGGATACTGGCACAGCAACATCAGCCTTCCTTGTGTTTGGGTATTGTGGGTTTTCATTCATTCATTGCAGATGATTATGAGGCTGTGGGCTTATCAACATGTGATAAAAATAAGCTGATTATGGATATTTTATGTGATGAAGGTGAGTGGACATCATATTTTGGAAAAAAAGTTATTGAATATTTAATCATTTAACTTACTTTGCTTGAGTTGCTAAATTCATTGATCCACTGTCAATGTCATCGTCTTTCTAATGATTGCGACAAAGGCATAAGTGTCTGGGATTAAACTTGCTTATTAATCGGGAATAGAATCATAACCAGTGTGTACACTAATACGCAGGTACATGGATCTGCTTTGTTTTTGGCGAACATATATATGTAAAAAAAAAACACTAGCAGATTTTGATAACTTTCCGTTGTTACATACACATAGTGAAATTCAAAGAGACTTTTTTGGGATTAATTAATTGAAATAATTGGAATTCACAATCAAGGGTGACTCATTGACTCGAAGTTGGGATGATTCTTGACAGATCTGGAATCTCTCTTGTATAGAATAGGCTAAATATATATATATATATGTATATACATGTATATATATATATATATTACACACACTTGATAGGTGCACTGTACATTGAAAAAATTGACATTTTGGTAATACAATTTGAAAAAAGAATATATATACATATAAAGGCCAAGAATTTAGGATTCACTATGTAATGCATCATCAAAAGTTGCCAAAGTGATCAATACATGAGGAAAGTGATTCATTAATTTTTAGTGGTTATGGTTGAAGCTTGCTCTGCCCTTGGTGGGAACCCGAAATTTTTCTGTAGACCTTACAAACAAAATCCCAGTTGGATCGCATTCATATGAGACTTTTTGGGGGTCGCTTCTTTCAGTGTCTAAGTTAGGCAGAAGATAAGTCACACAGGGTAAATTTGTAACGTGTCGAGGACTCCAGTCCTCCTTCTGTCTCAATATTAACCCTCATGAGTGCCATTATAAGCGAAGGAGGCTGGGGGTAAATTTTTTAATGGCTCATCTTCAGGGAGTTTCGGGCTGAAAATTGTATGAATCTCCTTTCTTTGAGGCAATTTGGGCTATGTTTTTTATCCTTCCCTGCTATCGTTCCTTATATCTGCCAATATCATCCTTTTGCTGTCAGTCTATCTATCTGCCAATACCGCCTTTTAACATCCCTTTAGCTGCGTTATCAATTTTGTGCAAAGATGATTCAATTAGTTATGCCTACAGAGTTGTGACTATTTGCTTTGCCAGTTTACAGAATAATCAAATTTTATTCACATTTGATATTCCGAGAATTTTGCATTTTTGTGAATATGTTCAGTCCATGAAATTGAATGTTTCATTGAAATTGGACTGGCTTGTCAAGAAATAATCTAATTTAACTGGAATATTACAATCATTTAGGCAACCCGATGAATTGATAAGATAATTATTTACATTTCAGTTACTGATTTGAGAATTAATTTGCCAGATTGCATTTTTGGTATTAAGTTAACAAATTTAAACAGCATGATAAAATAGTTAGGGTGAAACCCCTATTTGAATGATTCGTTGCAGCATAAAGAGTTGTGCTGAAACATTATCTCATTAGGGAAGAGTATAGGACAGATTTGTCAAATGCATTGCGATAAAAAGCTTTGAATAAGGGTAGATTACATAACTTCAGGATGTGTACATTGCACAGATTTCAGTAGGGGAGACCGGGGTAAGTTGTGCCGCGGGGTAAGTTGTGCCGCACACTGTTGGGGTTAAATGAAGAACTGGGCAAAGAAGGCAATGCTACCCATGTATACCCACTTGGTCAACATCATCAGGCACCAAGAAAAAAACTACCAAATATAATGGTATGAAAAGCTACACTAATAAATTCAATTTTGTTGATCTTTTTTTGTCTAAATTTTACGCAAGTCCTAAAAATGTTTTGAAATAACGTACACTGACAGGAACACATGTTAAAAGAGTTATAACGCCCTCTAAACAATGAACAATTCTGTTTTTTTTCTGCATTTTTAATTTGTGTATAAAATGGCTAATAAATGTCTGATTAGTTTCATGTAACACTAGTAATTAGTGCCCGTGAAAATACTTTAAAGAGGGGGAGTGTAATTTCATAGGCCTATGTATCAATGTACGGGCTTATCATGTACTTGAATGAAGTATGTGTAGAAATAGTTACAGCTTCAAAGGAATGACTCTGGTGCAGATGGGTACTAGAAATGTAAAGGTAGGGAGCGACTGGCAGAGAACTTGCAGGTGCGGTCCTCTAGTGTATTGTATAGAATTAGCTTAAAACTAATTATCATTAATTAGGACATTTAGAGGAATGCAATTTTGATGAAAATGTGGCGGTGGCATCCTGTAGATATGAGGAAGACATGGGGAAAGTTAGAAGGCCAAGCATTGAGTAGAACCTGAGATAAATCCCGGACACTGTTATTTTGATATTAGTAAGATGTCTGTCATACGTTAAAAACATGACACAAATTATCTATCTGAAGAAACGGGTGAAATACAAGATTGTTTTGGAATAAAGTAGGCGACACAACTTACCCCGTCATGCGGCACAACTTACTCGGCACTGGGCAAGTTGTGCCACTTGACCTACTTTTTTCAAATGCCTGTCATGACCTTCCCAATGGTCGGACTGCCCTGAAACTTTGGTTGATTCTGGCCAACGTATTATATTTGGGTGTCTGATTTTCAGATTGCATGATTAAGGTTTGGTTTTTCGGAAAATCAGCCTGACAAAAAAATGGCACAACTTACCTCGGTCTCCCCTACACTGAAATCATAAAGATCTGTATCTACTGTTTTTGTGCTGAACCTTCATGTGATATAACAAGCAGTAATTTTTCAAGTAAAATTTTGATGAAAATAATTCAGTTATGTCTTTTGTAAGAATGAGCAGGACCACTATTTGTTCATTCAATATTTTGTTGACCCAATCAATCTCATTTTCCACCAAAAATAATTTTTTGTAATGTCCAAGAATGGGCTCAATCAACTGCCACAGGCTCCCAGTGGACACAATCAAATTATCCAAATGAAGACAGATAGGTCACTTGGGGTCACCTGTTGACACATTTCGAAAGTAACAAGTATGTTTCTGGATATTGCCATTTGTGTTGTACAATAATGAAATACATATACAATGTATCACAAGCATTCTCCTGGACTGGCAGCTAGCACCTGTCTGTTTGATGATATTGACTCTAAACATGAGTTGACAAAAACTGGAGTTTGCCTACGATGTAGATACTGGCCTGCAGATATGACAGGGGCACCTCATGACAGTGTGTTATTATAATGCCCATATCACTACAAGGTCTTTGTTGCACATCTTTTGTGACATTTAGATTAATTTGGAAGAAAATATCTGTTATGCTGCCAGCTGGGTTGCCAGCCAGCTAAAGCGTCATTCAGCACCTCCCAGCCAGCTGTAATGAATCATTTTTTCCAGCCAGCGGCCTCAACTGCTTTCTCATTACCCAACTGCAAATTTCATTGGTTGAACCCAAAAATTGACTCCAGGCTGACAACTTTGCCAGCTGAGAAAATCCTAGCTGACAGTCTGCCAGCCAGCTGGGCACCTGCTTCATAACAGATAATTGGTATTTATCATGGGGTGCCACAGATATGATAGTGTAACCCTCTTTGGCAATTCCGGTCATTCACAATGGATGATCTATTCATCATTCATAATAGAAACACAAGAGGAATCACGCAATAAAGAAAAAGTTGTACCCTTGGTAAATTCTGTGAAATACAACATCCTTTTAATGTTTATGTGAAAAGTAACACAAAATATAAGTAGCCATAAAATGTTTGGAATATTTTTTAATTTCTTCTGCATCGACGGTTCAGGGTTTGTATCAAAGGTTTTCAGATACAGCCAGTATGACAAACTCAGGTGACTGATATCATTCAAAACAAAACAACAACCCAATGCTTTGTAACAGTTATAAACATCAAACACATGAAAACCATGTCAAACAATGATCAACATTTCAATTCTGGAGAATTGCACAGCGAGACGATGAAATGCCACATGTAAGTCATTGTTAATCTTGAGACTTCTCAAGAATTCTCAGTCTCGTTGGAAACAAAATATTTATATGTCATCATTGTATTTCTAGCCTTTAGAGCACAGTGGATTCTTATCATCATAATACCACCTTGTCTTTTTCAACAGTGATCTGAAATAGCTTCCTAGGTCTTCCATTTCTTCAATCAGTGTCACTTAACATCAACTAAGTTCCACAGCCAATGCCCATACTGGGAGACGAACCCCACCCAGCTAGTGCGCTGGCTGCACAGTTCAGAAGGCAACAGGCAATGTTGTGACGCAGCTAGCCTCACTGGTGCTTTGGATACTGGCACAGCAACATCAGCCTTCCCTGGTGTTTGGGTATTGTGGGTTTTCATTCATTCAGTGCAGATGATTATGAGGCTGTGGCTTATCAACATGTGATTAACAGAAGCTGATTATGGATATTTTATGTGATGAAGGTGAGTGAAGGACATCATATTTTGGAAAAAAAGTTATTGAATATTTAATCATTTAACTTACTTTGCTTGAGTTGCTAAATTCATTGATCCACTGTCAATGTCATCGTCTTTCTAATGATTGCGACAAAGGCATAAGTGTCTGGGATTAAACTTTGATTTTTAATCCGAAAGAGAATCATGAACCATTTGTGCACTCTGCAGGTGCATAGATCGTCTTGGTTTTTCGGCAAACATAATATTATATGAAAAAATAATAACACTAGCCGATTCTGATAACTTTCCATTGTTACATACACATAGCATGTAGAAACGAAATTCAAAGAGATTTTGTCGTAAGCATTAATTAATTACTTTGTCAAATGATTGTAATTTCACAAGCAAGGGTGGCTCACTGTTGGGATGACTCTTGACACATTTGGAGTCTCCCTTGTATATAATAATCCTACACTCTTAACAAAACGTTTTATATGCAACTTTTAAGAGTTCTATAAGCTGGTTTAGAAAAGGAACCCCAAAGGTTCATTATCCAACTTTTAAAAAGGTTCAAACAGCAACAAAAACAACATTTAGATAATCCAGCTGCACTGAACATCCACAGTGGAACCCTTTCTCTCAAGGTGGGAGCATAAGGGCCTTCCCACCTAGTGTTGAACCTTTCAATTCAGTTTAGAACCTTTTTTCGGCTGCGGGTTCTTTATATTTACCATCAAGAACCTTTAGCATTGTAGTATAGGTAATACAACAGCAAAAGTTGTCAAAGTAATCAATATATAAGGAAAATTATGGAACTTCATTAATGTTTGAGTGGTTATGGTTGAAGCTTGCCTTGCTGAAGGTCTTTACTTGCTTGGGTTTGAACCCAGGGCGGGGAACCCAACATTTTCTGTAGACCTTCATGAGTAAAATCCCAACTGAATGTGGTTTGGATGACTTTAAATTAGCAGAACCTTGTATCAGTGTTTATCCTGGACAGAAGATCAGTCACACAGGGTAAACATGTAACATGTTGAGGGCTTTAAGTTCATCTTTCATCATATCAATTAACTCTCAAGAGTACCATCATAAGCGAAGGTGGCCGGGGGCCAAATTTGGAAAAGCTCATTTTCAGGGAGTTTCGGGCTGAACATTTTATGAATCTAATTAATTTCTTCAGGGCAATTTGGGCAATGTTTTCGTCCTTCCCTGCTATCGTTTTATCTATCTGCCAATATCACCTTTTACTTTATAGACTGTCCATATATCTGCCAATTACACCTTTTAATTTCCGTTTAGCTAGCGCCCCATTTGTGAAGAGATGATTCAATAAGTTATGCCTACAGATGTGTTGCGACTATTTGCTTTGTCAGTATACAGAATAATCAAATTTTATTCACAATTCATATTCCGAGAATTTTGCATTTTTGTTAATATGATCATTATCAGTCCATTAAATTGAATGTTTCATTGAAATTGGACTGGCTTATCCAGAAATACTTGAATTTAACAGGAATATTACAGTCATTAGGCAACCTGATGAATTTATAACATAATTATTATTTACATTTCAGTTATTGATTTGAGAATTAATATGCATGCCTGATTAAATTTCTGATATTAAGTTAACAAAATTAAACAGCATGATAAAATAGCTAAAGTGAATCCATTATTTGACTGATTCGTTGCAGCATAAACTGGGAATATTTGTGCTGAAACGTGATCTAATTTAAAAGTTAGAGCATAGCAAAGATTTGACAGATGCATTGTGATAAACAGCTTTTTATACGGTTAGACTACACAACTTCAGGATGTGTACATTGCACAGAACTTAGTTTTCACAGATGCACGTAAAGACTTGTGGACATCATCAATTTCGAAAATGTAGACAACACAAGTTCGAAGACCTGCTGACCGTACAGATTTAAGGAATTGCAGACTGCATTTATTTCGGAGGGCAAAGACCTCAAATTTCAGGATGGGTAGACTTCACTGATTTCAGGAAGTGTCAATGGCACTTTTAGAGTATGTCACTTTGATATACAAAAGGACCAGTACATTGTGAAAAATGTACTTCGTGATTCATGATAGCGAAAGAAGTGTCATCTTCTCTACTTTCAACATGGATAACATAGATGCTGTTTCATAAGTCATGATCAAGAGAAGGCCATTTGATCTGTCAACAAGCGTTATTAGTCTCCTTAAATCAAATTAACATTGAAAGTATTGGGTATGATCATGACAAATCATAAGTATGATGACACACAAAGTGCAATTTTCACAGTGGAACGGTCCAATCTTTTTCTATATCAAAGTGACAGACTGTAAAGAAGTGCACATTGAACAGGTTTCAAGAAGTGGACACAGCACAGACTTTGTGAAATGTAGATAGCACATTCAAGAATCTCTCCTTTCTTAGTTTTGTTTTGTGCTCATTTTCACCAAAATAATCTACACCATTTGCAAAATTGCATGATCCTTATACCGCACAGTTTTTCAGTTTAGGGCATGTATTTATTCAAATAAGTTGGCACCGCGACCATTATCTACCTTGATTCCAATATCAACAAGAAAGCCTTGTGATTTTAATGTTTTAGATAAGTGCTTAAAAGTTACACAAACAGTGCATTTTTTCTGTCCTCATTGTTTGACGAATTGTGTGCCAGAATCAATTACACAGCTATCAAGAGAGAAGAGTGAATTAGGTTTTACAGCAAATCTGTATTAAGTTGTCTACACAGATTTCACATGTAAAGAAAGGAAATTGATTCCATTATTGGCAACACTGTAGAATACCTTGGTATCTGTGCCTGCTATGTGCACCTGATGTAAAACTGCTAGGGTTCTGTATGCATCAAAACATCTGAAATTCTGAAACTAAATTTCAGTTAAAGCACAATTTTAAAGAGATTTCGCAAAAATGACTATGGTCATACTGAATGCTTCAAATCATAGAAAGTTTGATAGTATCACATACATACTGGTCGGTAGGTTCATTGGAAGCAGCAGGAGTGTTGAATAATTTCTGTAATTTTCTGTCTTTATTTGAAATGCCTGCCGATTACCTGATTTAGGTTTTACAACAAATCTGTATTAAGTTGTCTAATATCTCATCTTATCCTTCTTCATGATTTCATTTGTAACATGTATGCTGATGTCAAAACACTCATCTTTTGCTACACTGTAAAATTTGAATTTTGAGTCAGGGGTAATTCCGTGTCATTTCATCAAATTTCAGAAAATGTTCCCACTCGACCGACTCAGAATGCCTCCAAAATTTACCAGGAAGAAGGTTTCTTGCCTAAAAGCACAAATCCCAAGTAATACAGTGATATCTTTAATAGTTTCTCTGAAAAAAATTCATGAAAAATTCGAGATTTTTCCTGAAATTTTCTAAGTCCAGAAATTTGAAGGCATGTAACTCAATCAGTGTAAAACCTAGAGACTTGTAATTAGGCAAAATGTTTTTAATGTAGCTTAGGTGTAATAATGCATTATTTCAGCCACCTCCATGAATTTGCCCCTGTTTCACAGGTTGTCGAAAAAATCTGAAAATTGCAGTTTATTCACATTTTTGTCCCCAAATTTCTCAGTCGATATAACAAGTGGAGATTAAATATCATGGTTGAAGAATCTTTGCTATGACTTCTAAACATGTGTACAGTATCAAGCTAACCACACAAATATTCTTGGAGATGTATGGTCTGAAAACTGAAAAATGTGTAAAATTGGTCAACTTCTGACCAAATTTTACAAGGTATAGTAGCCTAGAGTCAAGGATGGTAAATCCGTCCAGGATGGTAAATCCGTCCACCATCCATTAAAGGGGTATATTCACATTTATTGCAGTTGTGTGAGTTGCATAATCAAGGAAAGCTCGTTTTCAATCAATTATGCCGTTTTTATTGCGTTGAGAGCATTTTAAATGACTATTCAGGTCCTTTTAAAACCTGAAGACGAAATACAATGAAGTCCTGTGACGTCATCACAGCCATTTTTGTCAACAGATAGTTGCTCTTTGTTGGCTTTATTTCCATCAACAAAATATGTATTAAAGGTAAAGAATTGTTGCATGAGACGAATAATTGTATTATTCATGTAGGATTTCTTAAACAACTTAATTCCAACACTTTGAAAGGAGATACAAAGAAAATAAAAGTGGACGGATTTACCATCATTATTTTAAAACTGGTTTGATTGGGTGATTGTAAATCCGTCCACCCACTTCAAATGTTATTTAAAGGTACTTTTATGACTATTAATACTTATAAATGGCATAATACTGATTAAAGAAATTAGAATTAGCAAAGTACACCACTTCATGGGGTAAAAATGTTTCTCAAATTGCGATTGAGGCAGTAAATTGAAATTCATGATAGTTAACTTAACATCTGTTATTTAATTCATCTATTATAAGTGAAATCAGCACCCCAATGTTCTAATATAGACAGAAGATTCTATTTGAAAGTTAAAATAATGCAAAACTACAAGAAATCATAAGACATGATAGATATATGCTACATAATGCCCTGTGGACGGATTTACCATCCTTGCTGGACGGATTTAGCAGCAACCTGGACGGATTTAGATGCCCTAACCTTCATTTTTTGTTGCCATGGTTTCATTAAAAATCATTTGAATATTTTACTTTTTTTTTCTGCAAGTGATAGTACGGAATGTGCCCTTTCCAATGTACTCATTTTAATTTTTGCATCTTATACAGTTTTCCTGGTAATGCAGTTTTAGCCAAAAGTGGACGGATTTACCCTCCTTGACTCTATATTTAAAAAATTAATCGACCGACCTAAAGGACAACATCACATGTGTTCACAGACAAAATTTCAACTTGGTATCGTTTGGCTTTATATCCACTTGGTTTTTGTAAAATTTGATGTTTGTGGATTAAACGGGCATTATCCGAAGTTTTAAAAAAAATTTAAATCTGCTTAGTGAGCAATTTTTTTAATGTATTCTGCTATAATTAAAAGTTGTCTTTGTGCATTGTTGTGGTTTGAATTCATCAACATTGTTCATATTTCAGCCTAATTGGTTTATTGTTGTCTAAGTCCATAATGCACTTTCATCCAAATTCTGCCATTGAGATTCTGGTGGGGCCCAGTATATCATGGCATATTTGGTACCCAGCCCAAACCATTTCATTTTGCCTTTGCCAGACCATGTGGATTCAGCAATTGTACAAGAACATCATCTTCAGCGTTTGATGCCTTCTCGTAATTAAGAAAACCCATAATGATCAAAAAATAATTGGAGATGTTTAATTGATCTGTTAAGTGACCTACTCTACACAAAGCAAGACTGTGGTTATTAATGCCAAAGATGATGTTCATTTGATAATGCCAAAAACAAATTAAGATGTTTTTGTAATGCATCTGTCTTTGACAATATAACAAAGTTTATTTCAGGTAGCTGCAAATTTGTTTTCAATGTAAGAATATCATATCAATATGTCATTGATGGTGTGTATAAAAAAGAGCACAAGAATATTTTTGCATGGCGAAAATGTATCAATATGACAAATTTGTAGACTTGAAACAAGAAATTTTCAAAATTTTGTGTAACAAAAGTGCCAACAGATACCAACTAGAAATTTTTTCTGTGAACACATGTGATGTTGTTCTATAGGTTGGTTTATTATTTTTTTAAATATAGGCTACTATACCTTGTAAATTTGGTAAGAAGTTGACCAATTTTACACATTTTCAGATTTTCAGACCACATTTCTCCAAGAATATTTGTGTGGTTAGCTTGATACTGCACACATGTTTAGAAGTCATAGCAAAGATTCTTCAACCATGATATTAAAATCTCCACTTCTTATATCGACCGAGAAATTTTGGGACAAAAATGTGAATAAACTGCAATTTTCAGATTTTTTCGACAACCTGTGAAATAGAGGCAAATTCATTGAGGTGGCTGAAACAATGCATTATTACACCTAAGCCACATTAAAAACATTTTGCCTAATTACAAGTCTCTAGATTTTACACTGATTGAGTTACATGCCTTCAAATTTCAGAGAAACTATTTAAGATATCACTGTATTACTTGGGATTTGTGCTTTTAGGCAAGAAACCTTCATCCTGGTAAATTTTGGATGCATTCTGAGTCGGTCGAGTGGGAGCCATTTGTTGAATTGACACGGACTTACCCTCAGCAGAAATGATTGAGTGAGATGATTGCACAATTCCTTTTAGCTAACATAGCTTGTTGTTTTAATTTATAACACGAAAAGATTATTATAACTCAAAACATCAAGCTATGTTAGCTGAAACAATTTGTGCAATCATCTTACTCAATCATTTGAGCTGATTCAACATTTTGGATTTTACAGTGTAGAATCATTAGCTATAAAATTCAAAGGAAAATCGCAAGGGGTTGAATAAATGTGCTTCCAGATGTATATAGAAACCATAAAAAAACCTTAAATTCAAAAATATAATAATACTATACATTTTCGAAAACTGAGCAGAGCAAGGACATTTTTTATCTTCATTTGAGAAAAGGCTTCACAATTTTGCTGTCATGTCGATACAATATGAATGTGTTCAGCTCCAGATTTAATAGAATCTGTCAATTGTATAGTTTCAGGCGGTGAAAAGCGTTCTGTTTGATGATAAAAATATTGGTTATTGTTGTCGTAAAGTCAAAAATTTTCCGGCTAAAAATGGCATTGTAGATTCCTGTACTGTCCTCTCAGGAACTATAAGTTGAAGATAAAGAGTTACTGAAGCTTACAGAGTTATTGAAGCTATCGCTTCGATACTAGATTCTCAATATTGTATGCCAGTTGATTTTAAGTATTATGTTCTTACAATATTTTGTTTCACTATTACATGATTTTACTCTTGTTAATGTGATACTATAAATGTTGTATTGATTTCTCTTCATTTTGAAGGCAAGAATAAATAAAATAATAGATATAACTAACGTTGTCCATGTATTCTTCAAGCAATGGCTTTTCAGTCGAGATATGAGCTAATGACAGCTCAGGAATGTCATGGTTATCTACACATTACATTATATGATTTGTAGGAATAAGCAAAATTCACAACTGAGGACATTGAATTTTGAATCAGTGAGAAAACCTTGAAGGAACAAAAAAAAGCTGGAATATTCTGCATATTTGAGTGAAGTAGTGCCTTGAGCTATTTGTACTATTTGCACGGAAACAATGATGATCTATATCTACTTACTTTTTTCTTGAAGCTTCATGTGGACAATTGGTCAAGTAATATTTTTTAAGGAAATGATGTCTTTCGTAAGGATCATATTAGGTAAAGAACCACCATTCATGCATTTTTTTGACTTTATCAATCTCATTTTTCGCCATAATGGATTTTTTGTTATGTCCAAGAATGGGCTCAGTCAACTGCCACAGGCTCCCAGTGGACACAATCAAATTATCCAAATGAAGACAGATAGGTCACTTGGGGTCACCTGTTGACACATTTCTGTTGACACTGTGTGCCTGTGCAGTGTGAGCATATTATGGCTACCTTTTTATTAGCCACATGTTTCTAGTGTAAGAGTGTTATAGTTGACTTACAAATGTTTTAGTTCAGCAGGTACAGTGGAGATACTAGCCGGCAGATATCAGGGACGGACGCAGGGGGGGGATGGGGGGGATGCATCCCCCCCACCAGACCAAAATTTATATATTTTTACATGTTAATTTTATCCGCGCGCAGTCGCGTTATGTCGCGAATTATGCGTTCTGCGACGCGATAGCCCGATAGACCCCCCCACCGGAATTTTCTGGATCCCCCCCTGGCAGATATGATAGTGTTACCCTGTAAGTGTATGGTAAGTTCAAACCATTCAAAAAGGATGATCAATTCCTCATTTATCATAGAAACACAAGAGGAGTAACTGGTTGCACAATATATAAAAGTAGTTCTATAGGAAAATGCCCTGAAAGACAACAGCCTTTTCATATCTATAAGAAAAGCAATACGAATCAAAAGTAGCTATGCAATGTTAGGAGAAATTTTCAATTTATTTCAATATTAAATTTTTCAGTATCGACTGTTCAGGGTCAAAGGTTTTCGGACACAGCCAGTATGGCAAACTTACCAATGCAGGTACAGCACAGCCTGTTTGTAACTGAATTGGGAGATTTAAGTTTTGCCATTGTGTCAACATTCTCAACTAAACTGCTTGTGGAAGAAAAGATGCTCACTTGATGAGAAGAAATTAGGGGTTGTAAAGGATCAAGCATGTGGGATACAAATAGCTGCCAATTTTATTTGCTCTGTAGTAAACAAACCGTTACACTCGGGTCAACATCTTCAGTAGGTGAACCCTCTTCTTTTTGAAATTATATATTTATCAAAGACTTGACCAATACCTGACTCTGACTACAGCAAAAAAAAATATTGTTATCCCACATGGGTAAATAGCTGGTTCCTAAGTACATCTACAAAAATTCAAAGTCATCATATACATAAATCAGTGTTTGTGCTGCCTCGAGTATCATTCTTTATGGCCCAATATGTTTTCTTCTCATTGGATGAGAATTACTTCCACAAACAGTTTAGTGGACAATGTTTGGCTTTCTCGCAATGGCAAAGCATCACCCATTTTACTTACATGTGGCACTGAAAATGTAGTAGTCAATATTCTAGCCTTCAAGTCCATTGTCTCCAGGTTTTACCAGCCAAAGTTGTTACCATAGTTGTAATTGTCACAACAGTGCGACCCAGGTGGCTAGATACTAAGACGATTAGAAGCTTTTTCAGGCCTTAATCTATCTGCAAATTCCAGATAATTCTGAATATTACAGTGAAGGACTATATTCTTTGTTACTTTTGTTCGAACATGTGCTTCCAATTTCTAAATCATGTGCAAACAAAAAATTATGCATGCCATGACTTTAATTTTTTGGAGATAGGAACCAGCTATTAATTTATAATGCAAACTACATTCCTCTTTAAATTTGTGTCATCCAATCATGCACCTTAAAATTTAATATGGGCTTCCAGTGCCTCAATCTGTATCCTTCTATCTCAACCATCTACTCTGCAGATACAAGAACTTGTGAAGTTAAGCATTTACGTTTTTTTCCCTGAGCTCTTATGTGTACCCAGGTAACAGTTCAAAGGAAATGTGGAAAAATAGCTTGTCTCAGGTGCTCATGATTTCCTGAGCAGCATAAAAGGGAATGAAACTTTCAAAGTTAAAGTAAGTACCTCAACTTTAAAAAGCCAGAGTTTGCTCACTTTCATTTTGAAAACTACTGTTGCTGTGTTCTTCTATCTAGACATTCAAATCTTATTTGACTTTGCGGTCTTGAATCCATTTATGTTGTGCTAGTGAGCCCATATAGGGCTGGATGATTTTGTCTATCAATGTTTATTTCTGAATTATTTAGTAGTTCTAACTTTATTTGATGGCTTGAACTGTATCTCTTACGACCAACAGGGAAATATACCTTTCCTATTATGTACAGTGCCATTAAGAGCTTTTGTGGATGGAAGCAGCATTGGACTGTAAGTTTAGACCACTTGAAATTTTTGTTTTTTTACCCCGATTCAAGTAAGTGATAAAAATAGATGAAATTTTCTCTGTTACAGAACTTCCCTGATACATAGGCAAGAAAATCCATGCAGATATTTTTTAGGTGAGCACCTATTCTCCCTTATTTTGATAGAATATGCATACGGTCTAAACTTTCGTCCACTACTGCATCTGCAGAACTATTAGTCTGTTGGGAAAAACGTGTGGCATCTCCTTAAATCAACTTAACATTGAAAGTATTGATATGACCATGACAAATCATCAGCATGATGACACACAAATTTCTATTTTCACTGTGCAACAATCCAATGTTTTTCTATATATCAAAGTGACTGACTGTAATCAGTGTCACTTAACATCAACTAAGTTTGTAGGCCAAGTTAATGCAACAAAACCAAAAGTTGTCAAAGTTATCAATATATATTTTGCTCTCTGTCTATCTATCTGCCAATATCACCTTTTAATTTCTGTAAAGCTGCGCCATTTGTGCAAAAAAGTTTTAATTGGTTATGCATACAGATGAGCTGTGACTATTTGCTTTGCCAGTTTACAGAATAATCAAATTTTATTATTTTGATATTCCATGAATTTGCATTTTTGTGAATATGTTCAGTCCATGAAATTGAATGTTTCATTGAAATTGGACTGGCTTGTCAAGAAATAATCAAATTTAACTGGAGAATTACAGTCATTAGGCAACCTGATGAATTGATAAGATAATTATTTACATTTCAGTTACTGATTTGAGAATTAATTTGCCTGATTACATTTCTGATATTAAGTTAACAAAATTAAACAGCATGATAGAATAGCTAAAGTGAATCCACTATTTGACTGATTCGTTGCAGCATAAACTGGGAATATTTGTGCTGAAACGTGATCTAATTTAAAAGTTAGAGCATAGCAAAGATTTGACAGATGCATTGTGATAAACAGCTTTGAGTAAGCGTAGACGACATCAGGACGTGTACAATGTACACTGCACAGATTACAGTAAATGAAGTTTCAGTATTCACAGATGCATGTCTAGGCTTGTGGACATCATTAATTTCGGGAATGTAGACAACACAGGTTTCAAGACCTGAAATTGTATGATCCTTAAAACCAGCCAGTCATGTTAGTTCAGGGGATTTATCGGTCCATCTCAAATCATGGATATTTTTTTCAAAGGTTCACCTAGATTCCACTGTCAACAAGAAATATTTGTGATTTAAATGCATAAGATCAGTGCTTAAAAGCAACACAAACAGTGCATTTTTTCTGTCCTCATTGTTTGACGAATTGTGTGCCAGAATCAATTACACAGCTATCAAGAGAGAAGAGTTATGTCTACACAGATTTCACTTGTAAAGAAGGGAAATTGATTCCGATGTTGGCAACACTGTAGCATACCTTGGTATCTGTGCCTGCTATATGCACCTTCAGTAACACTGCCAGAGTTCTGCATGCATGGAAAAGTCTGAACTTCTGAAACTTAAATTCATGAGAGCACATAACTTTCTAAAATTGTACCAATTTGTCTTCCGAATATCATTGTGTCAATAATGTTTGATCTATATACAGTGTAGGTATGCAATTAGAACCACCCCTTGATGGTTTCAATTCAATAGTAAAAAATTTTTTTAACGGTTTGGCAAAGATGACTATGGTGACATCAGTGTAGTGATGTTGGCCCTGGGACCAACGAGTAACTCTTTGGTCTAATGGTTAACACGCTTGCCTTCCACGCCGGGGGGCAGGGTTCGAGTCCAGGCTGGGCTTCCCCCTCGAAACATTACATTGGTTCCCCAGACAAAGCTGCAGGGTGGCAGCATGGGGCCAGGATGGCGGTGAGAGCGCAATGGATTGTTAAGAGGGGGAGGGGGTAGTTAAGAGGGAAGGGATGTAGTGATGTTGGCCCTGGGACCAACGAGTAACTCTTTGGTCTAATGGTTAACACGCTTGCCTTCCACGCCGGGGGACCGGGTTCAAGTCCAGGCTGGGCTTCCCCCTCGAAACATTACATCAGAATGTATCAAATCATAGAAAGTTTGATAGTATCACATACTCGATAACATATATTTGAAAATCTGTTGATGTCGAAACACTAATCTTTTGCAAAAATCATTAACTATTCAATTCAATGGGAAAACACCAAGTGGTTTAGTAAATTTGCTGTGCCAGATACACCGACCACTGAGCACTAAATGGGACTTAGTGCAACTAAGTCCCTTTTTGAATTATTGCATTTTTTGAAAGTTCAAGAAGGATTAATATATATGTGAATATTAGAACAAAGTGGTTTCAACTAAAGAAGATATTGCAGTTCAGGATGACACTATTTGGGAAATAACGTGATTTTTTGAAGTTTTTTAGTACATTTTTTTCTTATTGCAATAAAGGACTTAGTTAGTCTAAGCACCTTTTTAACCAATGCAAAAAAGGAGCATGTGGCTATTCTCCATTTAGTGCTGCAATTTGATAGAAATAATAGTAAATATACCAGTCTATGCTCCTTTTTGCCCCAAAATACTGCAGAAACCAGTCATCTCTAAACATGCAAAAAGGAACTTAGCGCATCTATGCTCCTTCTTGTGTAACTGATAATGCTTTGTTTGGTGCAAGAAGGAGCATTAGTCTTATTTCATGAAAAATAACCTAATTTGTATCATTGTTTTCAAATATATTGGAAGATTATATCCATATGAATATTCATGACAAAAATCGTCCAAATCGCACCATCATTGATCGAGCTAGAATTGAAAACAAGTGTTTAAAAGAAAAAGGCCTTTTTCTCATAACAAACTCACATTGTTCCACTAAGCTCCTTTTTGCGCGGAGCTGTGGATATACAAAGGGCATAAAAATACATTTAATTTAAAAATATATCTTGCATATCAATTTTCCAGAACTTTGAGCAGTGCAAGGACATTTTTCATCACAAATTCAGTAAAGGCTTCCCATTTTTGCTGTCATATGGATACAATGTAACAAACTTTGTCCATGTATTCTTCAAACCATGGCTTTTTGGTGTATATATTTGCTAATGACAGCTCAGGAATGTCATGGTTATCTACACATTACATTATGTGATTTGCAGGAATCAGCAAAATTCACAACTGAGGACATTGAATATTGAGGAAACCTTGCACAAACAAAAAAGCAGGAATATTTTGCATATATGAGTGAAGTAGTGCTTTTAGCTATTTGTGTATGATACACTGAAACCATAATGATCTGTATCTACTCACATCATTCTGAAGCTTCATGTGGACAATTGGTCAAGCAATATTTTTTAAGGAAGTGATGTCTTTCATAAGGATCATGTAATTATATTAGGTAAAGAACCACCATTTATGTATTTTGTTTACCTTATCAATAACAGTTTTCGACATAATGGATTTTTTTGTTATGTCCAAGAATGGGCTCAGTTCACTGCCGCAGGCTCTCAGTGGACACACACAATCCAATTATCTCAATGAAGACAGATAGGTCACTTGGGTCACCTGTTGACAAATTTTGAAAATAACAGGTAGTCTCCTGGACTGACACTTTGCCCCAGTCTCTTTGACGATATTGACGCAGAATATCAGTTGACAAAAACCACAGTGTGCCACTGTGCTTGTGCACACATTAAAGTCACCTTTTTATTAGCTACTTGTTACTAGTATAAGAGTGTAATAGTTGACTTACAAATGCTTCCATGTACAATGCATACACGAGGATGCAGATATGATGGTGTAACCCTCTTTGGTAAGCTCAAGCCATTCGCAACAGATGATAAATCAATCATTTATAATAGAAACACTAGAGGAATCGCACAATATACAAGAAGGTTGTTCTCCAGGAAAATTCCCTTAAAGACAACAGTCTTTTACTATTTATAAGAGAAGAAACACAAATCAGAAGTAGCTAAACAATATTTTGAAAAATTACGATTTCTTCAGTATCGACTGTTCAGGGTCAAAGGTGTTTAGATACAGCCAGTATGGCAAACCTACCAATGCAGGTACAGCGCCGCTTGTTTGTAACTGAAATTGGCGAAGTTTTGCCATTGTATCAATCTTAAATATTTTTAACTAAACTGCTTATTGATGCAAACATGCTCCATGATGAAAGGAAAAAATAAGGGGTCATGAAGAACAAAGCATGTGGGACACAGCTAGCTGCCAATTTTATTTGCTCTGTACAAACAGTTACACGTGGGTCTAAATCTTCAGTAAGTGAACATACTTCTTTTTGAAGTTACATATTTATCAATGACTTTGACCCATACCTGACTCTGAGTACAGAAAATGTGCAGCCATTGTTATGGCACATGCCTCAAGTATCGTCCTTCATTACCCGATATATTTTCTCATAGGATGAGGATCACTTTCATGATCAGTTTTGTTAAAGCAGTTTTAGTATTGTCCTAATGGCAATGCGTACTCCATTTCACTTACTTGGAGGCAGCCCTGTAAATTTAGTCAATGTTCTAGTCTTCAATTGCGTCGTCTCCAGCCTTTACCAGCCAGAGTGATTTGACCATTGTTACCATAGATGTAATTGTCACAACAGTGCAACCCAGGTGGCTAGATACTAAGGCGATTAGATGCTGATGCAGGCCTTTAAAGAAAATTCAAACCTGCATTTGTCTTTAGATTTGTGTAATCCCATCATGCACCTTGAAATGTAATATGGGCTGCCTCAATATATACCCTACCATCTCATTTCTCTACTGTACAGATACAAGAGCTTGTGAAGTGAAGAATTTGTTTTTCCCCTGAGCTCTTATGAGTACCCAGATAACAGTTTCAAAGGAAATGCGGAAAACATATCTTGTCTAAGGTGCTCATGATTCCCTGAGCAGCATAAAAGGGAATGGAACTTTCGAAGTCAATTTAAGAACCTCAACTTTAACAAGCCAGAGTTTCAAGTATGGCTTGTTTTCATTTCAAAAGTAACCGTATAGCTGTATTCCTTCAGAAGCTGAAATCATATTTAGCTTGAAGTTTTGAATCCATTTGTATTGTGCATTCCTTTTCGTTTTATGACATGTAAGCTCATATAGGGATAGGCGTTTTTTTTTACTGTGGTCAATAAAGTATTTTTCTGTGTGTCAGTCTGTCCATGCATTCCTCCAAATTATTTATAAGCTATTTGATGGCTTGAACTGTATTTCCTACAACTAAAATTGAAATGCACATCCAAGCTGTCAAGGCCTATTATTCTATGTTTTCGGGAGCTCACTATCATCAGGTTAAAACATCTAAGTCAGACGTTATTGATTAAAGAGAGAGTCAAGACAGAAATAAGTAGGTGTCTCTACCTACTGTCAACAATTTCACTAATGGAGTGCTCCGTTTCGGTTCAATTAAATATTGTCCTCTCCAGTTCATTTAGTGTGTTTTGTGTCACACAATTTTCCTGTTATGAAGTTATGATGATATCAGCTAGACAAAGCAATTATCAAATAGGTAAGACAGTTCGTAGCATGGGATTAAGTAATATACATACCTTGGAAAAAGCTGAATCATGTGTAACCACCACAATATAAGTTTTATCCACCTTAAAATTTTGTAATTGTATAATAACCTTGCATTATGAATCAAATTTGGCTAACTGCAGAACAATAAATCTGCAGGAAAAAAGGTGCGGCATGGTTTTATCAGGCTCCCTGTGCACACCTTTTGTCATTGTTGCTATGATGCTATACTCTAAAATCATTTCATATCTTCTTCCGTTGAAATCTTGTTTCTGAAAATCAGTGAAACAAAACATTTCATCACGAAGCTTGTTTTCACCTTTTGTAAAACTTATGCTTGACTTCATATAGTGTGACATTTTAATCTACTTTTTAAAGAAGTTTTTAATAGTCATGTATGTATGTGAAATTGTGACTCTTCTAATCAATATAATTACTGAATGTGAACAAGGTTCACTAAACTTAACAAATACTAATTGACAGTATGATTTGAACGCCGTGTGCAATTCAAGCCAAAAAAGACAGATGTTGACAGGATAAGATTGTCCTCCAAATAAAAGCACACCTGTCTTTATCCATCATAATTCAGGACAAAAAAAGTGAGCTAACAATACATTTTGGCTGTGCCTTTTCGCAAAAACACTTGCAAGAAGTTTCAATGCATGATTTGATGCACACTGGCAAATATGTCCGGTGATAATCTGGTTTCATTTGCAATATTCCAGCAACTAAACGGAGGAGTGATCCATTCAGAATTGGGTTGACGGCTACGCCAATGATTTTATTCAATGATTGTTGAGTAATGAATACACTGTGAAAAGCTATTACAATAGATGAAAAACGAGTGCTTACAGAAAAGCTGTTGATGGCCATCAATGACCTCACAACATGCCCTATCTGACCCATTGAAATAAACTGTCATACTGTCATTCAGCAACTTGTGACCATCATGATACTGACTTGGTCATTCGTTTCGAATAGCATTTCAAGTATAGGCTGTGACCTCATAAATTGCTTATGACTAGCAGTGAATAACACGGCATGGATTTAGCTATGACCTCACAAGAAACATCCCTGTGTTTTTCTGTAGGCACATGTTTTCTATCTGCTGCAAATTGCAACATTTTAGTTTTGTCATTCAGCAATACAGAAAGGTAAAGGATATTTTTAAAGAAAAATTGACGAAATTCAAATTGCACTACTTCCATAAATTAAGGGCAAATCATAAAATGTTGTCATGATTTTAAACTCTCTCCTCAACATGAAAACAATATCAGTATTATAACATAATCTATTTGCTTGTCAGATGAACATGTATGCAGTGGCACTGCTTATAAGACCCCCTGCTTCAAGACCGACTTGCCTTTTATGACTGCCTTCCTCCCGTACTGGGTGGTATTTTTAGTGTATTTTGCACCCTGACAATAGACCGCACCCCCACGAAAGACCGCTTCATGCCAGCAGATGGGACAGACTTGTAATGCAGGTACCACTGTATAGTTATAGTATGTCTGATTACTTCAAGGTAATTGGCATACTCAGAGCAATCACCAGTATAGGTTCAGGTCATCAGGCAGAAGTCATCTCACAGCTCACTGAATCTGACTGATGTCCTCACCTCATGTTGGCAATCAGGCTTGGTTCCCCCATCAAATTGTCACAGCTTGAAGCTACTTTAGATGCCAGTGTGATTGTCACAAACCAGTGTCTGATGACTTGCATTGCTAATCAGGAAGGATCAATCAAGTGTCTCATTTGAAAACAGGGATGCAAATAGGTTACTTTAAACACTGTATGGTGCCAGTGGAACTGTTTTAAATGTGTTCTGTGTGAGCACAGAATAGACAAATACCTTGTCTCAGCAAATACAGCTGATTACAATTATTGCCTTTCATATTTTATAGCACTAATTTTTCTGCACTTATGATGGAGTCTCGGTTTTTCAAATGTGTGGTCTCTCCTCAGGATTCCAAAATCCAACGAAGAACTTCGTTTAGCCTTAGAGTGGAGTCAGAGGTTTTCAGATAAAGTTTAAGTGGAACTTTGCTTTCAGTTGGAGCCAGGGTCAAAAATTAATCTAATGACTCCGGATTTCCAAAAAATGATTGAGATAATTGACAAAAAAGCATAATTAAACAATGTGAACCGTATTGAATAAATAAGAAAAAAATGAACGCACAAAATTTCTCAATTAATATTTATGTATAGAATTTTATGGAAAAGTTGACAATTTGAATTTTTTCTTTTTTGTTAAGTGCTTGAATATTTGGTCCAAACAATGTCAAAAAGATAAGTTACAATCTCGAAGTATTCAATATTCAGGGAAACTAAGGAGTCAGAGCAGAAGTCTTCGTCAGGAAAGCAAAGGAGTATTTTAATATTTATGTTTAGAATTTTATCAGATCTATCAATCCCCAGAACAGTACTGAGGAGAGCAGCGCATTTTTTAACATAGTAACTGAGAGACCAAATGGTCTCCCAGTGGACAGATTTGGTCTCCCAGTCACTGCAAAATTGACATCACTGGTAGACCATTTTTTTCCAAGGACTCATCAATTTCTCATTTGGTTTTCTTAATTTGTAGTTCACAGGCGCATTTGGTACGAAAGCTTCCACTTCTCATAAAAATATTCTTCATTATCTCTACAATATATATACTTCAGCTTATATCATGTTTCTGGTTTCCGATTAAAAAGAATTGTCAAATCTCGTTTTTGTGACATTCGGCGAAACTCCTTAATAAGCAGCCAGCTCAAGAGTTCAAAATCATTATTTTGGCAAGCAAATCATCACACAAATTCATAGTAATGGATGTACATCAACAGCTGCTGATCTGCAAATGTCACGCATTATGACGCAATGAAATTGCGTTGGTGTACCAATCGAAAATTCTTTAAAAATGCTCTGGAGTATAGACATTGGCTGTGCAAGCTATCTCATTGTCACTGATGTTTGATAGATAGATAGATAGATATATGGTAAGTGCAGCCATCTAAGCCCAGTTCTTGGCGCTCACGAGGGTTGATTAATGAGATGGGAGAAAGAGCCGGAGTCCTCAACATGTTACACATTTACCCCATGTGAGGGGTCTTTTACTTGCTCAGCATAGACACTGACACAAGGGGGCCGGACCAATTTAATGTCTTATCCGAACGACATCCAGCTGGGATTTTGCTCTGGAAGGTCCTTTGAAAATTCTGGATTCCCCAACCGGGAGTCGAACCCATGCTGGCAAAGACCTTCAGCGGAACAGGCGGGCAACTAAGCCACTTGGCCACACAGTGTACAATGATAAGAGCAACAAGCTAAAATGAAATTGAAGCTCTCGACGAAAACAAGGCTCAATCCCTACAAAGTACAGTGCTTCACCATGATTCCATTATAAGTGTCCTTGATAGACTGAAACTCTGACATTCATAAATATGTATAGTAGAGCCATCAACTTTTCTCTGCAAATATATGAGCAGCATAACAACATTTTCTATCATGACACATGAATATGTAATAGATAACGCCCTCGTTTGTGACGATATGCAATATATCCGAGGGCTTCAGCCCGAGGATTTTTGCATATCGTCACAAACAAGGGCGTTATCTAACTTATACCACTAAGTACAAAACAAATTAATTTAAATCCCTTTGTTTGCCTTCAATCCTTCTTGTTTGACAACGTTTCATTGTGTTTGTTGCACATTCATGTTCCTCAGTTCATTTGAAGGTTGGCAGCCCTGAAGGCATCAGGTCAGAATTCTTTGTTCTCAGGAAATAGTACAATATATTAATTTTGTGGATAGAAAGATAGATGGAAAGATAGATAGAAAGATTGATAGATAGATAGAAATAACACAATACATTAATTTCGTAGATTAATTTTATAGATAGATAGATAGATAGATAGATAGATAGATAGACAGATAGATTGATAGACGGATAGATAGATAGGTAGGTCGATAGTGCAGCCGTCTCAGTCAAGGTCTCTCTGGTGAGGCTGATTATTACAGTCGCTGAGCAAGTTTTATTTTGAAGTTACGAAATACATTCGAAAAAGTAATAGAAAGCTAGAAAGCAAAGAGCAGGGGTTCGGGGGCGGCAGCCCCCGAAATAAGAAGAAGCAGGGGTTCGGGGGCGGCAGCCCCCGAATTAAGAAGAAAAAATAATTCTTTGACCTTGCCAAATGGGGCCAAAATTGTTGGTCTGCTGCTCCGCTTTTTTTTTTGCAGCTTGCCTATCCAAAATGAACTATTTTATCAAGTGACCTTAAATTTGATCATTATTTCAGATATTGGTATGAAAAAGAGTGAATACAGCCTTTTTAATTGAGACCAGATACACTTAATACAATCTTCCTCCTTGTTTTCTGTCTGTGTTGTTCAGTTTTAATCCCTTGTTGGTCAGTTTTGTTTCAGTGTTTCCTTCAATTTTGTCAACTTGTAGTCAGCCAAGCATGCAATATCATAGTCAGGTGTATGAGCTGTGATATGAATTATATCAGAGCGAAATCCTGCCTTCTGATTGGCCAGAAAAAGCAAACAGTGGTATAAGGCTTCTTATCATTCTATAAGGTCCTCTAGTAAACTTTTTAAATTACAAAAGAGAGCAGTCAGAATAATTAGTAAAAGTAGCTACAATTCGCATACCTCACAACTTTTTAAAAAATTTAACTTACTTAAACTGAAGGATCTGTGTGCACTGGGTGATTACAAATTTTGCTATAAACTCCATAACAATATGTTACCAGAATATTTCAATATTGACATGATTGATAGATTGAATGCCTATCGTGGTCATTCCCACAATACAAGAATTGCAAATGATGTGCCGCTACCCTCTGTGAGACATGAGTTTGCAAGACACAGTATTTCATATATTTATCCATCAGTTATAAATGAAATGGCTGCCAACTTTAAAGAAAAATTAACTACTCATAGCCTTGATGGTGTCAAATTTTATTTCAAACGATTGACAATTGATTCTTATACTTCAGAATGTCTTTCTACAAATTGCTATGTTTGTGCAAATTAGTAAATCTGTTTCACTTCAATTTTGTGAGTTATCACATGTATCTATCACACTTAATTTCATTTTTTTTATCATAGAGTTGCCTGCGAGTAATGGTGCATATGACTATATCTAAAACATTAGATAATATAAGTTGACCAAATTCCGTATTTCGTTTTCTGTTTCCTTTTAATTTTTTTAATTTTTTTCTCTTACCATTTAATTTATGTTATTATCATAATATTACTTTATGTATGCCTAGTTTTGATACCCATGAGCGGCAACTATGCCTTCGGGTATCAATTTTGTATTTAGCTGTTTATTTTGTATATAAGTGATAATAAAAAAAATCTGAATCTGAATCTATGCCATCAAACTTGCAAATGCAACAAACTTTGTCAATACTCCTGGTGTTGTTGATAAGTAAAAACATACAACTGCAAACAAAAGCCACAGAAAATGCACATAGCTTTGTCAAGACTGCATATTTATTATCTTGAGGGTGCATGAATTCGACAGAATATATATGGGTTTGTTAGAGAGTGAAAAAAATATCGAATTGATTTGCTAAAAGTAAGAATGATTTACCTGTACAATGTAACACAATCGCCTGTTATTTCTACACCACTCATCTGGAGCAATGATACCTGGTCAATTCCACAGAGAGTAACATTTTGGTGATTTTTCTGCTTGCTCTGATTGCCAAGTGTTTGCAATAATTGCATAAAGGTTGTTTAAAGCAGTCAAATCATGCTTTAGTTGCAAGAAAGCACTATTTTATCGTTTAGTTGAAATTTCCTTAGAGTTGGAGTCAGGAGGTTTTCAGATAAAGTTTTAGTCGAACTTTGCTTTCAGTAGAAGCTGGAGTCAAAAATTAATCTAATGACTCCTGATTTCCAAAAATGATTGAGATAATTGACAAAAAAGCACAATTAAACAATGTGAACCGTGTTGAATAAAAAAAAAAAAATGAACGCGCAAAATTTCTCAATTAATATTTATGTATAGAATTTTATGGAAAAGTTGAGAATTTGTTTTGTTTTTTTTGTTAACCGCTTGGTCCAAACAATGTCAAAAAGATAAGTTACAATCTGGAAGTATTCAATATTCAGGGAAACTAAGGAGCCAGAGCCCAAGTCTTCATCGAGAAAGCAAAGGAGTTGGAAGTCAGAGTAAGTTCATTCGCAACCCGAATCCAGAAACACTAGCTGAAAACTAATATTTTCTCATAGGATGAGGATCATTTTCACGAACAGTTTTGATAAAGATGTTTTAGCATTATCCCAATGGCAAAGCAACACCCATTTCACTTACCTACATGTGGCACTGTAAATGTAGTCAGTATTTCAGTCTTCAACGGCATTGTCCCCAGTCTTCACCAGCTAAAATGATTCAGCCATTATTACTATAGATGTAATTGCCACAGCAGTGGGACCCAGATGGCTAGATACTAAGACTATTAGAAGCATTTTCAGGCCTGAAACTAACTGCAAATTCCAGACAATTTCACAAAATTACAGTGAATCACAATATTCTTTCTTTCTTTTGTTCTCTATGTGCTTCCAATTTCTAAGTCATGTACAAACACTGATTTATGCCAGTGATGACTTTGAATTTGTGGACATATAGAAACCAGCTATTAAAACTTTCATATAATGCTAACTGCATTCCTTTTTGGATTTGTGTTATCCAGTCATGCACTTTAAAATATAATATGGCCTTCCAGCGCCTCAATCTGCATCCTACTATCAACTGCACAGATACCAGAGCTTGTGTAGTGAACCATTTATGTTTTTCCCCTGAGCTCCTATTTGTATACCCAGATAACAGTTTCAAAGGAAATGTGGAAAACGTATCTTGTCTAAGGCGCTCATGATTCCCTGAGCAGCATAAAAGGGAGTGGAACTTTCATAGTCAATGTAAGAACCTCAACTTTAACAAGCCAGACTTTCAAGTATGGCTTATTTTCATTTCAAAGGTAACTGTATAGCTGTACTCCCAAAGAGGCTCAAATCTTATTTAACTTGAAGTTCATAATCCATTTGTGTTGTGCTTTCCTTTTTGTTTATGACATATAGGGATGGGTGTTTTTCACTCTGGTCAAGAAGAATTTGTCAGTCTGTCTATGTTTTCCTCCAAGTTATTTAAAGCTATTTGATGGCTTGAACTGTATTTCCTACAACTAAAATTGAAATACAGGTCTAAGCTGTCATGGCCTATTTTTCGCTCGCTATCATCAGGATAAAAACATCTAAATCAGATGTTATTGCTTACACAGATAGTCAAGCCAGAGATTCGTAAGTTGATTACAGTACTGTAACCTGTTAAGGTAGTGCTTACAGAAAAGCTGCTTCTGGCATCAAAGACCTGTCTGGTCACTTCAAGGTAATTGGCATACTCAGAGCAATCACCAGTGTAGGTTCAGGTCATCAGGCAGAAGTCATCAGGAAGGATCAATCAAGTATCTCATTTGAAATCAGGATTATTCAGTCAATGCAAATTGGTGACTTTAAACACTGTCTATTAGTTTTGTGTGCACTGAGTATAAAATACACCGTTGCTCATAAATATGGAATACTTCAACATTCTCCATTGAAAATGACAACTTTAGCAACTTCTGCTGGAGCACATGATGGTCTGATTCAATGGTAACTCCAATGACCACTAAAGGGAAGAAAATGTTGTTGTTTAAAGCGCATGCTGCAGCCTTTAACTCCAAGAAAAGTTACAGCAGCACAAAATATGGAAATTTTGGCGGTTTTCTAAGGATTCATTCAACCAGAAATTAGAAATTCTTGCAAAAAATGTAGTTGAAGCTTTTAAAGAGTAATTAGAGAAGATTACTTTACCTTTACAATGGACCTTGCTTGCATTCGCGCTCTGCAATTAAACTATATTTGATACTTTTTATCCAAAAAAGTATTCCATACTTTATGAGCAGGAGTGTACCTTGCCAATCTAATAAGTAACAAGAGGTTCATAACGCAGGGGCCACTTTTACAGTAGCAACTAAAGCATCGGTTTGTTGTCTATTTGAAGAAGCAAGCTTTTACCTACAATGATCTCACTGAGCATGAGAATAGTGTGCCATTTCACAGAAACATCACCATTTTCTTGTGACTTGGAATATGAGCTTCCAATAAACTCATTTTCCATTCTTTTTATCTCATATCATTTTCTGTTCCCTTTCTTTTGAGCTCATTACGACTTCTTACAGATCAATGTGACACAAATTGTTCTGTTTTTCTACCATATATAAACTTGCGAAAAAGAGATCATTTTCTACACTTTTTGGCGTATCTTCACAAATAGTATATAATAGTCTCATAAAGAACTTGGAAGAAATTAGCTTGTTTCAGGATACTCAGATCTATCAATCCCCAGAATAGTATGCTAAGGAGAGTACAGTGGTACCTGCATTGTAAGACCCCCTGTTGTAAGACTGACTTGCATTATGTGACCACCTTCCTCCTGCACTAAGCAGTGATTTTAGAGCATTTTGCCTCGAGGAGAAGAGACAACATAATGACTGCAGAAGGGGTGGTCTTATAACACAGAGTAAAATGTATATACATTGACTGTGCAAGCTATCACACTGTCACTGATGATTGAGAGCATAGAATGAAAAAAGCAACAAGCTAAAATCAAATTGAAGCTCTCCAAGATAACAAGGCCCTACAAAATATTGTACTTGGTCATGATTCCCTTAAGTGTCCTTGACGGTTTGAAAACTGTAACATTCACAAATATGTAGAGCCTATCAAATTTTGCTCTCCAAATATATAAGAGTTGCAAAACAACATTTTCTATCATTAATATGGTTTCTTATCTTTGTCTATAGTGTGCCAATCAAACTTGCAAATGCAACAAACTTTGTCCCTGCATACTCCTGGCATTGCTGATAAGTTAAAACTTACAACTGCAAATAAAAGCCACTGAGAATGCACGAGCACTGTTTTTGTCTTGCATAATTATTTATTATCTTAAGTGCGCATGAATTCAACTGAATATAGGATAGTAAAGAGAGTGAAAAAATTTCAGAATTGATTTGCCAAAAGTAAGAATGATTGACCTGTACACTGTAAAGCAATCGCCTGTTATTTTTACACCACTCATCAGTGGGACAATGATACCTGGTCAATTCCACGGGAAGTGTAACATTTTGGTGATTTTTTCGGCTTGCTCTGATTGCCAAGTTTTTGCAATGATTGAAACTATTTACGCTGGTGTTGCATAAAGGTTGTTGAAAAGAAGTCGAATCATGTTTTAGTTGCAGGAAAGCACTATTTTATCCAGTGGCGTCACTGTAAGGGGGGGCCAGGGGGGCTGAGCCCCCCCGAATGGAGCTTTCAGCCCCCCCCAAAATCATGGGCAAAAAAAAGAAGAAATTTTCTTGTATGGTACTGGTAGTGAGTGAATAACCAGAGCCCAGCAAAAGACCCAGTACATAGTATATATTGTGTCTTTTTTTTTAGGTTTATCTATTTATCATGTGCCCGTAGATCAACAGACACCTTAATTCTTTCGATTCTGTGGTGGCTCGTGCTTGGACCCTATAAGGCCTCTAACAAAGCTTCTAGGATTTGGGGCTTCACCCCCCCCCCAACTCGCATTTCTAATGACGCCACTGATTTTATCTCATCGTTGAGATTTCCAAAATCTATTGACATGTGCGAAAATTAATTAATAGATATTTCGGATTAATCAACCACACTCAAAATTAGTGGTCCAGAAATGTCCATGAGGCACAGGTGCATATGTATATCTTAGTTCACATCAGAAACAGTAATTGATCCCTCTTTTTTCACCTACTTAAAATCTTTAAAGTATTTAGAAGTACATTAACCCAAAATAAGAACGCAAATAAAAATGTACAGGGTTACAACATATTGTGTATACCCTGATGCAGGGGAAAGTAGGGAGAAGAGGGCCATTTTTTGCATTTCACCTTTTTATGACTACGGTATTGAAGTCCAGTGTCTGTATTTCCTTTTATAATGGAGTTTTGGTATGTTAAACTCTATATCTTGTGTGTATTACTTTCCATCCATGATGTGTTTTTGTGAAATGGGGTAGTTAATTTTTATGACTAAGTGGCCCATTTCTCCCTTTGGTAGGGAGAAGTGGTCCACAGGGGTGGGATAATTGGGCCATCTGTTTAGATATTTACTGAGAAATAGTAGAATAGGGTTTTACTCTTCAACTGAGCCAGCAATTAATTCAATGAATCCAACAGCATTCTTCTGATATATATTTTGAAAATTGTTGTTGCCATGGACACAATGTGGGACAGAGCAAATTGAAAAGACAATTTGGCCACATGCATTTGTGTAATTTTCTTACAAACTTGCACCCATGTGTTTCCATGTTATTTACCTTTCACACCACAGTTAGCTCTACATCTCGTCAGTTCCAAGGATTCAACATACTTTGAGGCCTAGAAGTCATCCTCACAGAATCTGCCTGATCTCCCCACCCATGTTGGTAATCAGGTGCAGTTCAGTCACCAAATTGTCACAGCTGGAAGCAACTTCAGATGTCAGTGTGACAAATTAGCATCTGTTGAATGGCTTGTCTAAGCATTAGGATAGCTTCAAAGGCACTGCAAAGGCATTTTACATTTACTTTTTGGGATTCAGTGCTGATGTCAGCGCAAGACCAGTTATCTGTGTTTTTGGACTTTCATTTGGCATTTTTTTCATTGACATACTTCTCATATTAAATGTCAACAAATAATCATGTTTTGCCTTGGGATGCAAAATCCTGAATCAATTTCAAGCCTATAAAACCTGTATAGTTTGGGCTAGTTTTGAATATTTCTTTGCAAAATCCATTATCAAACGGTTATTCCATGTCAATTAAAAAAATAGCTCCCACTCAGCTGAGAATGCCTTGAAAATTTACTAGAATCAAGGTTTCGCACCTGATAGCAAAAATCCCAAGTAATACAGTGACGTCTTGAATAGTTTCCATGAGAACAAAAAGCCTTTGATGATTCTCATTAATCAGTCATTTGCTTCAGGAAAATTCCCTAATAAACTCAAAATTGCAAAAGTTAATCCATTATTTAAAAAAAAAGAAAATTATCTGTTTGATAATTACCGCCCAGTATCGGTGCTCCCTAGTGTGTCAAAGGTCTTTGAACGTATAATATTTGATCAAATTTATAACCACTTTGATCAACTTAATTTATTCTTTCCTAGTCAATACGGTTTTCGGTCAAATCACTCTACAGAATTAGCAGCAATGGCGCTTGTGGGTAAAATAATTTCAGAAATGGATCAAAATAATACACCTGTCAATATTTTCATGGATCTTTCAAAGGCCTTTGACACACTGGACCACAAAATTCTATTGCATAAACTCAAATTGTATGGATTCAATGAAATATCTTTTCAGTTAATGCAATGTTATCTTAGTAACAGATTCCAATATGTGGAAATGAATGGTGTACAATCAAACTTAATGAAAATAAAATGTGGAGTCCCACAGGGCTCCATATTAGGCCCTCTGTTATTCATTATCTATCTCAATGATCTACCAACTATTACTAACTGCTTAACACCAATTATCTATGCGGATGATACAACTCTTTTTGCGTCTCTTAATTATACTAATTATGTTTCAATGAAGAATGATATCAATAATGAACTAGACAAGGTTGATAAATGGCTAAAATTAAATAAACTATCACTAAATGTTAGTAAGACAAAGGCAATGCTATTTCATACACCCCAAAGGCAAATAACTCCTCCTGATATTTCCATTAATGACACAAAGGTTGAATATGTTAATGAATTCAATTTCTTAGGATTAATTTTGGATACAAACCTAAGTTGGAAAATGCATGTCACTGCCTTATCAAAAAAAATCAGTAAAACAATAGGTATCTTATCTAGACTCAAGCATACCTTACCAACTGATGCTTTACTTAACATATATAATGCTCTGATTTCATCCTACTTTAATTATGGCATAACTCTTTGGGGCTGGCGATCTCAGAATTTATTTAAATTACAGAAAAAAGCGGTCAGAATTATTACCAACAGCAAATTTAATGCTCATACGAACATCCTTTTCAAACAGCTGAATATTTTAAAATTAGAAGATATATGTGCACTGCATGACTACAAACTATGTTATCGCTTAATTAATGGTCCTGTGCCTGAATATTTTAAAGAGGTTGTCAATCCTGGAGTGAATTTGACTCAACATGATTATAATACTAGAAATGCTTCGGTTTTGCGGCTGCCTGCTGTGGGACATGAGTTTGCAAGAAATGGTATGAAATACAAATTTATTAAAATATTTAATACCATTCAAGATAATTTCAGAAAAAAAATCTTTACACATAGCTTTCATGGATATAAAAATTACATTAAGATTAAATTACTAGATAGTTATGATCCCGTTTGTTCGATTGATCACAGTTATATTTGTAATAGAAATTGATTTTTCTATGATATACTGCTCTGTTCACAGCTCCATCCCCTCGTAACTGAATTCCATCGTCCCACCATTACTTTTATTTTTTATTTGACTTTAAAATCTGTGTTTCTTTCTTATTTATAGCCGTTTATATTTCTTTTATTGAATTTTGTAAAGTGCATCGCCACCCACTGTGCCTTGAAACAATTTCTAAACATTGGGGCTCCTTATCAGCGGCAAATTATTGCCTTCGAGGAGTCCCATTGCTCTTTTTTTTTATAGAAAATTTATGATTAATTTATATATGTGTTTATTGTATTTTTTTCACTTAAAAGAGCAAAAATAAAATGAGTCTGAGTCTGAGTCTGAGAAACTTGAGAAGTCCAGATATTTGAAAGCATGTAAATCAATTAGTGTACAACCTAGTGACATGCTACTAGCAGTATGTTTTTGATTCAGCCCAAGTGTTATGATGCAATGTTTCAGCCTCCTCAGTACATTTGCCTGCAATTCACAAGTCTTAGAAAAAATGTGATAATTACAGTACTGTATATCCACATTTTTGTCAGCAATTTCTCAGTCCATATAACAAATGATAGTTTTTAAAATATCATAGTCAAAGCGTCTTTGCCGCGACTTCTATACATGTGGACAGTATCAAGCTAACCACGCAATTATTCTTGGAGATGTATGGTGTAAAAAACAAAAAATGTTGATGTTAAATATACATCCATTATGAAGAAACAGCTATTAAGCTACATGGTTGCATAGAAAAGTCTTTTATCCGCTACAATGTTCTCCATTTGATTGGCAGTTACATACTGTAGCATGGCATGAGTGGGATGTAATTAGTCATGCTCTTGTCAGACTGTCACAGCAATGATAGAAGTGTCAAATCATTATGATCATGTCTCACAGGGTAATTGATTGCCAATTTGATGGCACTGTTATCACAGCTGCTTTTTAAGAGAGCGCTCATGAATGGCAGAAGAATTCAATATATTGTACACTAAAAACCATTTCTGCAATGGCCATCGGGAACTCAGAAAAGCAAAACAATGAGTGCGAGTAGGTAAAGATACAATGTACATCATCTGATAGGTTTTTTGTTGTCTTTCATGCAACCTGCTTCAAGGCAGAAGTCATCATGACAGAATCTGCCTGATTTCCTCACTCCGTGTTGGTAATCAGGCGCAGTTCAGTCTCCAAATTGTCACAGCTGGAAGCAACTTCTGATATCTGTGTGACAAATCAGCATCTGTTGACTGGCTTCCAAGGCAGGTATTTTATTTTAGAACGTAAAACCATGAATCATCTCTGAATCTATAAAATCAAGAAATACTTAAAGGCCTATTTTAAAGTAACTTCAAACACAAGGAGAACATATCAGAACCACTATTAGCAGTTACTTTATTTTGAGTTCATTTTAATCAACTCCTATACACATTTCCCTGCGCAAGTCAACAACACAGAGTAAACAGAATCTGCCTGACTTCCTAAAATCATGATGGCAATCAATCTCAGTTCAGTCGCTAAATCGTCACAGCTACAAGCAACTTCAGGTGGTAGTGTGACAAATTTGTCATCTGATGATTTGGTATGGCAATCTCGGAGTTGTCAGGAGAGCAAATATTGGGGGCACCTGAAACACCATTCTGTTAATGAACTGTAATATTTACAGAATGGTAATATTTTTATGAAGCCATAGCCGAGGGGGACCTTAAAGTAGCCAAAATGTGCTTACTCTTAAAACTTTTGATGAATTATATGTCAATTTTATAAAAATGGAGCAATATGACAGTTCAGTTTTCAATATTCCCTTTTCAACACATGTCAGAATATGTAACAACAGTCTTTACAACCTCTTTATTGGTACAAACTCTAAAAAAGTTGTGTAGCTACATGTACTGCAAAGACCAGTCCAAATTATTTTCTCTTCCAAGTTCCACATAAGAATCAAAATAATGCTCTGTATCTGAAAGAAAACTTGTAATGGACACACGCCTTAAGTCTGAGGAAGTGTATATTGGGACAATTTCTTTTTCATCTTGAACATTACAAGGTTCCAATAGCCCATTTTGCATTCCTTTTATTTTGTGTGACTTGCTGTAATACTTCTGTCTTAGCTCATTATGACTCCTAACAGAAAAAGGGGACACTAAATGTTTAAATTTTTTCCAGCATTGGAGTTTATTGTATTGTTCCAATACACTTAGATATGATATTGTCAACCTACTCTAATGCAAATAAACATCAATCATTCAATCAATCAAACCAAGCGTAAGCTTGTGAAATGGATAATTTTTCCCTTCGGCCCATGTGTGTTCAAAATGTACTAAATTGAAGAAATTGCCTCATCTCAGAATACTCGATGCCTTACTGACTATGCAGTGGTGGGTCCAGGCAGGGGGGGAGGGAAGAAATGTACCATGATGTTGGCCTGAAAATGCAAAAAAAACTCAGACCCCCGCCCTAGACGAACCGGTCCTGGACCGCCACTGCTATGTTTACTGGCACTTTTTACCCAAAGATGTAAAAACAGTAGCTATTCATAATATGACTGTGGTATAAGTTGCCCAGTCAACTCTATGATTATTGTGCATCTGATCCGAACTAATCAGCAAAGGGAGTTGCTCTTACATAGCAACCATGAAGGAAAGGAGAGACTGAAAAGAAGTAATTCCACATGGATTTGGTGCTCGAATACATTGGCCCAACACTGATAATTCCTATTCTAAGATGATGGTGATTGATCATATTATGCTATCTAAAGAAAAACCAAAAAATATATTATGAAAATCGCTGAAATTACACTGTTTTATTATCCCTTAGTATTTTTGGCATTGCTTCTGAGCTGCACCAGTCAGCTCTGTGTCTCATCACTTCTGGTTATTCAGCACACCTTGAGGTGTAGTAACTACCTAAAGGCAAAAGTAATCATCACAGAATCTGCCTGATTTTCTCACCCCGAGTTGGTAATCAGGCGCTGTTCAGTCTCCAAAGTGCCACAGCTGGAAGCAAATTCAGATGTCGGTGAGACAAATTAGCATCTGTATATATAGACTGCTTTTCTAAGCAGGAGGCTGGCAGCACAGGCATTACCAGGGTATTTTGAAGTAGACATTTTTGAGTCCATTTTTGCTGTAGTCTGGAGACAAGCTTCCTATTAAAGTTTTTAATCTGGCTCTAACCTTCAAGTGAGCAAATCCGTTTCAGATTTAACATTATTTTGAGATTATTTATTTTTCTTTTACTTAAACTAATACCCAAGTAAGTCCTTATGTATTCTTACTGCAGCTGCCAGTCCCCTATACATAATATTACAAAGTCTGTTTTCAATCCTCACCCCATTTACTTTTAAATTTGCTTCCCACTTAACCTCCAACCTCAGATGGTAATATCCTGGCATTGTCTTATTAACTTTCGCTGCGCAGTATTGTGCCTTTGATGTACAAGGTTAATTGCGTCAGTAGAAATGCACTCACTGCCTTGTTCTCATGTTAATAAAGTCAAGCATCTGTTATACCCCAGTGAGGTGAAATAGTAAGGTTTACAGGACAATTTCACATCTCTTTCATGCTGTGTATATCATGTTTCACTGTCTTCTTATTATACAACGTAAACAGTCGCAAAAATTAATTGAATTTTATTTATTAATAGAACATTTGAGTTGGATTAAAAACTGTATATTATTATGATTATTGCGTACGGCTTGTGTAATAGCCAAAATAAGGTCACGTTAAATATATGATCAAGCCAAACAGTAGGGTTTCATCGATAGTTTTTTAATTTGGGAATGGCCCAGTGTAAAATCTTAGTTCACATACGCGACACACGTACGAATAGAGACTCTCATTGTAACAGTATCTGGCTTAATATTTTTCTTCCTGTTCTGTATGCAGAGTGAGATGTACAATTTCAAATCTGTGACTTGATAAGTACCCATAATGGTGATATAAGCAACCAACAAAACAGTGATGTAAGGCCTGTAGTGTGAGTGCATGCATGAGAGATCCATTACAACATCATCACATTTCATCTTCTCCTTCCAAAATAAATTCATATGCATCATGACATCCAAATACAGTAACCAATATCTTTATAGATGTCTCTGTTAAATAGATATCCATTATCACTATTATTAAGCTACACTGTCACAGAGGTAATATCTGTTATTCTGAGGAGAATAGTTTCTGCATTTGATTGGTATATACTGTGGCATTGCATGAGTGGGATGTAGTCAGTCATGCTTTTGTCAGGCTGTCATAGGAATGATATGAGTGTCAAAACATTACATTCATGTCTCACAGGGTAAAGTGACTGCTAGTTTGATGGCATTGGTGTGCACAGACAATTATAAAGAGGGCGCTCATTGCAGGGGTTATTGTATAATGTCTTCTTACATGTATTTGCTTCACTGGTATTATATGAAATGTATGAATTAAAGTCTTTCAAGTGTACTTAACAGATGTTGCATCCTGGACACATATATTATCTGTTTCATCGGGATCCCAATCACATTCTTTATCATTCCATATATATAATTACACTCTATGAATAATTCATGATACATATTGATTTTGTTTTGAATGTTGAGATGTTATTAGAAACACTTCTACGTGTAGTCAAAGCCTACATCATTTTTGCCATTGATAATTAAGAGAAATACAGTCAAAACCTTCAGAAAACAAACTCCCATATTAAAATTTTGAATCTGACCATTATCTTCAAGTTAGGTAAGCAAACTCTTTCATGTCAACCTCACTTTGGGACTATTTCTTGTCTCTTAATTGAGCATAACATTTTAAATAAATCCTTCGGCAGCCTTGACGGCAACACCCTGTCCAATTTTCACTTTGCTTCCTTATTTTGAGCCTGTTAATATTTTTTAACCTTATCCCTACACATAACCTTCATCGTTGGATGGTAATATCCTGACATTGTCTCAACTCTCACTGAAGCATTGAGCATTTGACAGAAGTTTAATTGCATGGGTGAGACCTTTACAAGTGCAATTACTGTCTTGTTCCATAAGTTAATCAATGTCAAGTAGCTATTATCCCTCATGACGAAGCAAAGTTTAAAGGACAATTTTCATAACTCCTTCATTTTTTGTTTCGGTTGATATTACTATTTTTCTGTAATTGCACCATTGTTTCCTCTGTAGGCCCTACCTACATCACAAAGCCAATTTGAACTTTTTTTACTGTTTTAATCTGTACCAGTCTGTGTTTTAAAATAATCATAAGATAACAATTGATGAATATTTGAATTGATATAAATATTGTTTAAATATAGTTTTGTGTCTCAAAGTATTATATGTCACTTCTTTCTATTTTCAGGTAACTCCAAATACACCTGTCACATGAAGAACCTGGTTGGAAGACTGCCACATAAAATGCTCAACTTTGCCAAAAACTATAAGGCTGAAATTGAATCTGAGGTCATGCAAGCGTTTGCAAGATCATTTTAGCATAAACTCTTCCTCACCTGTTTCGAAGAATGGTATCTTAAATGGATTATTCATCACGTGCGTGTCACAGGATTTCTAAAGAGCATTATGTACATTTGGGATGATAACTTTGAAAGAAAAACATATGACAAACTGTCAATTGATGTTGAAAAGAAATTCTGCTTTGAAAATAGTCAATGTTCAAAACAACCCAAAAGTAATTATTTTAAAATCAGCTTTGGATTTTCTATCATCTAACCAGGCGCATCAGACATATCAGGCATTGTTCTTGAGTTATTTAATTGAGTTTTATCTGGAACAATCATGTTTTAATTAACGTTGAAAGAATATGTCACCTTCTATTTTGCACGTGGCATTTTAATTAAGAAGTAATTAAGAAACAAAAGCCAAGGACTGCAGCAGAGAATAATTGTAAAAAAAGGTAAAGGATATGTTTAAATAGATTTTGTAATATCTGTGAAATAACAATCGATGACAAGCCATTACAATGGATGGAGGAAGGAGCGCACTAGTGATGGTTACCATCAGGAGTAATAGTACGGCATTCAGTAATCTGAATAGCAATACTAATGGAACAAATGCAGACACTGGTGCGACATTACCTGGATATACACAAAGGATAATTATTGGTATTTTGCTGGGAAACATTATATTCCTCACTGTCTTTGGCAATTGTCTTGTGATTAGTGCAGTCGTATGCTTCAGGAGACTGCGCTCAGTGACTAACTACTTTGTTGTGTCTTTAGCGGTTGCCGATATGACTGTTGCAGTTTTCGTGATGCCATACTCATTACTTTTTGAGATTTATGGTGAATGGAGATTTGGCTGGGTGTTCTGCTATTTCTGGATATCATGTGATGTTACCTGTTGCACGGCATCAATACTTCATCTTTGCGTGATATCTCTGGATCGTTATCTCGCAATAACCGGACCATTATCTTACCATCGCCGCATGTCAAAACTCCGAGCAGTGACTATGATAGTTGGTGTTTGGATTTGCAGCATCGCCATTTCTTTCCTGCCAATATTTCTAGGTTGGTTTGCTGACCACTCTCAAATGGATTTATACACTGACAGTGCAAATTGTGGGTTATACGTCAACAAGATTTATGCTGTTATATCTTCTGCGATGTCGTTTTACATTCCTTTGGTTGTGATGTTATGTGTCTATTTTAAAATATTCCGCATTGCCCAAAGCCAAGCTCGTGAGATTCACCGGTTGGAAAAATCTGTGGATTTTTCTTGTGGACCTAACGACTTGCGTTTTAGGAGAAAATCAAGGAAATTTAAAAAAGACATCAAAGCCATTAGAACACTAGGAACTTTGATGGGTCTCTTCTGTGTGTCATGGCTGCCATTCTTTCTTATGTACCTCATTATGCCATTCTGTAGTTCTTGCAATTTCCCTGCGACTCTTGTTTCTGCAATTACTTGGCTTGGCTATATAAATAGCTCAATCAATCCTTGCATATATACATTACTCAACAGGGATTTCCGAATTGCTTTCCGCAAGCTCGTCACATGTAATGCTTTTGTTAATGCTCTACAAAGCGAGCACTCTTCCAATCAAGTGGCTCTTGGAAAGTCCGCAATTAAAGGGGACAGCTCAATAGAAGAGAGACAAAATTTGAGAGACATGAGTCCTCATTTGGTCATAAGAGCAAAATCTAACATAAACGGTCATTCCTCTCACATTAGAAAAAATGTCGCTTTCGAGCACGCTGACACGGATATATGACATATTATTTTTGTGCCAAATCTGTTATCTAAATGCATGAATGTTCTCTTCACTTTGATATCATTCAAACTCAATTGTTTTTTGAGCCATTACAAGTAACTTTATTAAAAGAAAAATCACACATAACTGTTTTCATGTCATTTTCTTGGTGCAATAGTAATCTAACCAAGTATATAATTTTCATTATTTGGCATGTTCACGAAATGGGCTTTATTATTCATTCGTGTATCTGCTAATACTAACATTCGTGGAAGTGCTATATCATTAGGGTTTAGCGCACCTATAGGTTTTAGAGTAGGTTTTGGCCAATTTTCTGATTGCAGTGTTTGTAATCACACATACACAAATTTGTGAAAAGCAGTATTTGACATGTACACTAATGCCCTGGTCATGTATATGTTCCTTTTTACGGGTTCACAAATTTGTCTACATGCCAAATAATGAAAAATATATACCTCATCTAACTGGATTTGGAATAAGATACATGTATAATGTTCTCAGGTTTGTGACGAAGGCAGGAATTCAAAAGTTCATAAGTAACTTCTAAGTGGCATTTTCATTAATCTTTCAAAATTCATTTGTCAGTACACCACATATTGAACTTTAACTTTCTATTGTCAATTTGTCATGTACCAAAATAACCAAACCTTCATTATGAGACTTCAAATAGTAGGCATTTATTGTTGTGTCAGGGATTGCCTTTACTTGGATGCAAATTGGACAAGAGAACTGTAGGCCTATGTAACAACAACTACAGTTTCTTGCTAGTTGCAATTACTAATTAGCCAGCTGTTTAAATGAGTTATTAATGTGCAATAAAATTGTGATGAGAAGACAAAGGTAGCTGTAGGGAGATTTGGGGTGGAGAGGAGAATGTAGGGCAAAATAAGTAAACAGAGGACTTCTGACAGAATCTTTTTAAAACTTAATTTTGGATTGTACTTTAATTAGCACATATAGCTTGATGGGTATTTCTGAGGTATCACTGGCCTGCACTAGAAATCGACACAGAATACACAGAATCAGCCTTATTTCCCATGGTCATGTCGGCAATCAAACTGAGTTCAGTCACTAAATCGTCAAAGCTGGAAGATACTTCAGGTGGTAGTGTGACAAATTGGCATTCTCAACATGTTGCACATTTACCTCCATTTACAAGGGTGCTGCCATTTGCAGATAAAAGCTATTGAAAGGTTTCACTAACTAATGCAAGCAAACAAAACAGGATGGCACTGAATGCTCCTTCTATCAAGTCAATGAGACAATTGGAACACAGCAGCTCCCTACAATGCTCTGCTGAATTGCAGAATTGCAGATCCATCATACAAAGGAAATGCAATTGGGGAAATTGCTTGGATGTGAATAGGAGCCCGAGTAATTCACATCCTTAAAGGAGACCAAGAGCATTTGGAAATTACATTTGTTGAGATGAGCATCTCTCCATTGGCATTCAACACCCAACAACCTGAATTGCAGATGTATCTAAAGTGAGGGCTGTTGGTAGACAATAGTCAGAGTGTCTTCAGGAAAATTGAATTTTCCCACATTTATTTTCTTGATAACTCAACTACAGAATAATATTCTTGACAAGATTAACAAAAGTTTGAAATAATATTACTTTCACAGTAGATGGATTGAAAAAGAAATAAAAATAAGCAATGGTTAAAACAAATTGAAGTTTTGGATTATTTTCAAGGCGTGTTCCACAGAGATCTTTGCCTGCATGTGGTTGGGGATTTTCCAATAAAGGTGGTGAGCCAAAAAATATCTTGAGTGGACTTCAAGGCAAGACTTCTAACTGGATATAATTTGGATGAGGCATGAAGTCTTGGCCTCAGAACTAAAAGCTACTTAGGAATGTCTGCATAGCAGTGCCTTACTGACTCTGCAGCGATGTATCCATGGGGGGGGGGGGTATCAGGGGGCCCTGGGCCAACTGTGTCCTGTTAACCAGCAGTTGCAAGATCAGTACTAACATGGGGCAAGAAAATTAGGCATGCAGATTCTGGGATGTCTTCTGCCTGAAGTAGTTACTATATCTCAAGGGGTGGCGAGTACCCGGAAGAGATAAGAAATATTAACAAAGATTTATCTCGTAGCACATTCGTGCAGATTGAAATATAAGAAAATGCTGCAAATACCAAATAGATAATAAGCATTTATGCTTTCAGCCACTTGCACTATATATTTTTGGCCTTTTCTTTAGATAGTATTATATGATCTGTCACCTTCATCGCAGAATAGGAATAATTATTAGTATAGAGCTAATGTATTTAAACATCAAATCCATGTGGAATTACTTCTTTCCAGCAGCTGCTCCTTGATTGCTATCTAAAAGTATCTGCCTTCGCTGATTAATTCGGATGAGATGCTCAATATTCATAGAAATGACAGGACAGCACAACCACAGTCATATAATAAATTCCTACTGAATGTGGTTTGGATGAAACTTTAAATTGGCAGCCCCTTGTATCAGTGTCCATGCTGGGCTGCAGATCAGTCACACAGGGTAAACTTGTAACATGTTGAGGACTCCCAGTTCCTTTTCCGTCTCATCAATTAACCCTCATGGGTGCCTTCATAAGTGAAGAAGGCTGGGGAGAATTTTGGAAAAGCTCATTTTCAGGGCATTTCGGGCTGAAAGTTTTATGAATCTAGTTTCTTTGGGGCAATTTGGGCAATTTTTTTTGTCCTTCCCTGCTATCATTCTATTCATCTGCCAATATCACCTATGGTCTATGTCTATCTATCTGCAAATATCACCTTTTAATTTCTGTTTAGCTGCGACATTTATGCAAAGATGATTCAGTTGGTTATGCCTATATATTAGTTGCGACTATTTGCTTTGCAAGTTTACAGAATAATCAAATTTTATTCGCAAGTGATATTCCAGTAATTTTGCATTTTTGTGAATATGTTAAGTCCATGAAATTGAATGTTTCATTGCAATTGGACTGGCTTATCAAGAAATGATCAAATTTAACTTTTGGATTACAGTCACTGGTCATCCCGATGAATTGATAAGATATTTATTTACATTTCGATCAGCTACTGATTCGAGAATTAAGTAGCCTGATTACATTTCTGGCATTATGTTAACAAAATTAAACAGCATGATAAAATAACTAAAGTGAATGGGCTATATGACTGATTATTTCCAGCATAAACTAAAATAGTTCTTCTGAAACATAATCTCATTAAGTGAGAGTATAGGACACATTTGACAAATACATTTGTGATAAACAGCTTTTTATACGGTTAGACTACACAACTTCAGGATGTGTATTGTGTACACTGCAAAGATTTCAGTAAATGTGGTATTCACAGATGCATGTCTAGGCTTGTGGACATCATTAATTTCGGGAATGTAGACAACACAGGTTTCAAGACTTGGCTGACCCTTCCAGATTTAAGGAATTTACAGACCTCAAATTTCAGGATGGGTAGACTTCACTGATTTCAGGAAGTGTCAATGGCACTTTTAGAGAAGTGCACATTGAACAGATTTTGTGAAATGTCGATGAACAAATCTCTCCTTTCCCATTTTTGTTTTTGTGCGCTTTTTCACCAAAATGAGGTACACCATTTGCAAAATTGTATGATCAGTTAGTTACTTAAAGTTTAGGGTAGGACATTTATTGGTCCATCTCATTCACACAAACCATGGATATTCTTTTCAAAGCTCTACCTTGATTCCAATATCAGTAAGAAAGATTTGTGATTCTAATATATTACATCAGTGCTTAAAAGTTACCCAAACAATGCACTTTTCTGTCCTCAACTTTTGATGAATTGTGTGCCAGAATCAATTACACAGCTATCAAGAGAGAAGAGTTATGTCTACACAGATTTCACTTGTAAAGAAGGGAAATTGATTCCGATGTTGGCAACACTGTAGCATACCTTGGTATCTGTGCCTGCTATATGCACCTTCAGTAACACTGCCAGGGTTTCCATGCATGGAAAAGTCTGAACTTCTGAAACTTAAATTCATGAGAGCACATAACTTTCTAAAATTGTACCAATTTGTCTTCCGAATATCATTGTGTCAATAATGTTTGATAGGTATACAGTTAGCAGTAAAACTATTCAACCACCTTGATGGTTTCTCATGGAATCCAATAGTAATTTTAAAGGTTTTGCAAAAATGACTTTGGTGACATCAGAATGCATCAAATCATATACAGTTTGATAGAATCACATTCTAAACAACAAATATATTTAAGAATCTGCTGTGAAGCACAACTTAATCTGATCGGTAGGCTCTATTTCACGTATGGATCAAAACTTGCGAAAAATTCTTTACCCCCCTGTCCAGTGCTATTCGAATGGACGTAGGACAGTAGAATAATTTCAGAAATTTTCTACCTTCATTTGAAATGTCAACTGCCAACCCAATTTATGTCTCGTTTGCAGCAAATCAGCATCATGTTGTCCAATGTCTGATGTTGTCCTTTTTCATGATTTGATACTTGCTGATGACGAAACACTAATTTTTTGCAAGTATCATTAACTATTCAATTCGATTGGAAAATATCAAGGGGTTGAGTATATTTGCTAACAGATATACATAGAAATTATAAAAAGACCTTTTAAAATTTCAAAGATATATGTTAAATATCAATTTTCCAAAACTGTGAGCAGGGTAAGGACATTTTGATCACAAATTCAGAAAAAACTTCTTTTTTTTGCTGTTATATGGATACAATATAAAAAAACACACATTACATTGTGTGATTTGCATGAATCAACAATATTTGTACCCGAGGACATCGAATTTTGAGTCTGTGAGAAAACCTTGAATATTCTGCATATGAGCGAAGTAGTGCTTCTAGCTATTTGTATTTGATACCCTGAAACAATAATGATCTATATCAACTCACTTCGTTCTTGAAGCTTCATGTGGACCATTGGTCAAGCAATATTTTGAGGAAATGGTGTCTTTCATAAGGATGTCATTCATTAGGTAAAGAACCAACATTTGTCCATTTTGTTGACCTAATCAATCTCATTTTTCACCATAATTGATTTTTTGTTATGTCCAAAAATGGGCTCAGGTAAACTGCCATAGGCTCCCAATCCAATTATCTCAATGAAGACAGATAGGTCACTTGGGTCACCTGTTGACAAATTTTGAAAATAACAGGTAGTCTCCTGGACTGACACTTTGCACAGTATATACAGTCTCTTTGATGATACTGAAAATCAGTTGACACAAACCGGAGTGCGCCTGTGCACATATCATAGTCACATTTTTTTCAAGCTACATGTTTCCTATATAAGAGTGTAATAGTTGACTTACAGATGTTTTAGTTTAACAGGTACAATGCAGATGCTAGCCTGCAGATATGACAATGTATTTTTTGGTCAGTCTTTGGTAAGTTCAAGCCATTCACAATGGATATTCAATTCATCATTTATTATGGAAACACAAGAGGAATCGCACAGTCTGTAAAAGAAAACTTTTAATGTTTATATGAAAAGTAACACAAATTAACAGTAGCTATATAATGTCTGGATAAATTTTCAATTTCTTCAGTACCGAATGTTCAGGGTCAAAGGTTTTCACATTTATACAGCCAGTATGGCAAAGTTACCAATGCAGGTACAGCGCCGCCTTTTTATTAACTGAAATGGGCAAATTAAGTTTTGCCATTGTGTCTACATTCTCTGCTGAACTGCTGTGGAAGCAAAGATCTATGCTCCATGATGAGAAGAAAAAATAAGGAGTCATAAAGGATGTGAGATCATAGGCGTATGGGAGGGGGGGGGGGCAGGGGGGGCAGTCGCCCCCCCAAAAGTTTGGGAAACAGTAAGATTCGGGCAAAGAGGCTAAAAAATTTGGGCAGATGATTTGGTAAAAACTATTTTAAATTAGTAATTTCCAGGCTATTTCATTTGAAATGGTATTAAATTTAGATCTCCAAATTCGGGCAAATGTCGCTCGCCCCCCCAAAAATCGCGCGTCCCGTACGCCTATGTGTGAGATACAAATAACGTGCCTATTTTATTTGCTCTACAAATGGTTGCATATGGGTCAAAATCTTCAGGAAGTGAACCCCCTTCTTTTTTAAATTACATAATTATCAAAGACTTTGACTCGTACCTGACTCTGAGTACAGCAAATTGAATTAGCAGCTGTTGTTATCCCACATGCATCATGAATCGTCCTTTATGTCCCAATATATTTTCATCTCACACGATAAGGATTATTTTCACAAACATTTTTGTTGAAGACTTTTAGCATTGTCCCAATGGCAAAGCGTCCCCATTTGACTTACTTACAGGCGGCACTGTAAATGAAGTCAATATTCTAGTCTTCACTTGCATTGTCACCAGCCTTTACCAGCCAAAGTGATTCAGCCATTGTTACTTTAGATGTAATTGTCACAACAGTGGGGCCCAGGTGGCTAGATACTAAGGCAATCAGATGCTTTTGCAGGCCTGAATGAAAATTTCAACCTGCATTTGTCTTTAAATTTGTGTAATCCAATCATGCACCTCAAAACGTTATATTATGGGCTTCCAGTGCCTCAATATATACCCTACCATCTCATTTCTCTACTGTACAGATACAAGAGCTTGTGTCGTGAACCATTTATTTTTTTCCCCTGAGCTCCTATGTGTATACCCAGATAACAGTTTCAAAGGAAATGTGGAAAACGTCTAAGGCGCCCATGATTCCCTGAGCAGCATTAAAGGGAATGTAAGAACCTCAACTTTAACAAGCCAGAGATTCAAGTATGGCTTGTTTTCATTTCAAAAGTAACTGTATAGCTGTATTCCCTCAGAAGCTCAAATCCCATTTAACTTGAAGTTTTGAATCCATTTGAGTTGTGCATTCTTTCTGTTTTATGACTTGAAAGCCCATAGGGATGGCTGTTCTTTACTCTGGTCAAAAAGAATTTGCCTGTCTGTCAGTCTATCTATGTGTTCCTCCAGATTATGTATAAGCTTTTGATGACTTCTACTGTATTTCCTACTACCAAAATGGGAATACAGGTCACAGGTGTCATGGCCTATTTTCCCATGTCTGTGGGAGCGCACTATCGTCAGGTTAAAAACATCTAAATCAGACGTTATTGATTGCAGGTGGAGTCAAGACAGAGATAAGCAGGTTACGGTACTATCAATAATTGCAGATTGTTTCTTTGATGCAGGGAGTGTTCCAATTTGGTTCAGTTAAATATTGTCCTCTCCAGTTCATTTAGTGTGTTTTGTGTCACACAATTTTCCTGTTATGAAGTTATGATGATATCAGCTAGAAAAGGCAATTACCAAATAGGCAAGAAATTTCATAACAAGGGATTACTTCTTGGGAAAGGCGGAATCATGTATCATCACCACAATATATATTTTATCCACTTTAGAATTTATAAAATAATTGAATAGTGGTCATGCGTTAAGCCTCAAATTTGGCTATCTGCAGAACTAACTATTCTGTGAGAAAATAGGTGTGGCATTGTTTTACCAGGTTCCCTCCACCTTTTGCCAATATTGTTATCCTTTAGAAACAATTTCATATCTTCTGCAACTGTAATTGTTTCTGAAAATCGGCGAAACAAAACATTTCATCAGGCAGCTAGTTTTCACATGCATCTTTAGTTATCTTATGTTAAACATACGCTTGACTTCATAGTGTGACATTTTAATCTACTTTTTAAAGCAATTTTTAATAGTCATGCATGCATATAGAATTGTGACTCCTTTGATCAATGAAATCGGACTGAATGTGAACAAGGTTCACTGAACTGAACATAATGCTAATTGACAGTATGATTTGAATGCCATGTGCAATTCAAGCCAAAAAAAGAGAGATGTGAACAGGATTAGATTGTCCTCCAAATAAAAACAGACACTGTCCTTATCCATCATAATCAAGACAAGAAAAGTGAGCAAGCAGTACGTGTACATTTTAGCTGTGCTTTTTTCGCAAAACACTTGCAAGAAGTTTCAATGCATGATTTGATGCACACTGGCAAATATGTCAGGTGATAATTGGGTTTCATTTGAGATATTACAGCATGAACTAAATGGAAATGTCATCCATTCAGAATTGGTTTGACAGCTACGCCAACTTAGTTGAATGATTTTGTGCAATGATTGTTGAATAATGAATACATTGTGAAAAACTGTTACAGTAGAAGGAAAACGAGTGCTGACAAAAAAGCTGTTGGTGGCATCAATGACTTCACAACATGGCCTATCAAGCATATTGAAATATCCTGTCAAACTATCATTGAGCAAATTGTGGTCTCAATGATACTTAGTTGGTCACCCGTTTAGATAGCATTGCAAGTATATACTATGACCTCATGAATTGCTTTGAACTCGGTGAATATAGCTCTCAGCTCATGTTTTTGTTTGTAAAACTGAGTCTAAATAAAATTGATTTGATTTGATTTGATATGACTCACAGAGAATAACATGGCATGGATATGGCTATGACCTCACAAGATATATTCCTGTGTTGTTGGATGGAGGTCCTGTGGTGGATAGGTCGTGGACTTGTGGTGCCAACTAAGATGTGTTTTTCTGGGCACACATTTTTGGTGTCCTGCAAATTGCTACATTTTAGTTTTTACCATGCAGCAATATAGAAAGATAACTTGATATTTTAAAGCAAAAAATGACATTATTCAAATTGTTCAAAGTTCCATAAATTAAGAGCAAATCATAACATGTTGTCATGATTTTTAACACTCTCCTCAACATTAAAACAATATCAGTATGAAAACATAATCTATTTACTAGACAGATGAAACCTATACAGTGGTACCTGCATTATAAGATCCCCTGTTTTGCACCCTGACAATATGCCGCACCCCCACGACAGACTGCTTCATTTCCCTAGCAGAGGCAGTCTCATAATGCAGGTATCACTGCATATAGTATGTCGGATCACTTCAAGGTAATTGGCATACTCAGAGCACTCATCGGTATAGGTTCAGGTCATCAGGCAGAAGTCATGTAACAGCTCCCAGAACCTGATTGATGTCCTCACCTCATGTTGGCAATCAGGCTTGGTTCCCCCATCAAATTGTCACAGCTTGAAGCTAATATATGCCAGTTAAGTTGTCACAAATTAGTGTTTACTTCACGCATTGCTAATCAAGAAGGATAAATCAAGTATCTCATTTGAAATCAGGGATTATTCAGTCAATGCAAATCGGTAACCTTAAACACTGTTTTATGCCAGTGGAACTACTATATGTGTTTTTTTGTGCAAAGAATATACATAGATGAATACCTTGTCTCAGCAAGTATACCTGATTATAATTATGATCGCATTGCATGTTTTATATCACTACTCCTTCTGTTCTCATGATGGGAGTCTCTATTTTTGAAAGGTTGGTCTCTCCAAGGGATTCCAATGAAGAATTTACTTTAGCTTTGGAGTCGGAGTCGGGAGGTTTTCAGATGAAGTTTGAGTCTAACTTTGTTTTCAGGTGGAGCCAGAGTCAAAAATTAACCCAATAACTCCTGAATACTAAAAATGATTGAGGTAACTGACAAAAAGACATGATTAATTATTTTTATTAGTCTGGCGTCACCAAATTCGATTTTCGACTCCGACTCGGCCTTAAAGTTAAAGTCCGACTCCATGAAAAAGCCTGTGACCTGACAATTCCGACTACTGACTCCAACAGCAAATCCAAATCTCTGGTAGTAACTAATATGCATGAGTAGTAATTAATATGCATGGGTTTGAAGTATATTATGCACCTTGAAGAAGCAAGTTGTTGCCGACAATGGTCTCACTGAGTGCAGAGCATGGATATAATGTGCCATTTCACAGAACCATCACCATTTTCTTGTGTCTTGGAATATGAGCTTCCAATAACCTCATTTCTCATTCTTTTTATCTCATGTAATTTGCTGTTTCCCTTTCTTTTGAGCTCATTACGACTTCTTACAGATCAATGTGACACAAATTGTTATTTTTTTCTATCAAAGAGATCATTTTCCCCACTTTTTGGCGGAGCTTCATAAATAGTAGTCTCAAAAAGAAATTGGAAGAAATTTGCTTGTTTCAGGATACTCAGATCAATCAATCCCCAGAAGAGTACTAAGGAGAGTATAGACATTGGCTGTGCAGGCTACAGTGCCGCCTGTAAGTTAGTGAAACGGGTGATACTTTGCCATTGCCACAATGTTGTTAAAGGAAAACCTATTGGGTCATAAATGTCCATATTTGTCGCATGTAGGATAACAGTGGCTGCCAATTTACTATGCTCTACTTGGAGTTATAGGTATGGATCAAAGTCTTCGATAAATATAAGTTAGTGAAACACATGCTGGGCCAATGTTATTTCTATTGGAGGGGTGGTTCTCTCACTTATCAAAGACTTTGACCCAAACCTAACTCCAATTAGACTTCACCAAGATACTTATACCATTGGAAAAACCGGTATCTAACTGACAATATTGCATGTTAGCACCCTGCTTAAGGATTAACACTGTTTACAACAGCAAACAAACAATCAGATTAATGTTTATTTTGCTAAAATTATAAGTTAAAACAAATGATAGAAGAAGCATATGATGTCTAAGTCAGTTAGACACCTCTTTGTCGGGTGCTAACATGCATTTTTGTCGGTTAGAACCCTCCAAATCGGTGTCTAACCAATACGCACAGCACAGTAATTTGGCTGCCATTTTTATCCCACATGACCCAGATACCAGCCTTTGTGACCCAATAGGTTTTCCTTTAATCAAATGAGAATTCATACTTCTGCAAGCAGTTTGGTGGAGGACGTTTAGCATTGAGACAATGGCGAAATTTCACCCGTTTCACCAACTTACAGGTGTCATTTTATCACATTGTCACAGATGTTTGACAGCGTACCATGAAAAGAACAACAGGCTAAAATTAAATTGAAGCTCTCCAAGATAACAAGACTTAATCCCTACAAAGTACTGTACTACGCCATAATTCCATTAAGTGTCCTTGACGGTTTGAAAACTGTAACATTCACAAATATGTAGAGCCTATCAAATTTTGCTCTCCAAATATATAAGAGTTGCAAAACAACATTTTCTATCATTAATATGGCTTTTTATCATTGTCTATAGTATGCCATTAAACTTGCAAATACGACAAACTTTGTCCCTGCATACTCCTGGCATTGCTGATAAGTTAAAACTTACAACTGCAAATAAAAGCCACTGAGAATGCACGAGCACTGTTTTTGTCTTGCATAATTATTTATTATCTTAAGTGCGCATGAATTCAACTGAATAATATATGGGTTTGTTAGACAGTGAAATCATTTCAGAATTGATTTGCCAAAAGTAAGAATGATTGACCTGTACACTGTAACGCAATCGCCTGTTATTTTTACACCACTCATCAGTGGGACAATGATACCTGGTCAATTCCACGGGAAGTGTAACATTTTGGTGATTTTTTCGGCTTGCTCTGATTGCCAAGTTTTTGCAATGATTGAAACTATTTACGCTGGTGTTGCATGAAGGTTGTTGAAAAGAAGTCAAATCATGTTTTAGTTGCAAGAAAGCACTATTTTATCTTTTAGTTGAAATTGCCTAAATTTATTGTCATGTGGGAAAATTAAAATCTCTTTTTCTGGGCTTTCTATTACCATGTATCCACATCTTATACTCAGTGAGTATTGCATTGATAAAAAAAAAATTAAAAAATAGGTCTCATGGTGCGTGCTTGTCCTTTTGGCAGATTTTTTTTTTTGCCAATAAAATTCCACTCTTTACACTTAATGATCTAAAATTCTTCTAAATTAATCAAATTTGAATATAATTTCCCCAGGTTAAATCAAAAATATCGCAACATTATTCTTGAGATAGTGACAGCGATTTTTCGCATCAGTCAGGCCGGAAAATCATGGATATCCAACAAAGAAACGATGCAATAAACTGAATGTTGATGTTACTTGAATGTCCCGCTCAGTAGCAAGTAAGAGCACCTTGAAAAAAAAAAGGCAGGGCATACTTCGGAAAAACAGATTATTTCACTGATGGAGTGCTCCCGATTTGTTCAATTAAATATTGTCCGCTCATGTTCATTTAGTGTTTATTGTGTCGCACGATTTTCTTGAATTTATGATGATATCAGAAAAAAAGCAACTATCAAATAGGCAAGAAATTTCATAACATGCATGGAATTAAGTAATATATATACTCCTTGGAAACGGGGGACTCATATATAATCATCACAATAAATATTTTATCCACCTTAGAATTTAATAATTGCATTTAATAGCCATGCATTAGGAATCAAATTTGACAAACTATCTGTAAAATAACTTTCATATCTTCTTCCATTGTGATTTTGTTTCGGAAAATCAGCGAAACAAAACATTTCATCACGAAGCTTGTTTTCATCCGCATCTGTAATTATCTGATGTAGAATAGGGTGGCCCTTAAAAGCATAGTAAAAAATAAAAGTTTGAAATATTGGTGGGCCACCCTCTGAAATGATGCCAATTATGAAAAAAACGATGCATGCAAATTTTCAGGCAAATCGGTTAATATTTAGAGGTGGCCCACCGCCCTTGAAGTTTTTATGTTTCTGGCGTAATTCTCTTCTTTTGTTAACTCGCGGTTCTGTATTATTTTGCCAATTCAAATGATACAACAAAATAAATGGCATGGTTGAACTGGCCTTAATTAGAGCTTCATTTTGAGTACCAACTTGGATGGTCTGCGATGATTTTATATTTGGAATGTTCAACTGAAATTTGCTGTAATCCTCATGTTCGCTTTACTTCCCTTTAATCTCAGATGATTTGTTCTTTTGGCAGATGATAATTAATGGAGTGTTATCTGGTGCAAGAGAACAGATGCAGGGAGTTTTAACCTTAGATTAAAACACTTTCATAATATAATGCTTAGGGCTTTATATCCCACATTTATGTGGCCGGTAGGCTAATCACATGGACAGGATAAGTATGAACAGCATGGTTGAAACTGCTGTAAAAAATTGAATATGGGTTCAATTGATTGCCAATGTTAGATCAAACCCAGTTTTTGAAAAGCCAGACCACTCCCAACTGAATTTACAGCACTCCCCCAATGCATGCGCATTTCTTAGGGAATTATATCAAAGTCACTCTTTGAAATTTTTCCTGCAATGATACCGTTGTTAATGAATTTGCCTTTTTCTGTAATATGTGAATAATTGCATGTCAGAATATCTTGCAAATATTTGGTAGACCTGAACAGAACCTGTATGTCACTCACTGGTCTAGCTGTTTTTATGGTACAACTTGACAAGAGACTTGCCAGTCAGTAGTAATGAACAACCAGATTCAAATCAGTGCCAAATTTGTGAAAAAAAAATATGACAAGAAATGCTGTCAAATTTGACACAGAAGTAACCTCTTGGCCCCATGGGACAAGAATCACCAACTTTCCTATTGGAAAATCAAACAATTTTGATAAAGAATAGGGGAAAATTAGATCCTGCAGTGATTTTTTTGTAAAACCAACACATTGACAATTAACACATTGACTCCTTACGTACATTTTTCAAAATCATCACAGCTTTCATGAAATTATTCCTACGCCAGACTGTGAAAGGTTTTTTTCATAATTTACCTTAAACAGTGATCAGAACAAGCAGCTGCCCTCATTGGTAGTCCATTTTACAAGGTCTGGTTAAGAATTATTGCTCCAGATTGAATTCGGAGCCGTCATGTATCAACACAAACTATTTTGAAAAGAACTCATGACGTATGGTTCTTGAGGTTCCTAAATAATGGTCATAGACCATCCAAGTTGGTACTCAAAATGAAGCTCTCATCCAGCCCTGTTCAAAAAATCTAATTATATTGTTGTATTATTTGAATTGGCTTAGTTATACAAAACCGCGGGTCGGCGAACGTATGGAATCATGCCTGAAATGCAATAATTTCAAGGCCCGTGGGCCACCTCTAAATATTAACCGATTTGAATGAGATTTTACACAGCCTGTTTTTACCATAATAGGCATCATTTGAGGGGGTGGCCCATATAAATTTCAAACTTTTTTTTTTAAGGGCCACCCTAATGCAGAACATACGCTTGACTTCATGGTGTGACATTTTGATATATTTTTAAAGCAATTTTTAATAGTCATGCATGCATATGAAATTGTCACTCCTTTAATCAATATAATCACACTGAATGTGAATTAGGATCACTAAACTGAACATAATGCTAATTGACAGTATGATTTGAATGATGTGTGCCATTAAGCAAAAAAGAGAGATGTGAACAGGATTAGATTGTCCTCCAAATAAAAACAGACACTCGCTTTATCCATTATAATCAAGACAAGAAAAGTGCACAAATAGTATATTTTGGCTGTGCCTTTGTTTGCAAAAAAAATTGCAAGAAGTTTCAATGCATGATTTGATGCACACTGGCAAATATGTCCGGTGATAATCTGGTTTCATTTGCAATATTCCAGCAACTAAACGGAGGAGTGATCCATTCAGAATTGGGTTGACGGCTACGCCAATGATTTTGTGCAATGATTGTTGAATAATGAATACACTATGAAAAACTGTTACAGTAGAAGGAAAGCCAGTGCTTACGGAAAAGCTGTCAGTGGCCATCAATGACCTCACAACATGATCTATCAAACACATTGACATAAACTGTCAAACTGTTATTGAGCAACTTGTGATCTCAATTATATTCAGTTGGACCGCACCCCCACGAGAGACCGCTTCATGTCTGCAGAAGGGGCGATCTTATAATGCAGGGACCACTGTATATAGTATGTCTGATCACTTCAAGGTAATTGGCATACTCAGAGCAATCACCAGTATAGGTTCAGGTCATCAGGCAGAAGTCATCTCACAGCTCACTGAATCTGACTGATGTCCTCACCTCATGTTGGCAATCAGGCTTGGTTCCCCCATCAAATTGTCACAGCTTGAAGCTACTTTAGATGCCAGTGTGATTGTCACAAACCAGTGTCTGATGACTTGCATTGCTAATCAGGAAGGATCAATCAAGTGTCTCACTTGAAAAAAGGGATTATTCAGTCAATGCAAATTGGTTACTTTAAACACTGCATGAGACAATTACCTTGTCTCAGCAAGTACAGCTGATTATAATGATCGTCCCTCATATTTTATGTCACCACTGCTTCTGCTTTCAAGATGGAGTCCCTATTTTTTGAAAGGGTGGCCTCTCCTCGGGATTCCAAAATCCAATGAAGAATTTACTTTAGCTTTGGAGTCGGAGTAGGAGCTCTAGTGAGGAGGTGTTCAGATGAAGGTTCTTTCAAACTTTTTTTTCCGACTCCCGACTCCTTGTTTTTCTAAAAAGTGGCTCCAACTCCAATCTGACTCCTTAGGTCTCCTGAATTATGACTGCATTTCCTGACTCCCCTTATCGGCTTCATTGCAGACAAATATTATATGGATATCAAGGGAGAGAAAAGTAGTTCTGTGAAGTCTTGATTGGATTTTATACACAAATACTTCTTTAGGAAATTTCGAGTAAAATTTGGGAAACAGTTTAGATTTTGGTAACTGAATTTTTGTAAATTATATTAATGATTTTTAGGAGTCAGGAGTCACAATTCTATTTTCGAATCCACGAAAAAGCCTCAGATCTGACAACTCCGACTCCTGACTCCAACTGCAACTCCAAAGCCCTGGTAGTAACTAATATGCATGAGTAGTAATTAATATGCATGGGTTTGAAGTATATTATGCATCTTGAAGACGCAAGTTGTTGCCGACAATGATCTCACTGAGTGCAGAGCTTGGATATAATGTGCCATTTCACAGAACCATCACCATTTTCTTGTGTCTTGGAATATGAGATTTCAATAACCTCATTTCTCATTCTTTTTATCTCATGTAATTTGCTGTTCTCCTTTCTTTTGAGTTCATTACGACTTCTTACAGATCAATGTGACACAAATTGTTCTGTTTTTCTACCATATATAAACTTGCGAAAAAGAGATCATTTTCTCCACTGCTTTGCGTATCTATACAAAAAGTTGTCTCATAAAGAAATTGAAAGAAATTTGCTTGTTTCAGGATGATCAGATCCTTCAGTGTGTTTTTTAACATAGTTACTGAGAGACCAACTGCATGGTCTCCCAGTGGGCAGATCTGGTCTTCCAGTCATTGCCAAATTTGCACCACTGCCATTCACTGGGAAACCAATTTTGTCCAGAGACTCTCATCGACTTCTAATCCGGTTGTCTTAATTAGTGGTTCAGGGGCGCATTTCACACCAATACTATCTCTACAATATATATACTTCAGCTTATATCATGTTTCTGGTTTCCGATTAAAAAGAATTGTCAAATCTCGTTTTTGTGACATTCGGCGAAACTCCTTAATAAGCAGCCAGCTCAAGAGTTCAAAATCCTTTGGTAAGCAAATCATCACACAAATTCATAGTAATGGATGTAGGCCTACATCAACAGCTGCTGATCTGCAAATGTCACGCATTATGACGCAATGAAATTGCATAAGTCTACCAATCGAAAATTCTTTAAAAATGCTCTGGAGTATAGACATTGGCTGTGCAAGCTATCTCATTGTCACTGATGTTTGATAGATAGATAGATAGACTGATAGATATGGTAAGTGCTTGCCTCTAAGCCAAGTTCTTGGTACTCACGAGGGTTGATTAATGAGTTGGAGAGAGAGCCGGAGTCCTCAACATGTTACATGCACAATTACCCCATATGAGGGATCTTTTACTTGCTCAGCATAGACACTGATGCGAGGGGCCGCCAATTTTGACGTCTCATTCAAACAACATCCAGCTGGGGTTTTGTTCCTGAAGGTCCTCTGAAAATTCTGGGTTCCCCAACCGGGAGTCGAACCCATGCAGGCAAAGACCTTCAGCAAAACAGGCGGGTACCTAATCCAATTGGCCACCCAGCGTACAATGATAAGAGCAACAAGCTAAAATGAAATTGAAGCTCTCGACGAAAACAAGGCTCAATCCCTACAAAGTACAGTGCTTCGCCATGATTTCATTATAAGTGTCCTTGATAGATTGAAACTCTGACATTCATAAATATGTAGAGCCCATCAACTTTTCTCTGCAAATATATATGAGTAGCATAACAACATTTTCTATCATGATTCATGAATATGGCTTCTTATCATTCTCTATGGGAGATATGCCATCAAACTTGCAAATGCAACAAACTTTGTCAATACTCCTGGCGTTGTTGATAAGTTAAAACATACAACTGCAAATAAAAGTGACCGAAAATGCACATTGCTTTGTCAAGACTGCATATTTATTATCTTGAGGGTGCATTAATTCGACAGAATATATATGGGTTTTTTAGAGAGTGAAAAAAATATCAAATTGATTGACCTGTACAATGTAACACATTCGCCTGTTATTTCTACACCACTCATCTGGAGCAATGATACCTGGTCAATTCCACGGAAAGTAACATTTTGGTGATTTTTCGGCTTGCTCTGATTGCCAAGTGTTTGCAATAATTGAAACTAATTAAGCTGGTGTTGCATGAAGGTTGTTGAAAAGAAGTCAAATCATGTTTTAGTTGCAAGAAAGCACTATTTTATCTTTTAGTTGAAATTGCCAAAATTTATTGTCATGTGGGAAAATTAAAATCTCTTTTTCTGGGCTTTCTATTACCATGTATCCACATCTAATACTCAGTATTGCATTAAAAAAATATATAAAAAAGTAGGTCTCATGGTGCGTGCTCGTCTATTTGGCAGATTTTAATTTTACCAATAAAATTTCACTCTTTACACTTAATGATCTAAAATTCTTCTAAATTAATCAAATTTGAATATAATTTCCCCAGGTTAAATCAAAAATATCGCAACATTATTCTTGAGATAGTGACAGCGATTTTTCGCATCAGTCAGGCCGGAAAATCATGGATATCCAACAAAGAAATGATCCAATAAACTGAATGTTGATGTAACTTGAATGCCACGCTCAGCAGCAAGTAAGAGCACCTTGAAAAAAAAAGGCATAGCATACTCCGCAAAAACATAAATTATTTCCCTGATGGAGTGCTCCCGATTTGGTATAATTAAATATTGTCCGCTCATGTTCATTTAGTGTTTATTGTGTCGCACGATTTTCTTGAATTTATGATGATATCAGAAAAAAAGCAACTATCAAATAGGCAAGAAATTTCATAACATGCATGGAATTAAGTAATATATATACTAGGGTGTTTCAGGTGCCCCCAATATTTTCCGATCTGGCTTGACCTTGGTCTGGTATTGCAGTTTATATAGTAAAAGTCACATGTAAAATTTTGGCCCATTCTATAAATACCTACCTTTACCAGAATTCACTTGAAGTTTATAATGTAATTCCCCATTGGCGAACATGCAAATTCTCAAGATATTTCAAAAACCAATGAAGAAATCAATATTTTTTTCTCAATCCACAGTTCCTGAGTGAGTTTTGGGAGGGAAATTCAAATCTGGTGTTATTTTTTGTATAACCCCATTTACCAAGCTACCAGAAACTGTCAAATTTGTGAAAATCTGCATAAAATGGCAAAATTTTAGGAAATTCAAAACTTCCTAGCTCATCAGGAAGACCTGCTATAAAATAGCTAATGCTAGATTTGAATTGCCCTCCCAAAACTTACTCAGAAACTATGGATTGAGGGAAATATATCTATTCCTTCATTGATTTCTGCAATATCTTCAGGATTTGCAAGTTCGCCAATGGGGAATTACATTATAAACTTCAAGTGAATTCTGGTAAAGGAAGGTATTTATAGAATGGACCAAAATTTTACATGTGACTTTTGCTATATAAAACGCAATACCAGACCAAGGTCAAGCAGGATCGGAAAATATTGGGGGCACCTGAAACACCCTAATATATACTCCTTGGAAAAGGGGGACTCATATATAATCATCACAATAATAAATATTATATTTTATCCACCTTAGAATTTAATAATTGCATTTAATAGCCATGCATTAGGAATCAAATTTGACAAACTATCTGCAGAACTATAAGTATGTAGGAAAAAAGGTGTAGCTACATTTTACCAGGTTCCCTCCACTTTACGTTATCCTCTAAAATAATTTTCATATCTTCTTCCATTGTAATTTTGTTTCTGAAAATCAGCAAAACAAAACATTTCATCACGAAGCTTGTTTTCATCCACATCTGTAATTATCTTATGTAAAACATACGCTTGACTTCATAGTGTGAAATTTTAATCTGCTTTTTAAAGCCATTTTTAATAGTCATGCATGCATATGAAATTGTCACTCCTTTAATCAATATAATCACACTGAATGTGAATTAGGATCACTAAACTGAACATAATGCTAATTGACAGTATGATTTGAATGATGTGTGCCATTCAAAGCAAAAAAGAGAGATGTGAACAGGATATGATTGTCTTCCAAATAAAAACAGAAACTGTCTTTATCCATCATAATCAAATCAAGAAAAGTGCAAACAATACATTTTGGCTGTGCCTTTTTCGAAAAAATACTTACAAGAAGTTACAATGCATGATTTGATGCACACTGGAAAATATCATAAGTAAGGTGATAATAATAATGTTCAGTTTCATTTGCAATATTCCAGCAACTAAACGGAGGAGTGATCCATTCAGAATTGGGTTGACGGCTACGCCAATGATTTTGTGCAATGATTGTTGAATAATGAATACACTTTGAAAAACTGTTACAGTAGAAGGAAAGCCAGTGCTTGCGGAAAAGCTGTCAGTGGCCATCAATGACCTCACAACATGATCTATCAAACACATTGACATAAACTGTCAAACTGTTATTGAGCAACTTGTGATCTCAATTATACTCAGTTGGACCGCACCCCCACGAGAGACCGCATCTTGTCTGCAGAATGGGCAGTCTTACAATGCAGAGACCACTCTATATAGTATGTCTGATCACTTCAAGGTAATTGGTATACTCAGAGCTTTCATCGGTATTGGTTAAAAACATCATGCAGATGTCATCTCAAAGCTCACTGAATCTGACTGATGTCCTCACCTCACGTTGGCAATCAGGCTTGGCTTACCCATCAAATTGTCATAGCTTGAAGCTAATATATGCCAGTGTGGTTGTCACAAATTAGTGTTTAATGACTTCATGCATTGTCAATCAGGAAGGATCAATCAAGTATCTCATTTGAAATCAGGATTATTCAGTCAATGCAAATTGGTTACTTTAAACACTGTCTATGAGTTTTGTGTGCACTGAGTATAAAATACACCGTTGCTCATAAATATGGAATACTTCAACATTCTCCATTGAAAATGACAACTTTAGCAACTTCTGCTGGAGCACATGATGGTCTGATTCAATGGTAACTCCAATGACCACTAAAGGGAAGAAAATGTTGTTGTTTAAAGCGCATGCTGCAGCCTTTAACTCCAAGAAAAGTTACAGCAGCACAAAATATGGAAATTCAGGGGTTTTCTAAGGATTCATTCAACCAGAAATTAAAAATTCTTGCAAAAAATGTAGTTGAAGCTTTTAAAGAGTAATTAGAGAAGATTACTTGGCCTTTAGACCGAGGTCACAGTCTTCACGTTCCTGTAGGCAACGTAGACTGGGGAGTGGGGACATTGCATTTGCTGAGCTCTCTTGAAAATCATTGGAAGCAAAAAGTGATAAAAACAAACAATCAAGCATGAACATAAACAGAAAACTGCAATCTGCAAACAGAAAGCAACATAAGCGGTGATCTTGTTTTGTCTCCAGTCCTGAGGTGTTTTCAACACAAAGAGCAGTCAAGATATTTAAAAAGTGGGAGGGAACATTTATTTCTGGATGTCACTTTTAAAAATATCAGAATTTGTGGCAGGTCTCATCAATTTATCAATCTGTCAATGTATCGATTAGGATTTACAATTGTGATGTATTTTTTGGGAATTTAATTTCTTGATCTACACTGTCTTAGTCTGAGCGCCATTAAAAAATTCAACATCGCAAAATGGCTCAAACATGGTACTATCTCTAAATATATCAAGATGAAATTTAATACACACTTAGCAGTTGCCATCAGGTGTATTCATGAAAATTTACAGATTTCTGCGAGAAAAACTGTCGTGTCAAATTAAATCGTCATAGCTACTGTCGAAAATACAAGTCACAAAATTTCAAGATCCTCTGATCATTAATTTTAACAACCTTGCAGTTCTTTCCACAACATTTTTGATTAGTCAGGAAAGTTTACAATTTTACTTGCTTGATGGGACGAAAAAAAGTAATATTTGACCAAACCAAAATTAAAGATGATGAAATTAATAAAATTTTAGTGTCAATGCTGGCCTGCCCCCTACAGGAGCTTTTTGCTAAAATATTCAAAAAATAAGTTTTATTCAGACTTTTAGAGTTTTGTTATGGAATCATTGTCTGTGTTTGTGTTTCTATCCAACCAAGAGGCCTGCAAACTTTATTCAATCTAAATGCGATCTGAATTTGTCAAATGTGGTCTGAGTCAATCACTGTTCACCAAAGTGTGTTGGGAATCAACCAATCAGATCATACACGCAATGCTTGACTGAGTGTGACTGACTGCTGAATGCAATACAATGCCATTATTTGGAAAACAATAGACATAGAAACTGAAAAAGCATATTATGAACAACAAAATGATTAACAGCTATCAGTTTGCAAAGCCTCCCTCTCTTCAGTCTGAAACTCCTTTGGTGGAAAATTGTAGAAAATAGGCCGATTTTGACACTTTAAAGTACAGGAAAGTTCTGAAAATCGCACACAATACATTTTAAACCATATCCTATCAGCCCATACCTTTATTTTTGATGGGAATAGGCCCTAAACTGCCGCGACACGTCATGTGTCGCAAGTGTATAGTTCTCAACCTTACTTTTGTCTCCCATCCTTCTCAGCTACACTGAGAAGGTGGGTCTTCCTATCTACTTGGCCTTTACAATGGACCTTGCTTGCATTCGCGCTCTGCAATTAAACTATATTTGATACTTTTTATCCAAAAAAGTATTCCATACTTTATGAGCAGGAGTGTACCTTGCCAATCTAATACAGTAATTAACAAGAGGTTCATAACGTAGGTGCCACTTTTACAGTAGCAACTAAAGCATGGGTTTGAAGTCTATTATGCACTTTGAAGAAGCACGTTGTTACCCACAATGATCTCACTGTGCATGGGAATAATGTGCCATTTCACAGAAACATCACCATTTTCTTGTGACTTGGAATATGAGCTTCCAATAAACTCATTTTCCATTCTTTTTATCTCATGTAATTTGCTGTTTCCCTTTCCTCTGAGCTCATTACGACTACTTACAGATAAAGGTGACAGAAATTGTTCTGTTTTTCTGCCTTATGTAAGCTTGCGAAAAAGAGATCATTTTCTCCACTTTTTGGCGTATCTTCACAAATAGTGGTCTCATAAAGAACTTGGAAGAAATTAGCTTGTTTCAGGATACTCAGATCTATCAATCCCCAGAATAGTATGCTAAGGAGAGTACAGTGGTACCTGCATTGTAAGACCCCCTGTTGTAAGACTGACTTGCATTATGTGACCACCTTCCTCCTGCACTAAGTGGTATTTGTAGAGCATTTTGCATCGAGGAGAAAGCATGCTTAAAAGAGATAATGTCATGACTGCAGAAGGGGTGGTCTTATAGTGTGTCGGGGCATGCGGCCCCCCTTAACTTCGAGGTGCGATTTGACCTACTTTTTATGGGCGATTATTTGAATGCTTATGCTGTGAGGAAGGGATCACTTGACTCTACTAATAGCTAGTGAAACAAATGTCTACCAATTTTAATAAAGGAGTTACGGCCATTTTTGTAAAAAATGTAAAATGGCCTTCTTACCCCACCCATCGGGCAAGAAGCCCCCCTATTATAATCCTATGGCAATTTTTTTTGCGAGCGCATTCAGCCTAAAAGTTATTTCTTAGGGTTCTTCTATCATTTTTAAGGCGTTCTATTAACTTTTTCTGAATTTTAGAATTTTTCTGTTCATTATTTTATTTTCTAATATTTTTTGCCCTATTTCATTTTTTGGCCAATTTTTTTCTATTTTAATTAGCTATTCTATCAAGATTTAAGGTAAAGTACACATTATTAAATGGTTCCTGAAGCAGGTTCGGCCCCCAGTGAAGGGGGCCTCATGCCCCATATCATTGTGGGGCCTCTCGCCCCAAACCCACATATTTTAATTTTACCTCTATATTTTGAACTAAAATGCAAAAAACATTATCCAAATCATATTTATGTGATGGTCATAAAGTGAAGCAATGCAGATATCCATTATACTTTTAAAAATTTCCAAAGTTATTTCTGACAACCCCTTTCAAAGAATTAGTCAAAGTTACAAAAACCATGCACATTTTTTTTGTTTCTTTAATTTCTACTATGATTTAGTGCTGTTTGCCCTGAAAATTTGTGACGTCACCTAAAACGCCTCTAGCTTCAATCCTATCTATAGATAAACGCACCAAAAATGTAAGTTTGGATATAAGCCTGGGGGGGCCTCTCACCTAACCCGGGCTTCTTGCCCCGACCTATTCTATAACACAGAGTAAAATGTATATACATTGACTGTGCAAGCTATCACACTGTCACTGATGATTGACCGCGTACAATGAAAAAAGCAACAAGCTAAAATCAAATTGAAGCCCGCCAAGCAAGATAACAAGGCTCAATCCCTTCAAAAGTATTGTACTTCGTCATGATTCCATTAAGTATCCTTGACGGTTTGAAAACTCTAACCTTCACAAATATGTAGAGCCTATCAACTTTTGCTCTCCTTATATAAGAGTAGCATTACAACATTTTCTATCATTAATATGGCTTTTTATCATTGTCTATAGTATGCCATTAAACTTGCAAATACGACAAACTTTGTCCCTGCATACTCCTGGCATTGCTGATATATAAGTTAAAACATGCAACTGCAAATAACAGCCACTGAAAATGCACATTGTATTTGTCTTGCATATTTATTATCTTAAGTGTGCATGAATTAAACTGAATATTTGATTGTTAGAAAGTGAAAAAAATTCAAAATTGATCTACCAAAAGTAAGAATGATTGACCTGTATACTGTAACACAATCACCTGTCATTTTTACACCACTCATCTTTGGGACAATGATACCTGGTCAATTTCACGGAAAGTGCAACATTTTGGTGATTTTTCGGCTTTGCTCTGACTGCCAAGTTTTTGCAATAATTGAACATATTTAAGCTGGTGCTGCATTAAGGTAGTTGAAAAGAAGTCGAATCATGTTTTACTTGCAAGAAAGCACTATTTTATCTCTTCATTGAGATTTCCAAAATTTATTGACATATGCGAAAATTAAAAAATAGTGGTCCAAAAATGTCCATGAGGCACAGGTGTATAGGCCTATGTATATCTTAGCTCACATCAGAAACAGTAATAATCCCTGTTTTTTTCACCTACTTAAAATCTTTAAAGTATTTAGAAGTACATTAACCCAAAATAAGAACGCAAATAAAAATGTACAGGGTTACAACATATTGTGTATACCCTGATGTAGTACATGTATTTGTGTAATTTTCTTACAAACTTGCACCAATGTGTTTCCATGTTATTTACTGTTCACAACACAGCTAGCTCTACATCTCGTCAGTTCCAAGGATTCAGCATACACACGTACTTTGAGGCCTAGAAGTCATCCTCACAGAATCTGCCTGATCTCCCCACCCATGTTGGTAATCAGGTGCAGTTCAGTCACCAAATTGTCACAGCTGGAAGCAACTTCAGATGTCAGTGTGACAAATTAGCATCTGTTGACTGGCTTGTCTAAGCATTAGGATAGCTTCAAAGGCACTGCAAAGGCATTTTACATTTACTTTTTGGGATTCAGTGCTGATGTCAGCGCAAGACCAGTTATCTGTGTTTTTGGACTTTCATTTGGCATTTTTTTCATTGACATACTTCTCATATTAAATGTCAACAAATAATCATGTTAGGAATGAAGAATCCTGAATCAATTTCAAGCCTATAAAACCTGTATAGTTTGGGCTAGTTTTGAATATTTCTTTGCAAAATCCATTATCAAACGGTTATTCCATGTCAATTAAAAAAATAGCTCCCACTCGACCTAGAATAATGCCTTGAAAATTTAACAGAATCAATGTTTCTCACCAGAAAGCGCAAATCCCAAGTATACAGTGACATCTTGAATAGTTTACATGAGAACAATTCGTGATAAACTTGAGATGTCCAGATATTTGAAGGCATGTTATTCAATTAGTGTACAACCTAGAGACATGCCATTAGCAACATGTTTGCCAAAGTGTTATAATGCAATGTTTCTTTAATACATTTGCCTGCAATTCACAAGTCTTAGAAAAAATGTGATAATTACAGTACTGTATATCCACATTTTTGTCAGCAATTTCTCAGTCCATATAACTAGTGAAAGTTTTAAACATATCAAAGTCGAAGGATCTTTGCTACGACTTCTATAAATGTGGACAATCTATAAATGTGGATTTCTCTATGCTACCAAAGTAAATCACATTAACAGAAGGATATCTATTCTTCCTCACAAACAGAAACATCATTTTCTGAAAGTGTACCATGCTTCTCTCAGTGACTTCAGACTGTTACTGAATGCAGAAGGGAGGCTGACGAATGCAGAAATTAGGCTTACATCTATATTTCAGTTTTGCTCCTTAGTTGAGAGTCAATGTTTTCCAATATAGCAACTTTGCTCTGTCACCCCTTCAATGATCATCAAAATACATGTCTGAATAATTATTCTTGACGTTATTAGTCTAGAACTACACTGTCGCTCATGTCTCCGAAAAGCAAAACAATGAGTTGAAGTAGGTAAAGATACAATGTATATGATCTGATAGGTTTTTGTTGTATGTCTTGTAACCTGCTCCAATGTCTGTCTATATGATTTCAAGCATGCAGGGCAGCTATATGAGTTATCACTTCCACAATTCAGCACACCTTGAGGTCTGGTAACTAAACTCAGCAACATTAAAAACGCACACTTTTAAAAAGGCTAACAATAGTACTTCCTCTTAAGATATCAAGATGAAAATTTGCACACTTCTAGAAGTTGCCATCAGGTATATTCACGAAAAAATTCAAATCTCTAAGTGCAGTACTTTTGTGTCAAATTAAATCGTCGTGGTCACTGTCGAAAATGAAAGTCACAAACTGCACTTCAACACAAAACGCACAATTGGAAATATTGGTTTTGTGGCATACTGGATGGGATTAATCTTATGAAATTTTCACATAACAGGCACAAGACTTCCAAAAGAGGTCCCACAGAAGTTTTTGAAAAAAAAAAGTCAATGATAATGCCGATTTTGAATTAAAAACTCAAAATTTACGAGTTTGCATCTTCAAATGAAGCATGTGAACCAGAACAGCTAAATAATGGGGGTTTTATGCATACCCAGGGTAGAAACACACACACAGACAACCATTCCATATCAATTGTCTCAAAAATCTGAATAAAACATCATTTTTTAAGGTTTTGACAAAAGGCTCCAGTAGGGGGCGTGTCAGCATTGACCCTTAATTTTTGATAAATTCATCCTCTTTAATTGTGGTTGGGTCAAATATCCCTTTTACCTAACTCATCAAGCAAGGAAAATGATAAACTTTCCTGGCTTATCAAAAAAGTTTGTGAAGTTGTTGAAATTAATGATCAGAGGAAATTGAAATTTTCTGACTTTCATTTTCGACAGTGACCACGACGATTTAATTTGACACAAAAGTACTGCACTTAGAGATTTGAATTTTTTTATGAATATACCTGATGGCAACTTCTAGAAGTGTGCAAATTGTCATCTTGATATCTTAAGAGAAAGTACTATTTTTAGCCTTTTTAAAAGTGTGCATTTTTAATGTTGCTGAGTTTACTTCAAGACAGAAGTCATCATGACAGAATCTGCCTGGTTTCACTCCATGTTGGTAATCAGGCGCAGTTCAGTCTCCAAATTGTCACAGGTGGAAGCAACTTCTGATATCTGTGGGCCAAATCAGCATCTGTTGACTGGCTTCCAAGGCAGGTATTTTATTTTAGAACGTAAAACCATGAATCATCTCTGAATCTATAAAATCAAGAAATACTTAAAGGCCTATTTTAAAGTAACTTCAAACACAAGGAGAACATATCAGAACCACTATTAGCAGTTACTTTATTTTGAGTTCATTTTAATCAACTCCTATACACATTTCCCTGCGCAAGTCAACAATACCGAGTAAACAAAATCTGCCTGATTTCCTAAAATCATGTTGGCAATCTCAGTTCAGTCGCTAAATCGTCACAGCTGGAGCAACTTCAGGTGGTAGTGTGACAAATTTGTCATCTGATGATTTGGTATGGCAATCTCGGAGTTGTCAGGAGAGCATCTGCTTGAATCTGTGTTGAAATCAGAGACTACTCATTCTGTTAATGAACTGTAATATTTACAGAATGGTAATATTTTTATGAAGCCATAGCCGAGGGGGACCTTAAAGTAGCCAAAATGTGCTTACTCTTAAAAATTTGTATATATTATATGTCAATTTTATAAAAATGGAGCAATATGACAGTTCAGTTTTCAATATTCCCTTTTCAACACATGTCAGAATATGTAACAACAGTCTTTACAACCTCTTTATTGGTACAAACTCTAAAAAAGTTGTGTAGCTACATGTACTGCAAAGACCAGTCCAAATTATTTTCTCTTCCAAGTTCCACATAAGAATCAAAATAATGCTCTGTATCTGAAAGAAAACTTGTAATGGACACACGCCTTAAGTCTGAGGAAGTGTATATTGGGACAATTTCTTTTTCATCTTGAACATTACAAGGTTCCAATAGCCCATTTTGCATTCCTTTTATTTTGTGTGACTTGCTGTAATACTTCTGTCTTAGCTCATTATGACTCCTAACAGAAAAAGGGGACACTAAATGTTTAAATTTTTTCCAGCATCAATCATTCAATCAATCAAACCAAGCGTAAGCTTGTGAAATGGATAATTTTTCCCTTCGGCCCATGTGTGTTCAAAATGTACTAAATTGAAGAAATTGCCTCATCTCAGAATACTCGATGCCTTACTGACTATGCAGTGGTGGGTCCAGGCAGGGGGGGAGGGAAGAAATGTACCATGATGTTGGCCTGAAAATGCAAAAAAAACTCAGACCCCCGCCCTAGACGAACCGGTCCTGGACCGCCACTGCTATGTTTACTGGCACTTTTTACCTAAAGATGTAAATACAGTAGCTATTCATAATATGACTGTGGTATATGTTGCTCAGTCAACTCTATGATTATTGTGCATCTCATCCGAACTAATCAGCAAAGGGAGTTGCTTTTAGATAGCAGCCATGAAGGAAAGGAGAAGCTGAAAAGAAGTAATTCCACATGGATTTGATGCTCGAATACATTGGCCCAACACTGATAATTCCTATTCTAAGATGATGGTGATTGATCATATTATGCTATCTAAAGAAAAACCAAAAAATATATTATGAAAATCGCTGAAATTACACTGTTTTATTATCCCTTAGTATTTTTGGCATTGCTTCTGAGCTGCACCAGTCAGCTCTGTGTCTCATCACTTCTGGTTATTCAGCACACCTTGAGGTGTAGTAACTACCTAAAGGCAAAAGTAATCATCACAGAATCTGCCTGATTTTCTCACCCCGAGTTGGTAATCAGGCGCTGTTCAGTCTCCAAAGTGCCACAGCTGGAAGCAAATTCAGATGTCGGTGAGACAAATTAGCATCTGTATATATAGACTGCTTTTCTAAGCAGGAGGCTGGCAGCACAGGCATTACCAGGGTATTTTGAAGTAGACATTTTTGAGTCCATTTTTGCTGTAGTCTGGAGACAAGCTTCCTATTAAAGTTTTTAATCTGACCATAACCTTCAAGTGAGCAAATCCGTTTCAGATTTAACATTATTTTGAGATTATTTATTTTTCTTTTACTTAAACTAATACCCAAGTAAGTCCTTATGTATTCTTACTGCAGCTGCCAGTCCCCTATACATAATATTACAAAGTCTGTTTTCAATCCTCACCCCAATTGTGGGAATGGCTCAATGTAAAATCTTAGTTGACATACGCGAATAGAGACTCTCATTGTAACAGTATCTGGCTTAATATTTTTCTTCCTGTTCCATATGCTGAGTGAGACGTACTTTTTCAAATCTGTGACTTGATAAATACCCATAATGGTGAAATAAGCAACAGTGATGTAAGGCCTGTAGTGTGAGTGCATGCATGAGAGATCCATTACAACATCATCACATTTCATCTTCTCCTTCCAAAATAAATTCATATGCATCATGACATCCAAATACAGTAACCAATATCTTTATAGATGTCTCTGTTAAATAGATATCCATTATCACTATCATTAAGCTACACTGTTACAAAGGTAATATCTGTTATATTCTGAGGAGAGCAGTTTTCTGCATTTGATTGGCAGTTACATACTGTGGCTTTGCATGAGTGGCATGTAATCAGTCATGCTTTTGTCAGGCTGTCATAGGAATGATATGAGTGTCAAAACATTACATTCATGTCTCCCAGGGTAAAGTGACTGCCAATTTGATGGCATTGGTGTACACAGATGATTATAAAGAGGGCGCTCATTGCAGGGGTTATTGTATAATGTCTTCTTACATGTATTTGCTTCACTGGTATTATATGAAATGTATGAATTAAAGTCTTTCAAATGTACTAAACAGTACTGGACACATATATTATCTGTTTCATCGGGATCCCAATCACATTCTTTATCATTCCATATATATAATTACACTCTATGAATAATTCATGATACATATTGATTTTGTTTTGAATGTTTACTGTTTAGGTCTTATTAGAAGCACTTCTACATGTAGTCAAAGCCTACATCATTGTAGCCATTGAGAATTAAGAGAAATACAGTCAAAACCTTCAGAAAACAAACTCTCATATAAAAATTTTAAATCCGACCATTATCTTCAAGTTAGGCAAGCAAACTTGTTTCATGTCAACGTCACTTTGGGACTATTTCTTGTCTCTTAATCGAGCATAACATTTTAAATAAATCCTTCGGCAGCCTTGACAGCAACATCCTGTCCAATTTTCACTTTGCTTCCTTATTTTGAGCCTGTTTCTATGGACTCAATTTTTAACCTTATCCTAGACACATAACCTTCATCGTTGGATGGTAATATCCTGACATTGTCTCAGCTGTCACTGGAGTATTGAGAATTTGACAGAAGTTTAATTGTCTGGGTGAGACCTCTACAAGTGCAATTACTGTCTCGTTTAATAAGTTAGTCAATGTCAAGTAGCTATTATCTCTCGTGAAGAAGCAACGTTTAAAGGGCAATTTTCACAACTCCTTCATGTTTTTTGTTTCAGGTGATATTACAATTTTTCAGTAATTGCACCATTGTTTACTCTGAAGGCCCTACCTACATCACAAAGCCAATTTGAACTTTATTTATTTTACTGTTTTAGACTGTGCCAGTCTGAGTTTTAAGAGAATCATAAGATAACAATTGATGGATATTGGAGTTGATATAAATATTGTTAAAATATAGTTTTGTGTCTCAAAGTATTATATGTCACTTCTTTCTATTTTCAGGTAACTCCAAATACACCTGTCACATGAAGAAACTTGTTTGAAAACTGCCACATATAATACTCAACTCTGCCAAAAACTATAAGGCTGAAATCGAATCTGAGGTCATGTAGGCATTCGCAAGATCATTTTGGCATAAGCTCTTCCTCACCTGTTTCAAAGAATGCTATCTTCAATGGATTATTCTTCACGCGTGTGTGTCACAGGATTTTTAAAGAGCGCTCTATAGTTTGGGATGATAACTTAGAAAAAAAGATAGGACAACCAATCAATTGATGTTGAAAAGAAATTCTTCTTTGCAAATTGTCAATGTTAAAAACAACCGAAAAGCAATTATTATAAAATCAGCTATGTATTTTCTATCATCTAACCAGGTTTATCAGACATATCAGGCATTGTTCTTGAGTTATTTAATTGAGTTTTATCTGGAACAATCATGTTTTAATCAACGTTGAAAGAATATGTCACCTTCTGTTTTGCATGTGTCATTTTAATTAAGAAGTAATTAAGAAACAAAAGCCAAGGACTGCAGCGGAGAATAATTGTAAAAAAAGGTAAAGGATATGTTTAAATAGATTTTGCGATATCTGTGAAGTAACAATCGGTGACAAGCCATTAAAATGGATGGAGGAAGGAGCGCTCTAGTAATGGTTACCATCAGGAGTAATAGCACGGCACTCAGTAATCTGAATAGCAATACTAATGGAACAACTGCAGACACTGGTGCGACATTACCTGGATATACACAAAGGATAATTATTGGTATTTTGCTAGGAAACATTATATTCCTCACCAGAGTACGCGAAAAGTGCTTTTGTCTTACAGGTCATTCGGGCAGGTAGATCTTGAATTTTACCTGCCCGAATGAAATCTTGTCTGCCCGAATAAAATCATGTCACGGCAGAATGTCACTTTCATTTTTAGCTACTCCAAGGTCCAAACTTCTCCCAATATCAATTGCAGTCTACTCATTGTTGTCAAGCAACTTACATAAAAGTCTTGAAACTGTATTAAAGAGTCTACAAAATTAAGGAACCTTTGTATTGAATATAATAGTTATATTGCTAAAATTGAACCAGTTAGGGTTTGTTTAATATTGATTATATTTAACATTTATTTCTAGGTTCATTATATAGTATTGGTCCCAGGGTGCCTGGATCATTTAGTGGTATGCATAAATCACTATGCTTTACTACTGAAAATCCGTCAGAACCCCTGCTATGACACACCCCTATTGTTGCAACCTTGAAGGGCCTCAAATCTGATACTGAACACTGCTAATTGCAATTAGTGGAGCTATTGATAGACTGCTCTTTTGTTTAATAGCAATCCATTTGACACCTCTGACTCCCAATTTGAGTCATTGGTGTGTTCAATTGCAATGGCGATTTCAAAGGCCAGCACTAATTGCATTGGTTGCTGCATCAGGTCATTGACTCTCCAGCTAAGCCATCGGACATTTGGGCAGGTAACCACTGTATTTTTGCCGGTCACACGCTATTTTTGCCGGTTTTGACCGGCAAACCGGCACTTTTCGCGGACTCTGTTCCTCACAGTCTTTGGCAACTGTCTTGTGATAAGTGCAGTCGTATGCTTCAGGAGACTGCGTTCAGTGACTAACTACTTTGTTGTGTCTTTAGCGGTTGCCGATATGACTGTTGCAGTTTTCGTGATGCCATACTCATTACTTTTTGAGATTTATGGTGAATGGAGATTTGGCTGGGTGTTCTGCTATTTCTGGATATCATGTGATGTTACCTGTTGCACGGCATCCATACTTCATCTTTGCGTGATATCCCTGGATCGTTATCTTGCAATAACTGGACCATTATCATATCATCGTCGCATGTCGAAACTCCGAGCAGTGACAATGATAGTTGGTGTTTGGATTTGTAGCATCGCCATTTCTTTCCTGCCAATATTTCTTGGTTGGTTTGCTGACCACTCCCAAATGGATTTATACACTGACAGTGCAAATTGTGGGTTATACGTCAACAAGATTTATGCCGTTATATCTTCTGCAATGTCGTTTTACATTCCTTTGGTTGTGATGTTATGTGTCTATTTTAAAATATTCCGCATTGCCCAAAGCCAAGCTCGTGAGATTCACCGGTTGGAGAAATCTGTGGATTTTTCTAGTGGACCTAACGACTTGCGTTTTAGGAGAAAATCAAGGAAATTTAAAAAAGACATCAAAGCCATAAGAACACTGGGAACTTTAATGGGTCTATTCTGTGTGTCATGGTTGCCTTTCTTTCTTATGTACCTCATTATGCCATTCTGTAGTTCTTGCAATTTCCCTGCGACTCTAGTTTCTGCAATTACTTGGCTTGGCTATATAAATAGCTCAATCAATCCTTGCATATATACATTACTCAACAGGGATTTCCGAATTGCTTTCCGCAAACTCGTTACATGTAATGCTCTTGTCAATGCTCTACAAAGCGAGCACTCTTCCAATCAAGTGGCTCTTGGAAAGTCAGCACTTAAAGGTGACAGCTCAATAGAAGAGAGACAAAATTTGAGAGACATGAGTCCTCATCTGGTCATAAGAGCAAAATCTAACATAAACGGTCATTCCTCTCACATTAGAAAAAATGTCGCTTTCGAGCACGCTGACACGGATATATGACATATTAATTTTTGTGCCAAATCTGTTATCTAAATGCATGGATGTTCTCTTCACTTGGATATCATTCAAACTCAATTGTTTTGAGAGCTATTTCATATAACTTTATTAAAAGAAAAATCACACATAAGTGTTTTCATGTCATTTTCTTGGTGCAATAGTAATCTAACCAAGTAGTAGGGGGGCATGTGACATTCCGTAAAAAGTTTCATGTTAGAGCTACGTATGATACATCGTTTCGAAGCTTGTGCAATCAGGATTTCAAAACTGGATGTTGCCATTTTTTCAAAAATGTTTCTGTTGCTATGGTAACCAATTGTTGTTTTTAGTCTTTTGAATGAATTTTCTGATTTTCACTATTCGATTAATGTCAAATTTATTATGCAAATCATGCTGATATTATACATTTTTTAGTGTTCAAGGTATTATGCAACATTACCTATTCAAATGATTCTTCGTTGTTTGGTTGCCATGGTTACAGTCATAAACACAGCTTCGTATGGCTGATTTTTAAGCGAAAAATGCCATTTAATTAGTTTGAAATATCAAAATCTCATTTAAAGCTCGGAGAAGCAGGATATCAAAAGTAGTAGTATATGTCTTAAAACATACAAATATGCAGACAAAAAAACAAACATTGTGTAAATTAGGACATATTGTCCATATTCAGAGTGGCCCGTAGATCCCACTAAAATCAACCAAAGAAAAATAGTTGTATTGAACTAGTATATAATGGATAAAACTGCAGAAGTTTTAATGTTAGATCTATGTATGATACATAGCTTGTAGATTCAGGTTTTCAAAAACCAATGTTGCCATTTTGTCAAAATGTTTATGTTGCCATTTTGTCAAAATGTTTATGTTGCCATGGTAACCACTTGTTGTTTTGAAGCTGTGGAATGCAATTTCTGATATACTTAAGTATTTTTAAGGAAAATTAAGCCTGTAAATCATTCTCATTTTCATATATTTTCTGTCTTGCAAAGTTTATACCATATTGTCTTTACGAAAGTTTTGTTGTTGTTATGTTGCCACGGTTACAGCAATAAACAAAGCTGTCCATGCACATTAAGATCAGAATGACGGCCCGTTTTGCACCAATTTCCCTGGATTGAAACGTCTATATCTCACTTTAAAAATGACAAAGAGTAATATGACACTCAGTTAATTTATGCAAATATACCCAAAAATGCTTAGAGTTATTAAATTGAGGCATATATTGCCAATATACAGCTGTTGCTGATATGTGGCACTCGGATCCCACAAGGAGTAATGAAAAATGGCTAAAAGGTACCAATTGATTACAGATAAAACACTACTAAATTTATGTCATATCACATCTAGGCCTATGTGCGTCACAGTTTTGAGGCTTGTGAAATCAGGATTTCACAAATGGATGTTGCCAGTTTTTAAAATTTTAATTGCTAGTTGTTTTGAGGCTATTGAATGAAACTTCTGATGTATATCTTAGTGTTTCAACAAAAATTTGTCATGCAGGCGTTTCAAATTTTCGTTACTTTTTGATCTGATAAAGTAGCATAGAATATTAGATTACAATGATTCTTTATTTTTAGGTTGCCATGGTTACAGTTTTGAACACAGCTTCTTTTAGCACATTTCATATGTTACGACAGCAAATGCACACTTGAAACTTTGTGAGAACATTTGAGACACTTGTTTTGTCTATTTATTAGACTGAAAATTTTGAGTAATTAAATTGTGCAGGAGTGGCAGTCCATAATAAGATGGGCATTTTTAAGGTTTTAGTACCATTTAACTGACTCTAAGTGCAGTGTTCTGCGGAATGTCCAATGTATCAAATGATATCAGTCATGTCACTCTTCTAAAATGTAAAACAACTTTTTCTGATTAATAACAAGTGACTTTTTATCAAGAAACTTGGTTGGTCAACATCTATAATGGATAGAACTGTTGCAGAATCTCCCCCAGCCATGCATCTCTCTGGCAGCGACTCTTGTCGCTCCGTTGAAGTGAAATTATTTATCAAGATTCAACTCAAACAACACACAATCAGATAATGTTGAGGTAATTTGAAAAACTTCTGGTTCCATGGCAACAAATTAAGCATTTATTTTTATTTCCATGACATAATTTCTGGACTATTGCGCAATTACCTCAAATTTATCTGACCCAAATATTGTGGGTCTGCATTAATTCAAACAAAAGTTATGAAAAGTTGGACAGAACTTATGGAGACCCCCTTATATGTATCCACCTGAAATGTAGCACTAATTGCAATAGCATCAGATTGCTTTTTAAGGGAAATCCATTGTGGCTGTAAAAAGAGTTGGCATTATCCTACTTTAGCCCTCTTGAGGGTTTAAACATTTTATAGGTATTTCAATAGATATTGATCAACAAAAACTGAAACTGAAAAATAACTCAAATATGTTTCCAGTCTGTATATTACAGAATAAATACTGTAAAAGTGTGAAGGGAGATCATTACCAAGAATACTCACAGTTATATGTTTCTTAAAACATTCAAACTGAAGTGTGATATATTGCAAAATACTGTCTTATATATACTCCCACTTTAGCCCCCTTTCCCATTGACTGTACCATTGAAAAGGGGGCTAATGTAGGAGTATATATAGACACTAGGATATAGCAAAAACTGTCTTATTATATTCCTGCTTTAGCCCCCTTTTCCATTGACAGTACCATTGAAAAGGGGGCTAAAGCAGGAGTATATATAGACAGTAGGATATAGCAAAAACTATCTTAATATACTCCTGCTTTAGCCCCCTTTTCCATTGACAGTACCATTGAAAAGGGGGCTAAAGCAGGAGTATATATATAAGACAGTATTTGCTATATTTTGGTGGTATTTCTACTGTATAAGCGTCATTGTGTTTATACAAAAGATGGCGTTTATACAGTCAATGTAACAAAGAAACACTTGTCTCTTTCTAAAAATTCTACTGTCTTATATATACTCCTGCTTTAGCCCCCTTTTCCATTGACAGTACCATTGAAAGGGGGGCTAAAGCAGGAGTATATATAAGACAGTATTTTATATATCCTACTGTCTTATATATACTCCTGCTTTAGCCCCCTTTTCAATGATACTGTCAATGGAAAAGGGGGCTAAAGCAGGAGTATAATAAGACAGTATTTTGATAAATAGTTAGACAATTATTTCTTTGTTACATTGACTGTATAAGCGTCATCTTGTGTATAAATATAATGACGCTTATACAGTAAAAATTTCCACTACTATTTCCCATGAAAAAAGGGCCTAAATGTTTAGACCCCTGAGGGGGCTAATGTAGGATAATGCCAAAGAGTTCACTTGTACCAGGTGTAGTTGACCATGGGCTTCACTGCTTTCATGGAATTGAATAAATTTCTGATTCACAAGGTCATGTATGTCTCCAGAACTTCTGGTTTTTAGCCTGGCTCACCAGGCTAATTCAGGAGTAATGGTCTGAAAATATTGTCTGTCAACTCTACTGGTCAATAACTATAGGTTCAATTGTAACAGTAGCAACTCAACGCCGCACAGGTATATTTAAAAGGCCGATTTATTCCAACGTTTGTACAACTGCTCACCAATAACCAGGTGAACTCAACCAGTTACCATGCCCTACAATGTAAAACACATTATGTCATACCAAATCATCATACAACTGTAGATCAACACAATCACTCATTACATAATTAAAACCAAGCTTATGTTACACCAAACAGTACAAATAGAAAACTGTTTACTTATCATAACTACAGAAGTTATGTTCATTCAATCTAATCACCTAATTAAATATATACACACAAGCAAACAAACAAATAGGAATAATGATTACCTATCCAGACAATGGTGTGGTTAACACAGCTCAGTCAGCACTACCTCAATCATCAATACCAGACCCTAAGAAAATATAACTTTGTGTTACAATCTAATTTAATAGAATAAATAATAAAATATATGTAAACCAACTTCAACAACAAGAAAAGGTAAGGTAAACCAAACTCACCAATTTAGGTAAATTCCAACATTAGAAAATCCAGGCAATAATTAGGTCCTAGACCACAATAAATAAACTCTGCCTGTTCTCTCCAAAGACCAGAAGACTACTGACTCAAGTGACCCACTCAAAGGCCAGTCAACACCTAGAGACTCCTACTGGAAAATTCCATCCAGCCTAGACTCACTCAAGTGTAACAAGTAAACACTACAGGGACAGACTAAAACACAAAAGCATCCCAATGCTCTTGGTTACACAATATATCTGTTTTTGGGTTTTATTGGTTTGTTAGGGTAGCTAGATGTATGGAAATTACTTTTTTTTTTTCAATTTCAAAATTTTTTTTTTTCCCAAATTTTTTTTTCTCCAAGATTTGAAAAAAAAAAAAAAAAATTCAACTTTTTTTCAATTACACTAATTTTTTTTGGTCTTCAAAAAGAGGAAATCGGGCAACTTCCAATTTTTTAAAGGAGGAAATTAGGCGACTTCAAGATTTGAAAAAATCGTACACATTCTTTTCATGGTTATTTGGATATTATTTTGTACATGGAACAACTGCAATAACAACACTTCACTTGCCGCAATTCAGAACCACCTTTCTCTGCCATTCCAAAACCATAAAGTAGACTTAACAGTTACTGTTTCACCGACATTGCTACATATTTTGCCGTCATCACTGCCACTTGAGCCAGGCTTTGAATCCGCAGATTCTTGTTTGAAATTGATAATCTATGAGTCCAGATTCATAGCCTTGTGTTAATATTGAATATGTCTTGGATATTATTTTAACATGATGCCTGGTATTGCCATTGTTATGTCGGCCCATTGCTGTTAAAGAGATCACTTGTTGCCAGTTGGCTATGACCATTGTGGTGTGAGGAAGCCATTGAAAATGCTTATCATATGCAATTTATGATGGACTAACTGTCATAATGAACTTGATGATGAAAGGCTTGTCTAATTGACTGTCAGAAGATGAGACAAGACACAGGGCTTGGAGAAGTCAAGATTGCTCCAGACTTTTTTTCTTGCCCCTTTCTTGTTTAAATGATGCCATCATGCATGGTCCACTTACCATCATTTCTCTCTTAAATGACAAATATTCTATCTTATTACTATTTAAAACTTATCTGGGATAAAATGGGAGTCTGGTTGAACAAAAAAGGTCAGATATGTGTCAGCCTTGTTTTAACTTATAATAACAGCCTTGATGAGAGTGTCACCAAGGGCACAGCCGAAACCAGATTGAGATGTTTCTGTACTCCGTCACTTAAGATAGGTCTGTTATTTCTGATGGATTATTCTTAAACTTGTGAAACATGCATCTGCTTTCAGAAAAAATATGCTGGAAAATTGATTGATATTGGTCCTACCTAAAAAAAGCTCATATGACCCAAAATTACCAATGACTTCAACAGCTCTGTTGAACCTCTAAATACAACTGGATGTGGCGCCTTCTGGATGTGGCACCTTCTGCGTATATAAGGCCAAGGAGAGAATAAGGATAACCTTATTTCGTGATTGTGAGATTAGAGTAGAGATTCAATTCCAGCTTAGATGAAGCTCAGTGATATATTTTGGACCAGCTCACAAATTTTATAGTAAAGGCTGACCGATTAATGAATATTCATATTTCAAATCTGATATTTATATAGTTTGAGATGCTTCAACAATTTAATAGGAGAGGTCTATTTTAAGTTTGTAAATAAAGTGACTAGTAATTCAACATAAATTTGCTTTTGACTATATCTGCAGTTATCTACTTTTTTAAGTCATGCATACATATATATATACAACCTTTTCAAACTAGGAAAATCTGATATTTTAGGAGCATGATTTATAAAAGTATGTTTGGTTGTCATGGTGATATCTTAGTTTGTAAATTGTAACCATAGAAGGGCCCTATTAGCAGTATTGCATGGATATTGAAAATGTCATATGTCAATGTTTTTTATATTTTCAATCTTTTAAGTTTTGATTTTGAGTATGGAAAAAATTGACATTTATAATGAAAATTTTGTTTTTTTATGGCGAAAGTTGAATATGCAAATGAGGGTGACCCCCTACAAATATGGGCATGGCTCCATTGAAACCGGCATACCTGAAAACATATATTTAGACACTAAAACGTTGTTTCTAGCATGCATACATCAAATGATATTTGCTTTTAAAGGTTTTTCTGGGAGTTCATGCCTTTTCTTTCAGACTTGTTGCCATGGAAATGCTTGTGTTCTCTCAGCAAAATTCAGAAACAACTACCTTCCTCAACTCTTGGGAATATTTCCTTTCATTTGGTATCAAAATTTATTGTTATCAGCATCATCTAAGTATGATAAATTTCATTTTATTTTCAACCGTTCCAGGTTATTGTTTGAAGTTTCATTTGTTATGACAATCGCCATGGCAACCAAAAATACACATAAAATGAATCTGAGCAAATAATACATAATGAAACCAAGTTTGAAGTAGTTTCCAACAATACTTGTCAAGATATAGACGATTTTAATATTTATCAGTATTTTGTGAAAAATTTCCATTTGGGATGTTGGTTGCCATGGCAACTTTATTTACTGTTGGGTTCCCATTTTTCTTAATGATATATTTTCTCATGGAGTTTACCTTTTTTGTCAATGTTAATTTTCTGCCTTATAATATTGCCACAGAAGACAACTTTCTGAAGTCTATTTTCAAAAATTGCTATGTTTTTGAGTTATATGTTGCCATGGCAACTTCGTAAAAAGTGCAATCTAGTTAATTTCACTCATTTGGGAGAGACATTATTCCAAACAACAATTTGTGTAAAAATAACATATTTCCAATCATAATTAACAAAGTTATGGACAAATAAGTGTTTGTAAGAATGGCATCCAAATTACCAAAATGGTTGCTATGGAAACCAAAATATCTAAAAATGCTCAAGGTTGAGAAACTAGAGAATACCAGATTTGGAATCACCATATTCCACTTATCCAAGAATGACAATAAGATAGCTGCCCCCTCTCGGTGGTACGGTTACCTCAAGGTTCTACTGGACTATTAGGTATTTGTGTTATTTCCTTACCAACTTGCATCAATGTGTTTCCATATTATTTACTGTTCACAACGCAGCTAGCTCTACATCTCATCAGTTCCAAAGATTCAGCACACTTTGAGGCCTATAGCATTACTTCAAGGTAGAAGTCATCATCACAGAATCTGCCTATTTCCTCACACCATGTTGGTAATCAGGTGGAGTTCAGTCTCCAAATTGTCACAGCTGGAAGCAACTTCAGATGTCAGTGCGACAAATTAGCATCTGTTGAATGGCTTGTCTAAGCATCAGGATTGCTTCAAAGGCACTGCAAAGGCATTTTACATGTACTTTTTGGGATTTTGTGCTGATGTCAGGACCAGGCCAAATATCTGTGTTTTTGGACTTTCATTCAGCATTGTTTTCATTGATATACTACTCGCATTAAATATCAACAAATAATCATGTTCTGCCTTGGAATGCAAAGTCCCATATCAATTTCAAACTTATATAATCTATATAGTTTCAGCAAGTTATGAATGTTTCTTTCCCAAACTCATTATCAAAGGGTAATTCCATGCCAATTCAACAAATAGCTCTCACTCAACAGATTCGAAATGCATGAAAATTTACCAGTTTCAAGTTTTCTCACTGAAAGACACACATCCAAGGTAATACAATGACATCTTGAATAGTTTTTCTGAAAATAGTTCATGATAAATTTGAGAGGTCCAGATGTTTGAAGGTACAATGTGTGTAACTCAATCATAGTAAAATCTAGAGACTTGCAATTTGCAACATGGTTTTGATATAGCCCAAGTGTTATAATGTATTGTTTGAAATTTGTTTCAGCCACCTCAGTGCATTTACCTCCATTTCACAGGTTGTCGAAAAGATGTGAAAATTACTCTATATTCACGTTTTTATTCCCTAGTTTCTCAGTCTACATAACAAGTGAAGATTTTTAAAATATCATTGTCAAAGGATCTTTGATATGATTTCTATATTTTATTATTCATTAATTTTTTATTGATCATTAAATTGTGGTTCATACAGCTGTATATAATTTAGTAGGCATAAATCCTCTAGAGGCTTGTTAGCCTAATAAAATAATTACACACGATTTAGCACACTTTTACGAAAGAAAACAAACTCATTTAACAGTTATTTTAGAAAAAAAAAACATGTAAGTAACAGTAACAAAGGGTACTAACAATTTGTTTCAAATTAATACAGATTAAATAAATCAACAAAAGAAAAGATAATTAGATGTTCCTTTTGCTTAAAAATGATTCTTATTATTCCTCTTAAAATGCGAAAGTTAGAGTAGCACAACTTTTAATGTCATCAGCAAGTAAATTCCAGGCTAGTGGTCCATTAGTAAACTTTACTGAAAATTTGAATTTTTCTATTCTTGGAAATGGTAAATAAAATTGTTCAGAGTTTCGAGTTTGTAATGAACGAATTTTTCTATTTTGGATGAACATATTGACAAAGCTAAAAGGAAGCAAACTATTTACATACCTATACATAAAATTGACAAGTGAATCGAGTTAATTTCATAAACAGAATGAACTTTGGTGTGAGATGGTGCATATCTAAAGCAATTTTTAGGGATTTTTTGTGTGTGACGATTAATGGTTTAATCAAGGTTTTATAAGTAGAGGCCAAAAAAATATTAGGGGAGACCGGGGCTGGTTGACACAGGGGCAGGTTGTCACACTTTTTATTGCACTAAACCAATCATTGTTTACTGCTTTTATAACCCACTGGAGTCTTTTTGAGAAATCTTGACCCCTGGAAGGGAGTCTGGTAGGTACACGGTCTAATAAAACTTTCCGGTCACAAAAAGTAAATTTTTGCCTACAACTTGCAAGTTATCCTACTCTTTATCAAACAGTTGTTGAAAAAGGTACAGTTCATACACTTACCATGTAAACATTTCTTTAAATAATGATGGGAAGAAATAGTGAAAAATATGATAAGAACAGCCTTGGTCACCCCTTTTTTGCATTTTCATCAGTCGGGGCAGGTTGTCTCAAAATGACGGGGCAGGTTGTCACACTTTTGGAGCTAGTCGTTAGCCATCAGGACCAGCTTTTTAAACCAAAAAACTAACATAAATATAATTTGGTGATTTATACATGCTATTGATGACTTAAGATGTACATATATGGCATAGTGTCCAAATAAATTTATAAAGAAATTTTCAAAAAAAAATTGTAATCATCCTCCTCCTGATCAGAATGCTTTCCTCCTGTTTGGTAGGCCTTCATTTGCAGCACCCTTGTACACTGTAGCGTGTTTGTTGAGGTCTGCACTGGGCAATTAGAGGATGCCTCATATGTCCAACATAACTTGTCTTAGTCACAATCTACCTTACGGAGTCCCACTTCCTACATTTGAGCTTTCTACCAAAAGTGTGACAACCTTCCCCGAGAGTGTGACAACCTGACCCGAAAATGTGACAACTTGCCCAGAGTGCTGAATTCTGAGAAATGTCCCATATGACGTCTAGATTTCGAATGATATAGATATATATTGATCAGATTGGTTTAAGTCACTCCCCTTCTAACATTCATATAGATTGGCAGTGCTCCTGCATGTTAAAAATAGAAATAGTAGTATATTTAAGTTCGGCACAGTGTGACAACCTGCCCCCTGTGACAACCAGCTCTTGTCTCCCCTACAATAGTTCAAGTGAGGTAGTGTAAATGTATGTAAAGATTTAATTTCCACTGTCGGTTGAGAGTATATCTTACTTTTATAAAGTACAGAACACCAATTAACTGATTTTATAATTGATATAATTGATGTGGTATTTCCATGTCAACTTATCATCTTCACATAGGCCTGTAGACACCCAAGAATTTAATAACTTCTACTTGAGCAATTTATTTATCATCTAATTTATTCCTAAGGTTACGATTAGTCCTATCATTACTGAATTTAATAAAATTAGTTTTATTAACATTTAAGGAAAGTTGGTTCGCTGCAAACCAGTCTGAGAGTTTATTTAGTTCAACATTGAAGGTGTCAGTTGACTCAGAATGTTTTTGCCTTTTAAAAATGTGTTGGCATCATCAGCAAATAAAACAAAAGTCAAGATGTCACTCACTAGGGGTTAGTCATTAATATATAATAAGAAAAGCAGTGGCCCAAGGGTAGATATATCAGGAGAGTATCAAGCAAAGCAAGCAAGTCTTCTTGGAGATATACCTGAAAAACTTCTGACAAAAAAAAATCATATAAATCTTTATCACTGTTATACAAGCATCCATTATCAAGACACAGCTATAAGGCTATACGGGGTAGTATACGGCTGCATCTATATTGCAAAAGTTGTTTACCCCCATAAGACAATGTTCTCCATTTGATTGGCAGTTACATACTGTGGCATAGTTTGAGTGGTATGTAATTAGTCATGCTCTTGTCAGACTGTCACAGCAATGATGGAAGTGTCAAATCATTATGATCATGTCTCGCAGGGTAATTGATTGCCAATTTGATGGCACTATTATCACAGCTGCTTTTTAAGAGAGCGCTCATGGCAGAAAACTTTAATAGCTTTTAATATAATGTATTGCATACACAATATTAATTCTGCAATGGCTGAGAGGGACTTCTGCTTCCCTTGTATTTGGAGAGCATGGAGATGCTCTTGCTCGGTTTTTCTTATCTGTAGTTTAATGTACAGTGTGTCTGATGAAATTATGCAAGTTACATATTTCACACTGGTATGAAAACTATTGGACCCACCATTGCATCCTTTTCACATAATCATTGGATTGGGCTTGGAAATCTTCAATGTAACTTTCATTAAGTTTCATTGAGACAAAATTGAGTTATGCCCTATTTTCAAATATTTGGGTGTCTGATGAAATTACGCAAAATCCACATGCAACCTTAAAAACACTAAAGTATCAAATTATTTTGCTTCACTTATTAGTATTCTATCATTTGTGAACCACTCCAGTGACTTAATGTAAAAATTAAGGCAAAATTCCAAATTATTTAATTCCCTGTGATGTTTTAAGCCACAGAATGATTATTTCTTTAAAATATTCATGAAAAATAATATTTTTTGTCTCATGCTTGAAATATTTTTGCCTTCATGCCATTTCAGGGCATTATAGGCCTATAAATAACCTATAAATAGCCATATTTGGCATCCATCCCCGGCGCCACCCTATGGCAACAGCTATAACAAAACAAATTTTTAATATTGTTTTCTAAGGCCTAAAAAACCAATTTTGTGGAGGGGCAATTTTGAAAATAGCCAAAAACTTGTTTTCTCGCCAAAATTTCAGCCTCGTTTTTGGCGGGAAAACCACGTTTTGGCTGTTTTTGCCCCTCCAGATAATTGTTTTTGGATGCCTCAGAAAACAATATTAAAAATTAGTTTTGTTATAGTTGTTGCCATAGCGTGGCTCCAGGGGTGGGTGCCAAATATGGCTATTCATAGGCCTATAAAATACTATAATTGAATGAAATTGCATGAAAGCACTAATATATTTCTAGCCTGAGAAAAAAAAAGTTATTTTTCATGAAAATTTAAAGGAAATTATTATTAATTTTTTGTGCCTTTAAAGTTCACAGAAAATTGAGTAATTCAGATTTATAGTAATTTTGCCTAAATTTTTACATTAACTCACTGGAGTGCATTCATGTCAAAACATTTCACTTACATGCTGCCGATATCATGCAATATGTTTTAATTGTCTCCATTGGAATAACATTGATTTTGCATAAATTTTTCAAATTTATGCCCCCTAAAACTTTCAAAACGGTTCCGATCATTTTAAGAATGCTTCTAGCACTAACCTTATACTGTCTTTTTAGCTCTTTGCAAAGGAAAATGAAGTAGCATGCCTAACTTCAAAATAATTAACAATCAAAAGTTCTTTCCACAACTTCCCATTGAAATAGCATTGTGATTAGGATGCGTCTTTCCTTATTCAATCGTTTGTCAAGTTCTAACACACAACTTATCGGTCAGTTTCACCACACTACAATGCCGCCTGTAAGTAAGTGAAACGCATGATATTGTGACATTGCATCAATGTTAAACATCCTTAGCCAAAATGCTTCTGGAAGGACGAATACTCATCCGATGAGAGGAAAACATTTTGGGTCATAAAGGCCGATATGTGAGGCATGTGGGATAAAAATAGCAGCCAATTTTCTTTGCTGCAGTTGGAGTTAGGTATGGGTCAAAGTCTTTGATAAGTAAGTGAAGCACAGGCCCAATATTAAATCATAGGGAAGGGCGGTTCATTTACTTATCAAAGACTTTGAACCATACCTAACTCTGACTACAGCGGAGATAATGGGATGCTATTTTTATCCCACTTGCCTCACACATCGGCCTTTATGACCCACCTTGTTTCCCTTTCATCCAATGAGAATTAATGCCTCCACAAGCAGTTTGGCTGAGGATGTTTACCATTGATGCAATGGCACAATGTCATGCATTTCACTTACTTACAGGCGGCACTGTAAATAGATGGAAAAAGACAACTTTTAAAGGCATTTTCAAAATGATCAGTCTATTTGATTTTTGAGAGCATAAATTTGAAGAATTTATGTAAAATCAAAGTTATTCCCATGGAGACAATTAATAGATATTGTATGACATAGGCAGCATGTAAGTGAAATGTTTTGACATGAATGGTTTCAAATGATAGAATGCTAATGACTGGAGCAAAATCATTTGAAACTTTAACGTTTCCAAGGCCATGTGGATATATATATGCATAATTTCGTCAGACACCCAAATATTTGAAAATATGGCAAAACTCAATTTTGTCCCAATGAAACTTAATGAAAGTCACATGAAGATTTCTTAGCCAAATCCAATGATTATGTGAAAAGTATACAATGTTGGGTCCAATAGTTTTCATACTAGTGTGAAATATGTAACTTGCATAATTTCGTCAGACACACTGTATTTCAATGGGTTTCTCCATGATCTCTAAGTAAATTACATTAACAGAAGGATATTCATTCTTCACAAACAGAGACATCATTTTCTGAAAGTTTACCGCGCTTCTCTCTATGACTTCAGACAGCTGGTGAATGCAGAAAGGAGACGGATGAATACAGAAGTGTGGCTTACATTTATATTTCAGTTTTGCTTCTTAGTTGACACTCAATGTTTTCCAAAATAGTGACTTTGGTATGTCATTCCTTAGATAATAATCAGCATCCATGTCTTAACATTATTAGACTAAGTTTAGATTGCAACACTGTCATTCATGTCTCTGAAAAGCAAAAAATTAGTGCATGTAGCTAAAAATACAATTTATATCATCCGATAGGTTTTTGTTGTCTTTCTTCCAACTTGCTCCAATGTGTGTCCACATACTTTAAAGCACACAGGGCAGCTCTATGTCTCATTACTTTCGGCTATTCAGCACACCTTGAGGTCTAGTAACTACTTCATAGCGTAGGTCATCATGACAGAATCTGCCTGATTTCCTCACACCGTGTTGGTAATCAGGCCCAGTTCAGTCTCCAAATTGTCACAGCTGGAAGCAACTTCAGATATCTGCCTGACAAATCAGCATCTGTTGACTGGCTTCTGAGGCATTACACAGGTATTTTACTTTAGAACTTAAAATCCTGAATCATCTTTGAATATATGAAATAAAGAAATACTTAAAGTCTGCTTGGAATGTAACTTCAAAAAATCCCTTATAATCACACAAAGAGAGCATATCAGAACCACTATTAACATGTGCAGTTACTTCTATTTTGAATTATTGAAAACATTATAAACAGCATGGCATCTTATTTGGTGAATAGTGAATTTGTTAAATAAATCAAATAAAAAAGTGTCCATACCTAATCTCTTACACATGCAATATTTAACATAATATTGTTGAGAATAGCAAAATTTGTATAATCAATATAATCACACTGAATATGAATTCAGCTGGAAGGAAAACTTTGCATGCATTTAAAGCTAAATATGTCTTTCGATGTGTTCCTCAAATTTGTCTCGTTATGAGGTTAGTACATCATCATTTATTATATGAAAAATTGTAAAATTACTCGATTTTTAAAGTTCAAAAATCTTTTATATTACTCAGACTGAGTCTGTGCTTTAGACATTGGTTGCAAATTTGCACCAAAAGACTGGCAGAAAAACCATATGATATATATTATTTTTGTTATTGACACAATTGCATTATTGAAATAAACAACTTTAAATAGTACATTTTGTTTGTTCATTTTAGTTAGGAAATCTTTCCCTCCTGATAATTGGAATAGAAAAAAGCAGCAAGGCTTAATTTGCTATAATAGATTATGCATAGGGAGAATTTAGCAGAAACAAGCCAGGAAAAGTTGGTAATACAACAATATTTAGTATGCATGCAAAATTCGCTGAAAATAGTATTTTGTTGTGGATTTTCTTAATCCTACTGATCTGAAGCTTATAGAACAGCTTATTTCACCTATCTGCCATGGGGGGAAGCAGGGGCGTAGATTTTTCATATTTGTAGGGGGGGGATGATTACGGTGAACGCACATTTTTCAAAAAGCATAAAGGGCCGAAAGTCGCGCAGTGATGGATTTCAGCGACCACTTCAGGCAAAAATCAATATATTTTAGATTATCCACTTGAGGTTAGTTCCGAGGCTTGTATTGTTCACATGAGAGGCAACTGGTATCATGGAAAAACTTGCTAAATATGACTGATCATTGTCCACACCTTGTGGTAGTAATATGAAATTCTAGTGGGGGATAATCATATGATCATCCCCGCAGGTTCATCCTAGGAGGGTATGCATCCCCCAGGATCTACGTCCCTGGCCCAGAGAAGTAGATAATTATGCTGGCGAGTTGATAAGGGCCCCATCCCATGCAAGATACTCTGTGTTTCCATGTGTGCGGTCTTCAACATAGGTGCCACAGCATAGTTGCTAAGGGCTGTAGCTTGAGGATCACCATGCATCTTTTTCATTGGTACAGCAGTTTTTTTTAGCTTCCTAATCTTGACATATTGACTCTGTATGAGCCAGATCTTTCTCATCACTTGACGTAATTAGCACTTTGAGTTTCCTCAGTACAAATTTCGCGCACAAGTCATCACCACAGAGTGAACAGAATCTGCCTGATTCCCTATCATCACGTAGGCAATCAATCTCACTTTAGTCGCTAAATCGTCACAGCTGGAAGCAACTTCAGGTGGTAGCGTGACAAATTTGAATCTGATGACTTGCTTCGGCAATTTCTGAGGTATCCGACCAGCATCTGCTTGACTCTTTGTTGAAATCAGAGATTCCTCATCCTGTTAATGAACTGCAATATTTACAGAATGGTAATATATTTATGCAGCCTGAGCAAAGGGGCCATTAATGCATCAATGCAAAGTAGCCAAAATGTGCTTAATCTAAAAACTTTCTATGAATTATATTTGTCAATTTTATAAAAATGGAGCAAAATGACAGTTCAGTTTTCACTATTCTCTTACAAACAGTTTTCACTATTCACTTTTCAACACATGTCAGAATAGATACTGTTTACTTACACTCTTACTGCTATCACTCATCAATCTAACAACAGCCTTTTCAACTTCTATATTTGGACAAACTCTGAAAAAAAGGTGTCTAACTACTGAACGACAAGCTACAGACAGATTCATTTACTTTTTTTGAAGTTCCAAATGAGAATCAAAATAATGCACTGTGTCTCAACGAAAATGTAATGGGCACACAGCTTAAGTGTGAAGAAGTGTATGTTGGGAAAATTTCTTTTTCATCTTGAACATTGCAAGGTTCAAATAGCCCATTTTGCATTCCTTTTATTTTGTGTGAGGTGCTTTTATACTTCAGTTTTAGCTCATTACGACTCCTAACAGAAAAAGGGGATACAAATTACTTTGATTTTGCCAGCATTAGAGTTTATCTTATTATTTTGATGTACTTGCGTAATGGATATGATATTGTCAACTTACTCTAATGCAAATAAACATCAATCAATCAATCAATCAAACCATAAGCTTGTGAAAAGGACCATTTTTCCTTCGGCCTGTGTGTGTTCAAAATGTAAATTGCAGAAATTGCCACATCTCAGAATACTCGGTGGCTTACTGACTCTGCAGTGGCGGTTCCAGTCAGGGTTGGGGGGGTGGGGGAAGGGAGAAAAGAACGGTAGTCTCCTGACAACTGAGATAAAAAAGTAGCATTTTGAAGAAAATGTACTATGATGTTGGCTTGAAAATTAAAAAAAAAACCAGACCCCCCTAGACGACCCAGTCTGGATCCGCCTCTGCTCTGTATAGTGGTACTGTTTGCCCAAAGATGTAAAAACAGTAGCTATTCATAATATGACTGTGGTATATGCTGCCCAGTCAACTCTATGATTTTTGTGCATCTGATCCGTACTAATCAGCAAACGGAGTGCTCTTAGATAGCAGCAATGAAGGAAAGGATAAGCTGGAAAGAAGTAATTCCACATGGATTTGATGTTAGGATGCATTGGCTCTATACTGGTAATTCATTTTCTGGGATGATGGTGAATGATCATATTGTACTATCTAAAGAAAAACAAAAATAATATTAATGGAAAGCGCTGAAACTATACTGCTTTATTATCCCTTAGGTACTCATTTCTTCTGATCTGCACCAATGTGCTTCTATATATTTACTGTTCAAGATCCAGCTCTGTTTCTCATCACATCTGGTAATTCAGCACACCTCGAGGTGTAGTAACTACTTCAATTCAAAAGTAATCATCACAGAATCTGCCTGATTTTCTCACCCCGAGTTGGTAATCAGGCGCGGTTCAGTCTCCAAAGTGACACAGCTGGAAGCAAATTCAGAAGTCGGTGTGACAAATTAGCATCTGTATAAATAGACTGGCTCGTATAAGCATCAGGCTGTCTGCATAGGCATTACCAGGGTACATGTATAATTTTTAAAATCCTTTTTTGTCGTAATCTTGAGACAAGCTTCCAATCAAAGTTTTTAATCTGACCGAGACCTTCCAGTGAGCAAGTCTGTTTCACATTTAACATTATTTTGAGATTGTTATTTTTATTTTACTAAAACTAGCACCAAAATAAGTCCTTTTGTTTTTACTGCAACTGCCGGTCACCTATACACAATATCACAAAGTCTGTTTTCAAACTTTACCCTATTTACTTTTAAATTTGCCTACCACTTGACCTACAACCCCATATATCCTGGCATTGTCTTATTAACTTTCACCGTGCAGTAGTGGCTTTTGATACAAGATTAATTGCACAGGTAGGATAGCCATAAATGCACTCACTGCCTTTTTCTCATGTCAATGAATTCAGGCATCTGTTATGCACTAATGAGGTGAAAAAGTAAGGTTTACAGGACAATGTCACATCTCTTTCATGCTGTGTATATCAAATGTCACTGTTCTTCTTATCATACAATGTAAACAGATGCAAATTTCTTTTATCAATAGAGCATTTGAATTTGAATTAAAATTTTTGCAATATTATGATTATTGTGTAATGCTTGTATAATAACCAAAATAAGGCTTAAAGTTTAATATATAATCAAACAAAACAGCAGGGTTTCATCGATAGTTCTTAATTTGGGAATTGCTCAAGGGAAAATCTTCATTGACACACGTGACGCGTGTAACAGAAAACCTAACAGACAATCTCATTGTAATGTTTTCTTGCTTAATATTTTCCTTCCTTCTTTATATGCATCGTGACATTCAATTGATAATGTGCATTTTCAAATCTTTGACATGATGGATACCCATTACCCTATGATAAAATAAGCAACCAACAACACAGTTATGTAAGGCCTGTGGTGTTAGTGCATACATCAGAGATTCATTACGCTAAACATCATATTTCATCTTCTCCTTCCAAAATAAATTTGTATGCATCATGACATCCAAATAACCAATATCTTTATAGATATATATGTTTCTGTTAAATAGATATCCATTATCACTACCATTAAGCTACATGGTTACAAAGGTAATATCTGTTATATTCTGTTATTCCGCAGTTGATTGGCAGTTACATACTATGGCATTGCATCAGTGAGATGTAATCAGTCATGCTTTTGATAGGCTGTCATAGGAATGATATGAATGTCAAAACATTACATTCATGTCTCCCAGGGTAAAGTGACTGCCAATTTGATGGCATTGGTGTACATAGGGTCACGTGTCGTAATGTCGTACAATTTCAGAAATTTTGCATTTAAATGATGATTACATGCACATTACAAATATCTATTATGCAATATTATGCACCACTGGAAGACCTGCCTTCTTCTATATCATATTAGGTTTTAAAAAGTTAACTTTATCACAAAATGAGGCTTCTAGCCATCAAAAACCTCAGGAAAACAAGTGATTTTTTTGTGTCCCGCGTTACGTCAGATTTGAAAAAATCATCTAGAAAGTGAGTTTCTTGCCATGCAACAAAAGGTATTTTAATCTGGTTTTCTCTGCAGGAGTACCTGATTCCTACTTAAGCTCTTGTAGCTTAAATTTTCTGTCTAACTGTTACAGTGCCTTCTGTAGATCCTTTAATGTGCAGCAACGTCAACCTGTCCCGCTGGCAAAAAAAATTAAACACATTTTCTTAAATTTAGTCTGTAGCTATTAATATTAAAGCTAGGAAGTTCAAATATATATCAATTAAATGCTCATAAGTTCTATTTTCAAATGCATTTATCAGATTTTGCTTGCAGGTAAAATTCTTTGTCAGCTGCTTGTCTACTTTAGGCTGAACTTTTCGTAACACTTGCAAAAACTCGTAAAATTGCAGAGGGGTTCTAAGTTTAAGCCATGAGAACTCGAAATAGATTCACCACACCCTGTGGATAAGGCTATTGCCTAAATGCTCATGAGCTGTATTTTACTATGGTATAAAATATTGCTATGTTTTCAATCATTTTCTCACTTCTGTGATGCTCTGAACAAGGCTGAACCAAATGTAATGCATACATGCTTGAATCGTACACAATTTTTTCGCTTAATGTAATGGACTTTCAAAAGGCCAAAAAGGGCAGGCCACATCAACAAATGAATAAATAACAATCACATTTGATAATCGTGCTCTCATATAGCAAAAAAAAGAGATACATATGGGTTAAATCCACAGATAGCTCCAGAATGGTATGCTCACATGAGATGTTGATTTCTCATGCACTGGACAATAACTGATATAAGATATATTTGCAACATGTCATGTAAATATATTATAATATGTTATTTGCAATATCGGAATTTGTTCTCAGGTGTTTTGGTAATGTTTTTAAACATTTTACTTGAGATTTTGATAATAATCAGGCTTCAGGCACAGTTTTAAATCTGATGCCTGAGAAAGGTTTTTTCTCTGTCGCCATAACTTTTATTCATTGACGTATATAAAGTCTTTTGGAGAAGAGGAAGTATTTTTTGTTGCTTTGTTTAGTAGGACCATCTTCTCAAATAACTTAAGTGAAAATTTCATGGGGATACAAGGAGTACTTTGTACTTTATAGTAACGTTACTGAAATATAGTCGTTTTTGAGAAAAATGCCTTTAAAATTTGAGCTTTACATTGATTTGCATGGTGAATACAATCAAATAATAAGACGAACAGCCCTAATTTTAGTGAAATTACACTGGTTTTTGGTTTGAATAGGATATTTAAGAACTAATTTAGACGTTTTTGATGAAAAAAAATTTTGGTCCAAAACTGCCATGTAACGCAAATTGTACGACCTTGTGACACGTGACCATAGATGATTATAAAGAGGGCGTTCATTGTAGTGGTTATTGTATAATGTTTACTTACATGTATACTTACATGTATTTGCTTCACTGGGCTCCCAATCAAATTATTTATTATTGTAGATTATATACTTCATATCTATGAATAATTCATGATATATCTTGATTTTGTTTTGAATGTTTAGATCTTTTTAGAAACATGTCTTGTCAAGCTTACCTACGTTTTGAATCAATTTTCAATCAAAGCCTACATCGTTGTAGCCATTGAGCATTAAGAGAAATAATGTCAAAACATTCAGAAAACAAACCCTCGTATTAAAATATAAAATCCGACCATTATCTTCAAGTTAGGCAAGCAAACTTGTTTCATGTTAACGTCACTTTGGAACTATTTCTTGTCTCCAAATCAAGCCCAGCCTTTTAAATAAATCTTTCTATGGCCATGACAGCAACATCCTGTCCAATTTTCACTTTGCTTCCTTATTTTGAGCCTGTTACTGTGAACCCTATTTTGTAACGTTATCCCGACACATAACCTTCATCCTTGGATGGCAATATCCTGACATTGTCTCAACTCTCACTGGAGTATTGAGCCTTTGACAGAAGGTTAATTGCATGGGTAAGACCTCTGCAAGTGTAATTACTGTCTCGTTCCCTAAGTTAGTCAATGTCAAGTAGCTATTATCCATCAAGATGAAGCAAAGTTTAAAGGACAATTTTCACAACTCCTTCATGCTGTAGTAGGAATTACACTGGCCTGCCAAATGCTGTGCATCTTTGATGAGTAATAAAGAGAAAGGCTTGATCCCCCCTGTGAGAAATTATGATTTTTGGCAATTCATAATTTCTATTCAACCACTAGACCAATCCTACCTTCCCAAAATGTTGCATCTGTGTCCATATTTCACTACTTATCTCTCAGCTCAGAACTATTATTGATACACATGAAATAACATCACAGAGCCAATTTGAACTTTTTTTACTTTTTAAAACTGTGCCAGCCTGTGTTTAAAAGCATCATAAGATAAAAATTGATGAATATTGCAGTTGATATAAATATTGTTAAAACATTGTTTTGTGTCTCAAAGTATTATATGTTACTTCTCTCTATTTTCAGGTAACACCAAATACACCTGTCTCATGAAGAACCTGGTTGGAAGACTGCCACAAAAAATACTCAACATTGCCAAAAACTATAAGGCTGAAATCGAATCTGAGGTTATGCAAGCGTTCGAAAGATCATTTTAGCATAAGCTCTTCCTCACCTTTTTCAAAAAATGCTATCTTAAATGGATTACTCATCACATTTGTGACACAGGATTTTTAAATAGTACTATATACATTTGAGATGATAACTTAGAAAAAAAAGACATATGACAAACTGTCAATTGATGTTGAAAAGAAATACTTCTTTGTAAATTGTCAATGTTCAAAACAACCCAAAAGTAATCATTTTAAAATCAGCTAAGGATTTACTATCATCAAACCAGGTGTATCAGGCATATCAGGCATTGTTCTTGAGTAATTTAATTGAGTTTTATCTGGGACAATCATGTTTTAATCAACGTTGAAAGAATATGTCATCTTCTGTTTTGCACGTGGCATTTTAATTAAGAAGTAATTAAGAAACAAAAGCCAAGGATTGCAGCTGTGAATAATTATCTGCAGTGATAGATAAAAGAACAAAGGAAAAGAATATGTTTACATAGATCTTGTCTGGGGACAAATTAATGACAAGCCATTACAATGGATGGAGGAAGGAGCGCACTAGTGATGGTTACCATCAGGAGTAATAGTACGGCATTAAGTAATCTGAATAGCAATACTAATGGAACAAATGCAGACATTGGTGCGACATCACCTGGATATACGCAAAGGAAAATTATTGGTATTTTGCTGGGAAACATTATATTCCTCACAGTTTTTGGCAATTGTCTTGTGATTAGTGCAGTTGTATGCTTGAGGGGACTGCGCTCAATGACTAAATACTTTGTTGTATCTTTACCTGTCACAGATCTGACCGTTGCAGTTTTTGTGATGCCATACGCATTACTTTTGAGATTTATGGTGAAAGGAGATTTGGCTGGGGACCGTTCAGAATTTATGACTGGGGGGGGGGGTGGGAGTTTTGGCCGAGGGGGTACTAACTTTTCACACGTGTTTCAAGGGGGGGATATTAATTTTTGACAACACTTCCAAGGGGGGGGTAAGAAATTTTAACAAAGAAAAAATGTTAAAAAACACGCATAAACTCATTTTATTTGGACTTTTTTACGCGCAAATGTCCATGAAATGACGCGAATCTGTATGTGTGGCCGTGTATAACAGTATATATGTGTGTATTGCTTTGTATGTCGAGGGGGGGGGTACTAAAAATACGCGTGAAACCTAAGGGTGGGGTACTAAAAATTCGCATGGAACTCAAGGGGGGGGTATCAATTTTTGTCGGGAAGTTCCAGCAAAACTCCCACAACCCCCACCCAAGACCTAAATTCTGAATGGTCCCCTGGGTGTTCTGCTATTTCTGGATATCGTGTGATGTTACCTGTTGCACGGCATCCATACTTCATCTTTGCGTGATACCTCTGGATCATTATCTTAATAACTGGACCATTATCTTACCATCGCCGAATGTCAAAACTGCGAGCAGTGACTATGATAGTTGGTGTTTGAATCTGTAGCATCGCTATTTCCTTCCTGTCAATATTTCTAGGTTGGTTTGCTGACCACTCTCAAATGGATTTATACACTGACAGTGCAAATTGTGGGTTATATGTCAACAAGATTTATGCCGTTATATCTTCTGGGATGTCGTTTTACATTCCTTTGGTTGTGATGTTATGTGTCTATTTTAAAATATTCCGCATTGCCCAAAGCCAAGCTCGTGAGAATCACCGTTTGGAAAAATCTGTGGATTTTTCTTGTGGACCTAACGACTTGCGTTTTAGGAGAAAATCAAGGAAATTTAAAAAAGACATCAAAGCCTTTAGAACAATGGGAACTTTGATGAGTCTCTTCTGTTTGTCATGGCTGCCATTCTTTCTTATGTACCTCATTATGCCATTCTGAATTTCCCTGCGACTCTTGTTTCTGCAATTACTTGGCTTGGCTATATAAATAGCTCAATCAATCCTTGCATATATACATTACTCAACAGAGATTTCCGAATTGCTTTCCGAAAACCCGTCACATGTAATGCCCTTGTCAATGATCTACAAAGCGACCACTCTTCTAATAAAGTGGCTCTTGGAAAGTCAGCAGACAGACAAAATTTGAGAGACACGAGTCCTCGTCTGGTCATAAGAGCAAGATCTAATATAAACGGTCATTCTTCTCGCATTAGAAAAATTGTTGCTTTCGAGCACGCTGACACGGATATATGACATATTATTTTTGTGCCAAATGTGTTATCTAAATGCATGAATGTTCTCTTCACTTTGATATTAAAACTCAATTGTTTTGTGAACCATTACAAGTAACTTTATTAAAATAAAAAATCACACACATATCTGTCTTCATGTCATTTTATTGGAGCAATAGTAATCTAAGTGGATTTGGAACACAATAAAATGTTCTCAGGCCTGTGACAAAGGTAGTAATCTAAAGAGTCTTTGGGCAACTTCTAAGAGGCATTTGTTGTGACTGTTAATCTTTCATAATTCATTTGTCAGTACACCACATATCTAAATGTAGCTTTCTGTTGTCAATTTGTCATGTACTAAACCAACCAAGCCTTCATAATGAGATTTCAAGTAGTAGACATTTATTGTTTTGTCAGAGATTGGCTTTGCTGGGATGTAAATTGGACAGGAGAAATGTAGAACTACGTAACAACAACTACAGTTTCTTGCCAGTTGCAATTACTTAACCAGCTCTCTTAATTTTAATGCGCGATAAAGTTGTGGTGAGGGGACAAAGGTAGCTGTATGGAGATTTGGGTTGGAGAGGAGAATGGAGGGCAAAATAGGTAAACAGAGGACTTCTGACAGAATTCTTTTAAACTTTATTTTGGATTGTACTGTAATTAGCACATATAGCTTCATTGATATTTTTGGGGTACAACTGGCCTGCACAAATCATCAACACATGCAGAGCACTCATGATCAGCCTGATATCCTATCATCATGTTGGCAATCAAACTCAGTTAAGTCACGAAATCATCACAGCTGGAAGACACTTTAGGTGGTATAGTGACAAATTGGTGTCCACAACATGTTGAACATTTACCCCCATTGACAAGGGTGCTGTCATTTGCAGATAAAAGCTATTCCAATAAGAGAAAATTTTCACTAACTAATGCAAGCAGACAAAACAGGATGGCGCTGAGGGCTCCTTCTATCAAGTCAATGAGACAATCAAAGATAATGCAATTGGTGAAATTGCTGGGATATGGATAGGAGCCTGAGTTATTCCCTGAAAGGAAACCAAGAGAATTTGGAAATCAGATTTGCCTCGATGAGCATCTCTCCATTGGCATTCAACACCAAGCAACCTGAATTGCAAATGTCTCTACACTAAACTGCTAAGGGTTGTCGGTAGACTAGTGGTCTGGGTGACATGGCTGGGGAAATGTGAGCTTTCTCGCATTTTTCTTTTGATTATCTACTCAACAACACAATAATATTCTGCTCAGGATTAGCAAAATTAAGTTAAAAATAATATTTGCTTTCACAGCAGATGGATTGAAAAAGAAATAAAAGAAAATCACTTATTAAAACAAATTGATGTTTTGGGTTATATCCCAGGCTTGTTTCATGAAGGGCTTTGCCTGAATGGATTTAGAGATTTAACACTGGTGGTGAGCAAAAAAAATGCTTTAAGGTAAAATTTGAATGAGCCAGAAAGTCTTGGCTTTTGTATAATGTCTGTGTTGAACATGTACTTCATCTCTTGTACGGATCAGATATATAACAATCATCTTGAGCTCTCCGATGCCATCAATCAATTCTAGTGAGTAGCCAGAACTTAGCGCCTTACTGACTCTGCAGTGGTGGATTCAGTGGGGGCTAGGGGACTTAAACCCCCCCCCCACCATTGAGATTAATAGTAGCATTTTGCTGAAAACATTTGATGACATTGTCTCGCAACTCCTATAATTTGTCTCAAAGCCTGTGTTAAGCGTTGACAGCAGCAGTTCATAATCTGACTGCCATTTTTGCTGTCCAGTCAACTGATTATTGTGCAACTGATCCGAACTAATCAGCGAAGGGAAATACTCCTAGATAGAAATCAAGGAGAAGAAAGGCTGGAAGAAAGTAATTTCACATGGATTAGACGCTAGAATACATTGGCTCTACACTCATAATTCTTTGTCTGGGATGATGGTGATAGATAATATTATATATCATCTAAAGAAAAAGCTAAAAATTATAATGAAAATCGGTGAAACAGTAATGGTTTATTATCCCTTAGCAAATTGTGGCATTTCTTCCAATTTGCATCAATGTTATACCATACTATATTTACTGTTCAAGAGGCAGCCCTGCGTCTCATCGCTTCTGGTATTTCAGCCCTCCTTGAGGTGTAGTAACTACTTCCAGACACAGAATCTTCCTGATTTGCTCAGCACGAGTTTGTAATAAGGCGTAGTTCAGTCTATTACACTCCACATGACCTGAGTGTAATGCCTAGCTCACAATTCACTATTAAAAACAAAATGCCTACTGTGAACTACAGTTTTAGTGCGTCATATCCGTAGGGAAGCATCAGAGAAGAATTTTGATTAGTGTGTAACAGGTGGGGCAGATTAAATAAGTCGTGCATGTGTCCTTTGCGGTTAAGTTTCAAAACATGCTAAAAAAAAGGGCCTAAAAGATCACCTTACCAGCTGCTGTTATTAGAGTGCAGTAGAATGTTTATCAACAATTGATAGAACAATTTCGCAGGATCTGCGTTTATTGCAGCAGATGCCCTGTCTCACTTTGCCCCACGGGGCACAGTGAGACACTTAACGAGCATGGACATAACTCAAAATTTATCCAAAACTGTAAGAGGTAGGAACCTGAAACTACATGACAGTATACCCAAAGTCATTATCTATAATGTGGATCTGATCATATTTGACTCGTTACTGTCAACATTTTGGAATGCTTGAAAATAAAAAAAGTGTCTCTCCGTGCCTCTCCTCTACAAGGGTATTGTGAATGTAGACATTTTTTAATGAATTTTTGCTCAAAGTCTACAGACCTATTCCCCAATGAAGTTTTTAATTATTCTGTAGCCTTCTAGCAAGCAAATCTGTTCCAAATTTTCAATCTATTTTGACATTTAGCATTACTTTTTTTACTACAACAAAAATCCCAAATAAGTCCTGGTGCAGCCTTGACAGTTACATTCTCTCCAATATACACAACATAACACCCTTATTCTGTCTTCGAACCTCTTCCTATCTACTTTTAAATTTGTTTCCAACATACAACCACCAACCTTGCTAGGCAATATCCGGGCATTGTCTTTACTTTCACTGGAATATTGAGCCTTGGATACCAGGTTAATTGCATGGGTAGGATCTCTACAAGTCACTCACTGCCTCATTCACCACACCAGTCAATGTCAAGTGTCTGTTAACTCTCGGTGAGGTAGAAAATATATTATATAGATAGTGGATGGTGAGGAGACCAATATTGAGTTTTATGGGCCGAAGCAGTAATATTGGTCGAGGCCGTAGGCCGAGACCAATATTACCTGCTAAGGCCAATAAAACTCAATATTGGTAGACTCAACATCCACTATTTGTTATATTCTGCACCTCAATTTTCAGACTTATACATATTTGTAAAACACTGGTTTTTCTAAAGATACTTAATTTTTTTATATGAAATATACATAATTTTTCCCATTATTTACAATGAGCATATTTATAAAATGATAGATTGACATTTCTAGAAGTTAGATGTCCTCCTACCCAGGCCTTCCCTTAAGTAATTGGCAATTAAGTGCATTGTTGCTGCTAAGAGCATAGGGGCACACCAATATCACTCTCCACACACCAATAACACTTTTAAGACACCAATATCATTATTTATTGGCTTGTCATGTGACTGATCTCCTGGAACATGATTGGCCTTACATTTTTGATGCAGAATATTATACAATTATGGACTTCGGTTGAGGTCAATATCAGGTTTTACGGACCTGACCGGTGATATTCACCGAGGCCGAAAAATCTTTTTTTGTGGAAATTTTCTTTTTTTTTGGAAATTTTTTTTTTTTTTTTGAAACAATTTTTTTTCGGAAATTTTTTTTTTGGGAATTTTTTTTTTTTTTTCGGAAAATTTTTTTTTCCGGAATTTTTTTTTGGAATTTTTTTTTTTTGGGAAAAATTTTTTTTTTGGAACTTTTTTTCCAGGGAGGTCAATAACAAATGTTATATTCACTGATCAGTGAATAACACTTTTGTTATTGACCTGCCTGTCACACACCACTGCACACAGGTGAACATCACATTATGCAGGTGGGTTGTTAGCCAATCAGGGGGCTTGTTACATAGGGGTCATGGAACAATAAGGTTTAAATGACAATATCCCAACTGCACAATGCTGTAAATCATATCACACTGTTTCTTGTATAACAAAATGTAAGCAAATGCTAAAATAAATTTATCTAAATAGGCATTTTACTTGTTAAAGCATTTCAAGTTGAATTTGAATATGCCTATCATCATTGTGTACAGCCTTTTTTTATTCACTCAAACTATGCCTCGTTAAAAGTCTGATGGTCGTCTTAAAATTTGCTCCTATACTTTTCAAAATTCTATGAAGATGTCGGGTACTAGACTGGTTTAATTATCTTATCTTTTGATCTCCCAATCAGAATTGTTATCATACGATACAGCCTCAAATCTATGAAATTATGATATGCGTAGATTTTGTTTTGTATGTTATATAGATCTTATTACAAACACTTCTATAGTAACTTTGACATTGATTTTAAATCAATTTTCAAACATATCTTACATCATTGAAGCCATTGAGGGAAGTACAGCCAAAACCTCCTGAAAATAAATTGCTACAACAATAAATTATTTAAAATATGACCATGAACTTCAAGTTAGGTATAAGCCAACTTGCTTCATGTTAAGCTGACTTTGAGACTGTTTCCTGTCTCTTACTCGAACTGAACAATTAAATAAGACCTTGAGCAGCCTTGACACTAACATCCTGCCCACTTTATACTTTGCTGTCATATTTTGCGGCTGTTTCAAAGTGCTCTATTTTTTTAACCCTACACATAACCTTCATCACTGGATGGCAATATCCTGACATTGTCTCAACTCTCACTGGAGCCTTCGACACAAGGTTAATTGCATGGGTAGGTCCTCTATAAGCGCAATTACTGTCTCGTTACTTAAGTTAGTCAATGCCAAGTAGCTATTATCCCTCAGGGCGAAGTAAAGTCTAAAGGGAATTTTTCGCAACTCCTTCATGCTTAAGTAAAAATGGAACGAGCCGGTCATAAAAACAATCATATTGAGAAAGAGAAGAAGAAAATTATTAAATATGTTTTAAAATATGCTTCAAATATGTGCTATCCATGCACTGCTTCAGTAATTCTAGTATTTCATAGCGTATCTTTTGGCATAACTCACCTCATGTGTAAGCAAAGCTATTTCTCTCGGCCTTTGCCATTGTGAAAGTGTCTTTACTTGCAAAGCCTTGAAGAGAAAAGTATATTTCATTAATGCATTCGAAATCAGTAAATTTTCATATACAATATTTTAACCAGGAGGGTCCCTGGTAATTTAAGTTCAAAGACTAGCTAGTCTTTCTTGAAATTAAAAGATTCAAAGTGTTGCATCTGTAATATCCTCTGACTACTGTCACCCTTCACCTTGGCATTTTTATTCTGCCTGCATGGACAAATAAGAGGTATAATTTTATCCAAATATGACATATCCACGCATGCTCTAGAGTGCACATACACGCTTTTGGGACTCGTGGATGTGCAAGATTTGACACATACACGCGCGTGGATGTGCCACAACGCGCACGCGCGAAGGTTTTGGATTCGTGTACGTGCTTTCCAGTGCATGATTGGACATGCTATCCAGCACATGAGTGGAAGTTTACAGGGGCCGATCCAGGATTTTTTGAAAGGGGGCTCGGCAATACTTATAACATGGGAGTCTCTAAAAAACTTTTTTTTACATAGCTTTGAATTCTGAGAAACCTGCAAGGACCTCCCCCGCTCCCCCTCCCTGCAATAGAATAGATACGCCACTGCCCTGAGAATTCCCTACAATGCATTTTTGCATACATGCAATACTGTGCTGGATTGCATGTCCAATGCTGGATGGCATGTCCAAGCTTGCGCTGGATGGCATGTCCAAGCTTGCGCTGGATGGCACATCCACGATGGCATATACGCGTGTGTTCGTGAATGCAGGTCCACACATGCGCTGGATGGCATGTCCACAGGTGATCGTGAACACATATACACCCTGAGTATGCGTGCAATTACATTTACACGCGTGTATGTGCGCTCACTACCATGCGTGAATTTCAAATCTTTGACAAGATAAATACCCATGATTAATGGTAAGATGAGCAGACAGCAACACTGTAACATAAGGCCTATGAGAACATATGTGAGATATTCATTAAGACGTCATCTTACATTTTAATCTTTTAAATTTGTATGCATCATGACATCCAAATAACAAATATCTTTATAAATCTTTATCTATTGAGTTGTTATTTATCATGAAACAGCTATTAAGCCATACGGTTACTCAGATTATGTCTGTTGTCGTGAGGAGAACAGAACTGTATTTTATTGGCAGTTACATACTGTAGCATTGCATGAGTGGATGTCATCAGTCATGCTCTTGTCAGGCTGTCACAGCAATGATGAGTGTCACATCGCTATGATCTGGTCTCACAGGGTAATTGATTGCCAATTCAATAATGTAGGGGAGGTTGCAGCATAGTGAGACATTAGAATTGTGAATAGCATGCCAACGGTGTGGCTGGCAAGTCTAATTTAAATTTTAAAAAAGCCTTAGAGTCTGTTATGATACAGGCTACAAAATCTGAACATGGAATTAGATGAAATGGCCACATATTCTCGTGGACCAGGCATTACAATTTCACTGATTTTCAGGTAAGTGAGAGCTAATTTTCTCAAGACCGTCTACAGCAATTTCAGTCAGCATATATGTGTGGATACCCAGAATGCCATTTTCACCATTGATCTATCTGTATTTTTATATTGATCTATTAATCTTAATATCTATTTATTAATCGACAAAATATCTGCATAGAATACCTGTCCTTCTTCTTGTATGTTGTCCATTTATTTGCCATCTGTAGATCTTGTGTTCATAATGAATAAATTACAAACCAAATTTGAGTCCTTTCCCCTTTTGATGGCGCCAAACACCTTAGCATTGCATTGACCAAACATTTACTACGAGAAAGAAGAATGATATAGTAAGTCAGGAAGAGTGTTCATCAATTTTGCTTGGATGCAATTTCCTGAGTATAGCGAAGATATAACTGCGTCTTAGCAGGTAATTTCCCAATTATCCCTTAAGGCACTTCATCTGAAATGATTAATGGCGGTTTATTGTTTGACTAACACCATTTATCCGCATGAAGGAAGAAGCAGATGTTTCTTTGTGCAAAGTTAGGAAACGTTAAGAATGACATCAATTTTGAAAAAGAAAACCAACCTTGACATGATGAATAACCCTTGTTGAATGATGACAAAGTACAAAGTAGTTGATGTACAAGTTCCGCATTGTAGTCTGGTGGGAATCGCCAGTTTGCTGTCAATGTTGCCAAAAGAGAAATTGGGATCTGAACCGTAAACTAAAGTAATGGCATACATTGCCTCAATTTTCAGAAAGATATTCTGCTGATGGTAACCATCACATTTGTAATTGACATCACAAGGAAATATTACCTGTAGCTTGCTTGGTAATTGCTGTTAAAACATCATTATGCAGACAATTTACATGATCAATGTACCGATTGCACCAAAAGTCTCTGACTACATTTAAGAAACACTGCAGATATATGGATATTCTTTTATTTAGATTTTTACCTTATTTACTGAATATCAATACTATATATAATTATTCTTTTATTGACATCTATAAATATCACAATTGATAATGAAACCAGTCTCAAGAAGTATCATTTTTATAAAAAACAGGATAACAGGTGAAACATTTTTTCATTGATCAGGGCCATTCGCTTTTAATAATGGCAGCCAATCTTTTTGCATTAAAGTGAACCTTAATAAGAGCCTGACATCAGAAATATATGTTCACAATGTTGAAAAATTTCTTGTCAGAGACAAACACAAAATTATGTGTTAATTTGATGAAAGAAACTTTATATAAAGCGAAGAGGGGGATGAGGCTCTGGAACCCATGTTTCACTGCTGAATATGAGCTCAAAACGAGGGAAATATGAGATTAAATAAGATTTGTGAAAGCTCATTTTCCAAGAGAACTTTATTGGCTTTTTCTTTGCTGTAGCACACCCTATTTATTCATGTTTCATGTTTCAGAATTCTTAAGCATTATATCTGTCTTTGCAAAAATTCTAAATATTCCAATTGGGCCTGAAATAAATTCTTAAATTGCAGTTTCTATGCACATGACTGGACCTACACCTAGTTAAATGATCTTTCTTAATGCATTTCATGGACATAATGTGAGTTGTACATTCAGTGCCCAATATAATACAAACATTCACTGCAGTGACCCTTTTTGGTTACATATTGACATCATCTGTGCCAGACCAATACCAGTACATACCATTATACCAGACCTTGTCCCACCAGGAACTAGAATGGTACCACCTTTTAAGGGGCACTTCTGGATTGGAGTGGGCCTATCCAGTCCAGAAAACCAAGAGTGTCAATGGCCACTGAGTGCGCCACTGACACAATACCAAACAAAAACGGCACAGAATGTTTTTGAATCAAGTATAAGGTGAGAAATTCTTGCTAATTGCCATATAGTCCTTGATTTCCATGTATACAGATGAAATGAGATACTTTCTTGATAAGCTCCAGCTGGGCAAAGCAAGTAATCAAAAGCTAATTTGTCACACTACCATCCGAAGTTGCTTCCAGCTGTGATGTTTTGGTGACTGAACTGCACACTGATTGCCAACATGGGGTGAAGAAATCAGGCAGAATCTTGTGTGATTCCAGATGATGACTTTTGCCTTAAAGTATTTACAGCAGTTCAAAGCATGCTCATTTCTCGAAATTGGCTTGAATTGTCAGATTTTCATGATGGAAATCATGGCTTTCACAAATATTGGAAAGCTAGGAGTTTTTTTTTCACATTTAATTGAACACATAACTTGACCTTTTTTCAAATACATGAAAGCTATGGCTATCAATTTCTTTTTACAAAGAATGAGTTACAATCCTGAACCATAAGCCCTGAATTTTTGTTTTGATTACTGACTATCCACATCGTTGATTTTTAAAATTATAATTCAAAGTCACAGCACATAACAGATTTTAAAGTATTAAATGTTATTGGAATTCTACAATGAAAAATACACAGACCATTTGTCTGAATTTACACAAAACGTTCATTATGTCTATTTCACGCAAACGTTTTTTTCAGTGTAGTCAGACAAAATGACACAGATTACCTACCATCCCTCAGACAAGTTACGTAATGTACAATGCACATTTTAGAGAGTTGCAGCAAGCTTTAAAAGAACCCTCGGCACCAGTACCAAAATAGTTTCCAGCAAGCTCGAACAGAAAGCAGTGTTTGCCTTTGTGTCCTATAAATGATTGATTTTCTAAGGAGTTGTGTAGGATCAAGTATCAGGCCCTTACAACAGGTTAAGAACAGGGCATCTTGTTACCAATTACTCACAGTCGAAGTCTAGTGGTGGTCCCTCCATTCAGATTCAATATAACCATGGGCAAATCAGAGACTGCTCTATAAGAATGGGGAACCATATTTGATAAATAATTTTTGCCCAAAATAAAGCCAATAGATAAACTAATTTACAAACAAAAATAATTTTTCCTTGCAACAAGTTGGTTGTCTATAGTAAAGTATTGATTTTCAAGAAGTTGTACTTGAAACTGTCAATCGTTGCATGCATATGGATTTTTCAAGGCATGAGTTGCTTAAGACTAAGTGCAGAATTTGTCAATTTCTGTTCACGAAGAGTGAATTTGTGTTCTGTTTGTGTGTTAGGTGAACCAACAATTTTCCCATGACCTTTCAATACTTTTACATGTGGGGCATGCACCTTTTCTAAATGTTCATTCCAAGAAATCTGATGAACTGTATTTTGTGTTACTTTGTGATTTGTGAACTTAATTCACTTCTGCCTCTTACCTAATGTAATATATATAGTACAGAACAAAATAAAGTATACCCAGCAGGAAGGAAGAATCAGCCACTACTTTACCCTTTCACACCATTTGGCTTCCCCCAAATCACTTCCTTCTTTTTTCTACTTTAATTTACCTTCAAAAATTACATTAAAAATATATCAAACAACCACCAATTCAAACTCTATCACCCCTATTGTGTTTGATTCCTTTGATATTGTGACCAGTAAGGGGCCGACCAGACGATAGTTGGGGGGGGGGCTATGGACTTTACCCCCGGGACGAACTTTTTTTTTCGTTCGCGACGCGTTGACGAACAATTTTTTTCGCATGCGCACTCGCGACAAACTTTTTTATCGGAATTTTAACATCACGGCAACCTAGCTACAGGTAGAAACAAACTTTTTTTTTTTATTTCCATGTGCTGAACAATCTTTTTTTTTCAGTGTCAAGTGGGAAACAATCTTTTTTTTTCACCAAATATCCATAGCCCCCCCCCCCCAAAGATCATCTGGTCGGCCCCATACTATTTGCAATTACATTGCTAACTGTCTTAATAGAGTTCTTAATATGGGATAATGTTGTTTAGAGGAGTCAAAGGCAGTTGCAAGGAGATTTGTAGTTGAGAGGAGAAAGGAGGGCAGAATAGGGGAAGATGGGGAAGATGGGGACCGATGGGCCATGGGGACCGAAGGGCCGCCCTCTTAACTCTACATCAAAAACGTTTGGTACAATCTAATTTGCATTTTTAGTATTGCTTATCATATCTATAAATCCCATATTGATGACTGATCGATAAGTTATAGCACAAGCATGTAGTGGGCAAAATGAAATTTTCAACATCTAAAATTATTTTTTCTGATTCAGAAAAAGTTTAATATCTCAAATGTGTGCAGACTTGAGGCAATATATTTCCTGTGACGATTTCCCTATATATTGGTGGCAATTTACACATTGAATTTCAGGAACAAGAACCATTTTTCTCCAAAATAGAGGGGTTTAACCATTCAGAAAGCTTTTGGGGACCGATGGGCCACCCAACATGGGGACCAATGGGCCACTATTTCTTTAGTTTATCAATAGGTGGCATGTCAGCATGGGCCTGGATATTAAAGTCTATTGAGGGAAACAGCACAATTCAACTTCATGTTAGTATCCTTAAAGTTGAATCCCACAGAATACAGCTGCTCCACCTATTGTACTCCACAATTCAACAAAAATATTCCAGCTGGTGGCTCCCCCGCTTGGTCAAATTTTTCATATGCATTGGAAAAGCCACAGATCTTTGAAGACAGAGGTAGGCTCACTTGAAGGCTGCTGGCTCAGCCAGGAATAATGGCACTAAACTATAAATGCACACATTTTGGGTCGATATATAGGCCTATAATCCAATCCAACTTTCATAAAAATCGGAGAAGGAATCCTTGAGATATTCAAGTTTATTTTAAGGAGGACTTATTTTTGTTGAACTGTTTTCATAATTTTCTCATATTGGTCACCACGTAGCTCTCAAAAAACATTGGTAACCCCCCTTCAAAGACTGGTTTTTAAATAAAGTGTATGTTAAGCTATATTCATTAAATTTTTCATAAATATCTCATGGATATTGTTCGAGTGATGCTGCTCTTTGTTATAAGTCCCACATTTTTTTAGTATTTTGCTGCATGTTTCAATGTAATGACTTAAGATTTTGAAAAGATCATAGTTCGAAAATTATGTTGGATAGCCCATCTTTTTTTTTTAACGTTGGAAAGCTTTCTTTTTGAAGAACTTTTTGGCAAAGTTTCATGAATATCTCATGGATTTTAGATTTCTTGCCAAGTGTGGGATTCAACTTTAAATGTTAAGTTTCGACTTGAAGGAATGCCCTCAAATTCACAGTGCTGGGTTTGCCTCGGTAATGGCTTGAAACACAAAAAGATGGAACTTAAAAAAATTAATATCCCTGGAAATCACAAATTTTCAATCTAGTTAGTATTTGGGAAATAACAGACATCATGAACCTGCTAGACATTGATGCTATCTTGAATGCAAAGTAAATTTTTACCAAAATATAACCTAATGAAGGGTTATTGATGAATTGTATTGCTTTGATTACAGATTTCTCCTGCAGGTGGCATACTAGTACAGTGACCAATCAAAAATTTAAATTTTTCCCTAAAAATCTAAATGATCAACAGAAGTGATTAATTGATGGATAAAAAATTAAATGTTACTCATTTTCGAAGTTCATCAACAAATTTGAGGTTTTAGGCAAGATTCTGATAGTCACAATAATAGCTAACTTCTGTATAGATCAAATATCAATTAATTGTTTTCTTCTTAGTGATAAATGAACCAATCATTTTGGAATTCTCCGATACAGTTTCTAATGCATCTGTTCATGTACTGCTAAAATATCATTGCAATAGCTTTACTATAACTACAAAAACGTAACTGATGACATCGGTGAAAATTTAACTTTTTTTGAAAGTGTAAAATCTGGGCATATCTATATTTTTTCAGTCTCTTATTATCGTATACACTCAATATGATCAACAAAAACATCTTGGAACAAAATTTTAAATTTCTTCCTCCATCCTTTGGCAAGTTATTGACATGGTCCATCGGACCCCATGGGATGGCCCATCGGTCCCCATGGTTGGGGACCCATGGGCCACCATCATTCTTGACAGAAAATGTGTTTTCTCATCTTTCTCCCTAGGTTGATCTATGTGAATCTTTAATCATTTTGTAGAGAATTACACTGGCTAAAAGCGTGCACAGTATTAATCCTGTACCTGAAGCAGATTTTCCTCCATGGTCAATAATTCGTCAAGCGGCCCATCGGTCCCCACTCTCCCCTAGGTAAACAGAGGACTTCTGACAGAAAATTATCTTATTTTATTTTGAGTTGTACTTTATGTAAAGTTTCACTGACAACAAGCTGACTTTTCCTTAGCAAGTTTCTGCAACCACTATAGCTCCTTCTACTCTGGTGTTTATACTTTTAGAGGTCTACTAGTAATGCCCCAGTCTCACGGCGGCTCCCGGAGAACTATTTAGATCGGCGTCGAAGTATTTCCTGGTAATTTGGATGAATTTGGGTGATCCGCCGTCGACTTTTAACATCCCCCCAGGGGAAGTTTTTGTTCCCCTCAGTGGTTCCTAGAAATGGGAAAACTGCGCCGTGGATGTCAAAAAAGATTCAACAGGTACAAACTTTTTTTACATGACGGCGGAGCAGAGCCCAAAATTTTCTTAATTTTTGGATGTCCGGCGTGGATTTTTTCAGTGAGAACGCCTCAAAAACATCTCCGCCGGGATATTAGGACATCCCCTGCCGCTGAGGGGACCTCTCCTGCCCCCGCGGGGACCTTTCCTGCCCCCGCGGGGACCTTTCCTGCCCCTGGGAGGACATTTGAAGCCTCGCCGGCAGTTTTTGACATCCCGCCGCGGTGAAATAGGTTCACTGAGGGGCAGTTATAGGTTCCCTGAGGGGTACTTTTTATATCTCGGGGCGATATAAAAGTATCCCTCAGGAGGAGGAAATTCCTTTCCCCCGGCGAACTTTTGGGGACGGCGTACAACTTTTCTTCTCCGCAGTGAACAAAAAGAACCCCGCCGTGATATGCCTTTAATTAATTATGTAATGGTTTTATAAACATTGTATGTCGCCGTGATGGTCATTTTTTTCCTAGAATTCAACTCAAGCTGCCCCTCAGTGGTAAAAAGTTCTCCGGGAGCCGCCGTGAGACTGGGGCATAACATCTCATTCAGAATATCCTTGAGGCCATATTCTTTGTTATCTATTTTGGTCATCTAATTATTGGTACTGCAAAACAAATTCACACAGAATGATTAATAATGGTTTTCTCTAGCCCAAAATATATTTGTCACTTATTCGCATCAACGCAGAACTATTTTATTGATTAATACGCATGTGTATTTGTGGATGTTTTTCTTGGTTCACATGTTTGAAGGAGAGAAATATAAAAAATAGATCATATGAGATACAATTATGTTTTTTTAAATTGATCAGTGACAATATTGATTCAAGTAAACTAGTCAATGTAATAAGTCAAAAGTAAATTTGAGTCGAACCGCCTTGTAAGTCAATAACATCTGATATACAGGAGAAATTTTAACACACCAAAATGGAGCATGACATAATTATCTTTACATATCAATTAGTATTTACGTTTCAAAAAAATATTTGGAAAATCCGATGATTAATTGAACCAGATTTTTACCGGTTGACTCAAAAGAATTCAGTTCGCTTTCTTATAATTAGCCACATAAGCTCTCCGAAGTCTGGTCTGGATTTTTCTGTCATAATAATAATTCCTGTCATTTTTCACACTACTGTAATCTTTAAATGGTTTTATTTTAATGAATGGTTCATCTTAATGAACCAAAATTTGCAGCCTTGAAATGCCTCAAATCCTAATAGACTGTTAAATTGCCAAATGTGCTTTAACTTACAACCCATTACCTTCACTGAAAAAGAGTTCCTCTTTCCCTTTTGTTGAGGCTTCACTCATTCAATAATGACGTTAAGGTTTTAGAAAGGTGTTGCAAACTCAATTACTTTTCAATTTTGTTCCAAGCATTGGTGGCTGCAGAATGATGGGAAACTGGTGCAGGATGAAACTTTTACTGGTCATATCAAATAATGAGATGTCAGTTTGTTGATACACTTCAAAACTTAATTAGAATACCTTCTGAAAAGCATAAAGAACAAATGACATGCATTTCAAGGACATATTTTGGCACATTACTTGTTTTTGCGATTGAGTAGACACGAGGAATTGAAATTGATCATAAATTCCAGGAAAAATCCTAAAGGGCAGGACACATTGTGGCCTCTCGAGTGCTTTTCAACCAACTCACAATTTCTACACAAGCTCACAGCTTTTCCTTACTGCTTCTGTTGACCGGAAGGAATTCAATCTTTATTGTCAAGGAGCTGCTCTTGAGGCTTTGGAGAAAAAGATTGCCATTTTGCCGTTGTTAGCTTGATAAAAAGATCTGGAGCACAAAAAGAAACTGTAACTATTTATGTTGTCTTGAGACAAATACAATTTCCTCAGTCAATTGACACTGTCTTAGATCCAAAATTATCCTTCAATTTACACAAATGAATTTGAAAAAAACCCTTGTTGCATTTAGAGACAAATCCGATAATTCCAAGACAAGGACGCATGAGATTCATCACGCACCAGCAGAAGCTAATGGCCTGGATTGGTCTATTGTTATTTCATCCGACTCCAAAGCAGTCTGTGTAACTCACCATTCAAAGGGAACAAAGGATTATCAAAATTTGTGTTTTTATTTATTTTTCAAGTAACAAAATTCAGGATTGTGAATTGCATGCCAAGTCTGATTAAATTTTAAAAAATAACCATATAGTCTGTTATGATACAGGCCATAGAATATGGACATGGAATTAAATGAAATGGCCACAAAATCTCATTTGCAAAAACCTTTCGAATTTCACTGATTTCCAGATAAGTCCCAGCTCATTTGCTCATGACCGTCTACAGCAAATTAAATAAGCATACGTGCGGATAATCAGATTGCCATTTCCACTATTAATCTATCTATATTTTCAATTTGATCTCTTAATCTTACAATATGTTTATTAGCCGATAAATATCTGTACAGAATTTCTCTGTTCTTCTTGATGTATGTTGTCCATTTATTTGCCATCTGCAGAGCTAGTGTTCGTAATGAATAAATTACAAACCAAGTTCAAGTCTTTTCCCCCTTTGATGACAAAATACTTTATATATGTGTTAACCAAACATTTGCTCATTGAAGAAGAATGATATAGTAAAAGTCAGGAAGAGTGTTCATCAATTTTGCTTGGATGCAATTTCCTGAGTATGCCAAGGAGATAACCGCGTCTTAGTGGGTAATTTCCCAATTATCTCTTAAGGCACTTCACCTGATATGATTAATGGCGGTTTATTGTTTGACTAACACCTTTTATCCGCATGAAGGCAGAAGCAGATGTTTCTTTGTGCAAAGTTAGGAAGCGTTAAGAAAGACATAAATTTGTTAAAAAAGAAAAACCTGATATGATGAAACCTAACAAAGTACAAAGTTCTGCATTGTCGTCTGGCTGGAATCACCAGTGAAGTTTGCGGTCAATGTTGCCACAAGGAAGTTAGGATCTGAACCATAAACTAAAGTAAAGGTATAGCCTGTATCAATTTTCAGATAGATATTCTGCTAATGGTAACCATCACATTTGTAATTGACATCACAAGGAAATATTACCTGTAGCTTGCTTGGTAATTGCTGCAAAAACATCATGCAGAAAATTTACATGATTAATTTACCTCTTGTAATAGAGTCTCTGAATATATTTAAGAGCCACTGCAGATATATTATGGAGATTATTTCATTTAGATTTTTACTTTATTTACTGAATATCGATGCTGTAATGATACCAGGCTCACAAAGCATTATTTTGATATGTTAGGAAAAACGGGATAACAGGTGAAACTTTTTTCATCCGGGTCAATGGCGTTTTAATTATGGCAGCAAATCTTTTTGCAATAACGTGAACCTTAATAAGAGCCTTGTCTCAGAAATACGTATTCGCTATGTTAAAAAAAATTCTGACAGAGAGACACATAAAAATTATGTGTAACTTTGATGAGACAAAGTTTACATAAAGCGCATTGGGGGAATGAGTGTTCTGGAGCCCATGTTTCACTGCTGAATATGAACTCAAAAAGAGGGAAATATGAGACTAAATGAGATGAGAGAAAGCTCATTTTCCAAGAGATCTTTATTGGCTTTTTCATCATGTTTCATGTTTCAGAATTCTTAAGCATTATATATGTCTTTCGAAAAATTCTAAATACTCCAAGGGGGCCTAAAATTAATTCTTACATTGCAGTTTTTATGCACATGACTGGGCCTACACCTAGTTAAATGATCTTAAAATACATTTTATGGACATACTGTGAGTAGTATATTCAGTGCAAAATATAATACAAAGCATTCACTGCAGTGACCCTTTTTGGTTGGTTACATTTAGACGTCTTCTGTGCCGGACCACTACCAGTACAAACCAATACACCAGACCGCCTCCCACCTGAATCAGAATGGTACCAACTATTAAGGGGCAGTGCTGGTTTGGAGAGGGTCGATTCAGTCAACAAAACTAAAAGTGTGAATGTCCACTGAGTGTGCCACTGAATCAATACGAAACAAGATCAGCACAGAGTGTGTTTGATTCAAGCATAGGTTTACACATCCTTGCTGCATAATTGCCAGAGAGTCCTTGATTACCACATACAGTGTAGAATAAATGTCCATTTGAGATACTTGCGTGATATGCCCTGATCAGGTAAAGCAAGTCATTGGAAGCTAATTTGTGGCACTACCATCCAAAGTTGCTACCAGCTGTGCTAATTTATTGACTGAAATGCAGACTGATTGCTCCATGTGGTGAAGAAATCTAGCAGAACCTTGTGTGATTCCAGATGATGACTAGTGCCTTAGAGTAATAAGCTTGTAATAAGTCGGTTGTCTATAGTAAAGCATCGATCATCAAGAAGTAGTACTTAAAATTCACAATGGTTGCATGCATATGGATTTTTCAAGGCATGAGTTCACTCTGAGTTACTTTGTGTTCTTTTGGTGTGTTAGGTCATTTGAACCAACAGTGTTCCCATGACCTTTCAATACTCTTATGTGTCATTGGACATAAATCATTGCGCCTAAAACAAATACAGAAAAACTAAAAATAAAGTACAACTAACCCAGCAGGAAGGAAGAATCAGCCACTACTTTGCCCTTTCACACCTTTTGACTCCCTCCAAATCCCTTCCAACATTTTCCTACTCTAAACTACCTTTTAAGATTAGATTTAATTCACATTTAGCCAACACTAATTCAAACTCCATCATCCCCATTGTGTTTGATTTCTTTGATATTGTGCCCCTTTGCTAACTGCAATTTGATTGACAGCTGTTTTAACAGAGTTCTTAATATGGGATAAGGTTGTGGTGAGGAGTCAAAGGTAGTTGCAAGGAGATTTGGGGTGGAGAGGAGAAAGGAGGGCAAAATAGGTAAACAGAGGACTTCTGACAGGAAATTTTTCTTACTTTATTTTGGGTTGTACTGTAGATTGAGATAAAGGTAAGATTCAAGTCCAGTGCATTTTTTACATAGGCCTTGTAATTGGGAGACCAAGGGTTTTCCCAGTGCAGAAGTTTGGGCTCCCAGTCTTTGCCAAACTGGTATCACTGGGAGCCCAATTTTCCTGGAGGCTCTTCATTATTTTCACATTTAGTTGTCATAAATTGTAGTTTTTGAGCCCATTTTAAAGGTAGCTACCAGGCTTCTTTTTTTCCATATCAAAAATACTCTTCACTGTCTTCACAACTATGCTTCTGTAAAGATACAACCTTTCTGATTCCAATTTTCAAAAATGTATGATTTGTCAAACTTGTTTTGGTGAAAATTATGCGAAGTCCAGAATTAGCAGTCCGCTCACAGTCTCTTTCGCAGGCATATCATTATATTATTATTATATAAACATATCTCATCCATCTGCATTTTTCAGAGCAACAAACATATGTATTTGTATTAAAATAGATCTTACAGATATAATTATGTTTCTTTAAATTGATCAGTGACATCTAAAAAAAATGATGATGGTTCAAGTAATATTGTCGTGGGCTCATAAAATAAAAGTAGATTTGTGTCAAACCTCCTTGTTTGTCAATGATATCTGATATACACGAGAAATGTTGTCACACCAAAATTGAGTATGGCATAATAATCTTTATCTATAATTAAGTATTTACAGTTTATTGAAATATTTAGAAAATCTGATGATTAATTGAACCAGATTTTTACCGGTTGACTCAAAAGAATTCAGTTCGCTTTCTTATCATAAGCGACATAAGCTCTCCACAATCTTGTCTGGAATATTCTGATATTTAACAATTCCTGTCATTTCCACACCAATGTATTCTTTAAATGGGTTTATTTTAATGAATGGTTCATCTTAATGAACCAAAATTTGCAGCCTTGAAATGCCTCAAATCCTAATAGACTGTTAAATTGCCAAATGTGCTTTAACTTACAACCCATTACCTTCATTGAAAAAGAGTCCCTCTTTCCTTTTTTAGGCTTCACTCATTCAATAATGACGTTAAGGTTTTAGAAAGGTGTTGCAAACTCAATTACTTTTCAATTTTGTTCCAAGCATTGGTGGCTGCAGAATGATGGGAAACAGGTGCAGGAAGAAACCTTTGCTCGCCATATCAAATGATGAGATGTCATCTTCTTGACACACTTCAAAACTTAATTAAATAACTTTTAAACAGAATTAAGAAGAGGGATATGAATTTCAAGGAAAAATTATGAATTTCAAGGACACATTTTGACACCATTAATATTGTTTTCGAGATTGAGGTGACATATTAATTGAGGAATTGACATCATAAATTCCGGGAATGATCAGCATGGAAATTTTCTGATTTGACATAAAAAAAAAAGTTAAAGCATCCTTTACCGAACAACTGGAGAAATTCGCATTGAATAAAATGTATAACAAATCAATTTTATCTTATTTTCTTTTTCTCTGTTAATATACAAATCACTATAGTCTAAATAACACCTGTAAAAATTTCATAAAGATATATATCTAGGGAACTGGTTTATACCATCCATAAGACAAACATTCGAACATGCAGACCTGGCAGAAGAAGTCAGCTAAAACAAACATTGGAATTATTGCAATCAAATTATAAATCTTTACAGAATATTTGGATAATGTGACATCTTGAAAAAGATAATTCTACTAGCACAGAATTTATTTTCTTTGTCATGGAACATTACATCTTTTCTGGAGTCTGTATGTAGTTTAAAAAGCAAACTGTGGATTAAATTGATTTCAAGAGACAGGCCATACTGTCTTCTGTGCAAAGTTAATGCTTTGCATGTTAGCTGTAACTTGGTTTGCTCTTGACAGCACCAGACAAAGCTGTAGATCTCACACATGAATAAATGTACCTATTTCATGTTTGGTAACCTCACCACTGTACACTGAGCTTATTCCATGCGCTGTACACTGTATCACTAATTAGCACTCTAAAAATAATGGAATAGAAATGTTAGTTGATCATGACATTTATAAATTCTGACTCAGATTTGTCCAGAAAATTGTCCTTATAACAGAGTTTCAACACGTGATATACACATCTTCTCAAGCCCCACCTTTGCTTGACTGATACTTACCTAGAGTACAACCAAAAATAAAGTACAACTTTCCCAGTAGAAGGAAGAATCAGCCACTACTTTACCTTTTCATGGCTTTTGGCAAATCACTTCCTACCTTTACCTACTTTCAACCACCTTTTAAAATGTACATTAAAGTAACATTAAATTAACATTAAATTAACATTAAACCAACTAAAATTCAAACTTCATCATCCGAATTGTGTTTTATTTCTTTGATATTGTGCCCTTTCCTAATTGCAGTTGCATTGCGGGCTGTCTTAACGGAGTTCTTAACAAGGGGGAAGGTTGTGGTGAGGAGTCAAGGGTAGTTGAAAGGAGATTTTTGGGTGGAGAAGAGAAAGGAGGGCAAAATAGGTAAACAGAGGACTTCTGACAGAAAATGTTCTTACTTTATTTTGGGTTGTACTGTATAGTGATACAGTTTTTTTTGCCCCGGCAAATTGATGCCATTACACAAAGCTGCCTTTTTATTTTGAAACTTAGTATTTCACAGGTGATCTAATCACACATACAACCTACAAATTGCTGAAGAGGAAACTTGTTAGAGGCCATTAGTTCATTGGTCTAGGATTTACAGAAAAAAAGAGAGCTGTGACGACTTCAGGGAACTTGGTAATGTATTAGGACGTGCTGCTAAAAGGTCAGATTCTGGCAACAGTTGGCTGTTATTCTCTATTCTAGCATTTTCTCTGATAGATGGCCACTTGGATTTAGTGCTTTTCTCAGTGATGTGAGTGTCAGCTACATCTCCATCAATAATGCTTTTACTGACACTCACATACATATATCAAGAACTGTGCTTTTGTCAATTTACTTGGATTTCAAATTACCTTCAGTATATTTCTGACACATAAGTAAAGGTTATTCACCACGGGAGAGGGAATATGTGATTTATCACCCTAGGCCTTTAGGCCGAGTTGTGATAAACACATATTCCTAATCCCATGGTGAATAACCGGCTTATACTGTGAGACAAACACACAAACAGTCAAACATGAGAGGATAACTGGACAACAAAGAATATGGGAATTATTCCCCTGAAATACTGTAATGTGATTGGCTGACAGAGGTGTCGAATGGTATAAATAGATTTACTGAGGAAGTCTTATTGGAATATTTGTGTTTTGAAAAATACTTGAAATACAAAATATGACCATCACACCACGTTGCATCCAGGCTGTTTTCAAGAATGATAAAAACAGATGACATTTTACTACCCAACAAACACAATTACGTTTAAATTACGTTTATAAACGGTCGAAAATCCGTTGAAAAACCGTTTTTTCATTACGTTTAAATAATGTTAAATTGGATGGTCCAAAAAACATGATTTTAACGTTTAACAAAAACGGTTAGAATAATGTCATGCCGATGTTTCCAAAAACTGTTTCCAATTGCGTCAAATAATCAGCAAAATTACGTTTGGTTTTAACGGTTTTCCAAAAATGTTTTTTTAACGTTATTTTGATGTTTTGTCCCATGGTTATAATTTATCATTTATTTTCTGTTTATATAACATTTTTAATTCACTCTTTTGGCAAACATTTATTCAACGCATCAGAAAGATGTTTTTAGAATGTCTGCCAATGCATGCTTTTATAACGTTATTTGGAGAATGGTTATTTTACGTTATGAGAAAACCGTTATTTGACGTATTTGGAAAATGTTTTCATTACGTAATGGAGAAAGCGTTATTTTTACGTTTTGAGGAAACATTTTTTCAACATTTTTGGGAAACGTTTTTATTACGTTGTGGGGAAAACCGTTTTTCAACAGTTGTATTTCAACATTGGAGGAGGAATGCCTTTATTATGGTTGGGGTGTCGGGGTGGCGCTGTATGCATTTGATTTGTTGTTTGTATTTTTCTTTTTATTGCATCTAAAGGATCCTGTGTCATTGCTGGTCTCATCATGTTCTTCCACTGCAAAGAAAGTATTTGTGATCAGTAAATTGTTATTCACTAGTTACATGATAAATACAAAAAGTAAATAATACATAGGCCTATATATGTGAATAAGTTATAAATCTCATAGAAATAAGGGTTTTAGCCAAACAATGAAACAAACCAGCAGAGATTTAGAGAAGGCAGGTAAATAAGAAAGGAAGACAACATCATTGAAGGAAAGAGAAACAAAAATACAAATGGGAACTAGAGTATTCAGTATTTTAATGTAAAAAAAACTTTTCGAATACCCATATTTTTAGTATATTTTCATTTGTAAACTCCCCCCCCCCCAAATCTGACATTTTCTGGATCCACCCCTGGGGAAGATAGGAAGGACAGGGTGTGATAGAAAACATAAGACTGGAAGGATAAGGTAGATGAGCCAGATAGGAAAGATAGAATAGATAAGCTGCATTGCAAGGACAAAGTAGATTAGTCAGAAAGGAGAATAAGGTGGAAAGTATAATATATTAAAAAGATATGACAGGAAGGAAAAGATAGATCAGTTACATAAAATTGATGAGATGAATTAGATCAGATAGAAATTATCAATTTGATAGGTTTGATGGACCTATTGATGGATAGACAGATAGAAAGATATATAGAATGATAGAGAAAACGATAGAAAGATAGATAGATAGATAGATAGATAGATAGATAGATAGATAGATGGATAGATAGATGGATAGATAGATAGATAGACAGATAGATAGATAGATAGATAGATAGATAGATAGATAGATAGATAGATAGATAGATAGATAGATAGATCTATATAAAACATGTGCTAGGAGGTTAGGCCTAATTAAGGGAAAACTGTTTTTTAGATAGATAGATAGATAGATAGATAGATAGATAGATAGATAGATAGATAGATAGATAGATAGATAGATAGATAGACTTTGATTTTGTTTAGCATAAGCAAGATTATAATACCAGTAATACCTGGAGGCTGCAGCCAAGAATTCCTCAAGTTATTGTGTATCTGCAGAAAAATCCTGGAAGAAAAAGTGAAGTTATAGAATTGGTGTTCTTTACATAATTCAAAATATTACCACCCAAATAATGTAATGCATGTTTCTTAATTGATAAGAAATATTGAAAAACTCACCTATGATTCTTCAGCATGATGTTGCCTGGACAAAATCTGGACACTTCTAATTCTATCTACTCTATAGCATGTGCATTCAGCCATGGAGGTTGTAAAACTGAGTTTCTAGCATAAATTATAGGGGGTAATTAGGGGGTAATTAGCCACTCTGGAAATGTAATTCGACTATGCTTTACAATGAGCAAATTATATTGCAAAATAAATTCTTGTATATTTATATCTGTGTATTTGAATCTTAAATTAGCATTGCATTTAATTAATAGAGTTTGCAAGAAGAAACTTAAATGTTGGATTATTATTTGGAATATGCCACAATATAGTTATAATTATAGCATGCCTATATTATGATATTGTGTTACATGTAGATCTATACAATTTACAAATTTGACCTGTCTACTTAACTATCTGGTTATCTATTTAGTTATCTATTTATCTATCTTGTTATCTATTTAGTTACCTGTCTTGCTATCTATCTAGTTATCTATTTAGTTGTCTATCTAGTTACATGTAGATAAAAAAAATGCACAAATTGGACCTGTCTACCCATCCATCTAGTTATCTATTTAGTAATCTAGTCATCTAGTTGTTTAGTTATCTATTCTTCTGTCTAGTTATATATTTAGTTGTCTATCTAGCTGTCTATCTAGTTAAATGTAGATCCATAAAATTTAAAAATAGGACCTATCTACTTGACTGCCTATTTATTAAGTTATCTAGTAATCTGTCTTGTTAACTTATCCATTTTAAAGTGATCTATCTAATGATCCATTAAGTTATCTATCTATCTATCTATCTATCTATCTATCTATCTATCTATCTATCTATCTATCTATCTATCTATCTATCTAAATATCTATCTATCTATCTAAGCATCTATCTATCTATCTAAGCATCTATCTATCCATCTACCCATCTATCCATCCATCTATCTATCTATCTATCTATCTATCTATCTATCTATCTATCTATCTATCTATCTATCTATCTATATATTTATCTGTTTATCTATCTATCTATCTATCTATCTATCTATCTATCTATCTATCTGTCTATCTGTCTAGCTGTTTGTCTATCTATCTACCTGTTTATCTGTCTATTGTTAGTTTGTTAAACAGTTAGTTTGATGGTTAAATTATTAGGAAGTTATAAATGGATCAAAACAACAAAATCAAGTTGTACTTCAGCCAATGACAATAGATGCATAGATCTGTTTTCCGTATACAAGATTAGAAACACATTCTGGGGCACCAAATTGTTTTTTATTTTGTAGAATTTAATGCAGTTACTTATATAATTTCTATGTACACTGTACACACACAAATATATATATATATAATTATATATTTCTATCATTTGTTTTTCAAATGTGTGCACAATTTCAAAATAATATATCTATCTATCTATCGATCTATCTATCTATCCAATCTATCTAATCTATCTTTCATCTGCCTTCAGAATTCTAGGGAGCATGATATTGCACTGTCATTTTAACGTGTGAAAGATTGGACGGACCTGAGAGGGAACACCATGTGTTGTGTGCTGCTGCAGCCACAAGAGACAAAATGTTGTGCTTTTCAAATTTAGTAAAAAATTCACAGCACAGCAATGGAGGTAGATAGGAAGATGATTTTTGGTGCAAAAGATGCGCATATTTACAGGCTAACTGGATATAAGCTTTCTATCCTGGTTGTGTTATTTTTTTCTTCATAATAAAGCATTAAGTGGCCGAAAAATGGCATTTTTTCCGATTATTTAGTGCCTTTTTGGCTTAAAGGTCTAAAGTTTGATATAGATTTTGGGGAAAACGATTTTACCAACACCCATCATCAAGTATATCGTATGTAGATTCCAAAAGTGTGAAACATTAGTTTGTGGGTGAAATAGTTGTTGATTGATGACGAGATACATTTTAACATGCAAGTCAAAAGAAACACAACTCGCCCTCATGCAATATTAGTCACCTTAGTGCTATAAAAACTGTATATATATGTGCTGTGCGATAACAGTATAATATAACATAATAATTTGGATTAACATTCTATGATAATATCACTTGAATATTGATTCAATATTTTGAAATTGGATTTTTTATATTGAGGTACAAGAAACAGTGAATTTGTATTTTCATAGATCTAGGCTTATACACAGCCATTCTGTCATAAGTATAACCCAGAACTTCAAAGTTTTCTTTCACAATCGTTGTGCAATGTTTGATATTATGCCAATTTCATGTAAAATTCTATTGCAATTTTAAGATTATGAATTGATACATAATTAAGAATAGCATACACTTCCAATAAACGAAAATTAATCTAATTGGCTTCATTTTAAAACTCCAGGAGAGCCTCAATTGCTTACTTTACTGAGTCTATACTTTAGCCTTCAGCAACAAAAGAAACATGGGTTTTTCATAGCATTAAAAACAATTTATTTTATGATAACCTCAGGTATTCAACCGCACACATTTGGCTTGAATCAGTCCTTTTGACATTTGCTGTATACACTTTCCATATATTTACAATGTAAGAATAATGTATTTTCAATGTTGCAGAATTACGTTCTTAAATAACGTATTTTTAACGTTTTCATTGTACATATTAGAAACGTTAAACAATGAAGTTAAAAGTTTGACATTGTCATTCAGTTTCAAAATTTAGTTGAAAAACATTTCCTTCAAAATGTTTTTAAGTTGATCATTTACAATGCTTCAATGACACTTTTCAATATGTTCTAAAACAGTCTTGGAAAAATGTTTCTGTGACCATAACGTCAAATGTACAAGCTTCAATAATCTTTTTACACAGGGGTGCCGGAACAGGGGGGGGCGATTGCCCCTCCTGCCCTTACAGGGGAGCAGGGGGGGCAAGGTTGCCCTTTTGATCTTAAAGAAAATAATATTATTAGGCCTTATTTTATCAATTTTAGGCACAAATTAGTAAGTATATATTCAAATTATTATTAACTCTCAATCTAAATTTTGTCACGTGAAATTGGCGCGAATATGATTTGCCCTTTTTCGTCCGACCGTCCCTGCCGCCTGTGATTCCTTCTGGCACCTCTGTTTTTACATATATATTCGCGACATTGGAATGATGTTTTTTCCACGTTAAAGAAAAACGTTTTCAAAAGGCATATTTCTAACATTTTCTTGAAACAGTTTAGAAACGTTAAAAAATGGAGTTAGCAGGTTAATGTTGTCGGTCAGCTCAGAAATTCAGTTGAAAAACGTTTTATTTTAACATTTTGAAACGGATTATAGATAACGTTTTAAAGATGCTTTCAAGTTTATGTTCAGAAACACTTTTGAAATAAGCATTTTTTCAACGCTAAAGCCAGATGTTAAATCGACATTAGAACTTTACCAACATTCATAATGTCAGAATACTGTATTTTATGCCTTACAGAAACTTGTTTTCTGGTAACGTATTTTCAACATCTTCGTTAAACGTTTTTTCCACGTTAAAGAAATATGTTTTCAAAAAACATATTTCTAACATTTTCTTGAAACATTTTGTCAATGCTAAAGTCAGATGTTCAATAGACATTAGAACTTTATCAACATTCATAATGTCAAAATAACGTATTTTATGCATTACAGAAACTTATTTTCAGGAAACGTATTTTCAACATTTTCATAAAACGTTTTTTCCCCGTTAAAGAAATACGTTTTCAAAAAACATATTTCTAACATTTTTTAAAAACATTTTTTCAATGCTAAAGTCAAATGTTTTATCGACATTAAAACTTTACCCACATTCATAATGTCAGAATAATGTATTTTATGCATTACAGCAACATATTTTCAGGTAACACATTTTCAACATTTTCATTAAACGTTTCAAATATGTTAAACTGTAACGGTTGGAATGAAATGTTTTCCATTAACGTTAAAATTTGGTTAAAAAAACGTTATCAAATAACGGTTTGAGCACCGACCGCTATAAAACCGTTGAAAAACCGTTTGTGTTTGCTGGGTAAAGTGATACCTTCTTCAAACTTCTTTCCCTGAAGGTAAAAATGCCTCTGTCTCCAGTTTCCTGCACCATTGAATGTCACTGCCAAAAAACCAAAAAACCTGATTTAATTTTCTCACCTCTTTGGGCCATTAATTTCATTACTGAATAAGTGAAGCCTTGATAAAGGATTTTTTTGTCATGGAAGGTAATGGGCTGAGTAGTTTAAGCACATTTGGCAATTAACGAGCCCATTAGGATTTACAGTAGTTAAAGGCTGCACATTTTGAGTTCATTATGGCCATCATTTAACACCATTTCAAGATTAAATTGATTTGAGAAAATGTGGAAATGTGTAAAATTGTGAATCAAACTGGAACATGAAAATGGAAAACAAAATGACAGTGTTATACAATAGTTCACTGCTTGCCAAGCTCAGCAATGTCCTTATTCTTATGGGAAAGCTCATTTACCTATAAACAAAATATATAGTATATGTGAATGGCGGCTGGGTGGCTGAGTGTTTAAGGTGCTCGCCAGCTCCGCTGAAGGTCTTTGGGCTCAAACCACGGGTGCAGAAACAAAACTTTAGTGAACCTTCATGAGCAAATCTCACTTGGGCCCTTGTATCAGTGTCTGTACTGAACAAACGAAAGATCTCTAACATGAGTAAATGTGTAACATGTTGCATGTTGAGGACTCCCACCCACTCTCCCCATCTTATCAATCAACCCTCGTGACGCCATGTTAATTCCCGTTTGGATATTTGCATTTCTCCATGCAAGAGGTCTACCAGTTACATCTTATTCAGAATTACCTTGAGGCCACATTTTTTGTTTGCTCTATGGGCAATCTACTTATTGACACTGCAATAAGAACATAATCAGAAAGATTATTATTGACTTTCCTTTGCTCAAAATATATTTCTTATGTCTTCACATTAAATCGGAGCATGTGGCTTATCGAGCACTGTTCAATGCAAATGGATAATTGTAAATGTATTTTCTATAGTTACTAAAACTTTTAAAGGCAGAAATACATAATATTTAATTTATATTTAAAACAGGTCCCATAAGAAATAGGAAAAATTATGTCACCTTTCAATCCTTTGACCATAAACCTAAACAAAATCATCAGAATTAATTTTGTGCTTAAATTCCAACTAATTTATGTGTAAGTATATGTATTGGGTTTAATGCCTGCCATTCTCCTATGAGCTCGGGCTACATTTACAATTACTTCCTTTACAGGTTGGAGATCTGACTCGCTCCTCAGTCAAGCATTCCATAATTGCCATCTCGGTCTAGAGCCATGCAGTGGCGGATCCAGACAGGGTAGTCTGGGAGGTTGCCTGGGCTTAGTTTTTTATGCATCCGCTGGTCTGTGTTGCTCCATGACCATATTTCCTTCTAAGCTTCATTTCCTTCTCATTGGTCGAGAGGGGCCCGGGCACCCGAAGCCCCTCCCGTGGAGATGCCACTGGCTATTTGCACCTGGGTGGAGTGAAGCAATGGTTCAAGGATGATCTGGTCAGTTTCTCCATGCCTTGACTGGAGCTCAAACCCACGGCCATACACATATATATGTCAAACACTTTATCCATAAGGCCATGCCGCTCAATATATTATTTTTTGCTCCACAGTTGCTGAGTGACATATTACACGCTGTCTTTGATAACACATAGTGCTATCAGTCATGCCTTACATTTTGGTGAAGATGGAGCAAGAATTTGCTTTCTTATGATTACTCAAACTGATGGCCACATAGTGGTGTACGGTAATTATTGAAAATTTTCGGCCAAGGATATATGGTGAAACGGCAACAGAATCTTGCCCTGGTAGTACCTGATTGTAATTGGTGCCAGGGAGAATGAGAGAGTCAGTATTGATGAATTTAGTGTTTAAGGACAATGATCTTTTCAAGTTCTTAACATTTTATGTATTGATTAGTTTTTAGTGACTAAGTCTTGCCAGACAATAAAAATAACAAATGGATATCACATGGAGGTTATGCAGTGACAGGAACCACAATACGCAAAACATTGTGAACAGCTGACATAATTTCTCATGAAGGATTTGACATGAACATGCCCTTGTGTTTACATAGCTCTCCAGGCTACCAGAGGTGATCATGATGGGAAATTGTGTTATCAGTCACATAATGGATTCATCAAGACAGAATATGTAAGTACATGGGTAAGGCATGTAATGTGCTCATGCGGTAAATGTGTCTTACTGTTGCAGAAGTTACAATATGTATACCTTCTGTGAATAAGCTTTTCTGCCACCTGAAAAAGTGTTGTATCTAGGGAAAAATGGAATCAAATGAATTGTCTAAGAAAGGAGATGCTTTCCTGGGATATGTCGCAGATCATTAGATCTTTTCTACAGTTTGTTTGTAGTTCTAAAAGCAAAATATTGATGGAATTGATCATAAGAGACATGTGATATCTTCTTCAGTGCAAACTTAATGCTTTGTGTCTGAACTGTAGCTTATTTTCCTTGAGGCAGTACCAGACAAAGCCATTTACATTCATAGCATTTTTCCTAACTACATTACCTAATATAAATGCTCTTTTACAGCAAAAAAGCAGTTTACAATTGTTGCAGGTTATCTGTCAATATTATAACTTAGAGACAGGATATTGATACTCAAAATTCAAGATAACAAGAAAAGGTTTGGAGGAAGACAAAAGATCCCATCGATTTACTCAACTTCAAGACTGCTAGATGAGCATATTGACATCATCTCCATGCAAGCAAGATAGCCCACTTCAATGAGTCGATCAAAGCTGCAAGTGGAAATTCGAGGCAATTATTTTCCATCACGATGGGTCTCATGGCTAAAACCAAAGTCAACACCCTCCCAGACACAAATGACGACACACGCCTTACGAGCAAATTTGCAGATTACTTCATTGCAAAGATTGAGAAGATTCGTGACAACCTACATGTACTCAACTCGCCAAAATATCAACTGGTTGGAGTGGCTCATTCGCAACTGTCTACGGTACTGACAGTCTAGTTTTGAAGAAGTATCACAAGATGTGGTGATCAAAATGCTTCGAACATCCAGGCCTACTACTTGTCGGACAGACCTTATTCCAACATCACTCATCAAGGAGAACTGTGACATCTTATCATCACGAATCACAGCAATCATAAATCAATCACTGAGCCAGGGTTCATTCTGTGATCACTGGAAGATGGCCACAGTCAAGCCACTCTTGAAGAAAAGTGGCAACTACAGGCCAGTAAGCAATCTCAGTTATGTATCAAAGATTGTTGAAAAATGTGTGGTATCCCAGTTGAACTCATATCTGTCAACGCATGATCTCCATAATGGACTTAAGAGGGACTACAAGGAGTGCTTCAGTACTGAAACAGCTTTGTGCTCGCTTATGGATCAGCTACTTTGGCCACTGGAGCAGGGACAAGCCACCATACTTGTATCATTGGACTTCAGCGCAGCTTTCGACACTGTAGATCACCAGATTCTAGAGGAAGTGCTCAAGGCATGTTTTGGAATTTCTGATAATGCCCTTGGGTGGATTACATCGCGTCTTCGTGACTGAAAACTCTGTGTCAATATAAGAAACAGCCAATCTGATGTTAAATGCTTCAACTTCTCCGTTCCTCAAGGAAGCTGCCTTGGTCCAATCCTCTTCAATTTGCATTGCAGCACAATTACAAATTGCATAGATGAAGGACAAATCCTTGGAGGATATGCCAACGACCATTGCCTCATTGACTCCTTCGGTCCAGCTAATCCTACAGAAGAGGTGAGCTGTGTCAAACGCCATGAATCCTCTCTACATAAAATCAGCAATTGGATGGCATTGAATATGCTCAAAATGTACCACATCAAGACAGAAACAGCAATCTTCGCCAGCAAGACGGTCTTGGGAAAAGTCATCACATCATCCATTGAAGTTGCCAATGAAGAAGTTTCTACATCGGATCATCTCAAATACCTCGGAGTGTGGTTTGACAGTCAACTGACAATGGAGAAGCACAACTCAACCAAGTGGAATGCAGCCATCGTGATCATCAGAAACATAGCATCAATCAGACGATTCACCAATGTCGACACAGCAAAACTCCTGGTTTTACCTTTGGTGCTCACACATCTTAATTATTCCAACAGAATACTTTGTGGATTACCCAAAAAGTCTACTATACGTCTCCAGAGAATACAAAACTGGGCAGCAAAAGTTGTACTTCAGCGTGATAAGTACTCCAGCTGCACTGATGCTCTTGTCACTCTTCACTGGCTCCCAATCAAGGAACGCATTGACTTCAAGATCTTGAGCCTCGTTTACAAATGCCTGAACAACATGGCACCACAGTATTATCATCACTCATCAAGACTAAGACATTTGCCAGACACACTCGCGCTAGCGAAAGCGGAATTACACTTGAGGTCCCTACTGTAAGGAAGTCAACCTTCGCTGCAAGGGCTTTTAGTGTTTACGGACCAAAGCTGTGGAACTCCCTGTCTGCAGATCTACAAGTATCTACCTCCTTCATTGCCTTTAAGTGAAGTTTGAAGACGGAGCTGTTCAGACGTGCTTTTAATCATCCAGGAAGATCTTAAAAAATCAATTTAATGAAGCCATCACAATCATCCCCTTTTTAACCATTGATTAGGAGGCAGCAACCGCCGCCAACCGATTTCAAATTGCTTTTCATTCGCTTTTAATATATTTTAGTATATTTTTATATACTCGGAGGAAGCAACCGCGGCCTACCTAGTCTTTATTGTAAAGCGCACCAGAATGCATAACTACTGCAAGATGTAGCGCCCAACTAATGAATAATAATAATAATAATAAAAGGGGGCGGATTTAATTACATGTAAGTAGTCACTAGGGTGTCCCAGAAAAAAACAATGTCCTAATTTTTGATGGGGCGCCCCCCAATTTTGTGATATACGCTATGAAAAGGACCTATGCAAAATATTAAAGCATTTCAACATGATTAACTGGTGCCTCAAGAGCCTTGAAGTTTAGTCGTTTTTGCTAATTTTAGACGATTTTCAAAATACGCGGTTCTCTATAATTTTGTCAATTTGTATCATACAACATTCTAAGTGCCATGGTAGGAAAAGTCTCAAAAAGACCTTCAATTTGCATACCCACATCAATGGTCTACAATAATTACATGACTCCTATCAGCTCTTCAGCTGACACTTATATTATACGAAAGCGTTTTAGAGTGATTAAACCTGAAAATTTTTTTTTAACTATTTCATTTCACTGCCGGCTGTTTTTATTCTCAATCTACAAATAACAGGATGACCATATATCACATTTAAAGAAATTTTTGTTCAGGAAAATGTCTGCTTTATTAGCCATGAAATTTTAATGATAAATCTTGTCAAAAGAGCTGAAAATGTCGGACGAGACAGTTAAGTTTCATGTTTTATCTTCATCAGATTTGATTCAGCATACCATTAGTATACCAAGAATTGTACCAAATAAACAGAAATTTTGTTATTTTTAATTTTTTATCACTTTTATGTGGTCCTAAAGCCAATTTTGGGTTGGTATAATTTTTTTAAATGATGAAACTTGTCGAAAGAGCTGAATATAGATGGACTTGTTATGTTATTTGTTATATCTTCACCAGTATTGATTCAGCACTGAAAGAAAAAAACATTCTTTTCTGTCAGTTGCTGCGATTCTCAATATACAAATGGCAGGTTGACTGTACATATAATTTCTAAAACAAGTTTGGCTCATGAAAATGCTTGCTTTATGGGCCATGTGGTTTTTATGATACATCTTGTTAAAAGCGCTAAAATATCAGATGTTATATTTTATATTTCATCTTAATCAGATTTTGATTCAGGAAACCAAGAGTTGTATCATATAAATGTATGAACAATAATTTTGTTGTTTTTCATGTGTTATCATGGAAGTTGTCCTGAAGTCAATTATGAGATGACATAAATATTTTTTCAGTGATAAATTTAGTCAAAAGGGCTCAAAGTATCAGATTTATGTGTACATTTTGTGTTATATCTTCATAGGATCAGAATTTATTCAGTATACCAAGAAAAAATATTATTTCACTGCCAGCTGTTGTGATTATTAATCTACAAATGGCAGGATGACCTTATATGCAATTTGTAAAACAAATGCCATTTATTCAAATGAAAGGCGATAAATGTGTGAAAGAGTTGAAAATAATATCAGATGGGGCTGTTGTATTTCATGTCATATTTTCTCAGAATTGACTTTATTAAAACATAAATAATGCCACCTGAAAATATCAAAGTTGTCATTCATGTGGTACCACTCTTGGTACGCTGCATCAATTCTGATGAAAATACAACATGAAATATAACCATTTCATCATATATATTCAGCTCTTTTCACAAGATTTTTCTTTAAAACCCATGGCTGAGAAAGCAGGCATTTCCATCAGCAAAGTTGTTTTGAAAAATATATATATATGTCCATCCTGCCATTTGTAGATTGAGAATAACAAAAATTAGGAGTGAAATTAAATATTTTTTTAAAGGTTAAATCGCTCTGAAACACTTTGTTCATATCAGTGTTAGTTGAAGAGCTGTTAGGAGTTACATAATTATTGTAGAACATTGATGTGGGTATGCAAATTGAAGGTCTTTTTGAGACTTTTCCTACCATGGCATTTAGAATTTTGTATGATACAAATTGACAAAATTATAGAGAACCGCGTATTGTGAAAATCGTCTAAAATTAGCAAAAACGACTAAACTTCAAGGCTCTTGAGGCACCAGTTAATCATGTTGAAATGCTTTAATATTTTGCATAGGTCCTTTGTATAGGTTATATCACAAAATGAGGGGGCGCCCCATCAAAAATTAGGACATTATTTTTTTCTTGGACACCCTAGTAGTCACTGATTGTATAACTGCACGCAGACCAAAATGTGTCTTAACATTTTTCAAGGATGTCAATTTCATTGGAAAATGCAGATTCATTCCTTTTTTTGGATCAATGGTGTATCTTTACAGCACAAGAAAAATATAGAAGATGCGAAATTCTTGACAGTTCAGAAAAAACAAATAGTTGAGAAGTACAATCTCATTCACCAGTCAGCCATAGGTAAATATACAAGTGGCTATAAATACTTATTGAGTGAAAGCACTGATCTCATTTTGGCAATTGATATTAGTTTCCACAATTATATACACATTGACAACTTGGACAACTTCAGGTCACCATTGCTAATGAAGAAGTGTTGTGAGGCCTATACATTGTGGTTAGACACTGTGACTGAAAATGGCCGCTAAAAGGAAAGTGACCTGCGGCAGCTGCAACCTGATTGTGCTTTTCCGCAGTCTGCATGTAATTTAGTGGGACCAATTTACGGCATTGTAATTTTATGGCTATCAACTGAGATCTTCAATCTCTGTTCATTGTGAAAGACATGGTGCAATTAGCCATGAAGTAGCCCAGCGGATCCTTCAAGAACAACATGGTTTTAATTGTCAGATGTAGCTTGAAATGTGCAAATGTTGCGATTGCTAGGCCTATTTATTTAATTTGAAAAAATGTTTTTATAATTTGTCCGCATCTTAAGTATAGTGTGCTCTGTTAAGTCGGATTTCCCAATGAAGAATTTGTAATGATCTGTTAAGTAAAATGACCATGCATCTCATACTTACAGGGTGGTCAAGAAAAAACTTTACTCTCTTTCTTTGGCATAGTTCTATAAATTAGTCTGTTATTACTATCCAATCTTTTCTAATGTAAAGAGGATGGTCATGGCAACATATTGTCTGTAGTTTGTTCCCCTGGGACATGATGTGTTATTGTGAGATATGATTTTGCAGAAATTAAAAAAAGGCCATTTTCACACATCTTGCTGTCCCGAATGCAAAACATTGCCATAAATTCAAATATTTTAGCATTGCTTTCATATTCGTACAGTAATTGAGAGCTCTTAAGACGTGTGTGGTCCCAGGATTTCAGCTCTCTTTGAATGAAACTCAGTCCTTTGGGGAGCTTGAAAGAGAAGAATGTTGATAGAAATTGCAAGCTACCATAGTTTATCAAAATGCGTCTCCTGTCGTAACGCCTTATTGAAATTAGAATCAAGAGTAAAAACATAACACTGAGATACCAACCTGAATCTCCTACAAATTTAGACTGATTGGATAAGAACTCACTGAGTTGCGCCTCATGAGCCAAAGACTGTAAAGTTTTTTCTTGACCACCCTGTACACTAAAATCAGTTTTGACCTGTCAAAAAATAATGAAACAGCAGATTCTATGGTTCCTATATTAAAAGTATGACAATGAAACCTCATCAATTATCATGAGTCACAAATGAAATGGTCCACTTGTTGTTGTTTTTTTATAACTGTCTTTGCAAGTCTCAAATATTATTATATTCCTGCTGAGAATGTCTTCTTTTTTATATATAAGGTCTAAAACGAAATTTTATGAAAGTGCTTTTGATAGAAATCTACCAACTCCTCAAATTGGCCTAAATGGTAGTAGCAATCTGTGCAAATGTCAGAAATATCAAAAATGTAGGAAAATTCCATGCACATATGAAACCTCTCAAAGGAGCATTATTCTTTAACTGAGCAATGGCGACGGAAAGATTTCCTCAAAACACCCTGATTGTAGATGTTGCGCAACTGTCATTCTAGAGAAAATTGGGTATTTATAAGTGAGCACCTTCGAAGGACACAACTTTAGATGGACGTGTTCCAGCGACTGTTGCTGCTCCAATATTTTTTTCAAAATTTTCAAATCTCAAATGGGGGGGCCACTCATCCATTTGGGGGGGCCCTGGCCCCCCCCCCCCCCGGCCTCCCCATAGCTCCGCCACTGGACCCAAGTACTATCAATGAATACAAGATTTTGTATCACTTTCAGCTGGGTCTTGTTACTAATGAGACAAACATATGTTGGTGTATAACCGTTGCCATTCTGTGATTTTATTTTCCCTTTACATATCCACTGATTTAGCACAGAGTATGGTAACTACTTTATTCAGTTTTTATAATAAAACTTAATGGGAGTGTGGTTCACAGCAATGAACATCTTGAATGTCAGGTCGCGGAAGAATACAACACGACTCCGAAGGACGAGTGTTTATTCTGCAGCAGACCTGACATGAGGGAGGTTCATTGCTGTGAACCACACTCCCATTAAGTTTTATTTATATCCCACAATAAAAATAGACTTACAGTAAAAATAATTAATAATTTCAAGAGGCACTATTTTGTTTGAATGGCCACAAAAAGATCCCTAGCAACCACACCGACCAATGAGAGCGTCAAAACATTGTGACGTCATCACTTCACTGCCCATTGTTTTCAAAACAACGTCAGATAATGAGGTGCATGTGGTTCACAACGATGAACCACATGGTGTGAATCACATGGTTTTTTGCCAGAACTTCACTGCCTATTGTGGGATATGTTGTCAGAACCATTGTCAAAGTTGGGCAAAAACCGTTAGGACTGCTTGACCACAAAAAAAAAGCCTATTTGTTCATTTCATTGTGTTCAAATCAATATATTTCATTTTATTTTTCTATATAGCACAATCTATGAAAAATATAATCATCAGATGCCCTTCACAAGTAAACGAAATTATAAAATATACATGTAAATAGTATAAATATAACTTACATAAGTATAGTTAAAATTTGTCAAGTAGAATTGTCTTTAAATTTGATATAAATCAAATTAATGTCTTGGGCATTTTTAATAAATATGGAAGCTCATTCTACCATTTTGGACCCATCACGCTGAAGGTTCTCGCTGCAAAAGTCTCTCTTCGGGTAAAGGAACGACCTGTTTCACACTTGAGGTTAAACTGTGCAGTCTTGCTCTTGACATTGCACCACTAAGCTGCTTGTGACCATTTTCAAGCCTTGACAATTTTGAACTTCCAAGCCTTGCAAGCCACCCTCCACATGGATATCTTCGTCACCTTTTGTCATTCATCGATTTCTCCTCATATCACCAGGTCAATTACCAGGTAATTCCCTTTTGGCCCATGTTTACATTTTTTCCTGCAGTAGGTCTAGCACTTACATCTTTTTCAGAATGACCTCGAGGCGACATGTTTTGTTAGCTCTATGGTGATCTAATTATTGACACTGGAAGAAAATCTCCTACAGAAACATTATTATTGGTCTTCCTTTACTTATAATAGTTGTTATGACTTCTATCAAATTGGACCCTTTGGATACCGCTGCTTAATGCATACAGATTTTGATGGATGTTTTCCCCACAGTTATTAAAACTCCTACAGACAGAAATATATATAATATCTATTATATATATATATAATTATATTCAAAAGCAGGTCTTATAAATGTAGTTAAGTCACCTTTCAATTTTATTACCATAAACTCAGAAATTTAATATTATTATCATCAGTACTAATTTTATGCTTAAATCTATCAAAGATTATTCAATGACACACTGTTTTTGGGAACACATAATATTGCGATCCAACTGACATGCTTGAAATATTGCTGAAGATGCAACAAGCGATTGCTTCTCATCATAAATCTAACTGATTGTCCTACAGCGATATATGGATAATTTTGAGAACTTTCAGCCACTGATGCAAGGTAAAATGACAACAGAATCTCATGATTACGGAACTTGATTAGTCATCTGATTGCGGTGTGTGGTGCCGAAAAGAGTATTGATGACTTTATGCAGTGTTAAAAGACCATGACTTTTTCAAAACTGTATGTACTGAGTAGTTTCTATTGATTAAATCTTGTGATAAAGATAACTATACATTTTACCTATGTATTATAAAAAACACAGAAAATCTTTGTGGATAATTTTACAGTGGCATTTAGTGAGTGTAAATTGTACAGAACAGTCATGGTATAATAATGACTGAAGATAAGGAATACTTAATACAGAATCTGATAAAGAATGCTGAAAAACAGAATGCAAAGACAAAAATATTTACATCGAATAAACATATCAAATGGATATCACACGGGTGCAGTTCATTGACAGGAACCACAACATAATGTGAACAGCTGACATAATTTCTCATCAAGGATGTCACATGAACATGCCCTTGTGTTTACATAGCTCTCTAGGCTACCCAAGGTGATCATGATGGGAAATTGTGTTATCAGTCACATATAATGGATTGATGAAGATAGAATATGTCAGCACATGGGCATTGGGGCAACACATATAATGTGCTCATGCGGTAAATGTGTCTTACTGTTGCAGAAGTTACAATATGTATACCTTCTGTGAATAAGCTTTTCTTCTTCCCAAAATGTGGTATCTCGGAAGAAATGGAATCGTATCAATTGTCTAAGAAAGGAGATGCTTTAATGGAATATGTCGCAGATCATTAGATCTTTTTCACAGATTGTTTATAGTTCTAAAAGCAAATTATTGATGGAATTGATCATAAGAGACATGTGATGTCTTCTTCAGTGCAAACGTAATGATTTGTGTCTGATCTGTAGCTTAGTTTCCTGGCAACAGTACCAGACAAAACCATTTACATTCATAGCATTTTCTCAAATTGTATTACCTATTTAAATGCTCATTGTGCAAAAAAAGCAGTTTACTTGTTGGAGGTCTTCTATCAATATTGTAACTAATGACAGGATGTATTTTTTTTGGGGGGGACATTCAATTACATGTGATTAGTCATTGCTGGTACATTTGGCTCAGACCAGAATGAGCCCCAACAGTTGTCAAGGCTGTCAATTTTATTGTAAAATGCAGATTCATTCCTTTTTATTTTATCAATAGTGTATCTTTCCAGTGCAATAAAACTATAGCAGACACTAAACTCTTTACAGTTCAGGAAAAAATTGAAGAGAAGAACAATTTCAGTCACCAGTCAACCATTAGGTAAATATACAGGTGGCTTTGAATATATTAAATTTTATTAAGTAAAAGCACTGATATTGTTTGGGTATTTATATTAGTTTTCACAATTATAAACAATGGATAACTTCAGCTCACGCTTACAAATGAAGAAGTGTAGTGTGGCTTGCGGCTACACCTTTGAAGTTAGACACCATGACTGAAATGGCCACCAATAGGATAGTGACCTGCAGCAGCTGAAACCTAATTGTTCTTTCCTGCAGTCTGCGTGTAATTTGGTGGGACCATTTTATGGCATTGTAATTTAATGGCTATCAACTGAGATCTTCAATCTCTGTTCATTGTGAAAGACATGGTGCAATTAGCCATGAAGTAGCCCAGCAGATCCTCGAAGAACAACATGGTTTTAATTGTCAGATGTCGCTTGAAATGCGCAATTGGTTGCATTGTGAAAATCTGACATTGATTCTGTTGTGGTTGGTGCTTGGTACCTGATGCTTTGGACATGCATTGTATAATTATTTTATTTGCAAAAGATTTCTCACGTGCCTTATAGCTGTTGAAGATTGGCGCTCCAAACAGTTTCAAAATTAACTTTTAACCTGATGTCACTTGCTTTCAAGTTTGTTTGTGTCAGTTATGGTAAATCAGTTGATTCAGTGCTTATTTCTAATAGGAGCATGGGTGACAATAAACAAACCAATTAAATGACTTAAGATACTTCATCAAATAAGAAGATTAAGAGACCAAAAGGAAACTGTAAGTGATGTGGCAAAGCCATCTTGCAAATTGAAAATAAGAAAATTAATTTTCCAGTAGGCCGCCAATCTGCAATGAGCTCCAATGTGTGTCATTTTGGAAGAACCTCTGCATCACCACACTAAACTAAGTCAATTATACTTCATAGATTAAGCAAGTGAAAGGTGATACATAATATTAATAATTTGAAATGCTGACCCAGCTAGGACCTAAAAATTGTCTTTAGAACAGAGTTTAAACAGAGATATTGTTTTATATTTGCAAAGTTTCATTACACATTTAGTCATTTATATGTACGCCATGCACTGCACCAGTGTACCTGCATTGTTACTATCTTATATCATTGGCAGCCATCACATTTACAGGACCAATATAATACTATGTGTAGCCAAACCTCACTTTACATCTTCTCAAGTCTTTCTTGTTATTCCAATACTAATCCATGTTGAGCCGTCTTTTTTTTGCCGCCGCAAATTCAAACTTTAAGGCGAACAGCCTTTTTAAAAGGTAGGATTTCACAGGTGATCTAATCACATATACAGCCTACAAATTACTCAGGAGTAGAGTTGTAAGAGGCCATTAGTTCATTGGACTTGGATGTGGAGAAAAAGAAGGGAAATTCTGATGATTTCTTAGAACTTGGTAATGTTTTTGGATGTGCAGCTAAAAGGCAAGTTTCGGGCAAGTTTTGGCTGTTATTCATTTGCTGAGAGAGAAAGCTAAGTTCTTCAATTTTAAGCTTTGCTTTATAATGTCAGTAGCAAAAGTATTTACTCATTGGGCTATTCCATTACGATCTCAAAATCCCTCTAAATTTTGTTATCTTTAAATATACAGTCAACACAGAAATTATTTGCACTCTTTGATTTTTCATCATATTTCACAGAAAAATGCCAATATGATACAAAAAGCTGTCCTGTGTTTTAGAGTAGTGTTAGTAGGTTAGGATCACATGCATTTAATTTTTTACCAAAATGTATTTTTCTGGAAAATTTGAAAAAGGTGAATCCCGATGACAAAAAATTATTTGCACGCTTGAGCCAACTATCAGAAACAGCATTTTTAAAGATGATACTCCAATTTTTTCCAAAGAAACAATGATTTTTATGGTATCTCTAACACATTAACATCAATCTAACATTATTTGGGGTTCACAGGTGGGATTACACGTGTTGTCTGAGGAGTACACTATTTTGCATGGTTTTTTCCCACATATGGGTATCAAAATGGACTTATAAGGTGCAATACTCATGAAACTGACTTGTAAAGTCATTCAACATAGTCAAATTGTGAGAGGAAGGCCAATCGTGCAGGTTTTAGTGAAGAACTCTGTTCTATATGGCACCAAAGATGCCAGAAAATGACACTTTTGGTGAATTTGAGCTGAGAAACAACTGATAATAAGCCCCTAACCAATTTAATTAGCCACCGGCTAATCAATAATGATTAAAACAGAATATTTAGAGTTGTTTTCCTTAATATTTGTACACAAAACAAGATTATTATTTGAATTTACCATATTATAAGTATGGCATATTCCAAACACGATCATGCATTGATTATCAAGACTCACCAAATAATTTTTTGTCACCGGAATTCACTTTTTTCAAGTTTTCCAGAAAAATACATTTGGTAAAAAATGAAATGCATGTCATCCCAACCTACTAATACTACTCTGAAACACAGTACTGCTTTTTGTATCATATTGGCTTTTTTCTGTGAAATATAATAAAAATCAAAGTGTGCAAATAATTTCTGTGTTGACTGTATATATGTTTATTAATATGATAATGCCACAGCATAGAAGACGGGACGTGAAAATACTAGTTTGGTTAACAATATTCTTATTTTTTTGAAAAATTTTTTTTTTTCGGGGGGGAGGGGAGTTTTTTTTTGTGGAAATTTTTTGTTTGTTTTTTTTTCGAAATATTCTATTTTTTTCGAAAAAAAAATATTTTTTTTTTGGAAATTTTTTTTTTCGAAAATTATTTTTTTGGGAAAAAAATTTTTTTTGTAAAATTTTGGGCTCGCCTCAAAAACAGGTGGAATGTCCAACAGAAGAAGAAGAACAATAAGGTAGTCACGTTGTAGTCACGAGTGAAGAGAAGCAAATGCCAGGATCATATTATGGGATGTCTGAATCAAAATTTTTGATTGAACCATCTGGATCACTCCACTCACATGTTAGCCATAAGGGACGTACCACCTCGCTTCGCTAGGTGAGCGGGTAGGGTGGTCCAAAAACACTTTCTTCTAAATTTCTCTGATTTGAATTTTGCATTCTGATCTTATGTAGAAGGTATTGTGTAAAAATTTCAGCAAAATCAATTAATATTTAGAGGTGGCACAAAGCCGTTGAAGTTTAACATGCGATTGCCCATCAGCAGACCTCAAAATCATCGGTAGCTGCAAAACTTGCAATAACAGTACATTATTTTTCTCAAGGTTAATTGTCAAGCATTTTATCATAAAAACAGGCAAATATTTCACTAACTAAAAATAAAAAATAAAGGATACCCCCAAGATATTACTTCGCCATGCCAATTTTGTCACATACTAAAAAATCAGGATAAAATATTCACTTCTGAGAAAGATCTGGGAAATTGACCAATTTTTCAGTTGCTCGAATGAGGAATTACATTATAAACTTCTAGGGCTTTGTGCCACCTCTAAATATTAACCGATTTGGCTGAAATTTTGCATGTGTTTGTTTTACTTATGTGGTTATCAATTTCCGCTTTCAAATTGGGGATTTTAGGAGATTTGATTTTTCCCATTGAAATGTGGACCACCCTAGTGAGCGGGTGGCTCTGTCCCATCTATTATTTTATTACTACTGAATGAACGATATGGGTAGAAATTTAAATTAACTTAAGTGTCAATGGCGCTTAATATAAGGAATGGCACAAATAAGGTTTTGATACCACTAATATCAAATCTGTCAGGGTCAGTTCATTTTCTAGGGAGGCAGTCAGTTCCTTGATTAATTTTTAATTATTTTGTTCTACCTTTTAGTTTGTTTTGGAAATAATTAAGCAGACAAATACTAAATAGTATAAAATCCAAGGATAGCACAATTATTTTTTCTCTTGTCTGTTTTGAAATTGAGACATAGCAATCAGTAGCAAAAGTCTGTATATAATTTGGGCTGTCAGAAGTTGTTTGGTATATTACGGAATGAGTCAGCAAAAAAAGTTGCAACAATATCAATCGATGACGTTTCCCCATTTGATGAAAACGCTTTCATGTAGCACCAAGTTCCAGTTCCCTGCATCATCAAAATTAATGCAAGGATTTCCCAAAAGAAAATGGCAACCTAATTGAATTTTCACACCTTTTTAAAACTTTAATTTCATGATTGAAAAAATCTTAACCACTGGGGAAACTTTGATTCATTCGAGGTAATGGGCTGTAGTTAAAGCACATTTGACAATTAAAGGGCCCATTAGGATTTAAGGCATTTCAAGGCTGCACATTTGGGTTCATTATGGCAACCATTTAACACCATTTAAAGCTTAAATTGAAATGGTAAATTGTGGGAATGCTGAAAATGTCAGATTAAATGAGTACAAGAAAGTGCAATTAACCATCCATTGATCAGGCATGTCTGATTGAAGTGCTGCTAAAATGACATACCAGAACAAATCAAGATCTATGCAAATGTTTTAGATGATCTTCGAGTATGGAACAAAATGTTCATCCGCTGGTTTCTCATTGATTGATCATGCAGTTTTCAGTAAAAAAGAGAAATAACAAAACAATATTTAGATTTTTAACAATAGTTATACTGATAGAGAAGTTATTTTATGGTGTTTTAAAATATCATTGTTTTGTATGTTTTTTTTCTAGCTGAATTATTTCAAATGGTTTTAAAAACAAGAGCAGCAAAAAATCTTTTTCTATGTAGTACTGCACTTCAAATCTTTTAATACAAAGTAATTGCATGTTCAAAGTTCCCTGGTGCAGTGCCACAACTGACGAATGCGAACATTGTGTATCAGCATGACACTGCAATCAATGGCTTTGCAAGGGCATTGGGTAGTCAAAAAAAGTGAATCCTTTTCTTAAAGTCTCTGGGCTACTTCACAACCAGCTACACTATGTCTGGCACGAACACAAATGGACGATCTCAGTTGATTGCTATTGAATCACAATGAAGGAAATTGGACCCACCAAATTACACGCAGACCACAGGAAGGCACAATTAGGTTTCTGCTGGAGCAGGTCACTATCCTGTTAGTGATCATTCTCTAAGCCACACTGCAACAGTGCAACAGTGTCTCATTGAATTAGACCTCACTATGGTAATTTATAGCTGTGAAACCTTAGCATGTTACAGTCAAAGATGGCCTTTTTTTTCCTTTATATTGCTCGATGTGGGAGAAACTCACATTTGATGTCTTATTTTTGGTGTGTTAGTACAATGCTTCTGTCGTATCATGTCTCACTAGTATTTCTAACTGAGAAAAATAAAATCATCCCCTAAATGAACATTTGTGTACTTCTGGCAATCCAGAAATTTGGCTCTCTGGCTTTTCTGATAGTGAAACATTACCAGAAGACCAAATGTGTGGAGAATTGTAAATATCAAAATATTGCTTGCATAACACAAATTAAAGAGGAATCAGGTTCATGGTTGTGAAGAACTATTGTTCTGATGAGTCACAGTCATGTTTAGACTCCTACAAAAATACACACAGTAGTCAACCCTCGAAGTGGATCAAACATTTTATGCATAAATTTTGATATGATCCAACTTGCAGGCTAACTACTGTGTATAGGATTGTTCCTATAGTAACAAAGTATCATTATACAAAACATCATTCAAGTGTGACCATTTCCTGTTTGTCCATCACCTCGTTTGTCACAATTTAGTTTTTAATAGAAATTTGACCTTACCCATATTTTACACAAAAACAGAGGTCAGCATTTTAATCTGCATGATACAGAGATCTAAATCCCCCCTGCAAAATGCACACTCTAGCTTCATTTTTAAATCTTACAGAACACTTAGCAGATGTGACATTTGGCCAATTTAGAGACGCAAGGATGGAAATGATTCATTTTACAGCACTTTCGATTGTGATAACTTTATGAAATTTCTATTAAAAACCCAAATGTGACAAACAAGGCCATTGACAAACAGGAAATGGTCACACTTCCATGATTTTTTGTATAATGATACTTGTTTACTATAGGATCAATCCTATACACAATAGTTACCTGCAAGTAGGATCATATCAAAATTTATACCATAAAATGCTTTATCGACTTCGAAGGTTGACTACTGTATAAGTAACAGTGTTGTTGATGGTGAGCACACTTGCATTTAAGCAAGAGAAGCAGCTGTTGTTTCTTAATGGGTGTGAGTCGCTTAAAAAATAGATGAATGACAATGGTCTAACAGCTTCCAAGCAAAAATGAGAGGCAACAGGACAATCTCATAATCTAGAAGATAGTGTGATTGTGGTAAAGAGGACATGTGGACTTTTGTAAAGAATCAGTAAAATTCTAGCAAGACTTGATCATACAGAATGAAATATCAAAAACAGTAACAACTCTATCAACAGTGATCAATACAAGACATTTTCTCATTTGATGTAGACAAAAATTCAGCCGGCATCCATGCAACTTGCATCCTGTGTCACTACCTTATATAATTTTTACATTAATTTCTTTATCAATAAGTGAAGCCTCAACAGAGAGAAACTTTCTTATTCTTTGATAGTAATGGGCTGTGGTTAAAGCACATTTAGTAATTACACAGCCCATTAGGATTTAAGGCATTTCAAGGCCAAACATTTCGGTTATTGCTGCCAACCATTTAACACCATTTAAAGACAAAATTGATATGAGAGATTGTGGATTTTCAAAAATTGCAGCTAAAGCTCAAGCATGCCTGGATGACATGCCAGTTCACTGGCCAGATAACTGTTTTAAAAACATTTACCATTGGCGTTAAATTTAAGAAGGTCTATAAAAATAATGTTCTGAATTTTCCTAGAAATTCAGCCTTGGCTGGATATTCCTCGGCCTTTGTTATCATAGAGCAGTTTCAATGATTATTAGTTTTTGTCTCATAGTTGCTTCCAGTGCCAATTCTGTTTCTCTACCAGATTGTATAACTACATGACAATTTAAAAGCTCCAATCATCTATCATATACACAACTTTAATTGAATGTGTAGATATCACTGTAACTACCTCGTGCATAGTCATGGCTCGCCTTCAACTCAAAACCGATGAAGTAAAATCAGGTCTGGCAGGCAATTAGCTACAAATTGTCTGAGACCTTAGGCTGCAACCTTGACATTAGTTTTAGAAGTGCAGCAGATGGGAAGGTCAACTCCGTGGCAGAAATCGAGGCCAAAGGATTGCAAAATAGCTTCATTTAGCTTATGAAGGCTTTTCTTATCTGTGCAAGAAAGCAAAAAAACTGTTTTAGGGATAATTCAAAATTTTAAACGACTTGGGGGGGGAGCGGGAGGAGTTTTACCTGAGGAGGTACCAATTTTACACATATGCTTCAAGGGGGTGGGGGTACATATTTCTTCAGCATGACATACAGGGATATGGAAATTTGTGCAAAGGATGTGAAGCAGTATGTAGAATTGTCCGAGGTGTGGTAGGCAATACTATTCATGGCATGAGCCTATTGACGTGTGCACTTATTCGCATGATCAACCCATTAAATGAATGAAGAGATGATTTCCCTTGATGATTAACATGGCATGCTTCTAGGGCTGTGTAAATAATATGTCCGCCATGTCAATACTATATATTGGAGATAACCCCTTCTTCTTCGTTGAGTTCGCCAGGGTGACCTGCATAAACAGTATAGGCCTACTTATTCTTTACCAAGAGCATTCTGTTGCATTTTCTCGAGAGATATGCTACATTGGTCAGAAAGTCACGAGAAGTTTCAGCAACAACTGAAATGGATGTATCAAAATATCCAAGAGCTTGCAAAGAATATTTGCACCATTCTATGCTGTCATACTCTCGTGTGTACATGAATCAAGTAGTACTGAAACATTTTCCTAAAAATATTTTTACAGGATTTCTGAACATTTCAAAAATCTAGAAAAACAACTTTAGTAATCTTCCTATCAAGTCTTGATACAAGTTTCCTGCAGAACTAATTGATAACTTAAAACCTCCTTCAAGGAAAATCTTGGCATGTTTCATTGAAATGAAGGGTTTCTGAAGATGAAATCCCTGTGGATCTGATATTTCGAATTAATCCTAATTAGGACTGGATATAAATAGAACCAGAAGTTGTCTCAACATTTCCTAATTTTACAATTGAATAAAATTCATTAGAATATTACAGCTTTGTTTTCATTTGCGAAAGCAGTTGATAAACGACGTCTTTTGTACCCTTATAGGGTCATAATATTTAAATGTACACTGATCCCTGGATAATAAAATCCTCATCCATGTGATAAAGCAGTATCTTGGTGGGGTGCGATCTCTCATCAGCATGCCAAATGCACTCAAAATATTTCTCAGACTACGTAGGTAGAAGGTGGTGATATAGGTCAAGGTTATCTCAACAATAGACCTGTGTCATATGACACAGGGACCATGGTAAATAATGTTTATGTTTGTCAAGAGAAGGTACAGCTTACAAGAAAATTTAATGTTGAGTCAGCTTAAATGATTGTTTAAGATGGTTTCACAATTCCTTTGAACAAACAAAGCCTGTTGTTTTAAGTTATGACAACGGACGGATTATCGCAACATAAAACAACAAGTTTTGTAAACTCAAATGAATTCTGCAACCATCTCACTCAATCATTCAGGCTTATTCAAAATTAAATTTTACAATGTATTGCAGCGGTTTAAATGTGTTGAATATACACTTTATTACATCATGTTTTCAGGAAGGTGTTTTTAGCACGAACTACCATATGTATTTGGACAAATCCATCATGTGACTGATCACACAATTTCTCATCACGATCAACTTATGTCGGCCAAAGACCTTTTCAAATACTATAGGCTATTTATGTCATATCCCTGGCCTACATGTACAAGAAATCGTCTTTGCTGCTCACTCTATTGTCACAGATTTCAATGTAAGCATCTTTCAGAGAGGAGAATAAAATTAGGAATTAGGCTAATTCGAGAATAGTACATATATGTACTTCAGATTTAGTTTAATAATTTTTTGGTTGCTGTGAGATAAAAATGCAGTATAGGCCTATCAGGTTGTTTTATGCATGCTTTTTTAATTTTTTTCCCCACTGCAGAGGGAGTAAAAAATGCCTGCAACAGTTGATCAGACTCAGAGTTTTGCCTAGACTAGCGAACTTCCTTTAAGCTAGATTGAGCAATTTGCAATACCTCCATTCCAATTTGCGGCCTCCAGTTTACCTTCCTGCTTTGCTTTTAAGCCTCAATAAGGTCAAGGTTGCAGCCTCAGGTCTCAGTGTGTCGATAATTACCTGTCTGACTCAATGTGTGTCTTATTTTATGTGACTACCTTCGAGAAGACCATCATATAAACATAACTTCATATGGACTGATCATCACAAATGTCTTGTTTTGCTTTAAATGATATTTAGAACAGATTTTTACAGGAATATTGTCATTTTATATAAGTCTTCTCAAATCTTGCTGGTCTTTGCAATACCAATGCAAGTTGAGACAACTTTATTCTGCCCCCGCAAATACAAACTTTAAAGAAAACAGCCTTTTTTAGGTTGGATTTCACAGGTGATCTAATCACATATACAGCCTGCAAATGACTCAGGAATCGAGTTGTAAAAGGCCATTAGTTCATTTGACTTGGAAATACACAAAAAGAAGGGAGCTGTGATGACTTCCGAGAACCTGGTAATGTAGTTGGATGTGCTGCTAAAAGGCCAGATTCTGCAAGGTTTGGCTGTTATTCTTGAGAATTTGCTGTGTGGGAAATGTAACTGTTACTTTGATGTTAAGCTTTCCTAAATAATTAAGGACAGCATCAACAGTCTTGCTTTTCAGATGTTTATGTATAACTCAGCTTTGAAAGTACAACCGTTTAGTTTTCAAGCGAAATAAACTTATGTTCATCCATTTCTTGGCCAAGAAACAATCACGGTACCTTTTTCTTCAGTCTGTTCTGGAAATGAGACAAAACCACCAGACTAAAAGGTCTACATATAATTTTGGCTGTAACACATAGGTGGAAAATATTTACGGAATGATTCAACAAAAAAGTTACAGCTATGTCAACAGATGATGTTTCCTCAATTGACGAAGACACTTTAAAGTTGCATCCAGCTCCAGTTTCCTGCACCGATAGAATTAATGCCAGGATTGCCCAAAAGCAAATGGCAACCTAATTGAATTTTCACACCCTTTGAAAACATTAATTTCATGATTGAAAAAATCTTAACCACTGCCACCTGGGGAAACTTTGATTCATTCGAGGTAATGGACTGTAGTTAAAGCACATTTGACAATTAAAGGGCCCATTAGGAGTGAAGGCATTTCAAGGCTGCATATTTGGGTTCATTATGGCAGCCATTTTTGGGAATACTGAAAATGTCAGATTAAACTGAGTAGAAGAAAATGCAATTTACCATCCGTTGTTCAGGCATGTCTGATTGAAATGCTGCTTAAAATTATGATATGCAAAAACAAATCATGTCCTATGCAAATGTTTGGATGATTTTTGAGTAAGGAAGAAAATGTCCATCTGTTGGTTTTCTCGTTCAATAATCTGCAGCATTCAGTAAAAAAGAGACATAACAAAACCATCTTTACATTTTTCAGTTTAGGTTTAACAATAGTTGTATTGATAGAGAAGTTGTTTCTTGGTGAATTTAACATAACATTGTGTTGCATTACCTTCTTCCAGCTGAATTATTTTGGTTAAACAAGAACAGTAAATTAGCTTTTTCCATGGAGTACTGCACTCTAGTGATTGCAAGTTCAAAGTCACATGGTGCAGTGCCACAACTGACCAATGTTAAAATGTGTATCAGCATGACACAGAAAGCAAGCGTTTTGCAAGCGCATTCAGAAGTAAAAAACAGTAAATGTTTTTTTAAAGTCTCTGGGCTATTTCACGACTATCTAGACTATGTCCCAGAGGAACACAAATGGGAGATCTCAGTTGATTGCTATTGAATCACGATGAAGGAAATTGGACCCACCAAATTACACGCAGACCACAGGAAGGCACCATTAGGTTTTTGCTGGAGCAGGTCACTATCCTGTTAGCCATCATTCTCTAAGCCACTCTGCAACAGTGTCTAATTGCAATAGACCGCACCATGGTAATTTCAAGCTGTAAAACCTTAGCGTGTGACAGTAAAAGAATGATGAGTACTTACATTTTGTAAAAGCTGTTTATGGCCATCAATGACCTTAACAACAGGCCCTATCCATTGCACTGAAATGAACTGTCAATTTGTTATTGAGTGACTTGTGACCTCATTTATGAGAGCTTTGTGATTTTTATATATGATATGATGTCACAAATTGCTTATGAGTCATAGAGGATAACATGGCATGATTATCAATATGACCTCACAAGGGACATGTATGTCAATACAATCATCCATCGTATCAACAACTTTAATTGAATGTGTAGGTGTCATTGTAACGATTGCGTGCATGATCATGGCTCACCTTCAACTTAAAACGATGAAGTAAAATCAGGTCTGGCAGGCAATTAGTGACAAATAGTCTGAGACCTTAGGCTACAACCTTGACATTAGTCTTAGAAGTGCAGTGGGAAGGTCAACTCCGTGGCAGAAATTGAGGGCAAAGGATTGCAAAATAGCTTCATTTAGCTTATGGAGGCGTTTCTCATCTGCAAATAAATGTTTTATGGACCATTCAGAATTTATGACGAGACGGGGGGAAGCGGTTGAAGTTTTGCCCGAGGAGTTACTAACTTTTCATATGTGCTTCAAGGGGGTGGGCACATTTTTTCAACATGACAGAGAGGGATATGGAAATTTGAGCGTAAGAAAAAATTCATAAACACACGTGCAAAAGTGCGTGAATCAGTATGAAGAATTGTCTTAGATGTGCTATGCTATACTCATAAACACACGTGCAAAAGTGCTAGAATCAGTATGAAGAATTGTCTTAGATGTGCTATGCAATACTATTCATGGCATAAGCCTATCGATGTTTGCACTTATTTATGTTCAACCCATTAAATGAATGAAGAGATGATTTCCCTTGACGATTAACATGGCATGCTTCTAGGGCAGAGTAAATAATATGTCCGCCATGTCAATACTATATATCGGAGATAACCTCTTCTTCAAGAAACTGTATAACATATTGTCTTCACTGCATATTTGTCAGTGGGGTGTGTCTTACTTTGTCTTGCTTCGCCAATTGATACAGTTAAGTGTCCAAATGAGCTCATTGCAGGCTTATCAGAACTACCCCATTAATATCTCAAGTGGTTGAGTATTAATCTATTTGAAAAATTGGGCAATCACAGAAATTAATACATTAAATAGTGAATGTTTTATGTGCTGCAGTCTAATAATGTAGGACAGTCATTGTAAGTACACTCTAAGTGCATAAGACAACACAGATTTGTGCCAAAATTCATACCAAGGTATTTAGTTCTTCTCAAATTTTAATTCAATGTTTAAGGCCTGAGCTGACTTACAAAAGCAAAGTAATATTTCCTTGTAGAAAATGCTAAGGAATGCTAAGGAACAGTCAAACCTTTAGCTACACTTCCAAACATATTACTGAGTCATCTTGGGTTATCACAGTTCCTTTCTTTTTTACAGTTCAACCCAAAATAAAGTACGACTACCTCAGCAGGCAGGAAGAATCAGCCACTACTTCACCCATTCACGCCTTTTGGCTACCCCTGAATCACTTCCCACCTTAACCTACTTAAAACTACCTCTTAAAATTACTTTAAAATTAGATTCAAACAACACAAATTTAAACTCCATCTGCTCCATTGTGTTTGATTGATTTGATATTAGGCTCTTTGCTAATTGCAATTACATTGGAAGCTAATAGAGTTCTTAATGCGGGCTAAGGTTTTTTGTGAAGAGTCTGGGGTAGTTGTAAGGGGATTTGGGATGGAGAAGAGAAAGGAGGGCAAAATAGGTAGACAGAGGACCTTGCAGAGAAAAATTTTCTTACTTTATTTTGATAGTTACTGTATATATTAGTCCAATGAACTAAACACAACCCACTTCCAAAGTAATTTGTAGACTGCACAGCGAAAGGTATGATTAGACAGTCTCCATGAGACTGCTTTATGTATTAGGCAGTGCAAGCATTGCACTGCAGTCTCCAGGAATTGGCCATGCAAATGAGCACAAGCAACATACAAATGAGTATCATATGGCAGAGTGAACTTCAAACAAATTTTTTTTCCTTAAAATGCGGGAATTTTGGAATTATTGGATAACAATGTAATTGTTTATAATTTTAAGTTATCAGTCCAAACTGCAAGTTGTTATGTGACAACGGGAAAAACAAAGCAAATTTGCATAACTAGTTGTTATAAACTCAGCAACATTAAAAACGCACACTTTTAAAAAGGCTAAAAATATAACTTTCTCTTAAGATATCAAGATGACAATTTGCACACTTTTAGAAGTTGCCATCAGGTATATTCATAAAAAAATTCAAATCTTTAAGTGCAGTACTTTTGTGTCAAATTAAATCGTCGTGGTCACTGTCGAAAATGAAATTAGGACTGGATATAAATAGAACCAGAAGTTGTCTGAACATTTCCTAATCTTACGATAGAACAAAATTCATTATAATAGTATGGTTTTGTTTTCATTCGAGAAAGTAATTTATAAACAGCATCTTTTGTACACTCATATCCTGGTAATTATATTTAAATGTACACAGATCCCTGTATAATCACCCAGAGAATCTACCCTAGACGAATACTTCCATTTCCGCATATTATCATAAGATTTTGCGTCAGAGCGCCACAGCCAATCAGCGAGCAGTATTTTTCTCCACTTCAAATCTTTACCGGCGATTTCCGAGGAGACTATTCAGTCCTCAGAGGTCTAAGACCTATCATTTGAAAGCTCTTGAAGAGATCTATCTATTCCAGTAAGCTGCATACCTCTACGACGGACAGAAGTCTGTGAATCGGCGAAATCGGCCTCATTTGCATAACATGCTTGAAGGCCTGTTCATTGGTCAGCTTTGTGGGCGTGTCTGACTTAATCACTGAAGGCTTTGCTGAAGTGAGTATAATAAAACTCTCTTCTGTGGTAACAAAATAGTCTCTTGTGGGGGTGCCATCACCAGTTTACCATGTCAAATGCGCTCAAATTATTTAGGTAGAAGATGGTGATAGGGAAAGTTTAACTCAACAAAAGGGGTCCTATGACCCAGGGATCATCGTAAATAATGGTTATATTTGTCAAGATAAAGTATAGCTTACACTGTAAAATTTTATGTTGAGTCAGATTACATGATTGTTTGAGATGGTTTCACAATTCCTTTGAACCAACAAAGCTTGTTGTTTTAAGTTTTGACAACGAACGGATTATCACAACATAAAACAACAAGCTATGTAAACTCAAAGGAATTATGCAACCATCTCACTCAATCATTTCAGGTGACCCAAAATTAAAATTTACAGTGTGTCACAGCAACTTACCTGTGTTGAATATACACTTTATTACATTATGTTTTTAGGAAGGTGTTTTCAGCATGAACTACCATATGTATTTATACAAATCCATCATGTGACTGATAACACAATTTCTCATCATTATCAACTTTTGTCGGCCAAAGAGCTTTGCAAACAAAGGGGCTTGTTTATGTCATATACTGCATGTTCAAGAAATTGTCTTTGCTGTTCACTCTATTATCACAGACTGCAGGGCACGCTAAAGCATATTGACTGTAGTCAGACATTTTGTCTGACATAGAGCGAGTTCTGGTCAGATAAATCAATGTTTTGTCAGACAACGTAATAAAATTAATATAATTTTTCAAATGGTTAAAGTGTGTTTTAATGGAATGTTGTTCTTCATATTTGAAGGTGGTCAATTGCTACACATCAATTAAGTTTCTTTAGGTCTTACAACACAATTTAACATCAGAAAGGATTAGCACTTACTACGGTTATTTCCTGTAGAGATTTTCTGCCAGTAAATATGTCTGACCTGAAATTGAGAATGGTCAGACATTTGCAAAAACTGCCAGTGATATCTGACAGGGCAGACCATTTTCGCGTGCACTGACAGACTGCTTTGGACAAGAATAAATTGAGGAATTCGACGAACATACAGAATAACAGGGCATTCTATATTTGTCATCTTCCCCCTTCAATGGTACAATGAAAATGCATGCAATAGATGATCAGCGTTTCGCCTACACCACAGGGAACTTTCTATAAGCTAGATTGAGCAATTTGCAATCCTTCCATACCAATTTGCAGCCCCCAGTTGACCTTCCTGTTGCTTTTAAGCCTCAATAAGGTCAAGGTTGCTGCCTCAGGTCTTTGTGTGTCAATAACTACCTGTCTGACTCAATATGTGTCCCGTGCTGCTGTGACTGAAAAGCCCATCATAAAACACAACTTCATCCAAACTGCTCAGTACACGTGTCTTGTTTTGCTTTAATGTTATTATATCCCCCTCACAGTGATTTTTGCATTATAAATTTTTTCAGTTCTCCCCTCTACTCTTGAGCAACAATCTCTCTGAAGAGCTCAGTCTGTCCAGAGTCATAACGCGTTAAGAACAGGGGTGCTGGAAGGAATCGCGGGCAGCAGGGGCGGTCAGATGAAAAAGGGCAAATCATATTCGCGCCAATTTCGCGTGAGAAAATTTATATAGAGAGTCACTTATAATTTTGAATATATACTTACTAATTTGTGCCTAAAATTAGTAAAATAAGGCCTACAATGTTTTTTTCTTAAGATCTAAGGGGCACCCTTGCCCCCCCTGCCTATTCCGGCACCCCTGGTTAAAAATATTTCTTGCAGAAGTAAAGTGGTAAAGAAGCAGGTTTGCTTTATTAAACAGGGGCTCATTTATCATGGTTGGAGTTTTTTTTTTAATGAATAATTTCTTGCTTAGTTTTGGTGAAAAAAATGCATTCTTTCTGGTAGCCGTGAAATAAATAATTTCTGGGGAGGATTTTTCACAACAAGATTTTGCTTGATACAAGAATGAATTTTTAAGGACGTTGCGCGCTCAAAATAAGGAATTTCTGCTGCTGTTATGGTGAAATAAATCATTTCCTGTCGAGGAAAACTCAAAGCCCCCCCGATTGCTAAATGACCACCCCCTAATGCTATTCATCCTCTAAAACATCCCTGAAGGTCATTACAGGACTACACTGACTGCTGTGCAGCATGTGATAATACAGTAAACAGCAACACTCCCACCAATGGCGTTCTCAGCTTGCACCAGAATAACAATCTTGAGAAATCCATTATGTGTTAGTCCAAAACGCAGTGGGTACGCAATTGGGTATGCAGGGATATGCAATGATATGCAGTCAAAGGTAATACAATGCTAAGAAACGTGTACAAACGTCAAAGAGCAATCTAAAAATTAAACATGTTTAATTTGAACGCATCAGGCCTGCGTTTTATGCCTATATGCAATGCAATGCAAAGCAGTTTGTCATGAACTGCAGTCTTATGCAGGGTTATTGCAGGCATATGTGATGCCTATGCATAGGTAGGCATCAATATGTGTCAGTATGCATCGATATGCAAGTAAACTTGAGTTTTAATACTAATTTGTCAAGTTCTGGGTGATGTAAGAGGCTGTTTTGCTGAACAAAAGACTACAAATGCAGTCATATGTATATAATTTGCAAGCTTTTGCAGAGTTATTGCAGGCCTATGCAAACCTAATGCAGAGGTATGCATTGTTCTGCAACCATTAGGCATTGCTCCAATTAGCAAGGTTATTTGGGCTCAAAAGAAACGTGTCACATGCTGCATATGGATGCATTTTGTCATTTCTATCATTATGCAATGAAACGTGACTATATGTGTCCAGTGGGAAAGGGGCTTAATGGGCTGCCAATCGCTGGGTCCAGGGTTCAAATCCAGTTCTTGCCAGGTCACCTGGGCCTATGTTGGACAGCTGTTTCAATCATCCTTCGCCTCATTGCTGTGTCCCCACTGTCCTAATTAGCCTACCAAGTGCATAAATACAGGACGTAAAGCCGAGTGACGTAACTAGGAGGTCTCGCCACCGGTAAAGCCCCAATCATCCAGCATATGGCGCACTTGCCATAATCTATCTATCTGTTTTTCTATCTATCTGCCTTGTAAACCTTTTCATTACAATAATTTTAAAATATCACCCGTCAATGACTTGCACTTTGGTATTTATGTCTCTCTAAAAAATATCAAGTCAAACAGTGATCAACACTTTAACACACATTCGACAAATGAGCAATTCAGAAAAGTGTGAAATATTTTGGTGTGAGACGAATATCTTCGGATGTTGCTTGGCAGTTGGATGTTTGTTGCAGTCCTCTAATGTGACTGTTCATTAATCTTTCTCAGTTTGTGACACTCTAGCTGCTGGATGATGATTTCATATTGAACACAGGCAGGCAGTGAGCATTGCCGAAATATAACTGTCTGAACTGTGAGTATAAATTATTGATTTTTTGAAAGAACTCTTGTAGATATAATTCAAATAACTGAGTCTGGTTCATTTTTGTAGTCTGAATAATAAGTAAAGTTTTCATCTGCAAGGTCCAATCAAATTACGATGCAAGCATTGTGCCCAAATTTCGTTGAAGTTGTTTGACATTCGAGACATTGAATTTTACACACACAGAGTTGCATACATTTGCATGTTGCTCTGGATTCCATATATATATTTATTACATGACCACTATGCAAGAGCGATGCTGATTGGCCAAAATCAGTCACATGACGACATCGTTTTTCATATTGCATGGCTAGAGTGCAATATGATTTTTTATTAAAAAATAATAATTCCGAAAAAAATTTTTTTCTTCTTTTCCAAATTTTTTTTCTTGACCTAAAAAAAAAATAATAAAATTTCCAAAATTTTTTTTTTCCGAATGGAACATTATTGGAAGCATAGTGGTCATGTTATAAAACAAATACGGCGCCCTCGTTCAATAAGAATTTCCTCGTGCAAATAAATTTTCATATTGCACTCATATCATGCCGTATTTGTATAATGTTACACTAAGTATAAATTGACGACCGGTGCAGATGAAATAGATATAACATAACTTAATTTTAATCAAGTCGTTCTGTTTATCAAATTATCATACAGTTGATTAAGAAGATAAGCTGAAAGGCTAGTCTCCTTCAAGTCATAGAGGGACGTTCAAAATGTATTAGTCTATAGTATCATTATTATCGTCCATACTTTTATGCAAATTGTGCATCACAAATTTCCTCTCTGGATTTAATGTTCAAATGTGCTCTACACCAGCACCTGGTGGCAGCATCACCTTTTAATGTATTGACAGGCAAGGAATGGCGAGTGCTTACTTTCAGCCGTTTGTCGCCATCAATGACTTCATAACTGGCCCTATCCATGGACTGACAATTCATCATCGAGTAACTGGTTGACGAGTGCTGTGATTCAGTAGGTGATTTGTTTTGTTAGCATTGACTGTACAGGGTATGACCTCACAAATTGCTTATGATCATAGAATATAACATGCACATGTTTAGTAATGCAATTATAGACCCGTTTCTGTTCTTCCCAGCATATCGAAGGTCTTTGAGAGAATCATGCACAATCAAATATATGAATATTTTACCAAGCAGAGCCTACTTTTCAATAGCCAATATGGCTTTCGTAAAAATCACTCGACGGATTGGCTGCTCTCGAATTGGTTGACAAAATTACTCGTGACATGGATGAAAACAAACTTCCTGTTAATATATATTTAGATCTCTCAAAGGCCTTCGATACGCTGGATCATAACATACTAATACATAAATTACACTATTATGGCTTTCGAGGAAAAGCACTTGAGCTTATAACTAGTTATTTAACAAATAGAAGGCAATATGTGGTCTTTGATGGTGTTGATTCTGATTTGTTAGAGATCAAATGTGGAGTTCCCCAGGGTTCAACTTTGGGACCCCTCCTTTTCATCATATATATTAATGACATTAACAAAGCTACTACTCTATGTGGTACAATAATATATGCTGATGATACTGCCCTCTCGACAACTCTGAAAACGACAAATACCAACTTTGAAACTGAACTCAGTAGAGAACTCAAATCTGTTACTGAATGGCTCAAATTAAATAAACTATCTCTTAATATTTCCAAAACAAAAGCTATATTGTTCCATACACCTCAAAGGATAGTTACATATCCAAATTGAGTAATAGATAACCACCAAATAGAATTTGTTAAAGCATTTAATTATCTTGGCATAAGAATAGATGAAAATATTAAATGGAATGTACTCAGTGAAGCTCTCTCAAAAAAAGATCTCAAAGACACTTGGAATTTTAAATAAATTAAAATGTATTATTCCAAGAGAAATTTTATTAAACATCTACAACTCACTTGTTCTCTCTAATATAAACTATGGAATAATGATATGGGGTGGGCAGCTAAGTAAAATTTATAAATTACAAAAGAGGGCAGTACGCTTGATTACTAATAGTCGCTAAAATGCTCACACAGATCCATTATTTAAACAATTGAAATTACTGAAAGCAACTGATATTCTCGTGGTACAAGACTCCAAATTTTGCTATAAGCATGAAAATGGCTTACTACCAAATCATTTTTATAATATTTTCGAAAGAAATTACGATTTCCATCACCATCAGACACGACAACATGCAGATTATCGTCTTCCTGCTGTGAGGCATGACTTCGCAAGGCATTCTGTCAGGTACAGGTTTCCTGTTTGTTTCAATAAAATGAAAGTAAGTATCAAAAACAAAATCTATACGCATAGCCTAGATGGCTTTAAGCTATACATTAAAAATGATTTTATTAATTCATATCAAACAGAATGCACAATTCAAAATTGTTATATTTGCGGTCACTAGTGTCTTTGTGCGGTTCTTCTCCCTTATTTTTAACACCTTCAACTACACTTAATGTCATTTCTTCAAACATATGCTGGTGACTCTCTCAATTGGTCAACTGTATTGTAAAGCTGTTTAGTTTAACATTATTATATATTTATTGTTTTTTTTCCCTTTGGCGCGATATTGGCGAATCCTATTTTATATATTCAATTTGGTTGTAATGTGTCTTAGGGTGGCCTCTCTGCAGCGATATTAATCTTTGAGAGGTCTCCTTGGCCCCTATTTCTATAATGATATCAATGTATTATTTCGATATTTATCTTCAAAAGTAGGAAAATAAATGATTTCTGAGTCTGAGTCTGAGTCTTTTACTTTTCATCATTTCAGATTTTGTTGTTCTCTAAACCAACATTTATTATTGATGACGTTGAGAAATTATGCATTTTGCCATTTTATAACACATGATGGAAGGCCATGAAGAAAAGCGACACGGGTGTTCTGTTTGTGGTAAAAGATTCACCAGAAACAACAGTCTGAATATACCCACAAGAATGCATACAGGTGAAAAACCGTATGGATGTTCAGTTTGTGAAAAATGTTCAGAGAAAAAGGAGACCTTACTAGACATAAAAACACACACTGGAGAGAAGTCTTATGAATGTTCAGCTTGTGGTAAAAATGTCAGTGTAAAGACAAGACTTATCAGACACACAAGAACACACACTGGAGAGACGCCATATGAATGTTCTATTTGTGGTAAGAAGTTCAGTCAGAATTATCAGCTCAACTACCACTTGAGAACACACAGTGGAGAGACGCCATATGAATGTTCTATTTGTGGTAAGAAGTTCAGTCAGAATTATCAGCTCAACTACCACTTGAGAACACACAGTGGAGAGACGCCATATGAATGTTCTATTTGTGGTAAGAAGTTCAGTCAGAATTATCAGCTCAACTACCACTTGAGAACACACAGTGGAGAGACGCCATATGAATGTTCTATTTGTGGTAAGAAGTTCAGTCAGAATTATCAGCTCAACTACCACTTGAGAACACACAGTGGAGAGACGCCATATGAATGTTCTATTTGTGGTAAGAAGTTCAGTCAGAATTATCAGCTCAACTACCACTTGAGAACACACAGTGGAGAGACGCCATATGAATGTTCTATTTGTGGTAAGAAGTTCAGTCAGAATTATCAGCTCAACTACCACTTGAGAACACACAGTGGAGAGACGCCATATGAATGTTGTATTTGTGGTAAGAAGTTCAGTCAGAATTATCAGCTCAACTACCACTTGAGAACACACAGGGGAGAGACGCCATATGAATGTTCTATTTGTGGTAAGAAGTTCAGTCAGAATTATCAGCTCAACTACCACTTGAGAACACACAGTGGAGAGACGCCATATGAATGTTCTATTTGTGGTAAGAAGTTCAGTCAGAATTATCAGCTCAACTACCACTTGAGAACACACAGTGGAGAGACGCCATATGAATGTTCTATTTGTGGTAAGAAGTTCAGTCAGAATTATCAGCTCAACTACCACTTGAGAACACACAGTGGAGAGACGCCATATGAATGTTCTATTTGTGGTAAGAAGTTCAGTCAGAATTATCAGCTCAACTACCACTTGAGAACACACAGTGGAGAGACGCCATATGAATGTTCTATTTGTGGTAAGAAGTTCAGTCAGAATTATCAGCTCAACTACCACTTGAGAACACACAGTGGAGAGACGCCATATGAATGTTCTATTTGTGGTAAGAAGTTCAGTCAGAATTATCAGCTCAACTACCACTTGAGAACACACAGTGGAGAGACGCCATATGAATGTTCTATTTGTGGTAAGAAGTTCAGTCAGAATTATCAGCTCAACTACCACTTGAGAAAACACAGTGGAGAGACGCCATATGAATGTTCTATTTGTGGTAAGAAGTTCAGTCAGAATTATCAGCTCAACTACCACTTGAGAACACACAGTGGAGAGACGCCATATGAATGTTCTATTTGTGGTAAGAAGTTCAGTCAGAATTATCAGCTCAACTACCACTTGAGAACACACAGTGGAGAGACGCCATATGAATGTTCTATTTGTGGTAAGAAGTTCAGTCAGAATTATCAGCTCAACTACCACTTGAGAACACACAGTGGAGAGACGCCATATGAATGTTGTATTTGTGGTAAGAAGTTCAGTCAGAATTATCAGCTCAACTACCACTTGAGAACACACAGTGGAGAGACGCCATATGAATGTTCTATTTGTGGTAAGAAGTTCAGTCAGAATTATCAGCTCAACTACCACTTGAGAACACACAGTGGAGAGACGCCATATGAATGTTCTATTTGTGGTAAGAAGTTCAGTCAGAATTATCAGCTCAACTACCACTTGAGAACACACAGTGGAGAGACGCCATATGAATGTTCTATTTGTGGTAAGAAGTTCAGTCAGAATTATCAGCTCAACTACCACTTGAGAACACACAGTGGAGAGACGCCATATGAATGTTCTATTTGTGGTAAGAAGTTCAGTCAGAATTATCAGCTCAACTACCACTTGAGAACACACAGTGGAGAGACGCCATATGAATGTTCTATTTGTGGTAAGAAGTTCAGTCAGAATTATCAGCTCAACTACCACTTGAGAACACACAGTGGAGAGACGCCATATGAATGTTCTATTTGTGGTAAGAAGTTCAGTCAGAATTATCAGCTCAACTACCACTTGAGAAAACACAGTGGAGAGACGCCATATGAATGTTCTATTTGTGGTAAGAAGTTCAGTCAGAATTATCAGCTCAACTACCACTTGAGAACACACAGTGGAGAGACGCCATATGAATGTTCTATTTGTGGTAAGAAGTTCAGTCAGAATTATCAGCTCAACTACCACTTGAGAACACACAGTGGAGAGACGCCATATGAATGTTCTATTTGTGGTAAGAAGTTCAGTCAGAATTATCAGCTCAACTACCACTTGAGAACACACAGTGGAGAGACGCCATATGAATGTTCTATTTGTGGTAAGAAGTTCAGTCAGAATTATCAGCTCAACTACCACTTGAGAACACACAGTGGAGAGACGCCATATGAATGTTCTATTTGTGGTAAGAAGTTCAGTCAGAATTATCAGCTCAACTACCACTTGAGAAAACACAGTGGAGAGACGCCATATGAATGTTCTATTTGTGGTAAGAAGTTCAGTCAGAATTATCAGCTCAACTACCACTTGAGAACACACAGTGGAGAGACGCCATATGAATGTTCTATTTGTGGTAAGAAGTTCAGTCAGAATTATCAGCTCAACTACCACTTGAGAACACACAGTGGAGAGACGCCATATGAATGTTCTATTTGTGGTAAGAAGTTCAGTCAGAATTATCAGCTCAACTACCACTTGAGAACACACAGTGGAGAGACGCCATATGAATGTTCTATTTGTGGTAAGAAGTTCAGTCAGAATTATCAGCTCAACTACCACTTGAGAACACACAGTGGAGAGACGCCATATGAATGTTCTATTTGTGGTAAGAAGTTCAGTCAGAATTATCAGCTCAACTACCACTTGAGAACACACAGTGGAGAGACGCCATATGAATGTTCTATTTGTGGTAAGAAGTTCAGTCAGAATTATCAGCTCAACTACCACTTGAGAACACACATTGGAGAGACGCCATACGGATGTTCTATTTGTGGTAAGAAGTTCAGTCAGAATTATCAGCTCAACTACCACTTGAGAACACACAGTGGAGAGACGCCATATGAATGTTCTATTTGTGGTAAGAAGTTCAGTCAGAATTATCAGCTCAACTACCACTTGAGAACACACAGTGGAGAGACGCCATATGAATGTTCTATTTGTGGTAAGAAGTTCAGTCAGAATTATCAGCTCAACTACCACTTGAGAACACACAGTGGAGAGACGCCATATGAATGTTCTATTTGTGGTAAGAAGTTCAGTCAGAATTATCAGCTCAACTACCACTTGAGAACACACATTGGAGAGACGCCATACGGATGTTCTGTTTGTGGTAAAATGTTCAATATAAAAGGAAATGCTGATAGACACATGATAACACATACTCGCGAGAGACCATATGGATGTTCTGTGTGTGGGAAAACGTTCAGCACTAATGGAGATCGTGATATGCACACAAGAGCACATACTGGAGAGAAACCGTACAAATGTTCTGTTTGCGGTAAAAGCTTCAGCAGAAACACAAGTCTAAACAGACACACAAGAACGCACACTGGTGAGAAACACGGATGTTCATTATGTGGTAAGAAGTTCGCCAGAAACCATTATCTTGCTGAGCATGTGAAAACACACACCAGAGAGAAGCCATTTGGATGTTCTATATGTGGTGAAAATTTCAGTGCAAAAAGAGAACTGAAGAAGCACACTAGCCCTGGTGACCCGGCAAGAGCTGGATTAGAACCCTGGACCCAGCGATTGGCAGCCCAGCACACTACCGCTAGACCCACCCTCCCTCCCCCCCGGGGCCCCACTTGAGAGGGAGGAGAGTTAAATGTAGCTCCATTGGTACTGTGCAAGCCTGCTAAACTATGTTATGGGGTTCGAATCCAGCTATTGCCTGGTCACCTGGGCGCTGTTGGACGGCTGTTTCAATCATCCTTCACCATACTGATGTGTCCTTCTCCTGTCCTAATTGGCCTACCAAGTGTCTATAATGTGATGAGAAGCCCAAATCATTCATCCATCCACCAACACAACTTGAATGTTCTTTACATGCGTGTGGTAAGATGCTCAGCAGAAAAAGACATCTTGACAGACACTCATGATCAAGCACTGGAGAAAGGCCATATGAATGTTCTGTTTCTTGGAAAAGTTAACTTCAAATAGCAGTCCAAAACAACACATGATCAAATCGAGACTACTAGAAAGAAGTCATGGTGTATGGATGATTCGGATGCGGTAAAATGCGGTAAAATGTTCAAGGAAATTTTGAAATATGCCCTATGACACATATTGGAAAAAAGCCATAATAATATCAGGGAGGTGGCAGGAGTTATCAGGAGTTATCGGGGGTTGTGGGAGTGATTAGGAGTCAGTGATGGACTAACAGGAGTCATTGGAGTCATATCTGATTTTAGTGGAGTTAGCGGGATTTAGTGGGAGTTTAAGGAGCAACATAATGTAGCAGGAGTTATGGGAGTTAGCAAGAGTTCTAAAGTGGGTTTTGGAGGGTGATAGAAGGAATTGGAGGGTGACTTTAAAATGAGTTCCATCAGATGCATACACACATACACTCTAAGAACGAAAAGGGATTAGAACAACCAAATAAGGCGCTTCGCCTTGTCACAAATACAGCTCCCTATGGGGTGCCTGGAAGCACCTTTTCGTAGGGTGCTTGGGAAGCACCCTAGGTCAAAGAACCCTTGCGAGTTTACAAGAACCGTACAAGGTTCTTCAGGGTAAGTAGTTTGTATAACCTTTTGGGGTTCATGGCATGAGCAAATTTAGGAAAGGGTGCTTGCAAGTGTTACCTCACTTGTTATATATTGTTTATAACTTTCATGTATTATATGGGTGTTCTGTAAGGTTCACAGCGAGACAATCTCACCGTGTTTCAAATTACCTCCAGTTGGTCGTCAGTCTGAAGATTACATTCATCCTCAGATAACTGATGACCATTGTGAGAGGTAAGCAAAGGAGGCGTATTCACCTTCTCAGCACTTTATAATTGAATGCCAACGTGAGTTGGATATTCTGTATATGTAAAAATTCTGCTGGCTACATTTTAGTCAGAATGTGTCTGAATTTCAGAGGACTGAAACAATTACACAGGAGCTTTAAGCCACATGCATTGTAATTGAAAATGTTCTTTCAAGAGTGTAGTACATATTCAAATAAACATTATGATACATTTTGTTAATTTAATATTAAAATTATGCAAAAACAAATTTTACGAGTTCACGTCTGTTATAGGTGGGGCCACATGCATAACAATTGAGAATTTATTGCAAAAGCTTTGCATTATAGATGACGCCACTTGTCCCATGTAAGAAAATATCACAAGCCAGTTCATTAAAGACCTATCATAATGTAGATTAACCCAATTACTTTACTTACCTAATTAAAAAATTCCTATAAAGGTGTGCAATAAACCTAAACAGTATATTCTAACCAATTATGCAATCTTATTTGCTGTAGGTAAGAATACCTGAGTCAGACAAAGAAATTGCTGTTTGCTCAACCAAGCCAAATTCCTGATTCAGACTTGTTTAAAGATGCTGAGTTTTTCAGGATTACATTAGCATGGGCTACCCATTGCACTGAGGCTGGTGAATAGTACATTTACCACTCTTGGTCATGATTTTCTGAACTGCTGGTAAATCAGTGTGGCATCTGGTTTCTGGCTGTTCCTCAATTAATGTAGCATTGCCCCTATTGACAAGTCAGTCTCCTGTACAGGCAGTTGAGAGTAGCTTGGCTGCAGATGGTGAATTTGAAGGTGAATGGGTATCAAAATTCAAATTGGAAACTGGGACAGCTGCCTATTACATCTGTGTTCAGTAGAAATGCCTACCAATTAATAAGTAGATGTGAAAGAGAGTAGCTCTGGTGTAAATATTGCTGTCAGCTGCCTCACAGATACACCTTCAGCATTCCGTTTGAAGCTGGCATGGCTACACTTACAAGATGTGCGAATAGAGGCAGGTCAATAAAGTCAGTGGTGTATCTAGGGGGTTATGGCCTTCCCCATAAGGCCTGAAGTTGACATAGAGGAGATAGGAAAAACTCAGAGTGCTGCCCATTCACCTCATGTAATGCCTCCTCTTCCCCCCCCCCCCAGGCCATTTCTAAGTATGCCCTGGGTCACCACCTTCGCCTTCCCACAGCAGACCAGCTTGTCAGTTAGGCACTGCCTTTTATGCAATAATCCAGCCACCCAATTATTTCTTAATTTTCCATATCCAATTTCAGAAACCATGGAAGGATGGTGAAGCACCCCAGGCACCTAGTAATGTGTGATGCACCCTATAATGTGTGATGCACCCTATAATGTGTTATGCGCCCTATAATGTGTGATGCACCTTTATTTCAAGCACCCCTTGTTTGAAACACCAAAACGATGATGATCCTTGTGCACCCCAAAGGTTTTTACATCCACCTTGCAGGTGTTTCGCTCCACCCCTCGCACCTTTTTTTCTTAGAGTGTAGGCTATATATGAGGCCTGCTAATTCATTGGCCTTGGCTGGTAGTGTATCTTGCATTTCTTTTTTTTTTTCACTTTAGCTTGATATTGAAGTTTACCAACTCTGTTTCATATTGTATATATGAATTATCATGGTATGGTTTTTTTTTTACATGTCTTGACCAGAGGACAACAACAGTTCTCTTGGTTTAAAAAATAACAGAAATATTTCTGGAACATATATACAGTGATAGTATGCCTGTTCAAAGTTTGTGTCATGTTATTTTATGAAGGAAGTTTTCAATAAAACTATAGTTTTATGTATATTTCAGAGTATTGTACCACTGCTTTTATTCCAGGGTGTTATTTCAAAATTGTGAAAGTTGTTTTAATATTGTGAAATGTAACTGTTTTGTATTTATCCGGCTTTATTCACACAATAAACTAAAAATTAATACAAGTGATCTTGTTCAAGCCTTGATAATTGTATTTGTCCAAGACAACCTTTGCAGCCTTTAATAATATTAATTTTGATGCTCACCAAATTTTTCTCATGGCATTCTGATGGAAATTAGTCAAAGAAAGATGCACCTTGAATGAAAGAAATGCAAGGCTTTCTACTCTATAATTTTTGATGTTCATAAGATTTGTTTGTTGTCAATCATCTATAAAGAAACTTAGACAGAAAGCGAAGTAAAATTTTTGACATTGAAAAGACCTACAGTGAGACAACCAGCCAAAGAAACTAATAGCAATAAAACATGTGGTAGTACAGTACAACCCAAAATAAAGTACGATTACCCCAGCAGGAAGGAAGAATCAGCCACTACTTTACCCTTTCACACCTTTCTAAATCACTTCCTACTTTTACCTACTTGAAACTACCTTTTAAAAGTTCATTAAAATGACATTGAAACAACACCAATACCCAATTTAAACTTAATCACCCCATTGTGTTTGATTTACTTGATATTTTGCCCCTGTTAATTGTAGTTACATTGGTAGCTGTCTAAATAGAGTTCTTAATTTGGGCTAAGGTTGTTGAAATGAGTCAAAAGGAGATTTGGGCATGGAGAGGAGAAAAGAGGGCAAAATAGGTAAATAGAGGACTTCTGACACAAAATGTTCTTACTTATTTTGTGTTGTACTGTATCTCGCCCCAGCCGCCCCCGCAACCCTGCATATCCATTGTCCCTTACGGATGGGGCCGCCTGGCTTCCCCGTATGCCATCTGTAAAGTACGATGCTGGGAATCTGATAGCTCCATCTGTGGAACAGAAATATTTCATTCTCGAATAAAGATCAAATGATACTTCGTCCTAATTAGACACTTTTGAAATTCGTTAAGGATCAGCAATTCTGAATACTTGGCTTTCAAGTTTCAACAGGCATGCCAACATTTTCCTTGAAGAGTGCTTCACACTGTCTGGTGTTGCCTTTTTGCCCAAGAATCCATCTTTAACTTTGGACAGAAAGGACAAGCTGCATTGGATTATGTCTGCTTCAGATTCAAGTCTAAGCCAATTTCTGCCAACAATGAAATTGTGTTACAGCCATCAAATGATATGCGCTTATAGAATTGCATTGGCAATTTCCCTGTGATGTCATATTCCTATCCATGACATCTTATTCTCTATGACTCATGAGCTTTGAGGTCATGTCATATCATACTCTTTCAATGCTGTCAAAACAAGTCATCCACACTTTACTGATTTACAGCACTCATCAATGAGGTCACAAGTTACCCAAAGACTAACTGACAGTTCATTTCTATGCGATGGATAAGACCTGTTGTGAGGTCACTGATGGCCACAAACAGCTGAATGGAAGTAATAGTCATTTAGAACATTAGCGACTGCATATTTAGATCTCAAGATTCATAACAGTTGTTGCATTTATCTTCAAGAGATTTAAAATATTTTGACAATTTCGTATGAATAAGGCGATTCCATATCATTGGAAATTCTGAATTCTGCTAAAAAATATTTCATATCTCCTGAAGGTAAATGCATCAACTGTAATGAAATTACGTATTCTAAACAAAATGTGTATTTTACAACTTTAGAAGAGTCATTTCAAGTTTATCTCGGTCTATGCTTTTTGTTAGGTAAATTTTCTCATTTTTAAGACTTTCATAATTGGAAATGATAAAAACATTGTAGCAGATGGACCACTAAAAAGATATTAATTGATTTTGTTTAAGCACCCTAATCCTTAAGGAGTGGGTAACGGGTACTCATAATTTGTCCTGAATGCCTTGCATTTGAAATAAACATTAACAAAAACGACTCTCAGAAATTCGTCATTCAGTTGCTTTGCTTCAAATGCTATCATTATTATTAAATAATTTCTGCTGCACTACCATATTACAGATTCATATATATGCATCCAAGGGCACCTGACAAAAGAAAGCGCATCCAAGGGCACCTGACAAAAGAAAGCAAACACCTGTTTTTCTTCCATGCAGCTGCTTGGTACTGATAACAAGAAATTCTTTTAAAAAAAAGAATTGTAGTCAGCTTTGTTATGTGGCATAGGGATATTTTGCATTGATGAAGAGCTATTATACAAAGCCTTTCCATGAAATTCACATGGTAAAGGATATGGCCAACAATGGATGTCACTTCATTGGCAGAAAAAAATTATCACAGAAAGACCATAGAAAATACAAAACAATGAAATGATAACCTGTAGTACTAATTACAACACCTTGCCACTCCCAAATTAGTGGAATGGACAGACAACATGAGATTTTGAAACGAAGGTTTTTTTTATACGATTAGAGAAATGATCAAATCAGAAAAGGATCAAGATATGTGAATTAAATGTCGTAGAAGCCTTTCAATAAAATTCACATACCAAATATTGTTTTGAAATTTTCCTGCTATAAGGGCTAAAAACTTTGGCTGTCAAATAATGGATTAGAAGCAAAAGTGCAAGAAAAAAAGTATTTGAAAACCCTTTCAATGAAATTCACATGCCAAATGTTGTTGGACATTTTTGGACCTTTTTTTTTATTTATTAAAAACTAACCAATTTGAAAAAGTACAATCCAACAATTTTGAAGCAAAAGAGAACGGATTTTGCAGCATCAGTTGTGAATATTTTGTTTGTCAAATGATGGATTAGAAACAAATGTGTAGGAAAATTAAATTTGGAAACCCATTCAATGAAATTCACATGCCAAATATTGTTGTTTGACAATTTCGGACCATAAGTTGTGGAGATTTTTCTTGTCAAATGATGGATTACAGACAGACAGACAATTTGAGACAAAAAAATATTCATAGTGAATATTACAAGCTAAAGTGTAGCAAATACTGTATTTGGAAAGCCTTTCAATGAAACCGATATGCCTAATATTATTGTTTCACATTTCCTGACCATGAGTTGCGAAGATTCTGCTGATCAAATGATGCATTAGAAACAAAGTGTTGGAAAACTTATATTTGGAAACCCTTTCAATGATATTCACATGCCAAATATTGTTTTTTGACATTTTCGGACCATAAGTTGTGACGATTTTGCACCTCAAATGATGGAGTAAAAGCAAAAGTGTAGGGAAAATTATATTTGGAAACCCTCTCAATGAAATTCGCATACCAAATATGATGGTTTGACAATTGCGGACCGCAAGTGGAGAATATTTTGCATGTCAAATGATGGATTAGAAGCAAAAGTTTAGGAAAAATTCTATTTGGAAACCCTTTTCAATGAAATTTGCATACCAAATATTGTTGTTTGACATTTTCGAACCGTAAGTTGTGGAGATTTTGATTTATTAGAAGCAAAAGTGAAGGAAAAATTATATTTGGACATAATTTCAATGAAATTCACATGCTAAAAATGAATGTTTGACAATTTCGGACCATAAGTGGTGAAGATTTTGCTTGTCAAATGATGGATTAGAAGCAAAAGTGTAGGAAAAATTATATTTGGAAAACCCTTTCAATGAAATTCACATGCTGATGTTCATCCAATCATGAATGATTAACTTTTGTTGTGAAACACTGATTTGGGACACATAAAATTGTCATAGACCGTTAAACCATTGACGCAGACTAAAATCAAAAATACATTCAAACTTTCTCTAAATTATTTCAATAAAATTCACATGGCAAATGCAGTGTTTGTATATTTTCACTTATAAAGTCATAATAACATGGGTTAAGAAACAATAAATGGAAATGAGAACACAAGAAGCAGAAAGAGAAATTGACTCAAGAATTACTTTGGAGAATTACATGACAGGGTAAGATTCCTTGAGGCATAATTGTTTAGTTTCTCCAGGAGTCGGACACACATAATATTAACAAGATAAGAGCAGTGGTTTGCTTTAACAAGGAACGAAGAAACTCAGACCTGCGGGACAACAACTGGTAGAATTCCAAGTATCCGGTTGGGATAGAAAACCCCAAATCAGTGTTTAACTAATACATGGTATTCATAGACATTAATAACCAATAGCAATTTAAAAGATTCTGAAAGGAACCCGAATTCACAACAGAATCAACAGTTAAAGAGCACCAATAAATCCAAGAAAAGACCACAAGCCCAGAGAATATACTTCCATCCAATTTCATCAGATATTAAATGTGATTAACCAATTCTTCAATGAAATTCACATGCCAAATTTTGGTGGTTGACATTTTCATTTAATGAAGGTATGAATAATTGACAATTTGACTCGCATTAAAACCAGAGACGCGAGCTACAGGAAGGCCTAACCAAACGATGAATTAAAATCTCTCAATGATATTAATAGCTTGGACATATTATAGACCTTTTTCAATTTATATAATTCTGACATATTATATAAGCCACCAATCCACCTCTTCCAATAACATTTTCTGAAAATGTGATGAAATTCACATGCCATTGTTACCAAACATTTTCATGTCCTCATCCAAATCAAAAACAAGGCATTTAGTAGATCATGTTCAGTCGACAATAATTTTGCCTGCTTCACACCAGAGGCCCATACAGTGGGCGACATCCAGGTGACAGTTTTTACAGTGAGAAGTGGTTTTTATGTGTCACATTATAGGAGTTGGTGTTTGACACATTTGGCAGATATTTTCTAATAATTACAACTGAAAACCAGATTAGTTATATGCACAAGTATTTTCAATTGAATCTGAGGTGTCAACACAAAATCGCAGGGTGTTTTTTTTCGGCTCAGGAAGATTGCTCAATTGATCTGTGTGATCTTCACGACTGGAAAAGAAACAGTCAATATATATATTATCATGAAAATTTACAATAAACAATGTGAAGTACCATGAAAAGAGTTCAAAGTCACTTAACTTCAATACCATGGCAAATAAATGTGCAGTTAATCACCACAATGATTGCACTACGGATAAAAACATTTTTTTAAGTCGATTTTCCAACTTTTAGGATTTTCATATGGACAATCGATAGTTTAGTTTTTTTTCTGCAAAATCTGATGCCAATATTTACAAAATCACGCTGCATTGAAAATTGATAATTTTCCTGTACAAATTTCAATTTTCCTTAGAGCATTAAGATACCAAACAGCACATCTATAACAAAAACCATAACAAAATGCATTGGACGCAAGATTTTTGACATTTTTTAGTTCTTTTCTAGAAACTGAAAAATGTTTTGAAAAACATTTTCTCCAAATTCCATAAATGTCATGTCATAGTTTGGTACACTGGCCAACACACAATGTGGGACTACCGCCATTCAGAGGTCAATACACAAACGTAATACAATACCCTGGGCAGTACATCTTGAGCATTATGTTTGAATGTCATCCTTGCAGGGCTTTGAAGTTGGAGTCGTGCAGTTGGAGTATGAATCAAATTTTGGTTTTTAGGTTGATTGGGAGTCAAAAATTTATTAGGTGGCTCCTGACTCCTGAAAATTATTTTTAAGAATTGATGAAAACTAGGGATGCACGGATATCCGGCAAGTTATCCGGTATCCGGCCGGATATTGGAATTTGCAGGATATCCAGTATCCGCAGAATTAGGGTGTCAGAACCGGATATCTGGGATGCTCAAAAATAAGGAAAAAGCTATAAAAATTTTGATAATAAATGAAAGAATGTTGCGAAAAGAGAGTCAAAAACATGATGTAACCATTCAATTACGAAGCATAACGAAAATGATTCAATCAGAGGAACAGTCCCCAGCTGGAAATGATTATCTCTCAGCTCTCAGAAAAAGATATCTATTATCAACTTCGAATTATGGAAAACGTCCTTTTTGCACGTTTACTATCCGGTTCCAACTATCCGGTTAATATCCGGTTTCCGGCAGTTGGTGTTGCCAGATTATCCGGTATCCGGCTATTTTCACTATCCGTGCATCACTAATAAAAACGCATTATAGAATAAAGTAAACTGTATAGAATTTATGGTTGCAACACACAAAATTAATTTTTATGTACAAAAGCCCCGGCTCAAGTTAAGAATTCATGTCTGGCATATTGGGAGTGAGTTGAGTTTTACCCCTCATCAGCACCAGAATTCGTCATGGGAAACACAACATTTATATTATATAATATATACAACAAGTGTCTGAAAATTTAATTAACTAATTTATCAATACAAACCTCTAGACTCTTCTAGAGAGCTCTCTCGACTGTTCGAGATTAACTTGAGACGTATTTGATGGACCAAAACATTCCATCTCGAAGCGATTGCTACAGCCGCACATGTTCAGTGAAAGGCTTACATCTGTGGTAGGTATTCCTTCATTCCAAACAACTTCACTTCTGGTCACTCCAAAAGAAGAAGGCAAACATAGTAAAAGTATGCGAATAAAAAATAAGTGCTGGAAATAATTTAATCTTCAACAATATGATCTCAAAATGAATTTGTAACAATAGTCAACTTTTATCTGTTTGATCTGCATTTTAGTGATAGTTGAGTCCACCCAAACCTTGTTTTATATGAAAAACAATCTACTGTACATCTAGGAGTTTTCATCAGTCCGGGGTGACTTTGAACAGAGTGATTTCCAGTGGAAGAATACCATCAATTCTCAGAAATCAAATGTTTATCTGTATTTATGAATTTTGCAGGGCTTGATTGCCTTTCCTTAAAAATTTGTCACTGTTTTTTTAATGTTTTGAGACTTTTTTATTCTTGATCTCCTTCCGTGCCTTGAGAGCTAAATGATTGCCTAATATAGTGAAATATGCCTTCACACATTCAATTATATGCATTGTATTATGAAATATGATATATCTGTGATTATAGTTTACAGGAAAATTTGATTGACTCTGCGCTCACCATCACAACGTGATGTTCAAAGTCACCCCGAAGTGTGTAACAATTCAACATCATCCACTCATATTATTTGTTTTCGGTCTTTCTGAATAGCCTCTAACAAGTTTCTGGTGGATTTTGGAAGTATTTTGAGTGACATTGTAATAAGGCAGCTGTTTATCAGGCCAAGGTCATTCAGTACTGTTGTGGGCACAGTAATCAGAAGTGAAATACTTCCAGTTTCTCATTCAACTTTGCATTCGTAGAGGATCAATCTTTTTCGGAAAAGTGTTCAAAGTCACCCCGGCTGTTCAAAGTCACCCCGTTCTACGGTATTCTACTTATTGATATTTATACAATTTCACAGTTTCATACACCAAGTCGACATTTCACAGACCAAAACAGGGTTGGGTCGTTAATTAGGACGCACAATATATATCCATGTAACATATATGCAACAAGAACGAACACTCAGAGAGTGCATACGTAGGCCTGCCAACCTGCCGATACCTAGGCCTATCTATCTATGTATCTATGTATCTATGTATCTATCTATGTATCTATCTATCTATGTATCTATCTATCTATCTATCTATCTATCTATCTATCTAGCTATCTAGCTATCTATCTAGCTATCTATCTGTGTAGCTGTCTGTCTATCTATTTACATGCATCTGTCTATCTAATCATTCGATACCTATGTATTGTATAAGTCAGAATCGTATCTATAAATTTACTCAGGTATCTATCTGACTTTTTATCAATATGTTCCCTAACTTCTACTGTAATAAATTGTTAATCAAGCTGGTGTTTGGTAAATGCATTGAATATAATGAATTATAGCAAAGCATATACTGCAGCTGATATATTACAATACTTAGCTGAAAATTTCAGGAATTTGACGAACATTTTGCTGGTTGTATGTAGCTTTTGGGGGCCTTAATATTGGGAATCACACATAAACGAAAAATGTGAACTAACACGTCTTTTTAAAGAAAGAAAGAAGGGTAGAAAGAAGGAAAAGGAAAGAAGGAAAAGGAAAGAAGGAAAAGGAAAGAAGGAAAAGGAAGGAAGGCAAAGAAAGGGAGGGGAAAGAAGGAAGGAAGGAAGGAGGAATAAGGAAGGAAGATAAATAGACAGGGGCGTAGATTTTTCATTTTTGTAGGGGGGGATGATTTCGGGGATCGCAAAATTGGCGCGTGGCCCAACGGGCCGAAAGTCGCGCAGCGGTAGATTTCGAGGGCCACTCTAGGGCCCAAAAGCCAATATATTACAGATTATCGAAGGTTAGTTTTGAGACTTTTTTTTTCCACACAACATGTAACTGGCACCATGGAAAATTATAAATATGACAGATAATTGTCAACTCCAAGTATTCATAATTTGAAATTTTAGGGGGGGGGGATAATCATATGATCATCCCCCCAGGTTCATCCTAGGGGGGGAAGCATCCCCCCCATCCTCACCAGGATCTACGCTCCTGTAAATAGATGAAGATCATAAATAGACTTGTTTTAGATGTTTAAATTTTAAACATCTAAAACAAATCTATTTATGATCTACATCCATTTATCTTCTGTCTTCCTTCCTTGCTTGCTTCCTTGCTTGCTTGCTTGCTTCTTTCCTTCCTTCCTCCCTTCCTTGCTTGCTTCCTTTCTTCCTTCCTTGTTTCTCCTCCCTTTCTTTCTCCTCCCGTTCTTTGCCTTCCTTCCTTTTCCTTCTTTCCTTTTCCTTCTTTCTTCCCTTCTTTCTTTCCTTCTTTCTCTCCTTTATTAATAAATCGGTAAACACTTGCTGTAAATAATGGCGCGAAAAATGGACACTGTGCAGAATGGTACAGGTATATTTTCAATTAGATACCAAAATAAGTGACGGAGACCAGCCAAATTCGAAAAGAGCCTTGAATGACCCACAAGTAAGAATACTACAAAGAATCAGATTCATACAATAAATAGTTTTAACAGGATCTTGTGCACAGCATCATACAGATAGAGAGAGCTTGACTCGTCACATAAGCCCTGCTGCAGGCAGGCCTAATAAGCTTAGTACCTACATAATATAATATCTTGGAATTGAGAGTGGAAAATTTCTTTTCCAACTTACTGTATTGATCAAAGGGAGCGGTTTCACAATAAAAATGAGATCTGAGACCTCCACGGCAATCTGCATAGTTAATTCCAATGTCTCTATCTGCTTGTCTTGCTTGGCCTGGAAATAAAGTACAGTAAATATGAAACTTAAATGTAAAAACTTAAGTTGCAAGACGTTTGGAATTGAAAAGACAGGGAGAGCCAGAAACCAGGATAGTCCATTAGCCTGTGCAATTGATAGTGCATTGCCAATGTTTTGGTGCTTCAATAATTGACACTGGAGCGCTGCAGCATGACATCTGACATCACAATAGTTGACAGCTTACTGGAAAAATTAGCAAATTGCCAAACTTGGCCATTTCTTCACAGATTAAAGCACTTAAAAAAACTAAATATACTAGGCAGGTAAGCCTACGTCCAATGAGTGTTCAATCAAGCATATTATGCACAAATCTTCAAAGGCCCACCACAGCCTGTGTTTTGACAATTAACTATTGATAATTTCAAAATGTCTGATTCAGCCGTTTTTTGACATTTTAGGTTAAAAAAAAGCAGAATAAACTAAATGCAATTTTCTTCATCATCCTAGATACATCCCATGAATGTTTGCTCAAGCTAATTTACGCTCAAGTCCTCGTACAACGAAGTTTCTAAAATTAAATTTTCATAATTTCAAAATCGTCCAATTTAGCCATTTCTTGACATTTTTAAACACATTAAAAGGCAAAATCATCCTAGATCTATATGTCCCATGAATGTTCGATCAAGCAAACTTACGCAAGGCGTCGCACAACCAAGTTTTTAAAAATTAAATTAAACTTTTCTTGTTTTTAGTCCAATTTAGCCATTTCTTGACATTTATAAACACTGAAAAAAGCTAAATACACTAAATACAACATGCCGCATCATCGTAGAAAGCAAACTTACGCTGAAGGCGTCGCACAACCAAGTTTTTAAAATTTAATTTTCATAACTTCAAAATCGTCCAATTTAGCCGTTTCTTGACATTTTTAAATACTGAAAAAAGCAAAATACACTAAATACAATATGCCCCATCATCGTAGATACCTCCAATGAGCGTTCTATCAAGCAAAATTAACCTCACGTCTTCACAAAACCACGTTTTGACAATCAAATTTTTCTGTTTTCAAAACCGTCTAATTCAGCTATTTCTTGACATTTTTACACACAGGAAAGAGCTAAATAAACTAAATACAACAAGCTCCATCATCCTAGATAAGTTCCATGAATGTTAGATAGAGCAAACTTATGCTGAAGTCTTCATACAACAAAGTTTCTAAAATTATACTTTCATAATTTCGAAATTGTCTTATTCAGCCAATTCTTGACATTTTTAAACACATTAAAAGGAAAATAAACTAAATATGAAATGCCCCATCATCCTAGATATGTCCTATTAATGTTTGATCAAGCAAACTTACGCTGAAGGCATCGCACAACCAAGTTTTTAAAATTAAATTTTCATAACTTCAAAATCGTCCAATTTAGCCGTTTCTTGACATTTTTAAACACTGAAAAAAGCAAAATACACTAAATACAATATGCTCCAACATCGTAGATTAGATACCTCCCATGAGCGTTCTATCAAGCAAAATTAACCTCACGTCTTCGCAAAACCATGTTTTGACGATCAAATTTTTCTGTTTTCGAAACCGTCTAATTCAGCCATTTCTTGACATTTTAAAACACTAAAAAAAGTGAAACATAATAATTCCAACCTGCTCTATAATCCTAGCTACCTCCCACGATCGTCCAGTCATGCAAAATTTCGCCCACATCTTTGTATAACCAAGTTTTGACAATTCAATTTTGCTTAATTCAAAATCGTCTAATTAAGCCATTTCTCAACCTTTTTTAACACTGAAAAAAGCAAAATATACTAATTCCAACCTGCTCTATAATCCTAGCTACCTCCCATGAGTGTCCAGTTGAGCAAAATATCCTCCACATCTTTGTACAACCACGTTTTTTGGCAATCGATGTAAGGCCAAGACTTGGCAAGAGCAAGAGCTGTCAAACTCATCCTTTCCATAGCAGCCAATCGCTCAAAATTCACGTAGAGAACCCAATTTTGTACCAAAATGAAGCTCAGGACATTTACTGTTCATCTGGCTTAATCAGTAGAGTGATACAACAACTATTATTGCGATAAATGTCCATTTTTCGGCACGTGTTTATCAGCGACGACACCATTTCACCTAGCTGACTAGCTGACAAGTCAACTCGCCACAACACAAATCGCCAGTACACTTAAATTTCTTCCTGCACCTGCAGAATTCTGCACAAAATTCTGCAGTTCTGCTGGAAGCTGCAGAATTCTGCAGTTCTGCAATTTTGGTCCTCTGTCACTGTAGCATTTCTGAAATGTCCCTGCAGCAAAATCTGTAATTCTGTAGGAGTTATGCAGCTTGGGAGATTTTATGCAATTCTGCAGCTAGCTGCAGAATTCTGCAGGAAGCTGCAAAATTCTGTAGGAAGCTGCAGAATTTTACAAATTATGCAGCCACCTGCAGAATTTCACCAATTCTGCAGCTGCCTGCAGAATTCTGCAGTTTCTTAAAAAATTCTGCAGGAAGCTGCAGAATTCTGCAGTTCTGCAGCTCCCTGCAGGATTTTTGAAGCTCTGTTACTTCATTCAGCTTATTGCAATGTATCTGCAATGTTCAGACCTCTTTGACCAGCATGTTGCCGCTACCCAGGTTTGGGGGTGTAGCGGTTCGGGGGTCGGGGGGGGGGCTCGGGGGGTTTTGGTGCTCGTCTGGCTCAGCAGCGTTTCTGTAAGTTTCTGCAGCAGTTCTGTAGGAGTTATGCGGCTTGGGAGGTTTTATGAGCAGTGCTATTCTTGAGGTAGCGAGGACCGCACCAGTGGGATCCCGGCATCCCACTGGTATGTTCCAGTTAGATACCCCTGAGGGAGCAGTTCTTTTTTTCAAAATTAGGACAGTAAGGAAACCAGTGGGATACCCCTGTACCAGTTGGATACCCGGCATGCCTACATAAGTATGAGGACCTAGAGGACACCAGGTGGGATACCCCCATACTAGTGGGATACCCACACAAGAATGAGGACAGCGAGGATACCAGTGGGATCGTAGGCATATAAACGTAAATCTATGAGTGGGATACCCCAGCACCAGTGGAATACCTATACAAGACTGAGGAGGACAGTGAGGAAACCAGTGGGATACCCCAGCATACCTATACAAGAAAGATGACCTCCCATTGAGATACCCTGTACTGGGATGCCCACACAAGAATGAGGACATCACTATGAAAAGTTAATGTCCATTTCGGCCATTGCAACACTTTGTGGCGTTTTTTGTGTCTATTTTCTTACTGCTTCCTGCCAGAATAACCCCCTCTGATTGGTCAATAGACAGGAAGTATGGCTTTTTGCAGTGTTAATGTTACGACTCTGAACACCACCAAAAATTCAGAAAAATAAAATTAGAAAAATGTTGATACCAGTCACTACCACGACCAATTTCGGTAACAGAAAGTAAGTATTATCGCTCATTTATTTTCTTAGTCGACAGTGAGGATATCAGTTCGATACTGGCTCTCTACAGTGGGATACCCCAACATACACAAACAAGAAAGAGGACCAAGAGGACACCCAGAGGCCAGAGGGATCCCCCTGTACCAGTGGGTTACCCAATAGAAGAAATATGGGAAATGAGTCAAATTTGATGTTTAAAATATTGTGTTTCTACAGTTTTGTAAAATATTGTTTGATGTAATTTTATGAAATATTGTCATGTTTAAATGCTAGAAAGACTGTCAAGGCTTTTTAAATAGCCCATATCAACAGATAATCGTCTCAGCTTTCTAAAAAGGGGTCTGCCATTTCTGTACGCCAAATAGTTGTCTTTCTAGGCCTTTTAGGTAGTCCCAACAATTCATAGGCTTGGCCTAACAATTCATAGGCTTGGCCTGGCGCGATTGTCAGATCGAGATAATATTACGTTTTTCGGCAACTTTTAATCAAGATACAGAGTTGTATCATTCCTCAATCAAAAACTTAGGTTTCATAGTGTCTAAATCCAAAGTTTTAGAGGGATGTGTGGGTAAATAATGTTGCACTGGCCGTTTGAAGTTGGTGAGCAAAATCAAAACAAACATGCTTCCAACCAACACTGAAATGTCCACCCAGAATCAAAAGAACTGTTCCCTTGGGGTTGGGGTATCCCACTGGTATGCTATCCCTCTACAAGGGCTAATTAACCCGATGGATGTCAAAGAGGTCTGAACTTTGCAGATGCATTGCAATAAGCTGGAAGAAACAACAGAGGTTCAGAAATCCTGCAGGGAGCTGCAGAACTGCAGAATTCTGCAGCTTCCTGCAGAATTTTTTAAGAAACTGCAGAATTCTGCAGGCAGCTGCAGAATTGGTAAAATTCTGCAGGTGGCTGCAGAATTTGTGAAATTCTGCAGCTTCCTACAGAATTCTGCAGCTTCTAACAGAATTCTGCAGCTTTCTGCAGAATTCTGCAGCTAGCTGCATAAGTGCATAAAACCTCCCAAGCTGCATAACTCCTACAGAATTACAGATTTTGCTGCAGAAACTTTTCAGAAATGCTGCAGGGACGGATGAGCACCAAAACCCCCGACCCCGTGACCCGACCCCCAAACCCCGACCCCCGAAAACCAACATTTCCTGGGTAGTGTTAAGACCCTTGTCAAAGAGGTCTGAACTATGCAGATGCATTGCAATAAGCTGGAGCAAGTAACAGAATTTCAGAAATCCTGCAGGGAGCTGCAGAACTGCAGAATTCTGCAGCTTCCTGCAGATTTTTTAAGAAACTGCAGAATTCTGCAGGCAGCTGCAGAATTGGTAAAATTCTGCAGGTGGCTGCAGAATTTGTGAGATTCTGCAGCTTCTTACAGAATTCTGCAGCTTCTAACAGAATTCTGCAGCTTCCTGCAGAATTCTGCAGCTAGCTGCATAAGTGCATAAAACCTCCCAAGCTGCATAACTCCTACAGAATTACAGATTTTGCTGCAGAAACTTCTCAAAAATGTTGCAGGGACGGATGAACACCAAAACCCCCGACCCCGTCACCCGACCCCCAAACCCCGACCCCCCAAACCAACATTTCCTGGGTAGTGTTAAGACCCTTGTCAAAGAGGTCTGAACTATGCAGATGCATTGCAATAAGCTGGAGCAAGTAACAGAGGTTCAGAAATCCTGCAGGGAGCTGCAGAACTGCAGAATTCTGCAGCTTCCTGCAGAATTGTTTGAGAAACTGCAGAATTCTGCAGGCAGCTGCAGAATTGTTGAAATTCTGCAGGTGGCTGCAGAATTTGTGAAATTCTGCAGGTTCCTACAGAATTCTGCAGCTTCCTGCAGAATTCTGCAGCTTCTTACAGAATTCTGCAGCAGTGCATAAAACCTCCCAAGCTGCATAACTCCTAAAGAATTTAATATTCTGCTGCAGAATTTTTTCAGAAACGCTGCTAGGCCAGACAAGCACACAAAAAACCCCCAACCCCCCACCCGACTCCCAAACGGCTACGCCCCCAAACCAACGTTTCCTTGGTAGCGGTAAGACCTTGTCTAAGAGGCCTGAACTTTGCAGATCTATGCATTACAATGGGCTGAATGAAGTAACAGAGCTTCAACAACCCTGCAGGGAGCTGCAGAACTGCAGAATTCTGCAGCTTCCTGCAGAATTTTTTGAGAAACTGCAGAATTCTGCAGGCAGCTGCAGAATTGTTGAAATTCTGCAGGTGGCTGCCGAATTTGTGAAATTCTGCAGCTTCCTACAGAATTCTGCAGCTTCCAACAGAACTGCAGAATTTGCTTCTTACAGAATTCTGCAGCAGTGCATAAAACCTCCCAAGCTGCATAACTCCTACAGAATTACAGATTTTGCTGCAGAATTTTCTCAAAAACGCTGCTGAGACAGATGACCACCCAAACCCCCAACCCCCCCACCAACGTTTCCGCAGATCTATGCATTACAATGGGCTGAATGAAGTAACAGAGCTTCAACAACCCTGCAGGGAGCTGCAGAACTGCAGAATTCTGCAGCTTCCTACAGAATTTTTTTTGAGAAACTGCAGAATTCTGCAGGCAGCTGCAGAATTGTTGAAATTCTGCAGGTGGCTGCCGAATTTGTGAAATTCTGCAGCTTCCTACAGAATTCTGCAGCTTCCTGCAGAATTCTGCTGCTTCTTACAGAATTCTGCAGCAGTGCATAAAACCTCCCAAGCTGCATAACTCCTACAGAATTACATATTCTGCTGCAGAATTTTTCAGAAATGCTGCTGAACCTGACGAGCACCAAATCCCCCAACCCCCCCCCCCCCCCACCGGCAGAACTGCAGAATTCTGCTGCATCTTACAGAACTGCAGAATTCTGCAGCTTCTTACAGAACTGCAGAATTTGCTGCAGAACTGCAGAATTCTGCAGCTACCTGCAGAATTGCTGCAGAACTGCAGAACTGCAGAAAGAAATTATACTCTCCTCCAAATCGCCGATTCTGCAACTAGCCCACAAAAAAAAACGGCCTGGTGCCCTGACACTGTTACAAGCTCTATTAATTGATGAGTTTGAGCTTGTCATTCATTCCTCCAGAGTTATTTAATATGAAAATATGTGAAAGAAGTGACACAACCATTTCACCAAGCTGACAAGTCAACTCGCCACAACACAAATCGCCCATCTGCAACTCGCCCACAAAAAAACAGCCTGGTGCCCTGACACTGCTATAAAAGCTCTATTAATTGATGAGTTTGAGCTTATCATTCCTCTAGAGTTATTTAGATATAATAAAAAAATATGTAAAAGAAGCTATTATCAATATTTTCTCATGAGAAAATCCACTCAAGCCTGGAACACAGTAGTAGTAGTAGTAGTAGTATTTTATTTTCCCTGGACTACAGCTAGATGTCATTGGTAATTTGTCATGTAAGAAATCAGAACTCTGGTGAATCTCAAGCAATAAGTAGTATAGCAGTGCAATATTTGATGAGTTTGAGCTTGTCATTCATTCCTCTAGAGTTATTTAGATATAAAAATATGTGAAAGAAGCTATTATGAATATTTTCTCATGAGAAAATCCACTGAACCCTAGAACACAGATATTGATGATGTCATTGCTGGTAATCTGTCCTGTAAGAAGTCAGCACTCTGGTGAATTTCAAGCAATAAGTAGTACAGCAGTGCAACTGCAGCTATTCAACCTCTTCAGTTTGTCACATAGATTTCAGATGCTGACTACAAAAAGCATTCCAAGAATTTCTGTTTTTCAAAATGATTTGATCAATTTTTATAGTGGATGTTTAGGAGCAACGTTTTCAGCTGAAGTAGAAAACTAATTAACTTCATCTTGTCCAAAAGACGGGTCACATTTTGTTTACCATGCATCCACTATGAGACAAAATGAAGCTTCATGGAGACGGCGTATTGTCTTACTGCTTCTGAATCAACAGTTCCTAATCTGAAGCATAGTCAGCCTATGACCAAAGACAGATGATGAGAACATATTTATCTATGGATAATATATGATTCAAGGTTCCTCTTGTGTATAAATGAACCTCATTCATGTCAGGTCTGCTGCAGGATAAGATAAAACCTTATTTCGCTTCGGTGAAGACATTAAAAGCAAGCAACGCAAGCTACAGAGCTATTGACTGACAAGTTATTAATACTTTAAAGACAAATTGAGAAAAGATAAACATCCATCCTTAGTACTCTTGTTGTGTTCTTCCGCAAACTGACTTTCACGGGGTTCATTGCTGTGAACCACGCTCCCATTAAGTTTTATTATAAAAGAAACATGGCATCTTTCTTAAATTTTCAACGTCAGTTCAAGACATTGCTCCCAATAATATTAAGAACTGTAGAACTGTAGAACTCTAGAAGGTGATAGGCCGGAAACCGTGCAGGTTTGTTGGCCTCTCCTTGATGTCTAGTTGTGGTGGTCTTCTTGGCTCATTGATGGAATCTTCGTCACAGTTGCTTGGATCATATAGCATAGCTTCGATGTAAATTTTATGCGCATGCGCCTGACTTTGAGCGGATTATGATTTATCTTTCAATATGAAAATGTGCCATAGTTAAAAGTGTATGTCTTGCCCAAGACCCAACAAATCAATCTGCATGGATGAATATACAAGGTCAAATAATCAGTTGAACGATACTATCCAGACTTTTAAATTAAATGGAAAAAGGTTTCAAAAGAAATAATTTCTGGGGGGGGGGGTAATACTTAATATGGAGTTGTTTGAATTGTATACAAATATTTGAGGATGTTGTGCATTGGAAATAATATATTTTTATTTCCATTCTTAAATTTAAGAGACACTTGGCCAAGAATATAAGAGCCCAAACATTTTTAAAATCAATGTCTAAACTTGTCTAACACTTGTCTAATGACTGTCCCTGTCATCATACAAAATTAATAATTCCGAATATCTAATGGTCACTCACTATTGGGTGGTCTGGTTCAGAAGACATATCTTCCAATTGTTGAGTATGTCATACAACAAATTATATGTTAAATTTCAAAAGACAGCGAGTTTCAGTGGGATTTACCAGTTGAATTGATTTTTGTGCCTAAAAGACCTAATTCTGTGTCAGTTCTAAACGGTCTTGATTTTTGCAAAAGACCTATTGTTGTGGCAATTCCATGCAAATGCTTTTGAAGTTTGTCTTGTGCAGCTTTGAATGAGTGAAATGGGAAATCTTCATTGATGAAGCTACATTTGCAGATGAAAGCAATTTCAGAAATGAAATGAATTTATTGTGTTTTGGCTGTACAAATAAGGACCACATGTCACAGTTCACAGATATAACTGATGAAAAGTCAATAAAATTTCTGAAGTTTGATTTTAGATTACAAATATTTGTCAGAGTTTTTCCGAAAATTGGAAGTCTTTTTTTTTAGCCCACGGCCACACCAAGGAACTCGTGGTCATAAAGGTGGGTTCTTTTTTCCGCAGAAAAAGGCATTGGTTAAAACTAAAAGACACTGGAAGGAATAGGCCTCAAGGAACGGAAGCAACCAGTACCCTCAGACACCAGTCGATGAAAAAGGAGCGCTCATTGCTCATAACTTCAAGGCTGCCAGGAATCATCATATACAAGCACCGGTATCCACAAAAAATATTGTTTGAACAAATCTGATGATATTCAACTCTTCCAGATCTATGAAATGAATCTCTGCAATGAATACTAATGTTTTTCTTATCTCATTGGAGTTGCTTATTTATCTCTTAAGAACTTTTCAATCACATTTTTATGTGTTAATTTAAAATCGGTTTCTCTCTGAGATGAAAAAAATCTAATTTGAATTCTTCATCAAGATTTGTCAATAAAAATTATCTGACAATTCTGAATCATACCAAAAGGTTTTGAAATTGACTTTTTATTTCAAAAAGGGCATTTAAATTTTATGTCAACACTCATGATAGGATTATAGAATGTGCTATGTTTGTTCAAATAGAGTCACATGTCAGAATCCATGTATAAGTAATGGAAAGCAAACAGAAATTTGTGTTTAAGTTAAATTGCACATTCAGAAAGATGAAGGATTTTTGAAAAATAGGATGTTATGAAAGTAGGTTTTATTTTCAAATGATGAAACAGATTTTTGGGAATAAGTTTAATTATATATTTATATTGTTCAGATCAGCCTCAGATTTAATTCAAACGAAAGAGCAAAATAATCAGTCATGTTGCATGAGAAGTGAAGGGATGTCCATAGGCGTACGGCGCACACGATTTTGGGGGGGGGGGGCGAGCAACATTTGCCTGAATTTCAGGATCTAGTTTTAGTACCATATCAAATGAAATTGGCTAGAAATCATTAATTTTCAATAGTGTTTATTTAATCATCTGCCCAAATTTTTCAGCCTTTTTGCCTGAATCTTACTGTTTCCCAAACTTTTGGGGGGCGACTGCAAAGGGTAAGCAGGGATGGACTGTCCTATGTGACAGAGTGGCAGGTGCCATACAGGGTAGGGAACCAAAATTTTCCGTGAACTTCTTTGTGCTAAAAAAGCATCTGACATCTACAGGAAAATTGTGAAAACAATACCGCACAGTCATTAAGGTATCAGGCATACCTGTGGAAGGTTAGAAAGATTAAAAATTACTCCACAGGAGACAAAATGGAAGAGGTGGTCAAATTTGCTTCAGTGCCAAATGGACGAAAAAACGACCCCTGATAGCTGACATAGTCAGAGTGACCTCACAACCGGAATACAATATCATGAAGGCAATCAATGATGGGAAAGGAATAAGAGGGAAGTCTGGGAGTTTGTGGAGAGAATAAAAAGAGGAATATTTAGAGAATTCCTAGAGACCCTGACGACAAAACTGACTAGGTACTTGGAATCTCCATGAGAGAGGTGGTTTAGAAACTTCAGGTGGACCTCAAGGCTGCCAGAGCGGCTATGCAAAATGATTTTGGCCTGAAATTATATGTCAGGACCACAAAGACACCATTCGGCCTATTCCATGATGGCCAGAAGATAGAAATGGTGAAAAATGATGGGCTACATTAGGAAGCATGGCTCGATATTCAAATTTTTTTTTCAAACTATAAACGTTTGGTTGTGGATTCCATTGTCAACAAAAGAAATGGCAAATTCTATATAAAATCAATAGAAGATGTCAATGGGACATTCAGGTCAAAGTCTCCAGCTCAGGCGATGGTTTCGGGTTTCATGACTTCAGACAGAAAAATTATGCTTTATTTCTTTTTCATGTGAGCAAAGGGTTACGGACCTGATGCATACTACTAGGTCCAGTGATGTCATGTTTTGCCATGGCTGGATGTGAATTACCCCAATGGCATCTATAGGCAGACTCAGGATGGTTCCCCATGCCTTATGGCCAAGAAAGTTCAGGATTTCCACTTAAAGAAATTTCGGAGACTTCTGGGCGGCCAACTTCTGGCCCTTCTCCAGCTCGGACCTTAATTTCCCTTACTTTTCCAAGTGGGGCATCTTAGAATAGTTGGTCAACAAGACCTGTCACCATGATGTTGTTGTCCTCCTTACTGTCTTCATGGCTCACGCCCTCAAAATATGAAGGCGCCTTTTTTCAAAGCATCACCAAGTTTAGACGGCCATATTGAATTTTTGATTGGAGATAATACAAAAAGGATCCTTTTTGTCTTGTTTCTAAGGCCTGAAAATATGAATTTGTTATGACTTAGCAAAACCTTTCATTTCGACTGAAGTTTGAAATATTCCAAATTTTGAAAAATTTGCTTCCTCACCCTGTAGGCCCAGCCTCTCAGCAGGGCACGCAAAGTTGCAAACGTTAATAAAAAGAAATGAAGAAAAAAGCTAAAAGCAAAGCTTCGCCATCTGGTTGATGATTTTTAGATGTGTTGAAATTAACTGAATGCATGGGACAGAGAATGGCCTATCAGATGGGTTGTTTCCCCCAAAGTACTAGCAATTTTTTAATCTATCCATGCTTTTCTTTTAAAAAAATATTATAATTTGAAACAAGTCTGACGTTAGGGACTCAGGGATCCATTGACTTATTTTGCCACCAGTCTGTTCCTGAGGGTAGGCAATGCCTACTAGGCATACTTTTGAGGGCATGGTAAAAAAAAAAGAAAGAAAAATAATTCAGCAATATTTCTGACTGACTGGAATAAACCTGTGCGAATGGCACAAGAAGCATTGACTACATCTAATTGCCTTTTCCCAGTCATCCTGTAAACAATTACAAATTTTAAGCAGTGAACAGACTTTCCAATGTGGAACCCATTAAAACCCTTGTCCCCCATTACCTTCTTGGTAACACAATTACAGGATGAGTGAATTTCCGGAACGTGAAAATTGAGTTACTTCAAATTGCAGGTTTTGAACACACCAGCCTCGAATCCCATACAGCAATATTAGGCTTGACAACAGTGATAAATTTTATTTCTACTTGTAAAATACAAAAATTAATATAATTATACTCAATAATATCCTGAATACAATTTCCTAAATGCAGTGGACACAATAAGATTATAGCTTTTAAAAATACATTTGATATGTCCTATCATATCTCGAGCAAAATCCCAGCTGGATGTCATTCGGATGAGACAATATATGAAAACCCTTATATCAGTGTATGTGCTGGGCAAGTAGAATATCCATCATATCATTTTTGTCCCATCTCATCAATCAACCCTCGTGAGTGCCCTGAACTGACTTAGATGGCTGCACTTACAGTTTGTCTCATCCCACATGCGACCTGACGTTTGCTTTGATTTCTCAGCCTACAGAAATCCTGCAGTTGAAATACACATACCTGCAAGTAGATCAGCCGTTTTGTAACTTGTTAGTCACATTTTCGTGATGTGTTGGTGCCGTTTTTTGCCCGATTTTCAACAGTTTTTGATGACTGGCTGGCACTCCATACAAACTTGTTTACATTCTTGATGCGACCATAAATGCACTGCAGTGCCACTCACGACTTCGTTCTACTAAGGTCACTTTTGCATTGCTCTAAGTTCATGCAGTGGTTTTTCACAGCTTGTAGAATCAGTGCCAAATTCAAGTTCAGCTGCATGAGACATACTGTACCATGAATATTTGCTTCTATCTGATTAGTATTGAGAATATTTTTATTTGTGTCTCACACATACGGTTACAGCATTGACACAATCAAAACATAGGCTGCGTAGCAGCAAACCTTCAGCGAAAAAACAACATTTAAAAAGGACACCATTACACCATAAAAGTGATGTGAACCAAATTGCATGTAGTATATGCAATAGTGGCCCGATCTTGGTCTGAAATTATCTATACGCCCTGCCATATGCCCACCTGCAGACCAAGGTGCGTTGAACGATGGAAAGGCCTTACGAGACCAATGTACATATAATATGGACCAGTTTCATGCATAAACAAGGAATAAGTTGTGAGGTATGGGTCAGAATATTTGAAAAAGCATTAAGAATAATAATCAAGCAGACCAACAAAAGGCACTAAATTATTATATAGGTGATGTATATAAAATTTCATCTACATGCAATGATGGCCAAGTTTTGGCCTGGAAACAAAAAATAATAATTTTTATATATTTTTTTCAATATTTCAAAATGTATAGGATATCCATGACTCACACCCATAAAAGGTACAAATTAATCATATAGGTGACATCTGTAACATATTTCATCCATGTACATGCAATTGTGGGCAAGTTTTGGCCCGAAATGCAAAAAAAAAAGTTTAATACATTTTTCTCAATATTCCAAAAAGTAAGGAATATCAATCAATCAGACCATGAAAAGGCACAACTAGACTGTACAGGCTACATGTGTAAACAATTTCATCCATGTACATGTATTAGGGGCTGAGTTCTAGCTCGGAAATGAAGAAAAAAAATTTTTAATATATTTTTCTCAATATTTGAAAAAGTACAAAATATCCATCCATGAGAACATCAAAAGGCACAATAAGACCATACAGGAGTCCTAGCCCGGAGACGAAAAAAATCATTTTTTAAAATTTTTGCTCAATGTTTCAAAAATTACAAAAGTTCCATCAATCAAACCATCAAAAGGCACAACTAGATCATATAGGCTACATTTGTACCAAATTTCATACATAGGCCTATACATTTAATAGGGGCTGAGTACTGGCCCGGAATCCATCTATCCGCCCGCCGCCCGACCGCCCGGACGCCCGGCGGACGGACAACTTTTGACCAAAGCGATAACATTACCTTCTTCGAACTTCGTTCGCTGAAGGTAAAAACTTGTTCATATATATCAGGGATGCAGGAACTGAACTGTGAGTCAGTGACAGGTAACAGGACTAGGACTCACCATGATTGGCAATCTGACTGCAATAATATTCCCAAATAGACCTATTTTTATCTCTGTTTTATGGATATCTGTCATTTTCCTCACCGGTCTATGAATATTATGTAATAACTGTTGATACTCAATCTACTTGCCTTAGCAATATTTACAGTGACTGTCTTTTCATTCATGATATTAACCCAATACTCACATATTGGCTCTTTTACACCAATGTCGTTATCACTCTGTCACAGTTGGGAAGCAGTGCTTGCGGTCCATGAGATACAGTTGTGCCCTTGAGCTAGTTAATCCCATTTCCAGACATTGGCACATAGTGGGACATCATATCCACCTGTTGGGCTGTTGTAAAACGAGACAGAAGTCAGTTGACTCAAGATATAAAGAGAAGATGCCGTAAAAAGCGTCTCAATAATATAAAAGTTACCAATATATGATGCCAATAAAAAAAAAATTAAAGAAATATCGTACCTGAATAAACATTGACTTGGGCCAGTTATAAATATAAGATGCTTCCAGAAGTTTTAGTATTTAACAATCCTTATTTCATTCTTTTGGCATGTCAACATCAGCATTAATTAGTGCGGTATGCGACATTAAATGTCAGCGGTCCATGTATAGAATCTCACTACTCACAGCTTGTGACATCCTTTGGCTTGACCTGTATTCCAGACGAACATGGACTGATTAGCTGCAACCACCCACCATGTTCCTGTTGTAAAGGCATGACGCATGAACCCACATTTCTTTGTCACAAATCAATGTGAAGAGTAAACAAAGACGGAAAAGTGTATAATAAAATAGCTGAATCCTACCCTTAAAACCAAATCCAAATCAAAGATCAATTCGACTGAACTTCCGAACACTTAATTTCAAATAATTCCTCACCGGTGCAAATTCATTGATCAGTCATTTATAAATGCATTTATTACTGTTGAAGCAATACAGACAGCAGCAACTGAGCAGCTGCGTAACATCCCAACTTGACAAATAACATCACATCCTTTCATATATGACCAGACATACATGTAAAAACGACAGCAAAAATCTTTCTCTCATTACACCTGCACCTATCAAATTCCTTAATTCACACCATGAAATGTATTTATGGAGAATTATTGATTTCATATATGAATGCCAGTTTTATCACCTTTGATATATGGATCTCTACCTGTAACAGGGATAATTTCAACATATGATTTTTCAGGAATGTGAGATACACTGTTAGAAATTTCAGTACAATCAACGGTTTTATTCCGTAATTTATACGGTCAAACGACCGTGATCATGAAACTGTAGAAATTACAGCTTTCTTGTTGTTATTATAACGTGTTTTATGAATTCACGGTTTAAAAACTGTAACTGAAGACTTAGCCTTGTTTTTGTTTTCTGTGCCCTTAAAGAAGCTTTATTGGCAATGCCTTAAGGTGTTTTAACTTAAGAGCAGTCATTTAATCTCTTGAAGCAGGACTGATGAGACACATTTATAAGCAAGGTAAGATTTCTTCATTTAGCATGCATGATAATGCTAAATTATATCTAATTGCCTATTATTTAATAACTACTGTAATGGTTGTATTGAAGTAATAAAATGGTATGGTTCCATAGCCGTACCGGAGGGGGGGGCAGGGGGGGGGCGATTACCCCCAAAAGTTTGGGAAAAAGTAAGATTCAGGTAAAAGGGCTAAAAAATTTGGGCAGATGATTAAATTAAAATATCGAAAATTAATAGTTTCCTTGTAATTTCATTTAAGATTGCATTAAATTTAAATCTTTAAATTCGGGCAAATGTCGCTCGCCCCACCCCCAAAAAATTGCGCGCCCGGTACGTCTATGTATGGTTCCACAACCCACAATATTTTTTTGACAGATATTCCTTGAAGAGGATGAATGGGGCTTTACGTCCTCTATTTATGCACTAGTCTTGATAGGTTAATTAGGAGTAGGACAAGTGGCTCTGCAAGAGCTGAAGTTGAACCCTGGACCCATTGATTGCCAGCCCAACACTCTACCACTGAGCTAATCCTCCCCCTCCTTAACGAGAGGGAGGGTTGGTCTAGCAGTAACATGCTGGGCTGCCAATCACTTGGTCCAGGGTAACGTGCTGGGCTGCCAATCACTTGGTCCAGGGTTCGAATCCAGCTCTTGCTGGGTCACCCTGGCCTATGTTGGACGGCTGTTGCAATCATCCTTCGCCTCATTGCCGTGGCCTCCCCTGTCCCAAGTGCATAAATACATGTCGTAAATCCCCAATCATCCATCCACCCCCTCCTTAACGGACTCATTTATTAATCAGTATGAATAAATTATCATCTCCCTGTAGACTAGAATAACCCAAATGCTACATTCTAAATTGTCTACAATGTTTGAATATTAATAGGCCTACTATGTAAAAATATTATAATTTTATTGTATTTCTCGCACCATTTATTATTTATTTAAAGAATTTATTTGTCATTATTTTACGTTTTACATGTGATTACATTTTACACAACTATCAATATGATTTTAAAATAGCTTTGCAGTGAAAGTGTCACTTAAGGACTTTGGTCTGGGTTTCATTGGTCATGTTTGCAGACTTAAGACTTAAGCACCGAAGGCAATCAACTCAATAGCAAACTATCAACAAGAAGCTTCTAAGCCTATACAAGTTAAAGAGTGTTGTCTAATTTTCAGATTCAAGACAGAGGCTGATTGGATGAAGTACATGTGTGTGTTAATTGTGCAATGCTACTTCATGGAGAGGCCTTTCATGATTGTGTTTCTTCAGGTCTTTGAAGCTGTCAACTCTTCCAAGGTTAGTGGCACAACAACATTTTTATGTCTGCTCTCCTATCCTCCAAATAATTAATGCTCAAAAACTCACTCATAGTTATATAATATACTATGTCTGCCCTCATCTAGTGAAATATATATATAATCACTGGGGTTTGCAATATTTCACATAATTATTGCATTAATTTCCAAATGTAATTGCATGTTTTGCAACAGTTTAACTTCTAAATTCTCTTGGCTTATTTTGCAAAGCTATAATTATGGATATCCAATGGTTTTTAGCTCATCTATTTTCTTTGAAAATGAAGAGCTATTGTGGTCACTCGATCTTCGGCACGTCGGCGTTGTCCTGGTTAAGGTTTGTGTAAGTGTCCATTTGTGACCTTAGTTTTCCGCTTATGGCATGAATATGAAATTTGGTGAAGGTATGGGGCTATAGGTATGGATTGGGAACATGTAGAGAAATCCAAGATGGCTGCCATTTTGTGGTGGTCATTTTGGCAGCCATCTTCATTCTTTAACTGCCCACTCTGACCTTAATATTTCACTTACAGTTATGAAATTTGGTACAGGTATTGGCCTGTGGGTATGGATCAGGAACATGTTAAGAAATACAAGTGGGGGGCCATTTTGGCAGCCATCTTTCTTCATTTCTTGAACTGCCCATTGTGACCGTAATATTTCGCTTAGAGTTATGAAATTTGTTACAGGTATTTGCCTGTGGGTATCGATCGGGATTATGTTGAGAAATCCAAGATGGTGGCCATTTTGTGGTGGCCATTTTGGCAGCCATCTTTCTTCATTCTTGAATTGCACATTGTGACCACAATATTTCACTTAAGAGTTATGAAATTTGGTACAGGTATTGGCCTGTGTGCATTGATCGGGAACATGTTGAGTAATCCAAGATGGCTGACTTTTGTGGTGGCCATTTTGACAGCCATCTTTCTTCATTCTTGAACTGACCATTGTGACCTTAGTATTTCACTTACAGTTATGAAAGTTGGTGCAGGTATTGGCCTCTGGGTATTGATCAGGAACATGCTGAAATATCTAAGATGGTGGCCAATTTTTCAGCCATCTTTCATTTCTTGAATTGGCCATTGTGACCTTAATATTTCACTTAGAGTTTATAAAATTTGGTACATGTATTGGGTGCTGATGGGGCGTTAAACACAAACTCACTCACTCACTCACTCACTGGTACATGTATTGGCCTGTGGGTATTGATCAGGAACATCCAAGATGGCAGCCATTTTGTCAGCAATCTTTCTTCATTTCAACTGCCCATTGTGATCTCAATATTTCGCTTAGAGTTATGAAATTTGGTACAGGTATTGGCCTGTGGGTATGAATCAGGAACATGTTGAGAAATTCAAGATGGCCACGAAAATGTTCACTTTAGAATGGCTGATATCCTTGAACTGCCCATTGTGACCTTGCTACTTTGCTTAGAGTTTTGAAAGTAGATACCGTTATTGGCCTGTGGGCATGGATCAGGAACATGTCAATAAATCCAAGATTGTGGTAATTTTGGCAGCAATATATCTTACTTTAACTGCCCATTGTAGCCGTAATATATCGCTTAGAGTTATAAAATTACAGGTATTGGCCTGTGGGTGATAATCTGGCACACATTGATAGATTTCACATTGACAGGCAAGCGTTTAAACCGCTTGCGGTTCTGGTTAAAAAATAACCTTGATTGCTGGAAGTCAATCTCCCCACTAGCATCTCCCCCTCCCTCCTTTTGTCCGTCACTCTCACTGGTCAATCTTGGCTCCTCTCCATTGCCCTCTGCCTTCACCCTATCCTATGTGCCCTCTGCCTTCACCCTCTCCTATGTGCCCTATGCTATCTCCCCTGTCCTCCCCTCATTCTCCATCTTCCCCTCTCCTCTCAATCCCCTTTCCCTTCTTCCTCTTTTCCTTCTTTACGTCCAACCATTCTGAAATAACCTGGGTTGCTGTCTGGCAAATCTCTCTCCCTCTCCTCTCCCCCTCTCCCTGCGCCTCTCCCTCCCCCTATCTCCCCTATCCTATCTCCCCTATCCTATCTCCCCTATCCTATCTCCCCTATCCTATCTCCCCTATCCTATCTCCCCTATCCTATCTCCCCTATCCTAGCATCCCTATCCACTCCTGTCCTCTATGGCCTATGCCCTGTCCTCTCTCCTCATATCCCTCTCCTGTCTCCCTCTCCTGTCTCCCTCTCCTGTCTCCCTCTCCTCTTTCCCTCTCCTCTTTCCCTCTCCTCTTTCCCTCTCCTCTTTCCCTCTCCTCTCTCCCTCTCCTCTCTCCCTCCCCACTTCTCTTCCCTGTTTCATCCCCTATTCCCTATCTGCTCTCTCCTTCCTTTTCCCTATTCCCTCTCTTTCTACCCCTCCTGCCCACTTTCTCTCCTACCACCTGTCACTCTTTCCCTCTTTCCTCCTTTCCTTTTTACCTTCAGCGAACGAAGTTCGAAGAAGGTATTGCTATCACTTTGGTAAAAAGTTGTCCGTCCGCCGGGCGGGCGGTCGGGCGTCCGGGCGGCGGGCGGATAGATAGTTTCCGGGCCAGAACTCGGGCCCTATTGCATGTACATAGATGAAATTTGGTATAGCCCATATGGTCTGGTTGTGCCTTTTGATGGTCTGATTGATAGATAATCCATACTTTTTGAAATATTAAACAAAAAGATAAAAAATTATTTTTTTCGTTTCCGGATCAAGACTCACTCACTATCGCATGTACATTGATGAAATTTGGTACACATAATATAGCCTATGTGGTCCAATTGTGACTTTTGATGGTCTGTTTGATGGTCTGTTTGATGTGTATTCTATAGTTTTTGAAATATTGAGAAAAAATAATAAAAACAATTTTTTTTCATTTCTGGCCCAAAACTTGCCCAGTATTGTATGTACATGGATGACATTTCATACACATATCACCTATATGATGCTGTTGTGCCTTTTGATGGTGTGATTCATGGTCATTCTATACTTTTTGAAATATTGACAAAATATATTGCAAATTATAATTTTTGGTTTCTGGTCCAAAACTTAGCCTCTTTTGGATGTACCTTGACAAAAATTCATCCACATATTGCCTATAAAGATCTTTCACTGGTCTCATTGATAGGTAGTTTTAACTCTTTTAAATATTTAGAAAAAATTTGAAAAATATAAATTAATATACTTCTTGGTTTTTCGACCCACAGCTCATAACCTATTCCCTGTATATGTATGAAACTGCAACATAATATGTGTAAATTTGTCTAGTTCAGCCTTTCCATGGTTTTACATACCCTGGCAGGCAGGCGGGCAGATGGTAGGGCAGCGGGTATATAGATAATTTCAGGCCAAGATTGCATTATACCAATTTTGTCAACATCGCTTTTATGACTTTACAGATGTCTTTCGCTGAAGGTTTGCTGCTGTGCAGCCTATGTTTTTTTTTTTTCACCTCTCAGTTACAGAAGATGATTGACGTGTACTTAAATTCAGCTGCTAATGACCTCATAACAGGCCCTCTAGATTACATTGAAATGAACTGGCAATAAGTCATTGAGTAACTTGTGACCTCATTGATACGCAGCTGATGACACATTTTCATACCATTGCAAGTATAGGCTATGAACTCATACATTCCTGATGACTCACAAGGAACATTTCAGTCCAATTCTGTAAGCACTTGACGTCGCCTACTGTAAGTCCAACAATTTTGAAATAATCTTGGTTGCTCGCTGGTGAATCTCAATCTTTCTCTTACTCCTTCATCCCCCTCTTCTCTCCTTTTCCCTTCCTTCTTTCCTCTTTTCCTTCTTTTCTTCTCCCACCTCCTTCACTTCCAAACTTCTCCCTCTTTTCTATCACAGTCTGATGTCCCTAAATCCTCTTTCTGTTTTCCTTCAATCTCCTCTTTCCTGCCTTCGTATAGGGTGGGGAGAGGCTAAACTTATAAGCATAAGCAATTAAAGAGTGTTGTCAATTTTCAGATTCAAGACAGAGGCCGATGAAGTACATGCGTCTTGTGCAACACCAGTTGATGAACAAGTCGTGAAATTCATGGTTAGGTCTTCCATGATTGTGTCTTCAGGTCTTTCAAGCTGTCAACTCTTCCAAGGTCAGTGGCACATTGATCCCAACAGTAGATTCATGCCAATTTAATGAAATATAGCCCATGACTCTCCAACTAATCGGTGAGGTTTGCATTATTTCACATATATTTGTATTAATTTTAAAATGTAGTTTTGTGACAGTGTAACTTCCAAATTCTCCTCGCTTAATTTACGAAGTTATAAATATGGACATGCAATGTTTTTAAAAACAGTCTTGAATGCTGCCTCATCAATCTCCCCTCTGGCATCTGTCTACCTCTCCATCCACAACCCACTGCCCTTCAACCACTCCCAATCCTATCCCCTTTCCCCTCTGCACCAGTCCCTCCTTATTCCCTTTCCCCCCGGCCCCCACCCTCTCCTCTCCTTTCCTTCTTTATTTCCCCTGCCTTTCTGTTGCCGTAGAGCCATTTCGAAATAGGTATAGGTTATTAACCACAAGAGAGGAAATATGTTATTTATCACCCGGGTGCTTTAGATGTAATAAACAAATTCCTGATACCATATTGAATAACCCACTTAAGCCGCGAGACAATCACTCAGTCAAACTTGAGATAAGTGGACAACAAAGAATATGAATGGGATAAGATTTCGTTGCTGGTTGGTCTACCTCTCTTCTCTCCTCTCTCCATCTCCTCAATCCCTCTCCTCTCTCCCTCTCCTCTCCTCTCTCCTCTCCTCTCTCCATCTTCTCCCTTCCTCTCCTCTCTCCCTCTCCCTTCTCAATCCCTCCCTTCTCCCCTTCTCCACTCCCCCTCTCCCCTCTCTCTCTCTCTCTCTCTCTCTCTCTCCCTCTCCCTCTCCCTCTCCCTCTCCCTCTCCCTCTCCTCTCCCCCTCCCTCTCCTCTCCCTCTCCTCTCCCTCTCTACTCCCTCTCATCTCTCCCTTTCGACTCTCCCTCTCGTCCCTCCCTCTCGTCTCTGCCTCTCGTCTCTGCCTCTCGTCTCTGCCTCTCGTCTCTCCCTCTCATCTCTCCCTCTCGTCTCTCCGATATTCTTAAGCAATGGTTAAGACGTCAACGGCATTGCAGCTGCCTGATGTCAAAATCAAACAAGAGCCCAAACAATGTCAATGTGTTGTCATGGTTGCTTCATGATGACTTCACATTTCTGTAATGGCAGGAAAAAGTTTTAAAGTGACACTTTTGACTTAAACTGGGGGGGGGGGCAGGGCGGGGGTTGGGTAGTCGAAAGGGAGGCAAGCCCATCCCCCCCAGCCATCCTTGCCCTCCCCTCCCCTGTGAAGACTGAAAATTGATATTTGGCAATTCTTGATTACTTTGCAGATGCTATATATTATGATCCAACAAATTTCTGCATTTTGTTCAGTTTCTTGTGCCTTTCAGCATGATGATGAAACACCACTTGCCCCACTCTAGGAAATTATCTGGCTATGCCACTGCAGTATTGATATATAACAACATGACAAAACCGCTCACATCAGGGTCACAATCAGGATATTGTTATGTAGTGCTCGAATGGGTAGTTAATTTTTTCACCTGATTTAAATATTATTGGAAGGGTTTTTTTCAACAAGACCATTTAAATACAGAACCGTGATGTACCCATGGAGCAACAATTGTCATGTCATCACAATTGCATTATTTTGGCCGCTGTTTTGTGACGTCATCAGGCATCTCATTCTGCAATGCTGGTGATGTCATAACTATGTTTGACAGTGATTCTAAAAACATCATAGGTCCTGACATTTAGGCTGTAGGCCGAAACAATTTGATGATATTCATAACCAACCAGCTGGTAATGCTTCAATTATGCCTTCTCTTGTATCAAGTGAAAAAACATTTGTATCTCTGTTTACAGGAACATTTGAGCAGACTAGAGGTGGCAGAAGAACAATTAGTGCCAGTATCACGAATGATAGTTTGATATGGTAAATATGCCTTTTTTAGATGTCATTGACAAAGTCTGGCTACTTCGAAAAAATCCCTAAACATTAAACAGGTATCATTTCTACATGTACACTCAACAAAAAAACAAACACCCCCCTTCATTTTTGCTGATAATTTGTGCGATTTTTTGGGCCAAAACCAATTAAACAGTAGTGATCCTATTACAAAAATGTATCAATGTGAAAATAATTGAAGTGCGACCATTTCCTCTTAACCTTTGACCTTGTTTATCATATTTGGGTTTTTTTTTTAATGCCCATACCCACATCTCACTAAAAGAATTGGGGTGTCATTTCGAAGTGAATCCTAAAAAAGCAGAAAAATGCTTCATTTTTAGCTACAGATCACCATTGTGCATTTGTTGCAGCAAGTGAAATTACTTTTATGAAAAGTTTACATGACATGACCAGTTGCATCTGGGAATGCTGCATTGCAAATGCTATGTTCACATCAAAATATCAAACAGGAGACTAATTTTTGAAAATAACTCAATTCAAAGCCAAATAACATGAGTCATTTCCCTTGCTGTATGAAACCCACATCTGGAAGGTGATCTGTAGCTATCAAAAATAAAGCATAATGTCACCATTTTTTCGTTTTTTTATGGCTATTTGTCGCTCAATGCGAAATGACGCCTAGATTTTTTTGGTGAGATGTGGGTAATCTGGGTATGGGGCCATTTAAAAAAAATCCAACTGTGATAAACAAAGTAAAAGGTAAATGTTCCGGAAATGGTCCCACAAGGTAAGAGGTAAATGTTAGGGAAAAACGGTTGCACTTGAATGATTTTCAGCACATGTTTATAATAGGATCAACACTGTTTAATTGGTTTGGCCAAAAAAAATTATCTCACAAATTATAAGCACAAATGAAGTGGTACGTTTCTTTATTTGTGAGTGTACAGTAACAAGATTTTATACCTACCCCGAAATTTGGTCATTTCTTGAGTAGCTGACTTGCTGAGTGGTTTAGGTGCCCGCCAGAAGGTCTTTGCCTGCCTGGGTTCAAAAATTCGAGCTGGATGTCATTCAGTGCCACATTGTATCAATGCTTAACAAGGATTATCCTAAAGTGGTTAACTCCCATAACTTTACTTTTAACAGGGTAACTGTGAAAATAGCTTAGCCATGTTTTAAGCTGACCTCATGTTATATAATGACTAAATCATTTTCCCAGTAACCCGTTAAAAGGTAAGTTATGTGAGACGTTAAGTTGTGGCCCCTTGTATCAGTGTCTGTGCTGGGTAAGTAAAAGATGCCTCACATGGGTTAAATGTATAACATGTTGAGGGCATTTGCTCTCTCTCCCATCTCATCAATCAACCCTCGTGAGTGCCCAGAACTGGGCTTAGTGGGCTGCACTTACCATACCTATCTATCTATCATAATGCTTTATCCCACTGCGACCATGACTACCTTATGATTTCTACCCAACCAATATTGACTTGATCAACCATTTCTTGAACACCTTAAATATTTGTGAATCTGTGCAGACATTGGTGCCGACATCGGGTTACTGGGAAAATGATTTAGTCAGACATTGTATTGTTGTTTGTGTGATCCTCCTCCCTCTCCCCAGCTATTGGTTATCTAACCATTTTCCTTTTGTTCCAGGTGTCATGTCTGCAACTGATTTCTCACTGCTGGTAGACAATAGAGTTGTGATAGAAAAAATGAAGACTTTCTACGATGCTCCGGCACGACTTTTTGCCTCTTACTACAATACTACATCGTGAATATCGCATATCCTCCAGAAGTGCAAACAAGCGTCGAATTTATTGTGCAGAGGTAACATTATTCTATCTTGGTTGGACAGTAAAAGGTAGTGATTGATAGGCCTGTAACTGAAGGCAATCAAGTGACAATACATTTTTCAGTAGCAAAACCATAAGAGGGGAAAAATGTTATAGTAACTGACAGTGATACTGACTTCTCTGAATTAATAAATTGAGGCTAAGAGGTCACTGCTTGGCTATTTTTTGCAAACTTGAAAATGTGGAAGTTATAACAATAATAAATAAACCCAACAGAATATCAAACAAAATGGGTAATTTTTTAAAGCTTTTACATTTTGAATTTTTGTGTTTCAGTGTTTCTTCAAGATAAACCCGGAGCGAGTGAAAGGAAAGAAACACACAACGATTAATCCGAAAGTTTTGAACTTAGTCAATGAAATGGCAACTTTTTTATAACCTCTGTCATTTTGGCAAATACAATAATGTATGCTGGCATTGTTTTTTAAAAATAATTCTTTAGATATTGCATTCTTGTCCTCTGGAGCCATGTTCATAAAAAAAGTGACATTAGATGGAATTGTTTGAAATATGTATCAAGCTAATGAGGAAACGGTACTTTTCATATGGTCTACATGTATGAACAACATGTATGGACCTTGGACAGCATGTGGTAGGGGAAGCTTGGGAGAGTTGGGCCACTTTTTACATTCTTGCACCTCCTGCTAACAGTAATGATTATATAAACATGCTTAATGCATGTATTGTATCTTGAAATATTTCAGAAAAATATCTTTAGGTTTTGAATTGATATTTTCCCAAGAACATATTAGCTACAGCCTTATGAAAATTGGAAAAAATTTGGCCCAACTCTCCCCATCAAGTGGGAGACTTGGGCCAATCAGGGGGGAGACTTGGGCCATTGTAATATATCAGGTTCGGTAAAGCTGTACTTCAGGCCATAATATTTTTAACCTGAAGTGTGGTGGTCATAGAAGTCATTAATCCTGAATTGAGGCCTCTTGCAACTCTTGTTTGCTGTCAGACTTAAGCCTCGGCCTGATGGCCCAACTCTCCCCATCTAGATTTCCTGATATCTAATTTTATTTGACCATGAATAATTATTAAGACCTAAAAATATTCAATCTCTGTTGAAAATTGCTCTAGACAAGTTCTTCTGTCTTAATAAAAATAAATCTGGGTAAATGCAACACATGTGGGGAGAGTATTAGCACTGTCCCAACTCTCCCCCATTCAACCTTTTTTTCTCTAAATCCCAATTATGACAAAACCGGTTGTCTGATAATTTTCCAAAATATGTTAATAACAACTGAATAGTCAAGCCTACCAAGCATGTCATAGAAAATTTTCTCAGTCCTTGTTGTCTGCCAGACAATTAAAAACTCGTAGCATGGCTCAGTTTTTCCATTTTTCGTCCAAATTTGAATTTTGTTCTCTCTAAAGATCATGACAAGCAAATTAGCCAGAAATATTACATCCACTGAAAGATTTTTATTTTTATAAAATTTTGGTGGCTGCAGCTTTCTCAAAAACTTATTAGTTTCCTCAAAAATCAGGGTGGCCCAACCCTCCCTGTGGCCCAACTCTCCCAAGCTTCCCCTATACAGCGTGTTCTCAAAAATATGGAATGCTGACTTTAATATTATGACACATTTATTTAATATTAAGACAAATTTATTTAATATTAAGACAAATTTATTGAATTAAATTCATCAGAAGAATTGATGTTCTGTGGAGATGTTCACAACTATTTAGTGAAATAATGTTATTGTGTGAAGCAGCCAATAAGTATCCTTTGATGTTTTTATAGTCTAAAAATTCAATATATTGGAAACAATGTGTTTTTACAGATATAATGCAGACTTCAATATTTAAGACACACTATCGAATTTGGTTCATCAAAAGAATTGATGTTGTATGGAAATGTTGTCACCTATTTTGTGAAATAATGCTATTGTGTGAAGCAGCTAATCAGTATCATTTAATGTTGATTATAGTCTACATATTCAATATATTGGAGGCAATTTGTTCTTACATATATAATGCAGACTTTAATATTTCCATCAAAAGAATTTATTTGTGTAGAAATGCTGCCGTCTTTAGTGAAATAATGTTATTGCATGAAGCAGCTAATCAGTTAATAGACTATATAAATTGTAAGATCAACATTATATTAATACACTCTGGATACAGTTTGTTATTGAAGCTTATAAATTAATAGTAAGATATCTTTCATGATCCTGTCTTTTATTTGATATATTTGTGATTCTACCATAATAAAGAAGTCCAATGCATACATGTTTATTTGTTTTGATGAGCACACAAACCGTAACCACCGTATACAGCTTTCATTCTTTGACGCCTGTCCCTGCAATTGGGAGTAGGCTTTTTCAATGGCACTCCTGGAAAAAGCCGCAGACTCTCTTGGTTCCTTACAGTACATACATACATGCTATGTGCCTTTTATATAACCAATTGAATGGGCAATTATTTCCTGCCTCACGTACTGTTGGGATGGTTCGCACCTCTGCTACTGTTAAATGAGTGAATGATTATAAAATAATGAGGAATGTGAAATTTCCATACTTCATGGGAGTATTTTCCACATGAAATCTGCAGTGGATATTACATCATGTTGGCCGTAATATATCAAAATTATACGGACATATACATTTGATATTACCTTAAAAGGTCCGTAAAATGCAGTGCTGTGCAGAAAAATTTACAATAATAATGGCTGTGAATTTTACGATCAAATTGCTGTAAATTTCACATAACCCAGGTGGTTTACTACAAAGACATCCATTTTTCCTTGTACAATTCACGGCACAAAGCCTGTTAATTTTACGGTTTTTAGCTGTGAACTTAACATGTGTGTGTAAACCATCTACAGGTCCCCGTATATTCTACGGTTTTCTTTTGGCAGGAAAAACTGCCGGTCATTTGACCGTAAAATCTACGGAAATTTCTAACAGTGTATTTATATAATTGTTTGAAAAGAATTTCTTGATTTGCCAGAACAGGTGCTGTCCACATTATCCACAAAAAGGTCACAACCAGAAACACAACTATGCCTTATAAAAAGCAAAATTTCACAACATGCGAAGATATTTATGAACAATTATTGTTTTCTTGAGGACATTATGTGCCAGCTTTATCACCTTTGAAATTATAATGCAGATCTCACCTGTGGACGGGATAATCTTAGCATATTATTTTCCACTGCCAAGACGGGTTAGTGTGCTCTTCCAAACAAAAGTGTTTACAGGTGCGAATTTCACTGACTGTCCAAAAATAGTGTCTTGGGCTAAAAAAAGATGACTCTGAAATGTCAAACTTATCTTAGGTGACTTTTACTCTCTGCTGTTTATTTTCATTTTGTGTACAACTGACTCTGTTTGACACTCTATTTTGCAAACAAGTTCAATGTGAAGACACCCCGAAATAAAAAATCATCTGGTTACATAATAATACCATCTTCAGAAGTAGGCGCATCAAAGAGATAGAAGTGCAATGTGTGCTTGTTCAAGAGTATTGCCAAAACTTAACACAGGATTAGTTCTTTCATAACAAGGTAGTATGTCAACCATTTTTCCATTATCAATTTTAAGTGTTTGGACATCAAAGCATGGTTTTGAAAGAGTTACCTGTTAGTTTTAGCATTATTTACAATTGAATTGATTATTGCATGTGCATGACAGACCTATTTCTGTGACAGTTCCAAATGGTCTTGATTTTTGTACAAGACCAATTTCTGTGACAATTCCATGCAATGCTCTTGAAGTTCGTCGAGCAACTTTGAATGAATGAAATTGAAAAAATCTTCATTGATGAAGCAACATTTGCAGTTGACAGCAAATTCAGATCCGAAATGAAGTTCTTGTTTTTTGTCTGCGCAAATGAGGAGCGCATGTCACAGTTCACAGATAACAGATGAAAACGTGAACATAGAATTTGTGCTCAATTTGAATTATAAGATTGCATATCCTTATATAGGCATTACTTTATAGAAAGTTTGAAGACTTTTTTTTTTAGCTCATGACCACACCAAAGTACTCATGGTTGTAAAAGAGGGTTTGTTTTTTCCCCAGAATGGAACATTGGTTAAAACTAAAAGGTGCTGACAAAAATAGAATTCATGGAGTGGGAGTGAACACACACCCTCAGAAATCTGTACAGTATTTGAGTTGTTCTTTTATTTCATGAGCAACATTTTTTTCCAACCATATTTTTGATTGGTTTGCTTAAAAATGGGTTGCTGCTCAAGATTAATACCGAATTGTCTTAAACATTTTAAAAAATAAAGAAACAGGGACATCCCTTTTCAAAAAGGGCATTTTAATTTTATGTCAACACTCAAATTGGATAAAAGAATGTGCAATGCCTGAATGAATAGAACAACATGTCACATTTCATATATAACTGTTGGAAACTAAACCAAAAATGTTGAAGCTGAACTGTATACATGGAAAGCCTCAGTGTACTTGTCATTTAAAAAATGAATTTATTGAAGAAGAAATTTCTTTGAAGTGATGAGGCAGGTTTTAGGGATTGAGGTTTTTAAAACATGTTATTTAGACGACTCTCATTGATTTAATTTAGAATGAAAAAGCACAGTGATTGGTCATGTTGAGAAGTGAAGAGTAATCAGAGGGTATGCATCTCTTTGAAGGCATGGGTAATCAGAAACTGTTTTGTGTTTTATTTGATATCATGCAGTGGAAATAGTTTATTCACTCTTTGGTGAGGAAGTAAGAAAGAAAAAAGTCACTATTTGGACTCTCTGCAATAAATCTCAGCTTCCAATTTCATGTCACCCAGTAAACAATTACGAATCTTTAACAGTGAGCAGACTTTCTAATTTGGAACCCATTAAAACCCTTGTCCCCCATTACCTTCTTGGTAACACAATTACAGAACGAGTGAATTTCCGGAACATGGAATTGAGTTACATGACTACAAATTGCCAGTGCACAAACGTCAGCTTTGTATAACATGCAGGATATTGCAGGTCTGATAAGAATTATCTTTTACAATGATTACTAGTCCAAGAAAACTTTCTTCTGGATTTATCTGATTTGAATCTTGCATTCTGATCTTATATGGATGGAAGGTATTGTGTAAAAATTTCAGCTAAATCAATTAATATTTAGAGGTGGCACAAAGCCGTTGAAGTTTAACATGCAATTGCCCATCGGCAGACCTCAAAATCATCGGTCTTTGCAAATCTTGCTATAACGGCGTATTATTTTGATGATGAAGTAACCATTTTTTGGTATGTCCAAGATGCCCAATCCATTCATGATATTCTTAATGACTTACAAGTTTCATATCAGGTCATAGGTAAATTATCAAGCCTTTTTTTCGTAAAAATAGACAAATATTTCTCTTCCTATAAACCCTAAATAAAATATAACCCCCAAATATTCCCTTGCCATGCCAATTTTACCATATACTGAAAATCAGGAAAAACTATGCACTTCCTAGAAAGATCTAGGAAATTGACAATTTTTTCAGTTGTGTGAATGAAGAATTACATAATAAACTTCTAGGGCTTTGTGCCACCTCTAAATATTAACCTACAGTACAATCATAAAATGGCTCGTCAGTTTGGATCGACACTTATCTATCAATCTGTAGTGATCCATGGCGATCTTGGTTGATATGGAGTGATCGATCTGGAGTGATTTGTTGTGATCTGCATCTATTAATCAAATTAATATTAATAAATTTACTTTTCTGTACCAAATAACTAATGGATATGTTTCCTTAATCACTGTGTTCAATTGTTAGACGGATTTTATCTGTTCTTTGACTTATAATCCTAAATAATTGACATGATTGATTTTCACTAAAAGTGGATTTGTAGATCAATACAGATAGAGTTATATCATCTCAGATCACTACAGATCACTCTTTATCCGGACTGCTCTGGATCACTTCGGATCACTATGTTGAGCCATTTCAAGATGGTTGTACTGTATATTGCTGACATTTTGCATGTGTTTGCTTTACTTATGTGGTCATCAATTTCCACTTTCAAATAGGGGGTTTTAGGAAATTCGATTTTTCCCATAGAAATGTGGACCATCCTAATGATTACAATACTAAAATATTGAAATTGATCAAGAAGCACCCAAGAAAACTAGAAAATGCAATCAGTAATATCAGTTTGAATGGCCTAAAAACATATTCAATCTGAAATGTTTTATTTCACAAATAGATATCACATTGCCATAACATTATCAAGAAATCCATCATAATTATAATTATCTGAGCCTGAGGTATTGCACCAGCAACAAAAGATTGTGTCACCATTGGAAATCGGCATGCAATTATATCTCAATATATATCTATTTCGATTAGATTTCTCACCAGTCATGAATATTATGCAATAACCATTGAGACTGAGCAGACCTGTCTTGGCGCTGTTTACAGTGACTGACTCCTCATCCATGATATTAACCCAATACTCACATATTTCCTCTTTTACACCAATGTTGTTATCAGTCTGTCACAGTTGTGAAGCAGTGCTTGTGGTCCATGAGATACAGTTGTAAGCTGAAGCCAGTTACTTCACATTTCAAGATTTTGGCTAAATCGTATCCACCTTCTATGAGAAATGTACAGCAAGACGGATAGATCTTCAAGTTTGAGGAAGATATCTTTACACTATGAAGATGCCATAATAATTTTCTCTTTAATAACATACATGAAATAACGTCAATCTGCACTGAGGTCTATAACTGCATGATAATTATGAATTTTTTTTAAATTTCGCAATTCTTTTTTAAAATTATTTTTAAAAGAATTTCAACAGCAGTGTGCGACACTGACATGTCAGCCTTTGGAATGAAAGCTCACAATCCTGACAGTTAAAATTTAGATAAATTCTTTCTTACTCAGCCCATGAATGCTTTATCTATACTGAGCAAAATAATCATTTATCTTTACTTTTTTCATGTGAGAACACTCTTAGCTTGTCGAACTATCCTGTCTGAAATCCTGAATGATACTTATTCAAGCTGTGACAGTCAATATTTCATTAATGAATATTTCATACCGGTGCATAACATTCCTTCAGGCAGTTGCATCTAAAAATATTCGTCAGTCCCTTTCAAGATCCAACTATGTATGAAAAACGAATGATAATTGGTAGATTAATACAGATGGGAGGAGGACACTGACATGAAACGCTAGTCCTGGTGAATCTTTCAAGGCTGGGATTCAATCTGGGATCAGTCGATTAGAGGCCAAAATTTGATGCACAATACACTGTACATATTCAATGGTGAGGCATGACCTCTCCATGTCAATTCAATGTGAAAGCTTTTGACATACTAGTGTTTGGCCTGACCTGTATCCCAGACAGCCGTGGCCCAATTAGCCGCAGACTGCCCAACCTGTTCTTGTTGTAAGGGCATGATAAACAAACCCTCATGTTTCTTTCACTAATCAATGAGGACATACAACAACTACAGAAGGGAATAGATAGATTGGGGTAGAATAGAATATAGAAATGAATAGAATTCCAGCTTCGTAACCAAATCCAAATCAAAGATCAATGTGACTTAACTTCACAACAACATTTTTTTTCATACCTTCCTGGTACAAATTCATTGATCAATTGTTTATAATCAAATTCGTCACTGCTGCAGAAATCCAGACAGCTGAACCTGCCAACATGACTATTTACATCACGTCCTTTCATATATGACCAGACATATGAAACAGCAAAGTCAGTCTCTTATCACATCTGTCTGCACTTATCAAATTCCCTGATGTTACACCATGAGATGTATTTATGGACGATAATTGATTTGAAATGAACATATGCCAGATTTATCACTTCTGATGTATAGATCTGTCCCTGTATCTTGAAAAGGTACTGTCAATCATTAAACATCAAAACTGGCTAGTCAATTTGCTATTAGTCCTTGGTTTTCTAATAGAATTTACTGTGCATGGTTGACGTAGTGTGCTGAGATGAAGGTGGCTTTTCATCAGCAGAGAAGAATTTGACTTTCAGTTCTAGACTCTACAGTTTGCTTTTGGTAAAATAATTAAAGAAAAGAGAAAAACTGTCATACCAAAGTATATTTAAAATGATATTATAACTTCAAAGATATTTGAATTTTCTTTCCTTGAGACCAAAGCAGATTTCATGTGATCAATTTCACAGTCATTTTGATGTAAGCCTCTTATATGTAGCATTTGTATTATACTTTGTACTGCCAACGGTATCATAATAATGGATTCCCTGCATATAATAATACTTGCGACAAATCAAAGGTCTATCTGACAATCATTCGTCAAGATACTTACTATATAATGGTTGGATGTGTGGTACTTTACCCTTGTATTTAAAGCACTTGGTAGGCTGACTAATGCTAAGGTCTCACGGCACGTTACGGAGCATTTTTTATCCCTGAGGGATAGCTTGAGATGAATTCTAGGAAAAAAATGACCAACCCGGCGACACACAATGTTTATATAACGATTATATAATTAATTAAAAGCATATCACGGTGGGATAAGATCGTAAATCGGCGGGATAAGATCGTAAATCGGCGGGATAAGATCGTAAATCGGCGGAGACAAGATCATATCCCTGTGGGAAAGATCTAAATGCCTGGGGGGCAAGATCTAAATGCCTGTGGGATGTCAAAAATCGTCGGCGGGATGTCAAAAGACCGTCGGCGGGATGTCAAAAACTGCCGGCGGGGGTGCAAATGTCCCACAGGGAAAGTGGAAATATCCCGCAGGGGCAGGAGAGGTCCCCTAAGGGGCAGGGGATAATATCTCGCTGGAGATGTTTTTGAGTCGTTCTCAATGAAAAAACCTCCGCCGGACATCCAAAAATCCAGAAAATTTTGGGCTCTGTTCCGGCGTCATGGAAAAAAAAATTTCAACAACTTGAAACTTTTTTGACATCCATGGTGCAGTTATTCCATTTCTAGGAACTCTTGAGGGAAACTAAAAGTACCCCTGAGGGATGTGAAAAATCGTCGGCGGGATCACCCAAATTTGTCCAAATTACCAGGAAATACCATCCAGCCGACGCCTAAAGTGCTCCGTAACGTGCCGTGAGAACTGGGCATAAGACTGGGGAAGGACACAGCCATGAGGCAAGGATGACTTTTTACGCTGCATCGCCAGGTAATTCTGCATGATGAACTTGTCAGTGCCAAAAGTGTTTCTGGGACTCACTGACTTGATTCCAACACTGCAAAAAATTCCCGTTAAATTTTACAGTTAAATTAACTGGCAACTTTGTTCCAGGTCTAATAACTGTGAAAGTACTCACAAACCTGAACAGGACAATGAACCGTAAAATGCAGATCGGTACATTGAACCGTAATATTGCGGATTCAACAAAGTGATATTACGGTATAATGTATATATATAAAACAGTTTATTCAATATATATTTTAAAGTAATATCAACTGTAAAACATAGAAAGTAAAGCATGCTAGGAGCTGTAGAATCTACTGTAAAAATGCGGATAGAATCCGTTATTTTTACTTTTGCATAAGTGTGAAACAACAGACTAAACATGTGATTTAACTGTGGCATAGCTGTAGGGATGTACCAAAGCTGGAATCAGCTGAGTGAGCCACTGACTCCAGGCTCGGCCTTGCTCATCTCTTGCTTGACAGCAGGGAAGTAAGTCCATCAATACCCAGCAATTAATTCACACATGTTTGTGCACAAATTGCCACCATAAAATTGATGGATATCTTCCAAGAGAAGCAGGTGTCAAGTTTACACAAGTATGTTCTATTTATCCAGACTGTGCTTGGGTTATTTTGGTTTTAATCATGTCATTCTTTAGAACACATCATAAGACTCACAAAAATATCAATGTCAAAAATAGATATTGAAACATTTGCATAATGACAACATCTTTAAGATCATATGAATGAGGATGTTCCCTTATCTTCAGATAAGTTATAAACTAAGTTTGATTAACAGTTGTGTAAAGCATATGTTATAGATGGCACCACATGTTCCATGGTTGCAGTCCATATTATCTCTTGTTTATAGAATCTTGCCAGGTTTATTGATTGTTTTGTCTGCATATTACAAGTTATCAGTAAATTAACGGTTTAAGTAATTGTTCATCAACGTGCACTGAATGTTAAATGACATGTTGCAGTACATTTTTCTTTAAGCCAGCTTTGTACCCGACAAAGAACTGTAAATTCACGGACAAAGTCTGTATAAAAAAAATACTGGTAAAATAACAATAAATTTACAGTTCTTCTAGCCAGAAAAACACGCTCATTTCTTACAGTGAAATATAATACCAACTGAACTTTCCCCCTCTTCTTTTCATGGTGCTGCATAAACTGTCTGAGTCTATTTCAATTTCAAGGCTTGTTACTGTGGGGGTAAATACATGCATGACAAGAATTACATAAAAGGTCACAACAAGTCTGAAGGGTATATTGGTCTAAGGGGTTGACCAATGACCATTTCTTATCAAGGAGGGGGGGGTGGCTTGGAGATTTTTTGAAATTAATGATTTCTTGCACAAATGAATAAATATTTTCTAGGCAGTCTTGAAATAAATAACTTCTTATGGTTTTTTTTTTACAATGTGATGCTTGATTTAGGAATGAATATTTGAGGACTTTGCGCGCTTGAAATAAAAAATTTATCCCGCTGTTACCGTGAAATAGATCATTCCCACCGAGGAAAACTCCACCCCCGCCCCCCCCCCCGCCAGTGTTAAGTAGTATGATTTAAATAGAGCCCATAAATCTGCTCCCCGGCACTCACCATGCTGAACGGCAATCATACCAATCATTACAGTGATAACATCTGGACATGGCCGGACTGGCGTTTTAACCCGCATTCACTGCGCACAAGGCAGACATCTGAGACGTGCTTACCACTAAGCTATATATGCTATGCTAACCACTATGCTCTGGAGTGATTATTAAAGAGGAAATGGCACCACTAGTCTTCATCAACACAGGTCCTTGCAACCTTGCCTAAGACCTGGTCTAAGCAGAATTAACACTTCAATGAGAGAATGACAGCACTGTATAGCGAGACAAATACTTAAGACCAGGTTTAACCTGAAACCTTGTCTTAGCTCTGCAATCCTCATGCACCATAAGTTGCAGGTTAAGAGTATTTTGCATCCTGATTCCTGAGGAAAGATGTGAAGCATGGATCACTGTGTTGAGTTGCAATGCTCACAATTTAGGGCGTAAACCCGGTAAACTCCTGGTGAGCTCGAGCTATTGCTTTTAAAAGTCCTGTCTCCAATCATCTTTAGCAAAGGAGCAGCATTCATGGTTTATGGGCTTGCAGGTTCGGTAAAACCAACAAAAATTAAAATTAAGAAGAAGAAAGAAGGTATTACATTTAGTAAATACAATATTTTGAAATACAGGGTGACCCACCTCAACTTGTGCATTGATGTTGCAACCAAAAAGGTGTTTACTGAAACAGTTTGGGATTTCCATTGAAAACACCAAATCAAAGTTTCAGTGACAAGAGCCAGGAGAAGAGCATTATGCAAGTTTGGTTCATTTTCGGTTAAAATTGGTCTCGGAAAAAGAGTTCAATTTTTGCATAGCTTTTTTTCTGATTTTTAACAATTTAGCTCTGTCAACCTTCGGAAAAAATTTTGGGATCACATGTAATGCATGTACTGTATTACAGAAGCTATAACAAAGTAGTGCCAGGGTTTTTCTTTGAAGGAGGTTTGCGTTTATTAAGTCAGGAAGCCCAAATACTGTCCTGGCGCAGTGCACTACTTTCATGAGGTCAATGCCAAGGCTGGCTGGGAAGAAGTTGTTGTTACCACTCGTAATAATCATTAGAATAGCTTTATCTTACATAGGAATATCATTTACCACTTGTAATTTCAGCATTGATGTGTGTATCGGCCACTTTGATCATTGTTCCAATAATGTGTGCAAATTGTCAACCATGGATCTTATATTTCCAATAAAAATGACTTGGCTTGGATTTATAAGTCATATTACATGATGAATTTCTTGAGGGGAATATTCTGCACCTGGTAGTATTAAAAATCCATGTGTTTTCATCACAAATGTTGGTCAAATTAAGACTAGATTTTGAGCGATGGAAATTTGCGACTTTCCAGACGACATCAAAAATTGATTTTTGTAGAAGTGTTGCTATACTTTTTCTCTATGCTTTTAAAAACCGAGTGTCATGTTTTACGTTTCTAATGACTCAGACAATCACAACACTTAACTATTATGTGTTTCAATCATCTGACTGTCAGTTATCCAAATGGTTTTGCCATATTTTGACTTGTTTGTCTCCGACAGGTTGCCATTCTAAATTTGCTGACCTGGTAACATACACTTGACTCTAAAACTCACAAATACCATCTATTCACCTCCCTAAGAACCTCCCTTTGCATATCAGTGTTATTTCAGGCAGTGGCTGAGGTTTTGGTTGACACTGGTGCAATTTGAATTCTTCTCAGCTAATTTTTCGGCACAAACAAAAATTATGACAAATTTTCACCTGCCTGTCATTTTTGACAGAATAACTGCAGAAGCTTACAACTCACTTTTTGTAGTAGCCATAACTACCATTTAGACAAATGTGTTTCGAAAAATTAACTGTAACATTTTTGTTGTCTTCTATTAACACGTTAAAGTCATGCACAAGTTGAGGTGGGTCACCCTGTATATACCATGCCATGATATTCATGAAAAATAAAATGATATATTGATTTCTTGAGAACATATGCCAGTTTTACCACCCTTGAAATAAACATCTCAACCTGATTTTGCAGACTGGTCTTAAAAAAATATCGTGGTCCAATGCCGTGTATTCATCTGTATATTCAGTTGTTACTTCATCTCTGGTTCTGGAAGAGATAGTCGAATATTTCCAATCATTCAGAATGGTTTTAAAAGCAAATAATCTGATTGCTCACAATAAATTTCAGAAACAGCGAGAGTCTCAGTGAGATTTGCATGTTAAATAGATTTTCGTGCATGAAAGACCTGTTTCTGTGACAGCTGCAGATGGTCTTGAATTTGTGTAAATAACAATTTTTTTTTGGGGGGGGGGGGAATAAATGCAAACTCTCTTGAAGTTTGTCTGGAGCATTGAATAAATTAAACAGGAGATCTTCATTGATGAAAGAACATTAATTTTGCATGCAGATGAAAGCAATTTCAGTTCCAATATGTAGAATATGTTTTTTCTGTACAAATACAACCATGTGCCACAATTCACAAATAACTGATTAAAAAACCAACACTCATCTGACAATTCCAAATCAACACAAAGGGACATTTTGATTAAAGAAACAGGGAGATTCCATTTCAAATAGTGCATTCTAATCTTATGTCAACACTCAGAATTGGATTAAAGAATGTGTTATGTCTGTATAAATAAAACCACATGACACTTTCCGTGTATAACTGAAAGACATTAAATTGTACAATCAGAAAGTCCAAGGGTTTTTGAAAGAGAAATTTGGAAGTTACAAAGGACGAATACCGTGAAATTATGAAGTAGAATTTTGAATATATTATTTAGATCACATTCAAGGATTTAATTCAAAACGAATAAGCATTGTAGTAAGTCATGATTAGAAGTGAAGGAAAGTCATAGCACATGTATATATGTTTTTGAGGGCATGGAGGACCAAATTTTTAGTTAAAGAGAAAGAAAGAAAAGGAATACTGCAAAAGCTCTCGCAGACTGGAATAAACCTGAAAGAATGGCACAAGAGGCATTGACTAAATCCAACACTCATTTCCGAGTCACCCAGTAAACAATTACGAATCTTAAGCAGTGAGCAGACTTTCCAATTTGGAACCCATTAAAACCCTTGTCCTCCATTACCTTCCTTGGTAACACATTTACACTACAAGTGAATTCCTGGAACATGAAATTGAGTTACATGACTTCAAGTTGCTTGTTCTGAAACTGCAGCCTTGTAAGCTTGATAAAAATCATACCATTCATAAATATGCATCGGAAATATTACTATTGATCAGTCAGCAGCCAAAATATTTGAAAGTGCAGTTAGATGTACACTGTATTAAAACCCAGCTGCCAGCAGCTACCATCAAAACAACAGTACACACTGTAAAAACAATGGTTTCCTGTCGTGAAGTGGCACTTTTTTGTATTCATTACGTTAGCTGTCATCAAATTAACACAGGAGGTTTCACAGTGTATCAATCAGTCCAAATAGCACAAAATCAGATTCTAATCATGATATTTCATTTTTGTTTCACAAATAGGTATCACATTGCCATTCTGCTGTCAATAATGTATTTCTGAGCCTTCGGTATTGCACAGGCAACAAGAGAAAGAGTCCTCATTGAAAATAAGCATGCAACAATTAAATACAGTATTACAGTAGGCCTATATCATACCAGATAGATCTATTCCTACTACAGTCTGTCTCATCTAGCATGCGAACTGGAAATTAGCACTGTTTCTATGATCTGTTTAGCATCAATTCATGAGTTTGGTGGGGTATGACTGACACCAGCTGTACAGGAACTATGTCGGATGGGGCGCTGCATTGCATTATTGTGACGTCATGTCAATTGTGGCTGCGTCATGAATGTCAACAAGTATAAATGGATCGCCGTCAACAAAAACTGTCGAAAAATCGGCAAAAAACGGAAATAAAACATCGCGAAAATGGGATAAACAAATTACAAAATGGCTAATAGATCCGTGAGTACGTGTATTTCTGCTGTCAGACTTGTAGATGCTGAGAAATGAGGCCAAACACCAGTTCGCATGTTGGATGAGACAAACTGTAGTGCAATATAAATATCTGTTTTTTTTTAAATCACCGGTCCATGAATATAATGCAATATCTGTTGATGCCCAGCCTACCGAGGTATATATTTTTCACTATTTGGCATGTAGACGAATTTGTTAACCTGTAATAACGAACATATAGACGACCACGGCATTTGTTTACATGCCAAATATTGCTTTTCACGAATTTGTGTAGACTATGTGTAATTACGAACATTGCAATCAGGAAATTGACTAAAACCTGCTCTAAACCTAAATTTAACACTAAACCCTAATGATATAGCACATCTACGAATGTTAGTTTTAGCATATCGACGAATGAATAATAAAGCACATTCACGAATGTTAGTTATTACGTGTACACGAGCACCTATGCTCGTTTTTTCAGGTCCACAAATTCGTACATGCTCAAAATTCGTGAACATGCCAAATAATGAAAAATATATACATCGCCTACCTGCATTAACACTAATTACAGTGACTGACTTCATATCTATATTATTGACTGTAGTGGGCTGGAGCCATTTCAAGATATTTATAGGTTATTACATGGCCAAGAGCTGTATCTCCCTGGTATCATCACCCGAGACCCTGTATCATCCCAAGACCCCAAAGAATTATTCAGAATGTTTTTAAAAGCAAATAATCAGATAGCTCAGAATAAATTTCAAAGACAGCAAGAGTCTCAGTGGGATTGGCAAGTAAATTGATTTTCGTGCATGAAAGACCTGTTTATGTGACAGTTCCAGATGGTCTAGAATTTGTGTAAATAACACTTTTTTGTGACAATACATGCAAACTCGCTTAAAATTTGTCTTGAGCAGCATTGAATAAATGAAATAGGAAATCTTCATTGATGAAAGAAGATTAACTTTGGATATAACAGCAATTTCAGTTCTAAAATGAATAATGTGTTTTTTCTGCACAAATACGACCATGTGACGCAGTTCATCAAAAACCGAACACTGAATTTCTCCTCATGTTGAATTATAGGATAAACCCGCTGTAAGCTTTACTTTTTACAAAGTTAATTGTTTATTAAGGTCGAGTGCAGCATAGAGCATTGGTTCAAACTAAAAGGCTCAGGGCAGAATGAAATGTATATGCATGTGAGATTTGTTCATTTTGAAATCTTTGCAGCTGCGCACATCCGTTTCTGTGACTTAATAATAAAATGCCTTTTTCAGGCAAAGTGTCCGTCACAGAAAATGGTCGAAAGGCCGCAAGGTATGATAATTTATAACCATTCCCCGAATAAATGGTTAGAACAATTCTAGTGATATATGCAAGTTTCTAGATCTATGAATATTCTTTCCAAGCAATGATTATATATCACCAATTAATGTATTTCTCACCAAACTATAGTTGTTTACTTAAGTCTTAGGCTACTTTAATTGCATTATGAAAAAAAAAAGTAATTTGGATTTCTACATCAAGATTTGTCAAAGATAATCATCTGACAATTCCAAATCAAACCAAATGGACCTTTTGATTAAAGAAACAGGGACATCCCCTCTCAAAAAGGGCATTCTACTTTTATGTCAACTGTCAACATTCAAAATTGGATTACGAAATGTTCTGAGTCTGTACAAATAGAACCTTGTCACATGCAATATATATCGGTGAAAAACCTTAAATAGTAGTAAAGTCCGAGGGTTTTTGAAAGGGAATATAGAGAGTTATATGAGCGCAGCTCATGGCTGCCGAAGGCAGCCATGACCGAAGCTCACTTAGCTTAAGGACAGCTCTTTCTGTGTGGTGCTCCTGTCTGCAGTGACTGCCTGAACAGGAAGTGCCTGTAGTTGCCATAAAAGTGGAGCTGGTAGTTTAGTCACAATTTAGTTTGGTAAATAATAAAAATATGTTAAATAAATTCCAAAATAGATTTAAAATTTCAGTCTTGTCCTATAAATACCTCCAATGACATATTTCAGGGATTTAAATCAACATGTGTATCAACATTGGAAATAATTATACCACCTGATTGCAAGAAGTGAATAAAAATTTAAAGTCAATACAAATGTAAATGACTTAAATAGATCACCAAGTAAGAAATCAAAACAACATTAAAGGTTACATAATCTTCATTAACTATCAACAAATTATGTCTACTAGTAAACAGTCACATCTGAATAGCTATGGTTTTATTGATCTCAGTTATGTAACATCAACAATTTAGTGCAATCTGTCTATTTATCTAATTATCTATCTATCTATCTATCTATCTATTTATCTATCTATCTATCTATCTATCTATCTATCTATCTATCTATCTATCTATCTATCTATCTATCTAATCCATAGATCTGATCTTATCTATCTAATATTATCTATCTGCCCATTTGCCCAGTCCTTTAAAAAGAATGTTGAAGATAATGCAGTAGTCACAGAATTGAAGATAATGCAGTAGTTCTGTGACAATGCTGCGCGAATTTCATGGCAGTGCCATTTACATATTAAAGAAGAAATTCCTTTGAAATGATATGAAGCAGATTTTTTAGCATATCATTTGGTGACACTCACGGATTTAATTCAAAACGAGAATGCAATATACACTGTAATGGGTTATGCTGGGAAGTCTAAGCATATACATATTTTTGAGGGTATGGTGGACCACATTTTTAGTTAAAGAGAAAGAAAGAAAAGGAATTCAGCAATAGCTCTGACAGACTGGAATAAACCTGTGTGAATGGGACAAGAGGCATTGACTAAATCCAACTCTCATTTCCGAGTCACCCAGTGAACAATTACGAATCTTAAGCAGTGAGCAGACTTTCCAATTTGGAACCCATTAAAACCCTTGTCCTCCATTACCTTCCTTGGTAACACATTTACACTACAAGTGAATTCCTGGAACATGAAATTGAGTTACATGACTTCAAATTGCTAGTTCACAAAATGGCGCCTTGTAAGCCTGATAAAAATTATACCATTCACAAATATGCTTCAAGAATATTACAATTGATGCTAAGCAGCCAACGTATTTGAAAATACAATTAGATATGCACTATAAACCCAGCTGCCAGCAGTTACCATCAAAACAACAGTGCACACTGTAAAAACAATGGTTTCCTGTCGTAAAGTGGAACTTTTTTGTGCTCATTACGTTAGCTGTCATTAAAATTACACAGCAGTGTATCAAGCAGTCTAAATAGTGTAAAATCAGATTCGAATTCAAATAATTTTATTTGTATTTCACAAATAGGTATCACATTGCCATTCTGTTGTCAAGAATGTATTTCTGAGCCTTAGGTGCTGCACAGGCAACAAGAGAAAGAGTCACCATTGAAAATATGCATGCAACAATATTGCACTGTGTATCATACAAGGTATATCTATTTCTATTAGTTCTATATATATCTGTCTTTTTTCTCACCGGTCCATGAATATAATGCAATAAGTGTTGATACTCAGCCTACCAGCCTTAACACTATTTATAGTGACTGTCTTCATATCTATATTGACTCTTTCACACCAATGCTGTTATCAGTCTGTGACATTTGTGAAGCAGCGCTTGTGGTCCGTGAGATTCTGTTATGCTCTTGAGCCAGTAAATCGACATTTCAAGATATTGGCATGTATGGCCACTTTCAGCAATACCTCATAACCTGTGTGTGTCCCTTCGATGTCAAAGCCAGCATTGAAATATAATTTTGTAAATTTCAACTAGCCTACGATATATTCTTATAATTTGTCAAAAATTGGTGTACTTTCAAAAATGAGGCAGTGACGACAGCGTTGTAAATTCAACTTGTCACTGCCTCCTTGACCACAACTGATGTAACTTTATATAAATTGTATTCCGAGTTGATAGTTTTGTAAATTTTGGTCAAATAAAAAATATCTGACTCTGAATCTTTGACCTGACCCGTATACCAGCAATGGTGGCCTAATTGGCCGCAGACCACCCACCATATTCCTGATGTTAGGGCATGAAACATAAACAAATCAGAAGGAAAATACAACCGAATAGAGTAGAAAAGTTCCAAATCAACAATCAACTCTTTTTTCAAATATTGCCTTAAGGGTGCAAAATTCATCAATCAATCGCGATCACTCCAGCTGGAGTAATCCAGACATGCAGCTGAAAGTGCCAACTTGACAATTCACATCACCTCCCTTCGCATATATGACAATGCATATAAAGCAATGGAAAAAACTTTATCTTATTACATTTGCACCTATCAATCTTATGTTACATCATGAAATGTATTTATGGATAATATATGATTACAGTAATATGAACATAATTATGCTAGTTTTATCACCTTCGCACAGAATTACAGATCTTTCCTTGTACCAGGGAGGACCTCTGCAGTCTGCATATTATCTTTTTCTGCTGCCAAGTACAAAAACAGAAATTTGATATGCCAATTTAATAGTTTAAAAATAATTCCTTGGTTTCTTGAGCAGGAAATACTTAATGTCAAAATTGATCTCTCAATTTGCTCTCAAAAATTGGATATTAATTACCACAAAATTGTGAGATGTAGGCTACGAAATGTATAATTACAATATATGTTTACAAATCATACTTCTGGTCTATTTGAAAACTGAATTCCCTCAAAGAAGATTAGGCAACGTAATGACAGATAGAAAGAACCTTTTGAATGTGACTTCAAAGATATGTGACTTGTCTTCTTCAGCACGACCTGAGCTGATTTGAAGAAGTGATCCATTTCACAGTCATTTTGATAATTCTCTTTCATGTAGATTGGGAGATAAGCAAAAATGTCCAGAGAAGGCATTTGCATTATAGATTATTTGATATCTGTAGACACAGTGACTGAATATAAATTTAGTTCTTGGACATGTATTCTATGATGAAAAGTGACATAAAAAATGTATGACATCGTTTTTCTCTATAGAATGCATGTCCTAGGGGGAAAAAACCTATATAGTCTTATTCCCCATTCTCTCTCCGGGCACCGGAGCACTTTTTTACCGGCGGGAAAGGTTTTCCAGGAAAATCGGAAAAATATTTGCAACTTTGACCTATCCTACAGGGAGTTTTTCGCATCTTGTCGACGTATTTTTTCCATGTCGGCGGGTTTTTAGAAATGGGGAGAACTCCTTTGGATGTCAAAAGATTCAGCAGCCTGAAACTTTTTTTCCAAGTGGCCCGGAAAGAGCCAAAATTTTTCTCAATTTTTGGATGTCTGGCGGACATTTTTCCAGTGAGAACGAGGAAAAACATGACTGGCGGGATATAGGGACATCCCCTGCCCCTGTGGGACATTAACACTGCCCGAATTGTGGGACATCTGCAACCTCGCCGGCAGTTTTTGCTGCCTTGCCGGCAGTTTTTAACATCTCGCTAACGGTTTTTGACATCCGCCGACTGTTAGATCTTGCCCAACTGCAGGCATTTAGATCTTGCCCAACAGGCGTATGATCTTGCCGCGCCGATTTATGATCTTATTCTGCCCATTTAAGATCTTATTCCGCCGATTTAAGATCTTATTCGGCATATATAACAAAGGGCTAATCTGATGTTTATTTATCAAGATACTCAATTGATTGATGGATTGTTAGGGCTTTACCTTGCATTATGCACTTGGTAAGCTTATGACAGGAGGAGAATTGAGGAGGTGAAGTATGATTTGACACTGCAGCATAAGATAAGTCTTGTGTTAGCGTACCCTCTAGTGCTGAATCTTAACCCGAGGCCCAGCAATCAGATGTCAAATGTGTTACCAACTGAGCTTGTTCCCCCATTTTCTATGGAGTTGCATTGGATAATTGGGGCCTTACGCCCTGTATTTATGCTCTTGATAGGCTAATTATGACAGTAGGAGGGTACGGCAATGAGGCTAAAGATGATGAAACAGCCATCCAGCATAGGTCCAGGTCACCCTACAAGAGCTGGATTCAAAACCCTGGACCAAGCGATTGGAAGTCCAGCACTCTACCACTAGACCAACCCTCCCCCACTATGGAGTTGCAAAACCTGTCCATGTATCCATCTGAATTCTGATATCGGATATTGGATAATGGAGTGACAGTAATTCCTTTGACGGGCGTTGCTTACTTGGATCGCTAAAGTGTATTGAATGTGCATTTTGTGCATGATAATTCTTTCCAGGTGGATAACCAGAAAGGCATTCTCAATTGCCTCCTTTGTAAGATCAGTTCTGGGTGTGTCACACTGATCATTTGTGGTAGGCCTATTATTCATTCATATGTCTATAAACAGATCCTTTATCCAATTTCCTTTAGTGATTCTATAATAAAACCCCATGACAGTGTAGTTCACAGCTATGAACATCATGAGTGTCAGGTCTGCTCTGAATTAACAGGAGTCCAAAGGACGAGTGTTATTCAGAAGGCAGACCTGACACGAATGATGTTCATAGCTGTGAACTTCACTGTTATGGGGTTTTATTTATATCCCGCAATGACTTTATCAGTGGTTTTTACTAAATTTTAGTCTGATAACTTCAAATTCTCCCTAGATAGGAGCAGCAGTTTGTTGTGGCATCACCAGCTGCCCATTGTGACGTAATGACATAAACAATTGCTGCCCATTGTTTGCATAACAACGTCAGATAATTCATTTCATTGAGTTCACTAGGATGAACTCAACGGTGTGAACTCTATGGTTTTTTCATGGTGTTCACTCGCAATTGTGAGATATTATGAATAATGCCTCTGGCTTTGTAAGACGAACCTCTGTTTTTTTCCTTTTCTTTTTCAGAATTTAAGGGATCATGTTCATAATTTTAATATCTGAACGTGTTTTATCAAAATTCCTTGTTCAAAATCATAAATTGTTGAAATTATAAATTTCTTCAAAGGTACTCCTCATGCACGAGTGTGTTAAGCATATTTTGCACCCAGAATCACCAGGCATTAAAACTGCAGGCATTTACAGGGTACTGGCCTGGTGTTCTGCACTCTAAAAAAATATCTGGACAAAATTGGTTTTGTACCAGGAATTATTCAATGGAGGGATTTTTAAAAAAAATCCATGTTGGTTTTTTGCATTGAAATTTGGTTTTTCAAAAAACCATTTTGAATCTAAAAAAGCAATTTTGTCTGAAATTTTTTAGAGTGCAGTACCCTGTAAATGCCTGGAGATGTAATTCTCACAACTTAAGTTGTAAACCCAGTGAACCCCATTGAATAATTCCTGGTGAGCTATCTCCTATCATCTCAAGCAGAGGAGTAGGAAATCACAGTATTTTGATGGTAAAGAATTCCTTCTTATACCTCATGCCGAGAAGGAAACGTGGGGAAGGGATTAATCAAGATGGAATGGCAACTGAATAGGTTTTCTGGATTAACTGAAAGTTTATGGTCAAATTAGGAATTATATCATTGAAGAAAGCTTTATTTTCTTCAACTGTAAAATTTAGAATAAGTTTGCTGTTTAAAAAGTCATACTTGATAACAGTCTTCGTGTAGTAGTCAATCAATAGTAAATGATGTTTTTGTGCGCAGACGTTGGAGCTCCTGCAGTCTATAGCCCGAACAATTTTGATCCCATAGATAAATCCTTGAAGTATACATTTGCAATTGCATTTCCTTTGCTCCGTGCTACGAGTAAGATTACTTTGAGCTCTCTGCAGATTGGCAGGCCGTTGGAAAAAATGTATTTCTTATTTTCAATTTGCAAACAGGCTTTGCCACGTCATTGACAGTTTTCTGTTGGTCTCCTTATCTTCTTAATTGATGAAGTACCTTAAGTCATTTAATTAGTTTGGTATTGTCAACTGTGCTGCTAGGTATGACAAGCGCTGAATCAACTGCTTAACCATAACTGACACAAACAAAGCATTTTTAAGCCAGTGACATCACAAGACCAAGTTGAAAGTTAATTTTGAAACTGTTTGGACCACCAATCTGCAAACAGCTCTAATGAAATGTTGAACTAATTAATGCTAAGATAATATGACTTCATAGACTTGTCACTGCAATTCGATGAGGCAAGTTTTCTGATAGTCAATCAATAATATCAAATATTACAAGTGCACTATCCATAGAATAGGTCAAAAAGAAAAACAGAAGTAATAGTTATACAAGGCAGATATTTTACACCATTCGAAGACATATATATGAACGATTATCGATTTCCTGAGAACATATGCCAATTTTATCACCTTTGAAATAGAGATCTCCACCTGTGGCTGGGATAATTTTAGCACATTTATTTCCGCTGCCAAGAAGGGTTAGTGTGCTCAGCCAAACAGAAGGGTGAAGTGTATATTTCTTTGTGATATTTGTCAAGAACCATATTTTCCAACTGTCATTGCATACATGTTGTGTATGAAAATAGTGATATGGTAGACCTGCTTGTTGTTTAATGCTATGGCATAGAATAAACAGGCATCTTCTTTAAATTTTCTTTGAGTTGTCACCTGAATGAAGCCAGAGCAATCTGTCCAAACCAATTTCCTCCATTGTATGTGGATACAATCAAGTCTTTAATTCTTTTATACCAGTTCAGCCATTTAATTGAAAGCTTATAGTATATTAGCCAGCTTTTTGTACAGGATTCTCTTTAAAATCTGTCTGGTGGCAATAATTCTGACAAAAACACATTCCACAATTGGAATAAAATGACTTATATTTGTCACAAGTGATGTATATAGCAATATTTCCAGGTTAATAGCCTCAAAAGCACTCTTAGTTGTCTCAATTGTGAGACAATTTCTGGGTGTGTCTCATTCATGTACCTATATACAGATCCTGCCAGCAATTTCTATCGGCAGATACTTTCCAGCCTGTGAACTTAACATGCAAAAATGATTCTTGGTTCATACACATTTTGGCACACTGTGAGCCATAATACATGTAGCCGATGAAGTGTCATCTTCTCTACTAATAGTTGGATTGGCATTCTTCCTCTTGAACATATGCCCCACATTTAAGTACGTACACATTTCTTCCTGGTATTTGCATTTTCGAGCAATGACCTCATTGTTGGACATAGTTAATTTTAACGAGCTATTTGATAGTAATGAAGAATCACCAAACATTTTTAGTCCCTCAGCCTACTATGATTTCAATACCGCTTCCGAACTACTGAGAGAAAAGTTAGACACTTTTACTGTCTTAAGTTTGAACATTCAATCTCTTAATGCCAAATTTGACGAATTGAAGGTATATCTAGAATCCTATTCAGAAAATGATTTCCAATTTAGCGCAATATGTATTCAAGAAACCTGGTTAAGGAATGATTTTGATACTTCCCTATTTAAAATAGAAGGATATAATCTTGTTACCAACAAAGACCCGTGTAGCATTCATGGTGGCACTGCGATTTATTAAAAAAATTCCTTTAAATATAACATTCTGTCGTGCCAAGGAAATGGAGTGAATTGGGATGGTTTGTTTATGGAAGTAACCATAGATAATTCAGTAGGTTCAAAGAAATTAATTGTTTGAAATATCTATCGGCTTCCTCGAAATTCATATCAAGATTATCAGACATTCATTAATGAAATTGACAAGGTTTTAAATGACTTTAATCAGTTATCTACAGATATAGTCATTGCTGGGGATTTTAATTTGAATCTATTGAAGATAGATGAAAATACACAAATTTATAACTTCTTTGAACTTATTTTAGCAAATGGTTTCATTCCTAAAATAACAGTCCCTACGCGAATCACACAAGCTAGTGCTACATTGATTGATAACTATTTGGTAAAGCTATCAAAACAATTCTCCAAAACAACAGCTGGTGTATTAGAACATAATTTGTCGGACCACTACCCGTATTTTATATGTTTGGATTTCCTAAAGTTTGCAAAGAAATGTACGAAACATATCAAAACTTTTGTTAATACTCCAGTTGCGTATGAAAATTTTAAAAGCGAAATACTAGAGTCATGTTCACTTGAACACTTTATTTCGGATTATGAAGAAGACCCAAACAACAATTTTTGTACTCTGAGCCAAAAATTAGCATCAGCACTTGAAAAGCATCTACCTTGTAAGGTAGTTAGATTTAATAAATATAAACATCGTAAGACAAAATGGATCACTGCCGGTATCATTCGCTCTATAAAATTCAGGGATGGATTGTATAAGAAATTAAGATCCGTAACTACATCTGATAATAACTATGAAGCAATGAAGACAAATCTATGCACATATAATCGAATACTCAAGAAGACCATAAAATTTGCAAAAAAATCATATTATACCAGCTGCTTTGAAAAATATAAAGATGACATAAAGAAGACTTGGGTAACAATAAAGGGATTATTGAATAAAAGTTCTGAAAAAGAGGAGTTTCCAAGATACTTCTTAATTAACGACATCCCAGTTCTAGATCAAAATAAGATAGCTAATGAATTTAATAAGTACTTTGTGAATATAGGTCCCTCTTTAGCAGCAAATATTGAACAGCCTCAAGGCAAGTCATTTAAAGATTATCTCAATGGTCCTGGTGTGAGTGAGAGCTATCTTCAATTTAACTTTGTTAAGAAAGAAGATATTGAGAAAATTATTAAAGAACTCAAACCAAAAACCAGCTGTGGTATAGATGGACTATCAAACAAACTAATCAAACTAATAGGAAATGAAATAGTTGACACGTTAACAGTGATAATTAACCAAATGATTTATAATGGCTGCTTCCCAGACAAGTTAAAAATAGCTAAAATCACCCCAATCTATAAAAAGAACGAAAATTACCTTTTCGAAAATTATAGACCAATATCGATATTACCAAGTATATCAAAGATCTTTGAAAGAGTTATCTTCAATCAGCTACATAATTATTTTCAATCACAGAACTTGTATTACAATAGTCAATATGGTTTTCGGCAGAAACACTCTACAGAATTGGCATTGCTTGAATTAATAGACAGAATTACTTTAGAAATGGACAAATATAACACTCCACTCAATATATTTATAGACCTCTCTAAGGCATTTGATACCATTGACCATAACATCTTACTTGAAAAACTCTATCATTATGGAGTAAGGAATAAAGCTTTGAAATTATTTGAAAGTTACCTGAAGGACAGGTATCAATATCTTGAATTCCAAGGTATATTCTCTAGTCATATGAAAATTACTACTGGTGTTCCACAAGGATCCATATTAGGGCCTCTCCTTTTTATTATCTACATAAATGATATAAGTAATTCTAGTAACATTTTCTATCCGATTATCTATGCCGACGATACTACCCTGATGGCAACTCTAAATATATTTAATCATTCATCTGAAATTATTAATTCAGAACTGGTTAATATTGTAGACTGGTTTAAATTAAATCGATTGTCGTTTTAAAAATTGTAATAAAACAACAGCTATGGTATTTCACCCATCACAGAAAAGAGTTACCAGGCCAATTCTTAAAATAAATGATCAAATTATAAATTATGAAGATAACTTTGATTTCTAGGGGTAATGGTTAACAAAAGTCTCAATTGGACATCTCATGTATCAAAGATCTCAAAGAAAATATCTAGGAGTAATGTGTAAATTGAAACATGTAGTCCCTCAAAACATATTACTGACAATTTACAATTCATTGATTACACCATATTTTAACTATGGAATACTTGCATGGGGCTCGAAAGCAACTAGACTTCTTAAATTACAAAAGAAAGCCATAAGAATCATTGCAAATGCAGCCTATAATTCCCATACTGATCCTTTGTTTAAGGAACTGAATTTACTAAAGGTGACTGATATTTGCTTACTACAGGAATATAAATTTTGTTACAAATACCTAAATGGGACTTTACCAGCATATTTCATGAATGATTTTATTAATGTTCAACACAGTGTTCACTCTTATAATACAAGAGGTGCCAATGATTTTCAATTTCCAAGTATAAGACATTCTTTTGCCAAACAAGATTTACGATACAGAATACCTCTGATTTATAATAAATTTCCGAATTCCATTAAAGAAAAGGTCTTGACCCACAGTTACCACGGATATTCAAAATATATAAAATTCTACTTAATAAGGGAAAAATACAACATTGTTTGTAATAATCACCTGTGTTTTGTCTGTAATAGACAATTGCGAGGCTAATTTTGTAATTTTTGGTTTTCTCCTACAGCTTACCTCAACAGCATTAAATTAAGCATTCTGTTTGGAGGAAACCCGCCATGGCTTCTTTTTCATTCACATTCTCATCCTTCATACTTACTGCTCACTGTTACATTCTTCTTCTTTTTTTTTCTTCTTTTATCATCTCCATCTATCATAAGGTGCTTCCTGGCAGCGACTCACTAGTCTTCAGGAAGCTCCTTCATATGGTCATCAGTATCATATTTTGCTTTGTTTATTCGTTTTATTGGTATTGTTTGATTTGACATTCTCCTATTGTGTATCATGTTAAGCATTCATTATTATTATTATTTTTTTTTTTTTACTGTCTGATCATGTGTAAATAAATTGTTCTGAGTTCTGAGTTCTGAGTTCTGAGTTCTACAGCACTTGGATTGTTAATAGCTAAGTTCATATCCTGCATGCTGAGGTATGCCATGTGAAGTTAATTCACATTTGTATGATGTTCTTGTACTGTCAGTTAAAAATCATGGTGCTGCCATCTGGGGTACTAGTTCACATTCATGTATTAAGGCGTTACAGATGAGAGCCTCAAGGTTGGCAGATATGCTCCTAATGCTACTATCATGGGTGAGATGGACTGGGACTTTCCAGAGAATTGCACTGGTGTTTGTATAGCTGGGTTTGGTACAGGCTGACCAACACTGATTACGACCGTGTAAATAAGTTTGTGCTTTATTGGACAAAGAGGTATACCTGGTATCAAAGAGCCAAAGATACTTTTGTTAAGATTGAAGATGATTTTGTGAACCTAGTAAATGGCTCAGGCAGAAACAAACTGAGAACCTATCTATAGAATATTTAAGAGAGAATTTGGTACGGAGTTGGGTGTAAAACTTCATATGGCTAGATGTAGTAGAAGTGCTTTGGAAAAGTAGCTCAAAGCTTAGGTGCAGAGTAATATACGTAATCTTGGCCAACTACAGTTATTGCCTAAGGATTTTCGAGTACCATCCTTAATCATCCTGACCATGCAGATGAGTTGCTGTAGGCAATCCGAGTTTAGTACTCGGTAAATCAAAACCCAAAAATGCTGGCGAATAAAAGTTACTGAAATGCAACATCTGTAGGCCTACAGTACATTTGGTTTAACTGCACCATATAAAGACCTATGGAGGGAATTCGGATCCTTTGGAAATTTGGTTCATTTATTTGCCATAAGACATAACATCGAATTCATGAATCAAATATTTCAATGCTACTGAGCCAGGTAGACATAGAATTCATTGCTAAATATTTTGGGCCCTCTTTCTCCTGTGGGAAGATAGTGAACTTATTGGATCAGCAATGAAATGTCGAATACATTCGAATTTGATTGTCCTCATTCAGAATATGCTAAGAACGCTACTTTAAAAAGCCCCCATCAATCGTCTTTACAATTGACAATGGAGGTGATACTGAATTGGTTTTCCAGATCTGCAGAAAATTTATTGTCGAACTGGGAAGTTAATCAAACGAAAACGCCTGGATTCATTTTGCTGAAGCCTTACTGGTGTCATTGTTTGACAAATCACAAACTGATTCTTTATGTATATTGAAAGGTGCATAGATTATCCAACTAATCAAATGTACGTAGTTTTGAATGGTATTTCTCAAAATGTTTTTTAAAGATAATATTACTGAACCAGTCACATAGGGCTAGTGTGACTTGCTAGATAATCCAGATGAACCTGTCAATCTGATCAGACTAAAACTCTGTTCATATATATATATGTATAAAAATACATATAAAGCTGCTGTAACAAAACTTACTACAGTGTAATCTGAGCAGCTGCAATGTCTTGTCCCTTGTTCGTGTATATCGGAATGTAAATAGCCACTCGAGCAGAAAAGCAGAGGAGAGATTTAGTTAAGCTTATCGGACATGTTTCCGTCGAAGCTGCTCTCATGTTTTCAGACAAAACATCACCCCCAGACTTATTTATAAGTCTGTAGACAAAACAAAATGTTTACTTTACATTTTATATAATAATTAGTTATTGTTTCCAGAAATATTGCGAAACAACTAGGGTGCCACTTAAATTGACTTAATGACATATTCCGAATTAAATTTGAATGGAATATATTCATTTTGGCATGTTCAGGGGAAGAGGTTATATGAGTAATCTCCCAATTGGCTCATCTACATTGCAAAAACATTCTGACAACATCACATTATTGGGTTAAATAACGTAGAATTACAATTTACATGTTCATTAAAAATGATGTTGTCACCACATTGTGAAGCACTCTCAAGCTATGATGCCAGCACACATGTGATGTTATGGAAACATTGTCACAATATTATGAAAAATCCAAAATTGTAGCAATTTCTGCCATACAATTTCTGGTGTATGACACAGGCTTTGGTGCAGGCTGACCAACACTGATAATAACCTTGTAAATAAGCTTGCGCTTGATTGGGCAATGCGGCAATGCGGCAATGCGGCAAAGCAGTAACATCAGTTATCAAATAGCCAAAGATATCTTTTGTAAGATTGAAGATTTTGCGCACCTGGAAAATGGCTCAGGCAGAAACAAACTGAGAACATATGGAATATTTAAGAGAGAATTTGGTACAGAGCGGCATGTAAAACTTAGTATGGCTAGACGCAGTACAAGTGCTTTGGAAAAGTAGCTCAAAGGTTAGGTGCGGAGGTATCTAATACATAGCAAACTCCAGTTATTGCCTTAGGATTTTCAAGTCCTATCCCCAATCATCCTGACCATGCAGATGAGTTGCTGTAGGCAATCCGAGTTTAGTACTCACTAATTTATCAAAACCACAAAAAATTGTACGTTGGCGAATAACAGTTACTGAAATGCAACTGCTGTATATTTGGTTTAGCTGCACTCATGACCTATGGAGGGAATTCAGATCCTTTGGAAATTTGGTTCATTTATTTGCCACGAGACATAACATCTAATTCATGGATGACAAATCTCAATGATGCTGAGTCATGACATTGTAGACATAGAATTTAATTGCTAAATATTTTGGGCCCTCTTTCTCCTGTGGGAAGATAGTGAACTCATGGGATCAGCCATTAAACATCGCATAAATTCGAATTTGATTGCCCACATTGAGGATATTCTGAGAAGGTTATTTAAAAGCCCCACATCAATCGTCTTTACACTGACAATGGAGGTGATACTGAATTGGTTTTCCGGATCAGCAGAAAATTCATTGTCGAACCAGTCAGTTAATCATTCGAAGAAGCTTGGATTCGTTTCTCTGTGGCCTAACATGTGTCATTGTTTGACAAATCACAAACTGATTCTTTATGTATATTGAAAGGTGCATAGATTATCCAACTAATCAAATGTACGTAGTTTTGAATGGTATTTCTCAAAATGTTTTTTAAAGATAATATTACTGAACCAGTCACATAGGGCTAGTGTGACTTGCTAGATAATCCAGATGAACCTGTCAATCTGATCAGACTAAAACTCTGTTCATATATATATATGTATAAAAATACATATAAAGCTGCTGTGACCAAACTTACTACAGTGTAATCTGTGCAGCTGCCATCTACAATTCCTTGTTTGTGCATCAGGAATGTAAATAGCCACTCAAGCAGAAAAGCATAGCGGAGATTTAGGTAAGCTTATCGAACGTGTTTCTATTCGAAGCTGCTCTCATGATTTCCTACATAACATCACCGCAAGACTTATTTTTTAGTCATCACCACCAGACTTATTTATTAGTCTATAGACAATACAAAACGGTTATTTTGCATTTTATATCGCCAAACAATTTGGGTGCTGCTTAAATTGACTTTTAATGACATATTCGGAATTAAATTGTTATGGAATATATTCATTTTGGCATGTTCAGGGGTAAGAGGTTATAACCTCCCAAGGGGCACATCTATATTGAAACAACATTCTGACAACATCACATTATTGATTACAATAATATAGAATTGTAAGAAATGATGTTTGTTTGTTTGTTTGTTTGTGTTTTACGCCTCTGCAGCACCTTAGTGGGCTATATCGAGGCAGGAGATCGCCATATGATGATGAGATGAGAAGACTGTGAGTCTGGCACATACCCTATCAATTCAGGGATGCCCAGGGTCTTTCAGTTGCCCCAGCATAGAACACTGGATACAACCCGCCTCCATTTAAGGTCCCATGGGCTCGGGCTAAAGTGAGTTCCCGGGGTAAAGATTTGAACCCACGCCGTCAAAGCCAGTTGACAAGCGCACTTATCCTAAGAAATGATGTTGTCACAACATTGAAGCTCTTATAAGACATGATGTTAGCATGTGATATTGTTGAAACATTGTTGCAATATTATGAAAAAATCCCAACTTGTTGAAATTTCTGCCATACATTTCTCTGTGACAATTCACTAGCCTCCACCGATGATCATTAGCTATTTTGCATTTACTTTGTGTCCCCATTGCTGTACAGTCTGGTTGGGGTAGGTACAGTCTTTCCAGCAGCAATGCAACTATTCAATATTCCAGATATATGTCTGAGACAAGCCAGATCTATGTATGAGACAAGCAAAAATATTTCTCTTATTACACAGATATTTTGACCACTTAATGGGTGATATACATGTAGCATGTTCACTGTTCAGCTCCCAAGCAAATGTTTGTTTTCTTCCAGGACAAATGTTATTCTAAATGTTTGACCAAAATTTATTTCAGTTCTACGAAGGCAGACACACACGAATGCAGGACATCAAATTGCGCATTTTCGTGAATATGACCCATACGATGCCTCTTATTTTACAATATGAAAACATATTGGAGAATCATTGACTTGCAATTAATGAGATTATCATTCAAGCCAATTTCTACTCATTCCATACATGTACTTCAGTTCAGGACTGAGTTAAAGCATCATCATATATTTCCCTATACTTCTTTATTGTATATTCCAGTTTTTGTACAATGAGCAAATAAATAAATAAATAAATCCAGACCTCCATCTGTTGTTATTACATCTTCATTTCATTGATTTCATTCTAGAACTTGTTTCAAATTAATTAATCAAACAATCTTTCAAACTTTACTTGTTTCTCACTCTCAGTTGCTACTTGGAAGTCGCTTGTTTCAGAAGTCCACTGTAATGTGAATTCGAATTTGGCCATCTGTTCTGGGCAACAGAAGAACCAGCAAGTTTTAATCACAAGAAAGCAAGTTCTTACATTGATGAAAAAGTCTTGTGAGATATAGGAACTGTATTTCATATTCTGTCGTCTATTTGAAGTCGGAATTCCTTCAGAGATGATTAGGCGACCAAGCGCCAGACAGAAAGAGTGTTTTAAATGTGACTTCAAAGATGTTTGACTTGTCTTATTCCTTGAGACCTAAGCTGATTTGAAGAAATGATGCATTTCAATGTCATTTTGATAAGCTTCCTCAATTAGAGATAAGCAAAAATGTCCACAATAAGCATTTGCATTATATGGTCTGCCACAAACAGCATCATTTTAAAGGAATCGCTGACTTCAAACAGAGGTATTATGACATTATGCCACTTATTCTTTAAGACATAGTCTATGAATGCATGATATTAAAATGATGGACGAAAAGACATTGTCACTGTGAGGACAACGTAGTTTCTACCATAACTTGCCGTTGTTTCACAACATTTCGGCAACGTCATTTCTATTATAGAATTTTATGTAATTTTCATCATTGTTGCAAAAACAAGATATGCTCACTGGGATGTTGTATGATTTTCCTTGTATCTCTTTCCAATCTATTATGTACCTCATTCTTTTCAACAACATATTTATTTAGACTTCGAAACCAAAGTACGTGTAGTTTTTCCCAGCACCTGTGGTCCCTAATGGAGTTTTTTTGAAGTCAGAGCACAGATTTTCCAGACCAATTTCCGCCATTGTGATTGTACGCAAGTCTTCAATTTCTTTCCTGCAGGCATATGGGTCAGAGGCTAATTTGAAGGTCTCCGGGAGTACCTCAGGGAGTACTCTGGAGAAACAAAAATATATTGTATAATTGTCAAGACTCAAGATGTTTTATTTCTTTTTGAATATAATTTGTATAGCCAGACATAAATCCAAGGAATGAATGACTGATGCGAGATATGTGTCTACAAAAGTACAGTACAATGTAATTATACAGTCTCATCAATCATACCAATCATTAAAGACAGCATTTGTCAAACTTCTTTTTTGCGATATGAACTATTACACTCGGACACTTTGATCTATAGAGAACAAATGAGACCAGTTAACTGTGCAAAATGCACTTTGTGACTCATGATAGCCAATGAAGTGTCATCTTCTCTACTTTCAACATGGGAAACATACATGGGAAACATACATACGTAGAGGCTGTTTGATCAGTCATCATCAAGAGAAGGCCATTTCACTTGTCATAACTGATTTTAGAGTGAAAATCAGATGCATAATACTTCTGTTTGGCTGTCACCAACAAGAGGGATAATACTCCTATAATCAGATTGAAGCTGAAAAATCATCAGTATGATGACACACAAAGTGCCATCTTCACTTTGCGCAAATCCACTCTTTATCTTTATCAAAGAGACTGATTGTAAATCGATCCATTTTACACATATAAAAGTGGCGTGCAACACAGTTTTACTAATCTATGCAGCTGCAATCTCCTTGCCTTTGTATCAGAATGTAAACCAGAATGTAAACAGCCACTCAAGCAGAAAAGCTGAATAGAAGCTAAGAGGGATTTAGATAAGCTTATCAGACATGTTTCTGGTGAAACCGGTCTCATGTTTTCCTACAAAACAGCACGATCCTGAGAGACTTGTTCCTTATAGCCTTTCGAGCTCTTTAGGCAAAATAAACCACTGGTTATGCCTATAATGTAGCAAGAATTTTTTTTTTTCAAAGAAAGGTGTTTCTGGAAAATGATTGCCTTACCACCTTCTATACATGACTGTGCAGTAATGATTGTGACAATTCTAGCATTTGGACCCAGTTCCAAGAGGAAAATACTACTGCAAATGAAAGGATCAAACTGTTATATATGACCTCAAAAACTGGATAAAATATAATGAGTCATCATGTTTAACATGGCAAGTACACAAGGACATCACCTCACAAAAATAATTTTGATAATAACTCTTTATTTACCAGTTTATAGTAGATCAATGTTTACTTTATACATAGCAAAAATGTATAAGTGTTCCTGTGGTTTGCGCCTTTCTTTATGCAACTTCATGAGACATATTTCAATTCCTGCAGCAGCATCCTGATCAGTGAGATCATCTTCCTGCAAGCTCCATGACAAAGATTTTGCTACACAAATAATGCCAAACATCCATTAAAATTAGCAGTAATCTTTCCTTCTTAACTGCTTATTTTCCTTTCATGTTGATGCAGAGCAAATAAGCTTCCGTTTGTAAAGTCCAGTACTATTAGCCTGTAATATTGTCAATTTAAGATGTATGTAGTTTTGGGGATTTTGTAGCATATTTTTATATTTGTAACTTGCTTGTGTTTGAATTTTAACAAAGTGCTTAAATGCCAACTGTCAGAGCCCACCTGTCAACAGGTAAGACTAACTGCCTTTGTGCAAGTCAGGGTCTGCATATTTGATTAGCTAGGGGTAATTAGCTTGACAACTGACCACCCTCACAGGGGGGCCAGTCTGACCCCTGCATGAACTCTCTTTGTCTCTAGCCACAGTGGAGGGAAACTTTGGGAATCACCCCTTGAGTGAAGGGAACCCTTTTAATGATGTCACTATTGTGGCCAGTTGTGATTGGCTGTTAGAGCCAAGGCCAATAGCAAATGCATTGGAGCTTGAATGTCTGATTTCCTGAATAAAGCACTTCTATCTTGAAACTTGAACTGTAAACAGCTTGTGTTGGTTAACCTTTATTTGAACTGAGTCAGTGGAGATTTAGCCTTGAGATTGGTATTAGGAAACACAGAAAAGTTGGGAAACAAAAACCAATTCCAAGAAGCAGAGAGAGATGCACTACCTCTCCTAAACTCCATATTTGGTGATCCTGGACCTGATTTTGAACACACCACACAGCAAAGGAGCTTTACATTTAATGACTCTTTAGTTTACATCAGAAGTCACTTTTTTTTTCTTATTTTGGATTATGCCTGGGGATAATTTACACCCTGCAAAACGCTCAGCACAGGATATGCAAGGTGCTGCAGGAGGTGCTCCACAAGCTAGGATGCAAGCACCACAGCCACAACAACAGGACTTACCCAATACTCCAGTCATGTCTCAAAATTTCTGGAGTTACCTCACGCAGGAGAGGCAATTACGCCAAGCAGAAACTGACCAGATGGTCAGACAAATGCACCTAACCAGGAAGCAAGACTATGATTTTTACGAAGAGCGGTTGCAGCAGGAGCGCAAAATCTTGCTCAGACAAGAAGAAGAGTCTGCTCACAGAATGGCTGTGGAAGTGGCAGACACAGTACCTCCTTGTGCCGGAGACACCCAGCAAGCAGTCAGGGACTGGTTAGAAGAAGTCGAGCTAACTATTCCTTACTCTAACAGGACTATTTTTGTGGCTTGCCGATCGGCCAGGGGTGGCCTCCGGACAGAAATTGAGAACTTTTTGGGCACACCGGCACAGAGGTCCCAAAAGTCATGGAGGGACCTCAAAGAGCATGTTCAGGAGGCATTCCTGTCACCAGATGAGGATGACAGGAAAAGAGCAGAACTGGAGAGCATGGAGCAAGGAGCCTATGAGACCACTGGGGCCTATGGGCGGCGCTTCAAAAAAGCGGCGGATGCTGCTTACCCCCGCTATGCTGGAGCGCAGCGCAACGACACGGAGCGGCGCATGCTTTGGCGTAATTATGTCAAAGGCCTCAGGGACTCGGAAATTGCAGAGAAGATCTTCGCAAACGGCGGAGAGACAGACTTTGAAGATGCAATTGACCGTGTGCAGCGCTTGGAAGCCAGAAAACACCGAGTAAACACGGCTAAGCAGAATGGTTGGCTCAAACCTGACAAGCGTAAGGAAGAGCCAATGGACATTGGTGCGATCGGCCGTCAAGATGCTCCACGAGATCGAGAGCAACAACAACAACAACAACAGCCCAGCCAGAGCACTGACAGGGAGCTCCGTGACATGAAGCGACAAATGACTGGTATGGCTCAACAGATCACTAAACTTACCTCAGCTATTGCCAAGTTGTCTCTGCCTGATGCTCCATTGCCGCCAGTGTATCAACCTCCTCCAGTTCCTCATTACGACGATGTTCCTGTGCGCCATATCACCGACGAGGGCTATTCGTACCCATTGGAATACCCATCGGACGTTACGCCCCGACCCTATCCGCCCGCACAAAGACGGCCACAGAATCGGCAGTACTATGAACGTACACAAGAGGGCGCCCCGGTCTGTGCGCACTGCCGCGGTGTGGGACATCAAGCCAGCGCTTGCAAGAGGCGCCGCAGGGAGCGTCAATTCGCCAATCAATCACGCCCGGCCCCGGGAAACTTCTAACTGCCGTAGCCCCCGATGGCCTCGTATATGTCGAATTGGTTTTATCTGGTTTACATGTTTTATCCTTACTGGATACCGGGGCTAGTAGGTCAGTTCTACGGCGTAAAGAATTCATGAAGTTATGCAATGAAACAGGCAGATCACCCATCCTCAAGAAAGCTGTGGATTTAATTGGTGTCACTGGTCATGACATCACAGTACTTGGATCCACTCAAATTTATGAGGACAATTTGGGTATACTTGACATTATTGTGGTTGATGATATTGGCCATCCCATGATTCTAGGCAGAGATATTCTGAGAGCAGATGGGGCAGTCATTGATTATGCCAAGGGCACTTTATTCTGGAGACAAACAACCATGCCCATGCTGCCTCAGTCTTCAGTGCCTAGGGTGAACTCTCTGGGTGACAAACCTCCGGTTATGAAGGACAATGACATTGCCAAGTGTGTTAACATGCATCAACACCTTTTTGCTGCCAAAGGTGAAGATCTGGGTTGCCACCCAGATATTTTGGTGCGGATTGAAACTGAAGGCAAGCCGGTGAAACGAAGGCCCTACCGTACTCCTCTGGCCAAACGACAGGCACTGGATGCTCAGATAGATGACTTGCTGCGACAAAAAGTCATTGTGCCATCTTCATCGCCTTGGGCCTCTCCCATTGTCCTGGTGCCGAAGAAAGATCCAACTGCTCCTCTTCGCTTTACGGTCGACTACACAAGTGTCAACAAGCTGACCAGGAAGGATTCCTACCCGATCCCACTGATCCGGGATATCTTTGATCAGTTGCATGGAGCGACAATTTTTTCGACACTCGATCTCAAGTCAGGCTTCCATCAACTGCAGATACATCCTGAGGATCAAGAAAAGACGGCATTTGTGTGTCATAGAGGCCTATTTGAGTGGACCAGGATGCCAATGGGATTATGCAACGCTTCGCAGAAATTTCAGCGCGCCATGGAGATTGTGCTGAAAGGTCTCATCGGAACAATAGCCTTATTATATATTGATGACATCATTTTGTATAGCCGATCAAAGGAGGAACATCTGGATCACTTGAAGATCATATTTGATCGCTTTGAGCAATACAACCTCAGGTTGAATCCCTCCAAGTGTGTGTTCGGCATGAAGCAGGTTAAACTGCTAGGCTACATTGTCAGTGGGGACGGACTTGCAGCGGATCCTGACAAGGTCGCGGCCATTGATCGGATGACTGCACCTGCCAATCTCTCGGAGATCAAATCGTTTTTGGGCATGTCCGGATACTATCGCACCTGCATTCCTCAGTATGCCCAATTGGCAGAGCCGCTGGTCCGCATGACAAAGAAAAATGTCAAATTTGTCTGGGGCGATGATCAGCAAAAAGCCTTCGATCGCATCAAACAGCACTTGATCAGCAATCATGTCATGGCGCATCCGCAGACAGACAAACCCTACCTTCTTTATTGCGATGCTAGTGATTATGCAATCGGATCGATACTTTGCCAGGTAGATGATCAAGGAGTAGAGCGTCCGATCGTCTACATCTCAAAACAGCTGTCTGACACACAGCGACGTTGGGCGGTCATTGAGAAAGAGGCGTACGGTTTGGTTTATTCGCTCAGACAGCTCCGCCAGTACCTCATTGGAAGTGAGTACCGTACATTCGTGGATCATAAACCGTTGGCTAGTCTCTTTACCAAAGAGTTCAACAACACGAAGATCCAGAGATGGGCGATCCTGCTGGCGGAGTACGGTTGCAAAGTGGAGTACCACAAAGGAAAACTCAATGTCCGCGCCGACATGCTCTCACGTATCAGACAGAGAGACCAGATTGCCACATATGACACAGCCTACTGGCAGCTGGGTGATGTCATTCCTGATCATCAAGAAGATCTAGCTGAGCAGCACACCTATGGTTTGGATCTCTGCACCTTGGCGAAGCAGCAGAAGCAGATGGCAGAGTGGTCAGAGCATCATGATGAAGAAAGTGGCTATGAGGTCATCAATGGCTTACTGTATTGCACTATCAAGCCACACAAATATGCCACATTGCATCACAGATTGGTCCTTCCACCCCAGCAAAGGCAACTGGTAATGGAAAGAGCCCACAAAGAAGTTGGTCACATGGCAGCATTGAAAACTCTGAGGAAACTCCAGGAAGCCTTCACTTGGATCCACATGCGCAAGGATGTGAATGAATTTGTGGCAAAATGTCCCATCTGCATCACGCACAGCAAACGGAAGCCACATGCTCCGATGGGTTGGATGCCTATTTCTACTGCGCCCCTCCAAATCATTGCTGCAGATCTGATTGGCCCATTAGTTAAATCCCCTGATGGCAATCAGTACATTTTGACCATCATCGACCATGCCACAGGCTGGGCTGAGGCCTATCCCATTCCCAACAAGACAAGCTATGAGGTCTGGAAGAAGTTCTCAAGGGAGTATTTCACAAGGCATGGATTAAGTGATGTCTTAATTACGGACAGAGGTCTAGAATTTTCTGCACAGCCTTGACTCAATACCTAAAGGATCTAGCCATTGATCACAGGCATACTACGGCCTACAATCCTCAGGCCAATGGCAAATGTGAGCGATTTAATGGCACACTCAAAGCCATCATTGCAAAGATGATCAACAATGCCCGTGGATCCTGGGAGGACAGATTGTCTCAAGCAGTCATGGCCTACAATAATTCAGTCTCTGATGTCACTCAGAATACTCCATATTTTCTGATGTATGGCCGCAGGGCACGCCTGCCCTTGTCAAGATTGATTCCTGAACAGCCAAACATGGAGCCAAGACTGCATGATGTTGCTGAAGCCCTCAGAACTGCTGCTCAACTGACCAAAAAAGCAAGACATCACAACAACCAAAGATTGGCAAAGCAAGCTAATGCTGGAGTGGTGAATGTGGGAGATTTTGTTGTGATTTTGGCAAATGAACCACTCAGCTTGACATCTAAATGGGACCCCCACTGGTTGGTTACAAGAATCAGAGGCAAGGTTGTTTGGGCCACACATCAGCAGTCCGGCAAACAAAGAGTTGTGAACATCAACAAAGTGAAAGTGGTGGATCCAAACATTGCTTGGGATGAAGTTTGCCCAAGACCAATCAGAAATCCAAGGCAACCGACTCGTTTGGATCCTGCACAGCAACTTCCACCACCTCTGCCACAAACGAATCAACCAGCTGTCAAAAGGCCTGCTGATGCTGACCCCAACGCTGCCTCGGCCAAGGCCACTAGGCACGATGACCGCGGAGCTGTCAAATCTGGAGCTGTCAGATCGCGAGCTGTCAAACGCCAGCCGCATCAGAAGCGCGCCAAAACAGGTGCGCGCCACTCAGCCGTGACTCCTGACCAAGCGACGCCTCAGACACACCCCCAGCAGCAGCCAATGGAAGACGTCCCACGCCAGACGTGCCCCCAGCCTCAACCAATCACGAAGCGGCCCAGGGATGACGTCACGGAGCCGCACGTGGAGCGCTCTTCCAAGCGACCCAATACGCATGCGCGCATCTATGATGAGCATCGCGCACCACCCAAGCGTCGTCCCGCCATTCAGAATCCAGGCACGCACAAGCGTCTACATCGCCAAGCTGAACGGAGGCCTGCTGCTGAACAGTTTGAATCTGGACACGCTGACAAATTGGCCAAGCGCAGAGGCATTACTCGATCGTCTCAAGGAGATTATCACCGCCGATTCAAGAGGGACAGGAGACAAGCAACCAGGCGAACAGCGGCTGAACCACTGGAAACTCCTGCTGTCAACAAACGCTCCCGGACTTATCTGCAGAGAGCTGCCAAACGCTCGTTACCACCGGAGTTTTACCCTGACGAAGAGCAGCAAAAGAAACAGCGCATTGCTGCCATTAACACATTGAAGGAGTTTCTATCATGTGTCAGTTAACCATGTGGAGTTTGTTGACTTTGTGTGCGGCCGCTGTGCTTGTGTCAAGAAGCGCGGCGTCTCACCCGGCAGCGTGGACGCAACAGGCGAATACACCAGTCGATTCGCCCGTCACTATTACACACCTGCCTGACGGTGTGGCCATCGGCGGTGGCGAGGAACTGAGACAATTGATTGCCACTTGGGATGTATATGTCACTCTGGACGACCCTCAATACCCTGAAGAGCTGGCACTGAAAATTGACCAGCTGGAGAAAACTCTGGACGAGATTGACCACCTCGCAGCCCAGGGCTTCAGGGTCAAGCTTGAACACCAGCGCTTAAGGCAAAAGCACTTCAGGGAACAGTTACGGGCCAACAGACGGACCAAGAGAGGACTACTGGACATTGGTGGGTCTATTCTTAATACTCTTTTTGGTGTCGCCACCTCGTCCCAAATTGAGCGTATGGAAGCTGCTATCAAAGCAGTCGGTGCTTCGCAGACCACCATATCCCATGCCAATAACCAATTGGCCACCATTGTAAATCAAACCAGGTCCTATGTCCGAAAACTGGCCGCTAAACAGGAGATCTCCAGGCAGCAACTTGGGAAACTCCAGTCAGCCATCATCAACAGCTCAAGAACCATTGATGACCATGAGAAGCGCATCGCCTCCCTGGAACTGCTCGCAGAGTTGGATCGCTACATGGACTCCCTTGAAATTTCTCTGGACCAATATACGCAGCAGATAACTATGCACCGGAGACAAGAAATGGAGTTGGAAGCTGGAAAATTGACAAGAGAACTGCTGCCTGAGGCCCTGCTTACCAAAATTTTGAGGCAAGCCAGTACCAGACATCAAGTGGTAAGTCAGACTCATTGGTATTATCAGTATTTATCTGTAGCACCCTTGTGGCGTACTGGTAGCAAGCTCATTTATAGAATAGAAATTCCCTTAATTGCCCCCACTCCCTTCATCTTGTATCAGATCCATGCATTTGCTGCTCCAATCAACAACTCAGAACTGGCTGTCACTGTCAAAGTCCAGTCCGCTTATGCATGGGACACGGATTCTGGTAATCTCTTTACCCCAGAGTTCTGCACTGGGCACCAGCCCACACTGTGTTTTAGCTCGGCTCAGTTTGGTACCACTGCAATGGCTTGTGCCCGGGGTCTGATCACCAACAGAAGATCCCTTATCAAGACTTGCAAAGCCACCATCGCCAAGCCTGAAGCCATTCCCTATATTAAGACCATCGCTACCAATCAGTATGCGGTGACATCATACGGTGATGGCGTAACTGTCAGATGTCCTGCACAGAAAGAGGTCTTTTATAATCTTCCCCTTGGTATTTATAACATTTCATGTAACAAGCCTTGTAAAATCAGTGGAAAGGACTGGTCAGTCAGCTGTGTAGAACAATTGTTCATGTCCAAGTCATACGAGATCAAGCCGGTCAGTGTGACAGCGCATTTCAACTTTTCGTCTGCAGTGACTATTGAAAATCTCAATCTGGCCCTGCCTGAGATTGCGGACGGCGCAGCCATACCATCCCTTGAAGCTGACATCTCATATATTTTAAACACACACCATCCATTGTCCGTTGACACCGGTTTAAGCTGGGCTAATGTCTGGATAAATAGTGCTTTAATTGCTTGCCTGTGGTTACTACTTATGTTTATTTGTTGCAAGGGTAAACACACACTTGCCAAGATCAGGCACAAGATTAAAAGCCAGGCCATTATTCCCACAATAGCACAACCTGAAGAGTCACAAAATAGCTCCAATTTTGAAGCAGTTCCCCTTAGGTCCCCTCCGGCAGTTGAACACCCAGTCAGAGCTCTTCCTGCAATTGAACAGCCAACTAGACCTCTGCCGGCGTATGACTCTCAGGCTAAGATCTGGCCAATCATTCCTGGTCTATCTCAGTGCATGAACTATAATTATCACAATGCACACACTCAGCAGTGAACTTGAGTAGACTCCCTTAGCTGTCACTTGGGCCGCTGCAGGTTTATGTTGTATACTGATGAGACTGACATGACTGACATCGACGCCTACACACTGACATCAACAGACTGACATTTTAATCAATTATTTCTTTTGCAGCATTATTGTTTATTATGCAGTGGCTTGTGAAATGTCGCCCACATGGTGGATCAGCAGTCGACTATATGTCAATTTAAGCTATTATATTCACAAGTCTACATAGCTGCATCATTTAGTTACACTTATAGTAAATTAGTATTAGTATTATGTCATGTGTGCATAATTAGTATATATATTATCAATTGTTTTATGCAGTGCTATTTGATATGTCGTTCACATGGTGAGAAGCTGTCGACCCTTAGAGTCAATTTTAGCAATTTAATCATCTAGCATACAAGCTGCATCTCATACGTAACCTTAGAAGCCTTACACATCTCTAAATCACCTATAATTCTTAATTGTTCAATGTCGACAAAATTGTTTTTATTTTTGTAATTGGTGTATGACTACTGTGTTGATTTGATCTTGCATGAATGTACCTGCAAACAAAAGTACTTTGTAATCATGGACATTATTACCACTGTGCAAGGACAGCATCCGTTGGTCGCATATTCGCGAAGATCAAGTTCTGAGGTCGCGAAGATCAAGTTCTGAGGTCGCGAAGATCAAGTTCTGGACCAACATATTGTAAAACCGTTCGCAACCTATATTAAGTTTCTCTGCATTTATTATTAAGTGGCCATGTACTTGCCATGTATATTCTAGCACATTTAAGTTACCTAAGTTTTACACATTGACCACTTTATTGACAACTTTAACATAAACTTAAGAGTAATTGTAAGACTGTGCAACATAGCTATATCTCACTGTCTTAATCTGTAAATATTTTTTTTTACAAAAATATAAACTATCATATAAGTACCGTGCTATTTAAAATCAACTTTACTATTTATTTTAACAAACATCATTGTCTTGTAATCTCATAATTATTTTATGTAAAGAAGTCCTTATTTAATGAATTGACTAACGGTTGCGCTTTTCCCACAGGGTTTTTACGCAACTCCACTAATTGTTAGTATTTAAATTTAAAGGCTGCCTGCTAATTAACACATCACGTTTTAAATATATTAATGTGTGAATGTCACTAACATCCATTTAGCATTATCTAGCAAATGTAATTTTCCTCTGCATTTCTTGCTCACTTCTTTATTTAACACCAGGTGGCACTTAATTAGCACATACCTTTACCAAGGCTCACCCTGGTGTCAGTTTAGCAAATATCACTTATCAAGCCTTAAAACACTACTATTGTTTTAATTTTTTGCAAGAATTGTTTTACATTTATAAGGACATCAATCTTACTACCACTGTGGCTAGCAGTTATCTATTATTATTAAATGTTATATTTTTAAATATCTATACATAATGTACTCCTTATGGCATAACCTTGCAGGGTGTATTTTTCATAGATCAACTGTCATTAGTTATCCCATATATACTGTTTGCTGTGCACTGTTTACCTTATTGACAATAGCTATATCTTTTGTAATTAATTAGGACGGGATCTAAATAACCTAGATTGAGCCGACTCTGTTTACTCGTGTGAGTAGGGTAATTACTGACAAAGGATAAGCACAAATTGCTAGAGCTCTGTACTAAGACTTTATTTTATCTAAATGCTTTTTGTATGACGTGCACTGCTTATACAATCATTGCACTAGGGGGAGGGTGTGACAACTGTAAAGTCCAGTACTATTAGCCTGTAATATTGTCAATTTAAGATGTATGTAGTTTTGGGGATTTTGTAGCATATTTTTATATTTGTAACTTGCTTGTGTTTGAATTTTAACAAAGTGCTTAAATGCCAACTGTCAGAGCCCACCTGTCAACAGGTAAGACTAACTGCCTTTGTGCAAGTCAGGGTCTGCATATTTGATTAGCTAGGGGTAATTAGCTTGACAACTGACCACCCTCACAGGGGGGCCAGTCTGACCCCTGCATGAACTCTCTTTGTCTCTAGCCACAGTGGAGGGAAACTTTGGGAATCACCCCTTGAGTGAAGGGAACCCTTTTAATGATGTCACTATTGTGGCCAGTTGTGATTGGCTGTTAGAGCCAAGGCCAATAGCAAATGCATTGGAGCTTGAATGTCTGATTTCCTGAATAAAGCACTTCTATCTTGAAACTTGAACTGTAAACAGCTTGTGTTGGTTAACCTTTATTTGAACTGAGTCAGTGGAGATTTAGCCTTGAGATTGGTATTAGGAAACACAGAAAAGTTGGGAAACAAAAACCAATTCCAAGAAGCAGAGAGAGATGCACTACCTCTCCTAAACTCCATACGTTGATATGCCCTAAGATTCATTGAAAAGTAATTAGTTTAATTGCATGAAAAGAGCAGAGGATAACATACTATATTCACAATGTTCATGAAGTTTGAATATTTAAAATTATCATGGATTCTAACAATTTACCCAGTTGACAAAACAAAATATCAATTTTGACTTGAAAAATAGAAAAACATATGTTAATTACATTTTTAATTCATGAAAACCGGTAATAAGGGGTTGGGTGTTATAAGGATACCACAATATCTGTGCGATTTTTAAGCTTGTATCTAATTGTTGATCTGGGAATTTCAATTCATATTGCAAGGCAAGAGCTCTCAGTTGGTGATGTCAATCACTAAGATTCTTTATTAATATTCATTTATCGGGAGTGCAGAATTTTTTACAAGGCAATTTGAAATTTGTGAAAATAAGGAGACTACAAGTTTGTTTTGACTAAGAATAAAAGTCAATGTAATTTGCATATTTGACTGAAGATAAATCAACTGTTGTAACTCGAGACCAAAATTAATAAAATGCTGAGCCTAAGAACTTATTCAAATTATATTAATCATTCAACTTCAAGCATATCAATCATCAAATGTGGGGATAATAGAACATTTTAAGTATGTAGGATATTGTCAAGTCCATGGAAATTGATAGAATAAAGTTGTCATCTTACTTTGCCTGACTGTAACCAGTCTGCAGACTGAGACACATCTGGTGAACTGTGCAAAACTAACAATACTAGTTCCTGCAGCTGTTGGAAACTATTTGGGCATTGTGACGTGATACAAACCACAACATCCGAAGAAGTCCTGAGAAGAGCACTGGAGCAGAAGAGATTTAGGTAAGCCTATCAGGCACATTCTTGGGTGAGCTTGTCTTGTGTTTTCCCTCAAAACAGCACGCTCCAAAGAGATGTTTATATATAGACTGTGTATCCCGCAATGTCAGTGCTATAATTTTCCCAGAACTTGTGTAAAATCTGTAATTCATTTTTATAGTAATTATTTCCTGGTTGAACAAGAAAAAACAATAAAATCAAAGAAAAGGGGTATTGTCACATTTTCAAACCATGGCATATTCAATGTTGAGTGAAGTCTTCACTTTTGTAAAGTTTTTAGAAATTTTAAAATTAACACAATTAAAACATACTGAAAATATGCAAATTGTTGAGTTCAGTTATGACAGCCGCATCAGCATGGTTTCATTCAGCTTTTTATCACAGTCAAAAGAACCTGCATTGACATAGAATCTTGTTTGTGCAATATCTCTAACTTTGTAAGCGAAAATAAAATGAAATTGCACACCACACTGCTTAATTTTCCACTCATTTCTTCTGGGTTAATTTCTCAGTGAAATATAGCTACCATGCAGAAGTTGCCTGCAATGTACATATCTAATTAAACAATGCCATATGCACTCCCAAGCATTTAGATGTAGAAAAATTTACCAAATAACCTTCTTTTCAAAGAAATATATAAATCTGATGAGATTGATGATCGTCTCTTTCATTGCCGTCTGTACGGGCCTACACAATATTCAAAAATGGTTTTAAATGTCCAACACGAAAGTGCTTTTTAAGGACAGTTGGTGTTAGAGATCACCAAAAATTCTGAATGGAAAAAATCAAGGCCCCATGTGATTTTGTGACTCAATGTTTTAGAATCTTAAATCGTCGGCTCTTTTCATGATTCAACTACATCCCATGGGGGCCGGGTTTGATAACAACATCGCATGAAAAGATGTATAGGTTCTGAATTGTATGGCTTCATCAGACTATTTATTCACAAAGTTGAAAGCTTCATATGGAGGATTGGTATGCTCATTCAATACATTAGTTCCTGAGGGGCACAGTTGGGACATGTAAGCAAAGTGATTGAAATTCTGCCACAGTGTCACATATTGGTAGTGCAAAGATGACAGAATGGGGTCAACTTTGATCTCATGACCTTTCTTGCTTGCTCAATTTATGATGGCCTGGCTTGGATTTAATGTGGTCGCACAGATTACACTCTGCTCTTATATTCTTCATAAGAATATATGATCACTTTCAAATGACAAGCAACAGTGCTTTTTTAGAGTAAAACACACATTTTATTGGAAATTCCTTATGTTTAACATCAAAAAGGATAGCCACTTAACATTAATTTTCTGAAACCTAATCAATTACTGGACAAAATGATGAATAAAGCATGCTAGCATTTCTTATTTAAGGCCAAAACATTGAAATATTAAGTCCACAGAAATATACTCAGACGCAATTCTTTGAATATTGAACTGATAACGCCACAAGGGAAAAAAAGATTATTATAATGCCAGGATTGACATTTTGCTTGATGTGTGAAGCAAATATAATTTTGCTTTGTAGTTGTGGTTGCAATATTTTAATTGTAGATTCAGTCATGTGATTTCTTTATAGTCTGTTACACAAAAACTTAAGCATTGCAGTTATTCTCAGTATAGGCTCAAAATATTTGTAAAACTTAGCATTACTATACAGGTAAAACCTGTGGCCTAAATGTACAATCTATGCTCAGCAGGCTATGTTCCAAATTGCAGGAATCTGAAGAGAATGTTATCCATGGGGCCCATTATGACATAGGAAGAATTACTACCAAAGATTTAGGCCGAGATGATTATTAGTGAAATAATTTCCTGTGCAAAGGACTTCCATCTGAAGGACTATTTTTACTATATCTGGTATATTAAAATAAACTCTAAATGCCAGTTTCCAGCTTGTACACCTGTGCAGACCATCCAAGCCATCAGAGATGTTTTCCTGCAGGGCATTAGCAATAAATTCTTTTCTCAACCAGAAATGAACTATGTATACAAAATGATAGATCAGTTAAATCATGCATTTCGGTTGGTAAGCACTTCAAACATTTTCAAATAACATGGTGTTCAAAATAAGGAATAATTTCCAAAACCCAACTTGGGTAGCCAAGATTTTAGGGACCTTCATGAGCAAAATTCTGGCTGGATTTTGTTTGTATGAGATGATAATCATATAGATTTAATTAAGATGTCCACCTAAAAGATAAATTTAAACTGTTAAGGACTTTTTTTTTTGCTTAAGATTAAGTCTGATGATGCTGTTCCCAGATGGTCAAATTTAAAACCACTACCATAGTAATTAAGTATCCTTTGAAGTTGTTTGCTATTTGAAAATTGAATATTTCATTCCAGAAAAACTTGGGATCAGGATATTTATCTGGATTCTTCGGTATGACTCACTTTGAAGTTGCAGAATTTTTTAGATGTGACTTTAAGTACGTAATAAAAGTTTTCCGGAAACGTCACAAGGTATTTACTTGTTTTTAAACCACAAGAGTTTGAAGTTATAATTCCAGAAAATATAAGAGTTGAAAAGTTTTATTGCCAGGGAACGGCCAGATATCACTGTTGGCTTCTTGAGGTCATTAATGATGTCACTGCAAGACAGTGATGGTGGTATCTTTGCACTGCACTGAAATGAGCTAATCAATGTTTCAGGGAATGGTCTGACCCTTTAGAAAGAACATGGTAGATATAAGAATTTGCCAACTGAATATATATGCAGTGGCGTAACTGGGGGATCTCGAGCAGGGGGGCACCTAGGGGGGCATGCGATTCTCTGGGGGCACCCAATATACTAATTGTATATTTTAGCCAGAGTTTGAAATTTCATAATATCATGGGGGGGGGGCACCTGGGGGGGCACAAGTCCAATGTGGGGGGGCCCGTGCACCCCCATAGGGACGCCACTGTATATATGAGTCATTAGGAGTCATCGTTTTTATGGTAAGTGCGTGTTATGAACTCAATAACTGAATAGGAGTCATCAAGTCTAACATGGTTAGCATAAAGATGCATACAATATTGACTCATTAAAATCAGTAACTGTTTTGTAATAAATCATCATTCACCAGTTTTATGTAGATGCCTGGTTTGGTACATGTATTGCACAGTAGGGGAACGAGGGGCAAAACGGGCAGCCTAACTTCGAAGGCTCGCTGCACGAAGGTGGTATATCATGCTAATGCCAAATAAGGTCTGATCCATGAAGAAGTACCAATACCTCTTGCTCAAACGCACAAAAGTGCTTTTTTAATAGTTCCAATTCAAATTTTTCCCTATTTCAAAAATGCAACTTTATCCCGTTTTGCCCCATGCTTGGGGCAAAATGGAATTTCATATGGGGCAAAATGGGAAGAAATAAAGTTCTGCAATAAATCAGCTGTTTTGATAATAGCCTAACTAAAAAGCATGTTGACAAACAAAAATGCATTAATTCATGTCATTGCAATGTGAGAATATTGCAGAATACTAAGAGTAAACATAGCAATAAATTATGAAATCAGCATCTCAATACAGGATGCAATTATAGCTGGGAAGTGATGCTAGTAATTCTACATTCTATGTAATTATTTGACAAATTATTTAACCATAAACATTAGGTTACAAAAGAAACAAAATTAGTTAAATTTTGTGGAAATGTGACATTTTTATGAATATTCACATAACTCTGATTTCCGAGTTTTCTTAATAATTTAACAATTTAAACTGGTATTGGATTTGACTATGCTTTTTGAAAGGCAGTTACATTCGTTTCAGTTTCAAAAGTACAGGGTTTTACCACTAAGCCTAAATCCTCAAGGTATTACTGATGACATGGATTAGATCCACAAATATCTTGTGATTTTTTCAAATTTTGCCTGTTATATGACCAGAAAGTGTATCAAATGTCTCAAATGTCATGGTTGAATTGACCCAATATCAAGCTTCAACCTTTTCTAGGCTGGGATTGCTTTTTTGTGCTTCCCATTTTGCCCCCGCAAGAGGACTCCATCTTGCCCCAACCATGCAGGGTAGATTAATAATGACCTACTTACACATGACAAAACACCAGACTACATTTTTTTGCTTAATACGCAAGCTTAGTAGTCCTATTTTGACCAAAATTTATTTCAGTTCTACGAAGGCAGACACACACGAATGCAGGACATCAAATTGCGCATTTTCGTGAATATGACCCATACGATGCCTCTTATTTTACAATATGAAAACATATTGGAGAATCATTGACTTGCAATTAATGAGATTATCATTCAAGCCAATTTCTACTCATTCCATACATGTACTTCAGTTCAGGACTGAGTTAAAGCATCATCATATATTTCCCTATACTTCTTTATTGTATATTCCAGTTTTTGTACAATGAGCAAATAAATAAATAAATAAATCCAGACCTCCATCTGTTGTTATTACATCTTCATTTCATTGATTTCATTCTAGAACTTGTTTCAAATTAATTAATCAAACAATCTTTCAAACTTTACTTGTTTCTCACTCTCAGTTGCTACTTGGAAGTCGCTTGTTTCAGAAGTCCACTGTAATGTGAATTCGAATTTGGCCATCTGTTCTGGGCAACAGAAGAACCAGCAAGTTTTAATCACAAGAAAGCAAGTTCTTACATTGATGAAAAAGTCTTGTGAGATATAGGAACTGTATTTCATATTCTGTCGTCTATTTGAAGTCGGAATTCCTTCAGAGATGATTAGGCGACCAAGCGCCAGACAGAAAGAGTGTTTTAAATGTGACTTCAAAGATGTTTGACTTGTCTTATTCCTTGAGACCTAAGCTGATTTGAAGAAATGATGCATTTCAATGTCATTTTGATAAGCTTCCTCAATTAGAGATAAGCAAAAATGTCCACAATAAGCATTTGCATTATATGGTCTGCCACAAACAGCATCATTTTAAAGGAATCGCTGACTTCAAACAGAGGTATTATGACATTATGCCACTTATTCTTTAAGACATAGTCTATGAATGCATGATATTAAAATGATGGACGAAAAGACATTGTCACTGTGAGGACAACGTAGTTTCTACCATAACTTGCCGTTGTTTCACAACATTTCGGCAACGTCATTTCTATTATAGAATTTTATGTAATTTTCATCATTGTTGCAAAAACAAGATATGCTCACTGGGATGTTGTATGATTTTCCTTGTATCTCTTTCCAATCTATTATGTACCTCATTCTTTTCAACAACATATTTATTTAGACTTCGAAACCAAAGTACGTGTAGTTTTTCCCAGCACCTGTGGTCCCTAATGGAGTTTTTTTGAAGTCAGAGCACAGATTTTCCAGACCAATTTCCGCCATTGTGATTGTACGCAAGTCTTCAATTTCTTTCCTGCAGGCATATGGGTCAGAGGCTAATTTGAAGGTCTCCGGGAGTACCTCAGGGAGTACTCTGGAGAAACAAAAATATATTGTATAATTGTCAAGACTCAAGATGTTTTATTTCTTTTTGAATATAATTTGTATAGCCAGACATAAATCCAAGGAATGAATGACTGATGCGAGATATGTGTCTACAAAAGTACAGTACAATGTAATTATACAGTCTCATCAATCATACCAATCATTAAAGACAGCATTTGTCAAACTTCTTTTTTGCGATATGAACTATTACACTCGGACACTTTGATCTATAGAGAACAAATGAGACCAGTTAACTGTGCAAAATGCACTTTGTGACTCATGATAGCCAATGAAGTGTCATCTTCTCTACTTTCAACATGGGAAACATAGATGGGAAACATACATACGTAGAGGCTGTTTGATCAGTCATCATCAAGAGAAGGCCATTTCACTTGTCATAACTGATTTTAGAGTGAAAATCAGATGCATAATACTTCTGTTTGGCTGTCACCAACAAGAGGGATAATACTCCTAAAATCAGATTGAAGCTGAAAAATCATCAGTATGATGACACACAAAGTGCCATCTTCACTTTGCGCAAATCCACTCTTTATCTTTATCAAAGAGACTGATTGTAAATCGATCCATTTTACACATATAAAAGTGGCGTGCAACACAGTTTTACTAATCTATGCAGCTGCAATCTCCTTGCCTTTGTATCAGAATGTAAACCAGAATGTAAACAGCCACTCAAGCAGAAAAGCTGAATAGAAGCTAAGAGGGATTTAGATAAGCTTATCAGACACGTTTCTGTTGAAGCTGGTCTCATGTTTTCCTACAAAACAGCACGATCCTGAGAGACTTGTTCCTTATAGCCTTTCGAGCTCTTTAGGCAAAATAAACCACTGGTTATGCCTATAATGTAGCAAGAATTTTTTTTTTTCAAAGAAAGGTGTTTCTGGAAAATGATTGCCTTACCACCTTCTATACATGACTGTGCAGTAATGATTGTGACAATTCTAGCATTTGGACCCAGTTCCAAGAGGAAAATACTACTGCAAATGAAAGGATCAAACTGTTATATATGACCTCAAAAACTGGATAAAATATAATGAGTCATCATGTTTAACATGGCAAGTACACAAGGACATCACCTCACAAAAATAATTTTGATAATAACTCTTTATTTACCAGTTTATAGTAGATCAATGTTTACTTTATACATAGCAAAAATGTATAAGTGTTCCTGTGGTTTGCGCCTTTCTTTATGCAACTTCATAAGACATATTTAAATTCCTGCAGCAGCATCCTGATCAGTGAGATCATCTTCCTGCAAGCTCCATGACAAAGATTTTGCTACACAAATAATGCCAAACAGCCATTAAAATTAGCAGTAATCTTTACTTCTTAACTGCTTATTTTCCTTTCATGTTGATGCAGAGCAAATAAGCTTCCGTTGATATGCCCTAAGATTCATTGAAAAGCAATTAGTTTAACGGCATAAAAGGAGTGAACGACAACACACTATATTTATGAAGTTCTGATATTTAAAATTATCATGGATTCTAACAATTTACCCAGTTGACAAAACAAAATATCAATTTTGACTTGAAAAATAGAAAAACATATGTTAATTACATTTTTAATTCATGAAAACCGGTAATAAGGGGTTGGGTGTTATAAGGATACCACAATATCTGTGCGATTTTTAAGCTTGTATCTAATTGTTGATCTGGGAATTTCAATTCATATTGCAAGGCAAGAGCTCTCAGTTGGTGATGTCAATCACTAAGATTCTTTATTAATATTCATTTATCGGGAGTGCAGAATTTTTTACAAGGCAATTTGAAATTTGTGAAAATAAGGAGACTACAAGTTTGTTTTGACTAAGAATAAAAGTCAATGTAATTTGCATATTTGACTGAAGATAAATCAACTGTTGTAACTCGAGACCAAAATTAATAAAATGCTGAGCCTAAGAACTTATTCAAATTATATTAATCATTCAACTTCAAGCATATCAATCATCAAATGTGGGGATAATAGAACATTTTAAGTATGTAGGATATTGTCAAGTCCATGGAAATTGATAGAATAAAGTTGTCATCTTACTTTGCCTGACTGTAACCAGTCTGCAGACTGAGACACATCTGGTGAACTGTGCAAAACTAACAATACTAGTTCCTGCAGCTGTTGGAAACTATTTGGTCATTGTGATGTGATATAAAGCACAACATCCAAAGAAGTCTTGAGAAGAGCACTGGAGCAGAAGAGATTTAGGTAAGCCTATCAGGCACATTCTTGGGTGAGCTTGTCTTGTGTTTTCCCTCAAAACAGCACGCTCCAAAGAGATGTTTATATATAGACTGTGTATCCCGCAATGTCAGTGCTATAATTTTCCCAGAACTTGTGTAAAATCTGTAATTCATTTTTATAGTAATTATTTCCTGGTTGAACAAGAAAAAACAATAAAATCAAAGAAAAGGGGTATTGTCACATTTTCAAACCATGGCATATTCAATGTTGAGTGAAGTCTTCACTTTTGTAAAGTTTTTAGAAATTTTAAAATTAACACAATTAAAACATACTGAAAATATGCAAATTGTTGAGTTCAGTTATGACAGCCGCATCAGCATGGTTTCATTCAGCTTTTTATCACAGTCAAAAGAACCTGCATTGACATAGAATCTTGTTTGTGCAATATCTCTAACTTTGTAAGCGAAAATAAAATGAAATTGCACACCACACTGCTTAATTTTCCACTCATTTCTTCTGGGTTAATTTCTCAGTGAAATATAGCTACCATGCAGAAGTTGCCTGCAATGTACATATCTAATTAAACAATGCCATATGCACTCCCAAGCATTTAGATGTAGAAAAATTTACCAAATAACCTTCTTTTCAAAGAAATATATAAATCTGATGAGATTGATGATCGTCTCTTTCATTGCCGTCTGTACGGGCCTACACAATATTCAAAAATGGTTTTAAATGTCCAACACGAAAGTGCTTTTTAAGGACAGTTGGTGTTAGAGATCACCAAAAATTCTGAATGGAAAAAATCAAGGCCCCATGTGATTTTGTGACTCAATGTTTTAGAATCTTAAATCGTCGGCTCTTTTCATGATTCAACTACATCCCATGGGGGCCGGGTTTGATAACAACATCGCATGAAAAGATGTATAGGTTCTGAATTGTATGGCTTCATCAGACTATTTATTCACAAAGTTGAAAGCTTCATATGGAGGATTGGTATGCTCATTCAATACATTAGTTCCTGAGGGGCACAGTTGGGACATGTAAGCAAAGTGATTGAAATTCTGCCACAGTGTCACATATTGGTAGTGCAAAGATGACAGAATGGGGTCAACTTTGATCTCATGACCTTTCTTGCTTGCTCAATTTATGATGGCCTGGCTTGGATTTAATGTGGTCGCACAGATTACACTCTGCTCTTATATTCTTCATAAGAATATATGATCACTTTCAAATGACAAGCAACAGTGCTTTTTTAGAGTAAAACACACATTTTATTGGAAATTCCTTATGTTTAACATCAAAAAGGATAGCCACTTAACATTAATTTTCTGAAACCTAATCAATTACTGGACAAAATGATGAATAAAGCATGCTAGCATTTCTTATTTAAGGCCAAAACATTGAAATATTAAGTCCACAGAAATATACTCAGACGCAATTCTTTGAATATTGAACTGATAACGCCACAAGGGAAAAAAAGATTATTATAATGCCAGGATTGACATTTTGCTTGATGTGTGAAGCAAATATAATTTTGCTTTGTAGTTGTGGTTGCAATATTTTAATTGTAGATTCAGTCATGTGATTTCTTTATAGTCTGTTACACAAAAACTTAAGCATTGCAGTTATTCTCAGTATAGGCTCAAAATATTTGTAAAACTTAGCATTACTATACAGGTAAAACCTGTGGCCTAAATGTACAATCTATGCTCAGCAGGCTATGTTCCAAATTGCAGGAATCTGAAGAGAATGTTATCCATGGGGCCCATTATGACATAGGAAGAATTACTACCAAAGATTTAGGCCGAGATGATTATTAGTGAAATAATTTCCTGTGCAAAGGACTTCCATCTGAAGGACTATTTTTACTATATCTGGTATATTAAAATAAACTCTAAATGCCAGTTTCCAGCTTGTACACCTGTGCAGACCATCCAAGCCATCAGAGATGTTTTCCTGCAGGGCATTAGCAATAAATTCTTTTCTCAACCAGAAATGAACTATGTATACAAAATGATAGATCAGTTAAATCATGCATTTCGGTTGGTAAGCACTTCAAACATTTTCAAATAACATGGTGTTCAAAATAAGGAATAATTTCCAAAACCCAACTTGGGTAGCCAAGATTTTAGGGACCTTCATGAGCAAAATTCTGGCTGGATTTTGTTTGTATGAGATGATAATCATATAGATTTAATTAAGATGTCCACCTAAAAGATAAATTTAAACTGTTAAGGACTTTTTTTTTTGCTTAAGATTAAGTCTGATGATGCTGTTCCCAGATGGTCAAATTTAAAACCACTACCATAGTAATTAAGTATCCTTTGAAGTTGTTTGCTATTTGAAAATTGAATATTTCATTCCAGAAAAACTTGGGATCAGGATATTTATCTGGATTCTTCAGTATGACTCACTTTGAAGTTGCAGAATTTTTTAGATGTGACTTTAAGTACGTAATAAAAGTTTTCCGGAAACGTCACAAGGTATTTACTTGTTTTTAAACCACAAGAGTTTGAAGTTATAATTCCAGAAAATATAAGAGTTGAAAAGTTTTATTGCCAGGGAACGGCCAGATATCACTGTTGGCTTCTTGAGGTCATTAATGATGTCACTGCAAGACAGTGATGGTGGTATCTTTGCACTGCACTGAAATGAGCTAATCAATGTTTCAGGGAATGGTCTGACCCTTTAGAAAGAACATGGTAGATATAAGAATTTGCCAACTGAATATATATGCAGTGGCGTAACTGGGGGATCTCGAGCAGGGGGGCACCTAGGGGGGCATGCAGTTCTCTGAGGGGGGCACCCAATATACTAATTGTATATTTTAGCCAGAGTTTGAAATTTCATAATATCATGGGGGGGGGGCACCTGGGGGGGCACAGGTCCAATGTGGGGGGGCCCGTGCCCCCCCCCCCCGTGCCCCCCATAGGGACGCCACTGTATATATGAGTCATTAGGAGTCATCGTTTTTATGGTAAGTGCGTGTTATGAACTCAATAACTGAATAGGAGTCATCAAGTCTAACATGGTTAGCATAAAGATGCATACAATATTGACTCATTAAAATCAGTAACTGTTTTGTAATAAATCATCATTCACCAGTTTTATGTAGATGCCTGGTTTGGTACATGTATTGCACAGTAGGGGAACGAGGGGCAAAACGGGCAGCCTAACTTCGAAGGCTCGCTGCACGAAGGTGGTATATCATGCGAATGCCAAATAAGGTCTGATCCATGAAGAAGTACCAATACCACTTGCTCAAACACAGAAAAGTGCTTTTTTAATAGTTCCAATTCAAATTTTTCCCTATTTCAAAAATGCAACTTTATCCCGTTTTGCCCCATGCTTGGGGCAAAATGGAATTTCATATGGGGCAAAATGGGAAGAAATAAAGTTCTGCAATAAATCAGCTGTTTTGATAATAGCCTAACTAAAAAGCATGTTGACAAACAAAAATGCATTAATTCATGTCATTGCAATGTGAGAATATTGCAGAATACTAAGAGTAAACATAGCAATAAATTATGAAATCAGCATCTCAATACAGGATGCAATTATAGCTGGGAAGTGATGCTAGTAATTCTACATTCTATGTAATTATTTGACAAATTATTTAACCATAAACATTAGGTTACAAAAGAAACAAAATTAGTTAAATTTTGTGGAAATGTGACATTTTTATGAATATTCACATAACTCTGATTTCCGAGTTTTCTTAATAATTTAACAATTTAAACTGGTATTGGATTTGACTATGCTTTTTGAAAGGCAGTTACATTCGTTTCAGTTTCAAAAGTACAGGGTTTTACCACTAAGCCTAAATCCTCAAGGTATTACTGATGACATGGATTAGATCCACAAATATCTTGTGATTTTTTCAAATTTTGCCTGTTATATGACCAGAAAGTGTATCAAATGTCTCAAATGTCATGGTTGAATTGACCCAATATCAAGCTTCAACCTTTTCTAGGCTGGGATTGCTTTTTTGTGCTTCCCATTTTGCCCCCGCAAGAGGACTCCATCTTGCCCCAACCATGCAGGGTAGATTAATAATGACCTACTTACACATGACAAAGCACCAGACTACATTTTTTTGCTTAATACGCAAGCTTAGTAGTCCTATTTTGACCAAAATTTATTTCAGTTCTACGAAGGCAGACACACACGAATGCAGGACATCAAATTGCGCATTTTCGTGAATATGACCCATACGATGCCTCTTATTTTACAATATGAAAACATATTGGAGAATCATTGACTTGCAATTAATGAGATTATCATTCAAGCCAATTTCTACTCATTCCATACATGTACTTCAGTTCAGGACTGAGTTAAAGCATCATCATATATTTCCCTATACTTCTTTATTGTATATTCCAGTTTTTGTACAATGAGCAAATAAATAAATAAATAAATCCAGACCTCCATCTGTTGTTATTACATCTTCATTTCATTGATTTCATTCTAGAACTTGTTTCAAATTAATTAATCAAACAATCTTTCAAACTTTACTTGTTTCTCACTCTCAGTTGCTACTTGGAAGTCGCTTGTTTCAGAAGTCCACTGTAATGTGAATTCGAATTTGGCCATCTGTTCTGGGCAACAGAAGAACCAGCAAGTTTTAATCACAAGAAAGCAAGTTCTTACATTGATGAAAAAGTCTTGTGAGATATAGGAACTGTATTTCATATTCTGTCGTCTATTTGAAGTCGGAATTCCTTCAGAGATGATTAGGCGACCAAGCGCCAGACAGAAAGAGTGTTTTAAATGTGACTTCAAAGATGTTTGACTTGTCTTATTCCTTGAGACCTAAGCTGATTTGAAGAAATGATGCATTTCAATGTCATTTTGATAAGCTTCCTCAATTAGAGATAAGCAAAAATGTCCACAATAAGCATTTGCATTATATGGTCTGCCACAAACAGCATCATTTTAAAGGAATCGCTGACTTCAAACAGAGGTATTATGACATTATGCCACTTATTCTTTAAGACATAGTCTATGAATGCATGATATTAAAATGATGGACGAAAAGACATTGTCACTGTGAGGACAACGTAGTTTCTACCATAACTTGCCGTTGTTTCACAACATTTCGGCAACGTCATTTCTATTATAGAATTTTATGTAATTTTCATCATTGTTGCAAAAACAAGATATGCTCACTGGGATGTTGTATGATTTTCCTTGTATCTCTTTCCAATCTATTATGTACCTCATTCTTTTCAACAACATATTTATTTAGACTTCGAAACCAAAGTACGTGTAGTTTTTCCCAGCACCTGTGGTCCCTAATGGAGTTTTTTTGAAGTCAGAGCACAGATTTTCCAGACCAATTTCCGCCATTGTGATTGTACGCAAGTCTTCAATTTCTTTCCTGCAGGCATATGGGTCAGAGGCTAATTTGAAGGTCTCCGGGAGTACCTCAGGGAGTACTCTGGAGAAACAAAAATATATTGTATAATTGTCAAGACTCAAGATGTTTTATTTCTTTTTGAATATAATTTGTATAGCCAGACATAAATCCAAGGAATGAATGACTGATGCGAGATATGTGTCTACAAAAGTACAGTACAATGTAATTATACAGTCTCATCAATCATACCAATCATTAAAGACAGCATTTGTCAAACTTCTTTTTTGCGATATGAACTATTACACTCGGACACTTTGATCTATAGAGAACAAATGAGACCAGTTAACTGTGCAAAATGCACTTTGTGACTCATGATAGCCAATGAAGTGTCATCTTCTCTACTTTCAACATGGGAAACATACATGGGAAACATACATACGTAGAGGCTGTTTGATCAGTCATCATCAAGAGAAGGCCATTTCACTTGTCATAACTGATTTTAGAGTGAAAATCAGATGCATAATACTTCTGTTTGGCTGTCACCAACAAGAGGGATAATACTCCTAAAATCAGATTGAAGCTGAAAAATCATCAGTATGATGACACACAAAGTGCCATCTTCACTTTGCGCAAATCCACTCTTTATCTTTATCAAAGAGACTGATTGTAAATCGATCCATTTTACACATATAAAAGTGGCGTGCAACACAGTTTTACTAATCTATGCAGCTGCAATCTCCTTGCCTTTGTATCAGAATGTAAACCAGAATGTAAACAGCCACTCAAGCAGAAAAGCTGAATAGAAGCTAAGAGGGATTTAGATAAGCTTATCAGACACGTTTCTGTTGAAGCTGGTCTCATGTTTTCCTACAAAACAGCACGATCCTGAGAGACTTGTTCCTTATAGCCTTTCGAGCTCTTTAGGCAAAATAAACCACTGGTTATGCCTATAATGTAGCAAGAATTTTTTTTTTTCAAAAAAAGGTGTTTCTGGAAAATGATTGCCTTACCACCTTCTATACATGACTGTGCAGTAATGATTGTGACAATTCTAGCATTTGGACCCAGTTCCAAGAGGAAAATACTACTGCAAATGAAAGGATCAAACTGTTATATATGACCTCAAAAACTGGATAAAATATAATGAGTCATCATGTTTAACATGGCAAGTACACAAGGACATCACCTCACAAAAATAATTTTGATAATAACTCTTTATTTACCAGTTTATAGTAGATCAATGTTTACTTTATACATAGCAAAAATGTATAAGTGTTCCTGTGGTTTGCGCCTTTCTTTATGCAACTTCATAAGACATATTTAAATTCCTGCAGCAGCATCCTGATCAGTGAGATCATCTTCCTGCAAGCTCCATGACAAAGATTTTGCTACACAAATAATGCCAAACAGCCATTAAAATTAGCAGTAATCTTTACTTCTTAACTGCTTATTTTCCTTTCATGTTGATGCAGAGCAAATAAGCTTCCGTTGATATGCCCTAAGATTCATTGAAAAGCAATTAGTTTAATTGCATGAAAAGAGCAGAGGATAACATATACTATATTCACAATGTTCATGAAGTTTGAATATTTAAAATTATCATGGATTCTAACAATTTACCCAGTTGACAAAACAAAATATCAATTTTGACTTGAAAAATAGAAAAACATATGTTAATTACATTTTTAATTCATGAAAACCGGTAATAAGGGGTTGGGTGTTATAAGGATACCACAATATCTGTGCGATTTTTAAGCTTGTATCTAATTGTTGATCTGGGAATTTCAATTCATATTGCAAGGCAAGAGCTCTCAGTTGGTGATGTCAATCACTAAGATTCTTTATTAATATTCATTTATCGGGAGTGCAGAATTTTTTACAAGGCAATTTGAAATTTGTGAAAATAAGGAGACTACAAGTTTGTTTTGACTAAGAATAAAAGTCAATGTAATTTGCATATTTGACTGAAGATAAATCAACTGTTGTAACTCGAGACCAAAATTAATAAAATGCTGAGCCTAAGAACTTATTCAAATTATATTAATCATTCAACTTCAAGCATATCAATCATCAAATGTGGGGATAATAGAACATTTTAAGTATGTAGGATATTGTCAAGTCCATGGAAATTGATAGAATAAAGTTGTCATCTTACTTTGCCTGACTGTAACCAGTCTGCAGACTGAGACACATCTGGTGAACTGTGCAAAACTAACAATACTAGTTCCTGCAGCTGTTGGAAACTATTTGGGCATTGTGACGTGATACAAACCACAACATCCGAAGAAGTCCTGATAAGAGCACTGGAGCAGAAGAGATTTAGGTAAGCCTATCAGGCACATTCTTGGGTGAGCTTGTCTTGTGTTTTCCCTCAAAACAGCACGCTCCAAAGAGATGTTTATATATAGACTGTGTATCCCGCAATGTCAGTGCTATAATTTTCCCAGAACTTGTGTAAAATCTGTAATTCATTTTTATAGTAATTATTTCCTGGTTGAACAAGAAAAAACAATAAAATCAAAGAAAAGGGGTATTGTCACATTTTCAAACCATGGCATATTCAATGTTGAGTGAAGTCTTCACTTTTGTAAAGTTTTTAGAAATTTTAAAATTAACACAATTAAAACATACTGAAAATATGCAAATTGTTGAGTTCAGTTATGACAGCCGCATCAGCATGGTTTCATTCAGCTTTTTATCACAGTCAAAAGAACCTGCATTGACATAGAATCTTGTTTGTGCAATATCTCTAACTTTGTAAGCGAAAATAAAATGAAATTGCACACCACACTGCTTAATTTTCCACTCATTTCTTCTGGGTTAATTTCTCAGTGAAATATAGCTACCATGCAGAAGTTGCCTGCAATGTACATATCTAATTAAACAATGCCATATGCACTCCCAAGCATTTAGATGTAGAAAAATTTACCAAATAACCTTCTTTTCAAAGAAATATATAAATCTGATGAGATTGATGATCGTCTCTTTCATTGCCGTCTGTACGGGCCTACACAATATTCAAAAATGGTTTTAAATGTCCAACACGAAAGTGCTTTTTAAGGACAGTTGGTGTTAGAGATCACCAAAAATTCTGAATGGAAAAAATCAAGGCCCCATGTGATTTTGTGACTCAATGTTTTAGAATCTTAAATCGTCGGCTCTTTTCATGATTCAACTACATCCCATGGGGGCCGGGTTTGATAACAACATCGCATGAAAAGATGTATAGGTTCTGAATTGTATGGCTTCATCAGACTATTTATTCACAAAGTTGAAAGCTTCATATGGAGGATTGGTATGCTCATTCAATACATTAGTTCCTGAGGGGCACAGTTGGGACATGTAAGCAAAGTGATTGAAATTCTGCCACAGTGTCACATATTGGTAGTGCAAAGATGACAGAATGGGGTCAACTTTGATCTCATGACCTTTCTTGCTTGCTCAATTTATGATGGCCTGGCTTGGATTTAATGTGGTCGCACAGATTACACTCTGCTCTTATATTCTTCATAAGAATATATGATCACTTTCAAATGACAAGCAACAGTGCTTTTTTAGAGTAAAACACACATTTTATTGGAAATTCCTTATGTTTAACATCAAAAAGGATAGCCACTTAACATTAATTTTCTGAAACCTAATCAATTACTGGACAAAATGATGAATAAAGCATGCTAGCATTTCTTATTTAAGGCCAAAACATTGAAATATTAAGTCCACAGAAATATACTCAGACGCAATTCTTTGAATATTGAACTGATAACGCCACAAGGGAAAAAAAGATTATTATAATGCCAGGATTGACATTTTGCTTGATGTGTGAAGCAAATATAATTTTGCTTTGTAGTTGTGGTTGCAATATTTTAATTGTAGATTCAGTCATGTGATTTCTTTATAGTCTGTTACACAAAAACTTAAGCATTGCAGTTATTCTCAGTATAGGCTCAAAATATTTGTAAAACTTAGCATTACTATACAGGTAAAACCTGTGGCCTAAATGTACAATCTATGCTCAGCAGGCTATGTTCCAAATTGCAGGAATCTGAAGAGAATGTTATCCATGGGGCCCATTATGACATAGGAAGAATTACTACCAAAGATTTAGGCCGAGATGATTATTAGTGAAATAATTTCCTGTGCAAAGGACTTCCATCTGAAGGACTATTTTTACTATATCTGGTATATTAAAATAAACTCTAAATGCCAGTTTCCAGCTTGTACACCTGTGCAGACCATCCAAGCCATCAGAGATGTTTTCCTGCAGGGCATTAGCAATAAATTCTTTTCTCAACCAGAAATGAACTATGTATACAAAATGATAGATCAGTTAAATCATGCATTTCGGTTGGTAAGCACTTCAAACATTTTCAAATAACATGGTGTTCAAAATAAGGAATAATTTCCAAAACCCAACTTGGGTAGCCAAGATTTTAGGGACCTTCATGAGCAAAATTCTGGCTGGATTTTGTTTGTATGAGATGATAATCATATAGATTTAATTAAGATGTCCACCTAAAAGATAAATTTAAACTGTTAAGGACTTTTTTTTTTGCTTAAGATTAAGTCTGATGATGCTGTTCCCAGATGGTCAAATTTAAAACCACTACCATAGTAATTAAGTATCCTTTGAAGTTGTTTGCTATTTGAAAATTGAATATTTCATTCCAGAAAAACTTGGGATCAGGATATTTATCTGGATTCTTCAGTATGACTCACTTTGAAGTTGCAGAATTTTTTAGATGTGACTTTAAGTACGTAATAAAAGTTTTCCGGAAACGTCACAAGGTATTTACTTGTTTTTAAACCACAAGAGTTTGAAGTTATAATTCCAGAAAATATAAGAGTTGAAAAGTTTTATTGCCAGGGAACGGCCAGATATCACTGTTGGCTTCTTGAGGTCATTAATGATGTCACTGCAAGACAGTGATGGTGGTATCTTTGCACTGCACTGAAATGAGCTAATCAATGTTTCAGGGAATGGTCTGACCCTTTAGAAAGAACATGGTAGATATAAGAATTTGCCAACTGAATATATATGCAGTGGCGTAACTGGGGGATCTCGAGCAGGGGGGCACCTAGGGGGGCATGCGATTCTCTGGGGGCACCCAATATACTAATTGTATATTTTAGCCAGAGTTTGAAATTTCATAATATCATGGGGGGGGGGCACCTGGGGGGGCACAGGTCCAATTTGGGGGGCCCGTGCCCCCCCCCCCGTGCCCCCCATAGGGACGCCACTGTATATATGAGTCATTAGGAGTCATCGTTTTTATGGTAAGTGCGTGTTATGAACTCAATAACTGAATAGGAGTCATCAAGTCTAACATGGTTAGCATAAAGATGCATACAATATTGACTCATTAAAATCAGTAACTGTTTTGTAATAAATCATCATTCACCAGTTTTATGTAGATGCCTGGTTTGGTACATGTATTGCACAGTAGGGGAACGAGGGGCAAAACGGGCAGCCTAACTTCGAAGGCTCGCTGCACGAAGGTGGTATATCATGCTAATGCCAAATAAGGTCTGATCCATGAAGAAGTACCAATACCACTTGCTCAAACACAGAAAAGTGCTTTTTTAATAGTTCCAATTCAAATTTTTCCCTATTTCAAAAATGCAACTTTATCCCGTTTTGCCCCATGCTTGGGGCAAAATGGAATTTCATATGGGGCAAAATGGGAAGAAATAAAGTTCTGCAATAAATCAGCTGTTTTGATAATAGCCTAACTAAAAAGCATGTTGACAAACAAAAATGCATTAATTCATGTCATTGCAATGTGAGAATATTGCAGAATACTAAGAGTAAACATAGCAATAAATTATGAAATCAGCATCTCAATACAGGATGCAATTATAGCTGGGAAGTGATGCTAGTAATTCTACATTCTATGTAATTATTTGACAAATTATTTAACCATAAACATTAGGTTACAAAAGAAACAAAATTAGTTAAATTTTGTGGAAATGTGACATTTTTATGAATATTCACATAACTCTGATTTCCGAGTTTTCTTAATAATTTAACAATTTAAACTGGTATTGGATTTGACTATGCTTTTTGAAAGGCAGTTACATTCGTTTCAGTTTCAAAAGTACAGGGTTTTACCACTAAGCCTAAATCCTCAAGGTATTACTGATGACATGGATTAGATCCACAAATATCTTGTGATTTTTTCAAATTTTGCCTGTTATATGACCAGAAAGTGTATCAAATGTCTCAAATGTCATGGTTGAATTGACCCAATATCAAGCTTCAACCTTTTCTAGGCTGGGATTGCTTTTTTGTGCTTCCCATTTTGCCCCCGCAAGAGGACTCCATCTTGCCCCAACCATGCAGGGTAGATTAATAATGACCTACTTACACATGACTAAACACCAGACTACATTTTTTTGCTTAATACGCAAGCTTAGTAGTCCTCTAATAACACTGACTATGAATTATTTGGCTGGGAACGTCATTGGAGGTATTACGCCGTTTCCAAAAATTATGATTTTTTTAAGAAAATCGATCAAAAACTTCAAATTAACATAGCTGCATACCTGTAACGTTCTCATCAACGAAACTCTCAGGAGAAGTTGATCATATATCCTATTTTATTTTCCAACCGAAAAATTAGAAGGCAGGTCAAAACGTTCCGAGAAAACTCAAAAAACCATTTTGCCCCACTGCTCCGTTTTGCCCCTCGTTCCCCTAAAGCAAATTAAAAGTGTTTCTTTGGTTTGCGCCTTTCTTTATGCAACTTCATGAGACATATTTCAATTCCTTACAGCAGCATCCTGATCTGTGAGATCATTCCCATGGAAGCTCTATGACAAAGATTTCGTTATGTAAATAATGCCAAACATCCATTAAAATCAGCAATAATCTTTCCTTCTTAACTGCTTATATTCTTTTCATGTCGATGCAGCCAAAATGTGCTTTCGTTGATCTGCTTTAAAATTCATTGCAAAGTAATTAGTGTGTGGCATGAAAGGAGCAAAGGAAAACACACTATATTCATGAAGTTTGAATATCTAAAATGGTCATGAATTTTAAAAGTAGGTCTGTTCGCATAAGACTAGAACAAGATTTGACATAAAAACAGAAAATATATATTAATCACATGATTAAGTTATGAAAAACGGTTGAAAGAGATTGGGTGTTTTACCCCTTCCTTACTCATAAGGATACATATAACAATTTCTGTGTATGTCAAAGATTGCATACCGTAGAACAGGGGTAAAGTTGGCAATCTGGGGTAAAGTTGGCATGCCATTTTGACAAGCTTCATGGCAGAAATGCCAACTTTTCCTCAAAGACATATATGACAACTTTGCCAAAGATACCTGTGTTGGTAAGAAAAGTTGGGATTTCTTCCATTTAGTGGGTCAAAGTAGCATGCCAACTTTACCCCAGATTGCCAACTTTACCCCGTTCTACGGTGAAACTGTTGATATATTTTCGAGACTTTAACTGCTGCAATGATACAAAATTTCCAAACCATAAAGCATGATAGATTTTTTATTTATTTCATTTTCGGTTATCATTTTATGCATTATAACAATTCACTGAAGCGTAAAATAGGTTTCGCTAGCTGGGTCAGATTGTCATCTGACCTTTTTTTGCACTACTAGATTACCCTAGTATCTTGTGGAAAACTGACAGCCAGTAGATATTCTATAGTCTTACAATTATTCACTCAAATCTTCGACACTTCATTTTGTAGCTTTTAGGGAAAGATTATGGAGATTCAAACTAAATTCATTTTTGTACCAGCTACTTACTTTGGTCTGTTTTACTGGCGCACTTTCCGGAGCACTAACAGATTGGGCAGCTTGGTTTTCTTCTGTTTGACCCAGGTCACCATTCTGAAAATACACACACACTTCATAAAATGACAATCAAAGATTTAAAACAGTCAATAAAAAGCACATGGAGTGATAATTGGACAGTTCAGTAAGAACCCACAGATTTGGTGCTAAGATGATGACATTGTGTTTGTTTTAGTGGTTTGTGACTAAGCGAAACAAACATTTAGTTATATTTTGACGCAATAAAAAGTTCGTAAGTGGCCAATACAGGTAATATTTCATCATAATGCTTCATATTCATGATCAGTTGATTCATAACATGCTCTTACCTTCCTGCACCTGGACCCCTGAAGTTTTCTGAGAATATTCAGACGCTTCAGTTCCCTCCTATGAACACTCTTCTTTTTATTCTCATTAGTCTGCAAGCACAAAAGACATACATTTTGAAACTCAAAAATGTTAAGAGGGCATGTTCCAGATTTGCGCTATTCATAATGATTTTGTAACATGATTACTGACATCTGAAAGGCAAAAACATAGTTACCATGGATGTGGAATCTTGTGTTACCGTCAGCGATTCATCTCCACTGTCGCTTTCGGGGGCCTGCAAATAAAAATGAGACACTAATTTTTATTATATACATTAAGAAATGGGCTAACACTTAAACGTTACCTTAAAATTTGCCAGCCTCCATCAAATATTATTTTGATTACCAAAAAGTGTTACTTATGATGTCAAAACAGAAAATAGTAAGTAGTTAAGATCGGTTACACTCATTGTAAATTCTACTTTGAGCAAGGGAGACATGAAATCCTCAACAGCTGGTCTTACTTACAGGAGACCAAATTCTTTTCCTTGCTGTTCTGTGGCCAACAGGTGCAGGGACATCCTCCTCGCTTTCCATGTCCTCTGGGGGTATGCGCTGTTCAGATTTAGGAGGAAACTCTGAGGACGGAGAAAGAGGCTGACTGGTACGAGCAGGGGACTGATGTGACTGAACAGGGGACTGGTATGACCGAGGAAGGGATTGAGCAGGTGACTGATGGGACAGAACAGGAGACTGACGAGGTGTCTGGGGGGACAGGATGGGCTGAGGAATTGCAGGCAGACCCTGCAAGGCAACTGCTGCGCTGATCTCTGCAGGCGCTACTGTTCTGGTAGTGAGAGGTCCATCAGATGACTGAAAAAAAGAAAAATGAATATAGGCATCCCCAAAAATTGTTGATTCACAGGTGGGTTATCATAATAATTTGGTTTCTTACAAAATGTCCAAAATTACTCAACTTTCAAATTGCACTAATTAGGTACATGTATAGACATTCTGAAAATACAGCAAACAAGTTTGGCCAGTAGAACAGGTTTCATGAATGAATATTTTTTTTGGACATCATTTAAATCAGGCGAAATATATAGCAAAGCATTCTAGTGTTTTTAATCAAAGCAGCATTTATATGACGGAAATTTCCTGTAGAATGAAAGCTTATTCAAATTTGAATTAAAATTGGCCTACCTGTTCTAGTCGGGCATTGAGAAAGTAAGTTCTCCCTGCAGCATAGACCACCCGAAGATCCTCAACCAGCATGTTATCTGCCACTTGCTTGAACTGCACTGTGCGGGGCCACCAACCGGGAGGATCCACAGGTTCCCCATCCTTGGAGTATACAATTCTCTTTGATGCCAGACCTGGAAAAGTGATATGTTACATGTAAACTGTTAGTCACCAACTCCAGTAAACTATAGAGTATATTTAAAACAAAACATCCTTCGTCATTAAACCAAATCCTGACTTTAGATTTCACAAATCAAAACTGCCTCTCTAATATAAAATATCAAATGAAACTTTTGTTTTGACTAATTTTGTCTGAGATAGATAGGCCTATTTTAACCCTTGCAGCAGTTCTTGCACTGTCTTGAGCATACTAATACGACCTCAAAGCCATTTTCATTCTAATTATTATGTATTTAGATGATTGAGGTTTCAACATCAGCCGTATCACTAAGTAAGCCTTAGCAAGCGAATTGTCTGTGATCTTAAGCACAAAATTGACAAATCATACAGTTGAATTCAGGCTGAATTTGTAGACATGTAAATAGCTAAGTAACTCACCATTTCCCTGGGAGATTCTGATCATCTCAGTGACCATGTTTCTCAGTTGGTCTCTGTTGCATTTTGCAGCTGGAGGCATTACTGGAAGAATGGGTTGAACTTGGAGTGTGTTGCTGGATGTAGACTGTCCCTCAAAACTAGCCTTGATCATTTCTGCAAATTCTTTGTCATTTTTGTTGACGTTTGCCTTTACAAGCTGGCATATGCTGTCCCATCCTACAGTATAAATAGCTCCATTCTTGGGCAAACAATATGTGCAACTAATCAATACCCCAAGTGATTGGAGTTTGGCCATATTTTTCATAACTATCCTCAGTGCACTGTTAATAGCAAACGTGTTGTCCTTACACTTTGTCATGGTTAAATAGACAATGTTCACAGGCTGAATTCCTAGGTAAAAGTGATTGTCCAGTTCAAGAAGAAACACAGCAGGACAGACAGAGGGACCTTGGGATACTTCTGTGGATGCAGGCATACGATTGGTTAACAAGAAGTCAGCCATGTGTGAAGTGACCCTTTCCCCTCCCCTTCCTGGCTGTACCCAGCCAGGCCCCTCCCCTTCCTGTTTGTGTGAAACCCAGGTCCCTCCCCTTCCTGTCCTTCCTCCATGTCTATCTCTCCAAGCTTGTCTGTTTGTCAGAAGTCAAGATGTTTCTTGGAAAGTCAACTCACCAACGTGAAAGAGAGAAAGCTACAAGTAATCAGCACAAAGAAAAACAGTCCTTCAGCTTCTTCAAGAAAGACTGCGACTTGCAAGGCCAACTAAGGTAATTTTATTTCAAATCAGAAAATAATTCAATTTAGTGTATTGTAATTTAAGTTGTGCTTTAATTTATTTGGATTGCATCACTGTTACATGGCCGGGTTTTTTAAAATTTCATTTCATGACTTGTAGAGTTTTGAAATTTGGCAGTCATTAAGAACAAATTAATAGAAATATGATGGTATACAGTATACACATTTTAAAATAGTTAGCTTCATGACTTGCAGATGCAAGTGCAACATCAGAGTGGCTGTATTTAGTTATATAGCAATCAGCGCCCGTAAAAATCCTTCAAGAAAGAGAGATTGTCACTTTATGTGGGCCTGTAGTTTCATCCCTTTTAGTTATGAGTAATTGTAGAGTAGTTCAGATGTAAATTATTTAATTCATTTCACAATATAGAAAGTTGATGTTTTGATTCAGAATAATAACACGAAGATAGGAATTGTCTCTGTAAAGTGTAATGCTATATTCAAAGTAAATTAAGTATTGCCAAAAGTTGTAAAATGCTTATTGTAATATGGGTGGCACTGTTCAGTTATTTAACTGTCAGCATTGGTCAGCTGATTGGTATTAGTGTGACTTCTGGATGGCTTGGTGAAGTGCAATCTGGATGGCTGGGTGAAGTGCAATTTAATATAAATAGAGGAGGATTACTTTCTAATAAGTCATGGATTATTGTCGAGACAAGGTTGTTTACTGATGGTGAAAAATCAGTGCAGGTGTGCGGGTGTGAAGAGGGGTATTCACACAAGATCAGATTGGATACTGTCACTCCTTTGATTGAAAATGAAACTCTGGAAGATTTCTTGTGTAGAGAAAAGGCTAACTACTGTCAGCATTGTGTGGCAGTATGTCACCTCAAGTGCGAACCCTTGTGTGAACCGGGTAACAACCAAACACCTGATGCAGAAGTTATCTGGTCTTCACCATTTTCCGCTGTAGCAAATGGTGGATCCTTAGGATATGGACTGGTGGTTGCAGGTCATAAACATTTCAAGTGCCAAACTTGTAAGAAAAGTACATGCCCCCACATCGATTCATTTGACACTTGGAATAGCAAACGAGCTGAGATGGATAGCCTGGAGCAGGCTTTTGAGAAAATAAAGCTTTCTCGGGATGCACCGGTTGACAGATTCAAATGCATTTCTTCTCTTCCTTTGCCTTGGCCAGTGACTGATACATACAAAATTACAAAGGCAAAAACTGACATTCAGGGGTTTCCGAAAATCCTTGCGGCACCAAGACCAACAAAATCAAAATGTCCCCACGGATCAAAGTATGTGCGCAAACTTGTCAATGATGAAGTGATCATCCACAGGGAGTCCAGCGTTCAGACTGCCTCACTCTACAGGTACGAAACCAAAGACAAGTGCTGTTTCGTGGAATATGATGGTCAGGATGACCTGCTGATGAACTTAGACAACCGTAACCTTTTCGACCTTGATTGGCTCTTTTCAATCTTAGACCGCTCCAACAGCTCTGTGTGTCCCATCAAGACTGCATACAACAGTGCTATGCTGGCAAGAAAACGTTGCATAAGTCCCCACGCAGAATCGCTAACATACGACCAATTGAATCGAGCTTACAATTGCTTCCTTCCAGGCTGTTAGAGTGGGATGAACTGTCTGAATTTTCATGTGACGCATGCATGTCTGCACTGCAGAAAGGAGAAGTTGTGGATATTATTTGTGATGGGATCATGATGGGCTGCAAGAAAGTTGTTGAAATTAATGATCAGAGGAAATTGAAATTTTGTGACTTTCATTTTCGACAGTGACCACGACGATTTAATTTGACACAAAAGTACTGCACTTAGAGATTTGAAGTGTGCAAATTTTCATCATGATATCTCGAGACGAAGTACTATTTTTAGCCTTTTTAAAAGTGTGCGTTTTTAATGTTGCTGAGTTTATCAACATGCGAGGGGCGTTCAGAAAGTTCGAGGCTTTTTTTTATATGGACACTTATTTTCAATCTAGAACTATGAATTTTTCACAGGATAAAATTCAGTATATTTGGAAAGGATTCCCAAAATTTCAGACAATTTGGGCATTTCTAAGTCATTCTGTTGTTGCCATGGAAACTGAAAGTTCTGCTAGTTGGGGCAGGTAATACTGAAACCAAGAAAGCCAACAAATTGTGACTGTGACAGACTTCTCTCTATCACTTGTATTAGTGAAATTGGAAATATTTGACACAAGAAATATAAAATTAGCTTCTAAATATACTTTCAAGCACACTAAATGTGTGTATTCTTAAACTGAACCCATTTAGGAAAGCGTTCCTGCATGCCAGATTTAGGAAGGGAAATTCCGGCGGCAGGGTGTGTTTCTCTGACTACATAAGGACTTGTGAAAACACAGATTCACTGGTATTAACAAGAAACCAAAATGGGCAGCATTATCCATCCCAGCTATTCCTGTGACATGTTGCTTTATAAGTCCTGGTTTTTCATTACTTTAGTCCATGGGGGCCAGAGTTTCAGGCACTGGAGGAGAAAAGGCTTTGGATGACCGAAATGCTTTCACAGAACTTTGTTTGGAGGACTTCGTCGAACATTTACTTCAATGGGTTAGGTGTACAAATTAATGCTTTTGTGAGCTTGGAAGCATTTTTAAAGGCTAATATTATATTTCTTGTGTCAAATATTGTCAAACTCACTAATACAAGTGATAGAGAGAGGTCTCTCACAAGCAAAATTCATTGGCTTTCTTGGTTTCAGTATTACCTGCCCCAACTAGCTAAACTTTCAGTTTCCATGGCAACAGCAGAATGACTTAGAAATGTCCAAATTGTCCAAAATTCTGGGAATCTATTCCAAATATGCTGAATTTTATCCTGTGAAAAATTCATAGTTCTAGATTGAAAATAAGTGTCCATATAAAAAAAAGCCTCGAACTTTCTGAACACCCCTCGTAACAGCAATGTTTTTCTGAGAGAGGAAGGAATTTTATGTCATTATTTCAATTTTAAATAGCAAGGGCAGATTTCACGAAAAGTGCTCTTAAAAGGTACCTTAAACTTTCCAACCCTTTTGTTATCTCTCTGTTGCTTCCTGAAGCAAGTAAACCTATTACTAAGTACATCTGTGAGGTAATGAATAAATATCAATAAAGTATTCCTCAAATATGTAGCTTTTTCCTCTTAAAAATTTTTTTTTTATGCCTCATGAGGACAATTTTGGACGACCAAACTTACTGGTGATCAGACATGCTTACTTTTGCACTCTGTGGAATCTGCTAAAACCAATTCAGGAAAATGTAATGGTATATGATTGATAAAAAACATCTTGAAAATTATTTTGGAACCATTTTTAATTGTCTTGGTCATTATAAAACTTGAAAAAAATGAAGAATAAAAAAAGACTGCTAATGTAACTCGATTCCGTCTCAGGACACTGAGGTTACATTAGCAAGTTTTATATGGAAATTTTCCTGTGTTCTAGCTACTTACGCTAATTTCAAATATGAAATTATAATATTTTATTGAAAAAAGTGTCTTATTTGCCTATTTACATCACCAAAAACATAAACGACTGGGTGTGGTACCTCTTTCTTTATTGCTAATGTAACTGCAATTTTGCATCCGTCCATTTCATAGTGTTACATTAGCAAAATGTGTACATAAAAATTATGTTAAAAAACAATTGATTAGATCTCAAATTTTTCTTAAAATGAAAGCCAGGTCTCCCAAGAGCAGGCCAGGGGTGGTACCCTGCTGGTGACTTCATTTATATTGCAGTAGGATCAGCATAAAAAATTCCGTCCTACATCATTCATCGTTGTTACATTAGCACAAGGCCATATTTTTAGCTACTCTGACCTACCAATCCAACAGAAAAGATTGTTTACCCATGATTTTATTTTATGGATTGACACAAAAAAAGATTTATATTTCAGTGTTTTTTTGGTCCTGCCAGCTATCCTCAGAAGAAGCACCATGAGAAAATCTGAGAATCTATGAATTGATTATGTCTGGCCTTATCAGTATTGTGCTAATGTAACTTGTGGACAAGTTGTGGTAAGTCGTTTTGCAGCTTTTTCGTGAAATCTGCCCAAGGTAAGGGCTTTTATCACCTGGTTGGCTGTGAATATCACCGTTTACTGTCAAAATATCAGGGCCTATGATATTGTAAAAAATACCACCCTTCAAGGGTGATATTTTTTAACAATGGTTATGACATCACCAGCATTTCGGCTGCCTGATGACGTCACAAACCAAACTATGGCCGAAACAATGGGATTGTGACGTCATATCCATTGTGACTCCATGGTGACGTCACATTTTTGTAATGTCAGAAAATAGTCCCTCTTTATTACTGAAAATTTGAAGTAAAACCAGGTGATAAAAACAAAACACGCATCAGGGCACTTCGTATAATATCACTCACTGTTGTGTGAATTAATATCACTCTCGCCCTACGGGCTCGAGTGATATTAATTCACACAACAGCTCATGATTTTGTTACTCAGTGACCCTGACTTGGGTTGTTTTGTTATATTAGTAGTTGCTGACATGAATCACTGAGATATTTTACTACAGTTTGTCTCATCAACATGTGAACTGGTGTTTGGCCTGTTTCTCAGCATCTACCAGTCTCACAGCAGAAATACACATGTACACCCATGGATAGATTAGCCATTTTGTAATTCGTTGATCACATTTTCGCGATGTTTTGGAGTAGTTTTTTTGCCGATTTTTGGCCGTTTTTGTTGACGTCTATCCATTCACAGTTGTCGGCATTCATGACACAACCTGTTTGACAGCTACAATTACCATGACGTCACAAAAAGGCACTGCAGTGCCACTCCAGGATAAGTTCCTGACAACTTGGTGCCAGTACCACCCCTCCAAGCACATGCATTGACTGTTTTTCAGTTCGCATGCTGGATGAGACACACTGTAATTTGGACCTGTTGAGAGAGGAGAATGTGGTACAAGGCCATCTGAAATACTTAAAAAAAGGGTGACTTTAAGTCCAGTTAAAAAAATTCTGTAGGTCTTTCGACAAAGAAAAAAATTTAATGTAATTCGCACATTTGACTGCATGAGGGCTCATTGTGGAACACGTGAAATGCAAGAGTAAAACATGGACTTAGCTGTTTTAATTCGAGGACTAGGTTAATTGAATGCTGAACCAAAGAACATATTCAAATTGAATCAGTTATTTATTTTCAGGCATATGAGTCATCAAACGCAGATATATAGCGAGTATGTTAAGTATTTTGATTTTGGATATCATACAGGTCATGGGAATTGATAGAATAAAGTTGTCACCTTATTTGCCAGGCTCAAGCCAGTCTGCAAACTTAGACACATCTGGAGAACTATGCAAAAATAACAATGCTAAACCCTGCAGCTGTTGGAAACTATTTGGTCATTGTGATGTGATATAAAGCACAACATCCAAAGAAGTCTTGAGAAGAGCACTGGAGCAGAAGAGATTTAGGTAAGCCTATCAGGCACATTCTTGGCTGAGCTTGCCTTGTGTTTTCCCTCAACGCAGCACGCTCCAAAGAGATGTTTATATTTAGATTTGTACGTTGTGAGTAATGTCTGTGTAATAGATGTTATAAACTTGCATAGTAGCCGCAATGTGTTTCCAAGTTTCAGCCAGCTGAACCAGGGAAGGACCAGTGATTACATATAACTTTAATTGGTAGTAATGCATGATGTCACAACAAGTCCTATCTTTTACACTGACATGTGTGGTCATATTGTAATTGTGAGACATGCATGAACTGTATGTGTTATGACTCATTTGAGGACTTCGGCTAATAACATGGCAAGTATAAGATATGCCTTTGGCCTCAGTGACTGCATAATCATTATGTGATATCACACAGAGCATGGTGAGTATGAGAATACGACCACAAGAGGAGCATTAATTGTTGTGGGGGAGAGCGGGGCACAGTTAGATACTTTCTTTATTTTCATGTGTTCCACAATTTTGACAGTTACCAGTAAAATAAGTTCAGGCCTGCATTATAGATGACGAAGTTGGGCATATTGGCCAGTAGTTTCAGGTTTCTGTTTCTAACTTTTACGGGTTTGGAGAAACAGTGAGTTGCACTCATGCTCAGCAAGTGTCTCACTGTGCCCCGTTGGCAGGGCGCATGAGACAGCGGGTGGGGCGCAGTGAGACAGGGCATCTGCTACCATAATAGCTGCCGACCCTCTGGACCTGCTGAATTTTTCTATCAATTGTTTCTACAAAACTTGCTATACTCTAATAAAAGCAGCTCGATTGGATCATGTGATGGTATGTCTAATGATTGTTGAGACAGTTCATTGTCCTTTGTGCTGGGTGCAATTGGTTGTCAAAGCTGCTTTCTAATTTTGTGTATTTTCCTTGATTAAAGAGTTCCTATAATCACCTGGCTCTTTGATTATGTCATTGTTCCACAAATGAACCAGGAAGATTGATTTGCACTGATACAGAACCGTGGAAAAAACATTGCCAGGCAGACCACTCATGGGTTTCAATGGACAGATCCACAACCCTGAGTAGGTTTATTATACTATCTACCTCTCTATGATATTTTTCATAAGATTTTTAAATCAGGCATCTGCCTTCAAGATAAATTGGAAACTTTTAAAATACTTTTCCAATTAAAAGTAGACAAGTCTGATAATATTATTCCCAGATGGTGAAATGCTTAAGCTACCTTAGTAAGTAAGGATCCTTTGAAGTTATTTGCTATATAAAAAATTAAGAAGATCCCATTCCAAAAATACTTGGGATGAGGATATTTATCAGGATTCTTAAGTGAGATACATTTATTGATGCCATTAGTGTCTTACTTTGAAGTTACAGTATCTTCAGATGTAACACTCAGTCCAAAGGGATACACTTCCTGACATTTCTCTTAGGATGTATTTTGAAAAACTGTATTAACAACTAGGGTTTGAAGTAATGTGTTAATTTGTACTTTTTAATGCCACATCCTCTTTGGCGTTCCGTAGAACATCACATTGATAACCTATATTTTAAGAGGGCTAGTCTAAAATAGTGTGTAGGCTGAACTCCTGCAATAGAGTCACTGAAGAGCTTCTAAAAAGAACACAGATCAATTTTCTGAAAATCTCAAAGGAACTTTCTGTATTAACTAGAATTTGTCTGTACGTCATACAATCCACATGATCGGGGCTTCATTAAGTGTATTGAGGTGACATGAGGTCGCGAGGGGTTATGAAGGTCACATGATCAAAGATAATACTTTTCTGTCATCCATTGGATCACCAATGGTGGCAGCACTTCAATCACTTTGCTTTCATGTTCTGTGCATGTAAGCCTCAGGCACCAATGTAGTGAATAAGTGTCAATTTTGTATATGAAGCCTGTCATAGCACTGTCAGAAAAAAGGGTGCTTCGATGCAGAATGTATTAATGTTCATTAATTGCTCACTGCCATGACAAATAAATGCTCATTTCTCACTGCCACGCCATGACATATAAATGCTCATTTCTCACTGCCATGCCATGACAATTAATAGTGTCATCCGGAGTGTCATATTGTTGCATTTTTGCATTAAATAAGCAGCGATTAGGCTTTATAGGACAGACAAAGAACTTAGCACCTTAACAATGTGACATGATACCCTTGCCATAGATTCTGAACCTGGGTCTCAGACTTTAGAATCCAGAATCCCAGCACCCCCAACCCTTTAATGACTAATTTGATGAAATGGCACTCAATGGAAGTTCCAAGAGGCACACAATGTTGCTAATTGGTGGTCACAGGCTATGGGTCATCTGTTGTTACATGGCAATGTGTGGTAGAAATTATGTTGCCATATCTTGAATAGTACCTACACTACATCATTGAGGTTTTTCACTATAGAGTGTCAACAGGCTTACATTTTTATAAACCATGGTGCTAAAAAAAATTGACGTGATAGAATTTCGAATTTTCATGTCATTTAATTCTAAAAATAGTGAGAACAATATAATGCATAAGAGAAGGCTTTCTTCTTTGGTAGAAATTGATATAAAAATCTATCTACTATGTATCCATGTCATTTTGGAGAAATTAGACATTCTTGCTGAAAATCGCTTGTAAAAATTTTTCTTTTTGGACTCTCAACTGATAGGAGTGGCGCAGATGACAAACGAATCGGCTGTCGCATGAAATTATAGAAAACCAAAAAGCGGTCCAAAGACCTCAGCAGACTGCTGTTGCTATGGTGACGTCACCATTGCTGGGCTGTATAAGAAGCGGGCCACCTTTTAAAAAGAGTTTTGTGAGCCTTAAAACCATTTTTTTAAAGACCATATTCGCTTTCCTTTTTTCCCTTTGGAATAAAACGATTTATTGAGGTAATTAAGAATGACAAATCCTGTTATTAAATAGCTTTCAATCAACTCTGTGTCTCGGAGACAAATTTAGTGAGATCTAAGCTATTTATTGAATGAATCATGAGTATTCATGACAGTTCTGATGTGTCTCAAATGGCTAAAGTACACAGTAGAATTAATCTGATTGTAAAAGATGGAGAATCTTGTTGCAGATCATGCAACATGAGAGCATCTGGATAACTTGTTGAAAAGAATTATCAATCTTTTTAGAGTCGATATTCACACGCTTATAGTGACAAAGACTGAAAATTTTGCAAGATTAACATGCATGAATTGTCTGAGGCTCTCTGAGCCTTACATCCTGCATTTTATGCACATGGTAGACGAATTAGGACTACGCAGGACAAAACAACGAGGCAAGGGATGATTGAAACTGCTGTCCAACTTACATGTCGATCAAGGTTGTCCAGAATAGAGTGCGAATTGAACCTGGGATCCAATGTCAGACTGCACAGCATGATACCAATGTAGCTAACCCTCTCCATTATGATGTATTGGTAAGATCAAGAAACCTTTTTTTATAATTGTATGTAATTCTGAGGCCAGGGCATATCCAGAAATTACTTCAGGGGTGGCAGACAAGTAGTGAGGAGACTATAAATTATGTTGCCGTGTTGAAATCAGATAACTTTTCTCTTATGGCACCAAAAAACAGATCTATGTTCGCCATGGCATCTTTCCACAGACTTGCTGATATTTTTTATCCACTTTTGCAATGCGAGCAGAGAAGCACCAATGAGTAACCAATGACTGTGTCACAGCAATCATCCTATAGGAAAACCAGATTGAGGTCACCTCGATGACTCGCTAAGAGTGTAGTTTTCACAGCTTTGTTGTAATCCATTGCACTAATAAAATTTTTGGGTCTCTGTCGATAGTCACCAATCTAAACGCGGTTACAAGTAATTTAGCATAAGTATAGTTGTTTGCCAATATTAATGACCAGGAGGGGAAGAGACATTGCCCAACTTTCTTAAACCTTATTTTCTGCCATTTCAGATAGTTTATAAGTTTAGGAACCTTAGATTTTCCATTATTTTGTTTTGACCATCTGCTCGCATTATTAGTCAACTTGCATGCCTTCCCCATCTCCAGTATGCCTACAATAACGGTCATTTCAACACACTGTTTCGTTTCAACGTGCACTGTTTCGCTATTTGTCAGCGTCATTATTTTCTAATATCTGTCGCAAGCCTTTTCACTTTGAATCCTTCCTTTTATAAATCCACCATTTCAAGACTAACGACTTTGGGGAAAAGGACCTGAAGCCGTTAGATTTTAATCACAAGAAGCTCCAAGATTTATATTTGATGAAAAAGTCTTCAGAGATTCTGCAGCTTCATTTTTGTACATGAAAAATGAAATTCTCTAAAAAAGACGATTGGAAAACAGAATGTAAAGTCAAAAGAAACACAAACTTTTGAGGCATCTTTTCATGTCAATATTTGACCTACAAAATAAAGAAAATTGAAGCACATGTTTCTTTCGGTGGGAAGGTACCGTAATATGGGGTGAATCGGGACAGTTTTGGCTGTTTTTCTGTTATAGTAGGGCCAAAAATCAACTCAGAAATCAAAATAAGGTGTCAAATTGTGTCCAAGCAAAAGGTATAACTATCCCCTGGAGCTACAAGTGATATCTTAAATTTCCAATAGTCAGGGCCCAGAAAACCACTGTCCCAATTCACCCCTCACGTTGGGGTGAATCGAGACACTCAATTATTTCCTCAATTAAAATTCCCTACCTTCTTTGAGTGATTTCTACTTGTGAATAAACATTAGAAAACACGTTCAGAATGCAAAAAAAATATTTTGAAGGAAATTTGAAATCAATTTCATTGATAATATGCAGATTTCTAAAAACGTGATAAATGACAGAAAACGTTTGAAAACTGTATTTTTCTTCGAATTTTGCCAGTGATTGATAATTCTGGACTAAATCCACTATAAGTGATGCCAAGTTCAATGATATTCATCAAAAAGCCTCGCCACCACACTCAAATGAAAACAAGTAGGGTAATTTTGTTCAATCCCGGAACATTGCCATAGACCTGGATCTGAACCCAGGACCAATCAATCACAATCCCATATCCAGTCTATTATCATGGTCCTCTGTGACTATTTTAAACTGATTTTAAAGTTTGCTGCAAGTTTGTTGGCTGTAATATTTATACTTTACAATTTATACCACCTGAAAAAATGTCATTTCTGAAGGGCCGAGTTTAAGGTGCTGCAGCTCCTCACTGCCTGCAGTTAGAAATACGAAATTCTATCACATTATGCGCTTTTATGTTTACTAAAAGTGTGCAAAAAATGAAATTCGTAAGGCAAGTAGAAATTGGTGCCTTTGAGCAAATAAAATGTTTCCCTGTTCTGTCCCGATTCACCCCAGTGTCCCAATTCACCCCATATTACGGTATTTCATTATGATAAGATATTATATCACAAATTAAGCATTATGACATATGTTGAAACCTTACATGATAAATGTCACAATTACACAGTAATCAAACTATTTGAAACTTGATATAAACCCGAATAATAATTCATGCAGCAATCATGAGGCCATTTATGCAAAATTATGCCTACAAAGGTAGTGCCAAAAGGTTTGTGATCTTCTTATATCTTAGATTTGATGCCTTTGTAATGACACTGAAAGCAATCCTGTGGAATATCATAATCCCATGATCCTTTTTTGATCATCCTGCAATGAAAAAGGCAAGGATTAGATAAGATATTAATAAGAACAGATCAAATTCAGTACAAATTTTGTTATCAAATCGATATTATCATTTACAAATTGGATAAATTTAAAAATTAATGTCCACAGTTTACTGTTTATATTGAGTAATGAGATTTTGTAAAATTCTCTTTACATTTTTCAAGATAACAGGGCATACTTGCAATGCCTGCCTGAAGTTTATCTACTGCATACATTGTTAAGCAGCTAAAATATTACTATTTATCATAATGACGTCTAGTTTTGAACAAGCCAGCTAACTTCATATGCATATTTCTCTGACCAGCAAAAGGGTACTGATTTAAATAAAGTTGCAGTCCTCTTGCAGCTACCCAGAAGGGAAAGCAGTTTTGTAATAGTGGATATATTTCATAATTCCTTTATATATCTTTATACTGTGAGTTTTCAAATAGAAAATACCTGGCAGCTACAAGACCAATTTCATCGGATGACTTGGCAGCCCAGCCACACCCTCCGACAGCCACTCCTATGGAAGGAGTCACCATGCCAATAAAGGGCCGTTGTGATGGAGTAATGTCGATCACACATTGGTCGTAGTGTTCGCTGACTGGTTTCATACCTGAAGAAGATCTAAGTTCAAATAATTATGTTATTCATTTTTAGAATAAATCTAATCTGGGCCATGAATTTTCTCTGTGATTCCTACTTTCTGTTTATTTCCAAGATAATCATATCAATTTGCACACGCTAATTGCAGAAATTTCTGCTATAGTACATTGATTGATGCCCAATTTTCCCTCTTGATTTTTCTTAATTCATTTTTCACTTTGTACAAATTTGGGCAAATTAAGTTTTTTCACCCAATGTGAGGCCCCCCGAGGTGTGAGGCCCTAGACTACAGCCTATTCAGCCTAATGGTTTATCCATGCCTGGATCTAATATATATATAGGACCATAGGCCTACTAGAAAATATTTACGTATGTCTGGGTAACACAGGAAAAGTTTTAATTCAGTTAACAGTGCGCTACTGTAACACAATTACCTTTGAATATTTTTTCCCTGCCAGTCCTCAGAAGGGCTCTCGCGTCTTCCTCAACTAAATTTCGTTTGTACCAATTGTCGATATCATTCGCGGATTCAAGATTTCTATTGCTTTCTCGACTATGGCCAATTTTGAGATACCATTTCCCTGAAATCAATTATATGCAACAGGTCCAACATAATTCAAAGAAATTAGTGAAACATAATATAGATAGATTTGCTTGTTTTATTAAATAATTGTACTTCTATTGGAAATTTAAAATAATGTTTGAGACAACAATATAAGTTTTAGTATGATAATTTTCCTTGTGAAAAATTGAACATTGATCGTTTCAAAACAAACTGTTAGCAATAACAAACATCATACCTACCATCTGGATATTTAATTGGAGGAAGAATATAAAAACCACTGTTGGGGCAGTCCTTTTCGAGGTTTGGACAATCCTTTTCTACATAGAGACTTGGCATGGATGAGAAATGGGGTAGGTCCTGCTCAGCTATTTCAGTCTAAAAGATAAAACATGCAACTTTCATTGGTTTATCTGCACACTTGATAATGCTATAAATATGAAGAGAATGCTTTTGAGACACTTGATGGTTCCTAACTTCCATCCAATTGCCAAACCGTAAATGCAGTTAATGATCCCTATCTTGAAAAACATATCACCATTAAAAATCAGTCGACCAGGCACAGCAAGACATTCAGAAATACTATGGACTTGATAATAACAGTGCATGAGCCAAACTTAAATCCATAATGAAGCTGAAGTCAAGATCTGCATTCAAAACAGGATTAGGAAGACTCAGTAGGCCTTTACCATAGACCTTGCTTGAATATGAATTAATTACAAACTGATTGAACTCTCAATTTACAATTATGTTCTGTTATAATAATATATAGACTCCAACAATATATTTGTTAAATGAGTCATCTGGACTCAGAGCGTGCTGGAGTGCTGAGACGTGTTGATAATGTTCCAAAAATACTTTTAATTGTACTGCACTGAAGAATATTCAACTTACCAACAAAGTAGTGGTGCAGAAGTTGTTAATTGCCAACTGTTTGTTCTTTGGCAGCAAATCTCTACAATCAGTAAAGGCACCAGTGGCAAGCAAAACTTTTCTTGTGGCCAACCTTCTTCCTTTTTCTGTCGTTAAAGATAAATATCCTTTTCCTTCTTCTATTTTGCTGGCTACATCGTTAATGATATCGCAGCCTAACATCAGTGCGATTTGGCGCTGGGCGATCACCATCAATCTTGGACTGATGTGTCCAGACTTCTTAGAGGTGTAAATGCCTTCAGTGTCTGGTGTCACCTTAAGATAAGGATAGGCCATCCCTAAGACCCCTCCTTCAGTCAGTTGGCAACTGATGTTGTTTTTCTCTATCACGTCTTTGATGCTAGTTACGTATGGTCCATCCTTCTTGCCAATTATTAAGAAGCCAACTTCATCGTAGAAACTGATACCTGAAAGGGAAAAAAACAGTTGTGTAGCCTCTGATGCCAAGAAGCAATTATCTCAGTCGTACATCATAGTCACTGGTCAGAAGTTGCCAAAGAAGAACTTCAAACTCCTCCTCATATTGAGAGAGGGATAACATTGGTCTGAAATAAACACTCTTTCAGATGTTCTACCTCTGCCTACAAACTATATTGTTTGAAAACGAAAATAGCATTACAAAGAAAATATTAAGAAGCAAATTGATGAAGAAGGTTACAATGGACTTGCACAAAGACATTTATATTTAAGAAACTAGCTGGGACTGCCCAATATGATAGAGCTCAAGGTTATTCTACAAAATAATTTGTCACTATCTACCACTGACTTATATACAGCTGTAATACCTCATTTGCTAGGAATTCTACTAAGGAAGACAAACAGTTCCCTTTTCTTTGATAATTGTGCTATCCACTTACTCAGTAACATCAGAAATGTTGTGGTTCAGAAAACCTGAGAGTGTATGTCAGCTGTAGCTTTTCCTAAGACAATTTTACAATGACATTCCTTTAAATTGGAACAGTGTTGCCTCAAGCTTCTTGTCATTAGGTCTACTTTCATGCCATGTGACTAAAACCTCCATTATCTACCAATACGACTGAAAATATTACACTAAGTAAGAAGCTTGCTTGTAAAATTTACCATACGACAAGCAACTCTTCCCCTGAAAATGAAACACATCATTTTGTTTTACTATGTAGGTATCTTTACAAATAACTAATGTTAATCATGGCACTGAGCAGGAAGAAATGCTGGACCTTATAAAGCTATTGGCACTTATTTGTTAGATATCCGGAGGAGGGGGAGCTCCTTTTTTTCAAAACACATAATTTCTTACCTTTCCACAAAACAAATAATACAATGTATCCTTCTGTAGAGTGGAATTCCTAACATTGTATTTTAGAATTTATCTTGGGATATCAGGACACCATAATCTAATAATAAATAATTACATCCGCCTTATCAGTCAATCACGATCAAAAAATTGCTGTCGAGGAAGCGTAAAAAACCCCCTGCTAACTGCACCAGTATGCAGTCCTATTATGACAAAGTTATATCATTTTTATCGGATGTGAAAATGTCTTATTACCACCATTCTTACCGGAGAGTCTTTCTATATCCCTATATCTTTGAAGAGACCTGCTGGCCAGAGAGCTCCAGACATGGTCTGAGCCTAACTCTCGAGTAATTCTTCCTTCGTCATAATGGGCCCCATGGATAGTATTCTCTTCAGAAACCTGCAATTTGTAAAATGACCCGCTGAGCAAAGATTGTTGATAAAAGGATGCAATTACGCAGAGTATTACCTGGAGTAATATAGAGTCTGATGCAGAATTGTAGCTTATGAAGGTGATAGGGCCCATGGTGTGAATGGCAGTGATGTTTAACCTACTGGGTCAACGGATTTTTCTTAGAGTCACGATATAAGACGGGAGATTTCTTTATATCGAATATTGCCATAACCCTTGAATGGCATTGGTAGAAATAATAGGATACCACATATATAGTAATCAGCTAGGTCTCATGTAAATGAGCACAAATTCATGAGGCAAAATGGCTATATGCAATGCAGCACAGATGAGACCCCAAAATCAGTTCAATAAATTCTAAAACCTGAGTTTGGATTTTATAAGTCTCAGTCATTCACAATTAACTAAACTACAGTACAAGTCATTGCAAATCAGTCAAATTTTTATGACTACTCATGTTGATACTTTATTTACAACTTCTCTTTTCTTTTCTCTAAACAATTTTGTTGTGGTTCTAGCGTATCTCTTTGCGACTGATGTGATCGTATGCACGCTCTCATGAAATTTCTGTCACGAAGTTGAAAAATTCAAACTTCTAAATCATCCTGTTCTATTCTGTGCTGTACTTTTAAGATGCATGTTCGCCTTTGATATGGTTGTATGATGCATTATACCCTCTTGCCCTCTATTAAATCAAAATGTGTTGTAATCTTTCGTTATTCATATAGGGTCGTGCCTGATATTTTATTCAACAAGAACAGGGCTATTTATATTCCAGCAGTGAGGTTTTACAGAGGCTTTTATCTGTGTTTATGGATGCTTCAGTGTGAGCGTCAGTAACTGCTATATGATGTCATACCCTGAGCTGAATTTTTAATGATTCACTAATCTGGTCATGATTTGATCCTAGTTATGAAAATAGCCATATCATACAGAGCCACGGATTTAAAATTTTGCATTCACTCATAATTATCATCGTAGTCCTTGTTATGATTATCACATTCTTTCATGATCTTTAGCATCTTTTCACAATGTTAATCGCAGTCTCTAATGTTTCTTTAAAAGATCATAAGTTTTTTTAAAATTCTAGGTCCCCTTAGTGTCAATGTTGTATCACATTGAATTACTATATTTTCAGAGAGTTTGTGTAAAATAGTATGTAAGCTGCTATCCCATAATTGAATCATTGGAGAACTCCTAAAGAAAACATATCAACCTTTCCATAAAGTTGCCAAAGGAACTATCTTCACAAGTAGGATTTCATCTGTACATCATATAATCCATATGATCTGGGCTTCGTTGAGTGAATTGGAGTCACTAGAGGGTCATGAAGGTCATATGATCAAAGACGTATTTTTCTTTCATCCATTCGATCAACAACGGTGGCAGCACTTCAGTTGCTTTGCTTTCATGTTCTATGCATGTAAGCCTAAGGGCGGCTAAGGTGGTAGTATAAATAAGTGTCAATTTTGTATAATTATGAAGCCTGTCACAGTGCTATCACAGAAAACTGGTATATCAAAGTGGATTATAAATGCTTACCCGTACCATGCAATATGAGTTATAGTGAGGGGATGGGAAATGAGGGTCTTTGTTTGTATTTTAATGAGGCAGCTTATTAAGCTTATTGGACAGACAATTAATAGAGGACCTCAGCGATGAGATATAATGCTCTTCCTACAGAATGCCTGGGCAAAGAATTGCCACTTATCGCCCCGAGGATAAGTCCGGTCATTTGCCCAAGCGCAAGGAGCAACTTTTCATAAATGTCAGCCATACTTTCTGTAACCATATAGTAATGAAGTTGCTCTTTACTCATCTTCTCATACAGAAATAGAGGCACTATATGTGCTTACCCTTTCTTGGTGCCAAGCTCAAATGAAACATTTAGTCTTTGAAGTCTCGCTACTACAGCCGCAGGACAAAAACTGAAACGTCTCAAGGTCGAAAGTAAATGACCTCAATAATTTAATTGCACTTTTTGGCGATTGTGGCAGACTGTGATTTATGTAAAGGCTCAGAGCTTGTACAATATACACCAGGCTGATTCCATTTCAAACCTCCCAATGGGTCCCAGATGACCCTCTCAGATTGCCCTGAAAAAATTCACAGGTGCTCCTATACCAAACTTAGGCAGAATCCTGAAGTACTAGGTCCCTCTCCCAAGCAGTTTGGAAACTGCAGCCTCTCAAAATTTTAATTAATTTATTTAATTTCGCCAAACGAGCCTCTCAGTGCTACTTCTAACATGAATAACTCTACTTCTATGCTATTTACAGTTCTGAAATTAAGTTCTAGGGCTAACTTTTTGGGTAGCTTTCATAAAGTTTATCAAATTGGGTGTATCTAGCATAGTTATACACCTATGAGGCTCTGAAAATGGCCGAAAACTGTAGTCATGAAAAAACGTCCCTGCCTTTGAGTGTCTGTAACTCAAGAAATACATGTGTTTTTGCCTTCATGTTTTTTCTCCAATCACTTATGGCATGTTGGACCCAGTTCATCCTGTCATCAAGATTATAGCTGTCATAGGAAAGCCAGCATAATATTCAGAAATATGCTCGAATTTCAATTTTTCCAAAAAAAGCCTATTTTCATGACCCCTTTTGTCCATGTGGGCATTTGCCAATCATGTTCAAACTTTTACCATGCGTTCTTATATGTCTGAAGGTGAAGTGATGTAAATATGGAGTTGTGTTTGGCTTTCCTTCTGGCATTTTGATTTTTTTTTTGAAAAGTTCTTTTACAACGTTTAAACATTGAAATTTAATCAATTGAAAATCATTTTACTTTGATGAAGCTCTCAAAACTCTCTCAAACAATGTTTGATCATTGAGAACATGATACTCATTCATAGATACATGTTATAACAAAGTGAAAACAATAAATACAAACACTGTTTTCCAATATAAATGCATTTATTATGATAATACTGTTATACAGTCGTCATGGAAAACTTTTAAAAACACAGCATAAATTACAATTATCAACAGCATCCACAGGGATTATAGCAGCATGTGTTGGCAACATACCCAAGGCAAAATATCAGAGCTGTCCTTGTTTCATCACTTAGCACCTTTTACATCAACATCGCAATTATTGTTCTGACATACGCAGCATACATTTACAGCTGTAATAGTTAACACACTCATTTAGCATGTTCAGTGATTCATACAATATAGTTAACAAACCAAATTTCACATAGAATTTTCCACCAACAATGGGAAGAGCTCCTGAGAAATTAAATGTGTACAAATTTTGGGAAGAGAGTCTGAATTTTTTTCAAGTCATCTGAGCTGCAAGATCCAGGAAAGATGAGTGCTGGATCCCTTTCCAGGATGTCATGTGCATCATCAGTACTCCAAGCAATCAAGGTAGAAGTGCTCGTCAATACACTTTTAGCTCAGAGGTTTTTTTGTTCTTTTCATGAAATTTACTGGAACATCAGAATGTTCCTCTGATCGCTCTGTGATGTTTCCGCCATACCAGTTTCCATCATAGATGCATGAAACATGCTATCCTGGTTAATAATCCACCCAGCGTACCAGGCTATCAGGAGTCTGGCTACCTAAATTTACAACCCTGTACAACTCATCCATAGAAACTCTCCTCATTTCAAGCTTGTTTCCAGGACAGGGAATGAAGCTGTGATGTGATCTCACTCCAGCTATTGTTTTACAAGCTTCAAACCTTTCATTCAATTTGAATTTGATGGAATCTTCTTGGATTTCATCCTTGGTATACAGGTATACATATCAATGGGGGTGAGTATCTGATATAAAAATTTTAAGAATTTTGCAGCCATTCCAGTTATCATGAAATTGATGCTGAATGGCATTTTTTGGCCACCAATCACAGGAAGAGCCCCTGTGATGGCATTGGAGGTGCCGTAAAAAGATTAGTGGCCAGAGCAAGCCTCCAGGCCACTGTTAAAATCCAGATACTCACCCCCATTGATATGCATGCCTGGGCAAGGGATAACATTGAAGGCACAGAATAGCTCAGATGATTTGAAAAAAATTCAGACTCTCTTCCCAAAATTTGTACACATTCAATTTCTCAGGAGCTCTTCCCATTGTTGGTGGAACATTCTATGTGAAATTTGGTTTGTTAACTATATTGTATGAATCACTGAACATGCTAAATGAGTGTTTTAACTATTACAGCTGTAAATATATGCTGCTTATGTCAGAACAATAACTGCGATGTTGGTGTAAATTGATCAGTTTTGATATTTCACAAGTTTTTTTTTAAACAAGCATAACCAAAGGTGCAAGTGATGAAACAAGGACAGTTCTGATATTTAATGCTGCCCTGGGTGTGTTGCAAACACATGCTGTTATAATCCCTGTGGATGCTGTTGATAATTGTAATTTATGCTGTGTTTTTAAAAGTTTTCCATGACGACTGTATAACAGTATTATCATAATAAGTGCATTTATATTGGAAAACAGTGTTTGTATTTATCGTTTTCACTTTGTTATAACATGGATCTATGAATGAGTATCATGTTCTCAATGATCTAACATTCTTTGTGAGATTTTTGAGAGCATCATCAAAGTAAAATGATTTTCAATTGATTAAATTTCAATGTTTAAACGTTGCAAAAGAACTTTTCAAAAAAAAAAATCAAAATGCCAGAAGGAAAGCCAAACACAACTCCATATTTACATCACTTCACCTTCAGATATATAAGAATGCATGGTAAAAGTTTGAACATGATTGGCAAATGCCCACATGGACAAAAGGGGTCATGAAAATAGGCTTTTTTTGGAAAAATTGAAATTCGAGCATATTTCTGAATATTATGCTGGCTTTCCTATGACAGCTATAATCTTGATGACTGGATGAACCGGGTCCAACATGTCATAAGTGATTGGAGAAAAAACATGAAAGCAAAAACACATGTATTTCTTGAGTTACAGACACTCAAAGGCAGGGACGTTTTTTCGTGACTACAGTTTTCGGCCATTTTCAGAGCCTCATAGGTGGATAACTATGCTAGATACACCCAATTTGATAACATTTATGAAATCTACCCAAAAAGTTAGCCCTAGACACTTAATTTCAGAACTGTAAATAGCATAGAAGTAGAGTTATTCATGTTAGAAGTAGCACTGAGAGGCTCGTTTGGCGAAATTAAATAAATTAATTAAAATTTTGAGAGGCTGCAGTTTCCAAACTGCTTGGGAGAGGGACCTAGTACTTCAGGATTCTGCCTAAGTTTGGTATAGGAGCACCTGTGAATTTTTTCAGGGCAATCTGAGAGGGTCATCTGGGAAATTTCTTTGAAATTGGGAGATTTGAAATGGAATCAGCCACCATTCACTTCAAAATCTATAAGAATTCAAAGTAGATTTAGTAATATCATGGTAAGAAATAACCAGACAACAAAATGGATATTATTCGAATGTTACCCATCCTTCTTATCCTATCAGAGAACATGAAAATAATGTTGTGCAAAATTTCTTGGCAAACAAACTTTCAGCAAGGGATAATAACAAAAATCTCCTACCTGAGTAACCTGTGGACCAACTAGGCCAACCTTGAGTTGTGGGTTCAAAGACAGAAGATGCTTAGATGCTGCTGAGCCAACCATCCCTGCTCCAACCACTATGACGTCATAAGGGGTATCTTCTGAATGTGCAGGTGCCATTCTCTGAAATTTATGAAAAGAAAACATTGGAGTCAACTCATGGTACAGTAGAGTGTTTGTATTTGGTTATGTGACTGTATACTGGTTTTTCTCCCTAAATACTAAATTTTTCCCTGGCAAATATTTCAGTACACACTGTAAAATTTATGTGAGATTTTGAGTCAGCTCAAATGATTGAGTGAGATGGCTTGTTGTTTTAAGTTATGGTAATGTGTCTGTTGTCACAACTAACAACAACAAGCTATGTCAGATCAAAGAAGTTGTACAACCATCTCACTCAATAATTTTAGCTGACTCAAAATTCAAATTTTACAGTGCATATTTGTGTGACTGTATAGATCTGTACATATCCTTTGCACGTATGCAGGCAAAATACACATTAGACTAAGTGTTTCAACATGCCCCACTCTCCTCTATTTGTCAAATGTAGATCTACATGTACATGTATGGTCATGCTATTGATCATAATATTATGCATTAAATATTTTTTTCTAACATTGGTGACAGTAACTTGAGCCTTGGGCCAATATGGGAAGGAGGGTTCTTATCCAAATACCCCCCCCCCCACCTATGACTCCTATATTCTCTCTCAAAATGTATCCATTCATAATTACTTCCTCAAAATCCGTTGTATTGATAAACGTAGTCCTTAAATGATCACAATAACTTTGAAGACATTAAGTCAAACAGGCCACCAGTGCCATATAATAGGACAAAGTGCAATGTACACACTTTTCACGTTTGAGAAATCCATTCTGCAACCTATACAAATGTACATAAATATACAGGCAGAGATATTTATTTATTGATCCATGTGGCCTGCCCCATAATATGAATGCAGTGGTCAGTTGTCAGCTTCTAATAGAAAAGTGAATTGATAGATAGATATAGATAGTCAGATAAGTAGCCCCAGTTAGTTAGATTGAAGGGGCGTGGGTTTAAGGGGTTCAATGATATTCTGCAGACAATTATATTTTTAAGGCACTATAATTTAAGCTAGAAACAATCTTTCACAAGTAATAAACAATTATTATGTTCAAGTACAAATTTGCTTATTATGCAGATAATAACTTGACTCAGAAAGAGTTCGTCTTTGATGTCAAATACACTTTGTCAAACATAGTTTAAAGTCCTTATATCTAAAACTTCATGCCCCAGGGAAAGTAAGACTTCTACTTTCTTGACAAAGACAGATGATATTTTAGTGGAAGATAAATTCTTGGCCATCTTTGCATAATCAGATATTTTATGCAGCTATTTCCAAATATTCGGGACAAAAAATATTGGGTTAAGGAAGCAAAAAAATTCTGCAGGTCATCAAAGTAAATATTTTTGAAAGTTAATAGTTCCATGATATATGTCCAAATCACTTTTTTTGGAAAATTGATCTACTCACAATACAAAAAAAATCTGACCTAGGAACTTTTGAAGTATATGAGCCAGAAAAAAGAACACTGACTGCAGTTCCTATTTTCCAATTACCTGGTCAGTAAAAACTATTACTCCGGGTGCTTTTTGTTGTTCTGAGATAATCAGAAGGTGGAATGATTATATTGACCCTTTAATTAAAGGGACAATCAAGGAAATGAGCATTGTCTGCCATTGCACCCAGCACAAAGTCAATGACCTCTTGTTGAGTGTCTGAACTGACAGTTCTGACTGGAATGAGAGTCCCTCTCGCTATGACGAAAAGGTGGTCTTACGAAAAAAAAAAAAAAAAAAAAAATTGAATGAAAAGAGGTAATAAATATTCAACTGTGTACGACATAAGTCATGAAGAATAAAATACCTTAAAATAAATGACATAATAACAGCGACATTTTCACAAGTCTCACTGAAGGATGGGACAAATAATTTCGATATCATATGTCTGTCCGTCTGTCTGTTAATTGAGGAAAACCTATGCTAAGTTACTAATCATTTATATTTCATGTTATTGCATTGCTGAAAATAACAGTGTATACTGAAATGCTACTGCTGAATAAACTTATAAATTTGTAAACCTCCAAAAGATAATTCTATTGGCCCTAACAAAGGATTGATAAGATTTTGGCAAAGATCCATTCAACACAATTCATTGAGAGATCAGATACAGCTTTATATTATACTAGAAAAGCCCTTTGTTGCACATGAACCATTACATAGACATCGGGGTTGTAAAATCCCCGGAATTTAATTTCAGGGGTAAATTTATTATTGAATTTAGGTAATTTTAGAGAAAATTGAGAATTTAGGGAAATTTCAGATATTATCTATATATTTCTAATAACTAACTAGCTGGCCTGCACTAAGTTCAGATTCGTCACGCATGCGGGATCAGTGACCTGTAAAATACACTTGAAGCTATATCATGCTGGAGGGACTATGTACTCTAGATAGTGCTGCCACTTTTTTAAAAATGTCAATGATCAAAGAGCCATGACAGTTCATAACATGTCGTAAATATTAGAATTACTTTTCGTAATAACGCAGTAAGGTACAATATTAACGAAAAGTTCTTGATGGTATATATATTAAGAACCCACAGCCGAAAAAAGGTTCTAAATTTTTTAAGGGTTCAATTTAATTGAAAAGGTTCAATACTTGGTCGGAAGGCCCTCTGAAAGAACTCTATGCTCCCAACTTGAGAGAAAGGGGTTCCATTGTGGGAGTTCAGTGCAGCTGGATTATCTAAATTTATATTGCTTTGTTTGCTGTTTGAACCTTTATAATAGTTGAGTAATGAACCTTTTAGGGTTCCATATCTATACCAGCTTATAGAACCCTTAAAGTTTCCATATAAAACCTTTTGGTTAAGAGTGTAGGATATGAGATCTGCACTCTTCAAAACTGTACCAATAGTGACTGTAACAAGCAGCCATTTTGGAGTGATGCAATTTCTCTGATTGCTGCATGGGCAGAACTGAATTCCAGTCTGAAAAGTTTGAAAGTTTAACTTGTAAGTGGAACTTTAGAGTCTACTTTAAGGGCTGCTTTAAGATGTAACCACTCTGCAAATGTGATCTAATCACTGTGTACCTACTTACACGGCACATTAGGGGATAGGCTGATGTTCCGTAAATGGATTCACCCAACTTTCTCGAAGATAATTTCTTTGAACTCTCAACATCTTAATGTAAAATAAGTAGGATAAACTTCGTTAATGCAGGGCCTCTGTGGCTTTGCCCTGGACTGCAAGTTTAGTTGGAGTTATCGTTGGGAAAAAATGCTTCCATGGCCTGCACATTCCGAATGCCAAATCCAGATTTTTCTCCTATTTCTATCTTTTCAAGATTTAAAAGGGGACATTTCGAAAACATTTTGGTGTCACATGATAATTGAATTCTGCATCACTACAGAACTGCTTGCTACTGTAGGGCTACCAGTTTGTTGAATATATCATATTTATTTAAAGAAATATAAGACACTTTATTTATAGATTACCTCCGTCCCATATCAGCTGTAGTATCATAATTACAGCAAATTATCCATATGTCCACCAATGAGTCATACCACTCAACAATTATGTAGAACGTTCCCATATGACGATGTGACCACTCCTTCTAATGTAAAAGATCTTACTTGTAGTTACATCACTGACATCCTAAATGGACCAAATGTAATCACTGATCCTTCTCTGGCTCAGGTGGCTACAACTTGCCAATAAACAATACAGCTATGCAACTTTATAGCTATAACACAGACGTTTACACAACACACAGTCTAAATATAAATATATGGAGCGTGCTGTGTTGAGGAAACACACAAGACAAGCTCACCCAAGAACGTGTCTGATAGGCTTACCTAAATCTCTTCTGCTCTAGTGCTCTTCAGGACTTCTTTGGATGTTGTGGTTTGTATCACATCACAATGACCAAATAGTTTCCAACAGCTGCAGGGATTAGTATTGTTAGTTTTGCACAGTTCTACAGCTGAGTCTCAGTTTGCAGACTGGTTGTTGTCTGGCAAAGTAAACTGATACCTTTCTTACTCTATAACCCTGAATTTGATTGATAACTTATGCACCTGAATGTGAATCATCATGTAAGCTATAGCATACCTTCAAAACTGAAAATTGCTGTCATTTTATAAAGTGTGCATTCAAGTATACAAATGCTACTTATTCTTCGACATTCCTTGTTATAATTTAAGTCAACGATGTGTTGAGTATTTCAGATGTCCCTGTACTAAATGCCCCTCTCTCAAAAATTTGAAATTGACACAATCTTTCAGTGATGCATGGTAGCAAATTTAATGCTCTTGCCTTGCAAAATAAACTTAAGTTCAAACTTAAAGTTATTCATTCACAGAAACTAATTTTGCTGTATAATCAAGCAGATAAAATACATACAACTGATCTCAATTTATATGTTATCAAATGATATTCCTATATACACCCAAAGAGTTTGTTACAAGCATGCCAGGCCATGCCTATTATGATCCGAGAGCTCTGTTCACATTAGCAGTGTTCTAAGTCAACAATACTACACAAACTAAAAAATATTGTACAGATATTGTGATATCCTTACAAGCTAAGAGTTTATATAATTGCAGTGGCATATCAAGACATTTTTGGGGATTGGGGGCAGAAATTGGTAAGGATGGCTACAGGTCCCCCCTATGTTACATCAATGCTATTATATATTATGAGAATTGAAAATTCATAATTTATTTCTGAAACAAATATTTGTAGTTTTATGAACTCTGTATAATTCTGCTATAACGTTTACATGCACTGCTTCAGATCTTTTATTTCACATATAAATTTCCAACATTTTCAATTGCGAGGTTAATCCCCTCCCCCCTCCCAAAGGTATCTCGACGCCCCTCCGCCTCCCTTTGGAAACTACCTGGCAACAACAAGAGTCAATAAAAAAAGAGTTAATACTACATATACTGTACATATCCAACTGCTTGCCATGTTTTGTCTGATGACTCATATCCAGTTTGTGAGGTTGTATCCTACAGTTTTGTTCAAATGTTAAAAATTTAATCTATTATTCATAAACCGTGGTCCTCAGAAGAACACGCCTGTGATGATATTTTAACCAAACGCCAAATAATAAAGTGTCAGTAATACAGTTTTAAAGACATCCCAAGAGATATTTGGAAGTGCATCACCTTATAGTTGATGTAAAATCTAAAATAATGTAACCTCAAAGTGAGACACTAAAGGTATTGAGAGATTTACTTCATTTAAGTATCAAGATACATATTATCCTTATTCAAAGTATATCTGGAATGAGATCTGCTTAATTTTTCATAAAGCAAACCACTTCAAAGGATACTTATGCCTAGATCACACGAGCGTGGTTAAGTGACGGCGAAGTTGTAGAGGTGCCAGGAAATCAAGTTTCGCCCAATTTCGGCGTTTCAAGCCATTTTTGGACAATTATATAATCAATTAAAGATTATTCATCGTCGTAGATTGATCCTAGGACGACGAGGCACTCGTTTTTTACGCCGAATCGCTCGTAATTATGGACGAGGCAAGAAGACACTTGTGTCGGCGAGTTGTCAGGAGCCTCGACGCAGTTCCATTGCTTCAATGTTAAACTAGATTCGCCCAAGGAGTCTCTTTCTTCGCCCTAGCATGCTCTTTCTTCGCCCTAGCATCCTCTTACTTCGTCCTAATGTTCAATTACGCCCAAGCAAATACCTGTTACGGCCAAGCAAGTAGCTGTTTCGGCGTTTCAACAGCCTGTTTGTGTCGGCGAGTTGTTGTCTTTTTTCGCCGAAGTTCCATTGACTCAATGATAAGTAGCCTCGCCCAACCTGTCTCTAACTTCGCCCAACCTGTCTCTAACTTCGCCCAAGCTGTCTCTAACTTCGCCCAATCATTTTGGGGGGCTTTCTGGTCTCTTGCATCGTGGTTTCTTCCTTCGCAAAGATTCAACCGGTTGAATCTTTCGTTAAGCAACTTCTTGCCTCACCATAAGGTCATGTGACTTCTAGGAACTTTTGGCGAGGAAGTTTAAGAAGCGCCGTAGACGAAAATATCGTCGCCGAATTGTTGAATGTAGTTTAAAAACCTCCCTCTTTCCTGGAAAAGCAAGAAGCGACGCGACAAGAACCCTCTGTTACGTCTCCGTGAGAACTAGCCATTACTTGCTGTGGTAGCTTAAGCATTTCACCATCTGGGAATAATATTATCAGACTTGTCTACTTTTAATTGGAAAAGTATTTTAAAAGTTTCCAATTTATCTTGAAGGCAGACATCTGATTTAATTTCATATGAAACACATCGTAGATAGGCAGACAGATATTTTGTATATAGATAGATAAATTTATATGGTGGGTACAACTCTCTAAGCCCAGTTCCTCAATATTGATAATTGAGATGGAAGAGAGTGGGAGTCCTCAACACATTGTTACAAATTTAACCCATGTGAGGGATCTTATATGAGCGAAGCTCACTTAGCACAAGGACAGCTCATTCTGCGTGGTGCTCATGTCTACAGTGACTGCCTGAACAGGAAGTGCCTGTAGTTACCATAAAAGTGGAGCTAGTAGTTTAGTCAGAGTTTAGTTTGGTAAATAATTAAAATACCTCAAATATCTTCCAAAATAGCTTTAAATTTCAGTATTATCGTATAACAACCTCCAATGACACATTTCAGGGATTTAAATCAACATGTGTATCAACATTGGAAATAATTATTTCCATACCCCTGATTGTAAGAAGTGACTGAAAATCAAAAGTCAACACAAAAGTTAATGACTTAAATGGCTCACCAAGTAAGAAATCATAACAACACTTAAGGTTACATAATCTTCATTAACTATCAACAAATTATGTAAAAGTCTAATAGTAAACAATCATTGCTAAATAGCTATGGTTTTATTGATCTCACTTATAACTTATGTAATAGGGTGCATCGTCTGCCCCTATATCTTCGAAACTTCATGCACTTTTGCATGATTGCACCCTTGTATCATAAAAGAAGCTCTGCAAAATTTTAGGAAAAAATTCTAATGCAAAAGGGTGGCACAACAGCCTTGAAATTTCAGTATTAGGTCATATTTTAGCGATTCGCGGTTATAAATAATATTGTCAATTTTAAATGAAATGAATTTTGAATGGCACAGTTAGATTCCTTAGAAAGAGAGCTTTAATTTGAATACCAACATCAATGGTTTCCATTCAGTAGAAGTCAAAATTGAGTGGAGATATTTTCTTTTTTATTGGGTAAAAAGTGATAAATAAAAAAAAAGATGTTAATATGACTTTGGGAAGTCAAAGAAGTCTACAAAGTGGAAATATGGTCTACTACATTTTCTGATAAAACCTTGATTACATTATGATGTAGTCAGAAGAAAAGGATCTGCAGAACGGTGTCTCAATGAACTGTTGTATTTCTTATGTTTACATGTAATTTATGAAAATTTGCACATTTGAATTTTATGTATAACTATCTAGAAAAAATTTTCAATTTCCTACTTTCTTCACCAAAGTGTTCCTTATGTTTTATTCTAATGATGAGGTCAAAGTTGCGCAGAAGTTGAGCTTTTAAGTTGATTTTTCCAAACATTTTGTCATAATAGTCAGAAACTTTCGGCTCTCCTAAAAACTAGAAATATGGCTTTCTACCATTCAAATTAAAGACAATTTTATTCTGAGAATAATGGTATCTGAATTGAAATCATACAGCCACTAATAAGCTAGATATTTCTAACCGCGACTCTTCAAAGCATCATTTTTTGACAATTTTGGACTCAACTTTGACACAAAAGTGCCACCCTAAAGCCACATCGGATCTTATTGAAATTTTGCAGAATGTGTTTCTACGGGCAAAGGTACAATATGGCAAAAGTGCAAATGAATATTTCAATTTTTTCATTTTTAGGGGGCAGACGATGCACCCTATTATGTAACATCAACAATTTAACATAATAGATCCAAATTTATAGATCCAAATTTAACACAGATTTGAATTACACAGCTGTCGGTGCAATCTGTCTATCTAACTATCTAACTATCTATCTATCTATCTATCTATCTATCTATCTATCTATCTATCTATCTATCTATCTATCTATCTATCTCTAGCTATCTATCTATTTAATCGTATCTATAGATCTGATCTTATCTATCTATTCTATCTATCTACCCATTTGCCCAGCCCTTAAAAAAAAGATAAATTGGCCTTCTGCATGGAAAGTTGAAGATAATGCAGTGCTGCGCGAATTTCATGGCAGTGCCATTAACATATTACTAAATGAAAATGGTTATTTCGGAATGTATAAAGTTCATTTCCGGTTGAGTCAAGATTTTTTTGCTAATTCTATGGAGACAACATCATATATACGGCTTGGGCAGTCTGTAAAGGTCTACAAGCTGAGGTATATATTTTTCATTATTTGGTAGACGAATTTGTGAACCTGTAAAAACGAACATATACACAAACAGGGCATTTAATGAAATAATGCTTTTCACAATTTTGCGTATGTGTGATTACGAGCATTGCAATCAGATAATTGGCTCAAACCGACTCTAAACCTAATTTTAACACTAAACCCAAATGATATAGTACTTCCACGAATGTTAGTTTTGGCATATACACGAATGAATAATAAAGCACATGCACGAGTGTTAGTTATTACATGTACACGAACATCTGTGCTCGTTTTTTCATGTCCACGAACTCGTACATGCTCGTTTTACACGTCCACGAATTCGTGAACATGCTTAATAGTGAAAAATATATACATGACAAGCTTGCAGTCACACATGCTGATTTTCTCCTTTGCATTTTTCAGATGTTGTAAAATCAATATTTTTGCAGAAGTCATTCACCCAGCAAATGAATTCATAGACAATCATCTCGGCCTAATGCTTAGTAGTAATTCTTCCTCTGTCATAATGGGCCCCACTGATAGCATTCCCTTCAGAATCCGGCAATTTGCAACACAACCCAATGAGTGAAGATTGTAAATAAAGGCCACATGTTTTACCTGTATAATAATGTTCAGATTTTTACGCATAATTGCAGTATGTTTATAAAATATATTGGGCCTTTGGGATAATAAAGTTCTATAATGCATATAGTATTGGTATACGTGACTACAATGCAAAAGAGATTTTGACAGAATATTTCAAGCAAAGATATATAGTAAATGTGAACACAAAGCACAACGTTGCTAATTGGCGGATGGCTCATCTGTTCTCAAGTAAAGAGGTATGGTAGAAATTACCACATTGATCAATGTAAACACAATGTTTAGACTTTTTTGAATGTTGCGGCAATATTTTCAAAGGCTAAAATCATATCCTGATGTACTTCACTACATTGTGTCAACATCGTTACTACGACACAATTCTGCGTAATTTCAGCAAAAAAATTGATGTTGTCACAATGTTGCTGCAACGTAGAAGGGGCCATTCATAGGCAAATTTTGGGAAGTCAATTTCCATGCAGTTTCGGGCAGAAAATTATAGGAGTTTTTGTTTTTTGGGAGGTTCTTGTGATTAAAATCAAATGGCTTCAGGTCCTTTACCTCAAAGTTGTGAATCTTACAGTATTGCTTTATAAAAGGAAGAATTCAAAGTGCAACGTCTGTGCGAGAGATTCATCAGAAAAAAACATATTGACATTGACTGTTATCTGCCATATCGAAACGATAACTGTTATAGGCAAACAACAGGGAACCAGTGTGAGCATTGAAATTACAATTAGGGGGAACCGGGGCACATTGGGACGCGGGGCACTATCGGTAATTGGGGTTTTCTTGGTTCCTGGCAAGGTATATGATATGGTAGTACCATTGTAGCAACTCCAGGAGCAGGAGTCGAACCCTGGTCCCCTGCGCAGGAGGCAGGAGCATTATCCATTACATCAAAGACAGTTTTTGCATGCACAAAGAGAGTTTTTGTTTGATAGAAAACATTATGATACAAAGACTGCCAAATCTGCACTCAGAAGTTGTCTTATGTTGGTGCAATTTCTCCATGGGGCGCATAATGCATTAAAAAAACTACTGCGTTCAGAGGACGAGGTCACAGATGTCATGCAGTCTTATAACACAGTAAATGCTTGCTTAGCAAATGTGAGGCATCCTTCCATGTCAATATCTCTCTTGCAAAATAAAGATATACTTGAAACACATGTTTCTTTGACTGGAAAGGTATTTTATTATGATAAGATATTATATCACAATAGAATTATTGATGTTGAGACATTAAATGAAAAGTGTCAAAAATACACAATTATCAACTATTTGAAACTTGATATAAACGCGAATAATAATTCATGCAGCAATGCATGAGGTCATTTATGCGAAATCATGCCTACAAAGACATTGTCAAATAATATGCTTGCTAAGTCATTATATCTTAGATTTGACATTTTTGTAATGACACTGAAAGCAATCCTGTGGAATATCATAATCCCATGATCCTTTTTTGATCATCCTGCAATGAAAAATGTCAAAGATAGAATTAGAAATAAATAAGAATCAGATCAAATTCAGAACAAATTTTGTTATCATAGAATCAATATCATTATTTAAAAATTAGATCAATTCTAAAGTTCCACAAATGCAGCTCTGTTCATATGGCGTCATGGGACTTTCTAAAATCTTCTTTACATTTTTAAAGATGATTGAGTAAGTTTTATATACCTTACTATTTATCATAGTGATATCAAGTTTTAATCAAACCAACTTCATATTTATATTTCCCCGACCAGATAGAAGATACCGATTTAAATAAAGTTGTAGTAGTATTGCAGCTGCCCAGATCCATGTATTATATAATTCCTTTATATCTCTTTATTCTGCGAGAAATTACCTGGCAGCTACAAGACCAATTTCATCGGATGACTTGGCAGCCCAGCCACACCCTCCGACAGCCACTCCTATGGAAGGAGTAACCATGCCAATAAAGGGCCGTTGTGATGGAGTGATGTCTATCACACATTGGTCGTAGTGTTCGCTTACTGGTTTCATACCTGAAAAGGAAGTTAAAATGGTTATGTTTTTTATTTTTAGAATAGGTCTAATGCATCTATCGGACCATAGGCCTACTAGAAGACATTTACAGAAGAAGTTTTAATTCAGTTGACAGTGCGATACTGTAAAACAAATACCTTTGAATACTTTCTCCCTGCCAGATCTCAGAAGGGCTCTCGCATCTTCTTCTACTAAATTTTGTTTGTACCAATTATCGATATCCCTTGCTGATTCAAGATTTCTATTACTTTCTCGACTATGGCCAATTTTGAGATACCATTTTCCTGAAAGAAAATATGTGCAACAGGACCAACATAATTAAAAGATATGAGTCAAACATAATACAGATCGATTTGCAAATCAATGGCATAGTTGCTTGTTTTAGTAAATTATTGTTCTTCTATTGGAAATTTAAAATAATGTGTGAGACATCAATATAATTTTTAGTATAATAATGTCACTGGTAAGAAATTGAACATTGATTGTATTAAAACAAACTGATAGCAATAAGAATCATAATTACCTACCATCTGGATATTTAATTGGAGGAAGAATATAAAAACCACTGTTGGCGCAGTCGTTTCCTAGGTTTGGACAATCCTTTTCTACATAGAGACTTGGCATGGCCGAGAAATGGGGTAGGTCCTGCTCAGCAATTTCAGTCTAAAAGATAATACATGCAACTCTCATAATTTTATCTGCACACTTGATCATATTAAAAAATATGAAGAGAATGCTTTTGAGACACTTGATGGTTCCGAACTTCCATCCAATTGCCAAACCGTTAATGATCCCCATCTTGAAAAACATATCACCATTAAAAATCAGTTGACCAGGCACAGCCTTGGTAATAACGGTGCATATGCAAACTGAAATCCATAATGAAGCTGAAGTGGCCAAGATCTGTATTCAAAACAAGATTAGGAAGACTCGGTAGGCCTTTACCATAGATCTTGATTGCATATGAATTAATTACAGACTGATTGAACCATCAATTAACAATTATGTTCTGTTATAATAATATATATAGACTCCAAAAATCGATATGGCCCATCAAGGTGCGGCAGAGGCGTTTAACACAACAAGACTCCAAAAATATATTTGTTAAATTAGTCATCATGACTCAGAGTGCGCTGGAGAGCTGAGACATGCTGAGAATCTTCCAAAAATACTTTTAATTGTACTGTACAGAAGAATATATAACTTACCAACAAAGTAGTGGTGCAGAAGTTGTTAATTGCCAACTGTTTGTTCTTTGGTAGCAAATCTCTACAATCAGTAAAGGCACCAGTGGCAAGCAGAACTTTTCTTGTCACCAACCTTCTTCCTTTTTCTGTCGTTAAAGATAAATATTCTTTTCCTTCTTCTATTTTGCTAGCCACATCGTTAATGATATCGCACCCTAACATCAGTGCGATTTGGCGCTGGGCGATCACCATCAATCTTGGACTGATGTGTCCAGACTTCTTAGAGGTGTAAATGCCTTCAGTGTCTGGTGTCACCTTAAGATAAGGATAGGCCATCCCTAAGACCCCTCCTTCAGTCAGTTGGCAACTGATGTCGTTTTTCTCTATCACGTCTTTGACGGTAGTTACGTATGGTCCATCCTTCTTGCCAATTATTAAGAAGCCAACTTCTTCGTAGAAACTGATACCTGAAAAGCCAAAAAAAAAGAAGACAGTTGTGTAGCCTCTGATGCCAAGAAGCAATTAGTAAAGGTTATTCACAACGGGAGAGGGAATATGTGATTTATCACCCGAGGCCTTTAGGCCGAGGTGTGATAAACACGTATTCCTGGTCCCATGGTGAATAACCGGCTTATACCATGAGACAAACACTCAAACAGTAAAACATGAGAGGATAACTGGACAACAAAGAATATGGGAATTATTCCCCTGAAATACTGTTATGTGATTGGCTGACAGAGGTGTCGAATGGTATAATCTCAGTTGTACATCATAGTCACTGGTCAGAAGTTGCTAAAGAAGAACTTCAAACTCCTCCTAGAAGGATACTACCATGTTGAAAAAGAGATTACATTGGTCTGAGCTGAACACTCTTCCAGATATGCCTCCTCTGTGCACAAACTACATTCTTTGCAAGCAAAAATAGTGTAACAACACACAATATTAAGAAGATAATTGATGAAGAAGATCATAATGGACTTTCACAAATACATTTATATTTAAGAAACCAGCTGGGACTGCCAAATATAATAGAGATCAAGGTTATTCTACAACATCATTTGTCACTATCTACCACTGACTTTCATACACGGAACAGCTGTAATACCTCATTTGTTAGGAATTCAACTAAGGGGGACAAACAGATCTCTTTCCTTTGATCATTGTGCTTTCAGCTTATTCAGTAACAATAGAAATTTTGCGGTTCCTGAGATCGTAAGAAGGCTGCATCCAGAACAGCAATTGCTGTAGCTTTACCTAAGACAGTACAGTACAACCAAAAATAAAGTACGATTGCCCTAGCAGGAAGGAAGAATCAGCCACTACTTTACCCTTTCACACCTTTCGACTACCCCTGAATCACTTCCTACTTTTACCTACTTGGTACTACCTTTTAAAATTACATTAAAATCACATTTAAACAACGCCAATTTCAACTCAATCACCCCCATTTTGTTTGATTTACTTTATTTTTTACACCTCTGCTAATTACAGTAAAAATGGTAGCTTTGAAAATAGAGTTCTTAATGAGGGCTAAGGTTGTTGTAAGGAGTCAAAGGGAGTTGAAAGGAGATTTGAGGTGAAGAGGAGAAGGGAGGGGAAATTAGGTAAACAGAGGACTTCTGACAGAAAATTTTCTTACTTTGTTTTGGGTTGTACTGTATTGCTTGAAGCTTCTTGTCATTAGGCCTACTTACATACCAGGCTACTAAAACCTCCATAATCTACCATTACGGCTGAAAATATTGCACAAAATAAGAAGCTTACTTGTACAATTTACCATACGATAAGAAACTCTACCCCTGAAAAAGAACCACCTCATTTTGTTTTTAGTATCTTTTTAAATGATTAATGTTAATCATGGCATTGAACGTACAGAATCTACTGCAGTCTTCAAGAAATGCTGGACTATAAAAAGCTATTGGCACTTATTTGTCAGATATCTGGAGGAAGGGGAGCTCGCATGTATTTTTAACATGATATTTCTTACCCATGCACGAAATGAATAATACAATATATTCTACTGTAAGGTGAAATTCCTAACATTGTATTTCAGAAAATATCTTAGGATACTGGGACATCATACACATAGCTAGTAGGCCTAATAAATAATTACATCCGTCCTTTCAGTCCATAACAAAAATAATTGCTGTAGTGGAAACATTAAACCCCCCGCTAACAGCACCACTGTGCAGTCCTATTATGACAAAGTTACATCATTTTTCTCGGATGTGGAAATGTCTTATTGCTACCATTCTTACCAGAGAGTCTTTCAATGTCCCTGTATCTTTGAAGAGACCTGCTGGCCAGAGAGCTCCAGACGTGGTCTGAGCCTAACTCTCGAGTAATTCTTCCTTCGTCATAATGGGCCCCATGGATAGTATTCTCTTCGGAAACCTGCAATTTGCAAAATGACCCGCTGAGCAAATACTGTTGATAAAAGGACGCAATTGCGCAGAGTATTACCTGGAGTAATATAGAGTCTGATGCAGAATTGTAGCTTATGAAGGTGATAGCGCCCATGGTGAGAATGGCAGTGATGTTTAGCCTTCTGGGTCAAGGAATTTTTTCGATATTGTCATGACCATTGAATGGCATCTGCAGGATTAACAGGATGCCATATATATAATAATCAGCTAGGTCTCATATGAATGAGCACACATTCATGAGAAAAAATGGAAATACAATGAAGCACAGAAGACACCCTAAAGTCAGTCACATAAAATCTAAAACCAGAATTCGAATTTCATAAGTAAAACTTTCAGTCATTCACGACTAAACTAGTCATAGCATGACACAATTTATTGCAACTCAGTTGAATTTTTCCCGACTGCTCAAACTGACTTTTTAATACAACTTATCTCTTCGTTTCTGTCAACAATTTCCTTTTGGTTCTTGTGTATCTCATTGCAACGGATGAGATTGTATGCAAGTTCTCATAAAATTTCTGCCGCCACGTTGAAAAAATTCAAAATTCTTAATCATCCTATTGTGTTCTATGGTGTACTTTTAAGATGCATGATTTACCTTTGATATGGTTGTATGAGGCATTATACCCTCTTGCCCTCAATTAAATCAAAATGTGCTCTTATCTTTCGTTATTCATATGGGGTCATGCCTGATATTTTATTCAACAAGAACAGGGCTATTTATATTCCAGCAGTGAGGTGTTACATAGGCTTCTATTTGTGTTTATGGCTGCTTCAATGTGATCATCAGTAACTACTATGCAATGTCATAACCTGAGTTGAATTTTTAATGATGCACTGATCTGATCATTACTTGAATCATAGTTATGAAATAGCCATATTATACAGAGCCCCTACTAGGACATGGAATTAAAATTTTGCATTCACTCTCAATGATTATCGTAGCCCTCATGATAATTATCGTGTTCTCTCGTGATCTTTTAATATAATAGCATCTTTTGCGATGTTTCTTATTCCCTAACAATCCTTGGCATTAACTTATCTGTCATGTTCTCCCTCAAAGATTACCTAATTCCCCTTCGAAGATTTTTATGGTCTCTCACAATGATGAATTAAGGACAGTATGGCAGTACGATTCCAGGTTAAACTAACACCTGCATGGTTATAGCATCGTAGATATTATCACAAGAGAATGTGATTATTATCGTGAGGGAATGTGAAATATTGAGAGCCTCAATGGAATTCGGATTTGTTAAAAGATGATGTGCAGAACATGAGATAACATGAAATATCTCTGAGGGGAAGATAGGTTTTTTAAAATCTAGGTTCCCTTGATTTCATATCTGTACATATCACATTGAATTTATATTATTTTCAGAAAGTTTGTGTAAAATGGTATGTAAGCCGCCATCCTACAATTGAATCATTGGAGAACTCCTGAAATGAAAACAGATCAACCTTTCCATAAAATTGCCAAAGGAACTATCTTTACAAGTAGCATTTCATCTGTACATCATACAGTCCATATGATCTGGGCTTCGTTGAGTGAATTGGGTTCACTGGAGGGTCATGAAGGTCATGAGATCAAAGACACTACTTTTCTGTAATCCATTTGATCAACAATGGTGGCAGCACTTCAATTGCTTTGCTTTCATGTTCTGTGCATGTAAGCCCAAGGCGCTGGTATAGATAAGTGTCAATTTGTATAATTATGAAGCCTGTCACAATGCTGTCACAGAAAAATGGTACATCAATGTTGAATATAAATGCTTACTCGTACCATGCAAAAAGAGTTATAGTGAGGGGATGGGAAATGAGGGTCTTTGTTTTGTATTTTAATGAGGGGGCTTATTAGCGATGCACGGATAGTGAAAATAGCCGGATACCGGATATTCCGGCAACACCAACTGACAGATACCGGATAGCAACCGGATAGTTGGAACTGGATAGTAAACATGCGAAAAAGGAAGTTTTTTGGCATTCGTGATTGATTATGAATATTTTTTATGAGAGCTGAGACATATCGGTCCGGCAGGAGGACCGTTCCTCTGATGGAATGTTTTTCGTTTTGTTCTGTAACTGACTTCTGATTTTGAAGATGGTGAAATAATGTTGTTGACTCTGTCGTGGTAAAGTTCCTTTGGTTATTATCAAAATTTTAGCCTTTCATTAAGTTTTGAACATGCCAGATATCCGGTTCTGATATCTGATTCTCATACCCTCATTTTGCCGGACACTGGATGTCCTGCAAATTCCACTATCCAGCCAGATACCGGATACTTTGCCGGATATCCGTGCATCCCTTGAGCTTATTAAGCTTTATTGGACAGACAATTAATAGAGGACCTCAGCAATGAGACATAATGCTCTTCCTATAGAATGCCTGGGCAAAGAATTGCCACTTGTCGCCCCGAGGATAAGTCAGGTCATTTGCTCAGGAGCAAGGAGCAACTTTTCATAAATTTCAACCATATTTTCTATATCCATATAGCAATGAAGTTTACTCATCTTCTCATACAGAAATAGAGGCACTATATGTGCTTACCCCTTTCAGGGCCAAGCTCAAAAGAAACATTTAGTCTTTGAAGTCTCGCTACTAAAGCCGCAAGACAAAAACTGAAACGTCTCAAGGTTAAGGGCAAAAGACTTCAATAATTTAATTGCACTTTGTCGCATTTGTGACAGACTGTGATTTAAGGAATCTATGTAAGGACTCAGAGCTTGTACAGTATACACCATTCACTTCAAAATCTATAAGAATTCAAACTAATTTTAGTAATATCATGGTAAGAAATAACCAGACAGCAAAATGGATATTATTAGTATTTTACCCATCCTTCTTATCAAATCAGAAAAGAAAAAAATAATGTTGTGCAAAATTTCTTGGCTGAGCAAACTTTCTTTCTCTTTTTAACACAGCAAGGGATAACAACAAAAGTCTCCTACCTGAGTAACCTGTGGACTAACTAGGCCAACCTTGAGTTTTGGGTTCAAAGACAAGATATGCTTAGCTGCTGCTGAGCCAACCATTCCTGCTCCAACCACTATGACGTCATAAGGGACATCTTCTGAATGTGCAGGTGCCATTTTCTGAAATTGATGAAAAGAAAATGTTGGAGTCATGGTACAGTAGAGTTTTGTATTTGGTATACTGGTTTTTCTCCCTGAATACTGAATTTTTCCATGGCAAATTTTCAGTATACATGTACACTGTAAAATGTGAAATTTTGAGTCAGCTCAAATGATTGAGCAAGATGGCTTGTTGTTTTGAATTATGATAATCAGTCCGTTGTCATAACTTTCAGTCTGTTGTCATAACCTACAGCAAGAATGTTTGCTCAAAGGAATTGTGCAACCATCTCACTCAATCTTTTATGCTGACTCAAAATTCAAATTTTACAGTGTATATTTGTGTGACTGTATGTATCTATATCCTTTGCACGTATGCAGGCAAAATACACATTATACTAAGTGTTTTAGCATGCCCCAGTCTCCCCTACTTGTCAAATTTAGATCTATGATCAGGATATTGATCATATATATGCATTCACGAATTTTTTTGACATTGTACCAGTAATTTACATGTAAGCTTTGGGCCAAAGATGGGGAGGAGGTACCCCCCTCCCTGGCCTATGCCTCCTGTATCCTATATGAAGACACTCATTATTCTCTCTCAAAATTTATCTATTCATAATTACTTCTTACCTGTTACTATAATGGTATGCCAAATTTTCAACTTGAAAAATGTGAAATATCTAACAATATTTATCTCAAAATCCGTTGTATAAACGTAGTCCTTACATGATCACAATAACTTTGAAGACATTTATGTCAAATGGGCCACTAGTGCCATACAATAGGACAAAGTTCAATATACCTGGCACACTTTTCATGTTAGAGTAATCCATCATGCAACATATATATAAATGTACATAATATACAGACAGAGATATTGATTTATTGATTGGTGTGGCCTGCTTCATAATAAGAACACAGTGGTCAATTGTCAGCTGCTAACAGAAAAGTGAATTGATAGACAGATATAGATAGTCAGATATGTAGGCCACTAGGCCTAGTCAGTTAGATAGATAGACAGCAACAGTGGATCCTGAAGGGGGGTTGCGGGTTCAAGATATTCTGCTACAAACAATTGTATTTTGAAGACACTATATTTTAAGCTTGTAATATTCTATCACAGACAATAAACAAAATTATTGTAATTAAGTACAAACTGGCTTACCATATAATAACTTGAATCAGAAAGAATTCGTCTTTGATGTCAAATATACACATTGTCAAACATTGTTTAAAGTCCTTGAAACTTCAAGCCTCAGTGAAAGTGAGACGTCCACTTTCTTGACGAAGACAAACTGATGTTTTTGTGGGAAGATATATTCTTGGTCATCGTTGCATAGTCAGATATTTTAAGCAGCAATTTCAAAAATTTTGAGAACAAAGAAAATATGGTAAGGTCTAGGAAGCAAAAAATTCTGCAGATCATCAAAATAAATATTATTGAAAGTTAATTGTTCCCATGATATAATTATGTCCAAATCACTTTTTTTGGAAAATTGATCTACACACAATACAAAAAAAATCTGACCTGGGAACTTGTGAAGTATATGAGCCAGAAAAAAGAACACTGACTGCAGTTCCTATTTTCCAATTACCTGGTCAGTAAAAACTATTACTCCAGGTGCGTTTTGTTGTTCTGAGATAATCAAAGAGTAGAATGATTATTTGGATCCTTTAATTAAAGGGACAATCAAGGAAATAAGCATTGACTGCCATTGCACCCAGCACAAGTCAATGACCTCTTGTTGAGTTTCTGAACTGACTTTTCTACCTGGAATCGGAGTTCCTTTCACTGTAACGAAAAGTTGGTCTTATGAAAATTAGAAGAACATTTTTTGAATGAAAAGAGGTACTGTTCAACTGTTTACGACATAAGCCTTGAAGAATAAATGCCTTATAATAAATGATGCAATGACAGCAACCTTTCCACAAGTCCCAGTGAAGGACAGGACAAATGTTTTCGTTCACATAATGTCTGACCGTCTGTCTGTCACCAAAATTGAGGAAAAACCTCTGCCAAGTTTCTCATGAACCTCCACAAGATAATTTGTTGGCCCTAGCAAAGGACTCATCAGACTTTGGCAAAGAATTAGATCCATGCGACACTATTCATCAAGAGATCAGAGACAGCTTAATATTATACTAGAAAAGCCCTAGGGTGCACATGAACCGTAACATAGACATCGAGGTTGTAAAATTCCCATAATTTTCAGAAGGGGTATATTGAGTAAATTTAGGTAATTTTTGGAAAATTGAAAATTTAGGGAAATTTTGGAAATTAGTTATGTCTAATAACTTTCTAGCTTGCATGCAGTTAGTGCAGATTCGTCATGCATGAGGAATCAATGACCTAGAAAATACACATGTAGCTGTCTCATTTATAATGCATAGGCCAGACTGGCCAGTTAACATAAATATGAGAAATATATAATTCTGTATCCGGTAATTATGGCGCATCCGCTTGACGGATCTTGACCGAAAATTTAATCAGTGCTTCGTTTTGTTGATTGGAAAAATGCTACTAGAGAGTTTCATGAGAAGGCGCACAGTGTTTTTTGCCCAATCTTATTGACAAAAAAATGAACAAACAGCTAGGAGACAAACAGCTAGATAGACAGACGGACATCCGCGAAAGAAAACATAAGGCCCTGCTTGGGGCAGGCCTACTAACGCAGTTAGGTAAGGACGGGATCTACATTCTTCAAAACTGTACAGCAATAGTGACTGTCACAAGCAGCCATTTTGAAGTAATGAAATTTCTTTGATTGCTGCATGGGCAGAACTGAATTCCCGTCTGAAAAGTTTGGAAGTTTAACTTGCAAGTGAAACTTTAAAGGCTACTTTAGGGGCTGCTTTAAGATTTGACAACTCTGAAAATGTGATCTAATCACTGTGTACTACTTACACAGCACATTAGAGGATAGGCTGATGTTCTGTAAATGGATTCACCCAACTTTCTCAAAGATAATTTCTTAGAACTCTCAACATCTTAATGTAAAATAAGTAGGATAAACTTTGTTAATGCAGAGCCTCGATGGCTTTGCCCTGGAATTCAAATTTAGTTGGAGCTACTGTTAAGAATCATATCTTTTACAGTAGGTTCTAAATTATTACGCAAGTAGGTTTTTTTGCGTTATCTCAAAAACCAGTAATATATTTTGACATCCTTGACTCAGTGTAAATGATGCATGTTTCATGAACCCAATACCCAATAAGTTTTCTCAAATTCCGTTATTTAAGCTCATTGACAAGTTACGTGTACAAAATATCCATATACTGGCGTTATACCCCATCTGTGGGTGTCCCAAATTACAATGCAATTGTAAGACAAAGTGCCAAGAAAACTACACCAAAATGATTTTATAATACCAAGAAACCACAAGGAAGGTCTACCAATGAGTCATGTGAACTCATACCACTCAACAGTGAGGTAGCATTTTCCTAAACTTTTAAAGGAAACATAAACTACTTTATGCTAATGTAAAAGATCTTACTTGTAGTTACATCACTGAGTGATATCCTCAATGGAACAACTACATGTATAATAACTGGTCCTTCACAGGCTCAGGTGGCAGCAACTTGCATACACAACACAGCTACAAAACTTTATAGCTGTAACACAGGTGTTTACACAACACACAGTCTAAATATAAATATCTGGAGTGAGCTTTGTCTAAGTAAAACACAATACAAGCTCACCAAAGAACGTGTCTGATAGGCTTACCTAAATCTCTTCTGCTCTAGTGCTCTTCTCAGGACTTCTTTGGATGTTGTGCTTTGCATCACATCACAATGACAAAATAGTTTCCAACAGCTGCAGGGATTTGTATTGTTAGTTTTGCACAGTGCTGCAGCTGTGTCTCAGTTTGCCGACAACCTGAGACTGGTTATTGTCTATGCCCCTGCATTACTGCCATTTGATAACTCAATGACATGTACCTAAAAGTGAATCATTATGAAAGCTATACCCTCAAAGCTGAAACTTGCTGTCATTTTATAAAGTGTGCTTTCAAGTATACAAATCATACCTATTTTATAGTCAACATTCCTTGTTATAATTTAAGTCAACAATGTGTTGAGTATTTCAGATGGCTTTGTTCTAAATGCACTTCTCTCATATATTGAAATTGATACAATCTTTCAGTGATGCGTGTTAGCGAAATTGAAGCTCTTGCCTAGCAAAATAAATTTTGATACCGACTTAAAGTTATTCATGCACACAAACTCTCTTTTATCATATATATATATATAGACACAAAAAGTTTGTAATAACCATGTCTGTTATGACAAGACTGTCTGAATCAGAGAGCTCTGTACATATTAGCAGTGTTCAAAGTCAACAATACTAAACAAACTTAAAAAATATTGCACAAATATTGTGATGTCCATATATGCTAAGAGTTTATATAATTGCAGTGGCATATCCAGAGAGTGGTGGGGATTAGGGGCTCAAGTGGTAAGGATGGCAACAGGTTCCCCCTATGTTACGTCAATGCTATCTTACCAGGATTGAAAATTCTTGATTTATTTCTGAACAAATATTTCTAATTTTACGTTCTCTGTATAATTCTGCTATGATATTTACATGCACTGCTTTAGATCTTTTATTTAGTTTACAAATTTCTAACATTTTCTATTGCGCAGTTAATTGCCCAACCCCCTCAAAGATATCTCAAACCCCATCCCCCTCTCCTTGGAAACTATGTGGCATAACTGGATATAAACAACCAAAACCTTTATACCAGTTTTCATTGCTTAATCATGTAAATAACATGTGTTTTTCATGTCCAATCACGTTTTTGTCAGCTGGATAAACTATCAGAATGCATGATGGGTTTAAATATTGAAACTTCATGAATTCCTCTTATTATCTCTTCCTTTAAAGGACACAACAGTAATTACTTTTCCAATGAATTTTAAGGCAGATCAACAGGAAGCTAATTTCAAAAAACAACAACATCAAAGGAAAATAAGCAGTTAAGAAGGAAAGATTACCGCTAATTGAAATGGGAGTTTGTCATTATTTATGAAACAAAATCTTTGTCATGGAGCTTGCAAGAGGATGATCTCACTGATCAGGATGCTGCTATTAGAAATTAAAATATGCCTTTCGAATTGGCAAACATTCTGTGAGTTAATATACATATAAATTATATACATATCCTTTAATTACTTGCCATTTATGTCTGATGGCATAGGCGTATCGGAGGATTTATTGCAATGCATAACTGATTCTTTATTTGTAGTTATAAATAAAAATGGTGATTTCAGAATGTATCAAGTTCATTTCTGGTTCAGTGAAGAATTTATTGCTAATTCTCTGTTCACAACATCTGATATGGCCATGGAAGTCTGTCAAGGTCTACAAGCTTGCAGCCACACATTTTGATCTCTTACTTTGTATTTTCCAGATATAATAAATGTAATTCTTAGGTACGAAAGTCATTCCCCAGGAAATAAATTCACAGAAAATCATCTTGGCCTAATTCTTTAGTTGTAATTCTTCCTCTGTCATGATGGGCCCCATGGTTAGTGTTCTCCATAGAATCCTGTAATTTGCAACACGACCCGCAGAGAAAAGATTGTAAATAAAGGCCACATGTTTTACCTGTATAATAATGTTGAGCTTTAATGCAAAAATCAGATCACAGATTCTGTTTCTTGGCGTGAAATTTCCACATTTTCTCTTACATTACTTTTGACTAAAAATTGTCTTATTTCCCACAAGATAAAGTAGGGCCTAAATGTGAATGCAAAGTTGCAAATGGCGTAATCCGTAGGGCTCGTCTATTGTCAGGTAAAGATATGTGGTACACATTGGACAATGAAAACACAATATTTAGATTTTTTTCCCATGTTGCAGCAATATTAACACATGCTATCATCATGTCCTGACGCTACAGCGTTGTGTCAACGTAATTGCTACCACACAATTCTATGTAATTTCTGCAAAAAAGGAACATTTTCTGAATGTTATTGCAACGTAGATGTGGCCATTGGCTAGACCATAATCGGAAGTCACAGTCTTAATCCTGACTTTAAAAGTTTTTGTTTTTTTTCTTCATGGCATTTTGTTTTTCAATCGTCTTTTTTGGGAGATTTCATTTTTCATATTTAAGTGAAGTTCCAAACTTCCAATGTCCCTGAAGACTTTTCCATCATTTGTAAATCTTGGAGTTTCTTGTGATTAAAGTCAAATGACTTCGGGTTCTTTTTCTCAAAGTCGTGAGTCTTACAGTGATTGCTTTATAAAAAGAAGAATTCGAAGTACAAAGTCTGTGTGACAGAATGGGAGGTTCATTATTGGAAGATAATGATGCTGACCGTTGTCTGCTATACATCTGACAGTATAGGCCAACAATGTTCGGTGAACCTGGGTGAGCACTGAAGTGACAATTTTATATCAGCAGGTGGACAATATAGTTGAAATATTCTTAATATCTTTTTAACCACATTTATAATGATGTGTCAAAAGACTATCAACAGAGTTTCCAAGCATTTTATTATACTGTCGGCCAATAATCATACTATATTAATTCATGGACCCCTTACGCTACTCCAACTAAACTACTGATTATCCAGTCATGAAAACTTGCAAGCATCTTCCTACAACTGCCTACAATGTCCTTAGCCATGTTTGGTGCTCCAAACTAATATTTTTCAAACTCTGCTCATAATAGCCCCCCCCTGCCACTACCTAATGGCCTGCCTTCACGGGTATTTTATTCTTGTTCTTGTAGTTCTTAGAGCTGCTTTTACATCAGCACATGGTCTCTGGTAGTTTGCTCTGGTAAATCTGCTCGCAGTGGCTCGGATGTACCTAACTACTGCGAGTCGAAGCTGGGGTATTAAGTCTGCGCTTATTGTACTTGGCCTTCCTGTCAGCATATACATTTTATTTTATGCTTTTAATTCACGGACCCCTTAAAGTATTTACAAAAGTGGTCTGGTCCTGGTCTGGTCCAGGATGAGGTGGTCCGATTTTGTGACTAGACCGGTCCAGAAGCGGTCCATCGGCATTTCAAAAATTATGATAAAATGAGGGTTAAAACATATATATGACTTAAATTTCTTTTTTTAGAGATGACAAAATTCATGCGATACTCTTCATGACATTAAAAATCACTGGACCGGTCCGGACCGGCACTTGACAGGTCCGGTCCAACACTGGACCGGTTTTTTGTAGGTGGTACGGTATTTTGGCGGTCCAGGGCTGAACCTCGGACTGGACCGACCCAAGGCAGTCCGGTCTGCATCACTAACGCTACTCCAGCCAAACTACTGATTACTCAGTTATGAAAACTTCCAAGCTCTCTCTAGAATGTCCTTAGCCGGGTTTGATGTTCAAATTAGTGAAAAGTATCATTACAGTCACAGACATTCAAGTGATGTTTTCCCATGATCTAGCTATATCCAAGGGTATTTTGTAATGGCCTATATAGGCCATAACAAAATACCCTTCCCTCACATGCATGCTTTCAAGGGTGTTATGCTAGTTAAAACAAAACATAATGTACATATTATCAGACTGACTGTGATCAAAACTTAAGCATTTCGTTGAAGAGCCATTACATGTCATAAGTAGCCCATTGCTACTCGCATGCAGCTGCAATGCATAATTGACTCTTAAAAAACAGCATGTCTTTGTGAATATTTCATTGTAGAATATTTACTTTTTAAAAATTCAAAGGAAGTTTCCTATGATGGCCAGCGGATTCAATCATCATTCGCCTAACTGCCATGCCTTCATGTTCTTATGAGGCTATCAAGTGCATGAATATAGGACATAGGGCCCAAATCATCCATTCTTCTTTAGCCTACAAAATTATGATAGCTATTCTCAAAATCTTGTAGGTAGGCAAAATTTGAACAGAACTTTGGATATCAATTATTTAAAATATCATCTTTCAAACGGATTATTTAGATCACAGCATTACCAGCAACAAGATTCCCAAATTTTTAATATCATCTTAATAGTTATCATCTCTCTATTTCAACCATTTGAGACACATCAAAACTGTCATAATTCAATAAGTAGCTTAGATCTTACTAAATTTGCCTTGAAGAAACAGAGTTGATTCAAAGCAGGATCTGTCATTCCTAATTACCTAAATAAATCTTTCAAAAACTAGCTTAGGGAATTAAGGAAAAGGAAATGCTGCTTTAAAATGAATGTTTTGAAGGCTCAGAATCCAGAAAAAGATTAGGTCTGACTCTTTTTTTGCAGGCCTGTCAAGTGTTGCTAGTATTTTAAGGGAAACCAAAACTTCTTTTCTTTTACAGTATTGCCTGTTTACTTTCACTCAATCTTTCTTTCCTTATCTGATTCCTTTATGCTAGACAGCAGTCTCGATGAGACTGCTTTACGTATTAGGCAGTGCAAATATTGCACTGCAGTATCCAGGAATTGGCCATGCAAATGAGCACAAGCAACATACAAATGAGTATCATATGGCAGAGTGAACTTCAAACAAATTTTTTTTCCTTAAAATGCGGGAATTTTGGAATTATTGGATAACAATGTAATTGTTTATAATTTTAAGTTATCAGTCACAACTGCAAGTTGTTATGTGACAATAGGAAAAACAAAGCAAAGTTGCATAACTAGTTGTTATAGTTAATTACACAAGTTGTTTTAGCACACAAAACCCAAAACAATAACTGCTGTTTGTGAAAAGTTATGTAACCAGCCAGTTAATATTTTTGGAAAATAACCAATGTCAATTAAAAAGTTATGTAACCAAACAGTTAACATTTTTGGACAATCCAATTTCTGGAGTCCCTCTGACACTGTGTGTCATCGGAAAAAGATACTAGAGGGACTCATGGAGTCTGGCTAGACGGCAGTTCCAATTGTCATTCGCTCATTCCTCCTTCTATCCTAATTAGTCTATCAACTGCATAAATACAGGACGTAAAGCCCAAATCATCCATCCAACCCAGGTTCAATAATAACCGACCCAGGCTGTAGGAGCACTTCCGTCCCTGGCCCAGGCAACATATGCTTGGTGGAGGTTTCAATCTGTGGCAAGAGCATCATGTCCCATTGGTATGTTGCTAAGTTCCTAATCTGTCCTGCGAAGCTTCTTTATTTCTTAATCTATGATTTTATTTGATGATTTATTGATTTATTGTGTCAAAATTTTAGTTTCTATTTGTTTTTACCCTTACTTAAGTTTTGTTTTTGTCAGTACAAAAGCTTACAGCTTATGTTCTTTATTGAATACATATCTGACTCAAAATAAAGATTACTTTGACTTTGACTCATTTCACATCCACTCATTATAATGATGTTATATATTTGTTTTCGCGTAGTACACATGAGAATTTTATTTTCGGCATTGATGTACTTTTTTTTGTGACGGCCCTATGAGAGGCTTTATATACCGAAATGACGCCTATTCAAATATCTGCGCCTGAGGCTTACAAGCACAGAACATGAAAGCAAAGTGATTGAAGTGCTGCCACCAATGGCCCACCATTGGTGATCCAATGGATGACAGAAAAGTGCCATCTTTGATCACATGACCTTCATGACCCCCTGGTGACCCTAATGCACTTAATGAAGCGCCGATCTTGTGGACTGTATGATGTACAGACAAACTACTATGGTGATGTTGATAGAGTTCCTTTGTGATTTGTGCCAATGGGTACACAACGTAAACACAACATTGCTAATTTGTAGAGGGCATGTTTGTTGTTATGTACAAATGTATGCTACAAATTATATTGCCACAATGTGAGCACAATCATTATTTTTTTATTCACATTTTTGTGACAATATTGCCACAACATCAAATGCTATAATGTCAGATCTTGACGTAGCTTCAACGGTTTGTGACAACCATTCCAACCACACAGTTCTGGGTGTTTCACACCAATATTGTGACTTTGTCACGATATTATCACAGTGTTGCTGTAATGTTGATAAGCTCATTTATTTGTTATTTTAGATGCTCTCCAGTGACTCAAACAACGAATATCGCCTTATGCCGCTTACTTTTTATTTTACAAAAATTTCTGCAAATTTAGTTATTCAATGTAAAAAAGCTATATTCATAATTAATATGATCCAAATCATGTCCAAATTGTGCATCATTAAAAATCATGATCAAGGTATGACACCATATAGTAGTAACTGACTATCCATAAACATCCATAAACACAGCTAAAAGCCTCTATAACACCTCCTTGCTTGAATATAAATAGCCCTGTTCTTGGCGAATAAATTGTCAAGCATAGGAATAACAAAAGATTAGAGCACATTTTGATTTAATAGAGGAAAAGAGGGTACAGTGCCTCATACAACCATATTATAGGCCAATTATGCGTCTTAAAAGTACGGCATGGCATACAATATGATTATTTAGATTTTAGACAAATGATGACAGACTTTTTTTTAACTTGGCGACCAAAACTGCATGAAAATGAGTATACCATCTCATCCATTGCAATGAGGTTCACAAGCACGACAAAGAGAGGAAAAGATAGGCGTGCAAGGGTGCTTTTTCTCGAAAAAGAAATTCAAAGTTGTATATAAACATGAATATTTGAGAAAAATTCAACATAGTTAAAATAGATTATATGTAGACTAGTTAAGTTAACCATGATTGAGTAATACTTGTCCAATTCAAAAGATGGCTTTTTTTTTCTTTATGTGACTGACTTTGGGATCTATCCTATGCTGCATTGCCTTTGACATTTTTGATCCGTTATCACACATCTAAGAATCAATCATTTTGATTATTATATATATGGTGTCCCCTTTCTCCTGCTAATGCCATTCAAAGGTTATGACAATATTCTATATGAAGAAATCTCCCATCTTATATCGTGACTATCAGAAAAATTCCTTGACCCAGCAGGTTAAACATCACTGCCATTCACACCATGAATCCTATCACCTTCATAAGCTACAATTCTGCATCAGACTCCATATTACTCCAGGTAATACTCTGCGTAATTGTGTCCTTTTATCAACAGTCATTGCTCAGCGGGTCATTTTGCAAATTGCAGGTTTCTGAAGAGAATACCATCCATGGGGCCCATTAGGGACCGTTCAGAATTTATGACTAGGGGGGGTGGGAGTTTTGTTGGAACTTCCCGTAAAAATTTGATACCCCCCCTTGAGTTTCATGCGTATTTTTAGTACCCCACCCTTAGGTTTCACGCGTATTTTTAGTACCCCCCCCTCGACATAAAAAGCAATTCACTCATGTATACTGTTATACACAGCCATGCGTACAGATTCGCGTCATTTCGCGGACTTTTACGCGTAAAAAAGTCCAAATAAAATGAGTTTATGCGTGTTTTTAAACATTTTTTCTTTGTTAAAATTTCTTACCCCCCCCTTGGAAGTGTTGTCAAAAATTAATACCCCCCCTTGAAACATGTGTGAAAAGTTAGTACCCCCTCGGCCAAAACTCCCACCCCCCCCCAGTAATAAATTCTGAACGGTCCCTTATGACGAAGGAAGAATTACTCGAGAGTTAGGCTCAGACCACGTCTGGAGCTGTCTTCAAAGATATGGAGATATAGAAAGACTCACCTTTGAGAATGGCGTAAAATAAGAACATTTTTACATCCAACTGATGTAACTTCATCATAATAAGACTCATGATCGAGTTATCTTCTTTGATACAAAGCAATCTATTTTGCAGCCAATTCCCGTTGTTGATTCCCAGCATGAATGCAGAGGTTACCATTAGATGTTGGTGGGCCGGAGGCTCGGAAGTTTCCTTGACTAGAAATTATTGATGTCGTGGATTGAAATGCCCAATATAATTATTTATTGCAGGCATGTGGTGTCCTAGAATGTTATTTTCTAAATAAAACAATACAGTGTTCATAAATTTACCACAAAAAATTCCCCTCTATAATGGAAGCCTCCTTATTGCCAATAGGTTTGTACCCTGTAAGCATGCCTCGGCGGTCCAACGTCGGCCCAGCGTCAGTCTGATGTCAGCAGCGACAGACCAGCTTCGGGCCGACGTAGGACCGCCAAGGCATGCTGGTAGGGATATAGTCCTCTATTCTTTCGCAGAACTGCGATATGCAATTGTGCATGGACATTTTTAATTCCATTTGACGATTGATATTTTTGATTTATAAACAGAATTAAAGCAAAAAGAAGTCGTTCTTTTTTCGGATATATGTTGGTTGTTGCCAGGTAAACAATTTCTTAGTGTAATACTCTTAGACTCAATGGTAGATAATGGAGGCATTTGTACATAAGTAGACCAAATGACAAGAAGCCTGAGGCTTACACAGACTCCTCAATAGTAATTCATTGTAAAATTGTCTAAGCATTAACAGTTGCTGTTTCTACAGAGCTCTCCTTACACTTTCAGGATTAACTGGAGCTCAAAATGACTGTTGTTTCTGAATGAAAGTACAGTTGAGATCAAAAATTTGCATACAGTTAGACACCAAATAGTTAAGATGAATTATGTAAGAACAAACTGGTCTGTTTATTTGGCATTTCTGTGCCTTATTTCTTATATTATAAATTTGTCTATAATTGGTCAGTTTCATCAAACCCTTTAAACAATATGCAGCATTAATCTGCATGCTGTCCAAACTTGATGGTTCGAAAGTTTATTATGAAGAACATCTTGAAAAGTGTTCGCCTCAGATCAATGTAATCTCCTTACCAATGATGTATTACCCATCTAGAGGAGCTTGAAGTTTTCTTTGTAACTTCTGACCAGTGACTATGATGTACGACTGAGATAACTACTTCCTGGCATCAGAGGCTACACAACTATTTTTTGCTCTTCAGGTATCAGTTTTTACGACGAAGTTGGCTTCTTAATAATTGGCAAGAAGGATGGACCATATGTAAATAGCGTCAAGGACATGATAGAGAAAAACGACATCAATTGCCAACTGACAGAAGGAGGGGTCTAAGGGATGGCCTATCCTTATCTTAAGGTGACACCAGACACTGAAGGCATTTACACCTCTAAGAAGTCTGGACACATCAGTCCAAGATTGATGGTGATTGCCCATCGCCAAATCGCACTGATGTTAGGGTGCGATATCATTAACAACTTGGCTAATGACATAGAGGGCATAGGGAATTTATCTCTAACGACAGAAAAGGAAGAAGGTTGTTGGCTAGAAAAGTTGTCCTTGTGACCAGTGCCAGTACTGATTGCAGGGATTTGCAACCACAGAATAAATAGTCATCAATTAAAACTTCTACACATCCACTTTGTTGGGAAGTCGAATATTACAGTACAACGAAATACCCAAGTCAGATTGACCCCAGTTCCTTTTTTGCTGAAGAGCGCTAGGTGTGAGAACTGACTCCAATGAGAAGACTGGCAGAATTCATGGTCATGCATGAGTAAATTCAGTTCTTTCATGTTTAAACTCTAAACTTAGGGCCACTGTTTTTGGTATTAATACTAATGATATTCTAGAACTAATTATATCATGTGTCAGTTTCAACATTCAGGGAAGTTGCTCCACCGTAGGGACAGATCACAGTTGCCTAGATGAAATTTCCTCAAATTGAAAGTGAACCTGAAGCGGAAGTTTAATTACGAAGCTTTTAAGGACAATTGGAGTAAATTTGGTTTGAATAAAAAATTTCTGCTTGATGGATTTTCTTACAATGAATTGTCTGATTGTTTGATTTTGAAACAAACATTTTCGTACATTGTACGCTCTTGCGTATGTCATGTCTGTAAATTCAAGATCATTTCCTCGAAAATAAAAAGGTCGGGAACCCCGCTCCCCATTCCTGAATATCTAATGGTCGACCCTATATCGATGTTGGCTATATTATGAGATAGAACCCGAGAAATTTCTACCTTTTCTCATACTTGTTTTTTTTTTTTGGCTCAGAAAATAAATGTTTTTTTATTAAGCAAGATGTAGTAAGGAGAGTTAGGAAAGTCGCTCTTAACCCAGATTTCATAACTTTCGTTTCTCTCTGCATGGCATTTTGATTTCCAATCATTTCCTCTGGGGGATTTCATTTTGTAAATTCCAGTAACTCTGAACACTTTTTCATCAATTGTGAATCTCGGAGTTTCTTGTGATTAAAATCTAATGGCTTTTGGTTCCTTTCCTCAAGGCCTTGCAGCGATGGGGTTATAAAAGGAAGAATTCAAAATAAGAGGTCCGTCTGACTCCATGACAGATTCACTAGAAAATAATGATGTTGACCATAACAGAAAAGTATGATCTCAAAAGGCGTAAATTATTTTGTCAACTTATATGATAACTACACTCTAAAAAAATTCAGACAAAATTGGTTTTTTAGATTCAAAATGGTTTTTTGAAAAACCAAATTTCAATGCAAAAAACCAACATGGATTTTTTTAAAAATCCATGTTGGTTTTGCATTGAAATTTGGTTTTTCAAAAAACCATTTTGAATCTAAAAAACCAATTTTGTCCCGACCTTTTTTAGAGTGTATAACTGGCACCCGGAGACACATAGCTTCGCTGTCCATTTAAAATTTAACTTCGACTACTGCATGAAAGATGCCACATAAGCAGTTGGTTTAGACTTCTAAAGGCCTAAATGTTAACAACTATTTGTAGAACTTTAAAGAAAACTGATTGTGAAAAATTGCAAGACTGATGATAAAGACCCAGCTAATTAGCCAATTCTGGTCGGATTTTCATCAAATAAACGTTGATATGTTTGCTAATTTAGTTCTTTTGCACCTTCTGCCACATTCTATGGATGTTTGATGTCCATTTTTGCGGAAAGAATGTAAAAATAGATACCCTCTTGGCTGCTAATGCTACAGCCAAAAAAAACATAGGCTGCACAGCAGCAAACCTTCAGCGAAAGACATCTGTAAAGTCATAAAAGCGATGTTGACAAAATTGGTATAATGCAATCGTGTCCAAATCTTGGCCTGAAATTATCTATTCTATATACCCGCTGCCCTACCATCTGCCCGCCTGCCCGCCTGCCTGCCAGGGTATGTTAAACCATGGAAAGGCTGAACTAGACAAATTTACACATATTATGTTGCAGTTTCATACATGTACAGGGAATAGGTTATGAGCTGTGGGTCGAAAACCAAGAAGTATATTAATTTATATTTTTCAAATTTTTTCTAAATATTTAAAAAGTGTTAAAACTACCGATCAATGAGACCAGTGAAAGATCTTTATAGGCAATATGTGGATGAATTTTTGTCAAGGTAATTCCAAGAGAGGCTAAGTTTTGGAGAACAAACCAAAAATTATAATTTGCAATATATTTTGTCAATATTTCAAAAAGTATAGAATGACCATGAATCACACCATCAAAAGGCACAACTGCATCATATAGGTGATATGTGTATGAAATGTCATCCATGTACAATTGTACATGCAATACTGGGCAAGTTTTGGGCCAGAAATGAAAAAAAATTTTTTTTATTATTTTTTCTCAATATTTCAAAAACTATAGAATACCCATCAATCAGACCATCAAAAGGCACAATTGGACCACATAGGCTATATGTGTACCAAATTTCATCTATGTACATGCAATAGGGCCCGAGTTCTGGCCCGGAAACTATCTATCCGCCTGCCGCCCGACCGCCCGGACGCCCGACCGCCCGCCCGGCGGACGGACAACATTTTACCAAGGGGTAACAATACCTTCTTCGAACTTTGTTCGCTGAAGGTAAAAAAAGATAGTGCATGCAGCGCGGTAGAGGCCTTATTTTAGATTAGCCAATCGATGGGTCTTGTATTTGATTCACGTTTGACAGCAGCATCATGCACTCTGCAGCGTTGACAAAATGCTATCCAAAGTGTGAATATTGAACATCTAAAATTAATTGTTATTTACAACAAGTTATCCTCTTGCTCTCTGTTGAATAATCCGCAACAAGATTCTCCATCTTTTAAAATCAATTTAATTCTCTGTCTACTTTAACCATTTGAGACACATCAGAACTGTCATGATTCACCAAATAACTCTGATCTCAGTAAATTTGCCTCGAAGACAAATAGTTGATTCAAAGCTATTTAATAAGCGGATTTGACATTCTATATTACCTCAATAAATAATTTCTTTCTAAAGAAAATTAAGGAAAAGGAAATGTCGCTTTAAAAAATGGTTTAAAGGCTTAGAAAACTCATGAAAAGAATTCAGACTGACTCCTTTTTGCATGCATGTCCAGTGTCAATGGCATTTGAAGAGAAAGCGAACAAAAAAATCTTTTTTGCCTGTATAGGTTCAAACACTGCATGGTGAACACGAAATTTTTATTTAGACCCCGGAGCCGTCGACAAAAAACACCGTCACCAGTCATTGTTGTTCAAAGTCAAGTCAAGTCACAGATGATGACTAAGTCAAGTCACAGATGATGACTAAGTCAGTCAAGTCACTGAACATCAAGTCAGTCATCCTAGCATGACTTGACTGACTCTGGAGTCTATTTTTATTCAACCTTCAAGAGCAAAATCTCAAGTAACTGGATGTTGTTCAGATGAGACATTAAATTGGTGGCCATTGTAACAGAGTCTGTGCTGCATGGACTGTCAGACAAATAGGCCAAAGTGATGTCTCTCATTTTCGTACTTTCTGTGAAGTGCCTATAGTTTGAAAGTATGAAAACAGTGCTCGTTATTCCTTCTACAGATTTATTAAACATCATCAATTGATTTCTGCATTGAACTGAGGAATTTTAGGGTAGTCAGGGTCCTTTTTGTTGGAACTGTTGAAGAAAATGTATCATTTTCGCGGTTTCCCATAGTTTCATGGAATCTCAATTAATTTTAAAACTGACTACATATTTGAATTCCTTGTAAGAAGAGCTTTCAAATGATATATATAGTTTCCGTGAATTCCTCTTCAAAATAAAGAAAAGACAAAATCTTCAAAAATCATTTTATTTTCATTTTTACCATTTTCGTACCAAGTTTACGAAACCCATTAATGCGGGTACTCATTTGAAAGCTCTTCTTACAAGGAATTCAAATATGTATCTTATTTTGAGAATAATACAGAATCGGTGTTACCATCCTAACCGCGAAATCCAGTGTTTCAATCAATATTTCTAACAAAAAGGATACCAACAAGCCTAAAAATAGACTAAGGCTACACAAAATGTTATAGTAATGAACTGAATACTTAGAGAAGCAATAAAAAACAAAATTTACAAGTATTCTATTTGTAGGAACTGCACAGAAAGCAGCAAAATGGAAGAATTGACCGCCATTTTGGAAAATGGCTGCCAGTAGCCACCTAAGCTAAATTTGAAGTGGCTCCCTATCCAAATATGTTTATATGGATGTTTTTAATTGTGGGCAAGTTTCATGCTTCTATGTAAATACACTTTTTTTTTACATACCTGCCCCGCTAAGGAGGGCAATTGCCCCTCCTGCCCTTGCCCAAGGGGGGTGGGGGCTTAATTTTGATCTTAAAGAAAAAATATTATTAGGCCTTATTCTATTGATTTTAGACGTAAATTAGTAAGTATTTATACTCAAAATTATTATTGAATCTCTATTGAAATTTTGTCACGTGCAATTGGCGCGAATATGATTTGCCCTTTTTCATCTGACCGCCACTGCTGCCTGCGATTCCTTCCGGCTAGTGATGCAGACCGGACTGCCTTGGACCGGTCCTGTCCGCGGTCCAGCCCTGGACCGCCAAAATACCGGACCACCTAGAAAAAACCGGTTCAGTGTTGGACCGGACCAGTCAAGTGCCGGTCCGGACCGGTCCAGTAATTTTTCATGTCATGAAGAGTATCGCATGAATTTTGTCATCTCTAAAAATGAAATTTATGTCATATAGCTTGTTTTCACCCTCAATTTATAATAATTTTTGAAATGCCGATGGACCGCTTCTGGAAATCGGACCACCTCATCCTGGACCAGACCAGGACCGGACCACTTTTGTAAATACCGGACCACCCTCTAAAAGGTGGTCCGGTCTGCATCACTACTTCCGGCACCCCTGCTTAATCAGGACCACTATCAGGAATCTCCAGTGACTCCACCCTCTCATCTTATCAACCAACAACTACAAAGGACTGGGAGAGCTGCACTTACCATATTATCCGTTGGTCTATCCATACCCTGTTCAGAGAATCACAGATCGCTGTAATCCTCCAGAAGATTTTCTTTGGTGTAAAATACCTAGTCAACACAAGATGGCGTTTTTTACAGTGAATGATTTGAGTCCACCTTGTGGCATGAGTTGGCAACACATCCTGGTGAAGGAGTTCTTCTGTTCTGCATTGTCATAGAGATTCAGTTTCACAAATTCACATAATGCTAGAATTTGTGGAAGCTCCCCGAGTCAGTAATTCTTGGTAAGCTCAATCAGCCCACTAAAGCGTTCTTGACACATTTCAAGTTTTGACTAGGCCTAAAAAAAAGTGTCCACAAAATTTTATGTAGGCCTACTACCCTGTTTGCAAAGAACCCAGAAAATAGCTGTTTCCTTTGGAAATTTAATTCAGACAAAGTTAAAAGAAACTTATATTCATGAGGGAAAAAAAAATTGAAAAGAAAAGTTCTCTTTTTCTTTGCCCAATAATTACACAGAACTTTTCAAAAATTAATTTTTTGGACTTTAATATTTTGTGTAGTGATTGTCACTTTTTCTTTCAGAATTTGGCCTTCAATGAAATATTTAAAAATTGTGAGCGATATTTAGCCTGTATAATTTTTTCCTTGCACTTTCTAGACATGCTGGACACATTGAGGAAAAAATTCACAAAAATAGCACAATTCGAAAAGCATGAAACAAAATCATTTTCTTCGCTGTGCTTCCAAATAGACGAAACGCAAAGTTTCAAAGTTTTGTGTGAAATCCAGAAAAAATTGTGCGAAAATTAATTTTTGGGGTTTTGTTTGTCCATTAAGCAGACGTTCAAATGACATCTTCTTTTTGTTTATAAGATGTAGGCAAGGTATCTTTTTTGCAAAATGTCAAATTTGATAAAACGAACCAAAGAAAAAATGTTGAATGATTAATTTTGGTTAAGTACTACTAATATGCTTGTTGACCATAGAATCAAGTCCATCAAAATGATTTTTGGTTAAAAAAAATGCTTTTGAAAAAAAATATATATATATGAGCAAAAATCAAGTGTTGCGTTTCATTGTCAGGTGAGAGTATATTTGATTGCACTTTGTATATGCCCTTGAATTTCTATACTTCAAGTAATCCATTAATGTCACAGATTTTGTCTTTACATTGTGCATAATAAATGCAGATCGGAAATGTGTTTGTCTTTTCTCCATGAATAAATATAACATGTTTATCCAACACTATCCATGACATTGTCATTGAGGGATGCTTTTTTAAAGTAGAAGTTCATTGAACATTTTTGGTTGCAGCTAAAACTCTTGATCAAAATTCTGAAATAACTTGGATTTCACGGCGTCAGCATTTTAAAATGATATAAAAGAGTGAAAAGGCCGGAAGGAGCTGGTGTTGAACATTGAAGTCCCAATAATTAATTAAAATCATATTAGGCAAATCTGGAATAAATACAGAGAAAATTAAGCAAATACAGACAAAATAAAGGTATGAGAATGTTATACTGACACGATGATTAAACAATGTGACTAAATCTATAATAAAGAAATGTATGTACAATTTATTTATGAGAACTAATCACAAGATCATTGGCATGAGGGAAATTGATGACCTTAGTATAAACTTATTGGTATTGCCTATCACATTATGACCTGTAAATTTATAAATAAATAGTTAGTTATTTAGTTAATCTTTATTTTTAAAGTCACACAAAACAAATCATACATAAATGGAGCAGTATAACATGGATCGGATGAAATTACAGATCTCCCAGCAAGTAAAACCATTCACTCTAAAAAATGTCGGGACAAAATTGGTTTTTAAGAATCAAAATGGTTTTTTGAAAAACCAAATTTCAAGGGCAAAACCAAAATGGATTTTGAAAAATATCCATGTTGGTTTTTTGCATTGAAATTTGGTTTTTCAAAAAAACATTTTGAATCTAAAAAACCATTTTGTCTGAATTTTTTTTAGAGTGTTCTATGAATTAAGAAATAATACTTTTAAAAGAATGCAGATGACAGATGGATTCTGCCAGAAGTCGCTCACAGGTTATAAACATATTTTTGTCTGATCTCAGAAATATTTTCAAGGTACTGACTGACCAGTGTGGTTGATGCATTGCTGAGACAAAATTACATCCATTTGTCATTTACTGACTTCTCATTGAAACGTTGGCATAAGCCTGATAGTGATACGACCGACAAAACAATTTCCTGTTCAATCTGATAGGCTGGGCATTCAAAGATAAAATGAACTCATCTTCCACGTTGTGGTCAGTACAAAGAGTGCAAAACCTCTCTTCTGCTGGCACAGAGCGCCACCTCCCTGTTTCAATTGCAATTGGAAGGACTCCGATTCTGAGTTGGACCTTCGCTTTTTACTAAGTACATTCACTGCATAGGCTCTCATACTATACCAGTAGAGTAGGTTGGGGCATGGGCCCCCCTTAACTTCGAGGTGAGATTTGACCTATTTGTTATGGGCAATTATGTGAATGCTTATGCTATCAGGAAGGGTTCACTTGACTCTACTAATAACTAGTGAAACAAATGTCTGCCGATTTTAATGAAGGAGTTACGGCCATTTTTGTAAAATATTTAAAATAGCCTTCTTACCCTACCCATCGGGCAAGAAGCCCTGTTATAATCCTATGGCAGTTTTTTTTGCGAGCGCATTCAGCCAGAAAGTTATTTTTTAGGTTTCTTCTATCATTTTTAAGGCATTCTATTCACTTTTTCTAAATTTTTCTGTTCATACTTTTATTTTTTAATATTTTTTGCCCTATTTCAACTTCGGGCCAAATTTTTTCTATTTTAATTAGCTATTCTATCAAGATTTAAGGTAAAGTATATATTATTAAATGGTTCCTGAAGCAGCTTCGAATCCCTAGTGAAGGGGGCCTCATGCCCCATATCATGTGGGGCCTCTCGCCCCAAACCCACATATTTTAATATAACCTCTATATTTTGAACTAAAATGCAAAAGCATGATCCAAATCATATTTATGTGATGGTCATAAAATGATGCAATGCAGATATTCATTATACTTCTAAATATTTTCAAAGTTATTTATGACAACCCGTTTCAAAGAATTAGTCAAAGTTACAAAAACCATGCACATTTTTTTGTTTCTTTAATTTCTACGGTTTGGTGCCGTTTGCCCTGAAAATTTGTGACGTCACCTAAAACGCCTCTAGCTTCAATCTTATCAATAGATAAACGCACCAGAATTTAAGTTTGAATAAAACCCTGGGGGGCCTCTCACCTAACCAGGGCTTCTTGCCCCGACCTACTCTACCCATAAGCAGTACCCCATAAGCATAATGGGGTACTGACTATACATACTTTTAAAAAAGCTGCATGTCCTCAGCTTTGGAAACTTGGGGAGATTAATACTTATTAGGCTAACTTAATAATACTTACTGATTAATACTAATGCACATGCATGATGCTTGAAAGATCACCTAACAGAAACTGATATGGCAGCAAGTTTCCTATCAACTCCATATCGCACTGAAATTTGACTGTCAGTCTTGCAAAATTCTGTCACAATGCAGTGACTGAAATAATACTCTCGTGTCAATGTCTTCAATACTGCGTCATCAGCTGCACATTGAATAAGTTTTTGATGAAAATACAATGGACACAAATTCTGACCTGTGCCAGATGTTTTCTGAGAACCCAAGAAGCCAACTGCATTATTTGCTATACACGTACTTCATATTTAGTGTAAACCAAAATATAAAAGTATTTCCCTCCAGGACATGTCAGTTGTCCTATCTCAATGTGTCATTTGCCGATGCCTTCCTGCTCTATTTTGACCATCATGAATATTTGTGGACCGGGATATCACTTTGGAACATTCTATTAGTGTCCATAAAGCTGTTCCATGCAAAATGTGGAGAGACTGCTAGCAATTCAATGCCACCAAAAAAGATTTTCAGGTAAATTGTCATTAGCATCACAATAAAAATGACCTTTTGCGTTTACCTGACTACAATTTTGTAGATGAAGGTGACTAGAGTTGAATTTTATTGAATTTACAAAATGATTACATTCCATTTTTCTGTTTTTCAAATTTTGACCCCTAAGATATCTTTACAATGCTTTACCTGTAGGTTCAAATCAGGGAAGGTTTTTGACCAGGCAAAATTCCCAATTTCTTAATTTTCCGACTATATAACTCCCGACTCCTTTGGCTTTCTGAAAAGCCACTCCGACTCTGACTCCGACTCCCTAGGTCTCCTAAATTCCGACTCCGCTTATCGGCATTATTTCACACAAATATTACATGATTAACAGGGGCAAAAAGTACTTCCTCAAATTTTCCATTGGCTTTTGTTCTTGAATGATTGTTTAGGAAGTTTTGCTTAAATTTCAAGATACATTTCACATTGTTGTAACTGGGTTTTTGTTAATTATATTAATTATTTTAAGGAGTCAGGAGTCACCAAAGTAATTTTTGACTCCAACTCCACCTGAAAATCAAAGTTCGGCTCCAACTCTGACTCCACCCAAAAACCTCTGACTCCACGACTCCGACTCCCGACTCCGACTCCAAAGCCGTGTTTGGCACAGAGGTCAACTTACCGACATGACACTGCCCACCCTACCCATCCGACACAAGTACCACCATATCCGATAGCATAATGAATTGCCAAGGGTAAAAAGGTGATGTACTCTAATGAATTAGTGACCTACAATTACTTTCCCATTGACGTAAATGACCTTTATCAAGATAATGTTGTACACACAATGTAATGCGTATTGTTTGCTATCAGCAGAGATACCCTTAGGCCTACATCACTTGAAACATCAAGAGTGAGAAAATTGTGATACGCGAATCAAATTATCGATTAACAAAACCATGCATTTCTATCTCTTTGTGTGAAACAAACAAAATCCTGTTTCAAAGTGATGTTCAATATGCTAAGATAACAACATCAGGTTCAATTTATCTTGTATCTAAACATTATTAGGAAATTGTTCTATTTTTGTCCTGTAATTAACAGGATTTTAATTCTCAACAGGATTGTAACTAACAGAATTGTGGTAAATGTGAAATGCTTCCATGATGCTCCATTTGATACCCTATTTTATTACCTGTCTCTTCTGTGCCCTGTTGTTGACTGATTAACAGTTTACTGATCACTTGTAAACATTGATGCAGTGTGTAATCGTGTTGTTCACCATAAAAGAAGAGGTGATGTTGCAGACTGGCCCAGGGATGAGGCAGGCCAGTCCAGGGGAAGGCAGTTTAGGGGAACATGGGGACCGATGGGCCATGGGGACCAATGGACCTTATCGCCTTAACTCCACATCAGAAAGGTTTCATAACATCTAATTTGCATTTTTAGTACTGCTTATGACATCTATGAATGCCATATTCATGACTTATCGATAACTTCAATTTTCAACATCTAAAATAATTTTTTACTCATTCAGAAAAAGTTTGATATTTCAAATCTGTGTACACTTGAGGCAATGAATTTCCTATGACGACTTTCCCTATATATTATATTGGTGGCAATTTACACATTGAATTTTAGGAACAAGAACCATATTTCACCAAAAAGGGGGGTTTAAATATACTAATTTTTTGATGTTCATAAAAAAATTTGAGGTATTAAGCAATATTTTGATGATCTTGGTGGAAGCGAAACTTCTGTGTCAACCAAATATCAAATAAATGTTTGCTGCTAAGCTACCAATGAACCTGTCATTTCTGAATACTCTAATGCGGTTTGTAATACATCTGTTCATGCACTGCTAAAATATCATCCCAATAGATCTCTTTTCGATCTCTTATCATTCCATACATTCAGATGGAGCAACAAAAAAATCTTGGAACCAAATTTCGAATTCTTCATCCACCCTTTGGCAATTAACTATCATGGTCCATCGGACCCCATCGGACGACCCATTAGTACCCATGGTTGGGGACCAATGGGCCACCATCTCTTTTGACAGGAAATGTGTTTTTTTAATCTTTCTTCCTGGATTAATATGTGTGAATCTTATAACATTTGATAGAAAATTACACTGGCTAAAAGGGTGCACACTGCACAGTATGAATCTTGTATCTGAAGCAGATTTGCCTCCATGGTCAATAGTTCGTCAAGTGGCCCATCGGTCCCCACTCTCCCCATTGGTTTCTGATTCACGCCCAAATTTTGCCAAGAATCATCAGCATAAGGGCGAAAATTAAAGATCTGAAAAATGATGAAGTGTTTTTTTCATCTTTTTTTCTTGTGTACTATTTACCAATTATCCAGTAACAATACCAGTCTGTACCAGCAGGGCCGTATTAGTGCATTTCTGGGCCCGGTGTGGTAGTTGAGAGTGTCCCAGTACAGAGTGTCCTTTGGACACATTTTCCTAGGAAAGACTGTCTTCTGGACACAATTTCCTAGGAAGGTGTGTCCCTGGACAATTCTTCCTAGGAAATTCTGTCCAGTGGACATTGGTTCCTTAGTTATGGTTGTCCAATTTAGGGATTAATGTCCCACTAAAAAAGGAAAATAATTTCTATGTCCTGGTTTCAAGTGTCCCACCAAAATGTCCAGGATAATATATCCTAGGTATGGAAGTCCTGGACACTATATCCTAGGTTAGGCAGTCCTGGACATAATATACCAGTAATAATTGTCCAATGAAAGACACATATTCCTGGTGTTTGTAGTCCTGGACACTATATCCTGGCTCTGGATGTAACAAAATGTCCTTTGCTGGACAAATAGTTCTAGTTTTGGTGGTCCTGGTCACAATATCCTAGCTATGGATGTCCAGGACAATATATCCTGGTAACACAGGTCCTTCATAGGGTCAATATTTCCTGGTATGTGTCCTGGACATTACTTTCCACTTTACAAGTCCTGAATGGACATCCTTGTAAAATAAGTCAACTACAGAACTTTTTTTCCGATAACTGTTAGGACTTGACACGGTCCAGTGGACATTGGTTCCTTAGTTATGGATGTCCACTTTAGGGATTAATGTCCCTCGGCTGCCAGTCATTAATCACCCGTAACTCCAAAAAAACATTATTCTATAATTATTGAAAAGTTGATGTCCCTACCATAGGGTGGAGCCATCCACATCCAGCTAGTAATTCGAAATGATAATTATTTTTGCATTCATCACCACATTTCAACTTTATGAATATTTCACAAGTAAATACAACATATTCGTACCTTGTAATTGTTAAAGCATACTCCCCTAATGTTTATTTTCACATTCAGTGACAACCCTTCTAGGTAGGTCTTTGTAGACAGATAGTGTCTGTCATGGAGAAGGTGCATCGTACGCCAAGTCAATAATGACTGGAACTCAGACTGAAATCCAAGATTAGAAACCCAAATATTCATTGTAGCATGACCATAATTATTGCTATATCAATTACATAAAATAGTCAGAGGAGGGACTTGAACCTGCAATGTTCTGAATTGAAGTCTGATCACTAGACCACTATGCTGCCCAAGTTGGTGATCCCAAGCTTGGTCTTTTGATTACGGTACATCAGTTCTATTAATAGCTACAGTCATAAATACAGGGTGGACACTCGTAATGAATGTCCTAGGTAAAAATGTCCAGGACAAATAGAACTAGTATAAATGGTCCTGGACTATCTATACTAGTATAATATGTCCGGGACAAATAGACCTAGGATAAGATGTCCAGGACAAATGGACCTAGGATGATCTGTCCTGGACAAATGGAACCAGGATAAAATGTCCTGGACAAATGGATCCAGGATCAGATGACCAGGACAGCTAGATCTAGGATCAGATGACCTGGGCAATGAATACTAGTTAATAATGTCCACCTGGACAACTGACACCAGGTAAAAATGTCCTGGACATTTGAATCCAGGATCAAATGTCCTGGACAATCATTACTGATCCGTGCAAAAAAATGTCCTGGACATTTGAACCCAGAGAGGACGTTATAAACCAAGGAATGTGTGTCCACTGGACACTCATTCCTTAGTTTAAAGTGTCCTAGGACACTGCTTACTGGAGGACAATTATTCCTTTCACACCTGGGCAAACTGTTTCTAATGGGCCCCCCTTGCGCACCAAAAACGCTCTAAATTCTGAAAAGTACATTCGCGCGCCAGTTACCCAACGCACTTTCTTTACTGTCGCAATTCTTTTCAGCTTCATCATGGGCCCCCCTGAGGTCATGGGCCCGGGGCAACTGCCCCGTTTGCCCATAGGTTAATACGGCCCTGCGTACCAGTACAGACAACCTGACTGTGGACTGGTTATTTGAACTGAGGGTGGTCCAATTCTGAAGAGATGGTGGTACTGGACCCTACCGGTGTACCGGTCCAAAGTGGTCCACCGTTCCAATCTGTCACACTAAATAGCACAATTCAAATTGTTGCCTGCACTAGTTGCTGATCAATAGTATGTTTATCTGACATGTATGACCTTAAATTCAGACATTCGAATATTTCGATTCATCAGACCAAAGCTAGGGAGAACGGGGAGTTATTTAATACACTACATCCTTATGTCCCTTCATGCGACCTCATGGCTACATTTAGGTTTTTCTTCTACGCATAAGAATTTCCAAAAATATAGTAGGCCTAACGCTCATGCTTTAATTCCATTCTAAAAATACTTATAAAACGCAGGTCAGTCTCATGTTTGTATGCTAAACAGCTACTATTATTGACATTGCTTGAGCACATAAATGAGTGCATCGTCTCGAATGTAGACATACATTTTGCATGATCTATCTTCCATTTTTGCTGCACTTCACCGAATTATTTGCTTTTGATTTTTTTTCGCATGCAGATCTGTACTGAGTCTGCTGTCACAAGAAGCATGACAGAAGGCTGGGTAAATAAAGGAACCCTATGCTGGGATTGGCTGGCCAAAATATTGTTTTATAACTCTGCCTGTAGAGAAATGCATTGGTTTGCCATAGATTTATATGTCGCTGTACGTTGTGCGATTGGTTGCATAATATCGGATAGAATAATTGTAAAGATAATCTTTACATTTCCTAATTCCTGTTACGGGCAACCAATCAAAGTTATGATGTCAAAAACATATTCATATACCATGATTTGAACATATTGGATTATTAATTTTCTCGCGCATTAATAACAACATACTCATGAAAGTAACGGACGTTATTAGTGACCTCTTTTTATTTATCATTATAATATTATTATAATATTAACTGGTGTCAAAACGTTTGCAATTTTAATTTCTTATTGTTAATCTGATGGAAACTAAATGTATGCGGATTATTCTTTGCTAATAACCTGTGATGCGACAAAACCTTACGGAAGAAGGTGTTTCTAAAATCAAACTGAAACGTTACTGAATTAGCCAATTTGAGGTTGCAGCCCATGTATGAAAATAGTTATATAATCTTTCCATTGAAGATGTCTCCCATCAAACCAAAAACCACAATCGCCTTTACAGAAAAGGACGTTATCAAAAAGCCCACTGAAAAAGAAATATTAGTCAAGGAATTTCTTGATGAAACTACTCTACATGGAGTTACACATATTGCCAAAGCAAAAGGTAGTGATACTTTTTCTTCTTTTTTTACTTGTTCAAGCAACAATATTCTAGCTCTGATGCAGTGGCGGAGCTATGGGTGGGCCTGGGGGGGCCAAGGCCCCCCCAAATGGGTTAGTGGCCCCCCACTGGCCCCCCCATTTCAGATTTGAGAAATTCAAAAAATTATTTGAGCAGAGCACGTCCGTCTTTGTGACCCGAGCCTGCGCTCACTTACAATGGATTCTCACCAGAATGACGTTGCCCTTTAAAAAGTTCTAAGGCATTTGGCAATTTTTTATTTTCTTTGAAATTATCTGGCAATAGGAATACCTGCATCTGAACTTTTTTGTGCGGCCTTGTGACATTTGGCCTAATTTTCAAGATCCCGATTTAATACACAAAAGAAATCTTGTGGATACAATTAGTTTTAAAATATGTTTATTTAATAATCTACCTAAAAAATTGTTTGCCTTTTTGCCTAGAATCTAAGTGTTTCCAAAATTCTAACCTCCCCCCTCCCTCCGCTATGCCCACGTATCTATTGCAGTTCCATGCAAATGTAAAAATATTGTGATTTGAGGAAATCTTTCCCTTGCCATTGTTGAGCCAAAGAAATATTGCGCCTTTGGAACATTTCTGGAGAGGACTGATTATCCAGAGTGATTTTTTATCCAAACTGCTCAGTTTTTCATGTGTTGCATGCATGGAATTTTTCTATAATATATTTTTGGAATTTGTGTCATTTCCAGCAATCGCTATCAGCTTTTAGGCCTATTTGAGCAGATAAGAAAAATTATCAATTTCATGAGACCATTCAAGTCCGTGTTATACTTGTATCATGGCAATGATTGTAACATCACATTATTGTATGCACCCTTGAGGTTTTTCTTCTTTATTTACAAGCATGGTCATTGATGTCGTATCAGGGAATTTTCAGCCAGATACGGGCCAATGCTCTTTCAAAAGTTAGAGCAACCCAACCCCAGTCAGCATTATGAATCAGTAAGTGCTATTTTCGCAACAAAATGTCCTCATTCCAGTGGCATCAGTGTAGGTGGGGCTGGTGGATTTGCAGCACCACTTTTTAGCCAAAAAAGGGGTATTGTTTAAGGAAAAATTTTGAGCGTTCCCTGGGACCCACTTCCATGAAGGCTTTGGCCCAATTTGCCCCACCACTTTAAAATTAAACTAATGCCCCTGTCTCGTTTCGTGTGCATAACAAATTGAACAGCTGAAATCAACATTCTGCACTTTGTCCTACTGGTTTGATGGAAAGTCGTTTCTCTCTGAGCAGTAATTGAAAAAGAATATTTAGTGGTTTGTACCATCTAAATTGAATAATAATTGCAGTAAGTGTATGCCAGAAGAAAAGACTGTCAATGTTCCTATGTCACTTGCAAAGAGGGCTTGTGTTGCGGTGTTAATTTTTACCTTTGTACTGCCCAAAAATTTCGCGAAAGGAAGGCCCCCCCAGCTCAGACCCTGGCCCCCCCTTGGCCCCCCCACTCCTGGATTCCTAGCTACGCCACTGCTCTGATGCTCTATGGAATAGTTGTCACTGCAATATTTCGAGGTATACGTGTACTGCCATTGAACTAAATGTATACTATGGAGCCCTGCACGGTCACCTGAAAGCATGACCGCCCACTCCGTAATGGATCACACCTGACCGCACTCCTGAAAAGCTGACCACGACCGAGACTGCCCTAAATGCTTTAGGCCTTACCATGACCTCTTGACTTTGATCGTCCCAATTGACCGCAATATGATTGGAGATGTCCTCAATTCAATAGATTTTGTTATATTGGCCTCATTCTATGAATACGTAATATGTTGCTAATATATAATGATGCAACTGAATTTCAATTGATTCATTTACAATTGTTGACTCTTTGAAGCTAAAATTACTCAAAATTAGAAATTATAGGTGTACACTTTAACATAGTGAGTACCCCGCCAGGGGTTGCATATGTAGGGGGAACGGGGCACATTGGGACGCGGGGCACTGTGGGACGGTGGAGTTTTCTTGGATCCTGACAAGGTATATGATATGATTGTGCCATCATATCTTGTGATTTCACATCCTGATGTTTCCATGGTTTTAATAGACAAATTACAGCCACATGCAGAAGTATGGCGATTTGGCGAGCAAAAGTTTGTTTTCCTACTACTAAAGTAAATATGGACGGGTTCAATTCAAACCATTCTGTGGACAAACCATGAACAACGAGGCTTTCTCAGTGCTTTCATGAATTTGATATATCGTAACGAATAGTTATGGATTGCTATTGTGATAAACACACTCACTGGTGTCCGAGAAATTAGCATTTTGGGGTAAAAGTCATATCGGGGCTCATTGGGACAGTGAATTCGGGGCACATTGGGACGCACTTAATATGGCAGAATTTAAGTGTCCAAGGCAACTGAATGACCTGGGACAGCACACAACAGGTGTTCAGGCCACAGTGAATAGAGGTATAGTGGATTACTATGCTCTGTGAACAAATTTGTCGCAAAGACTGTGTGTTACTTGCATAGATGTCCGCACTCAGGACAGTTAATGTTAAATGTTTAAAACTGTTTAAAGTTATGAACTATTGACACTACAAGGTGATAATGCACTGTATATTGTCTTACGCACTACTTATATGTGATATCTATTGCACATGGAGTGTTAAATTGATTTTTTAATTTATGTCCCAAAGTGCACAGGCTGTGCAATGCCGGGGCACATTGGGACACTGATTTTTATGACTCTCTGGCTGCAAAAGGGTAGGTGCAGTCTAGTTTATTATGCCTTGCATTTAAGCTCAATAGTATTGGTGATATTCATGCAAACTTCTGAGTTCTTCAGTGCTTTCAGCATTGAGCAAAATTAGTAAACGTTAAAAGCGTCCCAATGTGCCCCTGTTCCCCCTATCGTAGAGACCTTGCTTTGTTCATAACAGAACCATTATCCATGTTTGTTGTTGTGTATTTTTGTTATTCTTGAAACTGTATGTATTTTATTTTGGAACATTCCCAATTTGTTTGAATAAAAATCTTGAAGTTGTTTGAGGAAATTTTCTTTTGTAAATTCTTAGCTGTAGGAATCAAATGTTGTCTGATAAGGGAATTTTGGCATGGATGATAAAAATATGCTTTCCTAAGCATATATGGACTTTTTATTTATGTTGTTTTATATATCTTTGTTTTTTTTAATTATTTCAGGTCCAGCAACTACGTTTCTCTGGGCCTTCATAACATTGATCATGATAATTGCCTGTATTTTACACAGCAAGGAATCTGTTGCCAAGTTCTTAGAATACAAGGTATGAAATTCAACTTTCGTTATCATAGAATGGGAAAATAAGTGAATAAATGTCACTCAATCTTAGACTTTCTCCAAATCATGAAAATAGGTTGTTTCTTAAAACTTTACCCTACAGTTAATTTCCAACATTACCAGATCGGTACAGTGGGTTGCGAAGAAGTGGCACCGTCCTTGAAATATTTAACATTTTGTTCTTTTTTCTTAATGGAGCATACAAGATTTCAAACTTTTACATTGGTGGTAGAAAATTGACGAAGGACCCTGTGCATACATTACGTGCTATTTTACCTAAGTGAGGAAAACTAAAACCTGCTTTTTCTTTTCAACTAAACAAATTAGAAAATGTACACAGAATGCTATCCTAGTACCATTCACCTCACATGCATGTACAAATAAATGATGTCCCATAATTGAATGGCTTCTTGACTTTTATTGTATTTTATATTCTTAAAACTTTATAGATGTAGGCTATGTTATTTATAGCTTCCATTTTCTAAATTTTCAGGCTAACACAGAAATACACATACTCAGCAAAAGACAGCTGGCATTTCCTGCAGTCACCTTGTGTAACAAGAACCCTTTCAAAAAAGAACAGTTCTACAAATTTTTCAATGCTGTTCTTTCAGGAATGAAAAATGCACGTGAGTAAAATAAATTTAATTTTGGTTTGCATACGCAACAAATATTATATAAATTATGAGCAAGGGTTGAGTATATTTCAAAAACGAAATTTTGACTGCAATTTGCACTCAATTTATTTATTAATACCATGGTTGGCAGATTTGTTTTAATTAAATGCTCTAATACTTAAAATGTTTGACCCACCATGCAGCCCAAGTAGATAATCTAACATACTAGCATTCCCTTTCCTGACTGAAAGAGGGACATTATTGGCTGAAAAGGTATGAACAACTGTGAATAAGCCAACCCTGCAGTCAAAGGAAGGCAGTCGTACAGCACCTTTTTCTTTAAGTGACTTTTTTTCAATTTTTTCAATCTTTCATATAATTTCAAAAGCATTTTCATGAGAACCATTGATTTTCAATAATATACATTTTGCTTTATCATATTAACGACACATCCATATTTTTTAGCTTTCTTGCAAGAATTTTTCTTTTTTTATCATGTTTTTGAGGGGACACCATCCCTCCCCCTTTCCTCCTTTGGTATGTCTATGAACATCACAATAATCTTAATTATTTTATTATATTCCTCAGGTGCTAACCATTATCACAATGCTTCATTGTATGGCCCGGAGTGGTTATTACGAGCAGAACGAATGTATCCAGGACATGAACCATTTCCGGAAATCCTTCTCAGAAATCCAGAATATGGCGATCTAATCCTGCAATCCATGTCTGAAATGGTGGAGGAATATGGACATCTGTATGGATATACTATAGATAACATCACTTATTCCCAAGGAGATCTGCTGCTTACCTGTCTCTATATGCAGAAGCCTTGTAACACTAGGTGAGTGATTGAATAGAAAGTTGGTTGAATTTTTAAAGGTTCATTTTTACATTCAAAGAATGACAAGTACTTATTACGTTCATCTGTTAGTGGCCATCTATGACCTCACAGCAGGCTCTATCTATTGCTTTGAAATGAACTGTGAATTTGTCATTTAATAACTTGTGATTTCATTGATTAGTGATGTGACTCAGAAGGTGACTTGTTTTGGTAGCATTGAAAGTATAGGATGTTACCTCACAAATTTTGTTTTCATGAGTAATAGAGAATAACATGGCATGGTTTGGATATGATCTGACAAGGAACATGTCAGAGTAATTATGTAAGCACTTGCATTCGTTGGCTGTAATTCTACTGATAAAAATTTTTAAAAATGCAATTTACATAGCGCTGAAAATTAATTAACGCAAGTATAGGTTATTCACCTAGGGAGAGGCAATATGTGATTTATCCAGCGAGGGCGTTAGCCCGAGCTGTGATAAACACATATTGCCGATCCCGCGTTGAATAACTGGCTTATACCATAAGACAAAACTGAAACTTGTCATTTGTTGCTGTGGTTTTTTCGCGGCTTCACTTATTATTCTCCCATGGGAGGATAACTGGACAACAAAGAATATGGGTTTTATTGCAGTAAAATACTGGCTGGTGATTGGCTGACAGAGGTGTCGAATGGTATAAATAGAAGTGTTTAGGCCCAAAGCAAGATCAGATGCGGAATAATAATTTGTGTATTAATTATGCTGTAGTCCTATGTTATTTCTGCTGTAAGATTTACTTAAAATTTTCTCTCATTCATTCCAATAGCAATGTCGAGGTTCGAGAATTCATAAGCTGGCTTTATGGAAAGTGCTTCAAGATTGTGCCGAAGAAAGATTGCACCAGGATAGGACCTCGTTTCGGTTTACAACTAACATTAAACATTGACCAAGATTCCTATCTTGTAACATCGACTTACGCTGGTGTCCAAGTCGAAATACATAGCCCAGACACAATGCCTTTTCCGGAAGATAAGGGCATTGCAATTTCACCAGGACAAGCTGGATTCATCGCGGTTAAAGTGGTGAGTAAACTGTTTTTGCGTTAGGTCCAATTTTGAATTAACTTAGTTTGAACCCTATATTTTGTCGTATTCACATAGATTCTTATTAATTGTCATCTCGAGGTTGCACAAGAATTTACAAAAGCCTATTGAAATGTAAAACATATTTCACAAGCTGTATTAACTCTGCTTGGTTGCAATGTGGTGGAATCAAATACAGAGAATTTTAATTTTTTTTAGATATATGTTGCCTTATCTGTTCTGCAAATATAAACAATTAAAACTTAAAAATACAAATACAATAATGTTTTGTCTTCAGTCGAAGCACCGTAAGTTGAATGGCAAGTTTGGAGACTGTTTTGATGAAGAACAGCAGGAAAAAGCCCAAGATGTATTTAGAGAGACACACGACTGGGTGGAATATGGACAGAAGGTAAATCTGATGTTGAAATATAGTGGTTACTCATGCTTTATATATAATAATTCTTTCATATATAATATATATTGATATGAATATATTTTGAGAAATAATTGCACTCACAAGAAAGAAATTTCAATCCAGCCTAAAATGCTTTACAATGCCCAATTCGTTCTCTGGAACCATAGTGCAAAATGTGGCAGCACTGTACGTACTGTTTGTATATTACTCCTGTTTGATCAAAACATTGGCTTGGAGAAAGCACATGTTTCAGAACAAGTCAATTCATATAAAATCAAATGGCTGTCAGCTATAGAAAAGCACCAAGAACTGTGAATGTGGTCACCGTGGACCAAACCTATGCAAAGTATAACCTTGAAACATCTTTTATATTTGATTAACTGCCTCTACAGTTGAGTATTCAATGTGGGTTGGCAAAAAAGTATGTGTTGACACGGCCATCTATAGAGAATTTGTCTTGCATTGTCTTGTAAATTAGTGTCCTCCAATTTGTCCTGCTGAACTTTCCATTTAAGAGGTATTCCATGCAATGCAGTTTTAGTCCATGAACACTTCGTTGTGGATAAATGGATATGTTCAAATATTCCAATTATTAATTCTCAGGAAAATCATACCTGGCTCTGCTACAAATTCTTACATTTATGTATGTTCTGACAGTGTTTTAAGGGGCCCTGTTACAAAATAGCAAGCTGGATTATCTTGTTTAGCATTGTTTGGCATTGACTGTTTGTTGTAATCACCTGTCTCAAACCTAAGGTCAGTAGAGTGCACCAATTTGATAGTGAATACCAACCTTTGGTTGTAGGGTCATGTTGAACTACTGACTCTGACAAAAAGGCAACTCAACCACCGTCATCACCATCTCACACACATTTTTCTGACACTCTTTATTGAATAATTCATAGGCTAATAAATTCTAGCACTTTTATGTATGGAGATCTACACCGAGAACAATATAAATACACTTGACCCTTGTTCAATTAATGGGAATCGTGTCGTGATACGCACGTTATTTACTGGCGTACACAACAACCTCTTCAGAATGACACCTTGGCCACATATGGCATAGTGTTTATTACTGTCAGTCATATTGAATAAATTGGGTTGTATATTCCACCGGTTGTTGTAAAAGCGCCAATATTATGGCAGTGCAACCTCCCTGTTGTTTATGCAACCTATACCACAATGCTCATTCATTATCTAAATTACCATTTGACTCTAAAAATAATTCATCATAGTGATATTATGTAAAAAAAAGTCTCACTGAAAGGTATATTTGACTGTCTAAATGAATTCAATTGTATGGTTTAGACAGTCATTTGATTGGACAAAGTATATAAGTATTATTGCCCGATATTAGGCAATCGTTTAATTCAGCTGGTTTTGCCGTTTAATTAGAATGGTTCCTTACGATTGTGAAGGTTAGACATCCAGGTAAAATCCAATAATTGAATAATATAAGTCACTTACACTGGATAATAGGTTGAGGGGGTGCCACAAGTTCTCTCTGCTAGGGGGCAACATCCACCAACCACCACCAGAGGGACAAGTCATAGTGCTGTCATTCAACACTGAGGAAGGGGACAGGATAGTCCTTGAAACTGTCAGACTTTCAACCTCTTATCCAGTGTAAGTGACTTATATTATTCAAGAATGGTTCCTTGTATTTCCAGAACTGTGAGCGGACATGCTTCCAAAGAGAAATGATACAAAAATGTAAATGCGCAGACATCAGATTTCCTCGCCAAGGTTACAGCGTAAACTTTCCCTGGAGGAGAGCTCCTGCTTGTCTCTTGGACAAACTGTATAGCTTTGGCCTTGGTAAGACATTCATTCAATATATAGACATGTATTGAGGCAATAAATTGAATAATTTGTAAAAGCATCAAAGTCGTAAACTTAAGTTATAAGTTTTATTGACGAATCGATAAATCACAACAAACTGGTAATCGATGAGTTTCCATTATAATAATTTAATTTATATAACTTCCAATATTATTTATTTCAAATATAAGAAAAACTGCAAGAACAAGGAGATTTTATTCCAACTAAGCATTCTGACATTTTTAGAAAAATTTAACGAGCCACATATCAGTGATTGTGATTCATGACAACCTTTCTTAATTCATAATTTTCTGAAGTATACAAATCCCTGGAGGTGCCCAAGAATAAGAGTTCCGACTGCTACGAAAAGGTCATCAACATGTTCCATGCTAATAACTTGAGTTGTCACGGAGAAGACAACTGTCATCAGCCGTGCAAGTAAGTTCCTCCCTTAGTCCGGCAGAACTGTGAGGTGGCCCAAAAGTCTCTGATATATTTCTTTTTTACTTTGGATTATTGTTCTATAGGGTCCAGGCTAACATTTCTTGGGTGATGTGAAACTCTCACCATTGAGAAATTAACACAATCCAAGATGGCATCCCAAGATGGCAGCCGATACCAAAATGCCATATCTCAGCCCCTAATCATAGTAGAAAGATAAACAAAAACATCATTTTTTGGTTTTCTGGGCCAAGGAATTCAACTACAGGCGCTATAAAGTGACACGTATAATATTAGATTGATTTTAAGATACCTAGAATTGGAAAGATTGATATGTTAGCCCAAACTTTTCAAAAGGGTAATACAGTGTAGAATCAGTTTCCATTCTGCTAAATTGGAAATTGTTTACCAGCTTCCTGGAATGTTTACTTATAGTTTGAGTAATTTTATCTAGCTGTGTCCTACACTGCTTTAATTATTAATAAATAACTTTTATATGATTAATTGATTATTTCAGAGAAACTTACTTTGATTCATCAATTTCTCTGTCCGATTGGCCTTCTGAAGCTTCAACCGTGAGTTCTAAAAACCGAGAACAGATATTTAGTGTCTTTATAATAATAATATCCAATACTATTCATGTGATGAGTAGTCATATTTTAATTCATTCCAGGAATATGTTGTTGATGGTTTACGGAACAAGTCAAAATCAGCCGATAAGGTCATCAAGGCTGGCATCGCCAACATCTCTAAGAATTTCCTGGAATTGAATGTGTTTTACACTGTTTTGAGTCTTGAGAGGATTACACAGACAATTTCAGTGGAGGTGAGAAATAGAAATAAGATATCACATGAAGAAACATCAGGCTAGAATTTTAATTCTCTATCTTGTCTTAGTCACCCATCTTGGGAATGATGACAACAGCCCCCCCCCCCTGTCCCGACCCCCCATGAAATTAATCTGTAAAACTTCATTTTTTATTATTAGGGCATTCTGCCCTATTGTTACTGTCCTTCTCTGGAATCTTGTGGATCAATTTTGAGACAAACTACTGCACCAATTTCATTCAAACTTTGTACACGGGCTTTTATTTGCCTATGATTGTGTTGATCAACTTTACAGGAACATGCACATTGTTTAAATACCATTTTAGAGACCCAGGAAAACCATCCTACAAAAACTGGAAAGAGGGATTCCTGTGATGTCATTCAGGGGCTTTCCCACATTTGTCAAATCAACAAGAGGTCATGTCACCGCTGAGCTTTTAGCTTCAGAGGTGTCTTCATTCTTTCCTCTTATAGGAACTTTCCTCAAATCGCCATGAACCTCAAGACCTTAATTCTGTAATATCATTTATATTATTATTGTATAGAAGTAATGTGATATATTATATTATTGTGTAATGAGATTCAATGATAGCAACGGGGTAGAACTCACCCCATGTTTCCATGGCAACAGTTACCCTGGTGTTTCTGCGCAGCCGCAGAACACCCTAGTAGCAATCTCTGGGGGCGAGCTTGTTTGCCCAGCGAGAACAGAGCCCGCTTCCCGCTGAGGCAGCAGGAGGGCTACCTGTCTCCCTGACGGGGTGACGATTCGTCAGGTAAGGGTATTGTTGTTAGAGGTATGATCAAGGGTTACTCTTAAAGGAACCTCAGGTCATGGTTGATTGAGATGGCATTAGTTAATGATGTATGTAATTCGTTAAGATCGTTGTTTAATGTATTGATAAGTTGGTTACCATCGGTTCTTCGAATGACTCTTAATGTAACCGTCTATGAATTGTGTATTAAATGGATACGTGAAACTAAACTGTTGAGCCTCTGGTATTTCTTGAGTAGGTGTTTCGTGGTGGCAAGTGCTAAGGTGTCTCCCGCAGGATCCCCGGCAATGAGTCCATCTACTCAATTAGCTACCTCTGACAAAGATACGTGCGTTAACCTTACATGGGGGGGAATTAGCTAAAAGATGGCATGGTGAGAGAATACCGGTCTGCGGCTTCTTGGCGCTTGTCTGCTGTGTCACACTGTCTCTTGATTTACTACGTCTTTCAAATTTAAGGAATACCAAACATATTCAGTTCTTGTACCATTGAACGTATTGACTTGTCAATGGTAACGTAGGCATCGACAACACACGTCGAACTGTAGAAGCAGAACTCTCTGAAATAGCATAGGAATAATTCTTCATATCTGTAAATGATCATACATAGCAACTCAATGTTTCATGTTCGTACGATGTAAGATTCACATTTAGTGACGTTTCTTCCCGAAACACTAGCCTTGCAATGCTATGGGCTATGGGCCTACGGTTTCTTCGCATGAAGAAAGTCCACTTCCTTGATGTGGAAATTCGATTATGTCACAACTTCATATCATGCATAGCGGGTTCGCCAGCTATGGCTAGAGAGCATTGGTTCAACGCCATGCCATTAGTCGCTGTTTTGGTCTCCTAATTAGCTATTGTTCTGCTATATCGTTAATTAAATTGATTAATATGCTCTACTAAACATGCAGAGCCCAAAGCCTAAAATTAAATTCATGAAGTTTTACAGAGCCATGTTATCCCACCTTAATTCACATACTAGTATAGGGGGCGCAATTTTCTTATCAGGTAGCTCAGGGGCTTCGCCCATATCTTTATTTGGTTACCTATTAGCTCATGTTCAGCTTCGATATGCCTGCCTCTCATCTTCCACACTTCTCACAACTTTACCTACACACCTCATCCAGACCCGGACCAGACAGCGCACTCAAGTCTCTGGGGCATCTCTCGCATCATTAGGCCTTCCTGGCAACACAGCACATCTTCCAATACGGTAGGAGCTCATTTTGCAAACATTAATAGGAAAGGCACTTGATTCTTATTTCCTTAATTTATCATGTTTTCTTAGGCTATCTGTCATCTCCTCTTATACTTTAATTCTTGCATTTTAAGGTTACATTACCAATATGTCTGTCTGTTTCCAAACACATAGCATACTATTTAGATTTTATATACACGGCACTTAAGGTCTAATAGCCTGGTCTCATGGCCACGCTATTCTGCCTTCCTTTTTCCTCACTCTGCAACTTAAATATGTAACATTTCATTACTTTTAAAATTACAAATTCGCTATTGCCCGTCCAACGAACACTCCGGAGAATTTGATTATCACATACTGATTGTCATCCCATCATTGTTTTCTTGAGTAACAGCATGCTCTTCTTCATTTATGCATGTTTCCATTCATTTATTGCCGTTGTGCGCATTGATCATTGATAGTGTATCGTGTTGTATTTTGTTGTGTCAGGTCTACTGTTCTACTTTTAGCTAGCCAAAGTTAGTTATTTTAGTTTCTTATTGACTTGAAGGGACAGGTCGACATTTTTCTCCATGTATGGTGACGTGCTACAGTTAATCCTGCATTTTATATATATATGTAAGCAAGACAAGTGATTACTTATTTTATTATTACTGATATATGGTTTTCAAGTTATGTCTTCATTCCCTTATTCTTCGGGTTGTCGGTTGATATGTGTTATGAGTTACATCCACGTTTATTGCAAGGAATCGCTGTGGCACATTTTGTAGCCTTTACCCTTATTTTGATTTTAGGCTCTCTTTTCATACGTAATCTCCCTCAAATTAGTTATATTTTTGCTCTAGTAAGTGCTAGTATGCACGGCACGCTTGCTCTTCTTACATCTATTTTCGCTCTGAATGTCTGTCCCGTTGACACAGTTGACACTTCAGCAGTGGTTACTTAAGTTCCGTTTGGAAGCTCAGACAGCGGTTGATGAGGGATATTTGTCTGCTCGTGCTTCTCGTTATATCAAACATCACACCCCTACTATTCTCTTTAATAAATGGTTATTGTTGGCTGCTAATGATAAGAACACTCAATGGCATGTCTATGAGTCGATACTAGATCAGCTAGGTTATTTGTCTCTTCCCTTACCAGAACTTGCTCTGTTTCGTGAGGCTTCCTTTGCTCGTTATAAAACGTATTTGAGAAAACCTACCAATGTATGGCTTTACCCTCTTACCCTCATGATGTCAGAAACTGACTCATCCTCTGCTAGTACAAGTCAGGGCGATAAGGGACACCTCGATGTAACTGACGTTTACACTGACACATCGCTTTCAAGTGAACAGCCTAATACCTCGGGCCAACACATTGCCCAACAACCAGATAATTCTTCATTGACTGTTCCTTTACATGTAAAAGTTGGGGATATTATTGACGGGTCCCGTGTTTCCACACCTTCTCATGATAGCTTAAAATCTCGTGAGGAATCACCTGGCCGACACGATTCTGATTCTGACGAAGACAATTCACATCTTGCTTTAAAGATTGCTAGGGATAAGGTTGATAATTCCGATAAAAATATTTCTGCTGGCCATACTTTTGATAGTGATAACGCTGATAAACAGTCTTTTGGTAGAAATAGATCTCCAGCTCTTTCTGATTCTGGAAGTCAGGAACATCCATCTAATATTGCTGGCATTCCTGCAAATTCTAATAACGCTGAAACAGGTGAGGATAATTCTACTTCTCAGGCTGGTCAGTCTGACGCCTCTCTTATACATCAATTAGATTCTCAGCAACCTGGTGCATCATCATTTGATAATACTACTCAACAAACGCCTGTTTCACAGCCTGGTGCTGCTGCACAAACCCCTCCTGTTACGTCTACTGTGAACAGCAGTGAACACCCCCAATTACCTCCTGTTTCTCCTAGTCATTCTTTACACGGCTCTGATAATCATCACCATCGCACCCCAGACGACAGTCCACGATCTTCCCCCCGCCATCAGACCCCTCCACGTGAACCTGGATCAGATTTGAGCGACGACCAAATTCCTTCATTGGGAGGTCTCCGCCAACAGCATCAAGTCCCTCCTCCCGAGGACCCTTCTGTGATTGATAACGTTTCCAACAACGCCTATCAAAACCAGGAATTCGACCAGTCTCTTAATAACTTTCAATTTAATCACTCTTATCAGGAGCCTCCATCTCAACAACACCCCCCATCGTCTCCCCCGGGCCACGCACAACAACCTTCCCCGCGGACTGGCACGTCGCCCAGCACCACCCGGCCTGCTCCAGGACCCTCTGCTTTCTCTGTACCCCCCGTCCCATCTCATACATCTACTCAGGGAAGCCAGCCCGCATCTTTTACTTCTGCACAGACTTCTCTTACGAATACAGTTCAGTTTGCTACAGTCTCATATACTGTAAATACTGTCACTAGACCACGTACAGCTAATACAACCACTCAAGTACTGTTCCCTTCTCACACTCCTCATTCTAGTCGTAAGCCAGTTATAGGTTACACTGATCCCAGCCATCAAACACTTTTGCATCGCCTCTCTGCTCAATCTCCCTCTGGCTCCAATATGGCTTCGAATAATCACAACCCGGGTGTGACCACTCCTTCTAATTACAATGCTACATCGGGCGCTTTTTCTCATACACCTGCAGCTCGCACTGGTGATCAATTATTATTCGAACATGCTAATCAGCCTTCACATTTTTCTCAACAGGTTACCCAGTCTCAAGCCGCTTCAACCAATCAAACTTTTCAAGACCTCCCTAACTTTGATCCTACTTTTAATAATCTTAATTCCCAGGCTCGATCTCAGCCACAAGACCTTACTGGCTTGCGCACATCCCTGCCCTACCCACCTTCCTATCAGGATTCCAGAGATGCGTCTTACCGAGCTACTCAATCTATTCACGGTCCAATTTCTACGTCTCGTTCAGGTTCCCTGCCTTCTTCTTTTTCTGCAGCAGCATTTAATACCCAAATGCCTGAAACACAGCCTAGAACTAAGCCTCTTAATTTTTCAGAGATGAAACCTCCAGTATTTAATGGAGAATCTGATAGTTTGACACCACAGGCATGGATCACCAAATTCAAGGATCATGTCCAATTACATAATCTAAATGACCAGCAGATATTGCATCGCCTGCAGCTGTTCACTGAAGGACACGCTCGCAATTGGTGTAATGCTTTGAAGCCTATGACTTTGGCTAAACTTGAGAAGTTGTTCTTAGATAAATTTTCATTGCTTAGGAGTCGAGCATCTATCCTCGATGCTTTGTCTCAGAAACGTATCACCTATGGTGATAGCGTTGGCAAATACTTGGATGAGATTAAGGAATTGGTGTCACGTTTAGGTCTACCTGAATCGGTTGTGGCTTTATACTTCCGTAAGGGCTTACCCTTGACCTTGCAGCATTCTCTTCAGTTAATTGATGATAACAAACCTCTTGATGAATTAATTCCAATAGTCCAAAGCATTATGGAGCGCGAAGTCATCGCCCAGCACGTTGACGTCACTAAAATCCCTAGTTCAAAATTCGACACAGGTAATTCGCAGTCAACTTTGCTCACTTTACAGGAATCCATGGGCGCTTTGAATCAATCCCTGCAGCAACTGCCTCAAATGCTTGCACCTCGCGATGTTCCCATGGATGACACTCAACCCCAATATGTCTCTCAGCAAATGCCTTATGGTCAATCTTCCTTTTCTGGTCTTACTTGCTTCCGTTGTGGACTCCGAGGTCATATAGCTACTCATTGTCGTAGATTCATTCCCAATCAGCCATATAGTCTACCAACATCTTCTGATTACCAGCCTGCCGGACGTTCATACAATCGTGACAATTCTACAAATGATACCTTCAATCAACGATATAATCGACCTAGCAGACCCTTTGCTAATAGGTTCGGTAACTCGAACAGGAATCTTCCAGCTAATGGATTTGCTAATTCAAACAGATCTGGTAACAATAGGCCATTCTCCCAGAATAACCAAAACTTCAATAATCGGCAGCATGACAATGCAAATCCCGCGCAACAGCAGTACAACAGTAATGCCCCTAATAACTCACGTGTTCAGTACCCTAATGGCATTAGAACTGCTTACCGCTCTCAGAGCGCTGGCCCTTTCCCTCGTAATCAACGACCTCCACGTCAGAATCGTTCACAGGGACCACCACATCAGCAACCACGACATAATGGATCATTCTGACTGTGCACAGACACGGCCGTGTCTCGTCCTAACTCAACACCTGCCATTTCTTCAGATTCTCACCACTTGTCTCCTATCGAATCTAATGACCTTACCAACTCTGCTCCTTCCCAAACTTTTAATACTTCTGTACAGACTTCTCCTTTTCATGATTTTTCTCATTCCGATACTATTGTTGGGGATGACTTCCCTGACATCTTATATGCAGTACTTCAGCCTCCTATTCCTCTTACTCCTTTATCTATCAAAATTCATGATTGCAACTTTATTCTATCACTTTTGCCCGATGGCACCAAATTCTTTACCTTGTTTGATACTGGCAGCTCACACAATTTAGTTAGCACGTCTCTTATCAAACGTAGTCCCTTTTTGCAGGGCCTTCCTCGTGTTGATGCAGATCCAATCAAGCTTATGGTCGGCAATGGTTCTTCTATTTCCATTTCTCAATTTATCTATTTTGTCATTCAGTTTGGCGAGTGTAAAGTTCCTATTAAGACCTTTATTATAGATGTGGCTTCACCAATTGATTGTGTTATGGGCTTGGACGCTCAAATTAGATACAAATGTGTTTTTCGCTCAGCAGAATCACGCATGGATATTTCTGTCGACCAAATTTTACTTGTCGTACATAAGTCGACCACTATAACACCTAATACATCCTGCGATGTGCCAGTTCGTGTAAATCATTTGGCACAATACTTTAATGGTCCATTTGAGGTTAACATATCTCGCATTATTTCTGAAAAGAACTACAAGGCACTTGTCGATTTGCGCAGTGGCTTTGGTTCAATCAGAATTAATAATGTAGATTCTGAAGATATACATTTGCCTGCTGATATAATTCTAGGAGCACTAGTTATGGATATCCCATTTACAACAGCACCTTCTGTGGTCCAACAGCCTGATACCAAATCTGTTGATGATAATTTACTCGATAACACTAATTACGTCATCATCGATAATGGCCCTAATGCTATTTCACAGCTTTCATACCCAGATTATGATGCTATGGATCCTGACACTCGTGTTCAAACTAGACTACGCAATTATCCATGGCTTCAACCTGACGATCCAACTATACGCATGACTGAATTCGATATAGTTAATCAGCAATTGAAGCTCGATAAGTGTGCACTTCAGCCTAACGAAGTAGATAAACTTCGTGAGATAATTTTATCGCACACTCCAGCTTTTAGTTTATATGGTCAGATAGGAACCATCACCCGATACGTTTGTGATATCACCCAACAGCTTATCACTGATTGTTCTTTTAAAGCTCGCCCTTATATCACTTCCCAAGCTGATATCGCCTACGTACGTAAACAGGTACAGAAGCTTTTGCAACTGGGAATTTTCAAAAAGGAACTCACACAAGCTACCAGTGCACTATTCTTAGTCCGCAAATCACGCACGGACGAAAATCCCCGCCTGGTCGGAGATATGCGTTCTGTCAACAAAGCCTTTCAGCTTTTGCAGAGGCCTTGTGCTAATATTGATTCCTTTAAGCAACAAATGGGCAGTCGTCCTTTTCGTTTCGCTACGGCCATTGACTTAAAACAGGCATTTTTCGCATGTCAGGTAACTCCTCAGTCTCGTCAGTACCTCGGCGTCGTTACATTCTATAATGCAGAGTCCATAACCTATACTAGATTACCGATGGGATATATCAATTCGGGGGCGCTATTCGCTGAAATAATGACTTTAATTACTGAAGAATTGCCACGAATTTATGCAGAATGTGTTTACAACTACTATGATGATTATTTGCTTCTTAGTGAATCCTCTGAGGAGCATCTCGCTCTCATTGATGCTGTTCTTGCTCTTTTTCATAAACACGGCCTGGTTCTTAACTTGGCTAAGTGTTCTTTTGCCTCTAATTCTACTTTTCAATTTCTTGGCTTTGATGTTGATTTACAGGGACCTAATGGACCTACTTTGCGTATCAGACAGTCTAGAATTGATGCTATTATGAACTTGCAGATTCCTCAAAATAGGAAACATATTAAATCATTCTTAGGCTCAATTCAATTCATTTCTTCGTTTATACCATCTTATCAGAAGACAGCTGAACCTTTGACGCGCCTGTTGCGCAAGGCTAACGAATTTCTCTGGACTGATGAACAACAAGTTGCCTGGGATGCCATTAAGAAAATTCTTACATCACCACCTATTTTGTCATTCCCAAGACCTGAAGGTGAAATGATTCTGGTGTCTGACGCATCCAGAACCGCCTCCGGTGCAGCTCTTTATCAGTTGCAAACTAATGGAATTGATGATACACCTAAAAAAGTTTTGTTAGGTTATGCTAGTCGATTACATGGTAATATTGCTACCCATAATTACAGCATTTCGGAATTGGAAATGATGGCAATTTACTTTGCTGTCCAATCATTTAAATATTTTTTAGCTGGACGTGGTAGGTTTACGATCCTGACGGACCACGCCCCTATTGCTCAAATTCTTAAATCTTCCAGTCATTTTGTAACACCTCGCATAGCAAAATTTTATTGGAAATTACAAGATTACCCTTATCGAATTTATTATGTAAAACCAACCACTACTGAGTTGAAATTGGTTGATATGTTATCTCGTCATCATAACACCCAATGGCCAGCAGATGCTGAACCCATTATTCCAATAGCAGTGGCTGATAAAGATAGGAGCATTAATGACGAAGAGCAACATTCTTATTATAATTTCCTGGATACTAATACTCATCCCCTTTTGACATCTCGTCAAACTTACTATGAAAATCTCTATGCTAACTTTTCGGGTTATTCTCTATTTTGTGTTACAACAAGGGCACAAGCCAAGGATCACTCAGATAATGGTATCTCCCACCCTACCCCACAGCCCACAAAGCCTATAAAACCGCTGTCACATCTTACCAGTGAATGTACCCATACCACTGGACCAGTCTTACCTATTACCGAAATGAAATACAAGACCATCGATAGTAATCAACCTACTATCTTGACTAAAATGCCTCATCAAGCTGACTTAGAACCAGCTATTCGTAAATACATCACAGATGCATTTCATTACGTCAAGATACCTCATGATAGAGTCCAGCTTATAAACGCTCAAAAGCAGGATTTGTATTTGGGACCGGTTTATAACTTCATAGCATATAGCACGTTACCAACTAGTAAGCAAGTGGCAAATCAAGCAGTTGTATTATCCAATCATTTTGCCTTAATCGATTCACTTTTATTCTATGTTCAATCTAGTCCTAAAAGGCATGACGTCATTCTTAAATTGGCCATTCCTAACATCTATATTTTCGACATCATTGAATTCTTTCACTTAAATTTAGGTGCTCATGTAAAGTCTAATAAATTGTATGATGTCATTACATCAAACTTTCACATTAAGAATCTCATGAAATACATTTTGGATTATGCCAGAACATGTTTGATTTGCCAGCGCTCGTCTCAGGTTATTGAAACAAATAAGCAAAGGGAATTCGTTCCTAGACTGCTTACTGATTGTACTCCCTTTGTGCATATACATTTTGATATCAAAACCTTTCCCCATGCTACTGCTCAAATTATCCATTGTCTCATCCTACAAGATGTTTTCTCCCGTTATGTCGTAGCGATTCCGTTACGCAGTAGAAAAGCTGATGAGATTGCTAAGAAATTTATTGAGCATTTTTGTTTACCATACATGATACCTCATAGGGTTACTTGTGATAAAGAAGCTTCTTTCGTTGGTAAAATTATGACAGCAGTGTTTAAATCGTTGAATGTTCAGGTTCACCTTGTCCCTACAATGATACATTCAAGCAATATGGCTGAAAGGGCTATTCAATCTGTTTCCAACCTATTGTTAACTATGATAGAATATAAGTATTCTCAATGGCCTTCCCTTATTCCATATGCTTGTAAAACCTATAATTCGTTGCCTCACGCAGTTACCAAGTATTCCCCTAATTTCCTTGTTTTCCTTAGAGAAGACCGCAATCTCGTCGATATTAATCCCGCGGCACTTTCTGTGGTTGCTACTTCTTACGATCAGTATGTATCTTCGATTAGAGAGAAATTGCGGTTTGTCAGACAACAAGCTGTAGTTTCTCATAATAAAATTAAGATTAGACAGACCCAGCAACACGCAAAACGTATGCCAAAACTACATTCATTTAAAGAAGGAGACCTCGTCTTATTACTGGCACCTAAATATACTGGGGTGCAATATTCTACCAAATTAAGCATTAAGCTTATTGGCCCATTGTATATTGCATCAGAGCCACTTTTGAATCAATTTTTGCTTAAGACAATTGACGACCGTACTTTACCAGGTCTATTTCACATAGGTAGATTGAAGCATTGTATGGTTCGTTCTAAGAATGGTTCACCAATTTATAACCAGCAACAATTGCGCATTCAAATTCTGTCCGAAAATCTCAAGATTGATGATGTGGCTGCAGCCACTATGCAATTACACAGCGACGAATTTCGAGGGCCTCCATTACAAGTCCCTACCCCATCCTCACAGGTCAACCCTGGCTCTTTGTCCCAATCATCGCTTGATTCCCATGACCTTTCACACCCTTCGCATCAATTACCCCAGCCTTCTTATAGTATGTCAATTTCTAACCCTGATGCTCTTCTTTTATATTTTAAAACTCGGCAAGATGATACTCAACCAGGCCCTGGGTCTGCACTTCATGAATGGCCCTGTATTCTCGATGATGACAGTACAGTCGCCTCAACGATAACATCAGCCCGTTGGCGTGACGGTCATCTCCAAGTATATATCAACTACCCATCTCAGATATCATGTATATCTGCTTGGCATTTTGTGTTTCAGGAATATGGTCTGTTTCCATTGTTCGACTGCATTTCGAACTTGCGACCTACAGGCCGACCTTTTTTCCCTATGAACTAAGTTATTTGGCCATTGTGAAGATGAGCTTAAATGGCACCAATACCATGCCACCAATATGCTTTTTCAGTAATTCATAACAACGATGTAACTGTTCAGTTTTTCACACATACAGGGAACGTTCTCTTCTCCGTCCTTGGCTAAATGAAGGCTCCACCATACCATCTAAGTGTATGTTTCTCTCACTCTCAAAAGTACTCCTCTCTGATCCCACCTGATACCTCCCCTATTGACCAATTGCTAATTTTATTAAACACGGCAATCATCGTGTTGAATTTTTTCCCTACACATCCATCTAATATGTATATTTCTGTAATACCTTTATGCTGACAATTTATTGTGGTACCATATTGTATAATAATCTCTAACATTAAGTCTCATTTTCAATATAACCTTTATCCTATTATACCATAGCTCCGATTTAAAAAAAAAAAAAAAATTCGAGAAGGATAGTGACCTTTCTTCCTTCCTGTAAGTCATGAATATACCTAGAACTACTCTATAACCTTTTAGCAAGGAATTTGCAGACTTTTCAGAATCTGCTTATGTAAGTAAAAACACCTCTCCAGGTAGTGCTCTAAAACGTTTCCATTGCTCTCCTTTCACAGGAACGGCACACCTTAAACAAGTTTATTCACCCCTCCTTCCAAAGTTACTTTCTATTTATCAGATTTAGTAAGCTAAAACGTTTTCCTAGCCAAACCTACTTGAGAAACGCCTTCCCCCATCCCTCATGTTTACTTAAGCTAAACTTACTGTAGTTTCGTTTGTCCATTTGCCAGACGATACTTCATGTCTTGCATTTTACCTCCTCCATGTGTTTATCCCACATGACACATCATTCCTTCCAGAACACATATCTGCTACAGACACACACTTTATAGTGTCTCACCAGTCACCTCCGCGGTATGTGAATAACACCCCAGTCAGACTCCTCAGTCAACATTCCTTGCATAGTCAACTATAGTCGTTGTTATCTGCGATGCCACCTTGTGTTGGAATTGCACATCCTTAAGAGTAATTGCACAATTACAAACCCTGACTTAGACATTAAAAGTCAAAAATATCAAAGTAAGTTTTCAAGATAAAATAACGACTATAAATTGCTTTATGTCTCATCAATGCTAAATGGCTGCAATAACTGTTGTCTCCAGTAAAGTTTTTAATTGCCATTTCTGCATGTTTCCACATGCTGCCACATATGGTCTCATAAACGTCCAACATTTCTTCCATAATTCCTTATCTATAACTTATGTCATGGTCCCCCAGGCTTTAATTTTGCAATAATACCTAAGTAACGCCACGCGGTCTGATGCAACCTCAACTTTGCCTAATGAACAGGCGCTTGCATCACTTTCCTGGTCTGTTTGCGACTGATTTTTCCTTGGGACATATCAAGCCATATGGCGAAGTCAATCACCATAGACGCATATCAATACGCACAGTTGCCACCGCACATGCCTAGGTGCACAAAATCCATTATGACCACCAAAATATCAGTAACAAGCACTGACTCATATGTAATCCTCCAATGACGATGTCCACCACACTGCACATATACCACTGCCTCCGTCGTCGCTATTAAATATGATAATTAATGATAATTAGTGATAATTAATGATAATGAATGATAACTTCTTAAGCATCAACGCTGAACAAATGAGTCATTTGCACACAACAACGATCTCCTAAAAATCGCATCATAAAACCATGGATGCATTGGGCTATTCTTTCTTGTTTTCTCAAGGCTTATACGATGCACTCCTCCTTCCTTGTTTTAGCTCTTGAGTACGTAATGCATTGTCATCGTCTGGATTTCCTTCATCCACGCTTGGCTTGGTCATCGTCCAAAAATTTCTTGTGCACTAATAACAAGACCTCAGCCTCTTGTGGTACCAACAAGTGATCACAACATTGGAAACAGAAATGACCCAATGAAATAAAACAACCCGTTGACATATCCAGTCCAAACAATCCAACGTTTAGATACTTAGACCAAGAGCACCTGAAAACAGCTGTCCCAAACAGCGTAACTAAAATATCCTCTTCATAAAGCTTCACTATAGCATTCTTCCATAGTTTTCCATTTAGAGATCTCTGACAATGATTTCCTTTTGGACCTGCCAGACAGGGCGGCAGTCATCCTACAGTACTTTCATCTTGTCTTTTGCCAATTTGATAATAGTAGTGAGATTGGATCCGACTATGTTCAATCAGTGATTGGAGTGCCTGACGAGTCCTTTGGGCAATCACACCGTTTCATCCTTTTCGGTATTGTCCTTGTTCTGATTGGAATACAGATTCACTCTCCTTTTGAATCGAATGCTTCCAAGTTCCCAACAAAACAAGTATACAGCTCTCCACCGATATAATTCAAGATCATGTTTAGGATCTTCAATTCTAGGTTCGAAGAGAAATTAATTGAAATACAGTACTCAATATACGGACAATGCTATATCGACAAAATGATAACAGAACTGTACAATAGCAGTGTTAACTTAACCTTCATGGTCTTACTCTGGAATCTATGCATGGAACAACGAATGTATAGCAGTAAAAGTGAAGTCTCCACGTAAGCACTTTCCCTCAAATTTCACAAGTTTTCTTTTGTGCTGACCATTCACAAATGTTCATGGTTACCAGCATACAAGAACAATATTCAGGTATTCTTTCCTTTCATTACAAAGCTGACCATCGTGTTACCATTGTACATGCAGTACATCTTATCTATTACCATTCAATAAATACATTATATTCCAATCACGCATGCATGGAAGTGAACAGTTCAGCAGCTTCCCCGTTTCCAATTACAAGTCATTCTTTATATGAAGTTCATTGCAGTGTCCCTGCGATTCGAACTCGCGACCTCGCACATACCCTTTCTTCCTATAAAATCAAAATCTTAACGTTAGTGTCCGGACGCGCTACCTATGTCGCCACCGAGTCCACTGATTTGTAGGTCTTATAATTGCATCAAATTCACTTCACCTTTTCCTCCACATTCAGTGTTGTCATAAGCTGACAAATGCACGAAGTTTATTGTATCTTCTTAGCTCTTTTAATATCATATCGTCCAACTTGTTTGCATTAATTTCCTCTCTTTTTATACAAATTTAATAATTAGATTGTTACAGTACATTTATTTTGGCCACGTGCATGAATCATTACTCGCTATCTTCAGTGTCTATTTTTAGATCACTCTCTCAATCTGAAATGAAACCGAGGTTCTCCGCCAGCTCAGCAGCATACATCGGTCACTAGAAGTCTTAAAAATATGCTGTTGGCCGGTTCGGCCTTGGTCTAGGGGTAAAGTCTTCGCGTCTTAATTGACCAGCCAGCTCTCTCGCAAGACGAAGTTGAACTTCGTTGCTTCGAATCCCGTCCGGGACAAGTTCCTAACTCAGAAGCCACATCTTGAGACACGGAAAGAAATCCGTTGTCACTTCGTCCTTCCCCTCAATTCATGAGGGATATGACTGGATATTCGAGTACGTAACAAGAAATAAATGGCATCAATATAAAGACAAGCAATGGCTCAGTGAGTTACGCTTGAAGATAAACACCTCCTATCCTCCAAAGTCCGAACCAGGCTTTTGTGTTCATTACTGTGTCTTGTTTATTTCAGTGACAATATGACAGAAGTTTTCCTTCTTTCATTTCCTTCACTTTCTCTTATGTAACACAATTGTTTTGTATTTAGGCTTCTTCCATTATAAAAGTAAAGCAGTTCCATAGAGAAGAATATTCTCTTGCAAATAATAAAGATACAGGGGAATCTACAGGAAAATCTCCTGGCTCTTTTGTTGTTAAGTGTTGTAGCTCTGGCAATGATGTCCATCTTAGGCACTGTCTAAGCTAGTCGGCTCAGGTCATTTTGCTAAATAGAAAATGACCGAGGTCACTTCATAAAGCAATCGACCCCCTCCTGAATAGCACAATTCTTGAACAGTTGTCACTTTGGCAATTATGTCCATTTGCATATGGTATATCCACATGCATATCTTCAATAGTTCGATTGGAATTTCAGTTATTATAGACATGTCAATAAATCGGTAGACACAAGACTCAATTTAATTTTCCTTGAGTTACTTCAAGATGATCCTAGGTACTCCAAATACCATTGAAACACAATCCTATGACATCAGGGTCTTATTTTGGTACTTTGATACCTACTCTCTTCTGCACAATACTGACCTTAGGTCAACATGAATAAAAAAAAAAAATAATTACAAGTCCACTAATCTGAATTATGGATGATACCTTTGTATAAGTGCATACCTGTATGTCAGCAAAATCATGCATAGGTTGCTTATTATCGCCAAATAACAACTGAAGGATCACCTGCTCGTGGTCTATTTCCACCTCACTGGAAAGTATCATCAGTAAGTGTCATAGTGACAGTGTCTTGCTTCAATAGTCCTAACCTTTATATTTTGTTCATACACAATTTAAAGGGTCGTCCGCACTTAGCATATTGGCTATACCAAAATGCCTAGTCTCTCGATTTCATATTTACATATATTCCATGATAATCTTTTATACACAATATACCGAGTATTCTATATAAATGTCATTACAAATAATGCTAAGTTTCCTTGCTCCAAGCCTTCCCCTTGAGACGCACATATCTCTCAAAGATCTCTCAGAGATTGTCTCCTATCATAGGATCATCTCCTTCCTTTAGGACATGTTTTCCTCAAAAATCTCTTCCGTCAAGAAGTATCGGAGTGTGTCGTTACTGGCATTGTCTTAACCTGCTACATTACTAAATTCGATTGTGGCTCAGCATCCTGTGCATCTTTTCGACGTTTGGTTCCTTTGCAATGTCCTGTTTCGTCGACATCCTGCCTCACAACTCATCTCAAATAAATAACAGATATTTAATTTAATATCCCACATAATTTCACAAGCTTTTCTGTCCAAAAATAGTTGGACTTATTTCAGTTGACTGTGGACTGATAACTTCCGTTCTCGTTGAATGAATGTTTCTTTAACATCTAAACGTTATCATTTCAGTATATTAGCTATCACCCATGAACCCATGGGAGCCCAACATCAGTTTCCCGCACCTTATCAGTCTTCTCTTAAGCTAATAATTAGTTTAATAATTAAACTTATGAATAACCACATATCTTGGCATTAAATTGATGTTTGTAAATTATTCCAGGGCCTAATTTAAGTATTGAATTAAACAATTCTTTACTTTACAATTAAAAAACAAAATTTCCACCTGCAGGTTAACACATAAGAATTAGGCCTAAGATTTTATTAGCCTCGTCATATACAGTAATATCATTTGATTTGTCAATTAATTACACTTTGAAGATCTGACAATAGTAAGTCATAACCTTCTCCTTATGCCGTATTCCTCTTTCGCACATATTCATGCCACATGTGTCTGTGTGATACTTCATGCGTTTCTCATGGACAAAATTGGTTATCATTCTCCTCTGTTATGCAGACTTGTACTTGCCTTTAAGATTTCATATGGCTTAATGAGACACATGAGTTCTTGACATATGAATTCATCACTCCAACCGAGCTGCCAGCAAGCAGTGACACACAAAGGTGAAAACACAAAGTTCCAACAACATTCAAGCAGTTTCATCCTGATTACATAATCCGAACACATGTGTAATCACTTACACCTAAATTAGTCAGACCTATCTTCACACCATCTGCGATTCCTCACTTATACCCCCCCCCCCCTCCCCTCAGTGATACTCTACCCCTTGTTTATGGCTCCTCCATCATTTGGTATTTGTCTCCCGTTGACTCAACTACTGTTCCTCAGTGTATTTGCAACAATGCATCGAAGGCGAATGTCGTATCCTCCTTCGCACAGTAATATGGAATGGTCTACAGCAACTCGTGTGAATGTTGCTCAGCTGCAGCAAGTTCCTCAGTTCCAGGGACCTAAGCAGACGGTTTCTGTTGCTACTCAGACCGAGGCTACATGCATCTTTCATTCACCTCCAACCCTCGATATTGATGCTTTTCACTCTGCAGCCAATTATGTGGCTTGCACTTATGCTCAACAGAAACCTCTAGTCAATGGATGGGACTCGGATTGTCCTAGTCCTACACCGACACCGGACTCATCATGGTCAACAGACGAAGATCTCCCGGGCTATACCATGTCAGCCGAAGCAGCTGCTCAGCCTACACATTTTTTGCCACCATTGCGTCCAAAGCCTTTTCACCATCGTCATTTCTTTGACAATGAACAGGAAGTACGCATGGTTCCATCACTGCCGATGTATACGTCAACTCCGGTGTCATCACCCCCACTGTTGATGCTTTCTCAGCGTCTCCATTACATACAGGAATTACCCGAAGATTTCAATGACGCAGACGAACAACAAACCGAATTGAAGTCGACTCTACAACAACAGTAATCAGGTTTTCCTTTAACCTTACGAACTAATGGACTCATTCAAATCCATTTACTTCTTTAAAAATATAGACTTCAATGTACCAAGAAACAGTTTGACCCATCGAATGCCTTTCTCCCTGTTAATCGAACAATTATGGTAGATAATGTGAATGCTATATCACTGACTTTTGTGTTACCTACAATGCTGATTTATACACCTATTCATTAAATTTACAAATTATTACCGAATTATATTCTTCGTCCATTCTTCATAACCAAATAGTCTTCAAATATTTGCATTAACACACCCTAACAGGCCTTAAACCTCAACAAGAGTTCTCGACCCGCACATTTTAATACATGTGCGATGATATCTTGCATTTGTTGTGTCGCCAACTTGTTGCTTACATGCCACCAGGAGGGTGTAGTCCCTTCATTTCGTTCCCAGACCAATACGGTTATCCACCGTTAAGTCTTTTCTGTAGCTCACAAGCATTCAGCCGGATTATTCATCTGCTTTGAGCCCACCAACAACGCTCTTAAACCTTGCCATTCTTCGTTAAGAATTGTTTTCCATCTCTTATCACTGTGTTCCTTGTGACCAATCGATAGTATTTCCATACGTTGGCCACTGTCTCCTCGCAGCATTGACCACGTATTCCCTTGTTCTTTGCATTTGATTGCCTTCTTGATATAGTACTTTATTGGCTTATCATTTTATCCTCGGTAAACACCATTATTTGGTACGCATATTTCAGAGACAGAGACTCTCCACAGAGATCCATCACGATCCTTTCTTAGTAAATCTGATTGCCATTCTGCCTTCAATTGCCTTTTATAACCTCTTGTAACTGTTTAAGACTTGTTTCTTACCTATCTTTTAGTTCTGAAACTATTTTTATGATGAGATTATTGCATGCCACCGATAAGGTTTTTGTCTATTGATTGCACCCCTCGAATACTACTTGATACACGTAGGGGGAGTCTTCTCCTCTTCTCATCCAATAGCTTACCGCGTTCGTATCATTAGCATTTTGTACATATTCCATTCTGCATTTTGTAGATAGTCAGTAATATTCAAACATGGAATATGTTTCTTTTCTGCATTTCCTGCTCATGTTGTGAGTGTCGTTTATTGCAGATATTAGCCGTCAAATACCTTGCCAATTGAGAAGTGATTATATGCCATTGTTGATAGACTGTTTTCTTACAAATTATCCACTACTTTTCCATCGTGACATGTAGGTACTACTTTGATTGAGCATTACTATAACTGCTCTGATACAGTATTATCTTTGAGCATCCTTTCTTATAATTATTGTGCAACATATTACGTTGAGTAAGTATCTCAGTATGTTGCAAGTTCTCTGCCTGTCGGACTGGGAGCCCGACCATAATTTGGGGATATCTTGTGCTATTTCATGTGTTCCGGCTCATGCCGATGTAGTTATGTTAATATGTTCCGACAATGTGGTCGTGAGTTTAATCTTAGCACATAATTTTAAATGCGTTTCTGTGGATTTTGCTCACCCAGTGATTGTAGCATCGCTTCGCATTTTGGGGAAAGAAAAAACCTTTTTTTTTGTAAATGACCAACTCATTATACACAAATTATAGCTAGCTAGCTAATTCCTTTTCCATAGTTCATTATATGGTATGGCATCACAACATAGCCCGGCAGGGGGCGCTTTCTGTGTTGCCATGGCTTCACCGAGACTGCCGTGGGAAGCAGTTTCTTGTTGCTTTGGTAGCACCCTCGCACCTTATATGGCACGCTACCTGCTGTAAAATTTTCGGCTCAGCCCACAGGGCCCAGCTCTTGCGGAGCCAGTAAAACCTTAGCTTACCTGCTCTAATCTTTACACCTGTAGAGAGGCAGCAGTCCTACATACAGCTTGCAACATTATGTAAGTACACCCTTTTCAAAGAGTCATTTACCGGTCATTTAGGACCACTAACCTGCATATACGTTTACTAATTAGTAAACCGGGAATTTCTATAGGCATTGAGTATTGTTGATGAAGTTTCAAGTTGTGTTATATTGAGATAAGTTCACAGTAATTATACTCCCAATTTTTCTTACACGCGTGTAATCGAGGGAAGGTACTTTATTAACTTACATTTCTTTGACGACAATTGTTATATTTTCAGGTCTGGTCGAGACTCTCGATTTCAGTAATTCAGTATGATCTTAGAGTACATCTCTTGCATTTTCTGTCGACATACACAGCATTCTTTCATATGATAGGCAAAGTAGTTGGAAAACTCGTCTTGCCTAATTGTTATGAATACTTATTTCCGTTGATAATTATTTGTGTATTGATAGTCGTATTGGTTTTACATAGGATATGTCGACCTGATTGATGAATTTTGCACGCTTAGTATGCTAATCGTTACCATTATGTCTCTTTGTGGATGAACTTCTTTTACCTGTTATCTTTGTTTATGTGCATGTCTACATTCATTTAATCATGTCTTTCTCACCACCTTACTGGTTAATAGTTATAGTAATACCTGATTTTACTAGTGATGCTAAAACCTTTTAGCCAACTATATACCTTGCTACCTCATTATAAACATTACAATGACGCTAATTGCCCTTTTTCCCTTCCTCCTCCTTCCCTTGGTTCCAGCTCAATCACCACCTCCATCTGATTTGCAACGAATTGCTGAGCAAGACGCTTTTCTTTATAAGAATTTTGGATTTACCATTAATCCAAACACGGCCGCCGTTTGGGCCAAGCGTACTTTACTTCAAACACCAGACCATCATCCCAAGTCATACCATGACAAAATGGCCCATAACCTTTGCTAATTCATGAATACTTAATTAACTTAATCACAGTTTGAAATTGTTGCTTCTGTTTCACACAGTTACAAATGGAGAAATTGTTTATTGTTGCAAAGTGCTATCACAGTTCTGAAAGTTCCATTGAATTATGTATTTTCACAGTTCTGAAATGAAACTGTTTGAAAGTTTGCTTGTTTTACACTGTTTTTCTTAGTTGCCAGTAATCCTCTAAGTGTCCATAATCTGACTAAATCTGAATGCCAAATGCTTATGACCTAAATAAGCAACCAATCACAGAAGAGATTGGAAATAGCAGAAAGCCCTGTCAATTTTAGCAGGGCTTGCGTGTGGAGGATGACACCAGACCAACCTATGGCTTCTTGTAGAGTTTCTATGTTTGATGAATGGTGTTCTCGCAAACGAGACATATTTACATGTGATTTGGGAGCCAATTTTTCTACACCTCCATGTGTATGGCCTCCCGATTCACCTCGTATCACAAAACTGATTCTTTCTTCTGGCGCACTTACTAAGGACATTATCTCTTTTTTCACCACTATGCCTTTCATGAGATATCTCACTTTACAAAATCTTACTTCTGCAGTAAGGTTTCCTGACGTTATTGACTCATTTCCTGAGATCAATTTTTTAGATCTGCCAAACACTCAAGTTACTCATGTACAGTACGTCCAAGCACGTTCACAGTTACATGCTATTACTAATTTAGTCCTTGATGACGCCTCAGTCTTCGCTCCATGGTCTTCCCTTTATCGTTTAAGACGCATACAACTTACCTTACTAAGGGACTTATCGTCTCCTGCCTTACCTCTATTACCACAAGCTCAATTAACTCATTTAGACCTTACCATACACGGTTCAACATCCTTTCAGTGGAACCATCTCGGCGTTTCACAAAGTAAGCTGATATCTCTTAGACTCCATCTTCCAGATATGACCCGCCTCCCATCTTCTATGCCTTTCAATAATATACAACAATTAAAATTACAAGCTTCTAATGTTCCTTTCGAAGTTTCCAACCTATTGCCCAATCTATCAGCACATCAATCTTTTAATTTTACAAGACCAAAACCATTTCTTCAAACGCTTATTCTTCAGGGCTTCTATTTTCGGAAAACACAACAATTTAATGTCTTAAATTTGGCTAAAATAGTTATACTAGATTGCATTGGCGGAATACAGAATCTTCATTATCCAACATCTCTTAGAGTACTTAGACTCAGAAATATTACTACTTCAAGATCATTAAGAGATCCGTTAACAAACACACCAAATCTGCGCACTTTCGAACTAACTCATTCTAAGCTAACACTTATTTCCAGAGCATATTTTAGATATGTCGATCAACTTTATTACTTAAATTTATCCTATAATAACCTTCATACCTTTGAAATTAGACATAGAGATATCCGTCAATTAGCTGTAATAGATCTTAGTTACAACTCCCTGTATAGAATTTCTGGTCCTTTCTTTATTAGAGACCATCTGGAATATATATTTTTGCAACGTAACAATCTGCAGTATTTAGATGGCGTTAACAAACAAATTTACTTTCCTTCACCCGAAATGAAAGAACTTGACCTAACATCTAACCCCCTTAATTGTAATTGCGATTTGGCAGTCTTCCTGAACACGTTGCCTGATACCACTAGGATTTCTGGTACTTGTCAAAGTAACGTGTCTTTCCCAATTCAAAATATGACGTTCGAAGCATGTGATTCCATTCCCTTACTCCGTTCATCCCGTTCCCTTAGAGACCAATTACGCCATATGCAGCTTCTCGCATCTGTCAATCACAAGGATGCTCGCCCACTCACTAGCAGCTCTGGCCTTTTTCCACCAGACGCAGCTTCACGTTGGAGCTCTGCACCCGCACAGCTTCTCCGCCCAGACTATGGCGTTGGCTATAGCTATCGAGGACAAATTTTTCCCAGTGTTGAATTCTTTATCATCAATGCTAATATTTTCTATCCCGATTTCCATATTCCCACATTCACTTGGGACCTCACAATGTTCGAAGACATGTGTCAATCCCCTGATGATTTAATCGCTGCAATATGTTCTGATTTCGCTCCACTCTTAAAGAATACTATTGATAAAGTTGATTCTTATAAAACAGCTTTAAAGGCTAAACTAGCACACATATCAACTATCTTTACTCAACAACATTTTGAAGAATATCGTCGGCCTTCCCCAACGCATTCTACCCCCATTGCCCCCCCTCCTCTTTCAGCAGTCCACCATCATGCTAAGAGGGCAGCTCCCGATCCACCTTTTGTGCATCCCACATTCTCATATTCCCCTCCACCTACCATGCCCCCCTTCTTTGATCAATACTCGCCACCCAGTCGTCCTAAACGAGCGGGTCGTACACCAACACCTCGAGATCCCCTTGCCTTACCTAATACCGATGATACATCTAATACAACTAAACAATTAATGCAATCTACTAATGAAACTTTTCGTGTCAATATTAATACACAGGATTGGCAATCCGAAGACAGTACTGCTTTCTGGCTTTCAGTTACTATCCCACAAGCCGGAGCAGGTATGTCTGCTAATATTAGACGACAGAGAGATCAAATTTTTGTAAATACTATTGAGTCTATGTCTGCACGTCAGAATCTTATGAGGGACGCTTTCCTTGAAATGCGTTCTGATTTAGTTCTCACCATTGACGTCATAGCCAGTACCTTCACCAACACCTCCAGAAACATTAAACTAATTCATACACTTTTAAACGAAACCAATCAGGAAATTATTTCCCAATTTGCTGTGGTTAGTAACGCTATCAACGCATTACAACGTAAGATTCAAGCCACAAGGATCCTTAGCTTGCTGACCTCTAAATATCTCAGGCTTTGGTCCCAACAAATACAGCAACTCCATATCCTCTTAAATGAAGCTGATAAATTAATTACAGCCTTCCACGACCTGGCTGCAGGTAAAATCTCTCCACATGTTCTTCCAGCCTCATATGTCCATAAATTAGTTCACAAAGTATCAACGGTATTATATTCATGGCACAATAGTTATCAATTAGCTTTTACGGATTTGGCTCATATCTATCAGAAATCACAACCAATCTTTATGCCTACTAGACATGGTTTCTTACTCCAACTCCTATGGCCAATCCAACCTAAGAATTCAAAACCCTACACTTTGTATCACACAGAGTCACTCCATGTACCCGTGGTAGCTACTCCTGCTTTCCAAGACCGCGAGTCTAACCATGATTACACTCGTATCTCTATCCCAAAACCTTTTCTAGGAGTGCAGCACGATTCCTTCTTGGAACTCAGTCTTGAAGAGCTCCAGGAATGTCTCAACATTGACGATCAATTTCTTTGCACAGAATCAACAATCCAAATCGATAGCTCGCAATTATCCTGCAACACTGCAATATACACGAATGCTACCGCAGACGTCATTTCCGAACTCTGTCAAGTCGATTACTTCTTTGAACCCTTTCGTGCAGCACCTCGTGTAATAGACGCAGGTAACCAGCTTTTAGTTACTGGCTTATCACTCCCATGGACTCGACGTTGCTCCAATGATCGTGTGGCACGTCCCGTTCCTGGTAGCCTTTACGCTGTGCTTCAGCGTGGCCAGTTTTGTTTTTGCGAATTCTCCTCCCCTTCAGGTTTCATTCCCAGGCGTATTACAGGATGCCCCGCATCCGAAAATAATCAATATAAACCCTTCTTAATCAACTATACTATTAACGCAATTGCGATGCATTCTTTTGAACGTGAATTCAACTTCACAAGTCTACCACCATATGAATCTTATGGCATGCCAAATTTCACCTTGCCTAAATTTGCAGTGGCTGCTAGAATAGCAAATACCTCACTTGCAAATATGACACATGGTATCATTAAGCTTAAGGAACTTAGTCGCCTTATTCAACAAAAGGGTGACGATTTTCTGCTTAAATGGGCCGAGCTGGAAGCTTCTTTCTATCTTTCAGCTTGGTTCAGCCTTCGCCATTGGATCCGTGGATTTGCCTTCATCGGTTCCATAGCTGGATATTTGTCTCTAATTTTGGTAATATTTATGTATTGTCGTGGTAGATACCTTAGTGGCCTTTTATCCTCTATGGTTATGGCTACTCATTTTAAACCATCCCACGCCAACCTAGTCATTCCAGGACGTCCTCTGAATTGTGATTCAGTCAACTATGTAATTTACCCTGTTTCTATAAGTCCTGTCAGTCTTATACATATCACTACCCTTCACCTTCTTACTATTTGTGTCTTTTACATGGTAGTGAGCTTGGCTAAGCGTTGTCTACATAAATGTTGTAGGGATTTCAGAGTGATGCATCGCTCACCTGAAACCCGCAAATTTCCACAGATCGAAATATTCATGGAATTGAATAGTGGACACCAGCGCTTACTTCTATATGTTCTTACTATTAAGTCCCACCTTTCTTCACTTTCTCTTAAAGGTGTCATTTGTCCTAATAGTTTCAAGTGCGACCATCATAGATTATACAGTATCCTCAAACCCAACTGGGATACTGCACTATGCTCTTTGCAGATTGATTCACTTAACGTAGAACTCCCTAGACTCATTAATGTTCCATTATACAAGCAGAAAAAGTTACAGCAAATTATGCAAGGACAGTTTGCGGTGACCATGCTCGCATCTGACTCAGTTCACCTTTACAAATTGGGTCATAACATGCAAGAAGTTATTAATACTCAAGAGCTTAATCCTTACTCAGCTCTAATTAGAGAACTTCGTCAAAGGGAGATGGAATTTCGGTCCACCAATGTTATGGAACCGGATACTACCCATTCAGTACAGATAAAACCTTATGCCACCACTTCTGGCCTGGCTGCATCAAAGAAAATGACCCCCCCTACTCGCATACCGACCCGTACAACCCCACCGAGGCGGACTACCCCGCCTCGCCGGTCCACTTCACCCCGGCAACCATCGGCCCCTCGCATGGGTACCAGAGTCGATACCCCCCCTAATCGCTCAATAGTTGATATCGAGTTGGAACCACGCCCCACTCGTCCTACGTCACTGTTGCTCCGCCCAACTTTCCCCCCTCCCCTTCCACCACCCCCCTCTCCTAACGATACCAGTACCAGCGTCTGATTGATCCTACTGCATGTTTATGATTAATTCCCTTTGCACTGCACTTTCGTGCAATAACTTTTCCTGTACAACTGCATTCTAACTGCATTTCTTTTTCCCTTTTCTATCTGTATGTGTATTGTTGCATTTTAACCCTTTCATACCCACGCTTGCATGCCCTTATATTTTAGTCAGTCTGTGAAGAATCACACCTTGTTGGTTCGATTGTATGGGTAACATTTTACTGACATATGCTTGAAGGTATGCATATATTCTGTGCATACGCCTTACGCAACACTTTCTCATCCTAAAATTTCATAATCTTATACTCACGTTGCAGGGTGATCTTCTTCCTTTATTGATGTGATTCATTTTGATCTTGGGGAGCTGATCACCATGATGATGCATCAAATTTTGCCGTGATTTGCTACCTTTCTATCTACATTTAAACATCTCTTTTTACCTTTTAATTATACACACTTAACGACCAGCATCTTGCTGGGATTCAGATTATTTATCTAAACCAATTATGATATTCCTTTTATTATCTCTTATTTTAGTTATTTATATTTTATATATATATCACGTGCCTTTTCTTACATGTTGTTTGCAGCAACCTTATTGGTTGAGCTCCTAGCCTGTTTCTTAAAGTAATTTCAGTATGACTATTGCATACCATTTTAATGCTGTGTCGTCACATAATTTGCGGGAATGTCTCTTTGATCACGAGTTGCTGGTCGGGCTGGTCGTCAAACATCAGTGCAAGACTTGCTGTGGGCACCTATGATCAGAGACACATTCGATGCATATGTTCTCTAATCTTTGATCTGAGACAGTCGTTACAGAGCCTGTGCTTCCACTGTGACTTCTACTGTTACGGGCACCCTATCAAGAGACACGTCCGATTCAACATCCGGAAGTCAGTCGATTGGAGCACCACCTCCTTGGGCACCATGCTTGCGTATGGGACCACGTTCCGACAGCAAGTGCGACCACTTCGAGTCGGCCGTATTCCTGTCGTCATCCCATGGCAATATGAAGAGGGCACCATTTCGGGGCGACCACTAGTGTGAACATTCCGTTTCACTCCATTTCCGTCGTAACCACGGCAAGCATATCGTTGCCTTGACCTGGTTCCAACATGGGGCTACATTACTGCAGAACTTTCTTTGAACTTTTGTGTCAGGCTTGGCATTGTGCAGTCTTCGTCGCACATGTCACCATTCACAACCGAGCTCACATTGTATGATGATATGGTGATGTCATCTCCTGCTTGGCTTCTTAACAGTCGGCTAATCTGGATTGCCTCTGTTTCTACAGCAAGCATCAACGAACAATCGTGCTTGAAGAGCATGGCCTCATTTTAGTTGGTGACTAATATGGATTGTCTCAACTACCTTCCGGCCTGCATCTTCTTAATGACACTCTTTTCCTCTCGGTAACTACCTTATTCAGGTGGCTAACACGGATTGCCCCTGCTATCAGTTACCGTCGACAGACACTAATATGGATTGTGTCTAGTTCAGAAGAGTCTCCTCACCACGCATTCCCCAGCGTTCTCGCACAAAGTTGTGCTCGCACATAACACATAATAAACATTGTGATCTCAGAAAGTGCATACACGAAAGACTCATGACGACGTCTTCTTCTCCATGACCCATCAAGGTCCACCTGATATTGGGATTGTCTGAATAAAAACATGAAGGTCGTGTCGAACGAGTCACGTCCTCCTTCGCCAGACCCCAACATAAAGTGTGAGTAACAGTTCAAGGTGTAGATCAGTCCACCTCCTCCTCCGCCTGACCCTAACCTGGGTTAGTCACGCAACGAGGCCGGACTGGCAAATCTTCGCAGTACTGCAGCTATATCAGTCCCTCGAGTCTTCAGCATAATCACCAAAATACCAGTTACTCGCTCAGAACATTTCCTGTCCCCGCTAAAGTTGTCGTGCCTATGGCACCACATCAAGCTATTTCCACCACTCCGGTTCGCACCTCGCCTGTGCTCCATTCACAGAGACAATATTCCTCCGAAATGACATTGACCGACGTGTAATGGTAGTCTCTCATGGCTTCCATTCACTTCGCCACTTCGGTACAGCTGAGAATGGTGGAAGGACCACTCATCCAGGATGACATTGTTGTTCTGTATCTGTTAGAACAGTAACAACCCACTCATCGTTTTGGGTGGATGGTAATAGGACCTTGAACTCTCGCAGCTCGTCCGTTAGGTCCACGACGTCCGGCATCTTTCAAGTTGCCAGGTCGAACACTCCGTTCGACCCTGAGAAACACATCGCTGTCGACACCTCGTTTGCCCTTGACAAACACATCTCATGTGAACTTGACAAGCCAATCGCTGCCAACGTCTCACCCTCTGCACCACGCACCGAGCGTCGGTGTTGCCTCCTTCGCCCTATATCAATGACTTATACAACTGACTCCTTCAATCAATGATTCTTCCAATCTTCTCGTCTACACGTATACAGATCATGTTATCTTTGACATCATGTATTGACTCTTGACTAGTATTGTGTAAAGCGCATCACTGATTAGACATTTATGCATCAACCAACAAATTACAATTAACTTAGATGATATAATCCACATTTTCATTGAAATTGATCAATTCAGTACTCAAACCTTTGCCACTAGGTTATGTCTCAACGCGTCCACGAACAGTTATCACAAGTCAACTCTTGCACTGAACTTTCTCTGTAAACATCTGATCTCATTTCTTATAAGCTTAACATCAAATAGATTTATGCTTTAATCTCATTTGCTAATTATTCTGGTCTATGCATTATGCATGCCAGCCTTCTTATACAAGTTTTCTCAGGTGTATTAATATGTACCTATGTTTTCACTATTGCTCCACTGCACCAGTATACTGTTTACCTATTTTCGCATTGTTTTAATTCTCTGTACGCCTTATGCCTACAGTTCACTCGGATTGTTTAGAGTGTACGTAACAAGTTCTACGAAACCATAGTCCACTATTGACTTCTTTATCTCCATACTGGACTGTTGTTTCATCATTTTGATTATTATTCTGCTACTTGTCGCTTTTAAATTAATAATTGTTGCTTTAATCCATGTTATTGTTGATATTCGTGATTCGACTATATTTCGTTTATGATTTAATTGTTGCTTTTAAAATCGCTTATCGCTTATATGTCATTTTACTTAATTACTTTTGTAGTTTAGGGTATCGGACATACCAGCCCATTTAAAATTATAAGGCTGTCCTGTCTTAATGCACTTCATGCTTTTGGTTTAGCTCTATGCATATCCAATGACACGCAAGGGATGATACCCGTAACTGCCCTTGATAAAAACGGCTACTTGACTCGCCTGGTGCTTGAGTCTCTTTTGCTGAGGAGCCATGTAATTAGCGGCTCTATTTCCAAAAATAACGTTGGCCGACGAACCAACGATTCATAAAAATTGAAAAAATTTGGCACATAGGTCATAAGAATAACTTGTCCTTTTCTGTCAATCATTAAAATTTAGATTTCACTTTCCTATCTGAGCTCCCCTTCCAGCATCTCATTGACACCATTAAAAGAACTGTCATTCAGTTCCTCTCCTCTCACGGATGCAAGTCATATTCTTGCTTCCCTTTCAAAATTTTTCCTTTTTCCGAATTGTCTTTCATGGGCATATTGCACACGCCCGATTTTATCTTAAAATTTTTCCCCCCCTTCCGCCTGCCCGGTGGTAGTGGTTACATCATCCTGATGTCACCACAACTTTCATTAAAGCACTCACAAAATTCAGGTGCAATGAGACGCGTTTCCTCTGTCCGTACCTAAATTGGTATCATGTACAAAGTCGATTAACAATCCTCTCAATAGTTACACAAATCTATTCACAAGTCTTTACATCGTTCTGTTAATCAGCATGAAGCATTCAGGCTTCTATCTTTGAAAGGAAATACCTTGGCTTTTCAATGAATAGTTACATTATTAGGCACAGTGTATATTAATTCATTATTACGTGAATGTAATCCGTATTCGATTGTAAGTTTAAAATAATGTTTTCTTCAAACCGGAGAAAAACTATCTTATAAAAAATCCTCGATCGGTCGGGATGTCACCGCTGAGCTTTTAGCTTCAGAGGTGTCTTCATTCTTTCCTCTTATAGGAACTTTCCTCAAATCGCCATGAACCTCAAGACCTTAATTCTGTAATATCATTTATATTATTATTGTATAGAAGTAATGTGATATATTATATTATTGTGTAATGAGATTCAATGATAGCAACGGGGTAGAACTCACCCCATGTTTCCATGGCAACAGTTACCCTGGTGTTTCTGCGCAGCCGCAGAACACCCTAGTAGCAATCTCTGGGGGCGAGCTTGTTTGCCCAACGAGAACAGAGCCCGCTTCCCGCTGAGGCAGCAGGAGGGCTACCTGTCTCCCTGACGGGGTGACGATTCGTCAGGTAAGGGTATTGTTGTTAGAGGTATGATCAAGGGTTACTCTTAAAGGAACCTCAGGTCATGGTTGATTGAGATGGCATTAGTTAATGATGTATGTAATTCGTTAAGATCGTTGTTTAATGTATTGATAAGTTGGTTACCATCGGTTCTTCGAATGACTCTTAATGTAACCGTCTATGAATTGTGTATTAAATGGATACGTGAAACTAAACTGTTGAGCCTCTGGTATTTCTTGAGTAGGTGTTTCGTGGTGGCAAGTGCTAAGGTGTCTCCCGCAGGATCCCCGGCAATGAGTCCATCTACTCAATTAGCTACCTCTGACAAAGATACGTGCGTTAACCTTACATGGGGGGGAATTAGCTAAAAGATGGCAGCCAGCAATTAGGACAAAACACTGCTGCATGGTTCATCAATGTGTTGCTATAACTTTTTATGCCCTGTTATGCAGTTGCAACATAACAGTTAAACAAGATAACTAGGACTTTAGACCAGTAGTATGATGATGTGCAGAATGCCCTTTAAAGTGCCTTGTGCACGTTATTTTTATCGGTTGCCATCTAGTGACTGCTATGTATAACTAGAAAAGCCCACGCCAGGAAATATTTATTGATGGCGTGAAATATTCCGTTGTAAATAAAAGAACAGGCTGTTGAGAAATATGCAGATAGGCCTATGATTTATTTGATATACACAAAGGTAATTGATGTATGTTTGTGCAACACTAAGGGAAAAAGGAAATAAACTGAAAAGCAAGCCGGCCCCCTGGCCTTTAATGCCCTGGCCCAGCAAAGGAAAAGCAATATGGGCCATTCTCAAATTTCGGGACAACGGGTATAGGAAAATTGTCCTGTAACGGAGGGGACAATGTGGTAACGGAGGGGAATTTTGATGTAAAAAACCAACTGTAGGAACAGCAACAAAAGGAAAAATGATAAAAGATTGATGTAACTATTATTTTCAGAAGTACTTCATCTCGTATCAGTAGATTTTTTGGTCCAAATGTCGATTTCTTGCTCATGATCTGGTAACGGAGTGGACGGTAACGGAGGGGAACAATTTTTTGCTTTTCGCTCATTACTGCTTTTATTTTGGAGATTAGACAAAATAATTGCAGAATATTAAAACCTGCCACCCTCAGCAACATATACATGAAATCGCTCTGTAAAATTATCATTGGTAAGCTTGGAAATTAAGGAAACGGAGGGGACATTTTAGTGGGACCAAAAACATTTTTTATGAACATTATGTCATAATTTATTGAATACATGTTTTATGAAGTCTGCAAGGCAGTGGTACTATGGGGCACATGCGTCTGATGATATTCAGTGAAAATAGCTCATAAAAAACAATAACGAACAGAGCTATGGCAAGTAACGGAGGGGACAAAAAAATTGACATAAATTAGTGACACAACTATAGTATCAATTTAATCAATGAAATTATACCAAAAAAAAAGTGAATATGAACTAAATATAAATTCAAGTCTATATTCCCATGAATCGTGTAAAGAAACTTTGAAAATAATGGTATATTAGGAGAAAAATGAACACTTGATTTTGTCATGTCAGGTCCAGTGACAGGGAAAAACCATTGATTTTGCACGGATTTCTGGACATAATGCATTAAAAAAAGTCTAATGAATGACTTTTTGCTCCAAATGCAGTGGTTCTAAGTAGAAATATGAATAACAGATGCAGAGTGACGCTTCAGATATTTATCGCATTCATATTAATGTCAGGGAGCTAGAGTGACGCAAATTGTCCCGAAATTTGAGAATGACCCATATATGTGAATGGCATAAAAATAGGTGAAATGAGTGTATTTGTTGTGTTTTGTTTTGAAGGAAAAGAGAGCCTATGAAGGGGGGGGGTGAATACCGAACCCCCCCCCCTCCCGGATCTGCTACTGGCCCGTTTTTGGGGAAAAATAGGTGCAATGAGATAGGATGGACAAAAGGAAGCCATTTATCCATCTGTCTATATATGTGTATCTATCCATGTATGTATTTATCTGTTTGACTATGCTTCGAAGAAGAACTGAATAAATCTTATTAAGGCAAGATCTATGTATATGACTATCTATCAATCAATCAATCAATGTACTCTATCAATGTACTCTATCAATGTATCAATGTATCAACCTATCAATGTATCAAGCTATCTATCTATCTATGTGTGTAGGCCTATGTAAAGTGTAATAAAATGGAGTAGGCATGTGTCCTTTGATAAGGGTATATATCAATGGTAATGAAGAAAGTTCAAGGGAAAATTAATGGATAAAATTAGCTGTGAAGTTGATTGGTGTGAAATGTAAATTGCACTTGACAATGTGAAGGGCAGGTGAGCCTTTGAGACTGGGCTGTGATGGCAATTAAGTAAGATAAAGGAATACAGTCAATAACCTGAATAGAAATCCAGTCAATAACCTGAATAGAATGAATGACTTAGTGTGAGCATTGCCTGTGAGCCTGTGCACTGTCTGGATCGTTTTGGCGGGAATCGCGACGGTGGCGCCACCAAAAAAAAGGTGAGGAGTAAGGGAACTACGATGCATAACATGCCACGGAACAGTGGAATCGAGGAGTAAATTGGAGGAGAAAGGCAGTGGAGAGGAGGCAAATATGAAAGGTATGGAGAAAATAGGAATACAGGTGTATGAGAGGTACGGAGAAAAGTGCAGGAGTTGGATTGCAGGCTGAATGAAAAGGTGAGCTGGGATGACGTCAGTCACGTGCGCTGTTGTAATATGATGTTAGATTGACATTGCTGTGATCCAACATTGGCAGAGGACAAGTGGTGCCATCTGGCACAAGGTTTAACGAACATGTGCTTCTACTGTGGGAGCAATTTCACGAGTTCACACAACTTTGTCTGGAAGAAACCTGGGTACTTTCATAATGAACGTGCTTGCCTAGTCAAACATGGGTTGGCCTGGATATAGAACAGAAATTTGGTAAATTTTCAATGAAAATTGCATTATTTTAGCAGCATACAAAACTTCATGTTAGTACCAGCTAGGTGGCAGCAGTACAAAGTTCTCAGTTTCAAGTAAGTTTTTCACAAAAGAAATGATACACTCAATTATAGTGTGCTTTAATAAGTATTTCTTCTTTTTCATTCCAGGTGACTGAAATGCTTTCTGATTTGGGGAGTAACATTGGAATGTACCTCGGAGCCTCCCTCTTCGCAATTTTTGAACTCTTTAAGATATTTTTCGATACGACCTTATTGTCCTGTAAAAGACCAAATGTGAAGAAGAAAAAGACAAAGGCGGACAAGGAACAAATCGCGAATGACGCTGCTTGACCAAATAAACGCTTGTGTTGCAACTTCAGTATTATTAAGTTTGGTGTTTTCTTAATTTTTGTGGACAAGACATTGCACAATGGACATTTCTGTTAATTATCAAAAGGCGCGTGAAAAAACTATACCCCCTCCTCACACATGAAAAAACTATTAGCAGGCCTACTACACTCTTGGGCACAGCACTCATAAATATGGAATAAAACACGAAAAAGTGGTAAATTATGAAGAGAGCAACACAGAATTATAATCAGAGACCTCTGAAATATATCTTTAAATATTTAGATTGGAATGCTCTATCACCATGCAGCATCTTTGACAGCATGCTGCCATGTTTTCGATCAATAAAATGTTTATGCTGTGTATATAGGCCTACCATTATGCTGCTTCACGTAGAAACCCCATTCTTCAGTTTGGGAACCAATTATTTTGCTGAGTGATCGACCCATTTAGAATATTATTTATAAATAAAGAAAACCCAAAAGTGAATTCTACTATTTGTTTCCCAATATTTAAACAGCAAAGTTGTGGTTTTCCTATTGAGTGATGCTAATGGCTCCCATAAATGTATTTACCTGGAATACACCATCACTTAGTGCATGTCAGGTCAAATATTGAACATTTCATTGAGATGATTGCAAAAATGGAGGTGTCGTGTTCTTTTTTACACATGATTACTTTAAGCTTGGATGCATTTTTCTTGGACATGTATTCTATAGGGTAAAGAGACATCAAAAAATGTATGACATCATGTTTTACATGTCCTAGAAAAAAATCACATTCAGTTTCAGTGTCGACAAAATATGAAATTGCCTGTAAATACATCAACTGTTTGGATTTTGTCAGGATAAAATAAATTACAGATATTCATAAAAAAAAGGCCTTGACACTTTTTTACCACATGTGATTTTTGCACCAAACTGTTTTTGTTGTTTATGTAATGACATAATTTAAAGGGAAGTCACCATTTTATGCTTGTTTGAAAATGTCTAAAATGCGCAGCTCCTGGAGTGGCAATATATTGGCCTGATGTCCATGAATAATGTAAAAGGCGGACATAACACCAAGTCTTTAAGATCTGAAAATTTCATGGATCTGCAACAAACAACAGCTGCAGGGTCTATTGCTGCGTTTTCATGCTTATTTTCTTGGCCAAGTACGAATGGAAGCTGTTTCATGAATGCTGGCACCAACTGTACTACTCAGGGCAGCAATCTGCTGAATGAAGTTCTCAACTACCAAAAAGAATAGTTACAGTTTAATGGAATATACAAGATAGTCCAGGAGCCAACCCCCAAAAAGATGCTTATTTAACAAGTTTTTGGCCCCCGACTGTTATATTGACAATTTTAGGCTCGTTTCGAAGCTGAGAATCTAAAGATTCACTTTTTGATGGGTGGCAAGCTCACACCAATCGCATAACGTCACAACGCGAGGCAGAACGTCAAGACCTCCATTTTTGGGGGAAAACTGTGAAAATCATGTTTTTTGGCTGTAATTTGATCAATTCTCATCAGAATTTTTCCAAATTTGGTACACATGTTGTATTTGACACCACCTGATGGGATTTGGGAAAACATTCCTGAAGAGTGCATTTTTTGAAATATTTTGAGTTCATAATCTCTTTGCAGAATGCAATTTTTCAACATTGGCTTAATAATGTTTTATCCTGTTTCAAGAAAATGGGTATTTTTGCATGAAGTTTGCACTTATTTTAATCCTTACAATCTCAGCTTTCCAATGATATCAAATTTATTGGTATCCATAGCACTCGCAAGGAATATTTGGTTGCTAAGCAGCCAAAGTCCTTTTTTTGGTGATTGGCGAAAAAAGATGAAAATGCTCTTTTTATTTGATGATTTTTCATCTGAATTTCATCAAATATGGTAAATTTGTTGAATTTAACATCAGTTTATGGGATGAAGGGGAAAACTGTAAAAAAATGCATTTTTTGAAATATTTTGAGTTGATAATCTCTTTGCAGAAGTAAATTTTCCAATTTTGTTTGATAAACAAAGCTAATTCTGCCTCAAGAAATTCACTTTTTTTTAAATTAATGTTGTAATCATTTTAATCCTTAGAATCTCAGCTTTTCGATGATATGAAATTTATTGGTATCCATAGCACTCACAAGGAAATATTTGGTTGCCAAGCAGCCAAAATGCTATTTTTGGTGATTGGTGGAAAAAGGTGAAAATGCTATTTTTCTCATCTTATTTGATGAGTTTTCATCAGAACTTCATTAAATATGTTACATATTTTGAGTTTAACATCATTCTATGGGATGTAGGGGGAAAACTGCGCAGAAAATGCATTTTTGAAATATTTTGAGTTCATAATTCTCTTTTTAGAAGTCAATTTTCCAAATTTGTTTGATAAATAAAGCTTAGTCTGCTTCAAGAAATTCACTACTTTTACTTCAATTTTGTACTCATTTTAATCCTTAGAATTTCAGCTTTTCAATGATATGAAATTTATTGGTATCCATGGCAATGGAATCAAAATATTCGGTGCCCAGACAGCCATAGTCATTTTTTTGTGTGACTTGCGGAAAAAGGTGAAAATGCTATTTTTCTCCTTTATTTGAAGATTCATCATCAGAATTCCATCACATATGGTAAATTTGTTGGATTTAACATCAGTTTATGGGATTTTGGGGAAAAACGGGGAAAAGTGCATTCTTTGAAAAATTCTGAGGTAATAATAAATTAGCGAAAGGCATTATATATATTTATTCTTCTTCAGGGAAATCTATTTTTGCAATGAATTTTGCACCCATTTTAAGTTTTACAATGTCTGCTTTTTGATGAGATGAAATGTGTTGGTATCCATGGTCACGGCATGGAGAATGCAATTTTTCAATTTTGCCTTAGTTTTGCTTTTTCAAGATTCGAGAATATCATTATTTTTGTTTGAAGTTTACATTCATCGGAATCTTTAGGATATCAGCTTTCAAATGACATGTTGGTGTCCATAGCAACAGTGTCAAAACATTTGGCTACCTTGCAAGAAAAGACAGATTTTTCATATAAGTTGGTGAAATACATACATGTATATATATATCATAAAAATGCTGTATTATTGTCAACAGTCGAGGACATATTTTTTCATGACTGAGTTTTAAAAATATTTATGGAGTCTTAACTAAGTCACCAATAACACAACAATTGTTACCATATCCTAAAATGGTGGACACCAAAAATCTAAACTGCTTATCGTCCAGTGAGACAAAGCTAAAACAGCTTTATAATGCTCATATCACTAGCACAAACCTTTTAAAAGTGTGCTATGACTGCAGTAGACAGGTTCTGTTTGATCCGTAAAATCTTGAATCGAGAGAAGGTAATAGCTGTAACGATTTAAAATCTGAGAACAGTAACATTACTTCAGGGAGATGGTAACCCTGCTCCAAGTTAGATTTACTATTTCTAGGCCATTCCTTCAACTTGCTCATAACTACAAGAACAGGCTCAAATTATGTACAGTGAATAGTAGTGATAAGAGTGAAGCATTAGTTTTTTTTAGAAAATCTATTGGCAAGGATTTTTTAGACCATATTTGTGTCCACCCTTAAATGAAATATTAAATATTTATCACTATGTAAGCTAAATATTTATCATTTCCTTAATGCTTTTTCTCACGAGTAATAATGAACCATACTTTTACCTTTGAAATTTATGTGCATATTGCATTTTAGTACACAATGAAACCTTGGAGTACCACAAAAGATTCTTCAAGTATTCAAGCAGCTGAATTAAAACATATCCAAAAAAAAAACCTATGCAGAAAGAGTAAACTCTTTTATTGGGGGAATTTTTTCAAAAGTGAACCAAACTTTTATTAATATACAATGTATCCTCTTGGCTCTGTCACGTCCACTTAAAATGGGAGGTTTGTATTATAAATGTCAATTTTTGTTGCAATATCAATGTGCGAGTTGAGGGGTCACCCTCTATGTTGACCTGTGAATTATTTTAGTCAGATGTTCCTTTCACACATCTTTTAATTGCAGTATTGCAGTGAGAAATTGAAAATCTATCGGCTCAAAATCATATTTTAACTCCTGTCTAACAAATATTTGTTTTGTCAAATGTCATACCACATGTTAGCAGATAAAGGCGTGCGCTCCTAACAATAAATAATTCTAGTTTGTGTAGCATGTTGAATTTTTGCAAATAATGGCTCTTAAATGTTTGATAAATTTCATGTTACATATAAGCCACATGGTAAAGACATGATACTAATGATCTATCTGTAGAAAAAGGTGAAGTATATGGTTTTTTGCAAAAACTAAGCAGAACATTTTGCCATCATGCGCCACAATTCACCCCAACACCAGGGCAAATTGTGCCGCTTGACCTACTTGTTTCAAACGCCTTTCATGATCTTCCCAATGGTCCAGTTGCCTTGAAACTTGGCACGATTCTGGCCAAGATATTATATTTTAATATCAGATTTTTAGATTACATGATTCTGGCCAAGGTATTATATTTTGATATCTGATTTTTAGATTACATGATTCAGTAAAAAATCACATACACTGTAAATTTTGAATTTTGAGTTAGCTGAATTTATTGAGTGAGATGGTTGCACACTTCCTTTGAGCCAAGATAGCTTGTTGTTTGCAAGTTATAACAACACAAAGATTATCAAAACTCAAAACAGCAAGCTATCATGGCTCAAACAATTAGTGCAACCGTCTCACTCAATCATTTGAGCTAACTCAGAATTTCAGAATTTACAGTGTAACTTACCCCGGTCTCCCCTACTGTGTTACAGTAGATATGCACCAAAGCAGTGCCCAGGTTTTTTTAAGGACAATTGGGTGCACTGAGTTAGGAAGCCCAGTGACTCTTGCACTTTTAGAATTGTGCTCCAATTCCACAAACTGGTTTTAAATTCTACATATTCACCTAGTTTGACTAAATTCTGAGGAGAACTCATCAAATAAGGAGAAAAACAGCATTTTCACCTTTTACCTCATATCACCATAGAACGAATTTGGTTGCCTGGCAACCAAATATTTCAATGACATTGCTATGGATACCAATAAATTTCATATCATTGCAAAGCTGAGATTGTAAGGAGTAAAATGAGTGCAAAATTCATGCAAAAATAGTGAATTTCTTGAAGCAGAATGTGCTATATATATCAAAAAAAGAGGGAAAATTTACCTCTGCGAAAAGATTATGAACTCATATATTTCCCAAAATGCACTTTTTAAAAATCCCCCCCTCCAAATCCCATAAACAAATGTTTAATTTAACACATTCACTATATGTATTGGGATTCTGATGATAAATCTTCAAATAAACGGACAAATAGCATTTTCACCATTTTCCGCAAGTCACCCAAAAAATGACTATGGCTGTCTGGGCACCAAATATTTTGATTCCATTGCCATGGATACCAATAAATTTTATATCACTGGAAAGCTAAGATTCTAAGGATTAAAATGAGTACAAAATTAAAGCAAAAATTGTGAATTTCTTTAAGCAGAATAAGCTTTATTTTTCAAACTAATTAGGAAAATTGACTTCTGAAAAGAGATTATGAACTCAAAATATTTCAAAAAATGCATTTTCTTTGCAGTTTTCCCCCTAAATTCCACGGACTGATATTAAATTCAAGATATTTACCATATTTGATGAATTCTGGTGAAAAATCATCAAATAAAAGGAGAAAAATAGCATTTTCACCTTTTTCCGCCAATTACCAAAAATAGGACTTTTGCTGCTTAGCAACCAAATATTTCCTTGCGAGTGCTATGGATACCAATAAATTTGATATCATTGGAAAGCTGAGATTGTAAGGATTAAAATAAGTGCAAACTTCATGCAAAAATACCCATTTTCTTGAAACAGGATAAAACATTATTAAGCCAATGTTGAAAAATTGCATTCTGCAAAGAGATTATGAACTCAAAATATTTCAAAAAATGCACTCTTCAGGAACGTTTTCCCAAATCCCATCAGGTGGTGTCAAATACAACATGTGTACCAAATTTGGTAAGATTCTGATGAGAATTGATCAAATTACAGCCAAAAAACATGATTTTCACAGTTTTCCCCCAAAAATGGAGGTCTTGACGTTCTGCCTCGCGTTGTGACGTTATGCGATTGGTGCGAGCTTGCCACCCATCAAAAAGTGAATCTTTAGATTCTCAGCTTCGAAACGAGCCTAAAATTGTCAATATAACAGTCGGGGGCCAAAAACTCTCAATTTTAGAGGTTGGCTCCTGGACTAAGAAACAAATTCCATTAAGGTCACTTTAATTTGCCAAGTGCTGTATTTCTATTTTATTCTCTGCATCACAACAATTCACCGCAGCATTCCCTGAGATTCTTCTGGCCATGTCAAATTGGCTGCTGAGGAGCATGCAGCATATCATGATGGAGAGATATTAAAATCTTTCAAGGAAAATACAAACGAAATAAAGTTAGTTAGACTGTGTTCATTTCAGCAAAAATAACTTCTAAGGAGGATGATTGAGTGTTATAAGATCCCAACCCCCTGAATTGGCAACCAGAGCAGATATTAAGAATCTATTTGCTAGGTGTCTTAAAACATAAAATTCTATTGGTTTTTCAAGCTTTCACACTTTTCTGGTCTATAAACTGCTCCGGGTGCTCCCATTGTATCAGTAGATGTCATAGGTGTATCGAAGGGGGGGGGGGGGGCAGGGGGGGCAATCGCCCCCCCAAAAGTTTGGGAAACAGTAAGATTCGGGCAAAAAGGCTAAACAATTCGGGCAGATGATTAAATAAAAACTACCGAAAATTAATGATTTCCAGGCAATTTAATTTGAAATGTTTATAAATTTAGATCATGAAAATCGGGCAAATGTCGCTCGCCCCCCCCAAAAATTGCGCGCGCCGTACGCCTATGGTAGATGTAGTAGAAACATGACATTTTCGCTTCACGTTTAGGGGATGATGCTGATTAATTATAAGGCTATTTTTTCGAATGTCATGGATGATATAAACACACATAGATTCATTTAAATTGAATATAAGGCTATTTTTGGTGATTTACTTTTTTATTATATCTTTATTTAGAGTAGGTCGGGGCCTGTGGCCCCCCTTAACTCCGAGGTTCGATTTGACCTACTTTTTATGGGCGATTATTTGAATGCTTATGTTGTCAGGAAGGGATCACTTGAATCTACTAATAACTAGTGAAACAAATGTCTCACAATTTTAATAAGGAGTTACGGCCATTTTTGTAAAAAAATTAAAATGGCCTTCTTACCCCACCCATCGGGCAATAATTCCATCAAGATTTAAGGTAAGTACACATTATTAAAAGGTTCCTGAAGCAGCTTTGACCCCCCAGTGAAGGGGGCCTCATGCCCCATATCATGTGGGGCCTCTCACCCCAAACCCACATATTTTAAATTGACCGCTATATTTTTAACTAAAATGCAAAAAACATGATCCAAATCATATTTATGTGATGGTTATAAAGTGAAGCAATGCAGATATCCATTATACTTATAAATATTTCCAAAGTTATTTCTGACAACCCCTTTCAAAGAATTAGTCAAAGATACAAAAACCATGCACATTTTTTTGTTTCTTTAATTTCTACTATGGTTTGGTGCTGTTTGCCCTGAAAATTTGTGATGTCACCTAAAATGCCTCTAGCTTCAATCCTATCAATAGATAAACGCACCAAAAATGTAAGTTTGGATATAACCCTGGGGGGGCCTCTCACCTAACCCGACCTACTCTACATAAAAATCATACGTGCAAAAAGCCCTGTGGTTCTTACTAGTAGGCCCTCACGTGGTTAATCATTGTCCAAAGCTCTTTAAGGCAGGATTTCACCAATTTAGAATTATACACTCATGATGAACATGCTGGAATGATTAGGATTTTCAAGGTGTCAGGATTTCAAAACAGTGGTCCCTGCATTATGAGATCGCCCCTTTTGCGGTTATGAAGTGGTCTCTCATGGGGGGCGATCTCTCGTTGGGGTGCAAAATGCACTAAAAATAATACTTTGTGTGCAATAGGAAGGCGGTCACGCAAGCCAAGTCAGTCATACAACAGGGGGTCTCATAGGGCAGACCTGTACCATGTATTCTAAATTAGTGATTGAATGTGTGAAATTGCAACAATTTGTTCAGGAGACACTAAATTTGTGTAAATGTCATTATAAGCCATTTTCATAGGCTCAGAATTATGTGAAATCTATCATTTGGTGGCCCAGAAAAATGTATTATTTTTGTTGTAAAATCATTTTTAAAATTGCGTTATCAACAAGATAGAAACAAAAAAGGAAAATGGCATGATGTAAATTTTGTTTGATTTATTATTTGTCAAAAGGCATCATCGAGTGTATTATTTATTACTTCAAAAAGTTGTGAAAACTTTTTTTGTGGTGAAATAACTATTGATTTATGACGAGATAATTTTTTATCTTGGGGGCCAAAAGAAACACCAACAAACTTTTGATGTCAAAATTCCAGCCACTTTCTTTTTTGCGTTTGCAACATTGACTGGATGGATGATTGGGGCTTTACATCCTATATTTATGCACTTGGTAGACTAATTAGGACAGGAGGAGGACACGTACGGCAATGAGACTAAGGATGATTGAAAAAGCCGTCCAACGGGCATCGAAGACCCGTCACGAGATGGATTAAAACGTTGGACCCAGAGATTGGCAGCCAAGCAACCTTCCGCTATAGACCTACCCTCCCCTTGTATTTGCAACAAAAAAAAACAACAATGATATGACATTTATTGCACAACACTTCATCTTGCAATAACTGTAAAATAATGCATGCACAATGAAGTTAGTAGATGTTTCTTATTAAATTAATCTAAATTGCCATACCTTATAAATCAACATGACACACACTCTAAAAAATTTCAGACAAAATTGGTTTTTTTTAGATTCAAAATGGTTTTTTGAAAAACCAAATTTCAATGCGAAACCAACATGGATTTTTAAAAAAGTCCATGTTGATTTTTTGCATTGAAATTTGGTTTAAAAAAAAAACCATTTGGAATCTAAAAAACCGATTTTATCTGAATTTTTTTAGAGTGCAGGGACCTATGAAAGTGATATATATGTGTTTTGTTACTTTATATATTGTGCTTATTACACTGAGTAGGCCTGTTAAAAAGCAAACTTTTTTGTGTGTTTTGAAGTAATCAAATAACAGCATAAATTTTAACATTAGAACATTAGACTATAATACCACTCTTGTCACTATCTAAGTGGGTATTGTTGTTTGTTTCATTTTATTGTTGCAAATAAATTTGAATTATTATTTTAAACAAGTTAATAACAGCTTTCTAGAAAATATTTAATGTTGTCTTACATGGAGAATTTCTTCATGCAGTTCAAATATCATGCATCAGTAACTTTTCCTAGTTATATAATCAGCATTCTTTTTCAATTTTGGAATATTTATATAAGCAACTCCTTTTTTTAATAAATTTGTGCACTTTGTTCTATTTTTCGTGTCATTCTAGGAAGATGGTATTTCTGTGTAAGAAAATGTCCCTTTTCTTTACTTCCTAGTTGTAAGGACACATTTGGTCACAGTCAGTGAACTCGCATACATATGGCTGCGCCTAATTTTGTGTCATCTCTACCAGCTGAGTGAATTTGGAGTTAGAAAGTTATTTTGAATTAGGATTCCAATGAAGTAAGGTAAGAAAAGTGTTGCTATCATGATTGTTGATGTCAGGTGTATTCTAAAGTGAGCCATGTCATCTCTCTCAGCTTAGTGAATTTGCAATTTTAAAGTTATTTTGACTTTTAAAGTTATCTTGACTTTATATTTATTATGACTAGGTTTTAAAGCATTTTGACTTAGTTTAAATTATTTTTTACTTTGAAAGGTATTTTGATTTATAATTTTTTTTTTGACTTTGTATTCTGATAAAATTTGGCTAGAAAGGTGTTGCTGTCTTGAATGTTGATGTCAGGTATATTCTAAAGCGGGCCATGTGTTTTTTAAAATGTTTATAAGTCATCCCTGTCGGCTGATAAAGTTGTTTTGAGTTTTAAACTCTGTTTTGTTTTTCTTTTAAAGTTATTTGAGTTTAGAAGTCATTTGACTTTTAAAGTTGTTTTGACTTTTAAAGTTATTTTGACTTGGTTTTCAAGTTATTTTGATTTTTAAAATTATTTCGACTTTAAAAGGTTCCATAGAATAACTTTATAACTCAAAATACCCTTGTAGAACGGGTAAAGTTGGTAGGCTGCATGGGGGAAAGTTGGTCGCCTATTTTAAACCACTTAATGGGAGAAATGCCATCCTACGGGTATGATATTTTCAAATTACATAGTGACATACCTGATAATAGCTCTGTGAAAATGTTTTTCATTTTGTTCAAAGAGAAAGGTCTGCCAAAGCCCAAATAACTGGTGAGACCTTTTTGAATGCCCTCCTGTGATAAAAAAAAAGAAACATTCCTTTTCAACTTTCATAATACTAATTTCCTTTAATCAAATGACAAAGCATGCTCTTACGGTCTCAAGTTATTACATTCCTGCATTTTGTCCATTTCAGCATCATGTTCATCATGAGGCCCACTTTCGCACCCTTGCTTTTCATGCTGATTTTGGGGAGCGTTACCCATGCATACGTGACGTATGAAGTGACCAATGTCAAAAGTGTCTGGTAAATAGTTTTAAATAAATAAATATTTGAAGACTCCTTTAAGAATTAATGGAGACCGTCAGGTCTCGGGCGCGTAGCGCCCGAGACCAGAGGTCTTCAAAAGGTAGAAGACAGAGCAACTCACACAGGGATATACTAAGGAAATTTTTTGCATGCGCCAAACAAAAAAAAAGTGTGGGCGTTTATGTGACGTCATCAACAATGAACTATATGTAACAACATGGCAACAGTATTGCAGGTGGCGTCATGAACAGACCAGCCTCGTTTTCATGACAGCAGAGCAGTGTGTAGGGTAAAAGTGGGTAATATCACGCACGTGGGTAATATCACGCACCTAACTTAATGGCTATTTAAAAAACAGCCATGGAAGAAATCACCAATGTTTTAGGAGAAAAAATGTGCATATGAATCTGGTAACTTCACCTGATTACGTCTTGTGCTTGTCTGTGCCATTGATTTAATTGTAGATAGGTTTCAAGCAATTTAGGTGCTTTCTGTTAATATTTATGCCTTTTTGATACAATTCCCTGAGTCTAAATGATATATAATTGTGGCTGTTGTTTAAGTGATGCACTCAATGTTGACCGAAAATGTTCGAAAGGCAAGACTTACGAGTTCAAAAAAAGATTATACAGAATGTTGGCATTAATGAAGCCACTGGAATGCATGAAAATGTAATGGGTACAGACCAGGGGTAATATCACTCATGTTCAGGGGGTAATATGACGCAAATTTGGGGTAATATGACGCAAATTTGGGGTAATATCACGCATGTTTGGGGTAATATCACGCATCTTCTTCCAAATCTCTGTAACCAAAGTTTCAAAATACATCCAACCTTCTTTTCAGTTGCACCCTCCTATTCACTGTACCTTTTTATCCGTTAGTTTGAGGCTTTGAGAATGGATTTATGGTATATATATGATAAGCTGCAGACACTAACTACATTTTCTTGATTCCAAAAAATGTACTTAAAGTCTTAAAATGTTTACACAAAATTTATGGAAAAACTGGATTTTTGCATGATCTTCATGACTGCAAAAACTCACCGTATTAAATGAAACTCAACTCTCATGTATTTGTTTAGACGGTGAAGGTCTTCAGCTAATTATAATCACGGGTACCAAATACATTGATACTTGGTCAATACTATGCCTAACTAATGGCTATGATAAGGAAACACCTCCCTGATGAGACAATTTGTTTTTCAAATTTTCGGGAAATGTTGAAGATGTGTTGTAGAAGTGAATTCGTTTTTCCTGATGCTCTACCAAATGTACCCCCCCCTGCTTTCGGGCATTGGATTTCCTTATAAACTAAAACAAAATTTGATCATTTTACTCGAATTACCCTAAATGGGTTAAGTTCCCTAAAATGTTCCTGCCCCCCCCCCCTAGAGTTTGACCAAAAAATGCATTTATAAATCTTTCAAATTTTACAATGTTTTTACAGGGTCCAAATGCCTCCTGACCAGTCTTTGCCCCCCCCCCCCAGGATTCTGCTGAACCTGCGGTGCCATTTGGAATTATTAGGCATACAAATGTTTTAACTTTTAAGTTCCCAACGTTTATAAGTTTAAGATTTAATTTTACTGCAGGAGAGTTTCTTCATATGATATTGATACTCAAGTCCCCATACATGCAGAGCGCAAACCCCGAAAACGATATCAACTTAACCCATGCATAGATTATAGATAGATAGATTATAGATAGATAGATAGATAGATAGATAGATAGATTAGGCGTAGGAGAGGTGACTTATTTAGGGAGAAGTTTTCTTCCCGAATTTTTCAGATCTTTGCCTGAATTCAATGTCAATTTACAAGGCTGCCAGATTTTAGGGGGGCAGCTGACCCTCTCCCCCCCCCTGCCTCCCTGGTTTCATGATAGATAGATAGACAGATAGATAGAAAGCTATAGACAGGAACACGGACTGACTCTGATAAACAATTGATTGATACATGGGTGGATAGATGAATAGATAGTCAGGAAATCAACCTGAGTCATTATAACCTCAACTTGCGTCATATAACACCTACTACTGCGTGATATTAAACAGAAGTGCGTGATATTACCCACAGAAAAGGCTAAATGACCCTAGTTGCTTTAACTATGTGTCAAGTGCTGTAAGAAGCTGTCGATCAATGGAATTTGATATTTTCTTGACTCCTGAGTTCAATATCAATCAAAACCTATACTTTTGGTCATGATAGTTCTTAAACTTCAGGCCTAGTACCCATATAGAAACACTGCAGTGTAATGCCACACACAAGGTGCGTGATAATACCCACATTTACCCTATAGCCACGGAAATGATATAGGTAGTAGGTCTACTTCCGTGTCTTTTACACCAGGAGCACTTGGATACTTAAATACTTACAAAACGTCACAATCTATTTAAAACAGATTCAACTGCACATGTACCACTGACAACTTCTGATTTGACATAACAGTTGAATTCGACATGTACACTGGTGGGCTCTCAAGTGCAATTGGACAAGTGCTTCACCTGCAGTATAATTTTGTGTCGGCCAAAATGTCAACAACTTGCTGGACTGATTGAATCACTTGCCCAGGCAGGCTGGTGAGGGTCGAATTTAACTGTCCTGTCGAATTTTGATGTCGTCAATGGTATAACACAATGCAGCTATAGGTAGTGCGCGATTACTGAGCAGTATGCTGCACCACCCTGTGGATAAGTGCCTTGCATAACAGCCAATTGATGTTTTATGTTTTCTTTGCTTTTTTTTTTCTGCCAAAAAGTCAACTGAGAAGAATTCAAATTGCACCGATGTCAACAAAATCCTCAGAAACTGCCTGGAATGACTTTGATATGCAAAACTATTTATCTATTAATGTATCTATATATTTATCTATAGGCTACAAAGCCACATCTAAAGTACCAGAAATAAATATCTAATATCTATTAATGTATCTATCTATTTATCCATCTATCTGTCTATAGGCTACAAAGCCACATCTAAAGCACCGTAGGCCTAAATAAATATCTAAAATACCGCAAAAAAATATTCAAGACGTTACAAATTGATATCTAAATGTCAAACGGTCTCGCTATGCTCTTTGGCATCATCATATTAGATGATACGATTGAATGACGGTTTTTGGAGTATACGATTTTGAAATTTTTAAGCACATGTCAATGCCAATTTTAAATGAGTCTTTTTGTTTCAACTCTCAGGTCTTCATATATGGACAAACCCGAGAAGTTGTCTCTACACAATGTGATCAATGGGACAATCAAAGGTCAGATGTTAATAAAAATGCCAAACCATTATAACCAATGATGTAAATATCTCTGAAAGCCAAAAACAAAAAATTCCAGTTAATTAATATAGGCCTAATCTAAATCTAACTGAGCCTTTATGTTATTTGTATTTCAGAGAGACACAAACGACAAGTTGAAGATGGTGGCGCAGTTGGAGATGTCATTGATGCTGCTGGGGATGCTGCTGCGGGTGCCGCTGGAGGTACAGTAGTCAATGCATTTAATTTGTATAAGACACAATGTTATACCTACTATTCAGGGCTTGGGAGTTGGGTAATAAGTGACCCGACTCCTACCCCCAATTCCTTTTGGGTTTCTGAAAAGCAACTCCGATGCCATTCACCAATGAAACTCGCCGGTCTGCATTTTTTGCATGATCCTTCTGCCACAGAGGCACTTGACTGCCACACAATGTATTGGTCATTATTGGCAGAGTTGCAAACTGCTTTCATAGCTTTCTCTCAATCATCGCTGGTTAGTCTAGGACTTCCTAAATGATTTTCACATTCGCGGACACCTGTGTAGGTGAGACTGTAGACCGGGGTGTTCCATTGGTGATTTCTTCCTTCGTTTACTTGAACACAATGGCATCTAATTATTAAAATTTACATCCCTAGATCATTTCATAGGGCCTGAATACCATGACCAGACTATTGTCAGTCACAAATCATGTCCCTGGTGTCTTTCAACTGCGTATCTTCAAAACGAGGAAATTACCAAAAATAATAGGAAGTGTAACTGACAGATTGAAAACTAAACTAAATGAAGTCGGGGGAAAACAACTGAAATAGGTTTTTATTGCTATAAAATTCAGTTTTTTGTCTTGTAAAAGTCCAGTAATAAACCCTTTACAAATGAAGGGGTCAATTATTAACCTATTTCCGAAGACAATTGGGATTACTATGCAAATATATTACATAAAGCTTCTTTCACTTAATTTTTGTGTATCCCTCCCCCCCCGTCTCCTAATGTTGGACCAGATCTACCTTAGAAATTTCAGAGTTTTGGATTGTATTATTATTATTTTTTAATGTTCTTAATATTTTTTTATGTAGATCTATATTAAGATTTTTATTATTTTGTTTTCAGTATATGTTATAATTATTTTCTACACATGTATTAATTTAGTTTGTTAGAAGTTCTTGCCCATGTAACATAAAAATTATTTGTATTATTTAAAAACTATACGTCAATATATACATTTTTTTGTATCTTGACTAAGGAAAATTTGATTGTTTATAATTGTACATGATTTATGCATTTTGCTAAATAATTATTTTCCAATAAAGAACTTGAACTTGAACTTGGAGCAAGCGTAAGTGCCGAAACCTGAAAATAAGGTTGCATGGGGGTCAAATACTCATTTCCTCCACTGTATATTCCATGCTCTTTTGCAGGTTGGGGAGCTGGCTTGGGCAAAGTCTTAGATATAGCGGGCAAGTATGCAAACATTGCAGGAGCAGCAGCACAGATTTTTAGTGTAATACAAGGCTTCAAGCAGCTTTCCTTGCAAAGGGAGCAAATGAGGATTCAGGTAGATTATTATTTTACTGTATATTCTCTCACAGTATCTCTGAACAAATTGTTGAACACATTTCTCAACCAATCTTTAAATGTATCATATCGAACCTGAGATCACACATTGCAACACTGCATTGACGGTTTCCTTGTTAATTTTTTATACCCTAAATTTGCTAAGGAACACGCTAAAAAATGTCGGGACAAAATTGGTTTTTTAGAAAAACCAAATTTCAATGCAAAACCAACATGGATTTTTAAAAAAATCCATGTTGGTTTTTTTGCATTGAAATCTGGTTTTTCAAAAAAACATTTTTAATCTAAAAAAACAATTTTGTCTGAAGTTTTTTATAGTGAACACTGTGTCTTTTTCCACATGATTATATCATGACATAGTTTTTATATATTATCCATTTTGAGTGCGTTTGAGTGCGTTATGTCCATAGAGTAGCGCGGGGCATGCAGCCCGCCTTAACTTCGAGATGCGATTCGACCTACTTTTTGTAGTGAATTATTTGAATGTTTATGCTGTCAGGAAGGGATCACTTGACTCTACTTATAACTAGTGAAACGAATGTCTACCAATTTTAATAAAGGAGTTACGGCCCTTTTTGTAAAAAAATAAAAATGGCCTTCTTACCCCACCTATTGGGCAAGAAGCCCCCCTATTATAATCCTATGGCAATTTTTTTTGCGAGTGCATTCAGCTTGAAAGTTATTTCTTGGGGTTCTTCTATCATTTTTAAGGCATTCTATTCACTTTTTCTGAATTTCAGAATTTTTCTGTTCATGCATTTATTTTATTTTATTTTTTTGCCCTTTTTTAATTTCGGCCAAAATTTTTTCTATTTCAATTAGCTACTCTATCAAGATTTAAGGTAAAGTAAACATTATTAAATGGTTCCGGAAGCAGCTTCGAGGCCTCAGTGAAGGGGGCCCCATGCCCCATACCATGTGGGGCCTCTCGCCCCAAACCCACATATTTTAATTTGACCTCTATATTTTGAGCTTAAATGCAAAAAACATGATCCAAATCATATTTATGTGATCGTCATAAAGTGAAGCAATGCAGATATCCATTATACTTTTAAAAATTTCCAAAGTTATTTCTGAAAACCACTTTCAAAGAATTAATCAAAGTTACAAAAACCATGCACCTTATTTTGTTTCTTTAATTGCGACTATGGTTTGGTGCTGTATGCCTTGAAAATTTGTGACGTCACCTAAAAAGCCTCTAGCTTCAATCCTATCAATAAGAAAAAGCACCAAAAATGTAAGTTTAGATATAACCCTGGGGGGGCTTCTCACCTAACCCGGGCTTCTTGCCCCGACCCACTCTATATGTATTCCGTTTTAAATCGAACAACCTCATATATCAGATATAGCAACTTCCACCATAAATATTTATTTAAGACTGCTTAAAAAAAAAGACGACTTTTTAAGCCTCTAACATTTAAAAGTTTGACAACCACTGCTTGATTCGGATTGGTAAAAATACACACATATATTATGTATATGAACCGGCTTTGTTTCGCAATTTGGTATTATTGGCATAACATTTAGTCATTTACTGGGAAATGGGCCAAGGGGGGGGGCTTGGAGTTTTCCTCTGCGGGAATGCAGGAATTTTTTTATTCCACGGCAATGCTGGCCATAATTATTTATTTCAAGTGCTCAAAGTTCCTGAATATTCATTCCCAAATCAAGCAAAGATTTATAAAGAAACGCCACCTCCAATAATTATTTATTTCAAGACCGACCAAGAAGAATTTATTCATTTCGCCAAAACTTAGCAAGAAATTAGTTATTTCAGAAAAACTCCGACCCCCCCCCCCTTAAGATTAAAATGGTGCCCCCTAATTGATGTCTACTTTTGTAGCAACGACAGTTCGAAGAACAGATGGCGCTGAGAACTACTGAACTGTGTGTAAATATGTGTGTCACCAGTTGGGAACCATGGACTGCGTGCTCTGTAGCCTGTGGAGGAGGTACTGCTACTAGGTAAGAATTTAAATTACTTTCATAAGCTTGTGGGATTATTATTACAGGGTGCCCACTGAAATTTGGCAAGCAAATTCCCTGTATTCTCCCTGATTTTTCCCTGCTTCACCGGATGTTTTCCCTGACCTTATTTGGGCTTATCGTCATGTTATCGAGACATTATCGTCGCAAATCGGAAACCAAAAACTATCATTTTTACAGATTTTTGCTTAAAATAGAGGGCTTGTTTCATGCATTAACAGATATAAAACCAAATTCCCTATGTTTTCCCTGAATTCCTAGGCAAAATTTCAAATTCCCTGATTTTTCACGGTGGGGAATTTTTTTTCACCGTTTTCCCTGTCAGGTGGGGACCCTGTATTATACCTTGGAAAACATCATTTTGTCCAATATTGTAAAGCTCTCTCCTAAGTAGGCAAATTAATTATGTTCAAAGTAGACTAGGGGAGACCGGGGTAAGTTGTGACGCGGGGTAAGTTGTGCCGCCCACTGTTGGGGTTAAATGAAGAACTGGGCAAAGAAGGCAATGCCACCCATATATACCCACTTGGTCAACATCATCAGGCACCAAGAAAAAAACTACTAAATATAATGGTATGAAAAGCTATGTACACTAATAAATTCAATTTTGTTGCTGAAAACTTGAAGTGCCGAGGACTGACATTCTGGTTTCTCAGTCATTTGGTATTTGTAATAAGGTGATGTCCCTCTGGTAGGATGGAGTTAAGAGGTATATCTAGACATTTCTGTTGTTAGATTTCATTTAGCATTGTTTATTTATTTTTGACAACCAGTTTCATCCAGAAAATCAATTTGGGGTAAGTTGTGCCGTTTTGATTGGGGTGAGTTGTGCCAATGGTATGACATAGAAATTAATATTTTATTCATCTTTTTTTGTCAAAATTTTACGCAAGGCCTAAAAATGTTGTGAAATAACTTACGCTGAAAGGAACACATGTTAAAAGAGTTAAAACACCCTCTAAACAATAAATAATTCTGTTTTTTTCAGCATTTTTAATTTGTGTATAAAATGGCTCATAAATGTCTGATTAGTTTCATGTAACATGTCAGTCATACGTTAAAAACATGATACAAATGATCTATCCGAAGAAAAGGGTGAAATACAAGATTTTTTTGGAATAAATTAGGCGGCACAACTTGCCCCGTCACGCGGCACAACTTACCCCGGCACCGGGGCAAGTTGTGCCACTTGACCTACTTTTTTCAAATGCCTGTCATGACCTTCCCAAAGGTCGGACTGCCCTGAAACTTTGGTTGATTCTGGCCAACGTATTATATTTTAATGTCTGATTTTCAGATTGCATGATTAAGCTTCGGTTTTTCGAAAAATCAGCCTGACGAAAAAAATGGCACAACTTACCCCGGTCTCCCCCACACCGAAAAAATTAACATTTGATGGTGTTCATCCAAAATCTTTTTATCGGACAAAAAATTTATGTGAAATGGACAAGGAAAATGTCACTCCTGATCAATTTTTTGCCTGATTTTATCAATGAAATGTCAAAAATATGCTTACACTTTGTCTTGATTTGCAAAAAAGTTTAGACGGACACTAGGTAAAGTTAATTATTGTTTCTGTTTCACAACATTTCTAGGTGACAATAGGATTCACTCTAAAAAATTTCAGACAAAATTGGTTTTTTAAATTCAAAATGGTTTAAAAAAAAAAAAAAACCATGTTGGTTTTTTGCATTGAAATTTGGTTTTTCAAAAAACCATTTTGAATCTAAAAAACCAATTTTGTCTGAAATTTTTTAGAGTGTTCTTTGAGCCGTCCACAATAAGCACCATCGTTATTAAGTTTGCAAAGCGATTTGCTGACCATAATGATAAAACTACTGGCAAGATTTTTTCCATTCCAGAAAAAGGGAACCATTCCCATCAGACTTGTGTAAAGACCAGCCATGTCCTCACCATTTACAAGAAACTGGAGTCTGCAATAATAGATGTGCCAACCAAGGTATTCCATCAGGAACCGGGTCCTGCGACTGTCCGAGAGGGTTCAACGGACCATGCTGTAATAATGGTAAGGCAAACCATGCAGGGCCATAAATAATTCGATCTTACACTGTAGAGGTCAGTTTACAATGTTACACTTCATTAAAGCTGGAGTGACCACCGATTCTAAACAAAATCTCAAAAATATTAACATGTGCATTGATAAATTGCTAAACAGTTCCGATAAACCATTCTAACTAAATAATTATGTAATAAGGGACCGTTCAGAATTTATGACTGGGGGGGGGTTGAGTGTTTTGCTGGAACTTCCCGTCAAAAATTGATACCCCCCCCTTGAGTTTCATGCAGATTTTTGGTACCCCACCCTTAGGTTTCATGCGTATTTTTAGTACCCCCCCCCCTCGACATACAAAGCAATACACACATACGCACTGTTATACACAGCCACTCGTACAGATTCGCGTCATTTCGCGGACTTTTGTGCGTAAAAAAGTCAAAATAAAATGAGTTTATGCGTGTTTTTAAACATTTTTTCTTTGTTAAAATTTCTTACCCCCCTTGGAAGTGTTGTCAAACATTAAAACCCACCCCTTGAAACACGTGTGAAAAGTTAGTACCCCCTCGGCCAAAACTCCAAACCCCCCCCCCCGTCATAAATTCTGAACGGTCCCTAAGAACACAGGCTTGTGATTGGTGAATGACAAGTGCTTGCACTTGTAATTCATTTTATCAACTGTTTAGTTTGGGAGCTTTAGGGAGTTTATAAATGCAGTGAAGAAAAAAATTCAATCATGCTTGTGTTACCCTGAATTCTGTGCATTGCTTCAAAGCTATCGTTACTCAATAACATGCATATATGAGATCAGAAATTTAAATTTTGCAGAAATCATCTGCGATTTTCCCGGCAAGCCCCGGTTCGGACACTTGGAAGGACCAATCCCCGCAAAATTTGGAGGCGTAGTGAGCTTTGCATGCAGCGACGGATTTGCATTGGTCGGAGATGAGGCCAGAGTGTGTACAGCCAACAGTCAGTGGGGCGGAACTCAGCCAGTTTGTGAGAGTAAGTAATAAATAAATTATATTGATATGCAGATAGATCGATTTATAGGTCAGTCTCATTCAAGGCTGAGGTAAGTTGTACCATGGGGTTAGCTGTACTATAAACTTTCCCCTTAAAGGTCCGCTATCAAACCAGTTGAGCTAAAGGGCCGCCCCCAAGCCAAGTGCTTAGGAGCAACCTATTATACACAACCCACTATACTATATCTTCCTGTCAATGATCTCACCTCAATGCCACCTGCCACCAAGAACGGGATTCGAACCGATGCCTCTCAGTAGCCTCAGGTCGATGCACCATATAATTCCCCTTAAAGGTCTGCTATCAAACCAGTTGAGCTAAAGGGCCGGCCCCCAAGCCAAGTGCTTAGGAGGAGCATATTATACTCAACCCACTATACTACATCCCCAAACTTCCCTGATATTTTGACACACTCCAGTCAATGATCTCACCTCAATGCCACCTGCCACCACAAACGGAATTCGAACCAGCTACCTCTGAGTAGCCTCAGGCCGATGCACCATATAACACTTTCCCCTTAAAGGTCTGCTATCAAACCAGTTGAGCTCCAGTCCGGCCCCCAAGCCAAGTGCTTAGGAGCAACCTATTATACTCAACCCACTATACTATATCCCCCAACTTCCCTGATATTTTGAGACACTCCAGTCAACAATCTCACCTCAATGCAGCCTGCCTCCAAGACCGGGATTCGAACCAGCTACCTTTGAGTAGCCTCATGCCGATGCACCATGTAGCACTTTTCCCTTAAATGTCTGCTATCAAACCAGTTGAGCTAAAGGGCCGGCTCTTAAGCCAAGTTATTAGGAGCAACCTATTATATACTCAACCCACTATACTATACCCCCCTAGTTCCCTGAGGCTTTGAGACACTCCAGTCAACAATCTCACCTCAATGCCACCTGCCACCATGAATGGGATTCGAACCAGCTACCTCTGAGTAGCCTCAGGCCGATGCACCATATAACACTTTCCCCTTAAAGGTCCGCTATCAAACCAGTTGAGCTCCAGGGCCGGCCCCCAAGCCAAGTGCTTAGGAGCAGCCTATTATACTCAACCCACTATACTAAAGCCCCCAACTTCCCTGATATTTTGACACACTCCTGTCAACAATCTCACATCAATGCCACCTGCCACCACAACCAGGATTCGAACCAGCTACCTCTGAGTAGCCTCAGGTCGATGAACCATATAACACATTCCCTTTAAAGGTCCGCTATCAAACCAGTTGAGCTCCAGTCCGGCCCCCAAGCCAAGTGCTTAGGAGCAACCTATTATACTCAACCCACTATACTATATCCCCCAACTTCCCTGATATTTTGAGACACTCCAGTCAACAATCTCACCTCAATGCAGCCTGCCTCCAAGACCGGGATTCGAACCAGCTACCTTTGAGTAGCCTCAGGCCGATGCACCATATAACACTTTCCCCTTAAAGGTCCGCTATCAAACCAGTTGAGCTAAAGGGCCGGCTCTTAAGCCAAGTTCTTAGGAGCAGCCTATTATACTCAACCCACTATACTATATCCCCCAACTTCCCTGATATTTTGAGACACTCCAGTCCATAGGCGTATGGGAGGGGGGGCAGGGGGGGCGGTCGCCCCCCAAAAGTTTGGGAAACAGTAAGATTCGGGCAAAAAGGCTAAAAAATTTGGGCAGATGATTAGGTATAAACTATTTTAAATTAGTGATTTCCAGGCTATTTCTTTTGAAATGGTGTTAAAATTAATTTATATCTCGATATTCGGGCAAATGTCGCTCGACCCCCCAAAATTCGCGCGTCCCGTACGCCTATGCTCCAGTCAACAATCTCACCTCAATGCCACCTGCCACCATGAATGGGATTTGAACCAGCTACCTCTGAGTAGCCTCAGGCCGATGCACCATATAACACTTTCCCCTTAAAGGTCTGCTATCAAACCAGTTGAGCTAAAGGGCCGGCCCCCAAGCCAAGTGCTTAGGAGCAACCTATTATACTCAACCCACTATACTACATCCCCCAACTTCCCAGATATTTTGACACACTCCAGTCAACAATCTCACATCAATGCCACCTGCCACCACAACCGGGATTCGAACCAGCTACCTCTGAGTAGCCTCAGGTCGATGCACACTTTCCCCTTAAAGGTCTGCTATCAAACCAGTTGAGCTAAAGGGCTGGCCCCCAAGCCAAGTGCTTAGGAACAGCCTATTTTACTTAACCCACTATACTACATCCCCCAACTTCCCTGATATTTTGACACACTCCTGTCAACAATCTCACATCAATGCCACCTGCCACCACGACCTGGATTCGAACCAGCTACCTCTGAGTAGCCTCAAGTCGATGCACCATATAATGCTGTCCCCTTAAAGGTCTGCTATCAAATCAGATGAGCTAAAGGGCTGGCCCCCAAGCCAAGTGCTTAGGAGCAGCCTATTATACTCAACCCACTATACTACATCCCCCAACTTCCCTGATATTTTGACACACTCCAGTCAACAATCTCACATCAATGCCACCTGCCATCACGACCTGGATTCGAACCAGCTACCTCTGAGTAGCCTCAAGTCGATGCACCATATAATGCTGTACCCTTAAAGGTCTGCTATCAAACCAGATGAGCTAAAGGGCTGGCCCCCAAGCCAACTGCTTAGGAACAGCCTATCATACTAAACCCACTATACTACATCCCCCAACTTCCAAGATATTTTGACACACTCCAGTCAACAATCTCACATCAATGCCACCACGACCAGGATTCGAACCAGCTACCTCTGAGTAGCCTCAGGTCGATGCACCATATAATACTTTCCCCTTAAAGGTCTGCTATCAAACCAGATGAGCTAAAGGGCTGGCCCCAAGCCAAGTGCTTAGGAGCAGCCTATTTTACTTAACCCACTATACTACATCCCCCAACTTCCATGATATTTTGACACACTTCTGTCAACAATCTCACATCAATGCCACCTGCCACCACGACCTGGATTCGAACCAGCTACCTCTGAGTAGCCTCAAGTTGATGCACCATATAATGCTGTCCACTTAAAGGTCTGCTATCAAACCAGATGAGCTAAAGGGCTGGCCCCCAAGCCAAGTGCTTAGGAGCAGCCTATTATACTCAACCCACTATACTACATCCCCCAACTTCCCTGATATTTTGATACACTCCAGTCAACAATCTCACATCAATGCCACCTGCCACCACGAGCAGGATTCGAACCAGCTACTTCTGAGTAGCCTCAGGCCGATGCACAATAAAACACTTTCGCCTTAAAGGTCCACTTTCAAACCAGTTGAGCTAAAGGGCCGGCCCCAAAGCCAAGTGCTTAGGAGCAACCTATTATACTCAACCCACTATACTACATCCCCCAACTTCCCTGAGATTTTGACACACTCCAGTCAACAATCTCACATCAATGCCACCTGCCACCACGACCAGGATTCGAACCAGCTACCTCTGAGTAGCCTCAGGCCGATGCACCATATTACACTTTCCCCTTAATGGTCGAGCTAAAGGGCCGGCCCCAAAGCAAAGTGCTTAGGAGCAACCTATTATACCCAACCCACAATACTATAGTACTGCCCCTTTCCAGGTAAGTTGTGACACTTGTTTCAATTCCTAGCTTGTTACTGCATGTCAAAGCTTTGGTTTTCTTGTTAAATGGTCCAGAAGCAAAATAAGACTGACATTACCCCAGTCTCCCTATTATACTCCCATTCTGTCACTAAATATTGACAGATGATATATTGTATTTTGCACTTCTTTTAATGCATTTCTGTTTTATTTTAATACAGAAATTGAATGTGCTGAGCCTGATGAACCAGCCAGAGGACAGAACCTTAATAAGTAAGTTTGCAAAAAATGTTTTGACAATTTTATTTATTTATCTGATTTATTACTCTGTACACGGAGTTCATACTTGCACATGAGGCTGCAGTAGTAGGCCGACAAAGGCATTGGAAATCACTCAAGTCCATCCTCACAGGTTTCTCGGTGTGGTCTGGTTTGGAGTTAAGTGCGAACCCGCCCTGATCACACAGACCAGGTTTTCTTGAAGAAATTACTAAAGGATTATCTTGTCATTTTTGCAATTTTCTCAGATCTTTGAGCTCTGAAACGCCGAAAAAATAAATTTGCAACTCTTGTCATGCTGCGCTGCTGGGAGGCTAACAGCACTATTGATTTTTCTTAGAAAATTTTTATACTTCTTTGTTGAACTGATTAATATGATTGTATTTTCAATCATCATTTCAGGAAGGCGACTTACCAATATGGTGAAGAAGTATTCTACAGATGTAATTCTGGTTACGTTCTGACTGGTCCAGAAAAACGACAATGCACAACTTACAATGGTGGCTCAGAAGGATTGTGGACCAGTTTCGCACCATTGTGCCTGCGTAAGTTTCCGTTGGAATGCAGGTTGGGGAAGTAAAATTTCCACAAGTATAATCTTATTATTTTACATCACTGGTCTAATGGTTAACATGCTTGCCTTGCACGCCAAGGGACCGGGTTCGATTCCTGGCTGGGCATCTCCCTCGACACATTACAACAATTTACAATACATAGTTTTTTTTTATGGACGATAATCTTTAGTCGACATGACTTTACAACATAATGTAGGCTGCAATGAACAATTTTCTAGGATATTTCAATCTTTGGTTATCAACTTTCTGGGCTAATTTATGAATCTCTTCCCAAAAGTTGGACTTCTTTCAAAAGTTATCTGGAGTTGCTTTAATTCAGAAGGATTGTCTTGCTGTTCAAACCTTAATTGAATGCATCCCTGACTTCTCTTATATTTTACTTAATTAATAGTACATTTTATCCCATTTCAATGATAATTAAGTGAAAAGTATCATGAGTATTTTGTATGTTGTGTACTATTTGATGATACATTCCTTGTAAATCAATCCATCCTAAACTAACGTTAGAGTAGCGCGGGGCATGCAGCCCCCCTTAACTTCGAGGAGCGATTTGACCTACTTTTTGTGGTCGCTTATTTGAATGCTAAAGCTGTCAGGAAGGGATCACTCAACTCTACTTATAACTAGTGAAACGAATGTCTATCAATTTTAATAAAGGAGTTACGGTCCTTTTTGTAAAAAAATTAAAATGGCCTTCTTACCCCACCCATCGGGCAAGAAGCCCCCCTATTATAATCCTATGGAAATTTTTTTTGCGAGCGCATTCAGCTTGAAAGTTATTTCTTGGGGTTCTTCTATCATTTTTAAGGCATTCTATTCACTTTTTCTGAATTTCAGAATTTTTCTGTTCATACATTTATTTTTTAATATTTTTTGCTCTTTTTCAATTTCGGCCAAAATTTTTTCTATCTCAATTAGCTATTCTATCAAGATTTAAGGTAAAGTACACATTATTAAATGGTTCCTGAAGCAGCTTCGAGGCCTCAGTGAAGGGGGCCCCATGCCCCATACTATGTGGGGCCTCTCGCCCCAAATCCACACATTTTAATTTGACCTCTATATTTTGAGCTAAAATGCAAAAAACATGATCCAAATCATATTTATGTGATGGTCATAAAGTGAAGAAATGCAGATATCCATTATACTTTTAAAAATTTCCAAAGTTATTTCTGACAACCACTTTCAAAGAATTAATCAAAGTTACAAAAACCATGCACCTTTTTTCGTTTCTTTAATTACGACCTTGGTTTGGTGCTGAATGCTTTGAAAATTTGTGACGTCACCTAAAAAGCCTCTAGCTTCAATCCTATCAATAAGAAAAAGCACCAAAAATGTAAGTTTAGAAATAACCCTGGGGGGGCTTCTCACCTAACCCGGGCTTTTTGCCCCGACCCACTCTATAACGTCATCATCTCATTGGTCATTCCAATACTAACAGTGCTGTTGTCATTTCATTGTTGTGCATTATTTTGTATTGCCTAGCAAAATACACCTATGGTGTCTAGCAGGCAAGTATCAATTTTGTACCATTTTTAGAGTATTATTATAAAATTGAAATAAATATCTATGTTTCAGCAATCAACTGTCATGATCCTGGATACCCATTGAACGGCAATGCCCAGGGCACAGAATTCACCCTAGGAAACCAAGTGACATTCTCTTGTAACACTGGATTCCGATTGATCGGTTCGGAGACAAGAACTTGTCGTGCAAGTGGTAGATGGAGCGGACATGAAGCCAGATGTGAATGTGAGTGCCCCAAAAATCAGTACAATTGGTATTGACTATAATAATCTACACTCTTAACAAAAAGGTTTTATACAACATTTAAGGGTTATTGGCATAAGTTGGTATAGACAAGGAACCCTAAAAGGTTCATTATTCAACTTTTAAAAGGTTTCCAACAGCAAACAAAAACAACACTTAGATACTCCAGCTGCACTAAACTCCCGCAATGGAACGCCTTTCTCTGAAGTAGGGAGCATAGGGCTCCATAATAGGGCCTTCCCACCATTATTGTAGCAACATTTTTCGGCTGTGGGTTCTTTATATATACCATCTTGAACCTTTTCCATTAAGAGTGTATGGCATGGGAACCTGGTTTCCCTTGTCTCTGCCCATGGGCACTTGCCCTGAGCTGCATCATTGTGGAAGGCTCACCGAGAAATCCATGCCTGAATTGCGGTATATTGACTGATAGTAAAATATGGTACAATACAAGTTTCAAATATATTTCTCTTTCAGAAAGTGACATTGTTTTTCATTATTTAGATGTACATGCAATTTTTGATGAAATGAATGTCTCTTTTTGTCATCGATTATTTTACACCTTGTAGTGATGGCGTGTGATCCTCCCTTCATTCCAAAGAACGGTGCCATCAGGAGACCAAGAGAAGTATATCGATTCGGGATTCAAATCCAGTACGAATGTGAAGAGGGCTACACCATGGAGGGAGAGTCATTATCTGTTTGTGAAGAAGACACTGAGCTGAGTCATCTTGGACCGGGGGGAGCGTGGTCCAACGAGGCGCCGATATGCAAACGTGAGTGTTGATTTTTAGAAAATTATCTATGTTGTAATTTTAAAAAATAATTTCAAAATATTCCGATTTTGGCAATAGAATTCCAATGAATATATTTTAAAGAGGAAATTAATTTTGCCAATAATTTGACAAAAACAAGAATCAAGCAGTAACTGTTCAGAAGCAGACATCTAAGATGGAACCAAGAACTTCAAAATAGATTGAAACAACCCAATATTCAAATGAAATGCTTTACAGATGATTTCATATTTGTAGACATAACAACTGAAATTGAATTTTTTTCTAGGACATGCTATCCTATGGGGAAAAGTGATGTCATAATTTTTTTATGTCACTTTTCCCTATAGAATACATGTCCTAGAAAAAAAATCACATTCTGTCCTTATGTCTACAAATATGAAATCATCTGTAAGAAGAAGGTTTATCTACGATTATCTTCGTTTGCTGAAGGTAAAAATGCAATGCCCAGCATAAAATATTTTCATCTGTACATCTCAACTTTCAGCGACAAAGTGTGGAAATCCTGGAGAAATAGAAAATGGCGCCAGAGACGGATCGTTGCTCTACTACCCGAACAATGTGACCTATATCTGTTTTGATGGATATATCCTCCAGGGGGCGCCCATGCTCCATTGTGGCTATAACGGGGTGTGGTCTTCTCCGGCTCCTACCTGTCTTGGTATGTTTATGTTTGTAAGCCATCATTTATTTTAGTAAATATTTCAGTAACATAATGGGTATGTGAGATGTGACAGCAATGGACCAATGGTAAAAGAGATTACAAAACATATTTTTCAGCTGACCGACCAACTATAGGAGCTTACAAATACATATTTGGGTGATAGATGCCAATCAATCTAAATATTTAGAATGTTGGATGCTTTTTTCTTTGGTATCATGTGATGAGGGAAGATAACTTGGCCTTCATATTAATGCACTTCGCACTTATAACCCCCAATTTTAGAATTACATATGCTCATCCAGTTATAAATCCTTTTTTTTCTGGTCGTCATTTAGCTTGTGATGAAAACTCATTCAGAAACAACCAAGGCGGCGACGCAGGATGTACATCATGTCCAGAGAATACACACACTGTGACGGAGGCCAGTACCAATGTCAGGCAGTGCGTTTGCAACGATGGTTATACTGGGCCACCTGGAGGACCTTGCACTGGTGAGAAAATAAGCCTTAAGTTAGTTTAGAAATGTAACAGTTTTACTGTTATTGACTTTAAAGAAAAGTAACAGAGTTTCGTTGCAAATTACTTGTAGGAACAATTTAACTAATAGATTACTAATTAGATTACTTTTTCTCTAACCATGTAACAACATAACTAATAGATTACTAATTAGATGACTTTTTCTCTAACCATGTAACAACATAACTAATAGATTACATATAAGATTACTTTTTCTCTAACCATGTAACAACATAACTAATAGATTACAAATTAGATTACTTTTTCTCTAACCATGTAACAACATAACTAATAGATTACTAATTAGATTACTTTTTCTCTAACCATGTAACAACATAACTAATAGATTACAAATTAGATTACTTTTTCTCTAACCATGTAACAACATAACTAATAGATTACTAATTAGATTATTTTTCTCTAACCATGTAACAACACAAATAATAGATTACATATTAGATAATTATTCTCTAACCATGTAACAACATAACTAATAGATTACATATTAGATTACTTTTTCTCTAACCATGTAACAACATAACTAATAGATTACAAATTAGATTACTTTTTCTCTAACCATGTAACAACATAACTAATAGATTACTAATTAGATTACTTTTTCTCTAACCATGTAACAACATAACTAATAGATTACAAATCAGATTACTTTTTTTCTAACCATGTAATCCAATTACTTTTTATTCGGATTACTGACAACTCTAGTCAAACAGATGCGGATGACAATATTTTCTTTCAGAAATTGTATGTGAAGCACTCCAGGCTCCAGCGAACGGCCAAATGACATGCGAAGGAAACAAATATATGAATAAATGTGACTTCTCTTGTGACGCTGGATACATTTTGGACAAGGGAAGCAGTCGAAGAACTTGCCAGGAGAATGCTGCTTGGACAGGGACGAAAGCTCAATGCACTGGTAAAAACAGCTCTCTTTAATGATTTTTTCAGCTCATACATATGATTTTCTTCGAAAAACGATGTTCATCCTTTGTACATTGGAAAAATAGGCTATTTATTTGATGTCGAGAAAAGCGCATGCGCAGTACTGCCATCACCTGAATTATGTCAGTGAACACTATACCGTTACAACGCAATGATGTGCTAGAATCTTTACAAACTGAATGGTAACTACAGTGGCAGATCCAGACACGATAGTCTAGAAGGGAAGCTCGAAAAAATTTCGGCATTCGCCGGTGCACATTGTCTTACTTATTCCTCAAATTCCACTATTTATCATGGTGGTCTAGGGGAAGCCTAGCCCCCTTGATCCGTCACTACACCAGACTCCATGAGCCCCTCCATAAGCCGATGACACAAAGTGTCAGAGGGACTCCTTGAATTGGATTGTTTTTATTCACCAAAAATGTTAACTGATTGGTTACACAATGTTTTTTTAAACACTGGTCTTTGCCAAATACCTCTTACTGACTGGTTAGGTAACCTTTCATAGACATTAATTTTTGTTTACATCTTTTATGACTAATTATAAAAGCTAGTTATGTCACTTTGTTCTGTTCCTCCCATTGTTGCTGCATACCTTGCAGAGGAGCTAATAACTTAAAAGTATAAACATTCATTTTGTTATCCAATGTTATTGTTATTGATCTAAGATTCCCACAGTATGAAAGAAAACAATTTTGTTCTGCCAAATCGTGCTCATTTGCATGTCAATTGCATGCTGCTTTTGGCTGTTTACTTGGCCAGTTCCAGCAGACTGTCACTACACTATGGTGTTTACTTTAAGAAAAAGTTGAAAAATGAGAGTGTATTAGTTATACAGTATTCACGTTGCCAAATGACCAAAGTTCATTGTTGTGCTATTGACATACTTTGTCTGAGGGTGCGACATTTTTTGCAGGCAAACTGTATTGATTCTGGTCGATGAACCTTAAGATACTAACTTTGGTTGATCAGGCATAAGGAACAATAACCTTTCTATAAAGTTACAGATTATTGTTATAAATGGTGCCATACTCTTGGCTTATTGGCTGTAGTTTCATGTATTCACTTTCTTTCAGCCTGTCCATTGGACACTTTCAAATCCGACGAAAAAAGTTGTCTCCCGTGTCCTACGAATTCTCGAACTCAAGATGTCGCGAGTGACAAGACCGGCTGCCTATGCACAGCTGGGTATGAGGGCCCTGCAGGTAAGCCTTTTAAAAATCCAAAATGTCATGATGTTGGATATACACCGTGTGAGTACGTCCAACACGATGACATTTTGCCTTGTAGGCTGAAGTTGTAGCTCATGTCCTGTTGCACTTGAAACTTTGGTTGATGGCTTGTCTGATAGCCCTATAACCTGGCCTCATCCCTGTTTAACAATGAAATAGCTGAGGTGTGATGGTAGGGCTACACAAGCTGTTAAGTGTCATATCTGTAAATCGGACCTTAATGAATTGCTCCTTAGTATCTACACGGTATCTCTCTTACCTGACAATTGTCTTCTTGAGGCAGCTGGGTGGCTGTGTGGTTAAGGTTCCCACGCTGCTCCACTGGAGGTCTTTGCCTGCATGGGTTCGAACCTGAAATTTTCAGTTGACCTTCATGTGCAAAATCCCAGCTGGATGTCATTAAAATCAGATGTTAAATTGATGGCCCCTTGTATCAGTGTCTTTGCTGGGCAAGTAAATAATCCCTCACATGGGGTACATGTGTTACATATGAAGACTCCTAAGCACTTTCTCGGTTTGTTTTTTTTTTGGTTGTGACGTATAAATTATGTTGCCACAAAGTGAACACAACGTTGATACTTTTTCACAACGATGTGACAATGTTGCCACAACGTCACATGCTGACATCCTATTTTGACAATGCTTCAAAAGATTGTGACAGCATTGTTTCTACTCTACATTTCTATGTAATTTGTTCCGAATATGGCGACATTGGCAAGAGTTGTCACAAAATTTATTTGCTTCAACGTAGATGTTCCCGTTCTGGAAATGCATTGTAGGCCTATATCCCACAACAGACAGTGGAGTTTGCCAAAAAACCATGTGATTCACACCATATGATTCGTTGTTGTGAACTTGTGAACCACACGCATATAACTATCTGACATTGATATGTAAAAAATGGGCAGTGAAGTGATGACATCACAATGTTTTGAGGCTCTGATTGGTCGGTGTGGTTGCTAAGGATCTTTTATGAGCCATTGAAACAAAATGGTGCTTCTTGAAATTACTGTTTCTACCAAAACATTTATTTTTGTTGTGGGATATAAATTAAACCTAATGGGAGTGTGGTTCACAGCAATGAACCTCACTCATGTCAGGTCTGCTGCAGAATAAGCACTCGTCCTTCGGACTAGTGTTGTATTCTTCAGCGACCTGACACTCATGAGGTTCATTGCTGTGAACCACACTCATAAACAAGACTGTCATAAACAAGACTGTCTACAAATCATTTTCATTGTTATATTATGCTTCTTTTCATAGGTGGCCCTTGCGCAGATAAAAACGAATGCACAGCAAATGGAGGGAAAGGTGACTGCGAAGACTCCTGCAGAAACCTCGTCGGGAGTTACGCTTGTGAATGCATGATTCCTGGATACATTGTGGACCCCTTGGACAAACATGCTTGCAAATGTGAGTGATAGAAGATAGTTCAAAATCAGTGGCGTATTTAGGCCAAAAATTACATGGCGGAGATAGGAAACGCCAGGGAGCACCACATATTCATCCCATGTAATGGCCCCCCTCAGGCAATTTCCAGATACGCCCCTGTTCAAAATACAGTACTTTTCAAAGAATAGAAAGAAAGTTTTACAAAGTTTGTTCATTATTACTTTTTTAATGAAATTGCATTATTTGCCTAAAAATAGTATGAAACCATATATATGAGACCCAAGCATAGAGGTACCAATTCAGGACACAAACATTTTCAGGTATAACTAGCCCATTGTTATTTTGAAAGTGAATGTGAAAGAAGGAACATAAATTCACGTGTCTAAGGATCTTCTAAATTTGACAATAGTGAACTACATGCATATACATCTGCCAAGATCTTTTTATTATTTAGATCTATATAAACCAGTTTAACACGCACCTATAATCTTTGTGATTGTATTTTGTCGATTTTGAAAGTTGGCATCTTAAACTTTAAAAATAATTTCTCTTATTGGCTGTCATTTGCGTCTAAATTAGTCAGTTCATAAATTCATGAACTGGCATTGTCTTACAAAAATTACAATTCAGAAATCTCAAAATCTCCATCGGTTAAGATAAGAAAGTATTTGATTTACAGTGGAGAAATCATGTCGCAATCTCACAGAATCTGACGCGCCAGACAATGGTGGCCTAGTGTGCCATTGGTACAGGGAGGAAAACAGCCAACAATGCTCCGTAAAATGCAACAAAGGTTACGAATTTCCATCTCGTATAAACAATTACGAAAGTTGCGGAACCACTACAGGTTTTACGTGGAGCCATGAGGAGCGAGGAGACGTATTTGAGCCTTGCGTTGGTATGATATTACATTTGTGTTCTTTGTCGTTTCAATTGGATGGCCATTTTACATGCTTGTGTTACAGCAGATTTAATAAGCATGAGTTTCTTGGCGACCTGCTATATATAGCATTACATTTTTAGCTCGACCTGATTTATGGATGATTGGGACTTTATGTAGTATATTTATTGCACTTGGCCAGCTAATTAGGTACAGGAGGAAGACACCGTAATGAAGCGAAGGATGATTAAAACTGCTTTCAAGCCCTGGACACAGTGATTGCCAGGCCAGCATACCACAAACTCAGCTAACTTTCCCCCACCCAATCAAATGAAGCTAAAATGCTACATAGGAAGTGGCTCATTAAATCATGTTTCTTAAAACTGTTCCACGAAATAGTGTTTTTACTGATTTTATTAGTCTTCACTACTGTCCATTATTGCATTAAGTGAGTTGAAAACTAAATCAATGAACTATTGTCGATTTCAGAGGAGTTTTTCCCTGGAGTCACACTGGAAGGCGAGTCTTCCTATTTTGTTCGAAACTGTAGGGACTTGACTGAAGAAGAAAAAGAGAAGGTCAAGGTAGACTTTGCTCAAATGTTGACCGATGAGGGGATCTGCGTGCGAAGCGCTAGTAAGGTAAGAAAATGTGATTGACCACCATGACACTGGATGTGTAGGTGACGGATACTCAAACAGGTGTCCGTAAAGACCAGGGGTGCCAGAAGGGAACGCGGGTGGCAGAGGGGGTCAGACAAAAAAAGGGAAAATAATATTCGCGCCAAATTTGGCCTGACAAATTTTAAAAAACAAATCAATAATTTTGAATATGTAGAATTTTACTAATTTGTGCACAAAACTAATAAAATAAAGGCAGAATAATGTTTTTTCTTAGGATCAAAAGGGCGCACCTTGCACCCCCACCCCCCAAGGGCAGGAGGGCAATTGCCCCCTCTGCTCCCCCCCTTGTACTGGCACCCCTGATAAAGACTATTTCGCAAAGAGGGTGATTTAAGTATCACTGATTATCAGACAGAAAAACGTACAAATAGAGGTGGATCCGGACAGAGTAAAGTAGTCTGGGGGCAAGGCATTTTTCAGTATTAGTGGGCCTGCATTGCTGCATAATAATAATTTTCTTCAAAATGATATTATTTATGTCTGTGTTCAGGGGGGGGGGGGCAGGCCCCCTGGCTCTCATCAAGGGCCACTGACATAGACCACGGGCCAGAAAGTGAAACCCTCCCCCCCCCGGAGGGAATTTTCGGGACCCCCCTAGTTTTCTTCCTGGATGTGTTAGGAGTTCATTTCAGGTTGTTTCCGCAATTTAAAAGCGTGTAAACTCCAGAAAAAATCACTTTTTCTGAATACCGCGTGACGAATTTCGATATTTTTAGTGTGACGCACTTTCCTTCACCAAATTGGCAATAACTCCCTCAATAATCATCTTTATGACACAACAAAGGTGTCATTGGAACCACAAATAAGCAGGCTACATGATACAATGTTGTTTTACTCAAAAATACAGACCGAAATTTGTTAGGAAGCCATTTTCCTACCCCTACCCCTACATTTTATTTAATAAAATGATTTCCGCCCATATATAATCACCATTTGAGGCTAAATACTATGCAAAATAATCATAAATTCAGCCTGGGTGAATTTAATCAATCAGTTTTAAAACAACTATCAACACTAGAAACACACAGTCACAAATAAATCCATAAAAAATCTATTTATCTGAGCACCGCATCGGGAATTTAGTTGTTTTTAGCGCAACAGACTTTCTGTCACAAAATTAGCCATAACTCCCTAAATAATAATTTTTATTACACAATGTAGGTGTCATTGGAACCACAAATAAGAAGGCTACATGATAAAATGTTGCTTTAGTTGAGGAGAGGGACTGAAGTTTAACAGAAGGCCATTTTCTTACCCCTACCCCTAACATGTTATTAAAAAAAAAATTTCTGAACACTTATAATCATCAATTTCAGTTAAATTCTAAAAAAACAAAAAACAAATTGAGACTAGGTTAATTCTCTCTCATCAGTTTTAAGGTAATTCAGTATATATTTACTAGGCTATATGGTGTATATAGTATATATATTTTGGAAAAGGGGTCTGGACACCCCAGCCCAACCTTTGTTAAATTTGGACTATCGCAGATTTCTGCTAAAATTTGAACACTTCCACACATTGAATTGGCTGTAAACTGGTCATAGAAATGGCCAGGCATATTAAGTTTTATATGGTGATTTAGTATATTTGCCTTGCTATCTGATGCATATAGTTCAATTTTGGAAAAAGGATGTGCACACCCTAACCACACCTCAGTGAAATATGGACTGTCGCAGATTTTTGCTAAAATTTGAACACTTCCACAAATTGAATTGTCCCTCTCCTCAACTAAAGCAACATTCTATCATGTAGCCTTCTTATTTGTGGTTCCAATGACACCTACATTGGTTAATAAAAATTATTATTGAGGGAGTTATGGCTAATTTTGTGACAGAAAGTCTGTTACACTAAAAACAACTAAATTCCCGATGCGGTGCTCAGATAAATAGATTTTTTATTGATTTATTTGTGACTGTGTGTTTCTAGTGTTGATAGTTGTTTTAAAACTGATTGATTAAATTCACCCAGGCTGAATTTACGATTATTTTGCATAGTATTTAGCCTCAAATGGTGATTATATATGGGCGGAAATCATTTTATTAAATAAAATGTAGGGGTAGGGGTAGGAAAATGGCTTCCTTACAAATTTCGGTCTGTATTTTTTAGTAAAACAACATTGTATCATGTAGCCTGCTTATTTGTGGTTCCAATGACACCTTTGTTGTGTCATAAAGATGATTATTGAGGGAGTTATTGCCAATTTGATGAAGGAAAGTGCGTCACGCTAAAAATATCGAAATTCGTCACGCGGTATTCAGAAAAAGTGATTTTTTCTGGAGTTTACACGCTTTTAAATTGCGGAAACAACCTGAAATGAACTCCTAACACATCCAGGAAGAAAAATAGGGGGGTCCCGAAAATTCCCTCCGGGGGGGGAGGGTTTCACTTTCTGGCCCGTGGTCTAACAAGTATTCAAAATATAACCCCACATTCAGCAATTGACACTGTGTAATGTTTGCTCCATGCAAAATGACCTAGTTAATCATAAAATCTTAAATTTTTGACTAGAAATCAATTGAAGTACAACATGACATAGCCAGTATGCTTTATTTAAGTATTAGACATCTTTATGTGAAATTACAAGCATGACATATTCGACTATCAAACATTTTGGCGATTCTAGTAAAAAATACACTATACTACTATACTATACTACACTATAATATTACTAATGCTGCCCGACCTCCCAGAAAACTTAGCTGATTGATTCCAAAATTTGTTTATGTGTATTACATTGTACTTGTACTATAAACAAGAGCAGGTCTACTGCCTCCATATCCCCCATGCCCTACACATCTACCTATACCCACCAGAATCTCTTTTAGTTATGCCAAATATTTCCACCAGGGGCACAATTGTGCATACATGTAAGGATGTGGAGACACCTGGGGGTGGAGTTCACTTTTCAAAATAACATGGCTGCAGGCCAAAAGCACAGCAACTCAGCTGAAAAAATAGCTGGAATGTGGAAATGTTTATGATATTTATTGATTTATGGTAAGATTTGACAAGTTTAGGGGGTCTTTGAATGTTGGGAAAGGATGAGCATTGTGCATGGTGTGGTGTTTGAGATATTTGATGGATGCCATGACATGGAGACTAAAAGTACAATCCCCCATAGCATAGCATGGGGGATAATTAGACAGCACAATGACCATATTGTAGAGTTTGTTGTTTGCTTAATTTATGAGAACTCGCAATATTTATGTAAACAAAAAAAATCCTTAATTAGGTAACTTGGTGAGTACACAGTGTTGAGGATTAATTTCAAATTTGTTGAAGGTTTGTGAAGCTGCCAACGTGGGCATCATCTGTGGAGCAACTCGAAGAAGAAGAAGAGGCACAGACACTATCGATAATGTCAACTTCCAGTTTGAGCTGGCCGCCAAAATGCTCACGCCTTCCGACTGTGACAAAATCTGCCCGATGTTGAGGATTCCAGAGCACAGATGTGAAGCGCTCTGTGTCACAACATATCGACGTTTCTTGTTGGTAAGTTTCATTCTTGATACACCCAGAAGGGCTGATTGTCATGTTGTCTTTTGACACGGTAAACTTCTGGCACAGCGTTTTCAGCCTTAATAGCAATGACTAAAATTCCATGTAAATTGCAGATGAAGGCGTTTAATTATATTTCTAATTATTTTGAGGTCAACTCATTTATCTTTGTACGTTTTTGCAGGCATTAATGCGATTCACAAAACGATCGATGGAGAACTTATTCACGAACCCACGAAAAGTCAGTTTCCGATCTGGTGCGCACGCTTTTCTGTACAGTCGCAACTCCCTCAAGACTTCTGACGTCATCGTGGGTTGTCCCACCGGGATGGAGATGGATGACATATGTAGTGAGTATGAGACGCGACTGGATGTGCCTTTCTTTATTCATAAATCAAACCTTTAATGCTTGTAGCAGTTGTGACCAATCCTTGCTTTCATAATGAAAGTGATGCAGGTAATCTTCATTTGTTTTTGCTGCTCAGGTATACAGTGTACATTGCAAGCTCCTGCACTGGACTGTGCCGATGCTCAACACAGGTTACCTTACAGTCTGTCACTTTGATATAGAAACAATGAGGAGCAGTCCACTGTGAAAAATGCGCTTTGTGACTCATGGTAGCCGATGAAGCGTCATCTTCTCTACTTTCAACACGGGAAACATAGAGGCTGTTTGATTAGTCATGATCAAGAGTAGGCCATTTGACTTGTCATAACTGAATTTAGAGTGAGAATCAGATGCATAATCCGTGGCTGTCAACAACAAGCGGATGAGTCTCCTGAAATCAAATTAAACATTGAAAGTACATATATATGTATTGGGCATGATCATGACAAATCATCAGCATGATGACACACTAAGTGCCATTTTCACAGTGCAGCAGTCTACTCTTTTTCTATATCAGAGTGACAGACTGTAATATGGTTAAGTCATTTTAATTATATATTGTGTCAGTTTTTTTTCGACTGACCTTATATTATATCATGTTAAACCTTTTTTTGTGCACTTGTCCCTAAGAAGATATGTTACTGGAGTTAACCAGATTATGTACTGCAGATAACCGTGTTAAGCAACAATGATATTAAGATCTGGTAAGGTTAACCGGGGCACATTGGGACACAGGGCACTATGGGACGATGGGGTTTTCATGGTTCCTAGTAAGGTATATGATATGGTAGTGCCATACTATCTTGTAATTTCACATTCTGACATTTCTATTATATATCGTTTTAATGACAAATGACAGCCACATGCAGAAGTATGGCGAGGAAAGGTTTGTTTTCCTACTACTAAAGTAAACATCGACAGGTTCAATTCAATCCATTCTGTGGACAAACCATGAACACTGAGGCTTTCTCAGTGTTTGTATGAATTGATATATCTTAACGAGCAGTTATGAATTGCTATCCTGTTAAACACTCTCACAGGTGCCTGGGAAATTAGCATTTTGGTGTAAAATTCATACCGGGACTCATTGGGACAGTAAATTCGGGGCACATTGGGACGCACTTAATATGGCAGAATTTAAGTTTCCAAGTCAACTGAATGACCTGGGGCAGCACACAATAGGTATTCAGGCCACAGTGAATAGAGGCATAGTGGATTACCATGCTCTGTGAACAAATTCATCGTAAAGCACTATGTTACTTACATAGACGTCCGCACCCATTAGTGTCTACAAACATGTATGTTAAATGTTTAAAACTGTTTACAGTCCTTGTCATACTTACGTGGAATATCAAGTTCTTTTCTATGCTGTTGACCTGTGATGTCAGGGATGACTCTATTCTAGCATTGCGATGTATGTAAATTAACTACAAGCCGTGATGTCATTTTAAACTGGGTCAGATTCCCCAGCTTCTAACCTATGCGAATCCACCAAACTGAGCATCACAGTTTCAACTCAGTGTCAGAGTGAAAATTGGGTCTGGGAAAACCCATGCAAGTTTGACATCACAGCCTCTCAGCCAATGGGCTGCCAGAACAAATATACATTACATAAGCCATTACATAAGCCATGTGTTTACAAACAAATTGTCAAAGCCTTCTGTTTATACCAACTTCCATCAAAGTTCAAAATTGTAAGTTAACAAGTTTGTAGATTAATCAAACAACTCTGTGGGGATTATAACAGTTGCCTACTGTGAATGCTCACAAAGCTGCCATTTGGTAGGATTAGACTGGTGATTGCTGTGATAAATCATTGGGATCACAAATGTAATGCTTCCTTCAATATATCAATGTTTGAACTGTGATGCGTAGTATACTGTCAGCCCATTGGCTATCAAGCTATGATAGAATAGAGTCATCTCTGACATCACTGTTCAACAGCATAGAAAAAACTTGAGATTCCACGTAAGTATGACAAGGACTGTAAATTAAAGTTATTAACTACATTTAGTGGTCTGGCTGCAAAAGGGTAGATACAGTCTAATTTATTATTCTTTGCATTTAAGCTCAATAATATTGGTGATATTCATTCAAACTTCAGTGCTTTCAGCATTGAGCAAAATTAGTAGACATTAAAAGCGTCCCAATGTACCCCGGTTCCCCCTACAGGTAGGATGTGTATAATTTTTAATCTTTTTCTCAACTCAATCTTTGTGTTTCAGTTCCTTGTACTCCAGGGTCTTTCCTCTCTCAATCAACCAACAATTGCACAGAATGCCCATCGCACACATTCCAAGCGCATCCTCAGCAAACAAAATGCAATCAATGTCCAATTGGAACGTACGCACCCTCAGCCGGTTCAGCCTATTGTATGCGTAAGTATACAAAATCTGTCTGTGTCGATGTCTATGTCTAGCTATAATAACTAAAACTGTTGGCATTATGAATTATACAGAATCTAGTATATTTAGCTATAGTAGTAGTGTAGATGTACAATGCAGTGTGTAAATAAGTGAAACACATGACACTGTGCCATTGCATCAATGCTAAACATCCTCAACCAAACTGCTTGTGGAAGCATGGATTCTCATCCGATGAGAAGAAAACATATTGGGTCATAAAGGCCGATATGTGAGGCATGTGTAAAACAATGGCTGACAATTTTCTTCGCTGTATTCAGAATTAGGTATGGGTCAAAGTCTTTGATAAGTAAGTGAACCACCTGTCCGTATGATTTAACGTTGGGCCTTTGTTTCACTTACTTATCAAAGACTCGATGGAGGATGTTTAGCATTGATGCAATGGCACAATGTCAGGCGTTTCACTTATTTACAGGCGGCACTGTATATCTTGCACATCAATAGAGTTCATGTAACATCTGGCACTTTTGTGGATGCATTATCAAGCTCACTTGTCTACATGCAAGATCCTACCACAAGTTGCAAGAAGATGCATGGATTGCATACACTATGCAAATGCTAAAGCTTGCATATACCTACACTAGCAATGTGTCAGATATGTCATGCTACGCAAGCTAAATGTACTAGATGTTTCAATAACATATATATAGAGGTCCATCGGGGACATCATAACATGTTTGTTGGCATTTTTTTGGTTAACATTTTCAGCTTGTCCTGAAGATAAATGGGGTCCGCAATGTGCAAGAAGATGTCGATGTGAACACGGCCAGTGCGACTCAACAAATGGAAAATGCATCTGCTACAGCGGATGGGAAGGCGACCAATGTAATATTGGTAAGTACAGTATTTATATAGTATTGATGTAGTATATATATACAGTACTTACTTTTATTCACCTTGATACTGACAGCTATGTTTATCAGAACTTCAGAAGACTAGTGTACAATTGTGCCCCTTTATGACATCTCTGGGTGCTCATTATACTATATTTTTTTTGGGTGAATTCTAATTTCCTAAATTTCCATGCCTCTAAAAATCATATATATTTTTGTCTAACACTGTCTCTCATTGACATAGATCTATGTTCTACAAGAGTATTGTGTAAATATTTCCACTTTTGTGCCATTTCTGTTAAATTCTGTACAATAGAGTATCTTTTTATGTGATCTTCTGATCAATTTTCATAATTCATATGGATATGTCATTTTTGTAATTTAATTTGTCTCAATTTGTAGACACCCAAGGCTGCACAGTGGACAGTTGCTACCCTGGCGTCTCCTGCCAAGATGTTCCTGCACCGGGAACTGGCTTCAAATGTGGCCCCTGTCCAGCTGGTCTACAGGGCGATGGAACAATTTGCGACAGCGGATCAGGAAGAAAAAAGAGAGCAATTGCGGAACAATTTGCGGAAAACAATATTGCTCAGATTGGATCTCTAAAATCACTCAGTTCTTTATCGGCTGGACTTTAGACAATATTATTGTACGGAAATACTCAAATAGGGAAATTTTTTGCCATAATGAAATTATTGGAATGAATATGTTTGAATGAAAATTTGTTGGAAATTTTAATCACTGTACAAAAAATATGGAAAAAAAAATAGTATGCAATGCACTACTGTGATAACTTTACAACTTTTTCTACTATAATTATAATGAGGTCCGCGACTTTGTTAATTGGTTCAAATTAAAGTTTAAGGCACAAAGGAGGAAAAAGACAGATAAAGCATTTTGTAAATAAAGGTAATGTTGTATATATATAGTGAATTTTGTCATTACAGATAAAAGTTCTTGCTATTTCTGATTGCTTTGGATTTAGCAAACCAAAAAGATGTACATAATATACTAATAAAAGCATGAAAAAATAAATATTGTTGTTGCGATGATTTTGAAGTTCTGATTTTGCCCTTTACGGCTACTTCCCGCTACGGACAGTGTCCATAATATAAATAAATATTATCTACATAATTATCCAGATAACTGGAAAACAAACCTGATAAATACCAAGGGTGCTGACGACACCTTTGTTTCACGGTTACAGCCAAGGAATGCTTACAGAATTGAAATGGCATGATCCTTGTGAGGTCATAACCCTAGCCATGCCATGTTGTTCTCTATGACTGATAGTAGTTTGTGAGGTCTTACCCCATATTTTCAATGCTATCAAAACAAGTCACCAAGACAGGGTCTGAGCGCCCATCAATGAGGTCACAAGTTACACTCAATGACTTATTGACAGTTCATTTCAATGTGATGGATTGGGCCTGTTTTGAGGTCATTGATGGCCACATGTAAATGTAAGTAGGCTACTTGTTATTCTCTGACTAAGAACTTTGTTTAAAGCATCACTCACTAATAGACAGCACTTTTTTTTGCAATTGCTTAAAGTTGAGGCTCCTAAATGAACTGATAGGACTTTTGATGGGAGCTATATAAATAAAATGACTTGCACCGAGTGTGCTTGATCTGGTAACCAGAATGCCCATTTATCCTTCATTTTACCTGAGAAAGACAACGAAATAACTGTATGAGTACTTAAAAACAGTTTTACGAAACACAAAAAGTACAGAACACCGTTTGATTCACATAAATCCATTTCCGTATAAATATATATATCCCTTCCTTACGGAAGGCTACCGAAGGACAGTCCCGTCAATGAAGAGGTCTTAATAATATCTTTTTCCACTTGAGATCGACTTTGAAGGCTCCTTCTTTGGCGATATTGTACACAGATTGATCCATCACCCTGGAAACCACTTGGGCAGGGGTCGCACCTGAAGCCGGTTCCTGGAGCAGGAATGTCGTGGCATTTAACTCCTGGGTGGCAACTGTCTGCTGTGCAACTTTGGGTGTCTAAAAATGTAGGATGAAAATGTCATAGAACGAGACCAGAAAAAGTTTTGATACATGTATTATATTATATATAGACACCAGGAAAAGTGTGATGCTTTTACAAAGGGCCTGTTTGTTTCAGCTGACCCGAAGTGATCTGGATCCATCTGAACTGAACCCTGCTCTGGAGAAGGATTCACAGTTCAGTGATCCAGATCCGGATCCTTTGGGATCTGGCAGTGAAAATTTGAGGATCCTTGGATCCAGATCCGGATCATCTGAATCTGTCTGAAACAAACACGAATCCTGATCTGGATTCACGGATCCACATTTTGTTCAGCACTGATCCTGATCTGGATCCAGTTCACAGATGCACAGAATTGGATCCAGATCACTCAGATCACCTGAAACAAACGCAGCCAAAGTTTTGATGCATAATTTATAGAAGGGCATTATTTTAATTTCAATGAGACAATCTGATTGGAAAAGATGTTTCAGGTAGAAAACATAACGTTTTATCAGATATGAATTAGTGCCAAACAGGGCAATATGCCAATATCTATACACACAGTTAAATAATTCTTACCAATATTGCACTCTGGCCCCTCCCATCCGCTGTAGCAGAGGCATCTTCCGTTTGTTGAGTCACATTGGCCGTGTTCACAGTGACAGGTCCCTTCGCATCTCTCTCCCCATTTGTCTTTTGGGCATCCTTGAAATAAAAAAAATACATCAGGTTCTTGATTCATCGAAATATCTTCAATTTGTATCAAATGCAAACATGTACTTTTCTTCAAATCATTTGATTTCAAGTACACACGCTACACTCTAAAAAATGTCAGGACAAAATTGGTTTTTTAGATTCAAAATGGTTTTTTGAAAAACCAAATTTCAATGCAAATCCAAAATGGATTTTTCAAAAAACCATTTTGAATCTAAAAAACCAATTTTGTCTGGAATTTTTTAGAGTGTACCTAGATTTAATGGAACTGTCTTTATATAACAGGTCAATCAATAACTGCTGTAATATTAAGCAAAGGAAGGGCGAGTGATTACGCTTAACTGTTTGAGGATTCTGTCATCCGTGATGTGAAGTTACGTGAACAAGTCCTTTTTTAAGATTGATCACATGTCAAGTGTCGGATATTATACATGTCATCATTCAGTGGTATGAGTAATCAAATTCAGAGGCTCTGGATGGGGGGTTATAGGGGAGAGGGAATTCAAAAGTAATCAGTCCAAGGGACAGGGAATTCAAAAGTAAAATAGCCAAGGGACACGGGGGACACAAAAACTTTTACAGAGCTGAAGGACGGGGAATTAAATTTCAATTAGAGAAATTGGAAAGGAACAGGGAATTCAAAATTAAAATGGCCAATGGACAGAGGGACGCAAAACCCCATCCAGAGCCTCAATTCATATGCACCATGGCAGGCATAGCCGTATGACTGCACGAGGCACCTTTCGATAATTACTCAATTTTCCATGGTTAAATGCCAAAGTTTGTAATGAACCAAAGTAAAGAAAAGTTTAGATATGCAAAAGGAGTGAAAGATGTCCCATATTTAGTCATTGCTTAGTAATTTTCACAGATTCCTCATACTTACGGTTACAAAAAGGGGATCCTTTCTTGGGAGCGTATGTTCCCAGAGGGCATTCGACACAGCTGTTTTGCTGAGGGTTCGCTTGGTACGTGTGTTCTGCGCATCCTTTGCATTTATTGTCATCAGGGGAATAAAAAGTTCCAGGAGCACAGGGTACTGAATAGAAATAAAATTGAAAACTTTACTCTTCAAATAGACCAGGCATGAATCTTGTACATAAAAAAAAAACTTTAAAAAATTAGATCGCAAAAAAATTACCCCAAGCACATTAAAATGTTTTGAACAAAATTAGTTTTTTGAAATGTTAAATCTTTTTGCATAGAAATATTCTTAAATACAGCAACAATTCATGCAGCTGTATATGATTTCCACTATCCCTAATTAGAAAGCTATGGATGGCTAGCCTGAAAAATAATCAAGGTCTTTCTGTAAGCTATATTTTTTTGAGGCGATGCTTCAGCCCTTCGCTGATATGGTCTAATTAGTGACTCTATATAGCCACTCGCCTCTGTATAGCTGGGTACAGACCTCCCGACAGGAGGCCAGAGGCCAAATCTGGAAATTCAGACTGATGAATCGTCATCATATTGCGGGCTACCATCGTAGTAAAATGCGGACCGGGCAAATTTGCGGACCGGGGGGCCGCGGGATTTCGTAATAAAACGCAGATAGGCAGGTGCGGAACGGGACGCTTTTTGCGGGATCGGCGTTAAAAAATTGCGGATGGGGCCAAATTGAATGAACAAGCTAAATTAGCTTTAAAAATCGCCTCTATTTTTTTTTGAAAAATTTTTCTTGTTAAGTATATGAAAAAGGTGACAAAACAAAATTCAAATCACTAAGAACTGAGTCTGGACGGACCTCGAAAGCTTTTCAGCCATATATTTTTGTTGTGAGTAATCGTCTAAGTATTCTGCAATGTAAGAAAAAGGTATTTAACTCAATTAGTTTCAATTACTTACCACAAGTTTCATCATTTACCATGCCCGGAGGACAATCTATGATGACATCAGAAGTTTCCAGAGTTCCCGGATGATATTCAAACATTCGTTGACCTGATCGGAAATTTGTCTTTTGGGCATTGAATAGATTTTCAAGTGATCTCTTTGTGTGTTTCATCAGAGCCTGCAAAAGAATGATGAGTTTTATTATTTCGATGACATTTGGCGCCCAGAAAATCTACTGAAGAGTCATCAGGTTAAGTGAGAGTACAATATTTTGTCAGTTAAATGCGACATAGGCTACCAAATTCATAGCATGACCTTTAAAATATTTCAGACCTGTTGCTGAGTTACAGAATGCTGGATAGCATGGCACTGAGGGCAGCTAAAAAAATCCAATCCTGGGTAGCTAATTGACCTGGACTGTGTTTCTTTAGCAAAATTTATTATAATTTTATATCAATAGTTATAGTCCTACATATGTACTTTTCAGTAATAATCTCAATTTTTAAATTTTGTAAAGTTATTTGTGTAAAACTTGCCACCTGTTGTCCAGTTCTTATCTAAGACTCTATGTTGCTGATTTCTCATCTAAACATCCAATTGTAACTTGACCATTATGTGTTTGATTTTCTTGAGGAAAATATATATTATATAATCTTTCTCTCGCCTTCATGAAGCGCTTGTAAGTTGGTACGCACAGCGCATCACATCTTCTCATTGGAATACGCAACAAGCGACAAATCTGGTTGCATTTTGAAGGAGGCATCTGATTGGCTGCAAATTCGAAAAAGACGTTAACCTCATCCACATCTTCCGTGACTCCTCTCTTCCTTCTTCTTTTAGTTGCTCCGCAGATGATGCCAACATTCTTGGCGTCACACACCTAAAAATAAATTTATACAAATAAAAGTGGTAATTGCAAATGGTCAAACTATTTCCATAGATATTTTATTTCTGAATCACAACACAGAATAAGAGCATTAAATTACTTCAGAAGATAACATAACTTGATGGTGAATTGATTGATTGATTGACTTTATTCAACATTATTTTAAGAGTGTACATACATGTTTACAAGAAGTACTCTGTCAAAATAATATTAGGATAGCACACAAAGTTTTCCAACTTATTTCCAGTGTGGTCCTTGCTAACAACAAGATGGTGCTGCTAAGCAAACAAAGGCTACCAATCCTGACATTTAGATTTGAAAATTATAAAATACATAAAATTTATATTTGAATAGGTGATTCAAACCCAGTTGACAAAATCATTTATATGCCTGATTGTCAAAAATTTAGTAATATTTCTACCCTTTCAGTTGATTTCAAATTTTAGATCTTGGTAATTCTTGAACATATTCACTGGTTTCAAAAATTTCTAAGGTGAAGTCGCAGAGAATTTGTGAGAAATGTAACTCAGCGCCTTATTTTATGTTGCTGCATGTTAGTTGTTATTAATGTATCAACAAATCATAAAATAATACTGCTTCATAATCTGAATATGGAATTTACCTTCGTGGCTCTCCTCACGCAAACACCCTCATCCGTCAACATTTGGGCAAAATCCTTTTTCACCTGTTCCTGCTCATCCGGAGTCAAATCGCGACAATTTCTGACGAAATAGGATGAATTGCCTTCCAGTCTGAATTCAGGGAAGAATTCCTCTGCAAACATATAATGTGTATAATCATGGAATCTATGTCATTATAAATTTATATTTAAGGAGTGACCATCTGACACTCGTAGGGGTGAGGGAAGGAGGGCTGGAGGGAGCGTGGACAGGAAAATATCCATTTCGCAGAAAGGCTGACATAATTACTAATTAGTATCCTAATTTTTTTGTTTCCTAATTTCGAATTGTTTCATTTGCCATAGCAAGTTTACATTTTGATAAATACAGTGGTCCCTGCATTATAAGACCCCTTGTTGTAAGACCGCCTTGCCTTATGTGACCACCTTCCTTCCACACTAAGAGGTATTTTTAGAGCATTTTGCACACCTACGAGAGACCGCACCCCCAATGAGAGACAGCTTCATGACTGCAGAAGGGACGGTCTTATTACGAAGGGACCATTGTACTTGTATTTCTATTCTCAGCATCTGCACATTTCTTTAATAAAATGTTGACAATTGTATCCTATTTCATTCATGTCTTTGGTAATACAGATTCTTTTTTAGAAAAATCGAGGATGGATGGATGATTGGGGCGTTACGTCCTGTATTTATCCACTTGGTAGGCTAATTAGGACAGGAGGAGGCCACAGCAATGAGGCGAAGGATGATTGAAACAGCCGTCAAACATAGGCCCAGGTGACCCGGCAAGAGCTGGATTCGAACCCTGGACCCAGCGATTGGCAGCCCAGCAGTGCGATACCACCAGACCAACCCTCCCCCCCCCCCAGGAAACATCAGAGATGTTGAATACAAGCAATATACTTAAAGATATTGAAATTACCTATGCAAGGTTCGATAACTTCTTCCCTTTCTTCATGGGTCCATTTGTAACCAGTTGTAGGTCCGCAGGTTTCAAAATTGTTAGTCCGGGCTGGGAATTCATAACCTGGATTGCATCTCACTGAACACTGTTGACTGTTCTCTTCCAGGTACCAATGGCAAACGAGACCACCGTGGTCCGGTGCATCCACTTGCGTTAAGTTCCTGCAGGATTTGTCCACTGGAAATACAAAATGTGATCATACAAGTATGATTTCGATGCATTCACTATTTTGATTTGATTTGATTTATTTAACAAATTCATCAGTGCATATACAACGAATGTGCAACATACTACACTGTAAAATTTGAAATTTTGAGTTAGCTCAAATGATTGAGTGAGATGGTTGCACAATTTCTTTGAGCCATGATAGCTTGCTGTTTTGAGTTATGATAATCTTTATGGTGTTATAACTTGCAAATAACAAGCTAAAAGGAATTGTGCAACCATCTCACTCAATCAATTTAGCTAACTCAAAATTCAAAATTTACAGTGTATGAAATAACCAGAAATGGCCTAATGAAATGGAAATGAAGCATATACAGTGATGAAAATGTTAGGATGGCCAACGGAAGCTTCATAGCTTCATAGCTTATTTCCAGCGGGGTCCTGAGAAATGACACGCAAGTCAAAATATAATAATCAACTTAAATTCTCTATGTAATTGGACGCATATGTTTCATTCAATCATGGAAAAAATGCATCACCTGTGCTTGACTAGTTAATGATCTAGTCTAGTGTCATTTTAGGGCTTTGTTGAAAAACACAATGAACAATTAAAGTTGAATCCCACAGAATACAGCTGCTCCACCTGTTGTACTCCACAGTTCAACAAAAATACCCCAGCTGGTGGCTCCCCCGCTCGGTCAAATTGTTCATATGCATTGCAAAAGCCACAAATTTTTGAATGCAGGGGTAGGCTCACTCAAAGGCTGCTGGCTCAGCCAGGAATAATGGCACTAAACTATAAATGCACACATTTTGGGTCGATATACAAGCCTATAATCCAATCCAACTTTCATAAAAATCGGAGAAGGAATCTTTGAGATATTCAAGTTTATTTTAAGGGGGACTTATTTTTGTTTAACTGTTTTTCATAATTTACTCATATTGTACACCACATAACTCTCAAAAAACATTGGTAACCCCCCTTCAAATACTTGTTTTTCGATAAAGTGTATTTTCAGCTATATTCCTTTACTTTTCATAAATATCTCATGGATATTGTTCGAGTGACGCTGCTTTTCGTTATAAATCCCCCACTTTTTTAGTATTTTACTGCATGTTTTAATATAATGACATAAGATTATGAAAAGATGATAGTTCGAAAATTATGTTGGATAACCCGCCTATTCGTTTTTACGTTGGAAAGCTTCCTTTTTGAAGAACTTTTTGGCAAAGTTTCATGAATATCTCATGGATTTTAGATTTTTTGCCAAGTGTGGGATTCAACTTTAAGAAATATGATTTTTATTATTATTTAGGATATTGTAAGAACAAATGTGATACTAATTTTATCATTTACAGCTGCTGATTCATTTAGAACTTACAGTTTCGACAAACTGATGAATTCTCATGTAAAATAAGAACTTACATTTGCAGATATGTCTGTCCACTTCTTCATCAATAACCCATCCTGGTATAGAACACTCGCAGACATAGCTTCCCGCTGTATTGCGACAGACGTCATCGCAGGGACCATGGCCGTCATTGGCCAAGCATTCATTCGTATCAACGCATGGACCACCTGAAAGAAGGTTAGAAAACTAAAGTGAAGCCATCCTTGCCTCTCCTCTTTCCCCCTTAGAACTGAGGACTGATGAAATTTGGCAATTTGTGATTATTTTTTATGCTATAGTACAACCCAAAATAAAGAGAGAAAACTTTCTGTCAGAAGTCCTAGGTTTACCTTTTTTGCCCTCCTTTCTCCTCTCCACCCCAAATCTCCGTACAACTACCTTTGACTCCTTACAACAACCTTAGCTTACATTAAGAACTCTATTTATTCCTGCTGGGGTAATCGTACTTTATTTGGGGTTGTACTGTATATGGCAAAACACTTGAATATTATCTTTATGTTTTCTGTCTCATTTTCCTAGTAAATGTATCGGAGAATCACAGGCACTCCTCAACTTATTACAGTATATATTAGTGTAACTTTTGAATTAAAATTTTCCGATCGCTTGAGTTTGCACGTCTATACCCCCTCCCCTCAAAGATCACTTGCTCCCTCGCTTCTGGCATTAAACAGTTATGCTACTGCACAAGGAATTTTATTGACCTTTCAAACATCTATCACAACATAGGCGTAGGAGGTCACTAAATTTTCGAGGGGGAGGGCTGCCCAAAAAAAGTTGCCCAAATATTCCCAAAATTATCAAATTTACAAAATTTTTGGAGGGCTGCAGCCACCCTGGACCCCCGCCTCCTGCATCTGTGTATCACAATCGTACAACGAATATTGTAATTTACCTGCTGGTCCTTCATAACCCTCGTCACAAGTGCACTGGTCCAGCGTACTTGCTATTCCAGTAGTAGAAGAATGAAGAGGGCACGGAAGACAACTTCTTTCGTCAGATTTGAAAGTGTTCAGGGGGCAAGCTGTAAACAAAATGTAAATCATAAGATTTTATCTCAGAATACATCCTAAAAGACTGTACTCCTTTAGGCCAGACTTTTTTTATTTCTAGCTTCTCTGATTGACCAACCCAACAGATTATCTGCCTACAGAAAAAAAATTGAGAATAACCAGAATTTTTTTTCGTTCCACCGACCGACTCCAGAAGAAGTGCCTCGAGTCGATCCGAGATGCTAAAGATCAATTATTTCTGGCCATATTTCATTGCTTTTTCACATAGACACTGAAATGTGTAGCTTCAACATCAGATCATTCTGACTTCGTACCATATATTAATAAAATTATAAGAAGTATGTAGATCAGATACAAGGATGATATGGAAAAGAGGGGCAAGGTGGGGGTATGCCCTCATGACATACCTGAACATTGAGCATCGGTTCCGGTCCATTCGGTTGTGTCCTGACAAGTCCTACGGCTGGATCCTTTGTCCAAGATGTAGCCAACATGGCACTTGAATATGCATTTGTCGTTGTATTTGTTGCCATCGCAGCTCACTACAACGCCATTTTCTGGAGCTGTTAGTGGTGGACATTCAATTTCTGGAAGATAACATGAGCATTTAGTCTCAGCATTTAAAGCAAAATGGATCAGCCCCAGGGGAGGATCCAGAAAATTCCGGTGGGGGGGTCTACCGGGCTATCGCGTCGCGGAACGCATAGTTCGCGACATAACGCGACCGTGCGATGCTAAAATTAACATGTAAAAATAATAAAATTTTGGTCTGGTGGGGGGGGATGCATCCCCCCCATCCCCCCCCCCTGCATCCGTCCCTGAATTTCAGCCCGACTGACACATGCATTTCTGTTCTGCGCAAACGAGTGTACAAATATTTTGTCAATCGTTACAAAGTCATTACGCTAAGAGTAATGTCATGAAACCCCTCTTGCTATATTTATTCAGTTGGTAATTATGTTGTTCTGATGAGATCCAATGATGTTAATTTTTTGGACAAAAAGGACGATCAAATTGTACACTCGATTGTGTAGAAGCTGTAAGCATTTGTAATTTGTTGACTGTTTATAGAGAAGATCCTCAACAATTTCTCACACCGTCATAATCCGTGCTAGGCTATACCGCCATGGAGGACTGACTCAAAACATGAAAGGACTATTTTTAGAAACACTGGCGGCAATTTTGCTATTATGATTGGAGATAATATGAGCCAAACTGCCTTTTAACATTTCTTATTCTCTTGTTTCTCAGCCATGATGATATGAATTCCTTGGAAACTGGCTAAGTCTTCCATTTCAACCAAAATCGTAAATTTCTGTCAAATAGTGCACATTTTGCAACTGTACCCTGTATATCGTTCAAATTTACTCAAGTGATTTTATAACTATCCTTACCTGTGCAAGGACCACCAGGAGGTCCAGTCCATCCCAAATTGCAGACACATTGCTGTTCGTTGGAACTGGCCTCTGTGGCGGTGTGAGTGTTCTCTGGGCAAGGAATACATTCATTTCGTTCATCACTGTTTGCTCTGTAGGTATTTGCAGGACAGGCTGTAACAAACAATTGATAGTATTGAAATGTAGAAGACAGTCATAAGCATCCCATAATCGAAAAAAAAAAGAAACAACAAAAAATATTTGAGAGATATCTTATGACGTGGGTAATTATTGCAGCTGTTGCTAAATATTGACCAGTTGTATCTGCCATGTAAGCTTTATATTGACCTTTGAAAGTTAATATTATGTAGTCCCTTGACCTTTATGCCATGGCTGTCAACATGCTATCAGTGAAGTTCTGTAGTTAAAAATAAGATTTCTTGATCTGCAAATATCTGTGCATCGTGGTTATTATAGGTTTAAACAGGAATTTGCAGACAAGAGTCACCATAGGTTGAATTAGGTTCTATACCCATACATAATTTACGTTATTCGACACACATTTCGATATCCCATAATTCTGTTTGTACGTACCAAGACATGTAGGAGCCGGAGAAGACCACACTCCGTTATAACCGCAATGGACCATCGATGCCCCCTGGAGGACATAGCCATCGAAACAGAGGTACGTCACATTGTTCGGGAAGTAGTACAATGAACCATCCTTTGCTCCATTGTCGACCATTCCTGGGTCACCACATTTTGTAGCTGAAATAAATTATGCAACAGAGTAAATTACATTATCAGTGAGTTATAGGCTTGACTTGACTTGTGTTGTGTTGGTATACCCTGGTTCAGCCACGGAAGCTCAACCACCGTGTTTGTTGAGGAAGCTGCACTTTTATTGTTGGTGACCGCCGTATGATGATGAGATCCGAAGACTGGGAGTCTGGAAGATACGCTATTAATTCAGGGGCGCCCAGGGTCTTTCAGTTGCCCCAGCATAGAATACTGGATAAAACCCACCTCGATTAATTGTCCCATGGGATCAGACTAAAGGGTATTATCAGTACTGTCCTTGCGAACTGAAAGATGAGGTATTTTACCTCAATTTTAATGTACCATAAAATGGGGTAAAGTTGGCAAACCAGTGAACGGCAGAAATGCCAACTTTTGGCATTTCTTCCATTATGTGGGTCAAAATGGCGTGCCAACTTTACCCCAGATTGCCAACTTTACCCCATTCTATGGTATGACCTTTCAGATAATAAAATTGAGAGATACAAATTTTCATGTTATCACACAGAAAAACATCTAAGAAAAATATTAATATGCTAAAAAGTTGGACGGTTTTTTGATTATTCAAAAACTGCATCCAGCGCAAATTTGAAAATCTATTGTTTTTATTCCTACTCTGACTTCGGGAAAAAAAGTGGTCTATGGGTGTCAATTCAAGTCAATGTCAACAGATTTATATGTAGAGTACGTCGGGCAAGAAGCCCGGGTTAGGTGGGAGGCCCCCCAGGCTTAAATAAATATCCAACATTACATTTTTGGTGCGTATGCATTGATAGGATTGAAGCTAGAGGCGTTTTAGGTGACATCACACATTTTCAGGGCAAACAGCTACAAACCATAGCAGAAATTAAAGAAACAAAAAAATGTGCATGGTTTTTGTGACTTTGACAAATTCTTTGAAAGGGGTTGTCAGATATAACTTTGGAATTGCATTTTAGTTAAAAATATAGAGGTCAAATTAAAATATGTGGGTTTGGGGCGAGAGGCCCCACATGATATGGGGCATGAGGCCCCTTCACTGGGGGGTCAAAGCTGCTTCAGGAACCATTATTCATGTGTACTTAACCTTAAATCTTGATAGAATAGCTAATTAAAATAGAAAAAAGATCGGCCCGAAATTGAAACAGGGTCAAAAAATATTAAAAAATAAAGGTATGAACAGAAATTCAGAAAAAGTGAATAGAATGCCTTAAAAAGGATGGAAGAACCCTAAGAAATAACTTTTAGGCTGAATGCGCCTGCAAAAAAAATTGCCATAGGATTATAAAAAGGGGGTCTTCTTGCCCGATGGGTGGGGTGAGAAGGCAATTTTATTTTTTTTACAAAAATGGCCGTAACTCCTTTACTAAAATTGGTAGACATTTGTTTCACTAGTTATGAGTAGAGTCAAGTGATCCCTTCCTGACAGCATAAGCATTAAAATAACCGCCCATAAAAAGTAGGTCAAATTGCACCTCGAAGTTAAGGGGGGCCGCATGCCCCGACCTACTCTGTTAATTTCTTTTCCAAGTTTCGTATGAAGTACCGAAGGGCATTTTCAGTAAAAAACACTCACGTCTGCAAATAGGAGGCGCACTAGACCACTTTCCGCCAGGACCAAGATGACTCAGCTCTGCATCCTCTACACACCAAGAAGTTGAGTTTCCTTCCAGGACGTAACCCTCCTGACATTGGTAATGAATCTGGATTCCGAAGCGATAATTCTCCCTCGGTCTTCTTATTCTGCCGTCTTTGGGAATCAAGGGCTCCTCACAAGTTATTACTGGAAAGAAGTTGTAAAGAAAAACATTACGCAATCTTGATATTTTTTTTAATGATTTATATTTATAAGGGTAGGGAAAATGTTTTAACTGGATTGAATATGGAGTATGGATTGAATATTGAATTTAATGGAGCCAAGCCAGAGAAGATATTATGATGGATAATGTAGGCCGGAGGCTGATAATGAAACTACCGGAAATAATATACGTAGGCCTAATTATGTACACAATCTCTGATGTATGAAACTCCTACAAGGACACGCAATTTAAAAAAAAAATCATTGCTTTCTCTGCACACTCTGGCGATGATTATCGCATTCTTTTGCGATCTTTTGTGTTCCCTTGCGATCTTGACGCGTCTCTTCACAAAGATTATCGCAAGGAATAAGTTGGTCGGTAGGATGAAGAAATGATGTGATCTCAGTTTCTTATTATGCCAATCTACTGATGAAATTGTGGGTATATTTCGTTGCTAGGTCTGCCCTTATAAGCATGCACTGTACATTCATTTTTCTTCTAATATCCAACACGCAAAAGGTCTTTGATGGTATATATAAATAACCCACAGCCCAAAAATTTGTTGAGGGATTCACGGTTCAGCTGAGTTGAAAAGGTTCAATACTGGTCACAGCGCTCCTGAATAAATTTCAAGATTAAAAAAATTCAACAAGAAAACCGAAAGCGCACCCTTTTAGAGCAGGGTCAGGAGTACATTTCAAGACAAAAACCAAAAATTTCCCTTAGGAAAATTTTGAGTTATATTCATTTTAATTTTTTTGGTTTATCACACTCATATTTTCATGCTGAAATTGGGGCAAAGAAAGCTGTTTAAGACATTTAGGATGTTTAGGGAGACAAAGGTTGATGGTAAGACATTATTCTTTAATTTACATTACAATTGAATCCGTGTTAGATATATTTAGACAAAAAATATTGTGCAGGGTGTGATAAACACATGTGACTGCATGTCATAGGAATTAACAGTCCTGCAAGTAAGTTTGCAGCTTTTAAATATTGACTTTGTTAATTCCTTTGAAATTGTTATTGTATTCAGGCCATTTTTAGCTAAATTAAGTGTATATTACATGATTTATGAATATCTCATTTGTTTTCTCATTGCAGAATTGTGTGTTATTTATTATCATATATGTCTGTGAGATTTTACTTATGAATCAATATCTTCAAATGCCACCAGATGCAGAAGTTAAAAGAACAATACCTTAGCATAATGATCAGCTTATAGCCTCAATAAGATATCATTTAAAGTGATTATTTGACCCTTCATTGCTCAATTGTCTACCTTTGCTGTTGTTTGCACATGAGTGACTCTCTTTAAATGTCATATTGTGTTTCAGTATCAATTGTCAAGCTATTTAGCCTCTCACGTTCATATTATGATGGCTTGGATGAGTAAGTTAGTCCATTAAATGAGTTTTTTTGTCCTGAAATTTTTGCAAAAAAATGCCGTCAGTAATAATCATTAACTCACTTCTTGGATCACCAAAAGCCACACTGCCACAGTTGGGGTTTATTTCTTAACATTTATCCAATGTTTATATGATATATTGGGGCAATTTATATGAATCACATTCAGTCTTAGTGAGAATAATCCACAAATTCATCTCGTTTGAAATGTCATGTATTGATGAAAAACATTGCAAAAATTCAAAAGAAAGGCTCAATTTAATTCAAATCAAGCTAAAAGCATGTGAAATATTTACAACAAACGAATGAATCAATTTACGGGGGCTACAAATTCATTTCTTTGATAAATATGCATCTGCATGTGTTTATCACACTATGCACACTATTTTTAGCCAATACATATCTAACTCACATACAATTGTCATGTAAATTGAACAAGGATGTCGTATCATCATCCCTTGTCTCTCTAAACATGATAAATGACTTAAACAACTTTCTATGCCCCTGTATCAGCAAGAAAATATGAGTGTGATAAACAAACAAATTTTAAATGACGATAACTCAAAATTTTCCCAACGGAATTTTTCGGTTATTGTCTTAAAATGTTCTCCTGACCCTGCTCTATAAGCGTGCGCTTTCGGTTTTCTTGTTGAATTTTTTTAATCTTGAAATTTATTCAGGAGCGCTGTGAGGTGGGAAGGTCCTATGATGGAACTCTATGATCCCAATTTGAGTGAAAAGGTTCCATTGTGAGAGCTCAGTGCAGCAGTATTATCTAATAGTTTTTTTGCTTGCTGTTGGATCCTTTTTAAAAGTTTAATAATGAACCTTTTGGGGTTCCTTATCTATACCAGCTTATAGAACCCTTAAAGGTTCCATATAGAACCTTTTTGTTGAGAGTTTGAGTGTTTTGATTCTTACGTTCACATCTTGCTTCGTGTCCACTCCATGTTCCGCTTGCACGACACTCTCTACTCTCAGAACCGATCAAACGGAAACCTTTCCTGCAAGAGAATGTCACTTTGTTTCCAAGAGTGAATTCTGTGCCTTGCGCATATCCATGTAGAGGGTAGCCAGGGTCGTGGCAGTCGACAGCTAAAAACGAGAGCACAAATATTAAATTGATTCACTGCACAATGATGCTCTGCATATTGCGGTATACTATATAGTAAGATACACATAATTATTATACATTCACTGATATTTAGATTTTATAGTCAAGGACTCTAGATATGTCTCCCATCTGAGTGATCAATTTGACTGCTTTCGGATTAATTATGGGATATAAGGAGTAAAAATTTGCTTCTTGTTTACTGAATATGCCTATCATAAATCATAAATACCACCTTAGAAGGCCTTCTTTTAATTCAACTTACGCAAGCACAATGGCGTAAATCCACTCCATAATCCCTCGGATCCGCCATTGTAAGTTATACACTGGCGTTTCTCTGGACCAGTCAAAACATAACCATTGTTACATCTGTAGAAAACTTCTTCACCATATTGGTATATTCCCTTTCTGAAATGAAATTATAAATTCTTTGTTTCTGGTTCATTATGGGAGTTTTAAGGGCGTCTTTCTATATTTGATATATCAAAAGTTCATATTTTGCCTGTAAACAAGGTAATCAAATCCTACCGTTCAAGCTAACACACTGCTAATATATTAAAATATAAAACCTTTATGTAGTATAAAATGTCTTAAGAGGACAACTTAGCATGAAATATCTGCCTTTAAAAATACTTTGAAAAAATTCCTCTTCTACAAATTCTGTGTGACAAAGTGGTGTGGCATACATTATTTCATACATGGCTAGGTACTACAATGACAGACAGACAGACAGACAGAAATGTTTATTTGACATGAATCCACATACAGTTAAAATGAATACAAAACATGGTTTTATTATTTCAATGTCAGGAGACATTCACTTTGCACGACCATCAAAGTCATAAATACTAGATTGAACGTACTTGTTCAGATTAGTTCCTCGAAATGGTTCCTCTGGTTCACTGCAGGTAATTTCTGAAAAAAAAAGGTAATCACATTTTCAGAAATATGACAAAAAACCATAGCCACCTAAAAATTTGGCACTTGTTGTAGGAGGCCAACTTACTGTCACACATGGGCTGAGTTCCGTCCCATTGACTGTTGGCTCTACAAACTCTGTTCTCATCACCGACCAATGCAAATCCATCGCTGCAGGCGTAACTGATGACTCCACCAAATTTTGCGGGGATTGTTCCCTCAACTTGACCATGACGTGGCTTGCCGGGAAAGTCGCAGATGATTTCTAAAGGGAAACAAGGAAAATTTTTTTAGTGTTGAAAAATGAAGCCGAGGCTCGCATGGATTATGGCATCTTAGCCATGGCATGGAGGAACTGAGCTGATCCTCCATAACTCTTTGTTCCACGCTATCCATTCTGACTGAGTTGCATGAGTCATACTTTAGAGCTACTCCCTATACGTGTTTGTTCCAATTAAAAGTTGCATTGGCTATTTGTGGAGATTTTTGGAAAACTGATGATCTAAGAAGTCTGAAAAGCATTGTTTTCATTTTTTTTTTTGACAAGGCCATGGCTTAGGGCTGAAACGACAACTCTGTTTACCGACCACGGTTAGGTTACAGCACTATTCGGGTAGAAATTTTAATAACAGAATTAATTGTCACCCATATGTTTTCAACTAAAAGGAGTGTTTTAAGTGTGACCAAAGTAATTATCATATGTCACCAGACATAAATTTTGAGACTTGGTCCTTCTTGATATAGACATAGGCGTATCAGAGGGGGGCAGAAAAAAGTTTTGGAAACACTAAGATTCGGGCAAAGAGGCAAAAAAATTTGGGCAGATGATTATGTAAAATCAATTGAAAATTAATGATTTCCAGTTTATTTTATTTCAAATGGTCTTAAATCTGGTTCTTGAAATCGGGCAAATGGCGCTTGCCCCCCTAAAAATTGTGCGCGCCGTACGCCTATGGATATAGACCTACACTTGGCATTTATCAAAAAATCCCGTTCTTTTTACTTTGCTGTACTTTCACTTTATCTGGAGAGGGAGGGGGGCACCATATGAAGCCCAGGAAGTATGAGGGGAACCGGTATGTAGGCTGCCAGAGGGTCTGTAGTAGCTCTGTACCAGCATGGGGTTAGGTAATATATATAATATACAGTACACAACAATTAGCCGGTTACGGTTCGGTTGAAGGGAGTCGAGTATTCTCGGTTACAAAAATCTGTAACCCTTTCAGCCCTACTACATGTAAGGCTACAGTCTTAAATTTATATATCCTCACCATTATTGCAACATGGACCATTGAAGCCCCTTGGACAGTCACAAGTTCCAGCTCCAGATGGGAGTCCGTTATTAGCGCAACCCGGATTGCAGATTCCCATTTCTTCCAGATGGTGAGGACACGGCTTGCCTTTACAGACATTTGATTCAAACTTCTGTCTCCTCCTGCAATTTGTAATGGTTAAATAATTATGTAAAAATCAAATTAAATGCCAGTGTTATTAAAGGAGAGGCGATTTGGAGTTTTTTCACCAATGCATGATTTCTTGCCCAATTTTTGCGAAGGTAACAGAGTCCTTGGGCACACTGGCAGCATTTTGGGTCCTTGGCAAATAAGTCAGTTTGTCCCGATGTTGACACTGTCAGTGTAACTTCAAATTTAAAGCAAAATATCATATGCTAAATTGGGTAAACTCTTAAGATTAGGGTTGGGCCACTCTCCAGCTACTTTGGTCACATCACACAATCATAAAGCTAACGGCCTCTTGGCTTTTTTCTCGAATTTATTAATTTCTGGATATGGGCCTTGGCAGCTGCCACTCTGCACATTGGCCAGTCCGCCCCTGGAAGGTAATTTATTCTTTCCACGCTGTCTTGAAATAAGTAATTTCTGGTTGGTGGAATTCTTGAAATGAAAATGTTTGACTTAGACAAAAATACTTTTGGACGTGGCATGATCAAATTAAATATTACGTCCAGCATATCGGCGAAAGAAAAAATCCATCAAGGAAAACTCCAAGCCAACAAGTTAAATGCCACAGAGATGATTATCAGGAAGTAATCACTTCTATTTCCTTGACTGTAAACATTTAATATTAGGATTGATGTTATATATGATTCTAATTAGCAGATTACGTCTGCACCTTTTGCTTGTTCCGCCTCCGCAGCGAGCGTTGCACGGGGCCCACGGACTCCAATTGGTGACGCATATTCTTGCGCACAAGTCGATGGTTTTCAAATTCATCTCTGCTTCAAACTGTCTTTGCTACAAAAATAAATAAATAAGTTTGTCACAATTTGCATTATCCAAAAATTATAATTGGAGATCATGCTATAGAGTACCTAATATCGTGTTATATTATAAAAGTTTTTCGGCTGTGAGTTCTTTATATATACAATCAAGAAGCTTTTGTGTGAAGAGTGTAAGATACTCTACTACGAAAAGGAATGGGTCATGCCTGTAAGGCTGTAAAACTTTACCTGTATTTTCATTTGTTCACGTTGTAGAGCAAGCTGTTTGAATCCCTGAACTACCGTGAACACTTGAGCCACCGAACCAGCGATGCCAGCAAACTGGCCGGCTACGTTCATTACTGAAGATAACTGTCCAGTCCATCCTATTTAAAAATGTGTAATTAGTAATCACAGTCCAATATTATCACTTTTATATCTGATTGATACATCTGTTTGCATTTAACATACATCTGCTTGCCTTATTACAGTCTGTCACTTTGATATACAAAAAATGAGGACCAGTTCACTGCGAAAAATGCACTTTGTGACTCATGATAGCCGATGTGTCACCTTCTCTACTTTCAACATGGGAAACATGGAGGCTGTGTGAATTAGTCATGAGCAAGAGAAGGCCATTTGACTTGTCATAACTGATTTTGGAGTGAAAATCAGATGCACAATACTTTTGTTTGGCTGTCACCAACAAGCGGGGTAAGTCTCCTTGAATCAAATTAACATTGAAAGTATTGGGTATGATCATGACAAATCATCAGCATGATGACACACCAAGTGCCATATTCATTGTGCAGCAGTCCACTCTTTATCTATATCAAAATGACAGACTGTAATACATCTGTCTACCTTAACATACATCTGTTTGCCTCAACATATTGATAAAAATCTCAATTTTCATTATCATAAGGTAACGAAAATGCAGAATGTTGTCTCACAAAAATGTGAAAAAGTTAATGATGCGGTAAACTAAATTCAGGATATCAACTCTCAAATCTCATAAAATTCTCAATTTTGTGAAGTTGGCGTGTTTGTCAAAAGATATCCAAAATTTAATATGAGCAGAAAGTTATAGGTGCCACAAAATGTTAACTGTGTATAAAAAAATATTATAATGGTATTCAAATTTACCGGCAGCTGCAGCAGCGCCACCTGCACCTCCACCTCCGCCAGCAACTGCAGCAGCGACACCTGCAGCAGCAGGAGCTAGTCGTTTGTGTCTTTCTGGAAAAAAAGAAAAGAAAATAGTTGCAGTAATCTAATAACTATAAGTGTCAACAAAATAAAACTGTCTTATGAGATAATTATAAAGAATAATTTACGAAAAGGGTTTTTTGTGTACCTAATAGGAAACTACTATTAATTCAAAGGATTTAGACTTAAAAATATCATATTCTAAAAATTCTTTCAAAACCTAATTTATTGCAGATTATCTATAAGGTGGCCTACTATTTTCTGTATTTTCTCACCTTTAATCTCTCCGTGAAAGACTTCTTGCAGAGTCAGTGCTGGAGATTTATCAACATAGGAAGATCTGAAAATTTAGTGTGGAGATAAACAAAGTTAAAAAAGCACCCCAACCTGATCGAATGGCGTATAGGTTTATTATCTATGGCAGGGTAATATAAACCAGGGGTGCTGGAAGGAAACGCTGGCGGCAGGGGCGATCGGACGAAAAAGGGCGAATGATAATTGCGCCAATTTCGCATGACAAAATTTTAGTAGAGATACATAAAAATTTGAAATATCAAACTACTATTTTGTGCCTAAAATTACTAAAATATGTCTGAATAATTTTTTTTTTCGATATCAAAAGGGTGCACCTTGCCCCCTGCCCCCCTTGAAAAAAGGTGGGAGGGGCAATTGTCCCCCCTGCCCCCTGTTCTGGCACCCCTGTGTATGTAACCAGCTCATACAATGCATATCACTCAATCTGAATATAAGAACACATATTAGAAAATGATGGCAAATTTGGTCAATACTGGAATTCATAATTTCAATGTACTTGTGTCTCACCTTATACTTCTGATGTTTGTGACTTCGTAGGTTTTTTCGGATGAAATAACAGCTCCAAAAATCAGAAAAAGCAACGACGGGAGTATCCGACTGGCACCTGCCATTGTGCTGAAATAAAAATATCATTTTACTTTTAAAGTAATTATACATGTAACAAACATAGTAGAAAACAATCTATAGTTCTATGTGATATTATTCCTCATTTATTTACTCATATAAAGAATGTGAATTGTTTTTAAAATAGTTATTGCCTTGAAAATAACAGGTTCAAATCTAGTTGTGCCGTTTCATAGATTTTTTGAGGTATATATTTTTCATTATTTGACTTGTAGACGAATTTGTGAACCTGTAAAAACGAACATATACACGAACAGGGCATTTGTGTACATGTCAAATAATCCTTTTCACGAATTTGTGTATGTGTGATTACGAACATAGCAATCAGAAAATTGGCTTAAACCTAACCTAAACCTAATTTTAACACTAAACCCTAATGATATAGCACTTCCACGAATGTTAGTTTTGGCATATACACGAATGACTAATAAAGCACATTCACGAGTGTTAGTTATTACAGTTACACGAGTACCTATGCTCGTTTTTTCATGTCCACAAATTCGTATATGCTCGTTTTTACACCTCCACGAATTCGTGAACATGCCAAATAGTGAAAAATATATACATGATTTTTTGGACTTCGGTTGTAAAGATTAGCAACATTTGCCTCTGTTCCTAATATATGCATGCTCTTAAAGAAAAAATTAAATCAACAGTTGGGTACCTCCCGCCAAGCCTGAGTTTAAAAATGTTTGACACTCACATTTTACCTATTTTAGAATATAACAGTGAAATTTGGTTCGAAACTAAAGAAATTGACATTTTAGAAAAAATACAACTTAAATTTCTTAAAAACCTTCTAGGTGTACGAAATCAAACATCCACAATTGCTATTTTAGCTGATACAGGAAGATTCTCTCTGATATACAGACAACAAGCTTCAGCACTGAAATATTGGCGTAGGCTAAAATGTAATGATGTTCCTAAACTTCTCAAAACATGCTTCGATATCCAGGTTGATCTACATGAACGTAGTCACCCATGCTGGTTATCAAAAGTCTGCAAAATCTCAAATGGTCTAGATAGAGCAAGTGTAACAGATGCTTCAATGAATCAATCTCTATTTAAGAAAACTCAAACAAAAATAATGCATGAGATAAATGATGGTAACTGAAATCCTAAACTTCAAACTTACAAACAATTAAAAAACGATTTAAGATAGAACACTATCTTAATTTCAACCTGCAAAAATCAATCTACCAAAGTATAGCCAGATTTAGACTGAGTTCCAATAATCTACATATCGAACTGGGTCGACATAAGCGCCCTTATATCCCTGCGGAGAATAGAATATGCAAGAGATGTGATTGTAATTGTGTCGAAGATGAATTCCACTGTTTAATATTTTGTAACCATTGGAAAGAAATAAGGGTAGAACTGTTTGAAGTAGCAAATAAATTCATCGAAAACTTTTCAGTGCTTAGTCAAAATGAACAATTCCTTCGACTTTTATGTTCTAAAAATGAAGATGTTTTATTTGCACTAGGTAGATTCTTAAATTCAGTATTGAGAACTGACAATATTATTTAAATAAATATAGCTCCCTCCAAGATGGATGACAAATGGCACTGACGCTTCCCTCACATGATCTGTGGTCTATGCTATGGTGTATATATCATTGTATGTATATGTAAATATCTTTGCTATGTTTGTTTGTCATTGCCTTTTATGTCGTTTTCAGTATTAATACTCGGTGCTCTGTGTCTATATAAACATTGAACTCTACTTCTGACTTTTTATATTATATTACATGTATGTACACGATGTGCTATATTTATGAAGCCTGAATGAGTGCTGATTATGATATTTATTTATATTTAATGTATATATATCCATTACTTAAAATAAATACTGTGTGTAATTATGCTTTTACTTGTACATGTATATCATAGTATATTGTAGTTGTATTACTTAGTATATTGTACTTGCTAGATTTATGCTACTCCATATTCGTATATATTTATTTATTTTTCTTTTCTGATGACATATGTATCTGTTTGATGCTTTTTTTATGTCAATAAAATTCTATATATATATATATGTAAATTGAAAATCACGTATTTCTTTTGCGTTGTGTATCTGCCACAACTTCACTAATTCAAAAGCACAAAAGTCCTTAAATATACTATGTTTATATTGAATGATGATTTCATCAATTATCTATACTTATTCGTGAAAAAGTACATTATGTTTTGAAAAAATATAATATAACTGATTTGTAATTTTGAAGAAAATGGAAATGTAGGCCTACAAACTTATACAAAACTTATAGGCCTGTAATATATTTATCATTTTTAAAAAAGTTAGAAAAGTGCTTACCTTTACATACACTGAGGAACTTCTTAAAACTGAATCCAAAGAAGTTCTATGATCCCACCCAAACGTATTTATGAACACAACTGCACAAGGCCAGTGCACTAAATCTGCCAAGCCTCAAACATTTAACTTTTCAATTTCATTTCCTAGAATCTAACCCTATTCGATAACATCCTCTTTCATGGTTGACCTGCATGTAAATTTTGAGGATTCTGTGAAGTTGCAGCATATCACATGTCATTACAAGCAAAATATTATTGAGTTGTGGTATTGGGATAATTTCAGTTCCTTGTTGGAAATTGTTATTTGTGTGTACCTGATAACATTTAATATAGTTTTATCATGTTATATCAGCTTGTGTAACTGATTTATGTGTTTGCTACACTTCATTTGGATCAAACATTTCCTTAACATAAATAAAATTACGCAAAATTAATTGTACATAAAAATCTGCGGCACTTAATTCAGTGTTAATTTTGGGCCAGCAGGGGGGGGGGGGGCATGGCCCAATGGTCCCCACCAGTAATGGAAATGGAAAATTTTTGTCGGAGGAGCTCTCTGCTCGTGCAACAGTGGCTCGCCATTCCAAATTTTTAAAATGGAAAAAATTCTTCCACCAGAGCATTAATTTGGCTTAAGATACCATAAGGACAAAAATAGTAACATGATAATTGTAGCTTCACCACTGATAATTGGGGTAGCTGTAGCAGGGTAGAGCTCCCCCTGTTTTTTGGTCAAGGGAGCTCAGCTTCTCCGAGCTCCCCGCCATTTCCATCACTGGTCCCCACCCCCTAAATATGCCACTGTGCGATTTGTGTGAGGACCAACATTTTCAATGTTTTGCTCCATGGGAACACTTTTTAGGGGGCAGACATATGATCCCCCATTTTGACTGTTTGAAAGGAGATGCGCCATTTCATACGAAAGCAAAGAAAGCTTGACTGACATGAATTTCTCTTATCCGCAGATCCAATGGATCTGGCCATGTAACCATGTGGTCTCCCCTCCCCCCATTTTCAATGAAAAATGACGCCCATGCCCATTAGGCCCATGCCAAACAGATTCTCACAAATTTACATATATATAGAAATTTTCATTACTTATTCAAATGTATTGTACTGTAGTAGATCTGCTTTGGTGACTTTTAGCAGCCGCAATGTTAAAGTGAGTAATAAACTTGATCAGTAAGTGAAACCAAAAAATTTTACGTGAAATTTCACAGTTTTCTTTTAATGTACTTTATATATATATATATAGAATACAATTTGTAGATATATCTAACTATTTATAATATGAATACAATATAAGAATATCACAAATATACTAGTGTACAGTTTTACATTTTGTCTTTTAACAATTATTATAAATACAAAACATGCACATATTCTTATTCAATCTTCTTGAGCAGCACTGTACAAAAAGCTAACATTTCATAAAAATGCAGAAAAAAATAATAAAAAGATTTTATATATATATTAAAATAGTTATAATAATTTCTGAGCTCTTCAGGTTCTTGTCACACGTTTATTATTATTGATTCATTTTATGTTTTATTATGATAAAAAAAACATTTATGCAGTATACGCTATACTTTCTTAAATTTATTTTATTTTGCTCTGGCAATAAAGGTAGCTCAAAAGCGTTACCCTTTTTTCAGATTTGAATAGATAGTCATCCAAAATAAATATGAATGTACTGATTTTACAATTCACATGGTCTATTTTAAAAACTAATCATGCATTTTACTTTATCAGTACAAGCTTCAAATAACACAATTTACATAATTTGAATATACTATGTACAATCATTTGAATATACTGCATTCATTTGAATATATTGCATTCATTTGAATATACTGCATTCATTGAATACATTGCATTCATTTGAAAAGACTGCATTTATTTGAATAAACTGCATGCATTTGAATATACTGCATTCATTTGAATATACTACAGTCATTTATACTGCATTCATTTGAATATTGTATACTACCAGTCATGCACTGCAAGGCAGGCACGAAATTCGTGGTGAGCCTTCCACAATGATACAGCTCAGGGCAGCCATAGTACGGCGCCCATGGGCAGAGACAAGGGGAACATTGCCCAAGGTTCCTATGCCTTAGCATTCTCCAGTGTTGGTGACCGCTGTATGATGATGAGTGATGAGAAGACTGTGAGTCTGGTACGTACCCTATTAATTCAGGGATGTCCAGGGTCTTTCAGTTGCCCCAGCACAGAACACTGGATACAACCCGCCTCCATTTAATGTCCCATGAGCTCAGACCAAATTGAGTTCCAGGAGTGGCCCTGTCAGCATCTCTTGGCGGTTCAACGTCGGCCCAGCGTCAGTCCGATGTCAGTAGCATCGGACCAGCTTCAGGCCGACGTTGGACCGCCGAGGCACGCTGATAGGGGGGAGTCGAACCCAGGACCTCACAGCCAGTGGTAGCACAAACAAGCGCCTTTAACCATTTGAATATACTACAGTCATTTATACTGCATTCATTTGAATATACTACATTCATTTGAATATACTACATTCATTTGAATATACTGCATTCATTTGAATATACTACATTCATTTGAATATACTACATTCATTTGAATATACTGCATTTATTTGAATATACTATGTACAATCATTTGAATATACTGCATTCATTTGAATATATTGCATTCATTTGAATATACTGCATTCATTGAAATGCAACATTTCATGTCCTGTTTCACGATCTACCTACAGAGTATTTTCACAGTTGAGCTGACCTATTTTCAAGAAGACAAAAACACGAGCACATTGAACAGGACACACATATTCTATTCACACTAGGAAGTAAATAAAAGGTAAAAAATAACTACTGACTCAAGATCGAAACTAAAATTCAGGATATAAGTATGCATGTAGCTCAGGGGACCCCAAGGCTCAAGCATTGGTGTAAATGTATACAGTAGCTACATGATAATACTATAAGAACCAAATTCAGATTAGGAACTTTATTGTTCTCCAAAATGGGTGACCCCTTTAAGATTCTCTGGTCGGGCACTCACTTTACTAATTGCATATAAATATTATTTGCCTAAGTGCAATTTTAAGTGAATTTCCATCCCATTAATAATTAGAATGCATGTAAAATTCAATAGACAATAATTCGTTTAGTATTCCAATGCTGACTACAGTTCTTTTCTTATAATGATGTTTTTAAACCTACTTGGGGGCAGCCGTTTGATCTTCAAGAGGGGAGGCTAATTGGTTTTTTTAATAAATAATTTCTTTGGTAAATCTCAAATAAATCAATTCTTTTAGGGAACTCTTTAACCCAAAAAGAAAAGCTGGCATGTCTCAAGTAGCCATTTGCCTTGAGTCAGATTTTGTTGGACAAGGGACTCTTGAATTAAGTAATTTATGGTCGGTGTATTTCTTTGTCAGCTCATCGACACTTCGGAGAGCTCTGGCAAAAAGGATATAGCTCTCAGAAGCATGTATATACATGTATACCCTTTTTTCAGTATTGGTAGGCTGCTCATCATAAAGAGTTATGAAAGTTAAAAAAAACTAATGGACAACATTTTTATGGCCACCTGTCCTTAATTAAACTTACAATAGGGTAAGGTGTATTTCAAAAAATAAAAAGTACTCTTCAGTTATCAAGAAGGAAACTGCATGACATAGTTAACATAAAATTCAATGAAATACGAAAAACGTTCTCGTGCATATATTCTGCTCTCAGAATTCTAACAAGGTGACAAAAAAGCATTATATTGCTAGCCACTGAATTAGACCCAGGAGTCAGTGGAAAATCAAAACGTGACTGACCAAACAAGAATTCAACTGATTAATTCAACTAGTTGGCAGATTTCAACTCCAACTAGTTGAACTAGAAATGTCATAACCGGAAACCGGTGAGTGTTGCGCTGCCCGGACTTAGTCCTAAGGGTGAATCACACATGTATCTGTAGTTAGTGTATATCCCTCCGCGTAATATTTCAGTCAAATCTTGGCTCACAGGATCACTGCTGTCTTGTCTAAATACACATTTCCTGGCCATCCCACTGACCCAAACTATCTACCAGTCTTTGATTTTACTCTCCTGTCTTTCTGCCCAGGAGTAATTTACCAGCTTGTTATTGCTCTCTTATTTACAATTGGCACCACTGCTATTCCTTAAAAAAACGTGCAAGCACTTTTAAGAGTTGCTTGCATCTATCTATCTATCTATCTATCTATCTATCTATCTATCTATCTATCTATCTATCTATCTATGTGTTTAGCTGTCTATCTATCTGTCTATCTATCTCGAGGCCTTCCCTTCCTTCCCCCACTACATTCGGCATAATTACAAAATAGCCCTCGCCCTCGGATAACGGAATGAGCGAGACCATTGAGAAGCATAGGCTGCCACTCATTCCGTCAGAGGTGCGGGGCTTATTTCGTGATTATGCCATACATTCCTCCCTTCATGCCTTTGTTCATTCCTTTGTTCATTCCTTTGTTCATTCCTTTGTTCATTCCTTCCTTCATTCCTTCTTTTCTTCATTCCTTCCTGCATTCTTTCTACCGAATTTGTAAACACTGGATCTAGCTGGCACTAGGATGCTTTTAGGACAAATTTAGTATGAACAAGTTGTTGATAACAGCTAACTTTTACAGTTAACATCAAACAGGACTGCTACAAGGTGTTTTATGTTTCTCACACATAGTTCCATGTGATAAATGGACATTCTTGAAGTATAGAGTATATGCTGACCTGCTTTTTTCACTTCTAAGGGAATACTTGATATGTGAACATGAATTAAGGTATGTTTTTCTTTGGGCTTTCTTATCATTGTCAGCTAATAGTAAATAACATGTCACATGAAATATTGTCCATTAGATTTTTAATATGATTGCACCATTTTCAATAAACTTCCTGTTGAGATTAATTGAGTACAAGCAAGCACTGACATAGACCAACTGCACAAATCAAGTTTAAAAAAATCATTGTACTTATCTTTGAAATTAAAGATTAGATCTGCCAAATCTACATAGAATTCAACTTGCATTAAAATAACACAAACTGGTAAATTCACAACATTGGGGTGATATAAAACAATACCAATCAACACAATTGCATGTTTTTCAGAATTAAGTGAGTTCAATTCATTTTATTAGTCCAGTAGAGCCCCACTATGTCATAGGAACCGAAAAAGCTGTAAAACAAATCTCACTGAATTGAGAGCGAGTGCCCCCCCCCCTCAATGATGACTGTGATGCAGCCATAGTCCTGTGCCCTGCTATGTGAATGCATACAGGCCAGGAGACCAGGCTAATGCAGCCATAGCCACACTGGGGGAGTGTGTGTGTAGAACTGAGCAAGCAATACTTTCAAAATGTCACAATAAAGGCACTAAATGTTAGTTTAAAGATTCGGGGACAAACTTTATGACAGTAACGTAACATACAATGAAGAAGGGCTCTGAAAGTAGTGGCAGGTGCCCAGTAGCTTTTACATAAAATTACGGCAAGAATGTTAACATTTCAGTGTGTGCAAAAAAGCTTGCTTACAAAACCAAGGGCTTGCCCAAGGGGGGGCACCCCCAGGGCAGCGCAATAAATTACAACTGACTACATCCAACTTTTCAAAAAACATTTTTAAAAAAGGGCGAAAGGCAAGGTTCACAAACGATTTGATTCTCACTTTAATAATTACAATTATCGAAAAATTTGCTTTAAAAAATCATAAAAGACAACTGATCAAACTCATATTCACTTTTGAAATGATTAAATGCAATTGGTGTTCATCCTTGGATATGCTTTCTCAGTCAAGATTTAGTTGAAAAATTCCAACTGGCTTTGGCAAAACACACCAGTGACTAGTGGATACAAGTGTGACAGAATGACTTTTTAAACTTCTTCGACAGACTCCAGGGTCTACAAAGAATAAAACTTTAAAATGTCTTTCTCCTTGTGAGACATAGGTCACGTGACTCACGCCCTCACACCTAAAGCCAGTTTCTGGAGGAGGAATGTCGTGGAAATTAGCCCTTGGATGGCAACTGTCTGCTGTGCCGACTGTGCATGTCTGAAAAAGAGAACCATTTCGATATTTTTAAGGTGATTGAGGTGATGAACATACTTCATTGGTCCCTGCGTAATGAAGTCGCCCCTTCTGCGGTCATAGAGCGGGCTCTTGTCAGGGTGCAATCTCTCGTCGGAGTGCGGTCTCTCGTTGGGGTGCAAAATGCATTAAAAATTCTACTAAGTGCAGGAGGACTCTGGAGGAGGGCAGTCACATTAGCCTAGAGACATTTTGCCAAGACAAACAGAAAATTAATACATTAGTCCGTGAGAAATACATAAGCAGGGCATATATATAGAGGTCGGAAAATAAAACTACTTTGACTGCTACCAAAATAATTGAGTTGGGGAGAGCTGGCTAAAATTTGCCATTTTTTACTGCTAGCTGATTTGCAAAATAAATTTTAAGTACCTAGTTCAGTTATCAAAACTCCCCTCCATTAAAAATATGCTCGAAAGGTCAATTGACCTATACGATAAACTTCAGTTTTTTTCTTACCCGATTGACTGTATTCTGTTTGAGATACCTCCTTTGCAATTTCAGAATCAGCGTTGAGCTCATTGACCTTTTCCGATACTTCCCTCCTCCTTCTGCTGTTTGTCGCTCCACAAATGATTTTCATGTTTGCAGGGTCACAGACCTTTATAAAGATAAGAACTCAATACACACGTAATGTCAGACTAACTCCATTTTGTACTACACAAACCAAAAGCTTAAAGATAATGCTGAGAACCACTTGCCAAACACTCTCTATGTGGGCCCCATGGTACCTAAATGGCTTGGTAGCAGCAATAAAAAGGATAATGTTATTATTGGTAGTAAAGGTGGGAAAAGGTGGGGAAGTAGGGGAAAATGGGGACCGATGGGCCATCGCCCTTAACCCCACATCAAAAACGTTTCGTTACATCTAATTTGCATTTTAAGTATTGCTTATAACGTCTATGAATACCATATTGATAACTCATCGATACGTTATAGCACAAGCGTTTTATTTCAACATCTAAAAAATGTTTTTACTGATTCAGAAAATTTTTAAATCTCAAATGTGTGTGCTCTCGAGGCTATAAATCTCCTATGACGTTTTTCCCCATATATTGGTGGCAATATACTCATTTTTTAATGTTCATCAACAAATTCGAGGTAGGCCTATTAGGCAAGATTTTGATGGTTACAGTGGTAGCCAAACTTCTGTGTCAACCAAATATCAAATAATTGTTTTCTGCTTAGTGACCAATGAACCAATCGTTTTGGAATTCTCCAATACAGTTTGTAAAACATCTGTTCATGTACTGCTAAAATATCATCTCATGCAGTAGATTTAATTTAACAGCGAAAAAGTAACTCATGAAATTCGTAAAAATGTAGCTTTTTTTCAGAGTGTAAAATCTGGGCATATCTACATTTTTTTAATCTCTTATTATCCTATACACTCAGATGAATCAACAAAAACATCTAGGAACCAATTTTTGAATTCTTCATCCACCCTTACCATGGTCCATCGGACCCCATGGGATGGCCCCATGGTTGGGGATTGATGGGCCACAATCTTTCTTGACAGAAAATGTGCTTTCTCATAGGGTTGATATATGTGACCGTTTTTGTTTGGATTGTGACCAGTGCACTGAGCAATTTTGAGGCGTCATCAGAGCCAGTTGGCAGGCTTAGGTGCAATAAGCATTACAGCGAAACACTTTGATATAGAATTAAAGTGAACTGTGGCACTGTGAAAATGGCACTTAGTGACTCATGATCGCCGATGAAGTGTCATCTTCTCTACTTTCAACATGGGAAACATAGAGACTGTTTGATTAGTAATGATCAAGAGTAAGCCATTTGACTTCTATTAACAAATTCTAGAGTGAAAATCAGATGCATTATCCTTTCTTTTGGCTGTCACCAACAAGTGGGACAAGTCTCCTTCAATCAAATTAACATTGAAAGTATTGGGTTTGATCATGACAAATCATCAGCATGATGACACACGAAGTGCCGTTTGATCATGACAAATCATCAGCATGATGACACATGAAGTCCAATTTGACCATGCCACAGTCCACTTTAATTCTATATCAATGTGTTTTGCTGTAAGCATGAGGACCACCTTTCTCTAACACTATGTAGGCCTATAGTATTTTGTGGTGAATTTTGCATTTTCTGAGAGACTGCTCCACGTCAAGAGACAGCTATCTGACTGCAGAAGTTTATGTTAAAATACTAAATCGTAAGAACTATAATTATCTATATTATATAATATTCACCTTTGTACTCGTAGATATTTTCTCGCAAACTCCAGCATCTGCCAATAACTTGGCAAAATCCTTTTTCACTTGCTCCTTTTCATTTGAAGTCAGATTTCGACAATTGCGGATGAAATAGGAAGTGTTACCCTCAAGCCTAAATTCTGGGAAAAACTCTTCTGCAAATGGAATACGTGTAAATAATATAGTATGATTTTATATAGCGCCCATATTCCTGATACTGTAAATCTGCTCACCGGCGCTCACCATACTGAACGGCAATTTTACCAATCATTATAGTGAAAACCTCTGGACATGGCCGGGGCGGGGTTCGAACCCACGTCCTCATGTGTACAAGTCAGGAATGCTAACCATTGTACCACGGAGCCACACTATAATCTTTTTGAGTTTCATTCATGCATGTAGAAACCAGGGGGCAACCTTCTCAATTGACACAAGATTTGGGAAAAGATCTGAATAATTTGCATAAAGGCGATTGACCCAATTACAGACTGTCCCCTAAAAAGATAATTTCTGCTCTCGTAGTTTCATTGCATGATAAGGGTCAAAATTTGATAAGTCTGAAATTCTTGTCTCCGGTGTTTAACAATAATTCACGATGGCAGGAAGACCAATAGAGGACCCCTTGTTGTCATTTGTCATAGACGAGGATATTAGCAAAACTTTTAACACAAAAAATATGCGGTAGAATATTTTTATCCCATCCAAAAATAGCATTGAAGTGGCCTACTCCCCTGAAAATGGCCTGTCTCCAACAACATTTTCTTTGAAAGATTGTATCACAATAACTAGCACAAGATCCTAATTCAATTAAACTCTTCCATACATGGCGACTTGACTGTCAGTCTTCTAAAATCTAGTCACCAATAGCTGAAATAATATTCTGTATAAGAGCAGGAGGTTGTTGTGTCGATGTCTCCAATATTGGGTCATTAGCATCGCGCCGGATTTGTTTCTTAATAAAAATTAAAGAGACACACATTCTGTGAGAAAACTTTGTGTCTGATGTTGTCTGAGAACCCAAGAAAATAACTGAACTATCTGTAGCTCTGTATCATTTATGTAAACCAACATATTAGAGAATTTCTGTTGGCATATCAGTTGTCCTATCTCTATTTGTCATTAGCAAACGCCTTGCTACTCTATTTTGACTACATATTTCTGGACCAAAATCACTGTGAACATGTGTCTAGTGTTCATAAGATCATTGCATGCACATATTGCCAGACTGCCAGTTTTGCACTGGTCCCTGCAAAGATTTTTACTGTAATTATCACTAGCATCACGCTGTCATTAGCATCATGTCAAAAATGGCTTTTTGCCTTTACCTTACTAAAATTTTGTTGTAGGTGACTGGAGTTGAAACCAGTTGAATATATATTATCAATAAATGTTTCAACAGACTATTACATAACATTTTTGCATTTTCGTTGCATCTGACATGCTTAGTGTGAAGTTGACGCTTCTCCGAAACTACTAACCAAATATGGGGTGCCAGTAACATTTTACCATTGTCTAGCATCTGAAATATAGTTTAGTAAAGACACTAGGCATTGGAGGAAGTAGTGGAGATCATCTTTATTATTCAGAATCCAAACTATTGATGAAAAGAGTATTTTTGTTTGTTTTTGTAAATTTCTGGTTCAAGGGCATGTTCTATCTCAATGACTATTGGTCATAGAGACCTGAAATATAGCTCAATGTGTGCAGAAAAGCCACTTTCCTATTTGTTGGCAATTCATTATTCAGCCCTAAGTGGTACGGATTTCAAGTTATAGGCATGATGCTAATGACACACATAATTGATCAAAATTCCTCACTTGAATTGATGTTAAATTCATATTCTGAGGGAATTTTTTGCAGCTGGGAAAAGTAAAAAATATGAACAATCTATAACTTCGAATTTCAACTTGATTACATGACTTTTGGGGATTGAAAGAATTTTTTTCGATTACAGAAGGCCTAGTTAAGAACAGTTTATCATTTATTATGACTTCAATTTCTTCGAAAACATTATATTTGAAAAAATACGACTGCTTGATTTAAATCCGATTTAAATTTAAAAAATCCGATTTTTTTAATTTAAATCGGATTTTTTTGCAACCCTGTCCGCAAGATTAATAATAACATTTTGAAGAAAAATTGCGATAATGCGGGCCCGCGAATTCTGAAACATGTCCGGCCCCCCTAGACTATCGGATCTGGATCTGCCACTGTCTCCATTTATTGTTGAAAAGAATCAATATATTTGGCCTGAGCAATTACCTATGCAATCATCAATCACTCCGTAGGTCCACTTGTATCTAGTCGGGATTCCGCAAAATTCGTAATTGGTTGTCCTTGATGGAAGTTCATAACCCGCATTGCATTTAGTTGCACACTGTTGACTGTTCTCTTCATGGTTCCAGTAACAAACGAGACCACCGTGATCTGGTGCATCGGCTTCTGTTAAATTCCGACAGGACTGGTTCACTGGAAATTAGGAACATTAATTCGGTTTAGTAAGATTTTAAAACTAACATCAGATTCAACATATCGTCTGATGTTGGTTTGACTTGTTGCCATCAAATATATAGCATCTCACGGTATTGATTTAAAACGGACATCAATATGGGATACTACCATGAGCGGATGTACCAGTCATTGATAGATATGGTATATCAGGGCTTGTAGATCGATTTAATCCATCCTTATACTAGCATATGACCAGTCCAAGAGATTCCCTGGAGATTTGTGTTTTGATATATTTGTCACAGGTCATATCAAATTTGACAATTGACTATGAAAAACATTTTCTCAAAATTCAGTTATTGTTGGGTGTTGTTAGTTCTACAAGTTGCAGTTTCTTATATTTTTATTTCATGTCTAACTGCTAAAAGCACACATAGTGACAAACAATGTATAACTGTTTGTGATCACTGCTATGGTTGTATTGTAATTGGAATTTATCATGTGACTTTGACATAGGCTCCCACTAGTTTTGTATTTCTTCAAAATATACAAATACTATAAAAGAGAAACTATTTTGCATGGCAGAACATTATCAAAATAAGTGAGATGTACAAGGTCAACTATTGCATCTGCACCATATCTGTGTGTTATTTGCAAAATGGCTCTTCTTCTGCAATCCCCAAATTCGATTTTCATACGCTGGTATTGTCTTATAGGGTATTATTGGTATACATGCGCGTGGATACTACAAACTACTTTTGTTCAACTTGGCCTCAAGTACAGCTTTACCGAACCAGACATATTACAATGGCCCAAGTCACTGTGCACTAACGAGGGGGGTACCCTCGCCATCAGGGTGGCCATGACACCTCTCACTTCGTGATTTCAAAGTGAAATTACCAAAAATGTAGAGGGTATGAGGTCTTCAAATTGTTAAGATAGGTTGAATGGCTTGTGGAATGAATCAGTGCCAAGTGCCAGACTCAAGCATGCAGAAAGAAGTAAGATATTTATGAAATTCGAATTCACTCGAGGTGAGGGTACCACAAAAAACGAAAAATGGCGGGGCGAGGGTACCAGCATTTTGGCGAGGGTACCAACCTAAAATGGCGAGGGTACCAACCTAAATGGCGAGGGTACCAGCCCGGAAGTGGCGAGGGTACTGGAAGATTAGGGCGAGGGTCACTTCCGGTTGGCGAGGGTAACCTCCATAAAGATTGGTGAGGGTAACACAAGACATGTAGAAAGAAGCAAGCATAGCAAATGGTTTTAGTCAGGGGTAGTCAAGTTAATGAATCAGCTAATTCAATGTTTCTTTGTTGTGCAAGATCAGAGCATGTGCTGACAAAACTGTCATGATTGCAATTGTGAAGTAAGCAATCAGGAATTGCAATCTAGAACCTAGTTGCAATAAAAAGTGTCAAAGTTATGTGATTTTGTTTTGGCCAGAAACTATAGATTCATTTAGACAATATTAAAGAAATGCACCAAGACATGGAAAAGCCTGCGTAATGGTACTTTTTTTTATGAATTTAACAATGTAAAGGCATAAAACAATGTAAAAGTAGGTAAAATATATACTTGTATAACAAATGGACTTGCATTGCTTATAAAGCCCCTTTCCCACTGGATGCATATAGTCACGTTTTATGGCATAATGGTAAAATTCAGAAAATGTGCACATAGGCATGGAGGTATGTGTTTCTTTTGGGCCTGAATACCCATGCTAATTGTTCAGATGCAGAGCAGTTGAAGAACCATGCATATGTTTGCAACTGGTGTAATTAACCTTGCATTTACTTCACAAATGCACTGCATACTGATACATATTGATACATTTACCTGCGTTTTGCAGTCTTTTGTTCTGCAAAATAGCCACTAACATCACGTAAAACTCATCAAATTAGTATTAAAATTGCAGTTTACTTGCATATATATCAATGCATACTGCGGCGTATTGATGCTTATCTATACATAGGCATTACATAAGTCTGCAACATCTCTGCATAAGTCTGCATTTCTTGACATAGGCTTGCAAACCTGTTTGCATATATCATTGCATACAAGACCAAAACGCAGCTCTGATGCATTCAAATTAAGCATGTTTAATTGTTCTGCCCTCCCTGCGTGGTTATACACGTTTCTATGCATTTGAATCATGCCCCAGTCTCACGGCACGTTACGGAGAACTTTTTTGCCACTGAGGGGTAGCTTGAGTTGAATTCTAGGAAAAAAATGACTATCCCGGCGACATACAATGTTTATAAAACCATTACATAATTAATTAAAAGCATATCACGGCGGGGTTCTTTTTGTTCACTGCGGGGAAGAAAAGTTGTACGCCGTCCCCAAAAGTTCGCCGGGGAAAGGAATTTCCTCCTCCTCAGGGATAGTTTTATATCGCCCCGAGATATAAAAAGTACCCCTCAGGGAGCCTATAACTGCCCCTCAGTGAACCTATTTCACCGCGGCGGGATGTCAAAAACTGCCGGCGAGGCTTCAAAGGCCCCCCCAGGGGCAGGAAAGGTCCCCGCGGGGGCAGGAGAGGTCCCCTCAGGGGCAGGGGATGTCCTAATATCCCACCGGAGATGTTTTTGAGGCGTTCTCACTGAAAAAATCCACGGCGGACATCCAAAAATCAAGAAAATTTTGGGCTCTGTTCCGCCGTCATGAAAAAAAAGTTTGTACCTGTTGAATCTTTTTTGACATCCACGGCGCAGTTTTTCCATTTCTAGGAACCGCTGAGGGGAACAAAAACTTCCCCTGGGGGGATGTGAAAAGTCGACGGCGGATCACCCAAATTCATCCAAATTACCAGGAAATACTTCGACGCCGATTTAAATAGTTCTCCGGGAGCCGCCGTGAGAATGTAGCATGATGACTGCACTTCCAATATGTATGAATTTAAACTGGACTTTCAAAACAAATTAGTTGAGTTTTGGGTATTGTATTACAGTATTAGGCTGCATAGCTCTGTAAATCACTACATATGCAGGTACATGCGAGGTATGCTTTTAAGTCACCAAATCTGTATTGATCACTGTATACCCTTTGTTAATTGTTAATTGGTTGAATGAAACCAGTAAAAAACGCAGCCCTGTTGCGTTTAAATTAAACATGTTTGATTTTTCTGCTCTCAGTGCATAGCTATACACATTTACATGCATTTGACTGCAGTCCCTTGCATATGGCTACATAGCATTGCATGCTGCAGCATTACATAACCATTACAGCTTACAGTCCTTGTCATACTTACGTGGAATCTCAAGTTTTTTTCTATGCTGTTGAACTGTGATGTCAGAGATGACTCTATTCTAGCATTGCAATATATGTAAGCTGTGATGTCATTTCAAACTGGGTCTCTCTTCCTATCATGATTAATTTTTTTCTGATGAGATAATAATTAATGTTTCCAAAAAAAAGATTTGCAATACACTAATTCAATGACGAGCACCTATCTATCTATCTATCTATCTATCTATCTATCTATCTATCTGTCTATCTATCTATCTATCTATCTATCTATCTATCTATCTATCTATCTATCTATCTATCTATCTAACAATATATTTTTCCAATTTTATCTAATAATAATTTTATCTAATTTACTAACTAGTAAATCTCATCACATCACCATTGCTGTTTGTATTACACTATAGCAATCGTTGAAAAACAGGAAAAAGACACAATTCCATAACAGTCATTTTGGTGGTACCCTCACCATGACAATATTTGAAAATGGTGTTACCCTCGACAGGCTTTTTTTGTTACCCTCGCCCTGACGATATATTTCAACTGCAAAATCTGATAATTATGTGACTAATCACACATGGAAGGTGAGTCCTGGGATTAGTTTAGCTTCTGAACTAAATGCTTGACAAATATGAGCTTTGGATTTGATGAAATAAGCTCAGGATGGCAGAAAATTACTTTGAATCGAGTGTAGTAATGGCTGCTCTGATGGCGAGGGTACCCCTCTCGTTAGTGCACAGTGCAAGTCTCCTTCTGAATGGCCCAAGTCTCCCACTTCATGGGGAGAGTTGGGCCAAAATTTTTACAATTTTCATAGGGCTGTAGCTCATATGTCCTTGGGCATATATCAATGCAATCCTACAGATATATTCTTAAATATTTCTAGATGCAATACATGCATTAAGCATCTTTATATAATCATTACTGTCGGCAGGAGGCGCAAGAACGTAAAAAGTGGCCCAACTCTCCCAAGCTTCCCCTACTAATTGGGCACGCAGATTAAGAATTCAAGTTGGGGGACATCCACTATGTCCTTAGACATATGTTCCAACAGTCTTGAAAGAATACAACAATTCGTTTGGACTCGGTGCCATTCTAGATGACTTTGCTTCATGCAGTCAGTTTTGTAGCAGCATTTGAAGGTACCTAAAACATATCAGTTTAAATGGGTTCCAAACATTATTTAGCAAACATTATTTAGCAGCTGAATTTTTTTTCTAAATATTTTCTACACTGTTCTACAAAGCTTAGGAATCAATCTCTGAGATTTTGAACCAATTCCCGTCCCTCAATTTATTATCCTTCCAAAAAGTATGTAGAATCTGAAAAATCTTGCAAAATTGGCATGTGACCTCACACTGCTGGGGCATCGTGATTGGCTGTGCTGTGGAGTGTGATGTAGTGTTGGCATATGATGTAGTGTAGAGAATAGCCATATATGGTATGTGACATAGTATGGAAGTCTTATCAAGCATAACTAAGCAAAAGAAGAAGATTACAAGCTGTGTAACACAATAAACAACTGTAGTTCATAAACTGTCTAATCTGAATGTTGCTTACTGTTTGCTGTCAGTGGCACAGCTAGGGTGTCTCATATAGGGGATACACAGTTGCACATTATTTGTTGGATGGATTCACCCTTCTGGCGAAGGGAGGGAGGATCTACTCTAGCTGTGATCACTATATTAGGATATTCACCACATGTTATGCCTGCCCCTCAGGCCATTTCTAGATATGCCCCTGATAGCTACTATTTGTTGTGTTTCATTTTTTACACCCTTAACACTGTGTACCAACCAAGTGACCCAATTAAGGATTTTCTTTGTTTACATTTTGCTAGTTTTCATATATCGAGTTAGCAACAAACTTTGCCATATAGCCAGTATGCTGTCTTATAGTACACAAAATACATATTAAAAATTTGGAATCAATCAGTTAAGTTTTATAGAAGATTAGGCAGTTTTAGTAAATTTTAGTGCTTTTTTCACTAGAATCACCAAATCTTTTGATTGCTAAATATTTAAAGTTTAAAATTTCATATCAAGATGTCAAATAAACTGCTCACACTTAAAAACGCACACTTCCAAAAAGGTTAAAAATAGTACTTCCTCTTAGAGTATCAAGATGAAAGTTTGCACACTTCTAGAAGTTGCCATCAGGTATATTCATGAAAATTTTCAAATCTCCAAGTGCAGTACTTTTGTGTCAAATTAATTCGTCGTGGTTACTGTCGAAAACGCAAGTCACAAAGTTTCAAAATCCTCTGATCATTAATTTCAACAACTAAGCTGTTCCTTCCGCAATATTTTTTGATAAGCCAGGAAAGTTCACATTTTTACTTGCTTGATGGGTTGAGGGATATTTGACCAAACCGCAATTAAATAGGATGAAATTAATAAAATTTAAGTGTCAATGCTGACCCGCCCCCTACAGGAGACTTTTGTCAAAATCTTAAAAAAAAGATGTTTTTATCATATTTTTGAGAGTATTGTTATGGAATGATTGTCTATGTATGTGTTTCTACCCTGGGTAAGCAAAAAGCCCCATAATTTAACAGTTTTGGTTCACATGCTTCATTTCCAGATGCTGAGTCGTACAGTGTACATTTTTAGTTTTCAATTCAAAATCTGCTTTATCATTAACAATTTTTATCAAAAACTTCCATGGGGCAGTTTTTGGATGTCCTATGCCTGTTACGTGAAAGTTTCATAAGATTTATCCTATCCAGTATGCCACAAAACCAATATTTTCATTTGGTGCATTCCACGAATCTACCTTATGGCAACTACTGGAAGTGTTCAAAATTTCATCTTGATACTTTAAGTGGAAGTACTATTTTTAACGTTTTTGGAAGTGTGCATTTTTAAGTGTGAGCAGTTTACATAAATACGGCATACTGGCTATGTTATATTGTAATTACATTGGATTATTGTCTAAAATTTAAGATTTATAATTAACTAGTTCGCTTCGCATAGAGCAAACAGTACACAGTGTTAACATGAAGTCATAATATTATACTGGTATACTACCTCACAGATTTGATATGACATCCTGCACAGAGTGAGCCATGATTGGCTGAACAACCTGTTACCTCATGTGGAAACCTGGTTTCCAATGCTAACCTATGGGAACTGCCATATGATGTCACACTTTCACATTACAAGAAAAAAAATCACTTTCTACGTACTTTTTGGAAGGATAATAAACCACAAAGTGGAAACTACAAAATTTTAGCTAGTCCACCTGGAGCCTTTTTTCACAATGTACATGGTTCATTTTTCAATGCCAAAATGACAGTTAAAATCATCCAAACGATTTCAAAATAGGTTTATCTGGTAAGTGGAAGTTCAATGATCCAGCAACAGGTGTATTACACTTCAGAGACATCCAGTTTGGAAGATATAGGCAAAATTATGAGAGGCAGCCAGGGGAACGAACTTTTGGGACACAATGTAAATAAAAACTCATTCAAAAGGTTAAATACAACAAGAATAAAGATTTTTTCTCTCAGATTCCAGTCATTCTATATTCATCAATACTGATTCTATGCTTGAGTTTATTCCTAAGTTGAATAAATTGGGCCAGAAAGGTCAGACCGATGACTTCCCTCAACAGCCAACAACAGTTGTCAATTAAATAACCTATAATACATGTAAAGTAATTTCACATAATCTCAGAGCAATTCCTGCATTTCAGAAGATCTTATGTAAATACAGTTTTAAGAAAGCCCTTCACATTAAGTAGCCCCCACAATAGTCCACTGCCAGATTTAGTGGACAAAAGGTGATTCTTAATATCCCTGAATCAATGACAAGAAAGGTACAACCCACTGGGCACATGACGTAAACACAATGTTAATATTAGGTTGGCGATCGCCGATCGGTCATGTTTTCAAATAACATAGCCTCTATGTTGTGACCACATTAGCAGGAAATGTTATAATGCCACCATCAGTCAATGTTGCAACATGACATTGTTGGAACATTGCCACCATGTTACCTATCCAATGTTGCAATCCTGACATCAGGATAACGTTGCTGCAACTTTGGAAGGAGACGTCGTTGTGCGACTTCACAGTGACCATTAGCAAATGTTTCACCATAACATTGGTAAAGTTGGTTCTGAATTGGTCATGGTTTAATACGATGTTGTCTTTACATTCAGGCAACAAAACTTAATTTATTCCCGGTGAGACGAATTCATGGCCCCTGTCATTCAAAAAATTTAATGATTCCCCCCCCCGCCCCTTATTGTCTTCAGTTCAGTGTGTTTACTGGAGTCACAGAGTGAGTATTTAATTGCACTGTAACTTAAAGTTTCTCCAAACCTGTAATAGTTAGGAACCTGAAACGGCTAAACAATGACATTGTACCCAGCTTCATTATCTATAATGTGGGCTTGAACTCATTTTAATATTAACTGCCAATATTTTGGAATACTTAAAAATAAAAAAAAGGGGCTAACTGTGCCCCACTTTCCCATAGTCATAGGCCTTGGCTACGAGAACCCTTTTTTTTCAGAGAGTGCAATGGCGGAGTATAAAAAATATTGTCTTTGATTCTTTCATTATGAAATATTTCCTTGTAAAAAAATTATGCTTACCCGCTTGTCCGATATGGCATCCATTCGCTCCTTGTGGCCTTTGAGGTACTCGTGAGTCAAAAGAGAGTTCACTTCCAGTGATTTCATTGGGATGATTACCGAGAAGGCCTAAAGTCGTGATTATAATGAATTAATAAATTAAACAGCATAAGCCATGTATAAAGCTCCACTCACTCAATTTGTCAATTTATGTCAACATTTCTAGAGTTTTCCAACTAATAGTTACATAGTCATATTAAAAAATATAACAACAATAAATAAATACAATACATTAGTCATCAAGTTCAACTCAGCATTTCTATAGGTAATTTTGATGTCCTGAATCAAAATACATTTTGTATGGCCAATTTTATTTCTTTCCATGGTCCACATGCCTATTTTGGGGATCGTCCCCTCACTGCGAAAATAAGAAAAATGATAATGGTTTGAATCCCTGCTGGTTGATTTTTATTATTCGAAATAGGCTATGCTGAGAAATTCTGAAAAAGATTTTTGCAAAATACTTTTTTGAGCAAACCAAAGACCAAATTCTCTCTCTCCCAATGCAATGAAATTCTTAGTGACACAGGGCAATATTTATTTCACTTCGTTGTTGCACAAAATAAAAGATAGACCAAGGGCTGAGGGCGTTTAATGGAAAAGTTTTCTTATCAATCTTACGACACAATTTGAGCTTTGAGTTACATTTACGTGCATGTCGTTGGTGTGTAAAAACTCCTTTGTCGCCAAAAATGCATGTACGAGAACCAAATTACCTTCATGACATCGGATGCGGAAAAATAGTTAGCTTTCATTATAATGTCATCTTTATGGTGTGTATTTATCTTTTCGAAGCGATGAAAAACAGGCAAAAATTGCTGATTTTGGGTTAAAAAAAAAGTACCTTCAAGTTCAAAATGCTCGTATTTGGCATGATAATACTTTTTAAGCCAAGTTTTTTACTTGTGGTGCTTCCTGTGCTTCTTATTTATCGTTTCATAGCAACATTGTGTCAAATGTTTAAGGTATATTGAAGTGATGCCTCATCAAAAGGAGTAGGTGGGGTGACAATTTTGCCATGATTTTTTCTTCACTGCAGGAATTGCCAACACTTTAGTGTTATTTTTGCCCTATAATTTTGATTGTAGAAAGTTGATATTACACATAAATACTCCATATTCTGTCCAAAAATATATATGCCGGCTTCAATTCTCTGAATCTTGGTACAAAATTACACAATAAAATATTTAACATCTACTTGTCCGGTTAGCTCAGCACATTTGAAAAAAAATCTTGTTAGAAAAAAATTAATCTCAAAAACTTCTTGAGATAACGCAATGAAAATTGAACATAATATGCCAAAAGAAGTTGGTTGTAAAAAGTTTATTTTGTGCTTGATTTATATTTGTGCTATCTGTGTTATAAAGTTATTTATGAATGTGGGCTGTAATTCCAAAATATTGTTTGAGCTCTCAAGGGGATCCACCTGATCCAGTATGCTTCATTTTAGCACATCATGGACAGGCCCGAGGTGCATTCAACATAGACCATTGCATCACAAGGAGATTTAAAAATTAATTTCTTGTGAATAAATCCCAATGGCCTGTGATTCATCTGATTTGGTATACAGTGCTAGAAGACTATATTTGAACACACTCTGACTTGGAAATGTTGGTTGACGTGTGTGAAAGCATGCATCTATTTACTCCCGCAAATTAATTTAAGAGAGATAAAAATAAAAAAGTAACTAGCTAAAGTGGTGTGCTACTCAGTTTTCTCTGGGATAGTGTAATACAAATGTTCTTTTTTCTTTTAAGTAAATAATTATTTAAAACTGAATGCAGTGTTATGAGAAGTGCTATATGTGGCATGGCTGAGATGTCAAACTATCTGCAACAACTGAAGCTTTCATGTTTTCACAGCTTAATGTTATGATTCGTTTGGACAACTTACAGCATTGAGCTATCATACCTTGACAACTTATAGGATTGAGCTATCGTAGCTTGAAAATTATTAACATTCTCAGACAGCTCAAATTATTGCTTCAACACAGTTTTCAAATTTTACCATGTTGTATGGATCCTGTTCATTTTTTAAAGGCCTTTCAAAACTATACCGGACACCCTACATGCAAGAATTCCTTGCAAATTATGAGTAATTACTGTGTTTGGATATTATAACAAAACAACCCAAGTCAGGGTCACTGAGTAACAATATCACTAGGTCTGCGCGCTGTACAGCGGTCTGTAGCGTGGGGACAATTTATGGGGTGAGTGCTCATACAGGTGTGTGAGCAGCCTCTCACGGTTGACACAAGCGTGGGGCACATGAACGAACTATACCTACATCATCTCCGAGATCTTAGACAACTTTTTGACACATTTCTGGAGCACTTTATTGGGTATAAAAATCCGAAAACGCCGTGTGAAAACATCGATGCGAAGCTGTCAGATCAACAAACTTCTGAAGACGCTGATCACGTGACCACTCGATTCATCTGGAGGGAGCAGTTATTGCATTGGAAAAAAAAAAATCCAAAACAGCAGCTTTCCGGCCAAACTGGCCATGACACACAATAAATGGGTCCTGTTCTTCAACTTGTATTTTATCCAACACATCAACAGGCTGTTTAACACCCATATCTGCTGTCTTTGTGTGAATTGAAACAACATAATTAGTTCCATTTTTTGCCATGTTCTTGTGGAGTGCTGCAGTCACTTTGGATCAAGTCATAGGTCATGCAGCAGCAAACCCTTCGTTTGCTTTCAGGCTAGAAACTCACAACATCATTTAAAGGGATGCATGGATGGCTTGGGCAGGTATAAGAAAATAAAGGAAAAAGAAAAGAAAGGAAATTTGGCCTTGTTTATTATGTAGGATGTGTGGTATGCAAATAAATGCCTTCAGCGATAGGTGTTAGGGCCTATTGTTAAAATTGTTGAGTTTAATATTGTAGCTTTTATTACACTACGGGACTCTTAATATGTATAGCCTATCAGTTATTTATTTCATATTTAAAAAAAATCTAAATATGTCTGGTGTTCAATTGTTTTAAATTTAAAAAATCAATTGTGACCATTAGATATTCAGGGGGTTGCTTAGCCTGACGACTGGCGAACTTTGTGTACTAAAACATCAGGTAGGCCAAGCAAGCGGTTGCTTGGAATTTTACTTGATGGAAAATTATATTTATTTATTTCATTGTGACATCCTGCTGGACTTAATTATTAATTATTTCGAACATGTGAGTCATGATGTGACATCCTAAAATTTTTGTTTTAAATCAAACAATGCCAAATTCAATATATCCCCACCAGAATTATTAATTTCAAGACTGCTGGATAGAATATTTTTTTCATCGAAACTGGACAAGAAATTATTCACTTTAAGAAACTCCAATTAATTAAGCCCCCTCCCCCTTGGACATCTAATGTTTGCCCCCTACTTATCCCTAAGATGAACTTATTTTACAGGGTCTTAGCTGTGTGGATCGAGTCCATATAATTGTGATAAAGCTAAAATTCTAATTTGAGTGTGATAGAAAGTCACAATCCATCAAATATTTAGTATAACAAATAATATTATATCAGAGAGGTCAAAAAACTCTTCTTGGGGACCGTTCAAAATTTATGACTGGGGGGTGGGAGTTTTGCTGGAATTTCCAGTCAGAAATTTATACCCCCCTTGAGTTTCATTCGGATTTTTAGTACCCCGCCCTTAGGTTTCATGCATATTTTTTGGACGACGATCATGTATACATATTTTTGCAGACTTTTATGCATAAAAACACGCAGATAAACTGAGTATATGAATGTTTTACACCCTTTTTGTTTTTGTTAAAATTTCTAACCACCCCTGACATGTTGTCAAAAATTAGTACCCTCCCCCTTGACACACGTGTGAAAAATGTGTACCCCTCGGGCAATACTCCCAGCCCCCCCTCAGTCATAAATTCTGATCGGTCCCTTGCAGGTCTGCGGGAATCGTGCAGATCTTTAAAAATGTGTGGGTGACATGAAACTCAAAAAAATATGTTTTTCGCTGAAATCACTTTCATCTGCATTGTCAGTTACAACATGTACAACTGGATACAAAATATAAGCCACAAAACAGAATAATTCAATTCAATTTTTCGATTCAAAACTTTTTTGGCAGACGCATAGTACAATCATGGCATGACTTTGGTCCATAATAACATCTACTAGAATAAATTTGGAATGGGTTTAAGTTGCCTTTTTAAAATCTAAAAAAAAAAACAGAAGCTTCGTAAAGAGCATGATTTTGGATAATTAAGCAATGAAAAATACTCAAACTGCACTGAAATACTATAACTACCCAGGTTATGCTAAGTAATGTTAGAATGACTGCCTTACTGTTTGCCAGGAAAAAAATGAAAATATCCATATTTTTCAAAGCGTTTTGCTTGCAATAAAGTTGCAAAATAATTTTTTTACCACGATAAACCAGTCATTCTAAAAACTTCACACACAGTTTTGCAATATTTCAAGCTGAACCAGATTATAATATGGATATGTGTCACTTGAAAGCAATGTAGTCATTACACTTGCGACACATTCACCTTTCCTGTAGTACATTAGAATTTTTAATGAACTAGATTTTCCACAAGTTAACATAATACTACAACAAAATTCAACTGATATATTATGTCAACATTATGTGACATTCATGTGGTTTCTCCCTATTGTGGGTTCTCATTGTTTCTCCAGTCCCCCCATTTAAATCAGATTTCTCACTGAACCAGGTCACACAAATGCAACATTCATGTGGTTTCTCCCCACTGTGAGTTCATCTGATCCTTTGAAAATGTGCAACTTTAGAAAAACACAAAATGAAATGTTGTGCAACTTTCGAAACTCGGAGTTCTTCTCTTTCACAATCCTATACGTTCAAATATATAACATATTTACTCAATATTCAATTTCAAAATATTTCTGAATTGGTAAACATTGTGATGTTCAATTATTCAAAATGAAATTTAGTCAACACTCTTTTAGTGGAAATTGGCCTGCTGAGTGCGGAGTCCTTCATTTGAAATCACATTAGCTGTTGAAACTCATTTTTCAAGGATAACAAGGCCTGAAAACATTTAATCAGCTCTTAATGGATCATCAACTGATTTACAAATATTGCAATCTAAATTATCTGGAAGTTCACTTGCATTTCTAATACAATCAATCAGAGCACATGCGTCTTTGTATTTTTTCTTTTTTAAAAGCATGAAACCTGGAATTCTGAATCTTTGAGTCATGTATAATCTGGATTTGCTACATTTGTACTAAAGGCTATAAAAATGATGCAAGTTGCTTGAATGTTCCACATCACACAAATGTTCTATCGGTGGTAAAATGTTATTGTTTGAGTGCACACACTGGAGAGAAGCCACGCAGATTTTAGGCAATAACGAAACTTTAAAACACAAGAGAACACACCGTGGAGAAAAATCATATGGATGATCAGTTTGTGGCAAACATTCAGCAAATGGAATTGTGACATATAATATATATACATGTATATGGCTAAGAATTTCAAGTTGGGCAATTTGATAACTCTCTTACTTCTCGACAGACGACACAACATTGTAGCAACAATTTTCAAATCACACTGAAATTGTGTGTGCCAATGAACTCCAAACACTAAATGAAATGTGCAAAATACTGTAAGGATTCCTCCACTAGTAAAGAAGTTATTACTCAAAACACTTAGGCGTATCCTGCATGTAACATTTTTGAGCGACAAAATAATAGTAAACATTTTTGAGTTTACATCCACCTTCAGGGAAAAAATGCATCTAGTATCAGAATTATGTAGAGTTTCTCTCTTTGTTCTACACAAAAATAGCTATTTGCTGGTGTATGCATTTTATTTTTGCTACTGCAACTGTTCGAAATTGAACAATATTTTTAATTGCAAAATGTAACGTGCAGCATGTGGGCTGATGGCAGCCATGAAGGGCTTTGCAGGCAGAGGACACAATGAGATATGAAGGGAATTTTCATAGCACTTGGTTCACTTTTTATGGTAGATTTTGCTAATTTCTACTTTATTGAAATAGAATTATTTAAATTTTCATAAATAGTTGTCCATATTATGTGCAACAATTCAAAATGTTAAAACAGAAAACCTAATATCCTAATTATCATATTTAAAAAAAATATTCATGTATAGCTCTGGAACAGAAATAATAATACTGTTGCCATGTGATTACTGTATGTAGTATATTTACTACATTTAGGCTGAAAATACAACAATGTGGACTATGAAAAATATTAGAAAAACGTTGTCCACAAAAAAATCATTATTTAGTCCTAAAAAGAAGGCAGAATGGCATTGCGCCGTCACCAATGAAAATTCTAATTCTGTTCTATTGAACCTATCATTTAACAATCAATTCTAAATCACTCACATCTGCATAGGCAGGTAAATGCACTCTTTATATAATAGTGTTGACAACCAAAAAAGAGAAGAGGTCTGTTGTCTTGTGACTTTGACAATAAATGTGTTCTGTAATGTTTGATATACATCACTTGAATTTTTTTCTGAGGTCCCCTCATTCACTCCACCGCAAAGCTATTATTTCAAAGTCTTCCGACTGGCTGAAACACAGAAATTTTCCGTATTGTGGACAACTATGTCTCAAATCGTGGTCTATTTTTCTGGTAAAAGGCTTGTCATTGACAAAGAATTGCACCAAATCCATTGTAATTGTTGTTGGTGTAGCATAAGTATCAATTGAGGAGTTCTTTACTAAATATTTACTCGCGTTGTGGACAACTTTTGGACAACTATGGCACACAGACACGTATATGTAACCGGGGATTTATTGCTTATAGACCAGGCAAATTCACTTCAAACTCTTTGATTTGATATTAATTCCCTTTTTTCTGCATTTTGGTTTTCTTTCGGAAGCTGTCTGCCCATAAAATGGAGTAAAACGTAGATTGTGGACAACTGTAATGACAACTGTAACGTTCAGACATGGGTGTGTGGGGATATCACCTGATAGACCCCCGGGATCCACTCCAAAAATGTCTACATTGGCATCCATTAATCTTAATCTTCAAAAGTTGCTGGATGGCTGTCTCATACCTTTTCCTAATGATAACAGAAATACCAAATATAGTTGTCCACGTTACATGCAACATGTCGATGGACTACACAGCTATATTCATTGGGCGTAAAGGAAATGTTTTTTGAGCATTTGAAAAATATACACTGCAGAATAGTGCAAAACCAAATTGACTTGAAATGGTGCTGTATTTGCTGTACAAGGAGGATTGCAAAATTGCTTGTGGACAACTGTAACGTGTAGATCAGGGAAGTTCTAAGGCTTATTCTGTAAAAACTACACACCAATATTATGCAAACAACTGCACACTTTAAGCCAGACCATTTATTCTCCATGAATCAACCAAAAGTGTCATAAGTTATACTCCATTTTCTGGGGAGAGCTTACCACATCTAGGCTGAAAAGACAACAATGTGGACAATGAAAAATATTAGAAAAATGTTGTCCACTAAAATCATTATTTAGTCTTAAAATGCAGGCAGAATGACATTGCGCCCTCCTCAATGAAAATTCTAATTCTGTTTGATTGAACCTTTCATTTAACAATCAATACTAAATCACTTGCATCAGCATAGACAGGTACTGTATATGCACTGTCTCAAAAAGGAGAAGAAATCAGTTGTCTTGTAAGTTTGACAGTAAATGTTCTCTGTTATGTTTAATTATATATATATAATATATACATCACTTGTTTTTTCTGAGGTCCCCTCATTCACTTCACTACAATGCTATTATTTCAAAGACTTTTGACTGGCTGAAACAAGGAAATTGTAACTATATATATATATGTTAGTGGCAGTAGACCTGTTCAGAATACCAACAAAATAGATTTTAATAGCCTCCTGTTTGGTTTCCCATGCTAACATAATTCAAAGAGAAAGTATGACATTCATATGGTTTCTCTGATTGTGGGTCTAATTTGTTTCTCAAGTCCTCTGTTTAGATCAGATTTCATACAGAACCTGTTCACACAATTACAACATTGGTGTGGTTTCTCTCCGCTGTGGGTATATCTAATCCTCTCTTTCCTTTATTTTGCATGTATACAGAACATCTGCATGAACTATCTCCAGTGTGTATTCTATAATTATGCATGTCTTTGATGCTAATTTTTCCCCGCAAATTGAACATCCAAATGGTTTTTCTCCAGTGTGTGATTCAATCATGTATTCGTATAATTTCGTCACCACCAAATAGGGTTCTTCTCTTTCACTATTTCGCTATTGTGGGTGCCGTGGCCTAGTAGATATGGTGCTCGACTCCCCTGCGCAAGGTCGTGGGTTTGAACCCCAGCCATAGCATTGAGGAGTTGGGCAGATCCTCCTGAAACCACTGCCTCACCCCACCCAGGTGCAATGGGTACTTGGCAATAAGGCAACAACAGTGACGCATGGTGCTGGAATGAGCTCTTAAACCCCTTTGGTTAACCCCATGTTCAAAGCTGAATACTCCCCAGGGAATTGAGAAGACTCTGATTTGGATGTAATTGTTAACTCGGCAGAGTATGTCCAGGATGTAGATTGTACATGCAGATGGTAAACCCAATAAAGTTACATTTATCCTGTGTCTAAATATCATTTACTCAATATTCAAGTTCAAAATATATTTTTCTGCTTTGGTCAACTTTGCTATGTCCAATAATTTAGAATTAAACTTTGTCAACACAACAATGCATGCAAATGTTCACTCTGTGGTACTAATATGTCTTTGTCAAAATGCACACACTGGATTGAGAGAAGCCACATCAATTTTTCACTTTCAGGAATAACATTTGGTGGTAATTACTGAAACTATTTTTATGGAATAGTGCAGAAAAACCATATGCATGTTCAGTCAGTGGCAAAACATTAAGCCTGTGAACACAAGGGCTTCTGTATGTGTCACACAAAACGAAGCATTGTTACTGAAGCAACCTGACGCAAAAAATTTAGAATTACCATAGAGGCCATGTGAAAAAATTCTTAAAGTATCGACAAACCTCCAGATCGCCGAACTTTCAGTCTAACATACGCATCAGAAATTTTTTTGAGTACCCCCCCCCCCGGGATTTTATCAGAAGGTTTCAATGAAATTTTTAGGGCTTTAGATAGGTTCAGGAGGCATAATTTAGGTAAAATGAAGGGTTTAGCAAGGGGTATCAAGTTTTATATATATAGAAGGGTTCGGGAATGTATCCTGGGAAGCAACGCAAATTTATATTCTCTATTTTTAGTACAATGTGTAATCCACCTCTCTTATTTCCTGATATTATAATTTGGTGGTAAAGAAACTATCGATTGAATCGCACTGTGGAGAAAAACCGTATAGATGTTCAACTTGTGGCAAAAAAACAATAGCACCGAGGACATGCATATATACATATTATATCTACAAGGAATACACTGTACACATGTGAAAAGCCCAAAGGCAAAAGGAGAGGATTAGATGAACCCATGTGGTGTAGAGAAACCACACAAAGGTTCCAATGGTGTGGCCAGGTTCTGTGTTAAACTTAGGACTAGAAAAACAAATTTGACCCCACAATGAAGCAAAACCACATTCATGAATGTTATTATTTCCATTTTAATGAATTTATATGTTAGGTGATTATAGTGCTGCCAGCGACATGTAGTACCTATCTCTGTATTAAAAGCACACCCCTTAATAAAAGCCCACCCCAATGCTGTCCGTATAACCAATTTAAAACATAGGCTGCGCAGCAGCAAACCTTCAGCGAATAACACCTTTAGAAGATTACAATAATATCATAAAATTGGTGCGTTTACGAAATTGCTTATAGGTATGCAATAGCGGTCGAGTAGTGGCCTTCCATTATCTCTATTTTTCCAATGATTCATAAAGTGTTATACGCATCAAAAAGCACTGCTAAATTAATTGCATAGGTGATTTGTTTAGAAAAATGCATTACTGTGCATGCAATAGTGGGGAAGTTTTGGCTCCGATATAAAAAAAATTCTTTTAAATATTTTTTCTCAATATTACAAAAACTATAGAATAGCCATCTGTCAGACCATGAAAAGGCACAACTAGACCATACAAGCCATATGTGTACCAAACTTCATCCATGTATATGGAATAGTGACCGGATGTTGGGCCAGAAACAAAAATAATAATTTTTATGTTTTTTTCAATATTTGAAAAAGTATATAATATTTTCCATCAGACCTTTCAAAAGGCAAAACTAGACCATATTGACCATATGTGTACCACAGTTTATCCATGTACATGCAATAGTGAGCGAGTCTTAGCACAAAAAACAAAAAAAATATGTTTTTATATCTTTTCTCATTTTTTCAGAAAGTATAGAATATCTGTCAATGAGACCATCAAAAGGCACAACTAGACCATATAGGCCACGTGTGTACCAAATTTCATCCATACACATGCAATAGTGACCGAGCCTTGGCCCGGAAACGAAAAAAAAATTATTTTTATATTTTGTTAATTATTTCAAAAAGTATTTAAGATCTATTCATCAGACCATCAAAAGGCACAACTAGACCATACAGGCTAGATGTGTACCAAATTTCATCCCCATACATTCAATAGAGGCCGAGTGCCGGGCCGGAAACGATCTATCCGCCCGCCGCCCGACCGCCCGCCCGCCCGCCCGCCCGGCGGACGGACAGCATTTTTACCCAAGTGATTACAATACCTTCTTCGAACTTCGTTCGCTGAAGGTAAAAAACATAGTTGTGGCAAATCCAGTTTATTGAAAATTCTAATGAACAGCATTTTTTGGCAAATCTTGACAGAATACATAGATTCTCAAATCAATCATTTTGACTAATGTGTTGGCAATTTTCAATTTTCAGCCCACATCAGAGAGGTCCTATAATGTTTTACATCAGAAGTATCTGAGAGAAATGGTGTTCGACCATGAAATGTTCAATTTGATATAAGCCCAGTATTTATGATTCTCTCACATAAATTGCAGGAAGGGTTTTGAATAAAGGCTGTGCAGAGTCACCCTTGTCAAACATGCCACAAGTGGTGACACTTATAATCTCAAACATTTAACTGCCACAGAGGGTTTTTTACCTACAGCGAACAAAGTTCGAAGAAGGTATTGTTATCACTTTGGTCCAAAGTTGTCCGTCCCCCTGGCGGGCGTCCGGGCAGTCGGGCGGCGGGCGGATAGATAGTTACCGGGCCAGTACTCAGCCTCTATTGAATGTGCATGGATGAAATTTTGTGTACATGTAGCCAGTATGGTCTAGTTGTGCCTTTTGATGGTCTGATTGATGGAACTTTTGTAATTTTTGAAATATTGAGAAAAATATTTAAAAAAATATTTTTTTCGTTTCCGGGCTAGGACTCAGCCCCTATTGCATGCACATGGATGAAAATTGGTACACATGTAGCCTGTATGGTCTAGTTGTGCCTTTTGATAGTCTAGTTGTGCCTTTTGATAGTCTCACGGATGGATGTTTTGTACTTTTTGAAATATTGACAAAAATATATTTAAAAATTGTTTTCATTTCCGGGCTAGGACTCAGCCCCTGTTACATGTACATGGATGAAATCACACATGTAGCCCATATGGTCTAATTGTGCCTTTTGATGGTCTGATTTGATATTCAATACTTTTTGAAACATTGAGAAAAATTTCTTAAGATGTTTTTTCTTTCATTTCGGGCCAAAACTTGGCCACAATTGCATGCACATGGATGAAATTTTTTTACATGTCACCTATATGATAAATTTGTGTCTTTTGTGGGTGTGATTCATGGATATTCTATACATCTTGAAATATTAAAAAAATATATATATTTAAATTATTATTTTTTGTTTCCAGGCCAAAACTTGGCCATCATTGCATGTCCATAGACGAAAGTTTATATACATTCACTATAAAATATTTAACTGCCTTTTGTTGGTCTGCTTAATAGTTACTCTTAATGCTTTTTGAAATATGCTGACCCATACCTCACAACTTATTCCTTGTTAATGCATGAAACTGCTCCATATCATGTGTATATTGGTCTAGTGAGGTCTTTCCATCGTTCAACATACCCTGGCATGCAGGCGGGCATATAGATAATTTCAGACCAAGATCAGGCCACTATTGCAAATACTACATGCAATGTGGTTCACATCACTTTCATGGTGTAATGTCCTTTCAAAACGTTGTTTTTCGCTGAAGGTTTGCTGCTACACAGCCTATGTTTTATTATTACACCCAGGCAAATGGTCTCAACTTCTATAGGCCTACCTCAGAGTAGACTGTTCCACACAAGAAATTGGCATTTTTTGAAGGTAGGGATATACAGAGTGTGTAGTAATTAAGTCATTCTTTATTATCACTTTCTATCTCCCCCACTAGGATTCTATTTCATGCTGAAATCAATCAGAATTTTAATTCACTTTTAATCATATTTTTACTCTTGTAATTTTTAAAATCATTTCATATATTTATTGTGTATTGCTACAATGTATATTTTATTGTACCAATTTAACCTGCGTGGTTACAATGTAATAAAACTTTATCTATTAAGACTCAGACATCTTCTTATTGGACTTCCCTTCAAGGAGAGGGGGGAAGGAAGCAGTCTGGTACTCAGAGAGGACTCGGGCCAATTTCCACTAAAAGACTGTTGACTAAATTTAATTTTGAATAATTGAACATCACAATGTCTTCCAAAGCGAAATATTTTGAAATTGAATACATATGTATTGAGTAAATTATATTTTAACACAGTATTGTGAAAGAGAAGAACCCTGTGTTTTGAAAGTTGCGCAATTCTTCATTTTGTGTGTTTTCAAAGTTGCCCAAAACCTAATTTTAGTAAAAATTTCAGCGGATCAGACGAACCCACAGTGAGGAGAAACCACATGAATGTTGTAATTGTGTGACCTGGTTTAGTGAGAAATCTGATCTACACAGAGGACTTGACAAACAAATGAGAACCCACAGGAGGGAGAAACCATATGAATGTCATACCTTTCCATTGAAATTTACAGTACAATATAATATATGTGCTGAATTTTTTTACCATTGAGTAGTATAAAATCTACCTGTGTGGAAATCTAGTACATTACTCACGTTAAGAATAACACCTTTAGTCCTTTACCTTTACCTATTAAAAATTCGAATGAACATCGGGAAAGGTGAATGTGTCACAAGTTTAATGAGTCTAATATATATATATTTATTTCACAAACATAATGTATGGTGTAAATAAAAAAAAATATATGTAAAGATGATTATTAATAAATAAATACAATTAATTTATAGATAAATATGTCAAAGAGTGCATTAATGTCATTGGGAGTAAATTCAGACAATACAGCATTGCGGAGGTCCCTTATGCCCTGAATTGTTGCCATTTCCTTGGCGAAACAGTCATATTTCAAAAGACTGAAGTTTCAGAGGGTCAGTACATCTTCTACTATACGGCATTTTCAAGTGACACATATCATATAAATATTTATTTTTATCGGGTTCAGCTTGAAATAAAAAAATCTGTTAAGTTTTAGACACTATGAAGTGATTGGTTTCCGGTGGTAAAATTAATTATTTGCAACTTAATCGCAGGCAAAAAAATTATTTTCAACTTCAGCGCTAGCCGAAAGTTTAGAAAAATATTTATATTGAATTATTGTTTTTCTTGCAAACAGTAAGGCAATCATTCTAACATTACTTTTAACCTGTATAATATTTCAACAGTTTTGAGTATTTTTCATGGCTTAATTATCAAAATCATGCTCTTTATGAAGCTTTTTTTTTTCAAAATTTGGGGAAAAATCAACTAAAAAGGCAACTGAACCAATTTCAAATTTATTTTGTTTTTGTGGTTTGTATTTTATACAGTGGCGGATCCAGACATGGTCATCTATGGGGGGCCCGGGCGTGTTTCACATTCGCGGGCTCGCGTCGCAGCGTTTTTTCTTCAAAATACTATTATTAATCTCAGTGGTCTAGGGGGGGGGGAGGCCCGCGCCCCCTAGGCCCCCCCTGTATCCGCCACTGTTATATCAAAGTATACTTGGCAATTAAGTTCAAAGCAATTTTCAGTAAAAACATATAATTTTTTGAAGTTCATTTCACCTGCAGATTTTTACAGAACTGCACAATTCCTACAGATCTGCAAGAAGTGTTTTTTGACCTCTGTAATGTTTTTGTTGTACTAAATATTTGAGGGTATTACGACTTTCTATCACACTCAAATTAGAATTTTAGCTTTATCACAATTATATAGACTCCACACAGCTAAGACCCTGTAAAACTAGAATCTATCAGGTTTCATGAAACCACTGCAGGCATGCATACATGATCAAGTGCACTGTCTCATTTGTTGCCCTTTACATATACCATGCATATTTAACCAAATCAAGTGCAGTGTGTGTCGAGTTAATTGTCGTGAAATTGCACTATGAAAATAGGAAATTGAAATATTGTGTATTAAGGTTTAGAACCATATTGAATTATGACAATTACTCTCAAGAAATTTGAACAAATGTTAGTCCTTATAAGAATCACTTCAATTTCTATAAAGGTAATTACCAGATGTACCCCTGGTGTGTTTTTGATTCTGAGAAAGTATGGTCAAGAAATGCAAATCTAATACATTTGCTTGATATGAAGGAGGGGTTAAAATTCTTGAAACAGAAATCTATTCTGAAATCGATACTACATTCAGTGTGTTTCACATTGTATATAATAGGATAATAAGACGAGATGCGACTAAAACAGGTATACCAGCAGAACGGCATGCTTTTCCTGATCACTTTAGCTTTTTAAATTGTTAGAATCGGTTGATTTTTAGGTGAGTTACGGCAAATTAATACACAGAAAATAATAAGGCATGTGCTGAGGGTTAGCTGCCGCGCATTTTTATGAAAATCTTCTGTGTGGGAGGAAGAAATGCAGGCTGGACGGAATTTTAAATGTATTTTTTGGCGCGAAAATAATTGTCTGGATTCACATTCTAGATCCTGAGGGGGAAGCAAGGATGTAAATCCCCGAAATAAGAATGTTACACATTGGACAAAGGGTATATCTAACACATGTGAAAAGGATAGGGCTGGATTTGGCTTGCAGAAAAAGCCTTGTGCAATAAAAATTTCTCAGAAATTTTGCAAGTGTGTAAGAAATCTCGGACGAATTGTTGAAACCACTGCAACAGCAGAGCTGCAGTGGTTTAATAAGTTCATCTTAGGGATAAGTGGGGGGCAACCATTAGATGTCCAAGGGGGGGAGGGGGCTGTGATTTTCTTTAAAATGAATAATTTCTAGCTCAGTTTTGGTGAAAAAAAAAATCTTTAGAGGTATCCTTTAAAAATTAATAATTTCTGGAGGGGTTATTTCTTCATTAACATGGTGTCTAAAACTGAATATTTTGGGAATACTCTAAGCAATCCCCTGAATATCTATAGGCCAGGTGGTTTCCCCATTACAATTACTTTTTCAAATTTAAAACAATTAAGCACCTAACATATTTTGATTTTTAAAAAAATGGAATAAATACAATCTGTGAGCCTTCGTGTGAAGGACCCTGTAATAAAAGCACCAACAAAAATCAACTATTTTTTAACAATAACACCTACCACAGATGGCATTTATTTGCATTCCACACATCCTTTATAACATTAAGTAATGCAAAATATCCTTTCTCCTCTTTTCCTAAATTTTGTTCAGGTTTAATGACCAGTCCTTGCCCTCTATCAAGTTCCGTGTACCCCCTGTGTCAATGACGCAGCACGGCTTGGCGGCTTTAGTATCGGCTGCAGTATTTTCTAACTGGTGTCATTGTCTTGGAAATTTAATATCCTACATTTTGAGCTAAGTTTGAGCTCTGTACGACCAGTCTTTCCATGTGAGAAGTCCCTCTGAACCCCTCGAAGTCAATCTCCGAACTTCTGTTGACATGTTCTTTTTCCTTTCATTTCTCTAAAAATCGGCCTGATAAAAATATTTCAAGTATTCTAGATGTTGTCTAATGGTAAAATCTAGATGCTTATATTTTTTTAGATTTTTCAAAGACATAAATCACCTCAAAACCATGCCCCAAAGATTCTGTTATTTCACCAAAGAAGAGATAGCGATGGCCCAGACCTGTGTATGCTAGACCTACTACCCTTCTAAGCCAAGTTCATGGACATACATTATAGAATAAAATAGTTATTAATAAGTTAACGTCATGTACATAGGTTATTAGGCCCTTTGTACACCCCCCACATGGCTTCCCGCTTTTTCCAAAATATTTCAATGAAATCTCAATGAAATAATGACTGCTCCCTCGTGACGTCACGTCGTGATTATCAAACATGGCCGCCGAGTAAACAGAAGTGGCTGCTGTCAGTCAAACAAACGTGAATAAGGCCTCATTCCTTCATGCTGAAGTACAAAACAACATGAAAAAAGTCTGATAGAAGTACAAGGACGAATATTACTTCAATTTCGGGAGGCGTCATAGGCCCTAAAGGTCAGTTTGATTTTCACCCCATGTCAAATCAGAAGGCATCAGACCTGTGTAACAGTGCAGACCTACAATATCACGAGCTGTTGTGTGAATGAATATCACTCGAGCCCGCAGGGTGAGAGTGATATTAATTCACACAACAGCGAGTGATATTGTACGAAGTGCCTGACTCGTGGTTGTTTTGTTTTTATCACCTGGTTTTGCCCCAAATTTTCGATTATAAAGAGAGACTATTTTCTGCCATAACAAAAATGTGACGTCACCATGGAGCAACAATGGATGTGACGTCACAATCCTATTGTTTTGGCCATTTTATGGTTTGTGATGTCATCAGGCATCTGAAATGCGGATGATGTCATAACCATTGTTAAAAAATATCGCCCTTGAAGGGTGGTATTTCTTACAATATCATAGACCCTGATATTTTGACTTTAAACACTGATATTGACAGCCAACCAGGTGATAATACATTGATAACTGTTGTTGGTCACTGGGAAAAGTGGGTGATGCAATGTTATGTCATCAGTCTCACCTTTCTGACCAAATTTGCTTTGTAATAGGCTCTGTGTGACTTAAGAATGTATTCTAATACAGAATAAGTGTTGGTAAATGTAAAAAAAGACTGAAATCGGAAGGAAAAAATCGTTTTGTGCTGCATTTACCTTTTTTAGCCTAGGCAATGTATATATTGCCAACGGGTACTGTAGTTACTTTGGGAAAAATTGTCCATCGGGTGGGTGGGCGGGCGGGCATACGGAAAATGGGCGTCCCACTTGTGTATTGGGAGTAATGTAAAAACTATGGGATGTATAGGGTGAGGAAGCAAATTTTTCAAAATTGGGAATATTTCAAACTTCAGTCGAAATGAAAGGTTTTGCTAAGTCATAGCAAATTCATATTTTCAGGCCTTAGAAACAAGACAAAAAGGATCCTTTTTGTGAAGTTTGACTTCTATTATCTCCAATCAAAAATTCTATATGGCCGTCTATACGTGGTGATGCTTTGAAAAAAAAAGGGCCTTCATATTTTGTGGCCGTGAGCTCTGAAGACAGTAAGGAGCACAACAACATCGTGGTGGCAGGTCTTGTTTTTCCAACTACTCTAAGATGCACAGATGTACCTGCAATAAGTACAAAATGCAATTCTCTTTGCCTTGTTTATGCATGTCTGAATGTTTGAACCCGTACAAGATCCAGACGGAATAGACAGATTCAGAGTCTGAGTGATGTTTGTCATTCTGTATGAACTTTGCACTTTACTGTATGATTTATATCTTTAACATAAAGACTCCTGATGATCATTGCAGTTTAGAAATTAATCATTGATGTTTAGTTCACATGGTATATTGACAAACATGTGTTTTATTTCATAACGGACAAATTCTTTCAATTTCATAGATACTGTTTTATAAAAGCGAATGCATTGTATTATGAGATATAATTGTCATACTGTTACCATGTTTTGCATAGATAGTAAGAGCTATATAGAGAAGATTTGTGGTAAGTTTCAGCTCTCTATGAATGTAACTTCATGATTTATAGCTGATTGTAAAACCGACATTTTCAATAATTTTTGTAAATATGTGATTAAAATTCCTGGTTATATATCATAGAGCTAAATTCCAGGATAGCAAAAGGTAGACATATACTAAAATATGTTTTAATGTGTTCCTTATATTATTAGGCACAATTTGATGTATAGCTCAGGTTTCTAGACCTATTATTAGATGAGATACAGCCATTTGTTTGCGTTCAAGTCAATGAGATAAAAAGTTAACGAAGACTTTAATTAAATAGGCTCTAATTAGTCACCACTCATACTTAGAGATCTACAACAATGATGATATAATTCATATATGTCACTCATAGTGTTCAGACTGATGATTATCAATTCAGGGGAAACTAACATTTCACTGTTATTATTGTCCTAATTAAAACTATATTCCCTTTAACTAGGTATGTTCCCAACATTTGTTGTCCTTTTATGAGCCAGCTCATCTTAAATGTGGCAAAATTACAACACAGGAAGTTTTCTGGCCCATGGATCGAAGTGATAGGGCGCATTAGCATAAAAATGATGAATAGATAGAGGGATTTATCGATAGATATGGTAAGCACAGCCCTGTATGGCCTCTTGTCGCTACTCACAAGGTTACATTGAAGAAATGAGAGAGAGGGCAGGAGTCCTCAACATGCTACACATTTACACCATGTGAGGGATCTTTTCCTTGCCCAGCACAGGCTCTAATACAGGGATACCCAAATTAGCAACCAATAAAAATGACATCAAGCTTGGTTTTTGCTTTTTAAGGGTACATTGAAAATATTTGCGCTCCTAAACTACATCATTTTGCAATATGGTTTCTGTAGATTACTGCTAAGGTTGAGAATGACATCTGCTTGGGGTTTCCTGAGAAGCACCCAAAAACCCCAAATAAGGCATCTAAAGCATAGCACATGAACTAAAATAACTATCTGAAAAAATAAACCATGTTCATGACTCTTGACCAACATGCAGTAGGTTTGTCAAATCACAGTAAGTACATTGGAGGTATAGATGTGACTACACATACATGGGAAATCACTTGAATATTTGGAAAATAAAATACGTGTTTGAAGAAACCTCATATTTCGTACAAAGGTCGCTACAATTCTTTTTTTAAATATAATTTCTTGTTTAGCCTATTTGCGGATGGGTTTTTGGAAAATTTCTGGACAATCTGATGATTTGACATGGAATGACCCCCAACAGTAGGGTGTGTCAATATTAACTTTTTTTGCAAATCCAAAAAGGCCTAGTGGCAAAAAGGTGGCCAGAGAATCCAAATCTGTTCTCGAAATTGATATGCGACTTTCCCTTGCTGGGTAAATTTTCAATCAAAGTTTTGGATATTTTTCATTTCTGAACCACTTTTTCTAATCTGCGGTTCTCCGTAACTTTGTCAATTTTTATCGCACATCATTCTGAATACCATGGTTGGAAAGATCTCAAAAAGAGCTTCAATTTGCATACCAGCATCAATGGTCTAGGATAATATCTCAATTCTTGTCTTCTCATTGGTCGGCAATTTTTGTTAAGAAAGTCATCGCGGAAGGACAAGACCTGTTAAAAAAATATTTTTGCTTTATTTCGCTGCTAAATGCTTTGATTCTCATTCGCAAAACAGTTGAATAACAAAACATAATGATTTTTAGAATTTTAGACCATGGCAATGCCTGCTTTATGAGCTACAGGATTTTGGTGTAAATTGTGTATAAATCGCTGAAAATATCAGAGCCTGGGTGTCAAATTTCATGCTATATCTCCTCCAGAATTGACTACAGGATGACATGAGGGGTACTATTTGAGAGCTAATAGTGTGGTTGATCACTTGTTATCACTCATACTTTCCTGGATTCAGTTTGGGTGAAGATATATTGTGAAATACAACAGCACTGTCTTCGTAATTTGAACATTTTCGGCAAAACTTAGCATTAAAACTTAACTACTCAAAAGTGAGGTATTTCCATAGTCAAAATTAAAAAAAATCATTTTTGGTAATTTCATTATTTGGAGCATGACAATCGATGAAATAAAACAAAAATTGTCTTTTATACGGGTTTAGTCATTCTGCCGTGCTTTTGTAAATGAAAAATGTTAACTAACGAGCAGATGGGAGTTGAAATATTATCGTAGACCATTGATGTTGGTATGCAAATTGAAGCTCTTTTTAAGACCTTTTCAACCATGATAGTTAGAATGCTGTGGGGTAAAAATTGACAAAGTTATAGAGCACAATTTGTTTGAGCCAAAGTTATAGAGAACAGCGGGTTAGCGAAAATGGTAAAACAAGGAAGAAAGATCAAAACTTTTATTGAAAATTTACCCAGCAAGGAATAGTCGTATCAATTTCGAGAACAGTTAAAATTGACACACCCTACCCCAACAGTGTCACTTAAGAAAAACACTTTGTGGAGCCTCAATACATACCCTAACAAGAAACGATACTAAGATTGATAAGAATATTTTTCCATTAAATGGGTTCAGCCCGGGACTAAGAGGGTATAAACAGCACTACTCAGATGCTGGGGGCTTTGGGGTCACTGTGATCCGCGTCTCAGTGTGCAAGCTCTGAACTACACTCTGTCGTGAAATAGGGCTAAATAGTTTTTTTACCTGTATACGCATGGACAAAGAAGAGGACAAAAACTACTGCAAGAAGCAGGAACACTGTGACATCCTTAAAGGTTCTCTTGTGCGAAGCACTCGTTGGCCGTGGAAGCCCCCTTACTGGTGTCCTAGGTATCTCCTGAAGGCATGATAATACACAAATTGGAGTAATATAGCAAATCACAAAAGGGAGTAAATGTAATTTTGCCGTTGGGAATGCTTAGAAAACCTACCAGATTGAGAGATTCATAGTCGTGTTCTTCCTTCCTATCTTGCGTCTCACGAGGCTAAAACGAAATACCCTGGCATTAGTGCAGTGTATAGTTTGTACATTGTAAAATCTTGAATTCTGAATCAGCTCAAATGATTGAGTGAGATGGTTGCACAATTTGTTTGAGCTAACATGGCTTGATGTTTTGAGTTATGATAATCTTTTCGTTGTTATAACTTAAAACCAACAAGCTATGATAGCTAAAAGGAATTGTGCAACCATGTCACTCAATCATTTAAGCTGACTCAAAATTCAAATTTTACAGTGTAGGTTTGGGTTAGTGCCACAATGTAGGAACAGATTTGTCTCTCTGCCTACAGGGGGCGTGTTCCCTGAATTCGGATTCATTCCCTCCCCTGAGAAAATTATACGATCCTAAGAGTGGACTCATCAACAGCATCTAATACTGAAATTTCATGATATATATTGAATTGAAACATGCATGCCTAATATTTATTGTACCTGTTATTCTCACCTGGTTTTGTTATTATATAGTTACCAGACCTGGCAAAACTACATCAGTCTTGAAAGAATATGCATTTATGTGAGGCGTTGCGGTTGGGACATTTTTATCTTTACAATACTGTATGGGACGATTTCTGAGCAACCAAAAAACCTATAGTGCAATGGAAAGTGTATCTGCCAAGGAAACTTATTCTGAGAAAACAGCTTTCAGAATATTTATAAGTGAAGCACTGGCTAGGAGTTCACCTTGTAGTTCTAACCGTTATGGTTGGGACACACACATACAGGGTAATAAAGATGCTCTTATTTGCTATTAAGTTAAGAGTTGGTATGGATAGGTACTCTATGATCAAAAGTAAACAATGTTTTTACAGTGAAATTGGTTTCTATATATATATATGTCATTTCTTCTTCGCATTAAAAGCTAAAGCGGACACCATGCACTTTCAAAAAGTTAAATTTTGGCTTCATCTGGGTCATTCATTTTGCACAATTGTTTCTATGCCATATCAGCATTTAATGGATCAAAACATTCTTTCCCGCGTAGAAATATTGTATAAGTGCTTTGGAATACAACTTTGATGAAAAATGTGAGCAGTACTTTTGTCTCATGGGGGAGAATAAAGTGTTTTTGAAGATGTCACGTTGAAATCATGCATTTTTAGAACATTTTCGTGAACGTTTTCCATGATACAATAATGTATCTCAAGTAAAAATCATCCAATTGGGCTGAAATTTGAAATAACCAACAATATAATGTGTCCAATAGATGTCAATACGTCATTGTACTTTAAATAAAGGATGCAAACCATAGCGACCAACATTTAGTTGGCTTAAAAAAAAAGTTATAAGGTGCACATATGGGAAGATTTTGCCATCCTGTTGGGCTTCAAGTGTCCCTGTGCCAAAATTATTGGTCCCTTATTAGGGCAGTCTATAAAACTTTTTTTATCAATATCAATTCGCACACCCTCGCATTTTGTGAGAAATGGCACAAAAACAATGCAGTTTAAATTTTATGAAAATCCAACGACTCGAAGCGGTCTCCCAAAGGCCTTAAAGTTTCAATGTATTTTTAACTTTTCGACCATTTTCGCCAATCCGCGGTCACTATAACTTCATCAGTATTAGTCATACAGCATTCTTATTGCCATGGTTGGAAAGACCTTCATTTTGCATACAAATATTAATGGTCCAGGCCGATATCTTGACTCCCATTGGCTCTTCGACCTGCACTTTTTTTAAATGAAAGTGTTGCAAACAGTCTAATCCTGTTAAAAAATGGTCTTACATTTTTTTCACTGATAATTGCTGTGATTTGCATTCTCCAAGTTCCAGAATAACCAAATAAAATATTTTTGGCCATTGATAATCCTGCTGTATGAGCTTGGAAGTTTTAATGCTACATTTAGTCTGAACTTCTTCTGATTGGAGCACCAAACCAATTGAAGAAACTTCAAATGACATCTATCAGTGTAGACAATGTTGAAATCAAGACTGCCAGCCATGTCCGCAACTTAGGTGTGCTCTTCGACAAAAATATGACCATGGAGAAGCAGATCAACAAAATGTGTCGCAACGCATATTTCAATCTGAGAAACTTATCGAAACTTCGAAAAAAACTTGACAAGGAAATGGTTAAAACTTCTGTCAATGCACTTGTCACCCCTCATTTGGACTACGGAAATGGGCTGTTGTATGGCACCGCAACTCGATTGTTAAATAAACTTCAGGTTGCTCAAAACTCGGCAGTTTGACTAATTGAGAGATTGAAAAAACATGACGGTATCAGCCATAGTAGGAAACAACTGCACTGGTTACCAATCTCAGCAAGAATTCAACTCAAATTGATGACGACTACATGGAAGGCAATCAACAATCAGGCCCCGCAATACGTCCAAAATCTTCTTTAAGTCAAATCACAACAGAAGCATAACCTGAGAAGCAATCACAAGCTGCTGTTAGCAGAACCTGCTCCATGCAACAAAAATAAGTTTGAGGATCGGGCATTTTCCTATACAGCATCAAAACTCTGGAACAGTTTGCCTGAAGAACTTAGAACAGCAAAAACCTTGGGAAGCTTCAAGAAGAATCTGAAAACCCATTTGTTCCTATAAGTGATTTGATCTGAAAAAGCACTGATGAGCAGTTTACTGAAATTAGCGCTATAAAATCAATATTTTCATGTTATTATTATATTATTATTAACTATAGAAATAAATCAGGGAGGAGCTGTAATATTTCATATTTTAACTTCATACACAATATATACAGGACTACATCACTGGTAGCATGAGAATGCTGAGCGTATTTTCGTTCATGTGTTACCACTAATGTTGCCCTGCAATAAATTTTAAAGAAGATATGATATGAAATGCAACAGACCCCATCTCACATTTTATGATTTGTAGTAAAAATCAAATTTTTTTTTTATATTTGACCAATTAGGAACTTATAGAATGGGAATCACAGCAATTATCAGTGAAAAAAAATTGAAAAGCCATTTTTTAACAGGATTAGACTGTCTGCAACACTTTCATTTCTAAAAAGTTCAGACTGAAGAGCCAACGGGATTCAAGATATCGTCCTAAACTGCTCACACTTAAAAACGCACACTTCCAAAAAGGTTAATGGTAATACTTCCTCCCATAGTATAAAGATGAAAGTTTGCACACTTCTAGAAGTTGCCATCAGGTATATTTGTGAAAAATTTTAAATCTCCAAGTGCCATACTTTTGTGTCAAATTAATTCGTCGTGGTTACTGTCGAAAAACGCAAGGCACAAAATTTCAATATCCTCTGATCATTAATTTCAACAACTAAGCTGTTCTTTCCACTATTTTTTTGATAAGCCAAAGAGGTTTACATTTTTACCTGCTTGATGGGTTGAGGAAAGGGGATATTTAACCAAACCACAATTAAAGAGGATGAAATTAATAAAATTTTTAAAAGTGTCAATGCTGACCCGCCCCCTACAGGAGACTTTTGTCAAAATCTTCAAAAAAAGATGTTTTATTCAGATTTTGGAGAGTATCGACATGGAATGATTGTCTATGAGTGTGTTTCTACCCTGGGTAAGCAAATAGCCCCATAATTTAACAGTTTTGATTAATATGCTTCACTTCCAGATGCCGAGTCATACATTTTGAGTTTTCAATTTAAAATCTGCTTTATCATTAACTTTTTTCTCAAAAACTTCCGTGGGGCAGTTTTTGGATGTCCTGTGCCTGTCATGTGAAAATTTCATAAGATTAATGCTATTCAGTATGCCACAAAACCAATATTTCCATTGGTGCATTTTGTGTTGAAGTGCAGTTTGTGACTCGCATTTTCAACAGTGACCACGACGATTTAATTTAACACAAAACTACTGCACTTAGAGATTTGTAAATTTTCATGGATCTACCGTTTTTAAGTGTGAGCAGTTTAGACCATTGATGTTGGTATGCAAAAATAAAGGTCTTTTTGAGAGCTTTCAAACCAATGCAATTAGAATGCTCTATATATATATATGATTAATACTGACAAAGTTATAGAGAACCGCGGATTGGCGAAAATGGTCAAAATTAAAAATAGCATTGAAACTTTAGGGCCTTTGGGAGACACCTTCCTCTTGTTAGATTTCCTTAAAATTTCGCCGGCATCAGTTTCATACCAAACCTCATCTAATCAGAGGGTGTGCAATGTTAAATTCACAAAATAATTTCTTCCCATCTAAAAATGAACCGCCCTATCCCTTATTTATGATATTTGGCTCATGAATCCAGAGAAGTTTACATTTTTACTTGCTTGATGGGTTGAGGAAAGGGGATATTTAACCATTGATGTTGGTATGCAAAAATAAAAGTCTTTTTGAGAGCTTTCGAACCAATGCAATAAAAATGAACCGCCCTATCCCTTATTTATGATATTTGGCTCATGAATGAGTTCTACTTGTTTACTTATTGATTGGTAATTATTTGCAAAATCGGCATAGTTTTTGTAAAATATTGTATATACAAAAGATTTTATTTTTCATTTCCGAAGCGAAACTCAGAAACGGTTACACCTAGGTCATGAAATTTACAATACAATGTATAAAATATCCTCGATGTACCTCTTTGGGGTCTAAATCACGTATATATTTTTCATTATTTGGCATGTTCACGAATTCCTGGAGGTGTAAAAACGAGCATGTATGAGTTTGTGGATGTGTAAAAACGAGCGTTAGTGCTTGTGTTTATGTAATAACTAACACTCGTGGATGTGCTTTATTATTCATTCGTGCACCTGCCAATACTAACATTCGTGGAGGTGTTACATGTTTCAGTTTTAAGGTCAAAATTAGGGTTGGGGTTAGGGTTAGGGTTAGCCAAGTTTAGGGTTAGTATGTTCGTAATTACACCTATACAAATTCGTGAATGACAATATTTGACATCTCCACGGATGTCAAATTCGCGTACATGTTCGTTTTTGCAGGTTTACGAATTCGCCCACATGCAAAATATTGAAAAATATATACCTCTCTAAATGCTCTGACAAAACAGATACCAGCAAAATAAGCAAAAATTGGAATTTTTTCTGTAGACCCTTACTTCATGATTCCACTAATTTTGGAGTTAGATATATTGAATTTACCAACAAGATGTCTAAAATATAGCTCTTTAAACTCCGAAGATCAGTTATCGATATAATCTTCTATACCAAAATACTGAATAAATGAGGGACTTTTGACGTTTTTCTGGACTTTTGATTTTTCAGGACTTTTGCTGATTTTTGTTTTTTATTAGCTTTTTTTACGTTTATCTGGAATTTTGGACCCTGGTAATAATTATAGTGGTGTACGCTGAATAAATTTCACTTTGTTTACATTTGAAGCCAGCAGCAATGGGTGACTCCTCGCTGCTTAATTTCAAATTTGCAAAAGTCAAGGCTCACCACAGATATTGAAAATGTGTCAGATGAAAAAGCTAGCTGCAGGGAATTATCTGGGAAAAGAAATTTAATGTGGGAACACTGAATGTTAGAGGACTGAATGACGACTTCAAAAAACAACAGGTTGCCAACAACATGTCAAGATGCGAATTAGCAATTTTAGCTATTTAAGAAACAAAAATATAGAATGAAGTGATGATTGAAATTGAAACAACAGATAAAGCGGGGCAGATTTGTCATGAATAGGGGAGAAATATTGCATTTATACATAGAAGCATGAAGAAGAGTTTAAAAACATCATTAAGAATATATATAGATAGAGAGCCGCTTCCGATTTGACCTGGTTGACCCGTGGCAGCCATTTTCCAAAATGGCGGCTAATTCAATAATTTTCCTGCATTCTGTTGAGCGCCTATAGTTTAACCGTGTGATAACAGTACTCATTGTTCCTTCTACAGATCTAAAAAACATAATCACTTGATTTCTGGATTGAACAGAGAAATTTCAGGGCAGTCAGGGTCCATTTTGTTGGAATTTTTGTAGAAATGGAGCATTGACGCGGTTTCACATAGTTTCATGGAATCTCAATTGATATTTAAATATTCTACATAATATTTGAATTCTTCAAAAGAAGAGCTTTCAAATGAATGGTAGCATCGATAGTTTCCGTGAAGTTTTTGTCAAATGAACTTGATAACTGAAATCTTCAAAAAACTTTTTTTTTTCATTTTTTCCATTTTATACCAAATTGAAATAACCCATAGATGCGGGTACTCATTTGAAAGCTCTTCTTGCAAGGAATCCAAATATGTAATCTATTTCCAGATATATTAAGAATTAGGTGGCTCTCGATCCAGATATATACGTAATGATGTTTTTTTCGCGTACACCAAGTTCCATGCTTCTATGTATAAATGCACTATTTTTTTCCATACCTGCCCCGCTAATGGGAAGAAGAAATATGAACTGTATTATGCTGTTAGCGAAGAAGATAAGCTTTACGGGGTTGGAATTATGAAAGAAAAGGGAATAAATGCAGAATTCAAGATCATCACAGACAGAATATGTACAGCCACAGTACAGTTAGAAGTCAAGAGTAAACAAAGGAAAGCAGTATTTATTTTGACATATGCACGGACATTAGAAAACAGTGAGAAAAATCAGAAAATACGTGAAGGCCATTAAGACCTCGAAGAGTCATCAGCTCCGTTAGCAAAAGAGACATTTGTATTACAGGAGGAGACATGAACGCAAAGACAGGACTGGGCCACAAAGATTTTCCGGAAGTTATAGGACGATATGGGAAGGGAGCAGTGAACTCGTCGGGAAGGATTCTAACAGAAACGTCAATGAAAAATGACATTGTTTTGTGTAATACACAATTTCCTCATAAAATGGCACATAGAACGACATGGGAGGCACCAATGGGAAAACAAGATCACAAAGATAAGATTTGTCGTAGATTCAAAAGGTCCTAGAGTGGTATAGAAATTTCCACAGATTATAGACTAGTAAAGGCGAAATTCAATTTTCAATGGTTCAAGATGAAATTCATTTTCACTTTTTTTACTTTTGTCTTTTCTTCCAACAACCTCTTCTGCGGCTTTTGGTACAGATCTTGACAATTTTCGTCCATTTATCTTGAAAGAAAAGAAAGAAACAAGGTTATGACAGAAATTCATAAGAAACTAGAAGAAGAACAGCAAAAGAAAATCTTGGAGATGGTAGAAGCTGTAGAAGACTCAAAAAGTGATTCCAAGTAGTCAAAGATTTGCAAAGAATTAAAGGAAAAAAGAAAATATTGGTGGATGGAGAAAATGGAAAAACAACACATAAGGTAGAACAAACAAGAATTGTTACAAATTTTTTCCAAGAGATGTTTACCAAAGATATGGAAGAAGAGATAGAAAATATTGATCCGAAAGAGATGGCCGTAAAATTTAGTAAAGAAGAAATCAAAAAAGCAGTTAAAAGATCAAAAGATCGGAAAAGTGCTGGGATAGATGAAAAGGCGATAACATTGCAAGATTATTCAATTATTCTACTTATGTTGGACATGTCAAAAGTGTTCGATACAGTAAGACAGTCTTGGAAAGCAAGAAAGTCTCAAAAAGGTTAAAATCAGACTTTTCCATAGTCACATAGAAAGTGTATATATATGCAACTGCGAGTTACGGACAGTAACTAAACAAATAGAAAATGACGTTGAAGCATTTCAAAGAAAAATGCTGCGAAAGATCTTAGTAATAACATGGCAACATAGGATATCAAACGAAGAATTATAGAGAAGAACCAAGTTAAATCCATGGAGTAAGAGTGTTACAGAAAGAAGATTACAGTGGTATGGACATTTATTGAGACTACCGGAAGAAACCCCAACAAAGGGAGCAATAAGGGAAGCAGGAAAATACATGTTCAAAAACCAAGGGGAGGACAGAAACAGACATGGCTGAAATTAGCGGAAAAAGATCTTGATAAGCTAAGTATAAATGTTACAGCTGTAAATGGTAATGGTAGGAATAATTACACATGAATGTTTTTATCATGAACAGTTAGCTACATTGTAAAAATGGAAGTATTTGGCAGGTTGTGGTGCGCCGCACTATGTAGAACGACGGAAGAGCGTAATGGAAGAAGAAGGACAGCATCAAAGGTACTAGTCATCAACCTTTGGCAGCATATATTATAGTTGTCTGCATGGGGCTTTTCAGCAGTGCAGCTGCGAGAAGTATGATCAATGCCAGGATGCAATTAGTTAGGGCTTTGATTGCCAGACAATGCCAATGGCATTTCAAGTACTTCTGAAGGATTTGACTGTTAATTGACACGCTCCTATGGGCGATAATTAGGCCAGTGTTCTATGTCTAATAGCTGTCTAAGTAAATAAAATGTTAAAAGAAAATTCATTTTTTGAGCAGAAAGCAAACAGTTCAGGAGCGGCGTTTTGGCAAAACAAGAAAAAAACCGTGGCCTAAGACATTAAAAAAATATACTTTTTAAACTATTAGGTTTTAGGGCTAATGCTTTGGTCTCACGGCACATTACGGAGCATTTTGGGTGTCAGTGGGATGGTATTTCCTGGAAATTTGGGTGATTTTGTGACATCCCGCCAATGATTTTTCACATGCCACAGAGGTAGTTTTTGTATCCCACAGGGTTCCTAGAAATGGAGAGAATGCCGCCGTGGATGTCAAAAAGATTCAACATGCTGAAACTTTCTTCCAAGTCGCCGGGATAGAGCCCAAATTTTTCTCAATTTTTGGATGACCCGCAGGGATTTTTTCTGTGAGAAAGAGTCGAAAACATCTCTAGTGGGACATAAGTACATCCCGTGCCCCTGTGGGGATCTCCCCTGCCCCTGTGGGATATTTTTACTTTCCCTGTGGGACATCTGCAGCCTCGCCGGCACTTTTTTGGAATCCCGTCGACGGTTTTTGACATCCCGCCGACAGTTAGATCTTGCCCCACAGGAATTTAGATTTTGTCAACAGGGATATTATCTTATCCCCGCCGATTTACAATCTTATCCCGCCGATTTACGATCTTATCTCGCTGATTTACGATCCTATCCCGCCGATTTATGATCTTATCCCGCTGATTTACGATCTTATCCCGCCGATTTAACATCTTATTCCACCGATTTAACATCTTATTCCGCCTTGATATGGGTCAAAATTTGATAAGTCTGAAATTCTTGTCTCCGGTGTTTAACAATAATTCATGATGGCAGGAAGACCAATAGAGGACCTCTTGCTGTCATTTGTCATAGCCAAGGATATTAGCAAAACTTTTAATACAAAAAATATATGGCAGAATATTTTTATCCCATCAAAAAATAGCATTGAAGTAGCCTACCCCCCTGAAAATGGCCTGTCTCCAACGACATTTTCTTTGAAAGATCGTATCACAAAAACTAGTACAGGATCCTAACTCTATTAAACTCTTCCATACATGGAGACTTGACTGTCAGTCTTCTAAAAACTGGTCACCAATAGCTGAAATAATATTCTGTATAAGAGCAGGAGGTTGTTGTGTCGATGTCTCCAATATTGCATCATTAGCATCGCGCCAGATTTGTTTCTTAATTAAAATAAAAGGGACACACATTCTGTGAGATAACCTTGTGTCTGATGTTGTCTGAGAACCCAAGAAAATAACTGAACTATCTGTAGCTTCATATCATTTATGTAAACCAACATATTAGAGTATTTCTGTAGGCATGTCAGTTGTCCTATCTCAATTTGTCATTAGCAAACGCCTTGCTACTCTATTTTGACTACATATTTCTGGACCAAAATCACTGTGAACATGTGTCTGGTGTTCATAAGGTCATTGCATGCACATATTGCCAGACTGCCAGTTTTCCACTGGTTCCTGCAAAGATTTTTACTGTAATTATCATTAGCATCACGCTGTCATTAGCATCATGTCAAAAATGGCTTATTGCCTTTACGTCACTAAAATTTTGTTGCAGGTGACTGGAGATGAAATCAGTTGAATATATATTATCAATAAATGTTTCAACAGACTATAACATAACACTTTTGCATTACCTTGCATCTGACATGCTTAGTATGAAGTTTGATGCTTCTCTGAAACTACTAACCAAATATGGAGTGCCGGTAAAAAAAAAAGGCACATGTCGGTTTTTCACATGGTTCAGATTTGTTGCTCATTTATGCCTGAATTTTTATTTGGTTGCCATAGAAACATTCATTATTCTGTTTTTATATGTATATATATGTCTAAAGCTTAAGTAGGTTATAGTCATGGTCCAAGCAAAAGAGATATAGAGTTTTCCCCCTAAATATATTGTGCCAGAGCCACCCTAAATGAATTATTATGTTATTATTGAACTGAATAACAAATTTGGTTACCATGGCAACCATGGTAGCAATACAAAATGCCTCCAATCTTTAAAGTGTAGCTTAAGTCATCAGTGTCCCATGTGCCATATTTCAGAGCTTTATCACAAAATGCAGAATGGTTTTCATAATCTGCCAAACTAATAGAGTAGAATGATAACATGAATTTGTTTTATAGGTGAAAGACTGTATGCTGAGTTCCGTACAGCCCTAATTATACAATGAAGAACAATGCTAATGGAAGATAATTCAACTCACCCTTTCAGCCATTGTTCCCTCTTGCATACTGTGCAGACATACATCGATTTAGAGTCAATTAAATGCGGAATAGGGGTTTTTTTTACACTTTAAAAATAGTATAAATGTTAATATTTTATTATAAACCAGGATTTTCAATTAATGAAATGGAATTACAGGGTATGCGTCCTGGTTGATAAATTAATGATTTAAAATTGATAAATGAAAATTAATGACTTAAAATCAAATCGATCGAAACAAATGTGGTGGGGCACTTTTGTGATGAATAGGGAAGTGATTGAACATTAAGGCTCATACTGTGTACAGTGTACACGTACATAGAAGCATAAAACTTGGCACAAACACTTTAAAAACATAGATCTCCAAAAATATACTTATATCTTGAGTGTAGATTCTCTATCTCCGGATTCATATAGATCGATGAATTTACCTTCTGGAGATTGTAGAATTGCTTAGCCAGAATTTTCGACGTCTTCACGGCGTCTTCGTCAGTGGCATTGTGGAGGGGCTGAGGTGGTCCTCAAACCACCACTTGGAGCACAAGAGATCAGCGAGTCATGTGACACCTCAGCCCCCCCACAATGCCACTGACGAAGACGCCGTGAAGACGTCGAAAATTCTGGCTAAGCAATTCTACAATCTCCAGAAGGTAAATTCATCGATCAATATACTTATACTCGAAATACTCGCAAAGAGCACAGGCAAGTTCAGAGAGAGGCAGCATCTTTTATTTTAAAAATCCTATCAGTTGAAATTAGCCAACTGTTAAATAAATAATCATTCACCGCAATATTTCAGACTGCTTTTTGGAAGTCTATCAGGGGCTTAAATCGATATATATATCTAATGCAGCTTCTATAGGTATTTCTCCATATATTACAACAGTGATTGTAGGTAGGTTGGGGTGCATCAAATGCCCTTCATGTTTTCCTATCACAACCAAACATGGAATTGAATGTTGCTTTTGGCTATGAGAAGATTATTCCCCTTTATCAGAAAGTTTGAGATTGGCCTCTAGAGGGGTACCACCAAGCAGTTGAATATTGCCGATTCGCGGTTTTGCATATTTTTCACATAATGTCTGTATCATTATTATTTTTATCATATTTGAATTCCTCTCAGGGAGAGCTTTCAAATCAGTATCCGCATTGCCTATATTATTTATTCGAAGTGATCAAGAACCCGGAAGTGTATGGGAGATGATTTATTTCGAGCCTCAATTAATAATATGTAGATGGCAATGCCATAGATTCGCAGAGCTCAAATTAACTGTTCTTATTTTGAAACTATATTATAGTATACAAATATTGACTGATTTCAAGGGCATTAGTCTAATCTATTTCCCTCGAGGGTGTGTAAGTGAAAACTATTTCACGAGGCCGAAGGCCAAGGGAAATAGTTTTCCTTTCACACAGGAGAGTAGATAAGCAGACGCATAGCCTACATTGCACTACTAGTTTTGATGAGTTTTTTTTGGTCTTTACTAATTTATGCCCTAATTTTATTATTTTCCTGCACTATTGCAAATGTATGGAAAATGTTGAAAGAAAAATGTTTTAAAAAAATTTAGGGAAAAAAGATTTTTAGAAAAAAACAAATTTCGGAAAAAAAAATTTTGGAAAAAAAAAATGTTGAAAATAAATTGGGACAAAAAAAAAATTCGGGAAAAAAAAAAATTTCGGGAAAAAAAAATTTTGGAGGGCAATAGTCCTGGTCAATATACTAAAATAATGACTGACATGTGACCAGCTCTCAGCCAATGACAGCTCTGCTTTCATGGTCGAGGTATAATAATGATAAACAAGAACACGATCAGTTGGGCCTAAATTAATTGATGCTATTTTAGTACAGTAATAGCAATCAGCTTTTAAACTTCACACCTCAAATAAACTTCACACATCACTACTCACAAGCAAGCTGCTGATAGTTCAGTCATTTTCCCTGGGTGTGGCACTGCAAGCATGATGCTACACCGGTGGCAACACCTGTCAGCAAAATAAGCTTTTTTCATGCAGACGACTTAAATGAGCATAAAAATGAAGTTTTCAAAACAGAATAGGATAGTTAAGAACCAAAGGAATTTTTCAGACAATACTGTAGCATTGCAAGAGAAATTCAGGGATGTTTACTTTTACCGAAACTAACTGTTTAATCAGGGACCAACTTCATGGCAGGTACAGGCTGTCCTTCATTCTCACTCCACTGACAGATTCAAAATTTATTATGAGCTGTTGTTTTAAAGCTAAGTTCGCCGCCCGTCGCTCCGCGAATATTATTTTTACCTTAAAAGAGGGTCTCTGTCCAAATTTTTCAGACTTTTTTTTTGGGGCTAGTACTACCCCCCGCCAGCTTCCTTTATAACACTTAAGGCCTAGTTCAAAAATAATGAAGCCACGCAGCATATTTTCTGTAGGGGACTCAAAATATGAGAATGGCTGTATGTGACAACTTAATGGTACACCATTGCTTTAAGTACATTCTTCTTCAAATTTCCTGAAAATTTCATGACATTCTGGCTCTTAGTTTTGAGATAGAGTCTAATTACATTGAAAAACAAGCATTTTTTCACTAAAAAAAATGTGACATAACATTTTTGACCACTTGAATTCTTTCAGTTTTACAAATTTGTACGTATTCTAAGACAATTTCCCAAAACTTTTTGGAATCTCTACATCCTCAGGCTTCATCAATCCGTCAAATCAAGTACTTTTATTTGCCTGTGTTGACATTATTGATCTATTTGTACTCAAAGGTTGATTTCCAAAAATTAAGTCAAATTTGACGCTTACTGATCTGGGATGCCCTAGTGTCCCTTTGAAATGTGTCAGTTGAATCTTTTGGCCTCTGAGACCTAGTCTTGTATCTGCTTACCCATTTTGGAGCTTCTTCTGGTTGTGGAAAATTTATTTCACAAAAAAATTCTGATGAATTGCAGGGTAAGTGAATCCGTCGCAAGTGTAACGCCCAGAATACTTTGTAGTGCCACAGAGCAATAAAAGCTCCATTTTAAATCTGGTTGTAATATTGCAAAATCTGTGTAGTTTTGAGAAACAATCAAGTAATCCAGGTCCGCAGCTGGTTTCTTGTGGTAAAATACAAAGATTTCATAAATGGCGCTTTGTCGCAAGCGTAATGAGTTGGAAAATATTGTTCATATTTTCATGGTTTTCTTTTGAGGAGTAAAGCGCTCATTCTAGTATTACTTGCAGTGATAATCTACACAATATTTTTAAAAGTAGTTGGAGTTTGTTTCAATGTTAATTTTCCAAAATTTTGCTCTTTGTGAAGCTTTCCTCAAAATGTTGGACCAATTTGCTGAAAACAGCAATAACCAATACAAATTTCACTTTAATTTTGTAATTACTCTGATGCTTGATCCAGTTGTTACTGATAATACATATAAAATCGATTTGGGTCAAAACCAGGACACTTTTTTAACTTTTGTGTCACTCCATTACCCAAAATTGGCTTTTTGTCTGGAAAAATAGGCTAAAAAACACGCTTCTATCATCATTTGCTCTGTTCGTATTCACTTTGGTGGGACTTATTTGGTACCAACTTGAAGCCCACATATAGCTGCATAACACAGGACAGGTGAAATGATTTTAGAGGAAAATATGTACATCTAGGGAGAAAATATGTAAGTTTTTTTTTAAATATTGCAACAAAACTTCGAAAAATACTGCTTTCCTCATGAAATATTCGGTTAATTTGGATGAGCCATGGATATGAGTTTTGTCATCCAACAAAAAAATTAGATTTAATTTGAAGATAAGTTACAATTTATGCCATGGAAATAAAATAAAATAAAATTTGATAATTATCGGCTTTTATCAGTCATTTCTACAAACCACAGCAAAATGGTAAATACAGTTTCTAGAACTTAGACATGTTTCTTACAATATCATGTGGTCACTTAATTGATACATATAAACATTATAAAATTTTGATGGTCATTTGGCTTCATTATTTTTGATCTAGGCCATAAACCAAAAAACATATTGACGGTTTTTATCACATCAAACTTGGTAAATGGTTCATATTTACCGCTACAAAACCACTGATTTCAATAGTGTTTATCATCTTCCCAAATTGTTTAGCCCCCACTAACTGCTAATGCCCACAACTCCAGGTTGGTAACTCCTGTCAACTCCCGTAACTCCCTGAATTAACAAATGGAGGCTCCGTTTGGGAGTTACATGCTTAAATGGGGCCTCCTGCGGTACGCCTATGCATTACAAGAGTGGCCTGTATTAGGCTATTATCCCTGGACCCTGGGTCAGGGGTCATGAAACCCCTTTGGAAAAATCATGTCTGAGAGAATTTAATTTTCACCTTTACTTGTTTTGTGCTAATTTATTGATGTATTCCAAAACAACACATCTTTTGCTGCTGACTGCACCCTATTTCCTCGCCTTTTGTTGTTGAATAAATGTGTTTATGAAAGCAAACAAGTGATTTTATCCTTATGCACAATTTCTTGCCATTACTCAAATTTAAAGGGAAATTATGAATGTTTTCCTCTATACATCTTTGTGAAATACTTTCAGAAGCAATGCTATATACTGTCAGCAGAAAAAGAAGTGGGTACCCAAGGCCAAAATATTATCAAATATGGAGAAAAATTCAGGTCGAAATTGGGTATTGAATTGGCTTCTAGGTCACTGAGACTGCTGCCCTTAAGTCTGCGCTGCAGCCTATCACATTGTGGGATCTCCTGACTGCATCCCTGTGGGGTTTCCTTTTGACCCACATGATTTAAAGGTAGTTGTCTGTGTAGTGTGGGGCTGCATTAGAGACACATTGTGGGATCTCCTGACTGTATCATTGTGGGGTTTTCTTTTGAACCTTGTGCCTTTAAAGGGAGTTGTCTGCGGAGTGTGGGGCTACATGAGGTCACATTGTGGGATCTCCTGACTGTATCTCTATGGGGTATTCTTGTGGTACTCATGTCTCTCATGGAGTTGTCTGTGGAGTGTGGGGCTGCATTACAGATACATTGGGGGATCTCGAAGCTCTATCTACTATGTGGGGTGTTCTTGTGGTACTCATGTCTTTCAAGGAGTTGTTTGTGGAGTGTGGGGCTGCATACAGACACATTGTGGGATCTCCAACCTGTATCTCTGTGGGGGTGTTTTCTTGGCACTCATGTCTTTAAAGGAGTTGTTTGTGGAGTGTGGGGCTGCATTACAGACACCTTGTGGGATCTCCGGCCTGTATTTCTTCGTGGTCACACCTGAAGCCAGCATGAAGGTTGTGGCATTTAGTCCCTGTATCGCAAGTGTCTGCCAGGCTGACTATGCATGTCTGAAAAAGAGAAGCATTTAGATATTTTAAAAGTATTTGATGTGTTCCCTTTTTTATGCTCTGATTGATTTGCAAAATAAAATGCAAGTAGGTCAATTGGCTTAACTCCCCCTCCATTAAAAATATACAGTGGTCCCTGCATCGTAAGATCGCCCCTTTTGCGGTCATGAAGCGGTGTCTACGTAGGGGCACGGTCTCTCGTCGGGGTGCAAAATGCACTAAAAATATTACTAAGTGCAGGAGGAAGAGGGTCGCATGAGGCAAGTCAGTCTAACAAAAGGGGATCTTACAATGCAGGTACCACTGTACTACAGAGCCAGATTAGCTTACCATAAACTTCATCTTTCTTTGTTGCCCTGGCAACCAGTTTCCATGGATATGTATATAAATTTTATGTGAGATTGAAGCTTATAACAAAGGCTTTCCAATGAGACTAAATTCGTCCACATACTGGCATTATTGTTGCTATAGCGGTTAAAAATAATGTATGAACTCTTGAAAAAATGCTTATTTCTGAGGTTTGACCTCAAATGGTGGTCAGTATGGTCATGTGACCAAACAGGTCACATGACCATCAAAATTAGTAATTGAGGTAGTACATGCAAGGTTGGCTTGATGAAGTCTAGCTATAAAATAAATCCCTAAAAATGCATTTTTTCTAGTGTAATGATGAGCTTAAAAATATTATGATTTGGTTGCCATGGTAACCGATTTGTGAAAAATTGCACCACTTTTCCTAACTGCATCTAGCGATTCCAACAATGTATAGATTGTCCATCCCTCTTTCGGGGTGAGCCAAATCCTTAAATAAAGCTCTTTTGAGATCTTGGCACCCAGACTATCAGTGAAAGGGGCCTCATACCCCATACCATGTGGGGCCTCTCGCCCCAAATCCACATATTTTAAGTTGACCGCTATATTTTGAACTAAAATGCAAAAAACATGATCCAAATCATATTTATGTGATGGTCATTAGGGTGCATCATTTGCCCCCGACCTTTTCCAATTTTGATGTCTAGGTGGATGTGTGAATATGTGAAAGTGCATTGTTGTATATATGAGTGGCATGTGTGGTAAAAACAAATAAACAATCAATCAATCAATCAATTTGTAAGGAGGTTGGAGGTCCTGAGCATGCACACCAAATTTCAGGTTGATATTCCTATGGGAACAGCCACCTCCGTGGCATTACTTATTTCAATGATATTTCAATAAGACTAAACAGCAATATTTGGAAAAAATGTCATAACTCAAGAACTGCATGATGGTCAGAAAGAATTGATATTTGGCTCAAAATGTGCAGAATAAATGAGTTTATATTCATTACAATTGCATTTTTGACCCTGGGACCAATAGTTTCAGAGCCAGGTTGGAAAAACTGATTTTTTATTGAATAAGTCCACTTTTGTGATGATGCAGAAGTCGGACTGAACAAGATATGTCACCACAATGAGCACTGTGGAATACCTGTCACATCAGAGAAGGATCTGAGGTGGAAATAATGCAAGCAGGTCCATTATGGACTTGGTAGGGCCCAAGTTTCCATAAATACCCATTTCTATCGGATTTCCCCGTAAAATTATGTTTTTGTCAAATAACAGAAAAACGGTTAGAGATAGGAAAAAAGTTTCAATTGGAGTGAATATAAATATGGACATTCAGCACATTTTGAGCCTAATGCCAAGTCTCTTGGCCAAGTGGTTTCTGAGATAATGAGATTTTTTATGGTTCTCCGATTTTATACAAACATGGGCCTGGAGGTGGCTGTTCCCATCAGAATTTTGAGCTGAATTTTTTTTCCATGTTTCTATTGTCCACTCTCCAAACATATCACATATAGTAGAGGACCCCACCATAGATCCCGTGACCACTTGAGTGGGAGCAATTTTTTAATGTTGATCCAAGTTTATGAGGTCAAAACAAAAAAATTTGGCCGGGGCGCCCCTCCAGAAAGTGCGGGCTAACTCCACCAGGCGGCCATTTTCAAAATGGCCGCCGATAATCAAAATTTTGTTATATCTCGGCTTCTAATTGGTTTAGGATGATAAACTTAGGGTCAAAATATATGTTTTGGGGCCAAGAAATTCAATGGTCACCATTAGAATTGTCTATGACCACCACCAGGGGGCAGAATAAGAAAATGTATAAGAAAAATAGCTAAAATACAATATATTCGGGCCGAAACCTAACACACACATGCAGAATCTGTAAAAGTGAGCAAATGACAGTTAAATTATAATCTTTTCATACCTCCCAAAATTACATGGTGCAAAGGAATCATATTGTCACTCATCAGCAGGAAAAGTACGAACCCTGTGAGTTTGTGAGCTCATAAAAATGTGCAAAAATACATTAAAAAGACTGAAAAATGTTGTCGTAAGTATGTGTTATTATCAACTGAACACTTAGTAATCATTGCCAGAGTCCTCATTTCTGTCATCTGTGCAACTATCTTCAGACTATCTACACTCTATAATTTCCACCTGTGCCATAGTGTCACAGAGATTCTGTCAGCGCAGGCTTGGAATAATGAATAGAATTGCATTCGTCCTTCAAGGCATCACCGATTTCCGAAATAAAAGGGATTAAGGTCTGGTTTGTCAATGTTGAAGTAAAAGGGGGTCAAGAAATTTCCATACAGAACATAAAATTCCTGCAAATCCTTGGCTGTGTCGTTGTTACCACGGACTGTCTGAGGTTCTTCTATTACAGTCTCCGTATTTGTATTGGATAGTGAAGAGAGTCATGTTATCTGGCATCCCTTTCTTCGCTGGAGGCCTAGGATGTACAATGGTTAGCATGCCTGCCATGTCCAAAGGTTATCACTGTAATGAATGGTATGATTGCCGTCCTCTGAATCAACCATATCAAACCTAAGACTGCCATTTTCCCCGAATATGTGAGCAAAAATTGAAAAAGGGTAGTGTCGTCTTCAATATGGCTGCATTTTGCTCCTGTAGTGAGATTCTCACTGTTCCTATGGAATATATCAGTTCTGTGTTGCCAAAGGTTCTAGACAAAGCAGTTGGCTGCATCTTCAGAAATATTGGTAGGCTTAAGTTACTTAAGGTGCCAAACAGCTCAGTCTACTCGGCACGACGGGGAAAGCTATCTGCTACTCTATACGGAAGATGTCTTTGAACCCATTCACAGATTTCAAATGCATCCACACCAATCATTCACAATGTCTGATCAGCGCGGCTGCATGTGGATCTTCATATCACATCAAGCTTGTCTGACCATTCAGGTATATGCGGTTCCATCTTGTTTGTTTGCCTGTTCTGCTGATGGAACAGCTGTATGCCTCATCAACCTCAAGTAATTAGTGCTATGTGGCCAATAGTTATCTCATAGGGCATGGAGAACATCTATCATTTTGGATTTCTGAGTCTTCCTTGGTTGTCACTTGTTATGACATTGTATTTGCATCTGTGATTCATCACATCTTCAAGTTCTACTTTTTTGTCATTCTTTATTCTCAGTTACTATACCTCACATTTTATTTTTTTCCAGTCTGTGCTCCTTTAGAAAGTTTAGAGGACAGATTATTGTTGGAGTGCCCTTGTGAGGTCATTTTATGCTCACATGAAATGATTTGTAGGAAGAGAATGATCTTTGCAGAGCAGTAAAAACTGCCTGTGGCCATCATTGTTTGTTGATTCAAAATCTTCGCAAGACTCTCCTTAGTTGGTAAAGCAAATAGAGCACATTTAAATCTTTATGCCTTTCTACAGCCAATCGGGCTCCACTGGCTTTGATTGTGATTATCCACTTAAATATTCGAAGAAATCATTGGTCTGAAGCCGTACTAGTCATGATGAACAAACAGTATGACATCCATAAAGATGCCGACAGGAGGTAACAGATGAAAAAATCTGTGAATGGATTCAGAAACACCTCCAGTGGAGCAGCAGATAGCTTTCCCAATCCTGCTGTGTAGATTGAGCTGTTTGACAACTTAAATAACAAGGGCAGGCTTCAGAATTTCTGAAGAGGTAATTAACTACTTTTTGCGAACCTTTGGTAACACAGAACTGATATATTTCATAGGACCTAGCTGTGAGAATCACAGCAGGAACAGAAGTGGCTGATCACAAATGCAACCATATTGGAGCTTATTCTGCTTCTTTTTCATTTGCTCGCAGATTCAAAGAAAATGGCAGTCATGGGTCTGATGTGGTTGGTCAACAGGAAGCTGAAGTCATGAAAATGTCAATGCACATGTGGCTGACAAGGCCAGTGGTACACTGGGACTTCAGAGAAGGAATACCATCGTTGAGCTTTCATTCCCTTTGTTCAAAATAAGTTGCTGAAATTAGTGTGCCACTGTATGTAAACTCTGTCTGCGGAACAACTGCAGCTTTTTTCGATGGTGGCAAGATGGTGATATTGGACAAAGCAACTAGCAAGGAAGCACAGAATAACCAGAATTCCTTTCAAGACAATAATATAGTAATACTAATATAGTATGATTTTATATTGTGCCCATTCCAGATAAATCTGCTCACCGGCTCTCACCATACTGAACGGCAATCATACCAATCATTATACTGATAACCTCTGGACATTTTGAACCCACATCCTCAAGTGACAAGGCAGGCATGCTAACCATTGTACCACGGAGCCACATCCTAGGCCTCCAGCCAAGAAAGGGATGCCAGATGATATGACTCTCTCAACTATCCAATACAAGTACGGAGACAAAATCAGTCAGACAATTGCTCTGTCATAGAAGAACCTCAGACAATAGTCCATGGCAATAACCACACAGCCTAGGATTTGCATGAACTTTATGTTCTGTATGGAAATTTCTTGATCCCCCTTTACTTCAACATTGAAAAACCAGACCTTAATCCCTTTTATTTCGGAAATCGGTGATGCCTTGAAGGACGAATGCAATTCTATTCATTATTCCAAGCCTGCGCTGACAGAATCTCAGTGACACTATGGCACAGGTGGAAATTATAGAGTGTAGATAGTCTGAAGATAGTTGCACAGATGACAGAAATGAGGACTCTGGCAATGATTACTAAGTGTTCAGTTGATAATAACACATACTTACGACAACATGTTTCAGTTTTTTTAATGTATTTTTGCGCATTTTTATGAGCTCACAAACTCACAGGGTTCGTACTTTTCCTTCTGATGAGTGACAATATGATTCCTTTGCACAATGTAATTTTGGGAGGTATGAAAAGATTATATTTTAATTGCCATTTGCTCACTTTCACAGATTCTGCATGTGTGTGTTAGGTTTCGGCCCGAATATATTGTATTTTAGCTATTTTTCTTATACATTTTCTTATTCTGCCCCCTGGTGGTGGTCATAGACAATTCTAATGGTGACCATTGAATTTCTTGGCCCCCAAAACATATATTTTGACCCAAAGATTATCATCCTAGACCAATTAGAAGCCGAGATATAACAAAATTTTGATTATCGGCGGCCATTTTGAAAATGGCCGCCTGGTGGAGTTAGCCCGCACTTTCTGGAGGGGCGCCCCGGCCAAATTTTTTTGTTTTACCTCATAAACTTGGATCAACATTAAAAAATTGCTCCCACTCAAGTGGTCACGGGATCTATGGTGGGGTCCTCTACTAATAGACATCAAAATATGAAAACGTTAGGGGCAACTGATGCACCCTAATTGGTCATGAAGTGAAGCATGCAGATATCCATTATTCTTTTTAAAATTGCCAAAGTTATTTCTGACAACCACTTTCAAAGAATTAATCAAAGTTACAGTAACCTTTTTTGTTTCTTTAATTACTACTATGGTGTGGTGCTAATTGGCCCGAAAATTTGTGACATCACCTTAAAAGCCTCTTGCTTCAATCCTATCAAAAAGAAAAAGCATAGCGGGGCAGGTTTGTAAAAAAATAGTGCATTTCTACATAGAAGCATGAAACTTGGCGCACACTTACAAAACATCTCTACAAATATAATTGGATAGGGAGCCACCTCAGGTTTAGCACAGATGGCTACTGGCAACCATTTTCCAAATGGCCGCCAATTATTCCATTTTGCTGCTTTCTGTGTAGTTCCTATGAATAGAATGCAAGCAAATAGTGTTTGTTATTCCTTTTCGAGGTATTACTACAACACTTTTTAGTAGCCTCAACTATTTTCAGGCTTTCTAGAATCCATTTTGGTAGAATCATCAACTCAAATACTGTATTTTCGCGGTTTTGCGTGGTTTCGCCACTTCTGAATGAATATAAAAATAAGTTGCATAATTATTTGAATTCCTTACAAAAAGAGTTTTCAAATGAGTACCCGCATTAATGGGTTTCGTAAATTTGGAGCGGAAATGGAAAAAATGAAAATTTTACGTTTTTTTAAGATTTCGGTTTTGAGGTTCCTTTTGACAAAGAATTCACGGAAACTAGTGATGCTACCATTCATCTGAAAGCTCTTTTTACAAGGAATTCAAATATGTGGTCTATTTAAATATTAATTGAGATTCCATAGAATTATGGAAAACCGCGAAAATGCTGAATTTTCTTCAACAGTTATAACAAAATGGACCCTGACCACCCTAAAATTCCTTAGTTCAACCCAGGAATCAATTGATAGTGTTTTTTAGATCTTTAGAAGAAATAATGACCACTGTTTTCATGTGGTCAAACTGTAGGCACTTCACATAAAGCAGGAAAATGAGAGAATTAGCTGCCATTTTGGAAAATGGCTGCCGTGAGTCAACCAGGTCAAATCTGCCCCGCCAGCACCAAAAACGTAAGTTTAGATATAAACCGGGGGGGGGGGGGTTCTCATCTAGCCTGGGCTTCTTGCCCCAACCTACTCTACTCTCCAAAAGCCAAAGAAATGGTGCTGTCTGGGTCACAAATCCCATCGAGAACACAAAACCCTCTCTTGTATTTTCACCAGATAACTTATTCTGAACCGTCCAAATGGATGTGGATGGATATACCATGGTGTCAGCTTTCATTTGTCACCTTAGTTTCCATTTTACTAGAACTACCAACCCTTCCAAAGCAAAATAAATGTTGCCGTCTGGTTCTAAAATCTCCTTGGAACCACCAACTCTTCCCATGGATTTTCATTTCCACCTATCCTAAACACAAAATCCTCTGTTTAGCTTCAGTTCTACCTGTCCTAATCACTCATTCCTAACCAACCGAATTGATAATAATGGATAGCCCTTGATATCAGCTTTCATTGGGCACTTTTGTTTCCTTGTTACTAGAATTGCCAACCTTCCAAAAGCAAAATAAATGTTACGTCCAGGTTGAAATAATCTCATCGGAAACAAAAATTTCTATTTTCGAACCAGACAGCAACATTTATTTTGCTTTTGAAGGGTTGACAGTTCTATATAGTAACACGGAAATCAAGGCGACAAATGAAAGCTAACATCAAGGGCTATCCATTCACATCCATTTGGATGGTTCAGAATAAGTTATCTGGTGATTAGAATAGGTGGAAATGAAAATATAAGAGGATATTGTGTTCACGAGGAGATTTGTGACCCAGACAGCACCATCTCTTTTGCTTTTGGAGAGTAGGCAACAAAGAAACCAAGGTTCAAAATGAAAGTTAACATCATGGGCTATCCATTTGTTTGGATAGGAATGAGTCATCTAGTGATTAGGATAGGCAGAATTGAAAATAAATAGGAGGATTTCATGTTTCCGGGGAGATTTTTGACACTGACGGTAACATATATTTAGCTTTGGGAGAGTTGACAGTTGTAGTAACAAGAAAATATAAGTGCTAGATGAAAGTTGACATCAAGAGCCATCCATCTTTTGGTTTGAGATGTTTTTTCTATGTAAAAAGAGAAGAAATGCAAATAATTATGAGACAATTTTATGCTCACGAAGAAATTTCCGTCCCTGGGAAGAAAGAGTTTTCAATAGTCTTATGACATCCAGCAATAGTATCTTACAAGCATACTTTTAACACCATCATAAAGAGTAACTTCCTGGATTTTAAAGTTCAATTTGATGAATAATTTTACACACTGACATAAACTATGGTAGAGTAATGGCTGATTCAACACAGATAGTGACAATAATGCTAAAATCAAACTTTTACAAATTTTGGATGTTGATCCAAAATGGCCACCATAAAAAACCCATGGATCAATAATTGAAAATGGGAAAATCTAAGATATGTTTCCCGACAATATTTGGCTTTAAAAAAACTGGGTGGCATCTACTATTCTAGAGGGTGAATTGGAAGCCCCTCTTGAAACCTTACTACCGCGCACGTGCTGCTGAAAGACCTCAGAATCACCAATATAAATTTATGAAATACCACAGCTTATCAAATAATCATGTCTTATAGACATATTATGCCTCATTTGAAAGCTTATATTCAGTGCTTCTCAAATATTATCATCACACAGAGGTACTGGTGGCTGATGTGGAATAAACTGAAAGTGAAATATGCAATAAATGTGATTCTTTGTAATTATTTGGCCATTATGGGGTGATATTTAAAAGAAATTAATGTCACTTGCAGATTCTGCATGTCCAAAAACATACAAATAGATATGAATGTAGCTTGAATAGTTCCTGAGATAATTAAACTTGTAATTTCTATTATACTTCTTGTCTGCCGTCAACTTCAATTCAAAATGGCTGCTGTAAAAACCCCATGGGACATTGATAGTCCTGTTAACATTGGTTTTTTTGTTAAAAGCACCAAAAAAGTTGGTCCCGTTAAATATTCAGACGGGTGCAGGGGGACCCCTCTGATCTGCTCGACTATACAGCAAAAGGCCAAAATATGTTTCTGTATTTCAGACTGACACCTTTGGTAGTATTATAGGTTGTTGTGTCACAAGCAAAGCCAAAACTGAACATGAGATTTTTGAAAAACCAGCAGGGATAAAATTTCAATTAAAGGGAAATTAATTTAACTCACCCTGTCAGCCATTGTTCCCACTGTCTGTGTGAGCTGAAGTTTTAGCAATTCAGTAATTAACAATAAAATATAAACATGTGCTTGAATCTTTGTCTATACTGAACCAGCAATATTCCATTTTATTTTTAAATAGGAGAACTTTCATTAATTATGCTTCCTGGTTACATTGGGATCTTTCATAGGGAAGTGCATGGTTGAGTTTCTAGACATGCATGAGAACCTCAAAAAAAATCTACAAATATATATAATTACACTAGATAATATATTCACAGTTTCTTCAGACACGGATTGGTACCATGTTCAAAAGAAATATAGTCACTTGCAAATATCCACAAATGACTATGATTGGTTTGGGCTTAGTCTTTTTGACTTTGACTGAATATCCTATTTGAGCATTAGCCTATTTGATTAACGTGAAGACTACACGGCGAACAGACTTGAGGAGCAACAACACCACGAGCACTTGAATAATCTGACGATCTTGACACCATAAGTTAATATAATCATAACGTCATGATCTCTACAGATCCAAGTGCTCGTGAACAACACCATCACCCTCGTACGACCATCACTAAGGACACTTAAAAACTATGGGGACAGGGCTTTTGTTGTGAGTGGGCCATATTTATACAATGTCATGTAATAATGGCCCTAAATTATGGAACGATCTCCCTTCACAATTAAGAAATACCACAGACTATCCGTGCTTCAAAAGGGATCTCAAGACGTTTTAGTGTCATGCCTGTTCTTGATTATCACAGCGAAATATGTGGTTCTCAATTAAGGAAATAGGTGTCCTGGAGAAAATCCAACTGCACTTTTTGAAAAATCTTCTTGGTGTTAGACTTCAAACCTCCACTGTAGCAGTACTATAGCTGACACTGGTTGTTTTCCTCTACTTTGCAGACAACAGGTATCTGCTATAAAATACTTGGAAAGGTTAAGATTGGGCAACTGTCCAGTTTTGCTTAATATTTGGTCAGATGTGACAGTTTAATTGGTACCAATTCCTCATTGAAATTCACAAGTTCACAACAGCTTTTTCTCAAATGGATTCTTTAAATCTAAATTAACTGCAGTAATTTACTAAACAATACAAGTGAAATTGACAACAAATTGTTTTTATTTACCATTACCATTTATTATTATTTATTTGAGCCCCCAAAAGAGGGGAATAATGTATGTACAATAGAAAAATATATACAGCGGCAGTAGTATAAAAGGCACCAGGGTAGAAAGTTACAAACATAAAAATTTACAAATATGTGACTAGTCAACATAACAACATAATATATAAAAAACATTAAAAAGATTTTAAAAGTAATGATGTGAGGGCATGAGGACAGACAATACTAGACAAACTCAATTGGCTAATTGTTTCAATGGCTAATCAGCTCTGATTGCACTTCACAGTTCAATATGTATTGATTCAGCTGAACATCACGACACTCTGCCAGCAACTTGTCCATGTCCAGAATATACCCATCCCGGACGATCGGGCGGCCGTTTTTTCGCACACTGATTGGATACATCGGCAGTTCAATTCAACTCACCATCCTTGAAAATAAGATGTAACATTGGAACTTAAGTAACATGAGGAAGTGAACAATACTTGGATTACAAAAACACCAGAAGAATAGATATTTACCGATAGGCGTTCTTTGGCATGTGCATATCTAAAGCGCTGAATGTAGTAGTAGACCAGCAAGCAAATACCACAGACTAGGATCGCTACTAGGATCGCTACTAGATATGGACACAAAGAGAACAGGAGCCTTGTTTATGCGGGAAAATCCTTGCATTTGACGTCCCACAGTAATTCTCATCATCACTTCGGTGCCGTTATCCACGAGGCGAGCAATTTTTTCTCCGTCTGCTCTTTTGATGAAGATCGATACCACATCATCTACTGAAAAAGACAAAACATAAATTTATTACGCATCATGTCAGACAACTTTGAATAGAAATAATAATATTCATTATACGATGAAATAGTTCAAATACGAACACCGAAAGCGTCATGCAGGTGAAACTTTCACATGTCATTGAATCACCGATTAATCGACGCAGGGGCAGACTGGCCCCATGGGCCAGAGGGCAGTGCCCAGGGGCCCACTACCTCAGGGGGGCCCACCAGCAACCTGTAAAAAATCTAAATTATCAAAACGACGTAAAAGTGGTCAAAATCGAGTTCTGGGCCTAATAAGTATATTTAAAAAATCTATTAAATCTTGTCAAATAAAAAATGAAGCAAGGGCCCCCCTTGTATATTTTGCTTCGCAATTAACTGTAGAAAGAAGGAATGTGTATTTCAGACATTCTAATTTTACCATGATGATAATTTTCAAATTGGAGATATAAGAAAAGCAAGGGCCCACTCCCTATTATCGTAGACAACATTTTGCTATATTTCATACTATATATAGGCTACTATGGATAATTTTATAATATATCAAGCAGGTAAGAACAATCTGTGTTCTGCAATTGCAATGGTCTGCATTTGTTAAATTTTGAACGCAAGTTGAAAATGCCGCAATTTTGATAGTAGGGGCCCGCCAATGAGTTCGCCCAGGGGCCCACTGTGGGGCCAGTCCGCCCCTGAATTATCGACGGATCGATCTGTCTCATAAATTTGACAATGACAGTTTACACTTTGATACGGATATGAATTTTCCATTGTAGAATCACACAGGGACAAGTTAGCAAATGGGACAGAAAAATTTTTTGTTAGTTTCTTACATTCTGATATTAATTTTGCACACACGACAGAACCCTGGGGGGGGTTCTCGCTCCGAAATATGACGGGGGTGCTCAGCTGAGCGTCTCACATCCTGACCCAGTAACGGAGTGCCGGGAACTCAAAAATAGGACCCTGGACTAGGGCGCATCAAATGCCCGTCATATTTTGCTATCACAACCAAACATAGAATTTAATGTTGTTTTTGACAATTAGAAAAATACTGCAAATTTTCAGAAAGATTAAGATAGGCCTAGGGGTACCACAAAGCAGCTGAAATTAGCGAATAGAATGAGATATCGCCGATTCGCGGTATTGCGTTCTTTTCACTATAATGTCTGTATCATAATAATTTTATCATATTTGAATTCCTCTCAGTGAGAGCTTTCAAATGAGTACCCGCATTGCCTATGTTGTTTAATTTAAAGTGAACAAGAATCCGAAAGTGTATGGGAAGTGACTTATTTCGAGTTTTAATTAATGATTTTTGCCCAAACTGGGTCTCAGTCCAAATTTTTCAGACATTTGCCTTCTCCTTCGTGAATATAAATCTGTCAATGTATATAATGCAGTAATATTTCTAGGAGCTAGTTGTCTTGTCTCCTGTATAACAGCACTAAAGTTTCTGAACTAGTAATGATGTTGTAAAGTTGGACATCATCTCGGCTTTGGATACAATGAATGATAACACATTTTTTAGCTGGACCTTACTCCAGTCTCCGACTGTCAAGGGCAAATGTAAAAGGCACAGAAGGCACTGAAGTCCATTTGAGCCTCAAATAAATTGAATGTTGAGAAATAATTCCAATTACGTGAAATTCATCATTCATGTTGATCTCTTTCTTCAATGTCACACCTACAAGACATTATCAAATCTATTTTGACAATTTAGATTTCTCTTTAGAATTTAATTTGAATGTTTTAATCTGTTAGGCCTACTTCTCTGGCCATTTACTGGCTTATATGTATGATATGTTAGGTATCATATTCTGTTGGGTCCTAGTTTGACTAAAAAGTAATTTAATTTTCGTTGCTCACAGGCGTCATGCAAATTTCTGTGTGTGAGATATATATATATATATATATATATATCTGTAAAGGTATTCATGTTATGGTTCATGGAACTAGATTTGGAATTCGTAATATGTAGTGTTGATCATCTTCAGGATTTAAAGAATCTGCTAAGTGAAATGACTTCATAAATATATACAAAACAAGAACCCAGGGGTTCAAAATGGAGGTGGAGTAGTGTCTTACTTCATATCCCCTGAAAAAGGCTTTCCCTGGGTAACCAGAACCAGGTGTTGTTCATATTGTGTGCTAAATTTCAGAATTTTAAAAATAATCCATTTCAAGCAAAATTGTACACTAAACTGTATAGGTATATAGTTACAAAAGTAACTTCCTAATATGATTAAGTATATACTTGTTGAAGTCAACCGATTTATTGCTTACCATTAATTTTTGAGAAACCTAAAATTTGAGAAAAATATCAGAAATCCTCCTTTTTCCCAGTTTTTTGGTTTTTATGAAAATTTCCTAAAATTGGCCCTCCAAATGAGTTTAGTCATTTAAAGAGTTATAATTTAGACATCTGAATGCAAAATTTCCGCAGTGTAACTCCAAAATTGACGGAATCATGGACCATTGAAAAAATAACATTTTTGCTGAATTTACTGTTATCAATTTTTGTAAGAGCATTTAGACCCCCAAAAGGAACATTAAGGTTATTCAATGCATATGATAGTAGAATTTCATACCCATAGGTATAACCGTTTCAGAGTTCTGCTCTGGAAACGAAAAAAAAATTTTTTTTTAAATTTTCAATATTTTATAAAAACTCTACCAATTGCTTAAACATGTTAAATATGATCACCTAAATGCACATATATGCTGTTAGACCCATTCATGTGCCAAATATCATATACACAAGCGCAATAGTTCAGGCTTAGTGCCAAATACACAATGTGTGCAGCCGCCCCCAGTGGATCCAAGCATGATATAAAAGGAAAACACGTCTTAATTTAAACATGCCTGGTATTCATTCCTATGCCAGATGCATGCCCTATAGTCAAGTTATACATATCTCTTGACCCAAACATCTCCAAACAAAACAGCCAAGACAGGGCCCAAAAACATTCTGAAAATGCTCAAATTTCAAATTTCCCGCCAAAACGGTCCATTTGTCACTGTGACTGCATAAATGGAGATGTGTGTACACACACCTCCATTAAAAACTTGCTTGAAGCAGGACATGTTGCTTCTTCAAATTATTGAACACAAATGATGTCAGTTCTTACAGCAAGATATCCTCAGTCCTGTTGTTTATATAAGCCACAACTGAGGATTTTAAGCTAATTAAAAAATTATTGAGAAATAATTTCTAAAAGTTGAAGATTATCATTATGTTAACAAAAATGTGTATAAATTGCATATATTCAAGGATTCAACATAAGTGACACAATTTGAAATTTTACATTTCTTGACAAATTGCGTAAGATTTATTCTTAGAACCAATTATTTATAAATTATGCACACATTCTAAAATCAGATGTTTTAATGGGACAAGATTGAGCCAAAAATTTAAGTCTGTCATCAAAAAATAAAATTTCAGCATACGCTTCTACGAAATGTGATATCAATCGAACTTGAAAATTTCAAATTGTTTTTCATGATTTTGCAGTTAATTCCCAGATGAATTTATAAGATAACCCATTGATGTTACCATTCATTTGAAAGCTCTTTTCATGAAAATTCCAAAAATCACAACATCATGTTTCTACACAGAATTTTGAGAAAGTTATGCGAAACCGCGTATCGGCGGTACCTAATTTAATTACTGGGAAAGATGGCCAATGTGGTACCCCTAGCCATTGTCCGATTTCACTTAAACGTTTCAGAGGTTTCTTACCAACCAAAAGGCACAACTAAATCCATGTTTGGTTATATTTGGAGAGAAAAAGGGCATTTGATGCACCCTACCCTGGACTAGGGAAAATTCGCCCTCAAAGAGGCTTTTTTTTTCGGGTCGGCTGTATTATTTCAATTATTTGTCCCAAATAATTTCTTTTTTGCCACCACGGATGTCCTTTGGAAGGTGATTTTTACGCGAAATTCGGAGTGCTGGAAATGTTGGACCATGTCTAGGAATATTCAGACCTCATTTTAGGACCCTTAGCTAGGGAAAATTAGCCCTTGAAGAGCCCATTTCAGCCGAGCATAGGTGTAGACCAACATATAGTGAGAACCCCCCCCAGGGTCAGAACCCCAAGAGGTAAATGACTGACCTTTCTGCATCATAGTAATCAGATCATGTTCATCTTTGTTATCATAAATGACAACAGCCGAGGCGTTTCTGAGCACAGCAGAGTTGTAAATTTTCTTGTGGAAGTCGCAGTAACCCCTCTCGACCAGGGCAATCCACCTGACGGAGGGCACGTTGACTGGGGGCGAGCAGCCGTGGGTTTGGTTGTCTCCCGTTTTGACGTGCACCACAATCCCGTGCTCCGGGTCCAGTCGGCTGTAAAGACCGTACCTGGCATTCTCCTCCTTCTGAGAACGCATCTGCCCTGTCACCGGGTCCCTATACGTTATATTGACATGGGCAGTGTGTGACACCATTTGGAGCTGCTCGCTCTTAACCTGATTCAAGTTCATCAAAACCAGCAAACAAATCCACGAACACCACCATCTGGGAATACGACTTTCCACCAGAAAATTTAGCATCGACGTCAAACGCAGTATGGGTTGCATGGCCAGCACGAAGACACACTTAAACTCATGAAACTACAAGAACAGAGTATGATGTTAGCTATGGCGAAGTAATAACTCAGTAGCTCATGCCTGTGACCGTCAAAAACAGGTCAGAACATTGCAATTTCCTTGTCCTCGACTCAGTTCTGTTTTGGAAAATTTCTCTCGGTTTCTCTCGGCATTCTCCGGCACCTGTCGGCCTGCATCTTGACAGCAGCAGCTGCTGCAGAGGAGTATGGTCGGCCTGCAGACTACTGGCGCCGCCCAACGGCAGTGCTGGATTCACCTGTCAAAACAACAAGCCATGCTGAAGGAGCTGTCAGATCTGCAAATATGTCATTTCTCTCTTAATCAACAGATCGGGTGCACTAGAAGCACTTGAAGATGAACAGTATGTGTAAAATTAACCTGATCAAGATGAGTTTAATGTAATTGTAGGCACACCAATGCAGTAGGCCTAAGTCACATAAACAGTGACACTGCCATGCATGCAGTCTGACAGCTGACTTGATGACAGCTCATTGATGCCCAGCCATCCATTGGGTATTGTTATCAAGAAACATACACACAGATTTGTGTGAGGCCTGGGTGTTTTGTCCAGTATTTGTCTTAGCCCGGCCCACCCATTATGAGATCAATGTGGCCAATCCAGTTCAGAGTTATAATGCAATTCAATTCACACTCAAATATAATTCAATACGCAAACATTACAGCTCTGTCATTGGGATTCCCTAGATTTGCATTATTCAACAAAGAATCATCTGAGGATATGAGAGCATGCTTGCAAGGCTGAGAGGAAATTCAATGCCAACAAATTACACAGGCCTATAATTATGTCAACATCAAATTACTTGGGAAAGATTAATTAATTGGGTTCAAAGCAAAAATGTTGTGTTATGACAAATTTCAGCCTGCAAGCTGATTAACGCCATAAAGAAGAACCACTTGCACAAGTAATTTACATTTATGGGAAATTATGGCCTTAGGTCAATCAGGTCCAATCTATCGCAATCATATGCTACTGTATACCAAAAACATATGCTGGATACAGTCTATGTCACTCTCGTAACTCTTTCTTGTATTTGTTTGAAGTCACACAAAAAACTTCATGTGTGTTGCAGAGTAATTACAGTTAAAATGAGCTGAGAATAATCTGATAAAGTTTTGAAATATGTCTGTGTTTATGTAGAACTTTATAAAGTTGTATTAGATCTGTCATCTGTGTTAGTATCATGTGTCACTCAATGGGTTTACCTCTGTTAGCAGTTCACCCTTAGAGAGGGGCAATGGCTTGTCAAAGAGGGATGCACTTTTATTATTGTATCCCTTTGCATGATATTGTTGTGTTTCGATCAGCTGTGATATGTATAGATAGATCTATCAAATGAGTCAATACATGTACTGTTGATATCTGATGATTGAGTAGATTATAATATGATGAATTATTGCAGAGAGATTTTTCTGTGTAATTAAGTCAATGGAATTGGACAAAATTGGCAGGATATTAGCTCCATGGTACACTTATCATTATGTGCAAAGGATATTCAAATAGTGGTATTTCTTTTTGAGATAATGCAAAAAAGCATAGTTGCATAATAATTGGGAACGCAGTGTATAAACTATACAGTGATCATTTGGGCACTGGGTAATTGCAAGGGTCATAAAACTGGCGTATTCTTGCTTATTGTGCTATTTTAAAACAACAAGATAATTTTGTCACAAATTGACTTTTTCTGAAATTCAGCATGGTCATCATAGCATTAAATGTCAACTTTGTGATGAATGTATAAAGTAATTTCATGTCATTTGTGATGAATGTGAGAAATATGCAAGATATCTGCTTGAATCAGCGGAAAGTGGCTTGAATTGCTTTGAGACTCAGCAAGTTTGATTTATTTTTACACTGAAGTGCAAACAGCATTTCTCAATACATTTCAGCCGGAAAGTGCAGACAAGCTTCACACACAAAGCCCAATATTTACTCAGGACAAACCAGTTACTGAGATGTGGGTGGTGTAGTGGTTAAGGTCCCCGCCTGCTCCGCTGAAGGTCTTTGCCTGCATGGGTTCGACTCTCGGTTGGGGAACCCAAAATTTTCAGTGTACCTTTATGAGCAAAATCCCAGCTGGATGTCGTTCGGATGAGACGTTAAATTGGTGGCCCCTTGTATCAGTGTCTGTGCTGGGCAAGTAAAAGATCTCTCACATGCGGTAAATGTGTAACAAGTTGAGGACTCCTGCTCTCTCTCTCATCTCATCAATCAACCCTCGTGAGCGCCCGGAACTGGGCTTAGAGGGCTGCACTTACCATATCTATCTATCTATCTATCTATAACCTTTTTTCCTGGCAATCCAGAGTGACTTTGTTTCAAAACACAACAGAGAAAAGCTCTGAAAAAAACGGCTCTTCTCAAATGGGCAAACCGTATTGCTTTGATTAAATTCAGTATTTGAAAGTGATGCAGAAAAAAAACATATTTGATTGATTAGCACCAATTGATATAAGTACCAAATCTGTCCTTGTATTATATTCTGGAATGGATCAGTTATCAGCTGATCATCTATTGCAATTATAATATGAAAAGTACTGGTTTCTTTTCATGGAACTGGCATAACACTACACATTCTGTATGGTGTGTATTGAAATGTGTATTCACTTTTCAGACTTCTAGATTTGTAAGTAAAATGTATCTAGTTGAAGTATAGTTGCAATTTTCAAAGCAGATTTTTGATTGAAATGTAACAGCTGGTATTTTACACCATGCTTGATCAAATGTTGATAAAAGATACTGGTGCAGATTCAAAAGCATTTTCCCCAATTTTTCATAATCCTTATGAATAAAAGCCCGGAACTTTGCGAATACCCCTTATATACACAGGCTAATTATAATTATTTACTCCCTGGATAGGACCTTGGCTTTGATATCACATGACCTTAAAATATACAGTAACTGTTGATACATGTAGGCGGTCAAATATACCTAAAACTCTAATAATTAAGCAGATTGAGTATATTTTCCTAAATTTCTCATTTTTTAGAAATTGGTTGCTATGGCAACAGATTTTATGAAAACGATTTGTAAAAAACAATGGAAATTCCCAATGTTTGTCTGATCGCATTCTTTGGAATATGGGTAGCAACAAAGCAGTTACAAACGAAGAGATTGCAAGTCCGTAAGTGCCAACTACTCTTTGCATTGTCCCGTAAATGACCAGTGAGGTGAAATGTCTCGAGCATTTGACTTGTTTCAAATCACTCCAGATTTGGTTGTCATGGATACCCACACAAGTTTTTCACATCAAATGAAAGAAAAGACTCAGGCCTTTCTTACAAACACACTTACATGCAAATATCAGCATCACCATTGATAGTACAGGGACTGACAAAATATCAAATAGTCTAAAAAATATGCAAATATTTGACTTTTGACCCAGTTTTACCCCAAGAAGTTGACCTTTAACCCCAATGGTCGCATGTCCTCAAGAACCCTTATACCACTGAATATTCATAAAGCTACTTCAATTTAACCTATATGTTAAATTTACAATGCAATTGAAAGATTTATTAAAAATAGCAAAATTAAGATTTTGGTTGCTATGGCAACCATTTTTGAAAAATCTCGCCATGGAAAAAAATGGCAACAAGTGTTTTCGCAATTCTCAGAGTCTGGCGTTTCCGAAAATGTATAGTTTGTAAAATCAACAAGCGAATCCAACGGAATTACATTATAAGGAACCGCACTACAATATGAGATACCGCAAACTATTTTTGTTGAACACGCTGAGACAGATGATATGTCAGGAAACAAAAACAGACTGTTCCCAGTTGTAGGACCTGTTTACAAATCTTACAGTTAAATATGTTAAATAGGAGAGACCGGGATATGTTGGTCAACTTTTTTGCTCTCAATCAAAAACTTCTTAAAGATATAAAAAATTACTTGAATAAAATATTATATAAATATTTGATGGTGAGGAGTCCAGTATAGAGTATAATTGGACAAAGAAAAGCTATATTGGACGAGGCCAATTTAGTTTTTCTTCAATTATACTCTATGTTGGATGACTTACCATCTGATATTAGTCATATTGTCCATAAATGAAGCCAATTTTAAAGCAATAGGTTGTGGTGGAAAGCCAGTTTGTGTTTCTTTCGGTCAAACTGCAGAATTCCCTTCAAAATGTATCTCGTCGTATTTCAGCAATGGGCAGCCACACAAATATAAAATTTACATATTCTGAATCTATATCCCATAAACAAGAAGCTTCTCTATATTAGATCTTTTTTATTTCAATTCTATAGCACAATTTTTACCTTTAAACATACGCAATTAAGTCAAAAGTGGGTGAAAAAGTACTTTTTTTGTCACTCAGTGTCATATCATGGTCCCATAACCTATGTAAGCAACGTTACTATTACTTAATCTTGTTGTCCGGATCAATACGCAACTTTTGACATCATTTGTGTTTTTCTGTGTCCTCCCATTGACGTGCAATTAATTTTTTACTAAAATTGAAAAACACAACTTTTTTTCTTGCTGTTGCTGCAGCAGGGCACAGCAGAAGGTGTTTCCTCTCAGGTCCTCCCTCACTGCCCTATAATATGGCAATAAAACTCCTCACTGCCCAATATAACTTCTCACTGCCCAATATAACTTTTCACTGCCCAATATAACTTTTTCTCTGCCTAATACAGCAATGATATTATCCAAGAATACTTGCTTGTGATTGGCTTACACAATCCGAGTGGAGAATATATAACAATATTTACGGACTGACTTCTTAAAATTCTCAATACTTGTATGCCGCATGGTGTCTATCTACATGTACTGTTTTGAGAGAAATATGATTAAATATTATTAATAAAATATTTGTCAGAGATGGTCCAACGTACCCAAAGGTCAAACGTGCCCAGGTCTGCCCTATACATTCATTTTATAGTGAAACTGGGACACTTGCCTCTAGCTCCAGGTCCAGGAATTCCCGTTTCCCCTGGAGGACCAGGAGCACTCTGTGGTCCAATTGGGCCTTGAGGCCCAGGCGGTCCTCGTAGTCCGGGAGTGACTCCATTACCAATGATTTTGTGACAACCAAGATAGTCTAAGAAATTCAATAGCAATATAATATAAATATAATTGTAATAGGTATGTTATAATTACATGGTGTCAGTTATTCATGAACTTACACTAAAAGGTTTTATAGCATGACCACTATGCTACCGCAATGCTGATTGGCCAAAATCAGTCACATGACTACATCATAATAACTCATACATTGTATTTTATAATTTTTCCCCCCTTTTTTCCCTTTTGCATGGTTAGAGTGCAATTTGCCTTTTTGAAAAAAAAAAATCTAATTTTTTTTTCCGAATGGTTTGTCTTCAATTTTTTTTCCAAATATATTTTCCCGAAATTTTTGTTTTCCCAAAATGTTTAGTTTCAAATGTTTTTACTCTCTCTTTACCTGTATGTGAATGGAGAAAGATGAGAATGAACAAGACAAGAACAAGTTAGAACATGAAGACATCCCAGATGATCCTCTTGCGCACGACACATATTGGCCCTGCACTCTTCAAACAGAAAAAAACTTGGTTTTTTGGGGGTTTTCTACATAATCATTTGAATGTATAAACAATCAAACGGATAAAATGGGTAAATTATGGTTTGTTAAAAAGTCAAATGAATCGTTTAAAAACCAGTTTGGTTAATAAAGGTTTATTAGAGTTTATAAAAAATCACTTGGATATTTACAAAACCAGTAATGTCTAAAATGGTTTTATTTCAAATGATTACTTAAAACACCATGTGTCCAGGTTCCTTGATCTTAAAAAAATTTCACAGCTTCACATTTAAGGTGGCTCGATACTCGTGAACTTTCCAAGATAGGATTTCTTAAAAACAGTTTAGAATGATCCAAAATATAGTCTATAGCAAGATTATGTAAACAAAAGTGGTTGCTACCAGCCTTTAAAAAAATATATTTTGGGTTATGTACCAGAAAGTCAGTCCACGCAAACCTGAAAAACTAAATTTTTTTCTTATTTTTCCTACTGTGAAGTTTGTTCTGCCATTCAGTTGTCATGCATTCCATATTACGCAATGAAGCATGAAATTAAAGAAGACACTTTCATGGAAAAGGTGATTATAATTTCAAAGAGATATATTTAGTTTAAAGGACTTCCAAGCACAGGGGATTCTGAAAAAATTTTGACTGATATATATTATTAATGTAAAGGGAAATCACGACAAAATGCTTGTTTGTACACCCTGTTTTCAACCACTTGGTACGACCATACAACACACCATTTTATTCTACTAAATAGCCGCGCTGATAGCAAATGCCCTGAAGTACAAGTCCTGAAAGTTTAATGGACCTCAGTCAAATAGATGTGAGGATCTGGCTAGTCAAAGAAATGCTTGAATTCTCTGTTTTGGCTTGGTTTTACCACAAAGTGACGTGGCCAAGGAAATTGCAAATCAGGGTCATTTGGTGACCTCACAAATACTGAACAGTTGACATAACCCACAATGATTTTCATTAAAAGTTGGGTCCTCCATACACAAATTACACACCTTTTGGAAGTCGTCTCCTCCCTGCTATTCTTTATTTGTGACATTTTGTCACAAAAAATGTCCCCAAGCTTGACATTCACCTCCATTTTGGACTATTTCCCGGCACGTGACGTCATTTAAAACATCAAATCTAATTGGCTATTTAAAGCTATTAATCCGCTCTTGTGACGTCATAAACGATTACGTCACTTCTCGCCAATTTTGTGCAATTCAAAGAGAGGCTCATCACAATTAATGACCTCCCAAGGAGACCTGCTGGCCTTGATCTTACATTGCTTTAAAATAAGTTTATAAATGGGCCCATACAATTATTTCCTGCTGCAATGGATCCTATATAGGGCCTATGATTGATACATGTCCATTTCCGTCAGCATACCTGTAAGTTTTATGGCCCAAAAGCAAAACATCGCATTGCCTCCTGTCAATTGAATAATAAGATGAATACATGTAACTATTTATATGCCTACCTGTGCCTGGCAATGGAAATGAACTGTTACAGTTTTAAACACTCACCCGAAAGCAGAGCATTTTGTGATTTTTAAAGCGTGCTGCAAGAGTGCAACTCTGAGAGTCTGTGTGATTTAAATCCATTGACTTGCGACTGGTGCAATTTTGCCTTAAATGTGATGTTATTTATGGTAAATCCAAAGTGCTAATATACTTTTTTCCCGTTCATGTCTTATTTATCTGACAGAGAAATAAAAACTGAGAGATCGAAGGTGCAGTGACCTTTTATTGACCTTGCAACGTTGTCACATTTGCATCTAGGCGTTTATTTGAAAAGTGGGGCCAAAAAGGTCCCCAGGAGCAAAAAAGTGATTCTTCGAATTCCGATAATCTGATATGCCAAATGTTTCATCCAATTGGTCCCTGTTATGGAAAAAGTCATTTTGGGGACAACAGGTCACTGGATTTTTCATGAAAAATCGCTGAAAAATTAGTAAATTGGTCACGCAATAGTCACAACAGTCACGCTAAAAAACCATCACTACAGTCACTGTAAACAGTCACTTCAGTGCTATTTTTGGTAAAATGTGCTGCATGAACAGTCACAACAGTTCCCGTTCAACAAATTAGTGCTTATGAATGAATTATATGAAGTTACCTTAAGGACTATGACCATCACTCCATCAGTGATAGTGATGAGTTCATAGTCCATCATGGTTATCTTCAGGAATATTTGTTATTTCTTTTTTCATTTTCTCTAGAATTCATTGCAAAGTTGACATCATATGTATTAGCCTTGGTACCTGTCTGTTTTATACTGTAGTGTCCCATGCAAACTTGAGTTCCAGATGGCAAGGCATTACTTTTTGCACATGAATTTGGAAACAGTCACACTCCTGGGCGGTAGTGTAGGCTGAGCAGAATCCTTGGGGGGGTACAGGGGGGCTACAAACCAATCCGGAAGCATACGAATCCCGAGAAAATGGATGAAAAATGATGAATTTCTATTATGTTATGCACTTGGCCAAATTCTATGCTCCCCGCAGGCTACTTATCACATAGTCACAGCAATGAATGTACTATAACAAAGTCTGTAAAAGGTATATCTTTTGCACCAATAAATTCTAAAGCTTGGTTGTCGGAGGGCAGGGCATAGTAAGTTACTATAGTCACAATAAAGAAAGTTGCATTACAAGATGTGTTGGGTTGGAATTATTCACATAAGTGATATAAATGTCGAGAGACAAGTCATATTTTAGTCACCATAGTCACATTAATGAATGTCACATCAAAAAACCTGTAGAATTGTATGTTTGGAACCAGCAAAATTACACAATTAACTGTCAGAATCCAAGGTATTATTAAATTACCGTAGACAAAGCAAATAAAGTTGTAGCAGATAGTCTGATAGTTTGGAATTAGTCACATATTTTATTTCAGTATCTAGACAAGTCATTATTTAGTCACCGGCCATAGTCACAGTAATGAATGTCATATGGTTTGTTAGTTGGGAATCAGTCACATACTTAGTATCAGTATTGGAAGACAAGACATAATTCAGTCACCATAGTCAAAGTCCGTAGAATTGTAGTCACAATAAAGATAATTGCATTGCATGGTTTGTTTGGTTGCAATCTATCACACAGTTAATGTAAATAGCAAAAGAGAAGTGATCTCTTAGTCACAATAATCACAGTAGGCATGATATACGTTTGGTACCAGCAAAATTCTAAAACTTTGGGTGTCAGTCATCATAGTCACAATAAAGATAATTGCATAACCTGGTCTGTTGGATTGCAATCAATCACAAAGTTTCTGTAAATAGCAAAAAGCAAGTGATCTTTCAGTCACCATAGTCACAGTAGGCCTAATATATGTTTTTTACCAGCAAGATTCTAACAATTTTGGTGTTGGAAGTGATGACTTTGTCAGTCATCATAGTCACAATAAAGAAAGTTGCACTACATGGCTTTTGGATTGCAGTCACTGACACAGTTGATGTATATAGCAAAAGGCAAGTGATCTATTAGTCACCATAGTCACAGTAGGCATGATATACGTTTGGTTCCAGCAAAATTCTAAAACTTTGGGTGTCAGTCATCATAGTCACAATAAAGATAGTTGCTTTACCTGGTTTGCTGGATGGCAATTAATCACACTGTTCATGTTAATAGCAAAAGGCAAGTGATCTTTCAGTCACCATAGTCACTGTAGGCCTAATATATGTTTGGAACCAACAAGATTCTAACAATTTTGGGTGTTGGAAGTGATGACATTGTCAGTCATCATAGTCACAATAAAGAAAGTTGAATTACATGGTTTGTTGGATTGCAATCAATGACACAGTTGATGTATATATAGCAAAAGTCAAGTCATCTTTTAGTCATCATAGTCACAGTAGGCATGATGTATGTTTGGTACCAGCAAAATTCTAAAAATTTGGTTGTTGGAAGTGATGATGTTTGTAGTCATCATAGTCACAATAAAGAAAGTTGCATTATATGGTTTGTTTAATTGCAATCAATCACACTGTTAATGTAAATAGCATAGGAAAAGTGATCTTTTAGTCACCATAGTCACAGTAGGCCTTATATATATTTGGTACCGGCAAGATTCTAACAATTTTGGCGTCGGAAGTGATAAAGTTATCAGTCATCATAGTCACAATAACTTTAGAAAGTTTTATTACATGGTTTGTTGGATTGCAATCAATCACACAGTTAATGTAAATAGCAAAAGGGAAGTGATCTTTTAGTCACCATAGTCACAGTAGGCATGATATATGTTTGGTACCAGCAAAATTCTAAAACTTTGGGTGTCAGTCATCATAGTCACAATACAGATAGTTGCATTACATGGTTTGTTGAATTGCAATCAGTGACACTGTTAACGTTAATAGCAAAAGGCAAGTGATCTTTTAGTCACCATAGCCACAGTAGGCCTAATATATGTTTGGTACCAGCAAGATTCTAACAGTGTTGGAAGTGATGATGTTGTCAGTCATCATAGTCACAATAAAGAAAGTTGCATTACATGGTTTGTTGGATTGCAATCAATCACACAGTTAATGTAAATAGCAAAAGGGAAGTGATCTCTTAGTCACCATAGTCACAGTAGGCATGATATACGTTTGGTACCAGCAAAATTCTAAAACTTTGGGTGTCAGTCATCATAGTCACAATAAAGATAGTTGCTTTACCTGGTTTGCTGGATGGCAATTAATCACACTGTTCATGTTAATAGCAAAAGGCAAGTGATCTTTCAGTCACCATAGTCACAGTAGGCCTAATATATGTTTGGTACCAGCAAGATTCTAACAGTGTTGGAAGTGATGATGTTGTCAGTCATCACAGTCACAATAAAGAAAGTTGCATCACATAGTTTGTTTGATTGCAATCAATGACACAGTTGATGTATATAGCAAAAGGCAAGTGATCTTTTAGTCACCATAGTCACAGTAGGCCTAATATATATTTGGTACCAGCAAAATTCTAGAAATTTGGGTGTCGGAAGTGATGACATTATCAGTCATCATAGTCACAATAAAGATGGTTGCATTACATGGTTTGTTGGACTGCAATATATCACACAGTTAATTTGATAGCAAAATACAAGTGACCTTTTAGTCACCAAAGTCACCGTAGGCCCAATATATGTTTGGTACCAGCAAGATTCTAACAATTTTGGTGTCGGAAGTGATGATGTTATTAGTCATCATAGTCACAATAAACAAAGTTGCACTACATGGTTTGTTTAATTGCAATCAATCACACTGTTAATGTAAATAGTAGAGGAAAAGTGATCTTTTCGTCACCATAGTCACAGTAGGCCTAATATATATTTGGTATTTAGTCACCATAGTCACAGTAATTAAGTCACAAAGAATGGTATGTAGGTTTGGAATCTGTCACATATTCGCTATTATTGAAAAAACATTATTTAGTCATCACAGTAACAAAACTCACATTACATAGCTTTATAATGGGATTAGCTCTAATATTCTCATTAGGGGGCGACCATTTAATTTCTCGGGAGTGTACCTTGGCAGGAAATTGTTTATTTCAATGGAACTCCAAGGTCCCCCCTCTTGAATTTAAATGGCTGCCCCCTTAGTAACAATGATAGTTCCAGTTAAGGATTTACATTTATTGTCTGCCAATAGGCAAGAAATTTTTCATTTCAGTCACCAAAGTCACTGCAATCAAAAGTAACCATAGTATGACAAACCACAGACTTATTATCACATGGCTATAATGTGTGTGGGTTTGAAAATAGTAACATTCCCAAAATTATTTTCCAAAAAGCTAGACGAGTTATCACCTGAGTCAAAAGTACTACATGTGTAGTCATATGTGACATTACATGGACTGTAGGTTTAGGCAATATTTAGTCATCAAAGTCACAGAAAAGAAAGCCAACTAAGTGTAGTTGACTATGGGATAGTGGGAGGTTTACTAGACATTTGTGCGGGAGGCCGGAGGGGATATGGGGGCACATACCTAGTAGATTCACTTACCTGGAAGACGGTGAAAATGTCGGGAAATATAGGTGCAAGTCACATCATAATGGATTAAGATTACATTGTACACGTATCTTCACTATCTAAACTGGATGATTTGAAATAGGCTAAAAGCTGTCTGTGGAACAGGCGTCGGCGGGATGGTATTTCCTGGGAATTTGGATTAATTTGGGTGATCCCGCTTATTTTTCACATCCCACAGAGGTACTTTTTGTTTCCCTCAGGGTTCCTAGAAATGGAAAGAACTGCGCCGTGGATGTCAAAAAAGTTTCAACATGTTGAGATTTTTTTTCCAAGTCGCCGGGACAGAGCCCAAAATTTTCTTGATTTTTGGATGTCCGGCGGGGGTTTTTTCAGTGAGAACGACTCAAAAACATCTCCAGCGGGATATTAGGACATCCCCTGCCCCTGTGGGGACCTTTCCTGCCCCTGTGGGATATTTTTACTTTGGCCTCGCCAGCAGTTTTTGACATCCCGCTGATGGTTTTTGAACATCCCGCCGAAGATTTTTGACATCCCACAGGCATTTGGATCTTGCCCCACAGGCATTTAGATCTTTCCCTCTGGGATATGATCTTGTCTCCGGGGCGGATTGAGAATAAAAAATAAGTACTATTATGTAATACAGAGACGGATCCAGAAAATGTCGTGGGGGGTTACATTAAAAAAATATTGGGTTTTTATTTTTTACATTAAAATTATCTAACAGCCCAGGTTGAACCCGCCCTCCCCCTGGATCCACTACTGCAATACATACAAAATGCGTAGTCTGTCACTGTAATAGATTACAACCACAATATTTAGAATAATACAGTCACAATGATCACTCTATATCTCCATTAATATCATTTTAAGCTCACAAATTGTATTTAAAGTTTCATATCAGGTTGAGCTGAGCTATCAGACAGAAAGATTTATAAACTGTCAGCTGGTTGCTGTGTTTGAAACAGTTGCAAAATTGTCAAACAGACACATTTGGTATTGGATTTAGAATATTACATTTTTATTTAAGTCACTCGATATTGAATCTTGTTATATTTAGTAATGCTATCTGCCTGAGATATTATAGTACTATTCTGTGCAACAGAAGGGCAATGCCAATATGGGGTGGATTATCACTTTAAAGGTGGAGGTTTTAGAAATTAAAACACACAGATGGCAGTTTCTCACAAAATAATTAAAACAAGCATCCTGGGGATGCTTCAAATCATCAATAAACCACTCTGGTACAAGAGCTTACAAGGAACCACATGAAAATTATTTTTCATAATTGTAGGCTTTGAATTTTTTTGGAGTGACTCCCCTGGCACCGTGCAGCCAGGCTGACCGCGGGAAAATTGGCCCGAATGTTTCGGGAGCGGGGAGGCACTATCCATAATAAATAATTGTATTAATTTTCTTCATTATATGTAATCTATACATAAAAATATATATAGGAAGACAGAATTGTACTTTGAAGCATGACAGTCACTGTACAGTCACGACAGTCACATAGAATGGTCACAATGATCACTGTGATGTTCTTGAAAGTTGGACTTAGTCATTTTGGCACAATTTGCTGCAGCGAGAGGTACGTTACACGAACTGTTCCGTACGTTACACTGCTTTGAGGGCTCACTGCTCAGTGAATAATGGCAGTAGCACTGTAATTCGAGTTTCATAAGAAAGATGGGACCTTGTACTACGAAAATAAAATATATTTGCATGTCTGAATGTGGTTTCAGTAGTGACAAAATGCAATTATGTCACTTTATAAATAGTCACACCAAGGTGTGACAGTCAGCTTTCAGATCTTCGCCCCCTTAAAACCGATAGTGGAGTATTTTACAAAAATCACCTGATATTTTTACCTTCAGCGAACGAAGTTCGAAGAAGGTATTGTTATCACTTTGGTAAAATGTTGTCCGTCCGCCGGGCGGGCGTCCGGGCGGTCGGGCGTCCGGGCGGTCGGGCGTCCGGGCGGTCGGGCGTCCGGGCGGTCGGGCGGCGGGCGGATAGATAGTTTCCGGGCCAGAACTCGGGCCCTATTGCATGTACATAGATGAAATTTGGTACACATATAGCCCATATGGTCTTATTGTGCCTTTTGATGGTCTGATTGATGGATAATCCATACTTTTTGAAATATTGAACAAAAACATAAAAAATTATTTTTTTCGTTTCCGGATCAAGACTCGGTCGCTATTGCATGTACATAGATGAAATTTGGTACACATACAGCCTATATGGTCCAATTGTGCCTTTTGATGGTCTGCTTGATGGGTATTCGATAGTTTTTGAAATATTGAGAAAAAATTATAGAAACAGTTTTTTTTCATTTCTGGCCCAAAACTTGCCTAGTATTGCATGTACATGGATGACATTTCATAAACATATCACCTATATGATGCTCTTGTGCCTTTTGATGGTGTGATTCATGGTCATTCTATACTTTTTGAAATATTGACATTATATATTGCAAATTATAATTTTTTGTTTCTGGCCAAAAACTTAGCCTCTCTTGCATGTACCTGGATAACAATTCATCCACATATTGCCTATAAAGATCTTTCACTGGTCTCATTGATAGCTAGTTTTAACACTTTTTAAATATTTAGAAAAAACTTGAAAAATATAAATTAATATACTTCTCGGTTTTCGACCCACAGCTCATAACCTATATTCCTTGTACATGTATGAAACTGCACCATAATTTGTGTAAATTTGTCTAGTTCAGCCTTTCCATGGTTTTACCTACGCTGGCAGGCAGGCGGGCAGATGGTAGGGCAGCGGGTATATAGATAATTTCAGGCCAAGATTTGGCCACGATTGCATTATACCAATTTTGTCAACATCAGATGTCTTTCGCTGAAGGTTTGCTGCTGCGCAGCCTATGTTTTTATTGTACCTCAAGGCATAAGAGATGGTGTGAAATATTGATTCTTGCTGTGGGGTGTTCTGCATAAAAATGCCAGTCTCCCCAAATAGGGTCCAAAAACCGGGGACCTTTTAAAATTCGATTTTTGGTGCTTTTTGAGCCTCTTTCAGTGGATACCCTAATTGAAAGCGTCATTATATTTTTTTCTGACAGCCCTATCACAGTTCTTTCAGAAAAGTCAAAACCCATGGAAATTAATTGGATGATTCACTTTTATACAGTGACCATTTTAGTTTTGGCCCCACTTTTCAAATAAATGCCTATCTGTATATATATAGGTGTATGGGAGGGGGGGGGGCATCATGATTCTTTTTTGCAATGTTCAAACTTTATTAAAGTGACTGCAAATTGGCGCCATGTGTTTGCACTGGACAGACGCAACTGGCTACAATGTAGCAAAATATATTCATCAACTTATTACTAATAATATTCATAATGACATTTTTCAAAACAAAAAAACCCCTTTTAAAGAAAAAAAATTAAAGAAGGCACATTATTTATTTTCACTCTTAAGTAAGGCAGTCAATTTGAAAAAGCGCTGATGAGCAGTTTACTGAAATTAGCGCTATGTAAATTCATATTATAAATATCAAAATGAAAATTCAAGAATACACAAATACGTAAATCAATCAATAATCACAATGTTTTAGGCACTGCTGAGAAGTGTATTCCTTTGCGAGCCTTGCTGCTTTTTTCGTTTTTTTTCTTCATGCATGCTCCATGGCATGGTCACCGTGGTGGATTAAAAACTTTTTAAATACATAACATAAATTTATCAATTGAAAATTTTGTGAGTTGGATTCCACAAATCTCTCTTTTTTGCTATCCTTCATCTGACTGAACACAGTCTGCTTGTTTTAGAGCAGGAGAGCTAGCGAGGCTGCACGCTCGCAACTGAAGCAGGCCAGTGATGGGCAAGTTAACAAAAAATGTGAATAAGTTAATGAAATTATTAGCAAAGTTAAAGTTAATAAGTTAAAAATTTTGTGGACCAGTTAACTGAAGTTAAAGTTAAAAAGTTAAGTTAATTTTTTTTACTTCGATAAAAAAAGCAGACAATATCTGTGAAAATATTTATTGCAAGTACCAGAATGAGGCTCATCTATTTCAAAAAGAGGCACAGGTTGAATTTTCAGACAGAGGCACTCAGACAATAGCTGTCTGAGTTTCACTATTTAGCTATCTTTTATCAACTCCAGTCTTTTTCATGCTAAAATGTGTTTTTTTTGTCACTTTTTTTACTAAAATTAACGGAATTTATTAACTTAACTGACTTGTAATTAAGTAACGGAAGTTATTAACTTACGTTGACACAAAAAAAGATGTTAACTTAATAACTAGTTGATCAATTTGTTAACTTTGTTATTAACGGATTAACGAGTTAATGCCCACCACTGAAGCAGGCTACTGTCACCGTGAGTAATGTAGCCTGATCTTTCATCTGATTGCAATATTCTGCTCCTAACTCTAGGCCTACAATGAAAAAGCTTGAAACTCATTTCTAAAAATAATAAAATATTGCCTGGCCATACTATTAATAGGCTGTCACTTATCATTAGATCCAGACATGGCTGTATAGTGTATACTCAACATATCCCTTGGCTTGGCCCATAAATTCTATAATATAGATACCAATGCCCCCACAGAAGTCAGAAAATTCCTGTGCATTCATTATTTGGGTCTATTTATAGCATTTTATTTCTGAAGGGCGATGACCTCACCAAATGTTATGTGACGTCATGATATAGGCCTAGTGACGTCACGTTTTGTTACATGGCTTTAAATTGTGTGGTCTTCCCTGCTGTTGATCATTAAGGTGGCTCGCTACTCATGTAATTGCGTCATGTGAGCACATTTCCGCGCAGCCAGGCATGCCCTATCTATGGCAATCTGGGATCCACGGCATTTCATGACCTTAGGTAGCTAGTACTGCTTTCTGTGATTTGATTGGCCGAGAGAACAATGTAATCAACATCCGCTCATTCACAAACGCTTTGTGACGTCACTCACTACTTGCTTGTCCACTGATATGTGGACAGAAACGAGTCTGATCTATCGTAACATCACCATTGCAGCTGAGCACTGCTGACACTGTTTCAGGATTTTTTTTGCTTCTGAGAATTTCACTCTCGGCCGCTTCGTTTGGCATTTTTTGCCACTTATCTTAGGGCTAGAGACTTCTGGTTTGGAGCATATTATCATCTGGTTGTATGTGAATATCACTGTTTACAGTCAAAATATCAGGGCCTATGATATTGTAAAAAATACCACCCTTCAAGGGCGATATTTTGTAACAATGGTTATGACATCACCAGCATTTCAGCTCCCTGATGATGTCACAAACCAAACAAGGGCCAGAATAATGAGATTGTGACGTCATGTCCATTGTTGCTCCATGGTGACGTCACATTTTTGTAATGGTAGAAAATAGTCCCACTTTATAACTGAAAATTTGAGGTAAAACCAGGTGATAAAAACAAAACAACCACGCGTCAGGGCACTTCGTACAATATCACTCGCTGTTGTGTGAATTAATATCACTCTCGCCCTGCGGGCTCGAGTGATATTAATTTACACAACAGCTCGTGATATTGTTACTCAGTGACCCTGACTTGGGTTGTTTTGTTATAAGATGCGCTATGGAGAATACTGTAAACTGACCAACTTGCAGCTCTCTACTCTTAGTAGAAAATTTTTGTAGGCGATTTTCGGTAACCATGTCTAGTTTCTCATAAATGACTCAGTAACACAAATAAATTTTTATATCAATTTGAAGGCCCATAGGGACGTATGGCAGTATCATTATATTGTTCCTTACTTCATTTGGAAGCAAATGACAAAGATATAAGAAATCCTATCTCCTCATTTTTTTTTATTGCTATGGTTCATAAAAAAATTAAAATTTTCAAAATCGTAACTTTTGATCCGAACCCCCATAAAAGTTCTTTTTAAAAACTAAATATATTTCTCTGGAATTGTAATCAGCTTTTTCATAAACCTGTCCTCTTTAATTCCATGCTTCACTGAATAACATAGGATGAATGGCCACTGAATGGCAGGGAAAACTTCACAGTAAAAAAATTAAGGGAAAAATGGAGTTTTTTAGGTTTGCGTGGACTGACTTTCTTTTACATAACCTCAAATATTTTGAAAGAAAGGCTGGTAGCGACCACTTTTGTTATATATCCTTGCTATAAACTATATTTTGGATAATTTATAACTATTTTTAAGGAAATCCTATCTTAGAAAGTTCACGAGTATCGAGCCACCTTAAATAGTCCCAGACTACAAGCTTGATAGCCCCACTGTTGTTACCAGCAGGTAGTTATACTAGATGAAACATAGTTATGTTGATAGATTCACTTGAGTTGGTAATTATATTCTGGCAATAAACAGGCTAGTATTTTAAACCAATCAGAATGTACAATACAGTTGATCATTTTTCCAAGATGGAGTCCAAGGGAAAGTTTGATGCACTTCAAAGGGATAAAAACGCTCACACAAGAATGTTGAAGTATTGAATATGATTGGATTTGAGGTTTTTGCATGCAATTAGGCATGAACTCAAGTCGCTGCTAGGTTTCAACCATCAACACAGGTCAGTTTTCTTGAAAATTTGGCTAAATTCACAAAAACCTGCCTTTGCTTGGCCACGTCACTTTGTGGTAAAAATTGTGATGCAACTTTTTGAAGGCCTTTTTTGACTTCCAGGGGTCATTTGGGGCCTTAATACTTGTCGTAGGTCCATGAAACTTCACACACAGGTAGATAAAATAGTTTTCTACCATTTGCGGCCATAGATGGCTCAAACACTTCATAAAAAACCTGACCCTAAAACGTTTTCTAAATGGAAGTCCAATCACATTGTGACTTCCCTTTATATTATATATGTATAGAACCATTTAAAACTTTGTACAGAAGCCCCTGTGTTTCCAAGGGGCTCGGAATATAAGTTTCGATTTTGACAATTTTAACTTTTTTTATAAACCATGGCGCTAAAAAAAATTGATGGGATAGGATTTTTCATTTCTTTGTCATTTATTTCCAAAAATAGTTGGGAACAACATGATGATATAGACAGGCCTTCTTACCACACTTAAAATTGATGTAAACATTTATTTATATCACAAAGTCATTTTTGAGAAAATCGCCTTTAAACCCCAATAGAAGTGGCGCAAATTCAAAACGAAGCGGCCGAACCATGACATTTTCAGAATTAAAAAAGATGCTGAACAGAGTTCAGCTGCTCTGGTGACGTTACCATAGATAGGGCCTGCCTGGCTGCGCGTGAATGTGTGCAGGTGACGTAATTTCGTGAGTAGCGAGCCACCTTAAGGATATCAACACTTTATCTGGCAAGTTTGTGTTTGACATTATTACAGCTTGTTGAAGGCTAATCACAAAGTAATTTTGTTAGACTTAAGACACAATTCTTTACCTTTTCACAGTGTCCTTGAACAAAGTTTGGGGTTAAAGAAAATGTACAAAGAATCTGTCAACGCAGCGTTATAGTATGTGGTCTCAGCTTCGATTTGATGTAAAGATCAAAAAAATCTGTTGGGAAAATTTTGAGAAAAATGAAATTAAAAATTTTTAGTTTTTTACACCCTTGTTGCATGCAAAATATCAGTTATAGCCTAACTTATAGGTATATCAAATGACATTGCAGTGTTATGGAAACATCATGTTTTATCTAGCTATACATTAAGTTACTCAATCAGGTTAAAAAAAGTACCAGAAAAAGCATTTTATTTCGAATTTTCACATATTTTCATTTAGGGGTGTTGCAAACTCAGTGAATCTTATATATAAACATGGCCATTTCGACTTTATTATTTCTTGAACCAAAGAAAAGCGGCAAATGAACCACCAGGGTGTGAGAAAATGCCTTGTTAACTGCATTAGTGATGGAAATTGAGAGTTTTAGCATTTCACCAGTCAATGTTTTTCTAGTGGGATTCGCAAAAAACATTCTATAATGGATATTTTAAACATTCTATAATAGTCCGGCAGTAGAATGCCATTTTTGGGCCTAACCCAAAAGTTCCGGTTAAAGTTTTTTTTGCTCTTGATCCTGTATCTATATGGTCCAAGGAACATTTTCAGGGGGGGTGTGAAACTCTCACCCTTGAGCATTCTGAGAAATCCAAGATGGCGTCCAAAATGGCCGCCGAACCAGAAATTGGTCATAAATTCGCTCCTAATTTAGCTAGGATGATAAATAAAACATCAAAATAGGGGTTTTGAGGATCAAGGATTCCAGAAATAGATAAATCAAACTCATAAGATTGCAATTTCTAGCTTAAATGGCCTAAATTATGCATTAAAACTGTAAAATTAGCGTCGAAAATCAAGATTAGGCATATGTGACTTGCTCCACCAAAATGTGCTTAAAGAATAAGCAAAGTATCTATTACTGTGGCTTCCCCTGAATCTACTTGAAAGGTGCTTTCAAATGATGGGTCATATGTGGGTATATGTCAATTGCACCCTAAGTAATAACATGCCAAAAGCCTGAACAATGTAAATAATGAAGCTGCAGAATTTGAGAAAGTGGCCTTCGCATTTCAAGCCAAAGTGACAAAATTGTAGCTACATGCTTAGGCTAGAACTACGCCTCACAGTACTTAATGAACTTCACTATTTTTTTTTATTCTTATTATGGCACTTCACCCTTAATGATGTATTTTACTAGGACAAAATGATTGATGGGCATACTCCAAATAGCATCAAATCTCCTCAGAAAGTTCTCTTGCCAAATGCTTGCTTAAAAATGTTTGTACATACGTTTTTTCCTGGAGTAAGACTATCTATACCAATTATTTATTACTCTAATTAATTGACTCATTCACATGAAACTATATAAACTTTGCCCTCACAAAGGTTGCCAAAGACAACAATTGATGCAGATCAGAGCCCCCCCCCCCCCCGGTATCCATGTGAATATTTAATGTGACCAAGTTTTTTCATTTTATATCCTTTAGAATAATCAAATTTCATTTGAACAAAAAAAACAAACATTTTTAACAGGACTGTCAACATCCATTTTGGTTGGTTGGGAATGATTTATCCAATGATTGGGATAGGTGGAATTGAGAATATCAGAGAGGATTTTGTGTTTTTCAGAGGATATTTTTGACACTGACAGCAAGATGCATTTAACTTTTGGAGAGTTGACTGTTGAAGTACAAGAAAACCAAGGAGCTAAATGAAGCTGATATCAAGGGCTAGCCATCCTGATCCATTTTGGTTGGTTAGAAATTAGTTATCCAGTGGTTAGGGCAGGCGGAATTGAAAATACATGGGAAAATTTTGTGTTTCCGGGGAGATTTTTGACACTGACAGCAACATTTTATTTAGCTTTTGAAGGGTGGGCATTTGAAGTAACAAGAGACCAAGGGGCCAACAAAAAGCTGACATCAAGGGCTATCAATCCTCATCCATTTTGGTTAGTTAGGAAGGATTTATCTAGTCATTAGGATAGGTGGAATCGAAAATACATGGGAGGATTTTGTGTTTCCGAAAAGATTTTTGACACTGACAGCAATATTTATTTACCTTTTGGAGGGTTGACAGTTGTAGTAACAAGGAAACCAAGGTGCAAAATGAAAGCTGGCATCAAAGGCTATCCATCCACATCCATTTTGGTTGGTTTAGTTAAGGTACCAAGTGATTAGGATGGGGGGGAATTGAAAATACATGGGTGGATTTTCTGTTTCCGGGGAGATTTTTGATGCTGAGAGCAACATTTAATTAGCCTTTGGAGAGTTGACAGTTGTACTAACAAGGACACCAAGGTGCCAACTGAAAGCTGACATCAAAGGCTATCTATGCTCATCCATTTTGGTTAGTTAGGAAGGATTTATCTAGTGATTATGATGGGTGGAATCGAAAATGCATGAGAGGATTTTCTGTGTCCGAGGAGATTTTTAATAATGACTGCAACATTTATTTAGCTTTTTGGAAGGTTGGCAGTTGGAGTAACCAGGATACCAAGGTGCCAAATGACAGCTGACATCAAGGGCTATCCATCCACATCCATTTTAGTGGGTTAGAAATTAGTTATCCAGTGTTTAGGACAGGTGGAATCGTAAATGCATGGGAGGATTTTGTGTTTCAGAGGAGATTTTTGACACTGACAACAACATTTATTTAGCTTTTGGCAGGTTTACAGTTGTAGTAACAAGGAAACTAAGGTGCCAACTGAAAGCTGACATCAAGGGCTATCCATCCACATCCATTTTGGTTGGTTAGAAATTAATTATCCAGTGTTTAGAACAAGCGGAATTGAAAATGCCCAGGAAGATTTTTTGTTTCCGAGGATATTTTTGACACTGACAGCAACATTTCTTCAGCTTTTGGAGGGTTGATAGGTGTACTAACAATGAAACCAAGGTGCCAACTGAAAGCTGACATCAAGGGCTATCTATGCTCATCCATTTTGGTTAGTTAGGAAGGATTTATCTAGTGATTATGATAGGTGGAATCGAAAATGCATGGGAGGATTTTCTGTGTCCGAGGAGATTTTTAATAGTGACTGCAACATTTATTTAGCTTTTTGGAAGGTTGACAGTTGGAGTAACCAGGATACCAAGGTGCCAAATGACAGCTGACAACAAGGGCTATCCATCAACATCCATTTTGGTTGGTTAGAAATTAGTTATCCAGTGTTAAGGACAAGTGGACTCTTAAATGCATGGGAGGATTTTGTGTTTCAGAGGAGATTTTTGACACTGACATCAACATTTATTTAGTTTTTTAGGGTTTACAGTTGTAGTAAAAAGGAAAATAAGGTGGCAACTGAAAGCTGACATCAAGGGCTATCCATCCTTATCCATTTTGGTTTGTTAGGAAGGATTTATCTAGTGATCAGGATAGGTGGAAGCGAAAATACTTAGTTGGATTTTGTGTTTCCGAGGAGAATTTCGATAATGACTAAAACATTTATTTATCATTTTGGAAGGTTGAGAGTTGGAGTAACAAGTAAATCCAGGTTTAAATGAAGGCTGGCATCAAGGGCTATCCATCCACATCCATTTTGGTTAATTAGGAATGAGTTATCTGGTGAATAGGACAGGTGGAATTGAAAATACGTGGGAGGATTTTCTGTTTCTGATATTTTCGCCACTGATAGCAACCTTTATTTACCTTTTGAAAGGTTGACAGTTATAGTAACAAGGAAATCAAGGTGTCAAATGAAAGCTGAAATCAAGGGCCATCCATATACACCAGACAACAATAGCATAATTTTGTTAGTTTGACATATTTTGGTGTCGATGGCTTGAAATTTGACAGTAATTTATTCAGTTTCCGGAGCTTCATAATTAGCATGTTTGACATGTTATTTCTTTTGATGCAATTGACATGTACCCACATATGACCCATTATTTTAAAGCACCTTTCAAGTAGATTCAGGTGAAGCCACAGTAATAGATACTTTGCTTATTCTTAGATACTTTCTTATTCTTTAAGCACATTTTGGTGGAGCAAGTCACATATGCCTAATCTTGATTTTCGACGCTAATTTTACAGTTTTAATGCATAATTTAGGCCATTTAAGCTAGAAATTGCAATCTTATGAGTTTGATTTATCTATTTCTGGAATCCTTGACCCTCAAAACCCCTATTTTGATGTTTTATTTATCATCCTAGCTAAATTAGGAGCGAATTTATGACCAATTTCTGGTTCGGCGGTCATTTTGGACGCCATCTTGGATTTCTCGGAATGCTCAAGGGTGAGAGTTTCACACCCCCCCTGAAAATGTTCCTTGGACCACATAGATACAGGACCAAGAGAGAAAAAAACTTTAACCGAAACTTTTGGGTACCACCCCTCCACTGCCGGACTATAATGGATATTTTGCATGCAACAAGGGTGTGAAAAACTAAAATATTTCAATTTCAATTTTCTCAAAATTTTCCCAACAGGTTTTTTTTTATCTTTACATCAAATCAAAGCTGAGACCACATACTACAACGCTATGTTGACAGATTCTTTGTACATTTTTTTTAACCCTAAACTTCGATCAAAGAAGGACACTGTGTTATGTGAGAGTCCGTTAGATGGTGCAGTGACCAGGTCTGATTGATTTGTTCATTGAACATGTTGAATGAAGAGGCAAGCACATCCTGGTTTATCATCAGTTCCAAGGTAGGTATTTTACGATACATTTTCTTTTAGTTTATGAGAATATTCACTTACATTCAGTGGCGTAGCTAGGAAATTTTCCAGGGGGGGCAAAATATTCAAGTCAGTGATGGAAATGGAACATTTTTGTTGGGGGAGCTATTATCGCTGTTGCGGCAGAGCGTGCCATCGGCAAAATGTAACGTTTGATGACAATGTAATCATTTCTTTCCTGGTCAGGATGGAGCCAGGGTGGGCGACCGCCCCCCCTGCCCCCCCTGTATCCACGCCACTGCTTACATTTTTTAGACAAAAAATCACTCTATGTTATGTATATATTATAGGTCTTTGTTCAGAGAGTGTGCACATTTTTGAAAACCTGTTAGTTGCTGGTGATCAAATATCTTAAGGAAGTAAGGATTATATGGTTTTTGATCATCATCAAGAAATCATAATGGAAATAATTTTTATAATTCACATTTAAAGCTGCAAGTAAATCTCTTAGGTTACAGTTAGTGATGTGTACTGTACATGATATTGTTTAATCATATATTCCATTTCAAATACTTCATATTTATAGTCTTTCATACAAGACTCGAGATTTTTAGGCAAAATGTATTCACTATTCACCTTCGAGTATGGATAACTCAAAATGGGACGTTCCATGTAATTTGATACGTAATGTTACTCTTATCTAACCACCTCAAAAAAGATAGGGTATGTGACAGTAAAGCTTCAGCAACATAAATGTTCATTATTATAGCCTATTTTCCAAGGTTACTTAGGACACACAGTAAGAATTTTATTCCTTTTCATGCAGGGAGACATCAGCTGATGTCACAGAAATTGTCTTGACATCTGTCTAATGTCCGGTTATTTTAATATTCCCTTATTTCAACAGATTGTGCCTAAATATTAAATTATTTCTGTTTCAGATTTTACGTGAAATTAAGCCAGTGAAACTGGATGAGCTTATTGCCTGAATAGCTCTGGATAGGTCTCAGGAATCATCCCTAAATTGGTGACGCCCTTGAGGCAGACAAGTGAAAAGGTGGGTCTCTGTTTCTGTGCACTGTTTTATGATATGTTATCTTTCTCTTAATCCTTAAATATAGGGCATTGCTTGTCACAAATTCTTTGTTTAGCTTTTTTATGTACAATGTGGCTAGCAAAGATGAACATATCATAATGAGCAAATGACAGCTGTTTTGTATTTGAGCTCTCTTTCCTAACTTTTTAGAGATTATAAAAAATCCAATGGATCGACTGCAATAAAATATGCCATAAAATATGCCATAAAATTTAGTCAATTTCAAATCAAAAGTGCGAATTTCAACTACTGTATATGGCCAAAATTATGAAAAGTTGTGAAGATTGTTTCAGAATCAGACAAGAAGCTAAACTCATTGTTTCCATCTGTGCATGAAACAAATGCAATAGACAAGTAACATGGTGATTGCTTGTATTTTCAGGAAGCCAAGTGCTCAACAGCAAATCCATCTCAAAGCCCATTGGACGCACGTCAGCTACCATCAGCATTCCAGATGATAACAGTGTGGGCTTTTCCCTGGTTCTTTCATGCGTTAATGCTTGTTACCGGGTGTACAACATTTAGAAGAACATTTTCATGTTTATGGACTACTAAATTGCATTCTTCATGGACTATTACATCAACAAATGTATCATATCAGCGTGGTTATAAAATACAATGTAGATACGCCCCTACGGTTTCTAACAAACGAACGAATATCTAAATATGAAAATGATTATTTCATTTTTTATGCATTTTTGTGCTTTTACAAAAGTTATATCTAAATATGAAAATATGTATTTCATTTGTTTTTTATGTGTTTTGTGGTTTCCTGGTGTTTATATTTGAATATTTGAATAGTAGTTATACACTTGTTATTTCTTCCTAGTTCCTACATTTATATGTATATTTTTATGCTTGCTAATTTCATTTTCTTCTTGTATTTTGAGGTTCTATAAATAGATATTTACTGTAAGAAACACAAAATCAGGCAAGAGAGAAATGGGAAGATACGCTGCTGGCTTCTTGATCAAGGCTTAAAGCAACAGGAAAATACATGGATATGACCTATTAATGGAACATTTGGCCAACAGAAGGATTATTATATCTAGAATAGGTAACACAGTTCTGATTGGATGACCATATGTTTTTTTGTGTACCATTGTCAACATAAACATACTTTTCATCTCAAAAAATGCCAAGAAACATAAAATGTGATAAACTATGTAATGATGTTCATTTTCCTTCAAAATACATTTTCTGGTGAACATAAATGAATTTATACAATACTGTGTGCCATCCACAGTTTATCTTACAAATAAATCATTTGTTACTTGCAAAAAACCAATGATAATAATCAAAAATGGAATGTGATAAACAAAATAATAAAAACTCAAATATCTCAAAATTTTCCCGACAGATTATTTTAATATTAAAATCGAAACGAAGCTGAGACCTTCTACTTTCACACTACATCTGTAACTTTTTCGGTATATTCTGAAAATCTTGAATTTTATTTAGGAGCGCTGTTTGGGGGTTCTGGACCACCCCCTAAAGATAAGTAGGCCCCAGTAGCATGAAAAAAACAAAAAAAAAACAGTGATGACACCGGCCACTTTCTATAATTTTGAAAGCCTTTTAGCATCTACTCTGCATCATCCCAAGTCATACCATGACAAAATGGCCCATAACCTTTGCTAATTCATGAATACTTAATTAACTGACCCAGTCAGGGACTGCTACATCACAGTTTGAAATTGTTGCTTCTGTTTCACACAGTTACAAATGGAGAAATTGTGTATTGTTGAAAGGTGCTATCATAGTTCCGAAAATTTCATTGAATTGTGTATTTTCACAGTTCTGAAATGAAACTGTTTGAAAGTTTGCTTGTTTTACACTGTTTTTCTTAGTTGCCAGTAATCCTCTAAGTGTCCATAATCGGACTAAATCTGCCTGCAAAATGCTTATGACCTAAATAAGCAGCCAATCACAGAAGAGGTTGGAAATAGCAGAAAGCCCTGTCCATTTTAGCAGGGCTTGCGTGGGGAGGATGCTACTCTGGCACAGTGTGCCCTATGTCCTAGCTATGCAGTGTGCTCCAGGCAAAGTTTACTGTTTTCATTAACTTATGAGTGACAAAAAAAGATCGAACTTGAAAAAATACTGTAAACAGACGATGGAAATGTTCACTAAAATTAATGAAAACTTATTGTTTTACATTTTATTTCATTATGTAGAATACATTTTTTAAATATTAATAGAGAGATACAACTGAACAATATCACAAACATACACGGTTTTTTAAACATATTTATTTACACAATATAGGGGAGAGCGGGGCATGATGGGCCCCCGGGGCATGATAGGTTTGGGCTTTAACTCCAAAGTTTAACACTGCAGGGAGCTGATTTTTTTTTGTTTAGAATACCTTTTGCTAACCTTTATTGAAGAAAAAATTGCATGGTTCAGATACCAATACTTTAGCAGATATTGCCCTTTCTAGGATTTTGAAGCCCTAACAACTTTTTTTCCTGATTTTCCAAGTGCGTTGTGATTATGCGTAAGTGATATTTTAACAGCTGTCTTTTTTTACTTCCACAAAGAGATATATCAACATTTTGCATGAAAACTCTTTGATTTGACTTTATTCTTGGAAACTGGTGTCTGAGGGTATTTATGAAAAATGAAGTTTGGGGCATGATGGGTCTCTTGATTGGGGCATGATGGGCCCAGGCCCATCATGCCCCATTTGAACTCAGTATATGTATTTCTTGCAATATAATAGTTGAAGATTGGCGAGAATGGACAATACTGCCTATTTCAATATCTATTGGTATTATCTTATTTACTACATCAGATATATAATTAAGAACATAATTTGTGTGCCAAATCACCTTTTATGATGTTAAATTTACGTTTTTGGATTGTTACCTGCATTTTTCAGATGAAAAAGTGATTATGATTTGCTGAGTTGGTTCAATAACTACCATTTATCATGTAATGCAAGTTTTTTATTAAGAATATTGGAATTATTTCAGTTTTACAACTATAATGCCGAAAGTATTGACCAAAATTTGAAGCTGCCCATCATGCCCCAACAAGGTGCCCATCATGCCCCACCCTTGCGGGGCATGATGGGCACCTGCCAAAAAATTAAAAGTGCCTATAACTCAAACACTATTTCATTGAGCATAACAAGAATTTCTATGCTTAAAGTAGAACCTAATGCAAAACCAGTCAGCAACAAATAGTAATTTTTGTTGGCAAAGTGATGACATGGTGGACCTTCAAAGTTAAGGTGCCCATCATGCCCCGCTCTCCCCTAAAGTGTATAAATATTCTTATTTTCAAATTGTCTTGAACAACACCATAAAAAAGCTTACCTTTTTAACACAATAAATTTATCTGAATTCGGATTTTGTACATGAACAGGAAAAACATACCGTAAGCTTTTTTTTCATACCGAATGTGAAAATATGAATATAATAACCACAATACAAAAGAATAAAAACATTGCCTTATATCGTAATACAGAAACAAGCAAGGATTTAACTATTTTGTTTTCTTACTAATTTTTTCTCATAAAAACATTATATTTTATACCGCTTGTTAGACGTTCCAGGTCGTTCCTCAGTATAGAATTGTTTTACAATTTTATGTGAATGCTTTATTGTGATCACATAGCATTCATACTGTACATGTTGCTACTTTTTTTAGATTTATATTATACACTGATTTTACAATTCACAAGATCTACTTTAAGAAATCGTTAATCTTCTTTAACAAATCATGAATTTTACATTAAAAAAAATATTATCATTTTCATTAGCTACATAGAATATATGTGTTTTTTGAAAACTTCGCGTTTTGCATTAAACCGTGACATCAAATATCTGTGATTGTGATTGGTCTAATCTTCAACCTGTGAAACCTGTGACGCCCTGATTAGTTGGTGTAGTTGCTAGGGATCTTTTTGTGGCCATTCAAACAAAATAGTGCCTCTTGATATATATAATATATATATATTTTTTTGACTGGAGGTCTATATTATTGTGGGATATAAATGAAACTTAATGGGAGTTTGGTTAACAGCAAATGACCTCACTCATGTCATGTCTGCTGCAGAATAAACCTGTCTACGAGTTGACCGCTATTTGCTGCCACCTAGGGTGCAAAATTCGCGAGCTCCTGTGAGCGGTCAACAGAATTTCGATCTCTGGAAGAAACCAGGACAGTGTGGAAGAAACCAGGACAGTTTCATCATTTAGTGATGGTCTAGTTTATTTCCAAAAACTCTGCAAGTGTCTAATCTGACTTTGGTTGGCTTCAATTTTAAGCAGACAGCTTGTAAATACCAAAATAAGTTGGAACTATTTTTTATCATGGAGGATGTATACATTGTAGCTCACATATATTGCCAGTATAGAGGGGGCCACTTGTTGCCTGGACAAGACATTTTGCTGAGTGTAACACAGCTTTTATGAAATTGTGAATTATATTGTTGTCCAAGTTAATAAATCCCCATAAAGTAACAGAATAAATACAATTGAGAATTTTTGATATCACAAAGCAAAAACATTGGCTTTGTATGGACACGTGAATAAGTCAGAATGCATTCTTTTTGGACCCTTTTCTGACCACAATTTAACATGCACTAAATTGCATAAGTAGATTGAATGCCATCAAACTTCTGATGAGTAAAATCATCCCTTTCACAGGCAAAGTGTATGCTAAAGTTTCAAAACTTGCTTTTTGTCTCATGAATTCCAAACATTTTCATTCAAAGCAGTGGACCGGATATTTGCCAGCAACCATGCTTTGTGAAAGCAGTTTGGCGTAGTAATATGGACAGCTGTTGTGCGACCTGATCTGGTGATCTGTCCAAAACAGATCAAGGTATTGTTGACCCAATTCGATTTTCCAGGGACTGTCAGCATTCTGCTGCCACTTGACAGTCCCGAACAGAGACAGAGAATAAACTGTATTCTTCCGCGACCTGACATTCATGATGTTCATTGCTGTGAACACCAATATATCCACTGCTTTTTCATGTGCTCTTGTAAACATTATGGGGTATTACAGCATACATGTGTGTATTGCTTTGTATGTGGAGGGGGAGGGTACTAAAAATATGCATGAACCTAAGGGTGGGGTAGGCCTATTATAAATCTGCATGAAACTCAAGGGGGAGTATCAATTTTGACGAGAAGTTCTACCAAAACTATCACCCCTCCCCCCCCCAGTCATACATTCAACCAGTGCAGACATCAAAGCCAAACAAGCTAAACATGCATAATCCATGTGTCAATGCATTTAGTCAGTTTCCTGGAATAATGTGCTTGTAATATAGATCTACCAAGTTATGCAACTAAATCTGTGACATGATGACATCACAGTTTTTGGATAAAGCAAAGTACAAAGTGGAAGAACACACAGCTATGAAAACAATAATTATTAATACAATTCTCCAATGACACAATAAACAGTGTTGACAAGTATACTGCAAGGTGGTTTTTACCAGTTTTTGCTTGATATTGTGAAGATTTAAAAAAAATTAAGATATTTCTATTTCTTAATTGTTGCAAAGCATGAATGCAATATTGATTGATAATATTCCTACTGACAAATAATCTGCATTTCAATCATGACAAGGCATATTTGGGCAGTTTTACAGTATTTGCACTTGGCCAATTTTTCATATTTAGGCAAATATTACGAGAAAAGTATGATAGGTACAGAAAAATTTGTTGGGGTGGCAGACTTTTACAACCTTGAAATATATGTGTGCCAAATTTTACCCTCCCACGATATTTAGTTTTGAAGCAGCAAGCAATTTAGGACGAATTTTTGCTCATTTTTGTTTCTCACTGGCAGTTTTGCTACTTTTATTACAACACACAAAGATAAATGCAGGCAATTGTGATTCATGTTGATGATACCTCTACGGACCTATGTTTTGGGTGTAAATTACAACAGGTTTCATGCGAATAAGTTATATACAAAATGAGATGTCTCCTAAAATGTAAAAAATGGTATGTGTCAAATATTTTGTCTTTGAGAGACCATTTTTTACTTTATATGCTGGGATGAATAAGCATTTAATTATAAGGATGTGTCTACTGTTTCTGTTAATTTTGTAGCTTGAGACATATCTGAAGGTAAAGCAACAGCATGAATTTCAATAACTGTACTTGGTTTTCGGAATTTGAGGCTTGAATATGATGTCAAAAAACATGTCCTTTCCAGCGCATGGAAAAAAACACTCAGGGTTTTGAAGGAAAAACAAACAATCTGTGTGTTTGTTGCTCAGTTGTGTGCCTCTATATGCGAATGTGACAAATACAAGTTAAAAAGATATCCAGGTAATGTACATGGATTTTCTTAGTAATTAAAATCCTTAATGTCAAAAGATGTCCTCTCCAGCCCATGAGAATTTGTGGTATGATTCAAGTCTTTTAACAATGGATTCGTCAAGGAAATGACCATGGCTGTACAAAATGATTTATTCTGGATGTTTAAAAAGGGTTATTTAAAAATATTGAAAACTTCGATGTATGTTTTTGTGTCATTAAATTGCACCATTATGAGAAAACCAAACTTGAGAGTATAAGTTAGTTTTTTTATGTAATATATCAATATAACTGCAGTTTTTTGCAAAAAACTGAATTACTTTACATGATAACACACAAATATCTTGTTATTCGAGCAATTAAAGTTTTTTTCTGAGCCTGTGATTTTGGGTGATTTTCGGAGATTTTTCTCTCTAGAACGTTATCTGTCACACAAGGCAAACCCAATGAGTTTCAATCGTACAGCAACAAAACTTAATATAGGGTTTGTAGGAAACTTAGGGAATTTACACCTCGGCAATAATGGGTCTATTGAGAATTTGAGACTAAAACCTTACTAAACAGTCTAAAACAGAAACTTTCAGGGTATGAAAAGTGAAATTTCTCTATTTTCGTCACAAAAATTGTGAAAAAATTATTTTTGGCGCATTTAATAAAAAATGTATTATTCTTATTAGTTTTGATGGTTCAATACAATCAGATGGTTCTAGTTCCATTAAAAAAATGGTTCAAATTGTGTTCACATGGATACTTTTTTCTTAAACCTTTTTTTTTCAAAAATTCCTACCTTGCATAGGCCTACTTTAAAGAGTGGTGATTTGGTGATAAACAAATAAATCACTTCCGTTTTCATTGATTTACGAATCAGTAATATGTTCATTTTATGATAGTACAAAGGAAATTCTCATCTGCAAAACTTTATTATGACCCCCCATGAGACACTTTGAGTGCAAATATTGTTAAACTGCCCATTTAACTATTTAGGCCTTTTGGACAGAGCAAATTCGGGCCGATTGCGGTTTTTACCACTTTAAGGCAGTTTACGGTATTTTAAGGCAGATGACGTGCCTACAATAGTTTATGGCTGCCTTTTTGCCAACCCTGTTACATGTAAACATTTGAATATATTTTATTAATTGCTTCATTTCATGTCCTGTTACATGACCTACATACAGTGTATTTTCACGGTTGATCTGACCTAAGTTGACCTATATTTTCAAGGATTGATTGATAGATTGATTTGTTTATTCGTTTTTACCACACATACCACTCATATATACAACAATGCACTTTCACATATTCACACAAGAACATGAACGCATGAGTAAACAGGATGCACAAATTCTATTCACAGTCACACCAGGAAGTAAATAATAATATTTCAGTAAGTATTTTCAGGTATTTCACTAACAATTTTGAAAAAAAAAATCATGCCTGTAGGAAATGTTTAAATCACTTTTCAGTTGCCATGGTCCATGGATCTCAACCTTGGTGCACTCAGCGCAGCTCAATTTCTTAGACCAAATCGAGCAAATTGGCTGTGTTATTATCGTAGAATTAATTGTAAATGAATACTTGATCATGAGAAAAAATATTTCTTCACTTGCTTTCAGTCAATCAAGGTATATTCCATTTAATTCCATACATATATTTATATATTAAAATGATTTTTTAAAACATTTCTGAAATACCTTTCCCGTCAGCTGTCTCTCTATGAAATCTAGGTACTTTGGCAGAAACAATACACTAAAACAGGCGCTGCTTAGGACCCATAACTGGGCTCATTTGCATACTTGTTTGGAATTCAATGAAAGCCCTTTGAAATAGGGGAGACCGGGGTAAGTTGTGCCGCCCACTGTTGGGGTTAAATGAATAACTGGGCAAAGAAGGCAATGCCACCCATATATACCCACTTGGTCAACATCATTAGGCACCAAGAAAAAAACTGCCAAATATAATGGTATGATAAGCTACACTCATAAATTCAATTTTGTGGCTGAAAACTTGAAGTGCCGAGGTCTGACATTCTGGTTTCTCAGTCATTTGGTATTTGTAATAAGGTGATGTCCCTCTGGTAGGATGGAGTTAAGAGGTATATCTAGACATTTCTGTTGTTAGATTTCATTTTGCATTTTTTGTTTATTTTTGACAACCAGTTTCATCCAGAAAATTAATTTGGGGTAAGTTGTGCCGTTTTGATTGGGGTGAGTTGTGCCAATGGTATGACATAGGAATTAATATTTTATTCATCTTTTTTTGTCTTAATTTTATGCAAGGCCTAAACATGTTGTGAAATAACTTACACTGAAAGGAACATGTGCTAAAAGTGTTATACCACCCTCTAAACAAGAAATAATTCTGTTTTTTTTCAGCATTTTTAATTTGTGTATAAAATGGCTCATAAATGTCTGATTAGTTTCATGTAACATGTCAGTCATACGCTTAAAACATGATACAAATGATCTGTCTGAAGAAATGAGTGAAATACAAGATTTTTTTGGAATAAATCAAGCGGCACAACTTACCCCGTCACGCGGCACAACTTACCCCGGCACCGGGGCAAGTTGTGCCACTTGACCTACTTTTTTTAAATGCCTGCCATGACCTTCAAAATGGTCGGACTGCCCTGAAACTTTGGTCAATTCTGGCCAATGTATTATATTTTGATGTCTGATTTTCAGATTACATGATTAAGCTTTGGTTTTTCGGAAAATCAGCCTGATGAAAAAAATGGCACAACTTACCCCGGTCTCCCCTACTGATAGGCAATCAGGAAATATTTTTGGTTATAATCAATTCTATTTTCAAATGAACTTTAGTGGTTATTTACACTGCTACATCATTTGATTTGGTTTAAAAACTTGACCTGCGCAGGGTCCACAGACTTTTCATTTCCATGGCTACTGAAAAGTAGGCCTAATTTTAATATTTCCTTGAGGTAAGATGTTTTAAAAATAAATAGTGAAATACCTGAAAACAGTTCTGTGAAAATTTCATTCAGCTGCTTAAGAAGAGAAATGTTTGCCAAATTGGTCAGAATTTCTGAATGCCCCTCGTACGCTGTTCTAAGAATTCTAACTAGGCGGCAGATAAGCACCGAGATAATCTACTGAAGTGCAGAGTAGCATTCTGGTGTTTAAAATATATTTCTCCTTGTGAGATCGAATGAGAATTTACTGTTTATTGTGACTTGTTGGTACATAGATGTCCCGTCATCGGGGAAATCAGTTGGGCAGGTCATACCTGAAGCAAGTTCCCGGAGAAGGAATGTCGTGGCATTTAGCCCTTGGATGGCAAGTGTCTGCTGTGCCAACTGCTCATGTCTGAAAATAGAGAAACATTATCATAAGATAAGACAGAAATAAAGTTTTATCTTATCTTATCTTTTTATCTTATTTCGATATTTTGCACTGAAAAAAAAAGAAGGATTCGGATTGTCTGATAACAGTGTCCGATCAAGCGATTGTCTAATCCAGACAACTGAATTGTTTAAAATGTCAAAGAACTTGTTTGTTTCATTCAATCGATTGTTAGAACCAGATAATCAATTGAATGAAACAAACAAGTTCTTTGCTACTTTATGCAATCCAATTGTCTGTGTTATACAATCGTTTGAATGCTTGATCGGACCCATATCAGACAATTATGGCCTGTTATCAGACAATAATTTTTTTTCAGTGTGAAAGCAAATGAGGTGATAATCATACCATCTGTATAATTATTTTCAAATTGATTTTGCCAAGATAAACAGAAAATGAATACACTAGCCCGAAAATAATACATAAGCAAGGCATACAGATATACAGAGGCCGGAAAATACAACTATTTTGACAGCCACTATGTACACTAATTAAGAAGGGGAGAGCTGTCTAAGTTTTGCCATTTTTTACTGCAAGCTGATTTGCAAAATAAAATGTAAGTACCTAGTTCAATTGGCGAAACTCCCCTCCATTAAAACTGTACTAGAAAGCTTAATTGACTTACACCATAAACTTCAGTTTTCTTCTTACCCAATTGACTGTATTCTGCTTGAGATACCTTTTTTGCTGCAATTTCAGAAACAGCGTTGACCTCATTGACCTTTTCCGATACTTCCCTCTTCTTTCTGCTGTTTGTCGCTCCACAAATGATTTCCATGTTTGTAGTGTCACAGACCTTTATAAAGATAAGAACTCAATACACACGTAATGTCAGACTAACTCCATTTTGTACTAAACTGCTCACACTTAAGAACACACACTTTCATAAAGGTTAAAAATAGTACTTCCTCTTAAAGTATCATCATGAAAGTTTGCACACTTCTAGAAGTTGCCATCATGCAGGTATTGTCACCGCTGAGCTTTTCGCTTCAGAGGTGTCTTCATTCTTTGGGGATGATCCTTAGAGGATATCTCCTTCTGGCTCCGAAATCACCATGCACCTTAAATCTTATCCATAATTATTTGAATGTAATGATGTAAAGACAAATGACATTACAAGGTTATTATTGTATAAAGTATTATAATGAGTTATATTATTGTGTAAATTGTGAAGAAGTTAGAATAACAGCTAAGGGGTAAAACTCATCCCCATGGTTTCCATAGCAACGGTTACCCTGGTGCCTTTGCGCAGTCGCAGAGCACCCTGGTGTCAATCCCAGGGGGTAAGCTTGGTTGCCCAAGCAGAAGGGAGCACGCCTCTGCCAAGGTGGCACGTGGGTCTCTCTCTCCCTGGCGGAAGGACGAACGTCAGGTAAGGGTATCGTTGTGAGAAGTATGATTAGAGTTTCCCTTAAGGAATCTATAGGTCATGGTTGATTGAGAAGGTGTCTTTCTATAAACTATCCAAATTGTTAAGGTATTCATTAAAGTGTCGTAATTGCATTGAACATTTAAGGAAATTGGTTGATCTATTGTCCATCGGTTTGGTCATTATGTAACTGTTGATAAATGTATATTAAAGGAAGTTTTGGATCTTATCCGTTATGCCTCTGGTATTTCTTGAGTAGGTGTTTCGTGACGACAAGTGTTGGGGTGTCTCCCGCAGGATCCCCGGTATTTAGTCCATCTGATCCATACCACTCATTAAGGTGCTTTAAAGATGGCATGGAGGAGAATTTTCAAATCTCCAAGTGCAGTACTTTTGCAGACTCAGTGGGCCGTTTTCACCAACATGATATTAAGAGAAGAGCCAGGTCTTAGCTAAGACCTGGTCTGGCTAAGCCAATCAGTCAAGCAGAGCAGTATCAAGGAATTTCAGTTTGGTGGAAGTTTACACATGTAGTGCGAACAGGTGAGCTGTGACAAACACAATGTCTCATTTCCCAAACAAAGACAAAAAGGTATTGCTACACAGAAGAGGGGGGGGGGTTCTTGGAAATTTTTTAAATAGTCAATTGCCTACCCAGTCCAGTGGCGTACCTGGGGGGTCTCAAGCGGGGGGGGGGGTCAACTGGAAGGGCATGCGATTCTCGAGGGGGGGGGCACCCACTATACTAACTGTATATTTGGGATTATGTACTTTATTTCTGTTTGTTATCTGTTTGAAATTATCTTTATTCAACTGGAATTATTTAATGATTTTAATTAAAAAAAAACAACTGTATATTAATTTTTAGCTAGAGTTGGAAAGCTCATATGGGGCACACCTGGGGGGCACAGGTACAATACGGGGGCATGTGCCCCCCACCCGTGCCCCCCATAGGGACGCCACTGACCAAGTCTCACTGAAAAAAAAAATGAGTTCAAAACTTCCCCCTTTCCCATTAACCAACCTACCTTTGCTATCAAGCAACAAAGCAACACAACAAACTATGCTACGACTGTATCAAAGTATCATAGTCTCTCGCACAAAGATCCAACTTCATATGTTAACTTTTTTGTCATATTGCAGATGACATTCAAGGTATATCAATTGTATTTATTTACATGTGTGTAGACTTGCTCATTGGCCAGCTTTGGAGGTGTGTCTGACTTATTCAATGAAGGCTGCGCTGAGTGCCTGGGTGGAAACAAACTTCTTTTTTTTGATGTGCAGAGCAAATTTATTTTCCAGTGTCATGTGCTGAACCAATTATTTTCATCATAAGTCCAGCCACCCCCCCCCCTTCATGTATTATCTGGTCAGCCCAAAAGGGACACCACTTTAACAGTTTGAGAACACTAATCTGTAAGTTTTCTAACAATATTTGGCAACCACCGAACCTTGACAAGTCTATTGATTAAAGTTGGTGAAAGGGACTCAGTTAAACCAGGTTTCAAGAAGTTAAGACCAGGCCTAACTGTTAAAGCTATGTTGGTGAAATCGGCCCCATGAGTCCCTCTAGTAGCTTGCACTGCCTCTGATACATAAGCAGTCTCATGACTGGTACTTCTGCGTCAAATTAATTTGTTGTGGTTACTGTCAAAAACGCAAGTCACATAATTTCAATATCCTCTGATCATTTCAATAACTAAGCTGTTCCTTCCACAACATTTTTTGATAAGCCTGAAAAGTTTCCTTTTTTACTTGCTTGATGGGTTGGGGAAAAGGGATAGTTCACCAAACCACAATTAAAGAGGAAGAAATTAATAAAATTTAAGTGTCAATGCTGACCAGCCCCCTACAGGAGACTTTAAATATTTGTCAAAATCTTAAAAAAAATATATTTTATTCAGATTTTTGACAGTATTGATATGGAATGATTGTCTATGTATGTGCTTCTACCCTGGGTAGGCAAAAAGCCGCATAATTTAACAGTTTTGGATCACATGCTTCATTTCCAGATGCTGAGTCGTACATTTTGAGTTTTTAATTAAAAATTGCTTTATCATTAACTTTTTTTTTTCAAAAATTTCCGTTGGGCAGTTTTTGGATGTACTGTGTCTGTCATGTGAAAATTTCATAAGATTAATCCTATATCCAGTATGCCCCAAAAGCAATATTTCCATTGGTGCATCTAGTGTTGAAGTGCAGTTTGTGACTTGCATTTTCGACAGTAACCACGACGTTTAATTTAACACAAAAGTACTGTATTTAGAGATTTTCAAATGTTCATGAATCTACCTGATGGCAACTACCAGAAGTGTTTAAACTTTCATCTTGATACTTTAAGAGGAAATACTTCACTGTGTACTTTTATTTACTGTGATGTGTTAAGTTGTGAAATTGATAAAGGCGCATACGCCTGCATTGGCGTCAGCCTGCCATGTGTATATAGCTCAATTGTAATGGAACTGTAAATATCATGGTACATACGTTTTGAATATGGTCAATAAATACTTACTTACTTATTTACTATTTTTAACCTTCTTGGAAGTGTGCGTTTTTAAGTGTGAGCAGTTTATACAAACCAAAAGTTTTTTAAAAGATAATGCTGCGACCCACTTGCCAAACACTCTCTATTTTGGCCCCATGGCACCCAAATGGCTTGGTAGCAGCAATGAAAAGCAATGAAAGGATAATGTTATTATCGGTAGTGAAGAGGGAAAGGTGGGAAAAGTTGGGGAAGTAGGGGAAAATGGGGACCGATTGTCCATGGAGAATATCATATTGATGACTGATTGATAAGTTATAGCACAAGCGTTTTGTTGGCAAATTTAATTTTCAACATGTAAAAAAAAGTTTTTCGTGATTCACAAAATTGTACAATCTCAAATTTGTGTGCTTTCAAGGCTATACATTTCCTATGACGCTTTTCCCTACATATTAGTGGCAATTTACACATTAAATTTTGGAACAAGAACAAGAAGAGACTGGAAGGAATGCCCTCGAATTTACAGTGATGGATATGCCTTAGTAGGCCTCAGGGGGTGACCATTTTCAAGTTCGCGAAGACCTCGAATATTCATTCCTAAATCAAGCAACACCTTGTTAAGAAAAACCCCCAACAGAAAATATTTATTTCAAAACTGCCCAAAGAGAGTTAATTTATTGCACCAAAACTAAGTAAGAAGTTATTTATTTGAAAAATACTCCAACCCCCCCCCCCCCTGGCCCCTTTGAGATTAAATGGTGGGCCCCTATTGGCTTGAAACACAAAATGGCAGAAGTAAAAATATCCATAGAAATAGCAAATTTTCAATCTAGTTCTAGTAGAGTCTATTTGGGAAATAAACAAAATGGCATGTCTAGGTGCAATAAGCGTGAGGACCACCTTTCTCTAACACTATGTAAACTGCTCACACTTAAAAACGCACACTTCCAAAAAGGTTTAAAACAGTACTTCCTCTTAAAAGTTTCAAGATGAAAGTTTGAACACTTCTAGTAGTTGCCATCAGGTAGATTCGTGAAAATTTACAAATCTCTAAGTGCAGTACTTTTGTGTCAAATTAAATCGTCATGGTTACTGTCGAAAATGCAAGTCACAACTGCACTTCAACACAAAATGCACCAATGGAAATATTGGTTTTGGGGCATACTACTGGATAGGATTAATCTTATGAAATTTTCACATGACAGGCACAGTGGCACACGACATCCAAAAACTGCCCCACATAAGTTTTTTTAAAAAAAGGTTAATGATAAAGCAGATTTTTAATTGAAAACTCAAAATGAACGGCTCACCATCTGGAAATGAAGCATGTGAACTGAAACTGTTAAATAATGGGGTTTTTTGCTTACCCAGGGTAGAAACACATACATAGACAATCATTCCATATCAATACTCTCAAAAATCTGAATAAAACATCTTTTTTTGAAGATTTTGACAAAAGTCTCCTGTAGGGGGCGGGTCAGCATTGACACTTAAATTTTATTAATTTCATCCTCTTTAATCCATCAAGCAAGTTAAGATATAAACTTTCCTTGCTTATCAAAAAATACTGTGGAAGGAACAGCTTAGTTGTTGAAATCAATGATCAGAGGATATTGAAATTTTGTGACTTGCCTTTTTGACAGTAACCACGACGAATTAATTGGACACAAAAGTACTGAACTTAGAGATTTGAAATTTTTTGTGAATATACCTGATGGCAACTTCTAGAAGTGTGCAAACTTTCATCTTGATACTTTAAGAGAAAGTACTATTTTTAACCTTTTTGGAAGTGTGCGTTTTTAAGTGTGAGCAGTTTATATAGCATTTTTGGTGAATTTTGCATCATCGGAGAGACTGCTCCCTGTCAAGAGACAGCTACAGTATATGAGTAATATGAATGCCGAAGTTTATGTTAAAATACTAAATCGCAAGAACTGTAATTATCTAAATTATATTATATTCACCTTTGTACATGTAGTACTTTTCTCGCAAACTCTATCATCTGTCAATATCTTCGCAAAATCCTTTTTCACTTGCTCCTTTTCACATGAAGTCAGATTTTGACAATTGCGGATGAAATAGGAGGTGTTACCCTCCAGCCTTACGCCTGGGAAAAACTCGACTGCAAATAAAACACGTGTAACTATAATCTTTTGAGTTTCATTCACACATGTAGAAACCAGGGGGCAACCTTTTCAATTGACATATGATTCAGGCAAAGAGTTGAATAATTCGCAAAAAGCTGATTGACCCCTTCAAAGATAATTTCTGCTCACACAGTTTCATTGCATGATAAAGCATGCTGCCCGAGAGATGGTTTGCCATGCATATGATATATAGATTTCCGGAATGATGCTGTAAGTACTGTTTAGTAATGAAATGAATTATATACCATGACACTGGATAAATGGTAACATTTCAAAACTATACATCCCTCACAAAAGTTTTGGAAAACAATTTTTCAAAAGAGTTTTGGGCAAAATATTTTAGCTTTTCAGGCGATTTTGGTTTTTTTTTTTGCAGACCCCATCCCCACCAAATTTTATGACTATCTAGTATCTACAACTATTATACAGATCCAGCCTCATCAACCTGTAAGCCTAGAACTTGGCTTAGGACTGCACGCAAACCACATATATCTCTATATTATATGTCAAGCCGAAATACTCGCTGCTCATTGGCCGACAGCCATGCCATATTCCACGATATTGCACGCATGTTATTGCACGATCATTACCCTCGGCAATGTATAGTTGAAATGTTGGTCCTATATTTTTTTATAAAAACCCGAAAATTATCTTAAAAATCCCAATTTTCCAACATTTCTGTGTGAAAAGCCAAAATGGTAATGATTAAATTATTTAAATTTAAAGCTTACTGCAGTTAGACACAATTTCACAGCCACTACACGAGTTACTGCAATTTCTTCCATTGAAATTTATGATTTAAAATGCAAAAAATTGTTAAATGGTCTATTTACTCCCAGTTTTCATTTCTGATGTTATATGAGTCTTTGACATTTTTTGTCAAAATAAACTCATGTTTCACATTATCATCAAGCTAATTTTGAGCAATATGAAATTTTTACTCACAGCAGAGGTCTATGTTAGCAAAATTAAATGAATATTAAGGATTTTCTGATAATCACATATCAGTCAATAGTATTTAGCCCTGGTCAATTTGCTACAATAATGTCTATATTTTAATTTTTGTACAACTCCTCATCAAATGTTATCAATAGGAAATATGTATATGTGTGGACTTTCAAAGCATTAAACATTTTCAAAAACATGCATTTGTTTGTTAATATTTTAAACTGTTGACACTAAATCTTGAACTCCCAATTTTATTTTAGAAGATAAAGTAATGTCAGCCCCTTTTATTTAGTTATTTGTATGAATACTAAATGTGAATGAATCAGACAGACTGGCTTTTGTTGAATGGGGAAGTCTTGATTATGTAATGTTATGTCAGAGGGTCATTGTCTTCCCCACTAATCCTTTCAATGACTGAAGCTAAGATTATTTTTTTTATGAAAACCCAAAAATTATTTAAAAATCCCAATTTTCCAACATTTCTGTGTGAAAAGCCAAAATGGTAATGGATGAATTATTTAAATTTAACGCTTATTGCAGTTAGACACACTATGAACTAATATTCACAGCCACTACACGAGTTACTGCAATTTCTTCCATTGAAATTTATGATTTAAAATGCAAAAATTGTTAAATGGTCTATTTACTCCCAGTTTTCATTTCTGATGTTATATGAGTCTTTGACATTTTTTGTCGAAATAAACTCATGTTTCACATTATCATCAAGCTAATTTTGAGCAACATGAAATTTTTACTCACAGCAGATGTCTATGTTAGCAAAATTAAATGAATATTAAGGATTTTCTGAAAATCATATATCAGTCAATAGTATTTAGCCCTGGTCAATTTGCTACAATAATGTCTATATTTTAATTTTTGTACCACTCCTCATCAAATATTATCAATAGGAAATATGTATATGTGTGGACTTTCAAAGCATTAAACATATTCAAAAACATGCATTTGTTTGTTAATATTTTAAAATGTTTACACTAAATCTTTAACTTCCAGTTATTATTTTAGAAGATAAAGTAATGTCAGCCCCTTCTATTTAGCCATTTGCAAGAAAACTAAATGTGAATGAATCAGACAGACTGGCTTTTGTTGAATGGGGAAGTCTTGATTATGTAATGTTATGTCAGAGGGTCATTGTCTTCCCCACTAATCCTTTCAATGACTGAAGCTAAGATCATTGGTGTAGAGACTTCAGTGGATATCAGGTTTGGCTGCTCCATTGTGTAATTGTTACATAATCTTTTGTCTGTCACAGTTGGTGGTTAAGTGACTTGGTAATATGCAGAAAATTATGAAAAAATTTTAATGAAGAAAAATGCTTTGAAATATAATTTTCCAAAATCTCCTTTATTGGTTAAAATCTACTTATTCTGCAAATCGTTATTTCATTTTTACTTTATTTTCTTCCCTTATGGCTACACACCCAATACTGTGATGATTATCAAGAGTTTTTAAAGTATATTTTTGTGAAAATAAACATATAGTGTATGTCAGTTGTGAAAATCATGGCAAATGGAAATGGCTTTTTAAACATCTTATTATTGTTAGACATGGTATGATTGACTAATTGTCTGAATCATACAGGCCAAAAGAAAATGTTGATAGAGAAAAAACTAAAATGATAAATCAATTCAGATAAACATTGGTTATGATGGAGGTTAGTGGCTGAAATATTATAAGCTGTCAAGTCAATCTGAATTCCGAAATTGCTGATGACCTTATTTTTAAAAACCTTAATCATTATCTGTGCCCATGTTTTAACTTTTCTCCAATTTTTTTTCGGGGGGGCCTGTCCTGTGACCCTCGCCCCCCCCCCCCGTGCGGAAAAGCCTGCTGAATAGCCGAGGGCAAGCTGCTGCACAGCCTATGTTTTTAACATGTAGGAGATTGGACAAACCTGAGAGGAAGCATCACATTTCGATGCTGCTGCAGCCACGAGCAAATAAAGAAGTTGTTTTTCGGTTTTAGCAAAAAATGCATTGCATGGCAACGGAGGCAGATAGGAAGATGGGAATGATGGAAAAAGATGCGAAAAAATTTAAGGGCTAGGTGGATATCAACTTTTTGTGATGCTCTTTGTTATTTTTGACATCAGGATAAAGCATAATGTGACCGGAAAACGTAATTTTTCACGATTTTACAGCGATTTTGTTGTGTTAGGAGGTCTAAAGTCTGCTACAAAGTTTCAGAAAAAAGTTATTGACAAAACCCATCATCAAGTGTATCTTTTTTGGATTCCAAAAATTCCAAAAAAAAAATTCCAGTGAATAGTTATTGATTTATGACGAGATACATTTTAAATGTGTGAGTCAAAAGAAACACAAACAAAGGTTATACATCAGAATCGCAGCCATTTCTTTGCCTTTACCACAAGAAACCATATGATATTGCAGTTGTTGCACAGCACCTAGTGCAATATCAGATTTTATGGCACCTCGGTGACTTATATTGCACGAGGTGCTGTGTGATAACTGTTTAATAATTATTTATTGTTGAAAAGAATCAATGTATTTTGGCCGTAGTAATTACCTATACAAGGTTCTATGTCTTCATGCCTTTTTTCGTGGGTCCACATGTATCGAGTATGGGGTCCACAAGATTCGTAAATGTTTGACCTTGACGGATAATCATAACCCGCATTGCACCTCATTGCACACTGTTGACTGTTTTCCTCACGATTCCAGTGACAAACAAAACCACCATGATGCGGCGCATCAGCTTCTGTTAAATTTCTGCAGGATCCATCCACTGGAAATTGGGAATATGACCATAAGAAGAAAAAAATGCATTTGTTTGGTTCAGCAATGTTAACAATGAAATAACTGCCCTTGGAATCATTTTTTGTTGGGTCAATTCCGATATTTTCACATTTTCGGGCAATTCTTAGTGAAAAAGCTAAATTATGATTCCCAGCATTTACCCAGAAATGGCTATATCTTAAATATAAGCGACCTGTTTATGGTGTTTCATATCCAAAATGGCCTTCAAAGAAGATTTAAGTATGCCATTGAGCCTTTTGAAACCAAGGAAGCTGAATCAGACAAAAAAAAATTTTGGCCATTTGAGGCATGTAAGATACAAATATGACTGACCCATTCCTTTTCTAAGATACAGAAGAAGAAGAAACTTATTTACGTTTAACAAGGAATCGTAGATCTACAGGCGACTAGAGAGTTGCTGTAAAATATTCATCATTTACAGATCTTACAGCCACCGTCAATTATTTTAATATGAATTTCTAATGTTGGGAAACTGGAATACTTGCCTCCAGGTCCTGGGAGATCTTGTGGTCCACCAATGACATCATTTTGATAATTACCGAGACGACCTTAAAAAATCGATATTTATGTACATAATATTATAGTGGAGCTGGGTTGAAGAACAAAAATGTACAAGAACAAGCATACAAAATGTGTCAAGTACAAGCACATATAAAATTTTTTTCAAAATGTACTAAAAGTACGGGAGACCGGGATAAGTTGTGCCGCGTGGTAAGTTTTGCCGCCCACTGTTTGGGTTAAATGAAGAATTGGGCAAAGAAGGCAATGCCACCCATATATACCCACTTGGTCATCATCATCAGGCACCAAGAAAAAAACTACCAAAGATAATGGTATGAAAAGCTACACTAATAAATTCAATTTTCTTGCTGAAAACTTGAAGTGCCGAGGACTGACATTCTGGTTTCTCAGTCATTTGGTATTTGCAATAAGATTATGTCCCTCTGGTAGGATGGAGTTAAGAGGTATGTCTAGATATTTCTGTTGTTAGATTTCATTTTGCATTGTTTGTTTATTTTTAACAACCAGTTTCATCCAGAAAATCAATTTGGGGTAAGTTGTGCCGTTTTGATTGGGGTGAGTTGTGCCAATGGTATGACATAGGAATTAATTTTTTATTCATCTTTTTTTTGTCAAAATTTTACGCAAGGCTTGAAATTGTTGTGAAAATAACTTAGACTGAGAAGAACACATGTTAAAAGGGGTTATAACACCCTCTAAACAATAAATAATTCTGGTTTTTTCAGCATTTTTAATTTGTGTATAAAATGACTCATAAATGCCTGATTAGTTTCATGTAACATGTCAGTCATACGTTAAAAACATGATACAAATAATCTATCTGAAGAAACGGGTGAAATACAAGATTTTTTTGGAATAAATTAGGCGGCACAACTTACCCCGTCACGCGGCACAACTTACCCCGGCACCGGGGCAAGTTGTGCCACTTGACCTACTTTTTTCAAATGCCTGTCATGACCTTCCCAATGGTCGGACTGCCCTGAAACTTTGGTTGATTCTGGCCAACGTATTATATTTTGATGTCTGATTTTCAGATTACATGATTAAACTTTGGTTTTTTGGAAAATCAGCCTGACAAAAAAAATGGCACAACTTACCCCGGTCTCCCGTACTTTCAAGTACTTTGGTCTCAAATACAAGTACAAGTACCAACAAGACCTAGCACACTGAGAGTGCATACATAGGACATGGTTTAAGCATTGAGTGACATTTATGTTTCATCGCCAAGGGTACCGGGGGGGCAGGGGGGGCAATTGCAAGGTTGCCCTTTTGATCTCAAAGAAAAAACATTATAAGGCCTTAATTTACGGTGAATTTATACAAAAATTTATAAGTAAAAATTCAAAATTAGTATTGCCCCTACATTAAATTTTTGTCGCGTGAATTAGATTTGCCCTTTCTCGGCCAACTGCCCCTGCTGCCCTCGTTTCCTTCCGGCACCTTTGGTCGTCGCCGACCCGTCGGTGTGTAAAAAATCCTGTGCTGCCAAAAGTGCATGTATAAAGACCAAAGTAACTTTACCTGATTTGGAAAATAGTTAGCTTTCATGCTTTCATTTTAATATGAATTTGGTGATGTGTATCTCTATTTTCTAAGCAATATTTGGGAAAAATAGGCGTAAAACAGACAAAAATTGCTGATTTTGAGTGAACAAAAAAAGATACCTTCATGCTTAACTGCTCTAATTTTTTTGCTAGATAACAATTTTTCTACCAGATGTTTTTCTTCTGATGCTTGCTGTGCTTCCTATGTGTTGTATGATGGCATCACTTGGCCAAATGTTGAAAATTAATTGAAGGGCGGTCTCTTCAAATGGTGTAAGTATTGTGACAATTTTGCCATGACTTTTTCTACTAAGCCGGATATGTCAACACATTTGTGTATATTCTGGTTGTTATTTTAAATGTAGAAAGTTTATAGTACACATAAAAACTCCTTATTAAATGCAGAAATGTATGCCAGCTTAATTTTCCTGTATCTTAGAACAAAATGACGCAATAAAATATTTAATATCAGCACGTTCAATAAGAATGGCCCATTTAAAAAAAAAAGGTCTTGTTAAAAAAATTTAATCTCAAAAATTGCACAAGATAACGCAATGAAAATCGAACTTGATGAACAATGATTGGTCATAAGAAGTTCATATTGGAGAAGCAAAATTTTTGTTTAAGAGATTAAACGTTTTTAGCAGCAAAATTTTATTGGAAATTTAGCATGCGTCGAACATTATTTTCAGATTTCTGAAAGTCAGGAGTTTATAATGATTCTGTTCAGGGCCGTATTAACCTATGGGCAAACGGGGCACTTGCCCCGGGCCCATGCCCTCAGGGGGGCCCATGAGAAAGCTGAAAAGAGTTGCGACAGTAAAGAAAGTGCGTTGGGTTACTGGCGCGAGAATGTACTTTTCAGAATTTCAGAGCGTTTTTGGGGCGTGAGGGGGCCCATTGGACACGGTTTGCCCCGAGCCCAGAAATGCGCTGATACGGCCCTGATTCTGTTTGACATGTACGGAATTACGACTGGATCAAGCTCTGTGAGTAGGGGAGACCGGGGCTAGTTGTCACAGGGGCAAGTTGTCACAATGCTTATTACTCAGCTATGGATAGTAGCAGCTGCATGGCAATTAAATCAATTTTGATATTTTTTGGACATTGGGAATATGTTTGTGATGATATCACAAAAATGTGTAGTCTGTCATGTGCTAGGTGAAGATGTCTGAAAACGACAGTTCAAACTCAATTTTTTCACCATTTTCAAATTTTTCATTGTGTTCCAATTTGAGACAATTTTTGGGAGATTAAGGCGTTGATTCATGATGGCATTAATCCGTAGTCTCCGTGAACCATCTGTCCGTGTTTTCTAAGTGGAAACAGAATATATTCTCTTTTGATTACCGAGATATCGGATTGACTTCATGATCGTGACGAGGATTGGCAGGGGCTAGTTGTCACAGGGGCATGTTGTCACAATGCTTATAACTTGGCTGAAGGTGGCAGCAGTTCTGTCGTTATTAAATAAATTTCAAGATCTGTTTATTTGCTAAGCTTTTTATATAATGTGGTTGAAAGAAAGTATAATCTGTCATGTGATATGTGGACTTCTTAAAAATGACTTTTTCAACAGAAATGTTTCAATCATTTCATTGTCCTCCAATTTGAGAAGCAATTATCTGGTAGAAATAAGCCCTGATTTATGATGGCATTCATCCAAAGTCTTCGCAAGATGTGCATTTTTGTTTTTCAAAAGGAATCCGGTGTATTACAAGCTTGGATTATAGAAAATCTGTCCAGAGATGTTAGATAGGCCATATGAGTGTGACAACTTGCCCCGGGCCCGGGGCAAGTTGTCACATTTTCACAAAAATGACTTTGAGTTACAACATGACCTACAGGGAAACAGATGCATGGTTGATAAATCAGGACGAAAGCTGAATAAAAACTTTCTCAAGACTTACAAAAATGTTACAGGGCTGGAAGTTTCCATACAACCTGAACCTAGACACCTCTCAAATACGGTCAAACTTGAAGTAAAAAAGAATTTTGACAACTAGCCCTGGTCTCCCCTACTAATATTACCTTGGAAATAAAACCATGCCGTGATGAAAGTAGCACCATATAGTTCACATATATCACTGAAAAGGCATAGTTTAAATCTACTTAGGCATAAAACCTAATTCACTATACCTATATTAAAAGTCGGTTTTGTACCTTTCTTGTTATTGATTCAGGGATATTAAGAATTATCTGTTGCCCACTGAGTCCGTCTGTGGACTATTATGGGGGCTACTTAATGTGAAGGACTTTCTCGAAACTGTATAAGATCTCCTGAAATGCAGGAATTGCTCTGCGATCATGTAAAATAACTTTATTTGGATATTTAATTGACAAATTTTGTTGGCTATTGAGGGAAGTGGTTCAAGCAAATTGACGTCATCGACTCATCAGTCTGACCTTTCTGGCCCAGTTTGTGTTGAAATAGGTTTTGTTCAACTTAAGAATAAATTCAAGTATGGATTCAGTATTTATGAATATAGAAAGACTGGAATCTGAGGAAAAAAAATCTTTATTCTATGAGTTTTTATTTAAGACTAAGGTCCTTCAAATTTTTCACTAATAACCTTTTATCGGGTAAATATTTTGCATCATTCTTTCATATTATCAATACTAATTTATTTTGCTATCTACTTCACATATTTTCATAGGAAATTTATATAAAAACCAATTTTTGAGACCTGACGAAACCTAAATTTAACTCAACGCTTGAACCATGTCATAGCTCTGCAAGCTCGCCATGATAGATTGGTCAAATAAATTAATCCAGTGTTAGAAATATATATATATATATATCAATACAATGGCAATAGCCATCTAAGAAAGTGAACCAATTATATTTTATTTCTATCTATTGTTATTTTCCAATCTTCAGCTTAGCCTGTCTGTTCATCTGTAGTAACAAAAACATGTTCTACGTTAGGAAAATGACAAAACCCAGTGATTGTTGAATTTCAAATGTTTTTAACCACTGTTTACCTGTATATGCACAAAAAAAGAGGGCAAACAATACTAGAATAAGCAGAGACGCAAAGATGTCCCAAATAACTCTCTTGCTCACAACACTCTTCAGCCTTGTACTCCTCGTGACTATGGGATTCGGTGTTTCCTGAAGTGGAGAGATAATACACACACTTTTGAACATTTTTTTGACAAACAACCTCAGTCAAAATTACTTCAAATCTTCGCCATGCTAGTCAAATTAGGGGAGACCGGGGCTGGTTGTCACAGGGGCGGGTTGTCACACATTTTATTGCACTAAACTGGAGAGTTACCCAGCTCAACCAATCATTGTTTACTGCTTTTATAACCCGCTGGAGTCTTTTTGAGATATCCTGACCCTTGGAAGAAAGTCTGGTAGGCACATAGTCTCTTAAAAATTTCTTGTCACAAAAAGTAATGTGTTACCTGCAACTTGCATACTATGCTAGTCTTCATCAAATTGTTGTTGAGAACGGTACAGTTAATACACTTACCTTGTAAACATTTCTTTCAATCATGATTTAAGGAGAAATAATGAAAATTTTGATAAAAATGGCCATGGCCACCCGTTTTTGGCATTTTTATCAATCGGAGCAGGTCAACACAAAAAGATGGGGCTAGTTGTCACTCTTTTTCGAGCTGGTTGTTACCCATCAGGACGAGGTTTTTAAACCAAAAAACTCACACAAATATAAACTTGTGCTTTATACAAGCTATTGATGACTGAAGATGTATGCAGATATTGCATAGTGTCTGAATAGATTTCTTTCAAATGTATGAAAGAAATTTGCCAAAAATATTCATAATCATCCTCCTCCTGACCAGAATGCTTCCCTGCTGCTTGGTAAGCCTTCATTTGTAGAACCCTTGTTCATAGTAGTGTGCTTGTTTTAAAAGGTCTTCACTGGGCAAGTAAATGTTTCCTCATATGTTCAAAATAACTTATCTCAGTCAAGATCAGCCTTACAGAGTCCCACTTCCTGCATCCAAGCTCTTAACAAAATGTACCCGTGACAACCTGTCCTGAGTATGTGACAACCTGCCCCAAAAATGTGACAACCTGACCCAAGTGCTGAATTTAAAACAAAGTCCAATAGGACGTCACATCAAGATTTCGAATGATCTAGGTATATTTTCACCAGATTGATTTTTAAAAGTCACTCCCCTTTTGGCAATCATATTGAATGATTGTGCTGCTGCATGCTTTAAATAGAAATAGTAGCAGGTTTAAGTTTTACACACTGTGAATACCTGCCCCTGTGACAACCAGCCTGGTCTCCCCTACTAACTTAATTAGTTATTTAGATTCAATTAATTAGTCACAAAATAAGTCATAAAACTAACTAATTTAGTCAATGACCAATTGAATGATAAAATTATTGGTAAAATGACCAAGTTAAAAAACAATTAAGTAACACTCATGACCAACTAATCTTGTCAAATGACATATACACATGGATTGATAACTGGACTACTTAAATTAGTCACATGGCCAGTTTTTTGGGATTTGACTAACTTAATTAGTTAAAAAAATTGTCAGTGCAGATTTTGATGTAAAAACAAATCAAATAAAAGAATAATTTGTAATTTTACCAACAATTATTGTAAGAAGTTTTGAAAAAACAAAACCTACTATATCTAGGGTTTCATAGTGGTGTTCTTCTTCATTGGCATCCATTGACTAAAAGAAAAGAGTGATACAGTGTACACAAATTAATTAAGACTTTTGAACGGTTGGTTCCAAAAACAAAATTCCAGCTAATCAGTATACTTTATTTGCACCACAGGTTTGTGACAGCAAGGCAGACTCAGACTCAGACTCGTTTATTTTTTGCTCTGACCATCATAATATAAACATTTTATAAATACAATTGTAACATTCACTATAGTCCATTTTTTCCATTTGCCTATTTAAATATATATTCATTAATTATTTCACAAATTTACTATAATAGAATTCTATTACACTGCACGTTCTTGCATCCTTCAGAAAAGTGATAACGCATATCATGATGCTAGGGATATTCTGGCTTCCAGGTTTGGCAGTGACCATCTGGTAACCGAGGGAATGGTTCAAAATCTGCGAAGGGGTGGTCGTGTTACATCCCCCGAAGCTTTGCGACAGCTAGACGATGAGCTGCAGAGAAAATGCTCTCACAGATGGGAACTCTAGCAGAAGTCGAGAGCCAGAAATACATAACAGACATCGTTCTTCGTCTGGAATTAAAGCTGCAGGATCGGTGGGTGACACGGGCCACAAAAATGAAGCATACCACGAAGATGTATCCCAAATTTAAGGAGTTTGTTGAGTTTGTGAGTGTGGCTGCTGAAGATTCCAATGATCCTGTATATAGTCATATCGGTAGCTGAGCTAAGCATGTGCCAAAGCAATCGACAAAGAAGACAACTTCTTTTTCTGCTGGTGCAGCAGGGCCTTCAATCTCAAACACAACCAAGAGAGTTCCACGCAGATATATTTTATGTTCAGGTGACCATAAACTGTTATATTGCCAAGAGTTTAAACGCATGAGTGTTGCAGCCAGATTGAAAATTGTAGCTGACAAGAGTTTGTGCAATGTGTGTTTGTTGGACAATCACAGAACTGTTGACTGTAAGAAACAGTACAAATGTACAATTTCTGACTGTGCATGCATGGTGAGAGACATTCCAAATTTTTGCATCTCAATCAGTCGAGTGGTAATGCAAGCAATGTAAATCTACTTGCGAACACAGGTGCAGAATCATCAGATGAAATTGGTTTGGATGTAAGTGACAGTGTTGTTAATGATCAGAAGGGAAATGTAAGTGAAAATTTGAGGCAAATGTGTCAACTGCAGTGAATGTTCCCATCAAGAGACGCAGCTCTAAAGGAAGCAACGGATGTGACCTGCTCATTGGACCATGCAAAGTGCTAAGCCTATATATACACTGTCAGCATGCCTCGGCGGTCCAACGTCGGCCCAGCGTCAGTCCGATGTCAGTAGCATCGGACAAGCTTCGGGCGGACGTTGGACCGCCGAGGCACGCTGATAGGGATATTTGGTACTATCACATCTGAGATTCAACTGGTTTGCTAAATCAGCTAAACAAAAACTACCAGAAGAGCAGGTATCCAACAAAGCATTCACAATGACAGTATCATTAATCCTGACAGAGAAGCAGGGCTTTGGAGTCGGAGTCGGGAGTCGGAGTCGTGGAGTCGGAGGTTTTTGGGTGGAGTCGGAGTCGGAGTCGAACTTTGATTTTCAGGTGGAGTCGGAGTCGAAAATTAAAAGTGGTGACTCCTGACTCCTAAAAATAATTAATAAAGTTTACAAAAACACAGTTTCGAAAATGTGAAATGAACTCCAAATTTTACTTTAAACTTCCTAAGCAAGTATTCATGTAAAAAATCCTATAAAAACTCTGTAGAATGACTTTTTCTTCTCTCTTAATCACATAATATTAATGGGCAAAAATGCCGATAAGCGGAGTCGGGAGTCAGAGTCGCAGTCGGAATTCAGGAGACCCAAGGAGTCGGAGTCGGAGTCGGAGTCGCTTTTCAGAAAATCAAAGGAGTCGGGAGTCGGAGTCGGTTCACTTATCACCCGACTCCAAAGCCCTGCAGAGAAGACTGCGTTTTTTGATGGGCACAGGTCGTTGAACATGTCTAATGTCTTTGTGGTAGAAAACATTCTTACTCAGTAGATGTTGCAGTGTATCCACATTTAGAAGGTTTGATTTTTACTCCCAGTCATGAGAAGGTTCAGGTGCTTGTTGGTCAAGATTACTCCGAAGCTTTGATACCATTAGACGAATAAAAGCAATAGTATTTCTGAATAAAGCACTGACAATTTTTCAAATGGTTAAATCATAAAATATGTTAGATGCCAAATTGAGATTCAAAAACGTTGTGCTAGGTACTAGATATTTCACTAAAAAACTTTCTAATCTAGAAAGGTGCTAATCACAGCAATTTGCAGTGGAATTTCATAATAAATCTGACGACAAACATCTTATTAGACCCATCATGTTGGTACTCATTTTAAAGCTCTTGACAAGAGGAATCCAATGATACTATTTTTTTTCATATGTCCAAAAGTCACTAAACGCGGTAGATTTAAACGTTCTCGCGAGCGTTTTAATTCACCAAAACTTCAAGGCATATATGTGTCAAGAGGGGTAGCACTATTCAGATTTTCAAAAAATGGATTTTTTGTAAATGTGGGACCCAATGGCACAAATTGGGCCAGTATACATATTGAATTTCCCAAAAAAGCAGATTAAGCCCCCCCCCTAGCACAAGACTCATTCTGATCAGCTAGTCCAAGCTCTCTCTACAGGATGTTCAGGGAGCAGAGTTAGTTATTGTGAAACATGCACAGCTGCAGTCTTACGGTAAGTAGGTAGCTTCTCTATCCAGTGGTTCTCCTGTAAGTAGGTCAAGCCCTTTGATCTATTTGGATCCGTGTTGGATCCCGAAGGCAGATTGTAAGAAGGCGGTTGTTTGAAAAGTGCAGATGTTTCTGAGCAGAGCAAACATCGATTTATTGTTCCATTAGATCATCAAGTTTCACGCTCTATCGTCCAGTAAGAGCACAACAAGGCTCATTTAGGTGTTGAGTGGGTCATAGCCAATGTCAGGAGATGCTACTGGATCACTAGTAGGGTGGTCCAAAAACAGTTTCTTCAGAAATTCTCTGATTTGAATCCTGCAGTCTAATCTTATATGGATAATAGAAATCTCAGCAAAATCAATTAATATTTAGAGGTGGCACAAAGCCGTTTAACATGCAATTGCCCATCGGCAGACCTGAAAATCACATTGTTGGCGACGTTCATCATGACGACATGTCAACAAAACTCAGCAGAAGTTTTCTACTGACTTCATGATCTCATTCGGGTCTTGCAACATGAAAGTGTGTTGTCAAAAGCAGTAAAGACTTTTTGAACGGTTTCTGCTAACATTTGTGACAATTTGAAGGCACTGAAACAAGAGAAATTCAAGAATCAGAGGGGGCCTTTTTCTGGCTCTTAGCAACGAATGCCATTTTGAATTTGAAAGCCCAGGCTCATATTTTTCACAAGACATCAACTTTCAAGCAGCTCCACCAGTGGCGTCAGTGTAGGTGGGGCTGGTGGGGCATTTGCCCCACCACTTTTTGACCAAAGCAATGGCGGCTTGTAGCATGGTATTGTGTACAGTGGCTTTTTTTCAGACGGGAAAGCTTGTAATTTCGACATGATATGTCATTGGGACTTGGCATGTATCTGAAATACTAGAGGAGAATGTGTAGTTTTCATAAATATATGGTTTGCTATGTGTTGGTTGATTCGCCTATCACCATAAATCAAAATTCTGATCAAAAAACGCATTTTTTTCCTTGTTTATAGCTCATTCACAAATAGTATTGCTTGTAAACGGTGATGCTTTTGATATTTCAACAATTTTCAAGATGAAATAATCAGTTCAGTATCATAGACTGAAACACAAAGAACATATTTAGTTAAAAAAATTATGGTTTTACAGTGTTAGCGTTCACCAAGAGAATTTTTTACATGAAGATATCACATAGTTTGAAAACAATTAATTTTCTTACATGCACTTTTGACCTCTCCTGGAATATATATGCTTTATATATGGAATATTGCTAATGGCTGCGTGAAAGCCCCATAGTATCGCTCTTCTAGACCAACACTTCTTCAGTTTCTGAGACCGTTATAAGGGCACATTTAGGATACTTTCGCATTGCTTATCGAAATGTTCACAAGTACGTCGCGTTTTACAAATTCATAGGTTTAGGTGTCAAACTTTTAGAGGTAAGGTTGACATTTTTTTACAGATATTTATGCATCAAACTGCAATACTGGACAAAATATTAAGTCTCTAACCATCATATTGAACTTGTTAGAGCTGATCTTAGTGCGTTCACAAGTACGTCGCGTTTTATGAAACCGACACTTCCTGCTGCTACGTCACCATGGTCATGCCAATAGCATTTATACTTGTGAATAATCATTAGCAAATATATTTAAGAAGCCAAAAAAAATTTTAGAGAGCAATCTGAACTCAATTATGCGCAAAATTAGCATATTTTTAAAAATATGATAAATGAGAGAAAATTGTCAAAAACCATATTTTTCTGCTAATTATGCAATAGACAGGTAATTCTGGATTAAATCCAATATCAATAATGCCAATTTGAATTATTTTCTACAATGGACCATGCATTTATATTCAAATGAAAATTACTTGGGATATTTTGGGGTGAGCCAAAAATCTGCTATTAATTTGGAACAGAATCCAAGATCCAACATCCAAAATCAAATACTATGTCTAATAATCTGGTTCCCTAGAACTATTTCTAACTGATTTGGAACCGAATTTCCTTATTTTGATACCTTCATCTCTATTATATCACATGATTTCTTGTTTATTTCAGAGAATTGATTGTTATCGCAATATATAGTGTTTAATGATCATTTACCAATTTTAAAAGGTTAAATTGATTTCCACTATGTTTTAACCATGTTCATTATTCATTTCATATTACTTGACCCTCAATTTAGTTTTTTTTGCATTTACCAAACATTTACTTTCATCCAAAAATAACACTAAAATTGACTTTGGCTTGGTTTTGTTGAGCATAGTCAATGCTGTTATGGCTATGGTTACAATTTTTTCCTAAGTTGGTCAACCCTATATCATGAACGTCTCCTGGTGGTTTGGTGGCTTTAACACTTATACTTTTTGTGGCACAAGTGTTTTGACCAACTGTGGAGAATTCAATTTTTGCAGAGCGGAGCTTAAGGCGCAGCTCCTAACTGTCTGCAGTTAGAAATGTTAAAAACCCCAGCAAAATGTACTCCAGTATGTGTGTTATAAGTGTTCCAATAATTAACTTCCTGGATTAAGTGGAAGTAGTTATTTTTTTGAAGAAATAAACCATATTCCAGTTCTGTCACAATTCACCCCAGTGTACCGATTCACCCCATATTATGGAACAACGAAAGCTCATTAAGCTCAATCCTTCTGGATTTAGTTTCCCTAATATATTAGCTATCAAAATATAAGAAGCAGTTAATTGTGCTACAACTTTCATTTTTCATCATTGGTGGCCAAAATGTGTACACAATAGTGTGCTACAAGCCTGGTGTTTTTTGGGAGAACATTTTGAGCATTCCCCGGGACACACATCCATGAAGGCGTTGGCCGAATTTGCCCCACCACTTTAAAATGAAACTGACGCCCCTGAGATCCACAGTATAGGCCAGTAAAAAGTGGGGTTGACCCTGGACCTCTTCATAACAGTACAAATTTGGTACCGAATGAATCCTTGAAATCTCTAGTTTCACCAAAAAAAATTCCCCAGAATTCCCATTCGGAGGATTTTTTTTATTCAAGTTTCCATGGCAACACTCTTGAAAAAATAAGAACCCGCAAATGAACAACATTTTATTGAATAACTTTCCTTCTGCTTTTAGGAACAATTTCAATTTTGGCACACAGTACCTTCATGACCAACTCTCTCAGATGCATGCAAAAATTGTGGTTTACATTGTGCTTGTATGTTGCTATGGTAACAGAAATATAAAAAATCATCAATTTTTTAAAAGACGGTCTTAAAATGTTTGATGTGGAGAGAAAAAATAAATAAACAAGCAAAAATATGGTTATGATATTAATAGAGCATCTCTTTGTGGACAATTGTAAACAAAAATTTTGGAAATATCTTTTATAATATAGTCGCTATAGAGACTGATTTAATGTTTGTTTAAAATTACTTTTATAAACCTGAAGCAAAGGAGGGGCATGTTCCCATGTTTTCTTCAAATTCATTTGATGAATGGACTTAATTTTGATATAATATTCATCTCTGAATGCAATTAACAATTCAAAAGTTTACCGTTGCCATGGAAACACTGCTGTAGCCAGTTCCATAGCAACAAACCTCAAATGTTCTTTCTGATCAAATGCATAGCCAATGGTTTTTGCAATTTAATCATACATCTACCCAACCCTAATAGTTAAATCAGTAAATTAGTTTTACAACTTAAAACAGGTTGTTTGTTTTGTTTCTATGGTAACAAATGCCTCCAAACATCATCAATTTCTAAGATAGGGCAAAAAATAGGCAGTTTCTACAGTTTGCAGTCATGTAATAATGTTTCCAATGTAATTGTGGTTCTGAAAAGGCATTTGAACCTCAGTATTTAGTCACAGAACACCCTTAACTTACAAAATTACAAAGGGTTGCCATGGAAACCACAATAATATACCATAAACTGTCTTTGAAATTCAAATATTGATTGAAACAAATTCTTAATTTTTTAATTGTACAAAATATAGTTGACCGATTTTTATGTATCATGCATCAAAAGATAGCTGGTAATGGCTTCTATTTTCTAAATTTTAAATTATTGTTGCCCTGGCAACCAGTTATCAGTTATGTTCAGTTTCAAACAATTTTGAAAAACTTCATAAAATAAGTATTTGCCATATTAAATCAGTACAGTCCTTGTCATACTTACGTGGAAATTTTTTTTCTATGCTGTTGAACTGTGATGTCAGAGATGACTCTATTCTAGCATTGCAATATATGTAAATTAACTACAAGCTGTGATGTCATTTCAAACTGGGTCAGATTCCCCAGCTTCTAGCCAATGTTGATCCTCCTGAACTGAGCGTCACAGTTTCAACACAGTGTCAGAGTAAGAGTTTTATCAGGGATAGCCCCTACAACTACGTCATCACAGCTTGATAGCCAATGAGCTGACCGTAAACTACGTCATGACAGTTCAAACATTGATATATTGAAGGAAGCATTACATTTTTGATCCCAATGATTTATCACAGCAATCACCAGTCTAATCCTACCAAATGGCAGCTTTGTGAGCCTTCGCAGTAGACAACTGTTATAATCCCCACAGAGTTTTTGATAAATCTACAAACTTGCTAACTTACAACTTTAAACTTTGATGGAAGTTGGTATAAACAGAAGGCTTTGACAATTTGTTTGTAAACACATGGCTTATGTTATGTATATTTGTTCTGGCAGCCCATTGGCTGAGAGGCTGTGATGTCAAACTTGCATGGGTTTTTCCCAGACCCAATTTTAAGAGCTGACACTGAGTTGAAACTGTGACGCTCAGTTTGGTGGATTCGCATTGGTTAGAAGCTGGGGGATCTGACCCATGCAGTTTGAAATGACATCACAGCTTGTAGTTAATTTACATATATTGCAATGCTAGAATAGAGTCATCTCTGACATCACAGTTCAACACCATAGAAAAAAAACTTGAGATTCCACGTAAGTATGACAAGGACTGTAATATCCATAATAAATAGGATATAATTCATTTATTTCACATCATCTTTTAAATTCTGAGATATTTTTGTATAAATTTGATTGGAATAACGTTTATGATGGCAAGAAATTTGGCAATATGATGATTCATAATATGGACGTCAAGGAGGTTTTCTTTGACACATTATGAGCAAAAATGGAGTTTCTAAGGTCTGAACGGAGATATTTTATCGTATGATACATCATTTTATAGCTTGAGTAAAGATCTATCTTTTGCAATGAAATTACCTGTAATCATGGCAATAGAAAGGGTGTATCAGGCAAATCAGTCCTGTTTTTTTTTCTCAGTTATGTTCCCGAGTTTCTTATTTTTTATATCATAAGTGCAAAAATTAGCATAAAGATTAGTCCAAAACCATATAATGGTATACATTATCTATTTAGGACACTTATTAGTTTACAACTTAGTTGTCATGGCAACTAGAAATTAATTAACTGGACAAAATGTGAGCTTAATTTTAAAAACCAATTTGGATAGACTGTGAGGTTTTTCAGCCAAGCAATCTAACTTTAGTGATTCAATTCAAAATCTCAAGATTTTTCTTGACAGCAAGATATTGGACCTAAAAGCAATAAGTCTAAAATATACACCAGGCATATCATCATAATCAGTGGTGTACCATTTGACACTACTGTCAGCCAATCACATGCCAGTATTTCAGGGCGATAATTCTGATATTCTTTGATGTCCACTTATCGTTTCATGTTTGACTGCTTGAGTGTTTGTCTCATGTTTTAAGCCGGTTATTTGCCACAAGATCAGGAATATGTGTTTATCACACCTCGGCTTAAGCCCTCAGTTGGTAAATCACATATTCCCTCTCATGTGGTGAATAACCTATAATTATCACTGATTGTCAAGTAATTCCTCAATGTTTGTTGGTTTGGAATTGTAGGGTAAGTTTCCTTTAGTTGGACACTTAAAGATTTAGGTAACCTTTAGTCGGACACTATTAGTGGGGCTCACCTGGCTAATTAAGATCTTCTATGCCACCTCATTTGGTACCAACCAGTAGCCAAAGATGTCCTTATGTCTTTCCAAATGTATGAGCATGATATGAACACATTTAGTGGTTTCTTCATGGCTATAAAGAAGGGGTAAAAACCCTGTTTTTCTCATGATTCTGCAATGAATTTGTGCATTTTAGTGAAGTTTGGTCACATTTGAAGGATCCTTTGCTGGCTTATGGTATAGATTTTAACTGCAATTTGTTAAACATAGTTAGGAAACATAGATAGGAAGGATGTCGCGCCATTTTCTACTCAAACAGGCTTTTCAAGGGACTGGATGGATGGATGATTTGGGCTTCACGTCCAGTATTTATTCCAGGGCTTTGGAGTCGGAGTCGGGAGTCGGAGTCGTGAAGTCGGAGGTTTTTGGGTGGAGTCGGAGTCGGAGTCGAACTTTGATTTTCAGGTGGAGTCGGAGTCGAAAATTAAAGTGGTGACTCCTGACTCCTAAAAATAATTAATAAAGTTACAAAAACACAGTTTCAAAAATTTTAAATGAACTCCAAATTTTACTTTAAACTTCCTAAGCAAGTACTAAAAAATCCTATGAAAACTCTGTAGAATGACTTTTCTTCTCTCTTAATCATATAATATTAATGGGCAAAAATGCCGATAAGCGGAGTCGGGAGTCGGAGTCGCAGTCGGAATTCAGGAGACCCAAGGAGTCGGAGTCGGAGTCGCTTTTCAGAAAATCAAAGGAGTCGGGAGTCGGAGTCGGTTCACTTATCACCCGACTCCAAAGCCCTGATTTATGCACTTGGTATTCTAATTAGGACAGGGAGAGGACATGGCTATGAGGCAAAGGATGATTGAAACAGCAGTCCAAAATACACCCCGGTGACCAGGCAAAAGCTGGATTTGAACCCTGGGCCCAGCAATTGGCAGCCCAGCAAGCTTTACCACTTGACCAACCCTCCCCCACTTTTCAAGGGACTGAAAAGTTATTTTGCAGCTATATATTTAAATGTCATGTTTTTGGGACACAACATCATAGATTTGTATAGAATCAGAATTTGTATTTTTCTGGCTAATCTGTCTGCATTATTATTAGCACAGTTTTTTCAAAGAAATAACCAAGGAACACAGACAGGCATCTTTAAAAGAAACTTAATTTTCAGTGTATATTGGCGTCTCAATAATAGATATAGTTATGAGAGAGTTGCTAAATGCATAATCATAATTGGGTAATGATATAGTTAGTACAGCCACAAAAATCAAGCAATGCAAGATACTAATCTCAGTGTTTAAGGTGAAACCCATCTTTCATGTTCTTTGTTGTGCCAGATAATTTCATGAAAGTCATCTTGATTTGGGACTTTTCTGACTATTTTTCAAATTAGTCTTACCAAAAAAATCTGCAGTAAAACACATATAATATTACCATTTCTTTTAAAAGTTTATGATATCATGTCAAAATACATAGCTTAGTCATAGCATACTCAAAGCTTTGTACTGCTGGTACAATGTGCATCAAAAAATACGTTTACACTACTGCTGTACTTTGAAAATTGTCACAAAATCATGATTCCAGTTAGGAGTGACACACAGTGAAAATCTAACTAATCCTAGTGATCCAAGTAATTACTGCAAGTAACATGTTGATTTATTTGCAGACTTTGTATGCGCCTACAAGCAGCGTAGTACAAAAGAAATGTTTAGGACCTTTGCTTTTCGTATTCATATAGAAAGTCCTTTTCATCCTCCCATGAAAGTATTCGAAAGGAGGGCTAAAAATTGGAATTGCTCGCTTACAAAATCTTGAAAATCTTTTCCGATCATAAATCACATTGCAATTGTTCAGGAAAATCAAGCAAACATTATGTCCTTCAGCAAATTTTCAAATAAACCTTAAGATTTACATGTAAGACGGCCACCTCTGAAAACGGAGCAACTAGTATTTTATTTTCCTCAGTGTCTTTTCTCTGTAATAATAACTGGCATTGCGTATTCATTATTTTTCAGTTGCCCTGGCAACCATGTCATTAACTACTAAGTATCAAATATAATTATTTAAGTTTTGAACTAATCTCCATGATAATTTCTGCACTTCTTACATAAAAAAACTTGAAAAATGACTAGCCTGATTAGCCTAATATACCATTTCTGTTGCCACGGTTACCAGAAATTTTCATTGCAAAAGACAGATCTTTACTCAAGCTTTAAAATGATGTATCATACGATAAAATATCTCCATTCAAACCTTAGAAACTCCATTTTTGCTCATAATGTGTCAAAGAAAATCTCCTTGACGTCCGTATTATGAATCATCATATTACCAAATTTCTTGCCATCATAAACTTTATTCCAATCAAATTTATACAAAAATATCTCAGAATTTAAAAGATGATGTAAAATAAATGAATTATATCCTATTTATCATGGATATTAATGATTTAATATGGCAAATACTTATTTTATGAAGTTTTTCAAAATTGGTTGAAACTGAACATAACTGATAACTGGTTGCCATGGCAACAATAACTTAAATTAAAAAAATAGAAGCCATTACCAGCTATCTTTTGATGCATGATACATGAAAATCGGTCAACTATATTTTGTACAATTACAGAATTTATGAATATTTTTCAATCATTAGTTGAATTTCATTGACAGTTTATGGTATATTATTGTGGTTTCCATGGCAACCCTTTGTCATTTTGTAAGTTAAGGGAGTTCTGTGACTAAATACTGAAATTCAAATGCCTTTTCAGAACCACAATTACATTGGAAACTTTATTACATGACTGCAAACTGTAGAAACTGCCTATTTTTTGCCCTATCTTAGAAATTGATGATGTTTGGAGGCATTTGTTACCATAGAAACAAAACAAACAACCTGTTTTAAGTTGCAAAACTAATTTACTAATATAGCTAATAGGGTTGGGTAGAATCGTAGATGTATGATTAAATTTTAACGACCGTTGGCTATGCATTTGATCAGAAAGATGCATTTGAGGTTTGTTTCTATGGAACTGGCTACAGCAGTGTTTCCATGGCAACGGTAAACTTTTAAATTGTCAATTGCATTCAGAGATGAATATTATATCAAAATTAAGTCCATTCATCAAATGAATTTGAAGAAAATATGGGAACATGCCTCTCCTTAGCTTCAGGTTTATAAAAGTAATTTTAAACAGACATTAAATCAGTCTCTATAGCGACTATATTATAAAAGATATTTCCAATATTTTTGTGTAAGATTGTCCACAAAGAGATGCTCTATCAATATCATAACCACATTTTTGCTTGTATGTTTATTTTTTCTCTCTACATGAAAAATTTTAAGACCGTCTTCTAAAAAATTGATGATTTTTTATATTTCTGTTACCATAGCAACACACACGCGCAATGTAAACCACAATTTTTGCATGCATCTGAGAGAGTTGGTTGTGGAGGTACTGTGTGCCAAAATTGAAATTGTTCCTCAAAGCAGAAAGAAAGTTATTCAATAAAATGTTGTTCATTTGTGGATTATAATTTTTTTGAGAGTGTTGCCATGGAAACTCGAATAAAAAAAATTCTCCGAATGGGAATTTTGGGGAATTTTTTTTGGTGAAACTAGAGATTTCAAGGATTCATTCGGTACCAAATTTGTACTGTTATGAAGAGGTCCAGGGTATGGCAGATATTGGGCCTTTTTCTACTGGGCTAGTAGAAAAAACACCTGAAAACTTTTGAAGCCGGCGGCGTAGGGTGACTCCTCGCTATTTCAGGGAGAATTTCATTCTCCCTGAATCATACCCTTAATTCATGGATGCTTTACGCTACTCCTCCCAAACTACTCAATGCCCACAACTACAAATTTGCAAGCAACTTTATTTCACACCTTACAACAACCATAAGTGGGTGTGGTTTCTCAAACTCTTAATATTATACATATTACCAGTGCACTTTTTAGGCATTTATGCACGGCTATCATCTTCTCTCAATGCAGTACTGATTGTTGTTCTGTTTTCCCTGGACTCCGGTGGAGGGAGGGAGCCAGGAAGGGGCCAATGTCTTCAAATAGTGGCCCTTTTCCCTTGTCTCCAGTTAACTGTCAATTACTTGGTTTCAAACTTCTTTTCAATGTTTCCTTTTCCATTTCCCTGTTAAATCTCAACCTCTCCCTCCTGCATTATGCACTCTTGCTCAAGTCATCACATACCTAAATCTCACTCTCTCTCTCTCACTGCCATTCTTACTCTCACCATACGCATTCTCAAGGGTACTATGCTAGTAAATTTTAAAAAGTCATGGTTCAATTGAACCGCGTTATGTTCTGAAAAGGACGGAAGAACGTAAAAGAAGAAGAAGAAGAAGAAGAAGACCTGAAAATCATCGGTATTTGCAAATCTTGCTGTAACAGTATATTATTTTGATTAGAATAAGTGACCTTTTTCTATTATGTCCAGGATGCCCAATCCAGTCCTGACATTCTTTCTGACTTACAATGTTTCGTAGCAGGTCAGCATAGATATTACATAGGTTAATTATCAAGCCTTTTTTCATAAAAACAGGCAAATATTTCACATGATTCCTTGCTGATCCTTCACTCACTTGTTCATTGAAACTTCTGTGTACCACATCAACTTGAATAGATCCCCTCCCTCATCCTTTGTCTATTTTAGAGTTATGGACCTTTGTTTGAAGCGGCTTTCATGTACATCTTTAAATGACTTTTTTATTGTACACTATTATAACTTTTCCTGGCTTTTTTGAGGGCAGCCTTTATTTTGAGGGGCTTCTATCTTGCTGGGTAGAGCCACTACTAGAGGAGAATGAATATGACGTACTAACAATTTTTCTGACCATTGGAGTTGGTTGAATAGTTTTCAACCGATTCTAGTGGGTTGTCCTCAACCAGTCAAAATGGTAGTTTCAACCATAATTATTGATTGATTTTGCCTCAACCAATTTGTAGGTTGGTCTTCTTCCAAAAACCAACCTATCTGTTTTAAGAGTGTATAAGGAAGAAGGGAAGGTCGCTGCTTTTATTTCTCATGATGGCAATTACACTGCGTTCCCAATTATTATGCAACCATAATTTTCTCCCATAGGAATATCATTGTAAATTGGAATAACCTGACTTCATTTCAAGATAGTATTCAAGTGCATTGTTGAAATTTGATTTTCTTTGGTTTAGGGGAGAGTTCTAAACCTAAGGAAAGTGGATTATGAGGTTGATAGTGATTCCATTAGTGTCTTGCTGACATTGGGCTTTCATTGCAAATATATCAGTATTTCAATGTTATTTCAATGCAGGGTTATATTATCAATTGCTTACATATAAACACACCAATGTTTGAAATGATGGTTCAATTTTTTATTTAGTAATAAGGGGTAAGGGCTCATCGTATTTTAAGTTCAGTTTAATTGATTTTGGTAGGCAGTGGGTGCCTTATCATGAAATTGCATAATAATTGGGAACAGCGCAAAATCATATAACATGGCATAAATCCTCAGTGAACAAACATAATTTCACAAAATTTACAGGATATTGGCTCCATGGCACAAGTAGAATTATATGTAAAGGATATGCAAATACTATATTATTTCTCTTAGAGATATCACAAAAAATAGTGGTTGCATAATAATTGGGAACGAGGTGTAGAGTTTGCAATCTGATTGCAATTCACACCTTTGACTTCCAGAATAGTGAAAAGGTCTGTAACTTAGAAGTTTGATCCATGAGTGTAATCTTAAGTTTGATAATTGGAAGAGTTCTTAAATATTCATTGGCTTTACCCAAGATTCACATTGGTCCCTGGGACAATATATGTGACATGTAGTTACAAGGCTGTCCAGGCATTCAGGAGCTAAATTTAAAATCTATTTTTAGCCATATTGACATTTCTTATTAAGATTGTTAATAATTTTTTTTTCTGACTGCTTCACAATGCTTGCAAGCATTCTTTAGAGAAGTCTATCTAAAAGCCATAAATACAGGCCTCCTTCAATAAATGTCTAGGTTGGCTTTTTTGGACACAGAAATAAGGCGAATGACATTTCTCTATCTACAGATAATTAATCATATCCAAATATTTGGCACAGCATTATTTAAGTCTTTTCTTTATACTCTAGTATATATCTTGATGGCCTTGGCGTTGGCTCGGTCTCAGATGCCACACCCTTGGCCTTGCCTCGGTCTTGGGTGTCTTTGGGCCAGTGGTGGGGGCCTCGGGATCATATTTTGATGGTCTTGGCCTTGCCTCGGTCTCGGATGCCAAATCCTTGGCCTTGCCTCGGTCTCGGGTGTCATGGCCTCGACTACATCAATGATAAGCAATACTTCCAGGGTAGACTATCAGGCTTGGACTTTCGCGCGAAGACTAAAGATTCATGACAGAGCTGGGGCGAGTACTGGGATTACAAGTACGAGTACAAGTACTGCCTGATGTTCATGGTACAGTAACCGTCATATATCATATAAGACTTAAGTCAGCTCAAGTTGCAACCGAAAAACTGCAGCTAGCTGAAACAGTCAGCCACAATTTCTTCAAGTCAGCTGACCAAAGGTGGCTGACTCAGTTCAGTGCTTTATTTTAATCACATTTTATATTTGTTTTATACACGTTAAAACATAGCTGGAGCAGCCCCTTTTCCCCTTGACTCAACGTTTTAAGCAAGTTACTCACACGTCCTCAAAATCGTCAAGATGTGACAGCCACTTTAGACCAACCTCCCTCAAAGGAAATTGTCAACAAGGGTTGGTGATCCCAGGATCGCTACAAATTGAGTGATCTTGTACACATAGCGGGGCAGGTATGTAAAAAAATAGTGTATTTATACATAGAAGCATGAAACTTGGCGCACACTTAAAAAACATCTCTACAAATATAATTGGATAGGGAGCCACCTCAGATTTAGCATAGATGGCTACTGGCAGCCATTTTCCAAAATGGCTGTCAATTCTTCCATTTTGCTGCTTTCTGTGTAGTTCCTATGAATAGAATGCATGCAAATAGTGTTTTATATTCCTTCTCTAGGTATTCAGAACATTTATACTGGGGGGAACGGGGGCACATTGGGACGCTTTTAACGTCTACTAATTTTGCTCAATGCTGAAAGCACTGAAGAACTCAGAAGTTTGCATGAATATCACCAATACCATTGAGCTTAAATGCAAGGCATAATAAACTAGACTTCACATACCCTTTTGCAGCCAGAGAGCAAAATGTGAGTCGAAAAAATGACTGCCCGCGGGGCACATTGGGACATCAGCCAGGGCACATTGGGACATCAATTGAAAAATCATTTTAACACTCCATGTGCAATAGATATCACATAAAAGTAGTGCGTAAGACAATATACAGTGCATTAACACCTTGTAGTGCCAATAGTTCATAACTTTAAACAGTTTTAAACATATAACATAAAATGTCCTGGGTGCGGACATCTATGTAAGTAACACACAGTGCTTTGCGACAAATTTGTTCACAGAGCATGGTAATCCACTATACCTCTATTCACTGTGGCCTGAACACCTGTTGTGTGCTGTCCCAGGTCATTCAGTTGCCTTGGACACTTAAATTCTGCCATATTAAGTGCGTCCCAATGTGCCCCAAATTCACTGTCCCAATGAGCCCCGATATGACTTTTACACCAAAATGCTAATTTCTCGGACACCAGTGAGTGTGTTCATACGGATAGCAATTCATAACTGTTCGTTAGGATATATAAAATTCATACAAGCACTGAGAAAGCTTCATTGTTCATGGTTTGTCCACAGAATGGTTTGAATTGAACCTGTCCATATTTACTTCAGTAGTAGCAAAAACAAACTTTTGCTTGCCATACTTCTGCATGTGGCTGTAATTTGTCTATAAAACCATGGAAACATCAGGATGTGAAATTACAAGATATGATGGCACTACCATATCATATACCTTGCCAGGATCCAAGAAAACCCCACTGTCCCACAGTGCCCCGCGTCCCAATGTGCCCCCGTTCCCCCTACAACATTTTTAGTAACCTCAACTATCTTCAGGCTTTCTGGAATCCATTTTGGTAGAATTATCAACTCAAATACTTATACTGTATTTTCGCGGTTTTGTGTGGTTTCGCCAATTCTAAATAAATATAAAAATAAGTTACATATTTTAATTCCTTGCAAAAAGAGCTTTCAAATGAGTACCCGCATTAATGGGTTTCGTAAATTTGGAGTGAAAATGGAAAAAATGAAAATTATAAGTTTTTTGAAGATTTCGGTTCTGAGGTTGATTTTGACAAAGAATTCACGGAAACTAGTAATGCTACCATTCATTTGAAAGCTCTTCTTACAAGGAATTCAAATATGTGGTCTATTTAAATATTAATTAAGATTCCATAGAATTATTGAATACCGCGAAAATGCTGCATTTTCTTCAACAGTTATAACAAAATGGACCCTGACCACCCTAAAATTCCTCAGTTCAACCCAGGAATCAATTTATAGTGTTTTTAACATCTTAAGAAGAAATAATGACCACTGTTTTCATATGGTCAAACTGTAGGCACTTCACAGAAAGCAGGAAAATGATAGAATTAGCCGCCATTTTGGAAAATGGCTGCCATGGGTCAACCATGTCAAATCTGAAGTGGTTTCATGCTTCTATGTATAAATGCAATATTACTCCCCTATTCATGACAAATCTGCCCCGCTAACAAGGACGGTGGAAGCTTTTCACAAATATTGCAACAAAGGTCATGGAATAGATCAAGGTCACTCATGTGAGTCATGTCATAACTCCTTCAAGGTATTACAATGATACACAATCTCTCTTAGTTTGGAAATCCTAGGATCAATACAAATTGAGTTATTGTATTTGTATTGTATTGTATTGTATTTATTTATTTATAGTGGCAGGTACATATATAAAGAACAACAGATTTTACAAAACGATGTTACCCAGCCTTCTAAGGCTTATCTACCACTTCATATCAACAATCTTTTTATACCATGGCAGCTACTTTCACACATAAGTATTTACATTGGGTGTCATGTAATATCTTTCACTTTAAGTACAAAATAATCATAGAAATACAACAAAATAAAATAAAATGAAGAACAATAGAAACCTTAGAAACACAATTAGTTAAATAAAATTGATTTCCTTTTCGTCCACGCATTGTCTATGTTATTGACAAGGATGATTGACTGACAGATGGACAGCCCAACAGAAGGATAGACAGTCGGACTCCGCTGGCCTCTGCAATACCCAGGTCATGTTCACATGGCCGAGGGAGGGTAAAGATACAAAACATTGAATGACAGAAACTAGATTAACATGCAAATAACTCAATTTAAATTATCTATATATACATCTATCTATCTATCTAACTCTTTTTAAGCTGTTATAAATATAGGTGATTTGATATCAATTGCATGGCCAGTGAAAAATTTAGCATTTTTGTTGCAGATTACATAGCTGTGACCTGCTGACTGACCATCCATGAAATTTGCTAAACAACCGCTAAACGTCGATCTGTCAGCTCATTCTGTTTGTTTTAATCTTTGCATCAAAAGTCCACTCCGTTACCACATTTTCTAGGGCACTTCATCCCATATTTGAGAATGGCCCTTGTATGTTAACGAGGTGGATTACTAAGTCATAGCTGGTGATTTTTTTGCTGTCTTAGAGCTACTCTGACACACGTCTTGATTAAATTTGCAACTTGGCAAAGACATGTCCTGCAGACAGACACTCAACACCATACCCATGGAACTTGTTACCAAGATGTGATAATATTACTAATAAATATATATGTTATAAAATCAAATAAGGAAAACATACGAATATATTATGAACATGTAATAATATACTTTAAAATTATGGTGCAAGACAACCAGCATAGAAAAATTTCAATCCAATGGAAAACAATTTAACTCACCCTGCTAGGAATTGTTCGGGACCACTGCCAGTGAATACCTAAGTTTTATCAATTCAATAATTGACAATAAGATATAGACATGTGCTTGAATCCTTGTCTAACCTAAACGAGCAATATTCTACTTTACTTTGAAATAGGGGAACTTTCATCAATTGACCTTCCTTGTTATATTTGGGAATTGCCATGCATAGGGAAGTGGAAGAGATTCTATTCATGTATTGACATAAAAAACCTCAAGAAAAATCAACAAAACACTTTACATTTAATAGAGAATATATTCGCTGTTTATTCAGACACCAATTGATATGCCCAAAAGATATACAGTTGTCAAAAGGTCGGAAGCCAGAACACTCAATAAAATTTAACAAATTTATTTACACTGTACAAATATAATTCTTCATATATATTAAATAGAAAAAAGGACATTTTCACTACTCCTTTGCCAATTAAACTCGAAAGAAAGAGCACTCAATCCTTGAGCATCTTAAAGTTCATTATTGAAAACCAAATGTTCATTATCAAAAACCAATTGTCATTGAGTACAACTTTCCATTGTCAAAAACCAATTGCCCGTACACACTCCAAACCACAATCAATAAAGCTGAATCGCTCCTTGGGTGAAATTAAAGTTGACGCAGACAGATGGACGCCACAGAATCCAGTAGAATTTTGAAGTGGATTAAATTGTTGAAGTCCTCCTGGACGATAACCAGTTTTCCAATGTTGCCATTATCCATGATGTGTAATTACCACAGCATCACAGTCCACCGCCATCAGATCAGCTATGGCAGTACCAACTACCAGCTATGTCAGCTACCACACCACACTATAATTTGAAATACAACAAAAGTGGAACAATAATAGTTCAAACTCCATTAACAACTAACTGTATAAACTCAAGAAACTGTTATAAAAGTAAAGAAGGTAAAGAAGGTAACCCAGTATGGGCAAATACCATTAAATTAATTTTTAAAATGTGAACTCAAAGATGACCGACCGCCTTGCTGGGACCACATGGTCCGCCACATGTTCAAGGTCAAATGTCAAAGTCAGACATGCCACATGTTACCATTAAATTTAACAAAATTCAAATAAAATTAATACACAATGTAATATCACATTATAGAACATACCAATGAAGCAAATATATATGAGGCTAAAATAAATACCTTGTAAATTACTTGGAATTACCTGAAGCACAGTTCAAACACTAATGGCTAAGAAAATTTAATATGTACTTACTAGAATTTGATGAATGGGAACTTCTGAAGAAGCCCACTGAACAGCACTAAGGCTGGGCTAAGAGTGACACACTGATTCAGTCCAGGCCAATCAGGCCAATTTCTAACCAATTAAAATTAACTTTACAAGACATGTCATCAAGCAACCAGCAAATCAGGACACAGCTTAGTGAGTGATGATGAAAGTCGTTGGAGCATAAAATAGGTAGGAATTTCAACCTGACCAGATTAGCAACAGTATACACACAGATCAGACCAGCTGATAATCATCAGCAATGCAGTGCCATAGGAATTCTGTTAAGTAATAGATAACGCCCTCGTTTGTGACGATATGCAATATTTATACCACTGTTTGCTTTTTCTGGCCAATCAGAAGGCAGGATTTCGCTCTGATATAATGCATATCACAGCTCATACACCTGACCATGATATTACATGCTTGGCTGACTACAAGTTGACAAAATTGAAGGAAACACTGAAACAAAACTGACCAACAAAGGATTAAAACTGAACAACACAGACAGTAAACAAGGAGGAAGATTGTATCAAGTGCAGCTGGTTTCAATAAAAAGGCTTTATTCCCTCTTTTTTATAAATACCATTATCTGAAATAATGATCAAATTTAAGGTCACTTGATAAAATAGTACATTTGGGATATGTAAGCTGCAAAAAAAATAGCGGAGCAGCAGACCAACAATTTTGGCCCCATATTTGGCAAGTTCAAAGAATTATTTTTTCTTCTTAATTCGGGGGCTGCCGCCCCCGAACCCCTGCTTCTTCTTATTTCGGGGGCTGCCGCCCCCAAACCCCTGCTCCTTGCTTTCTGTTATTATTCAAATATCTTTCATGATTTAAAAATAACATTTGCCTACCTATCTATCTATCTATCTATCCGTCTATCAATTTATCTGTCCATCCATATCTATCTATAAAATTAATGAATGAAATTAATGGATTGTGTTATTTCCATCTATCCATCGATCTTTCTATCTATCTTTCTATCTACAAAATCAATGTATTGTATTATTTCCTGGGAACAAAGAATTCTGACCTGTTGCCTTCAGGGCTGCCAACCTTCAAATGAACTGAGGAACATGAATGTGCAACAAATACAATGAAATGTTATCAAACAAGAAGGATTGAAGGCAAACAAAGGGATTTAAATTAATTTGTTTTGTACTTAGTGGTATAAGTTAGATAACACCCTTGTTTGTGACAATATGCAATAATCCTCGGGCTAAAGCCCTCGGATATATTGCATATTGTCACAAACGAGGGCGTTATCTATTACTTATACCACTGTTTGCTTTTTCTGGCCAATCAGAAGGCAGGATTTCGCTCTGATATAATGCATATCACAGCTCATACACCTGACCATGATATTGCATGCTTGGCCGACTACAAGTTGTCAAAATTGAAGGAAACACTGAAACAAAACTGACCAACAAAGGATTAAAACTGAAGAACACAGACACTAAACAAGGAGGAAGATTGTATCAAGTGTAACTGGTCTCAATAAAAAGGCTGTATTCACTCTTTTTTATACCAATATCTGACATAATGATCAAATTTAATTTCACTTGATAAAATAGTTCATTTTGAATTGTCAAGCTGCAAAAAATATAGCGGAGCAGCAGACCAACAATTTTGGCCCCATTTGGCAAGCTCAAAGAATTATTTTTTCTTCTTAATTCGGGGGCTGCCGCCCCCGAACCCCTGCTTCTTCTTATTTCGGGGGCTGCCGCCCCCGAACCCCTGCTCCTTGCTTTCTATTATTTTTCAAATGAATATTTCGTTACTTCAAAATAAAATTAACTCAGTAACTGTAATAATCAACCATACAAAAGAGACCTTGGCTGAGAGGGCTGCACTATGATCGACCTACCTATCTATCTATCCGTCTATCAATCTATCTGTCTATCTATCTATCTATAAATCCATCTAAAAAATTAATCTATGATATTAATGTATTGTGTTATTTCTATCTATCTATTGATCTTTCTATCTATCTTTCCATCTATCTTTCTATCCACAAAATTTACGTATTGTGTTATTTCCTGAGAACGAAGAATTCTGACCTGTTGCCTTCAGGGCTGCCAACCTTCAAATGAACAGAGGAACATGAATGTGCAACAAATACAATGAAATGTTGTCAAACAAGAAGGATTGAAGGCAAACAAAGGGATTTAAATTAATTTGTTTTGTACTTAGTGGTATAAGTTAGATAACACCCTTGTTTGTGACAAAATGCAATAATCCTCGGGCTAAAGCCCTCGGATATATTGCATATTGTCACAAACGAGGGCGTTATCTATTACATATCCGAGGGCTTTAGCCCGAGGATTATTGCATATCGTCACAAACAAGGGTGTTATCTAACTTATACCACTAAGTACAAAACAAATTAATTTAAATCCCTTTGTTTGCCTTCAATCCTTCTTGTTTGACAACATTTCATTGTATTTGTTGCACATTCATGTTCCTCAGTTCATTTGAAGGTTGGCAGCCCTGAAGGCAACAGGTCAGAATTCTTTGTTCTCAGGAAATATACTACAATACATTAATTTTGTTGATAGAAAGATAGAGGAAAGATAGATAGAAAGATAGAAATAACACAATACATTAATTTCATAGATTAATTTTATAGATAGATAGATAGATAGACAGATAGATTGATAGACGGATAGATAGATAGGTAGGTCGATAGTGCAACCCTCTCAGTCAAGGTCTCTTTGGTGAGGCTGATTATTACAGTCGCTGAGCAAGTTTCATTTTGAAGTTACGAAATACATTCGAAAAAGTAATAGAAAGCTAGAAAGCAAAGAGCAGGGGTTCGGGGGCAACAGCCCCCGAATTAAGAAGAAAAAATAATTCTTTGACTTTGCCAAATGGGGCCAAAATTGTTGGTCTGCTGCTCCGCTATTTTTTTTGTTTGCAGCTTGCCTATCCAAAATGAACTATTTTATCAAGTGACCTTAAATTTGATCATTATTTCAGATATTGGTATAAAAAAGAGTGAATACTATAATAAAACCCACTCAGGGTGGTGGATCAGTCCACTGAAACCCATGAGTGGTCTTGCTGGCGGAGGAACTCACGAGTGGCGAAGCCACGAGTGAGTTCCGCAGCCAGCTAGACCACGATGAAATTTGCTCAGCGACTGTAATAATCAGCCTCACATTTTCTGCTATTTTGACAACCTATGAGGGTAATTTTAATGCTTGAATATGGATAATTAAACATAGGCTGCGCAGCAGCAAACCTTCAGCGAATAACACCTTTAGAAGATTACAATAATATCATAAAATTGGTGCGTTTACGAAATTGCTTATAGGTATGCAATAGCGGTCGAGTAGTGGCCTTCCATTATCTCTATTTTTCCAAGGATTCATAAAGTGTTATACGCATCAAGAAGCACTGCTAAATTAATTGCATAGGTGATTTGTTTAGAAAAATGCATTACTGTATTTGCAATAGTGGTGAAGTTTTGGCTCCGATATAAAAAAAAATTTTTCTCAATATTACGAAAACTATAGAATAGCCATCTGTCAGACCATGAAAAGGCACACCTAGACCATACAAGCCATATGTGTACCAAAGTTCATCCATGTATATGGAATAGTGACCGGATGTTGGGCCAGAAACAAAGATAATCATTTTTATGTTTTTTTCAATATTTGAAAAAGTATATATAATATCCACAACTAGACCATATTGACCATATGTGTACCAAAGTTTATCCATGTACAAGCAATAGTGAGCGAGTCTTAGCCCAAAAAACAAAAAAAAAAAGTTTTTATATCTTTTCTCATTTTTTCAGAAAGTATAGAATATCTGTCAATGAGGCCATCAAAAGGCACAACTAGACCATATAGGCCACGTTTGTACCAAATTTCATCCATGCACATGCAATAGTGACCGAGCCTTGACCCGGAAACGAAAAAAAATTTTTTTTTATATTTTGTTAATTATTTCAAAAAGTATTTAAGATCTATTCATCAGACCATCAAAAGGCACAACTAGACCATACAGGCTAGTTGTGAACCAAATTTCATCCCCATACATTCAATAGAGGCCGAGTGCCGGGCCGGAAACGATCTATCCGCCCGACCGCCCGACCGCCCGACCGCCCGCCCGCCCGCCCGGCGAACGGACAGCATTTTTACCCAAGTGATTACAATACCTTCTTCGAACTTCGTTCGCTGAAGGTAAAAATAATAATGACCTAATCACTTTGGTGGATGGATCTAATGTTTTGATGGTGGCCAAACCAATCCAATCAAACTGTAACATAAACAAATGACAAAGTGGGTGGAGTCTGACTGGTTGCTATGAACAACGCCAACAGAGTAACATGACTGCTGGTGACGTCACCAATGCTGATGATGTCATAGTGGTTCAGCTGCTATTGTTACACCTCAAATGCAATTCCTCTTCTGTGATTGGTCACAGTGACGTCACATGACAGGGATCAGAAAAGACTGTTGCCCTCTCAGAGGGCAACACCCGGGGGGGGGGGAGGGGTACTCACTCTATAAGGGTGTATATAGAGGCGCCGCTGGATGGTAATGGTTTTTTGGCCTTCTTGGATTAAAATGGTTTTGGTTTTTTGACAATTCTGATTGATTTGGTTCTGGTTTTCGCAACCCCAACATGTTTGGTACCGTTAGAATCGGCTTCAAAAGAGGATTAAAATGGTTTAAAAACCATGAAGATTAAATTGGTTTGCAAAAAATTTTAGTGAAGGATTAAAATGGTTTGTGGTTTTGGCGCAGTTTCCGGATTAAAATGGTTCTGGTTTTCAAAATTGCTGTGGCGCATCGGTATGCAAAAGTCCGCGAAGTACCCCCCCCCCCCGGGGGGCAACAGTTCATGACGTTCACAGAGGCTGAATTCACAAGGTCCCCATGTGCATTTGACATCCAGTACTGGAACCACTGATGGTATCTGAGGAATAAATCTTTTTTCTTCACAAAATGTGAAGAATTAAAATCCCAAGACTTTGTTGCAGTTTTACTTGTTTACATTTTAACTGAACAGATGCGACCTTTGTGACGTCACCATTCTGTCATGTCACAGCATTGTGACGTCACCAGAGTGAGCTGAAAATAGATCATGACATAGATCAGCAGACCTAATCATGACCTCACACTCACAGTATTCTTTGGGGCCACAGATGTGACTTTATATCAAATTTATCCTATGAAAATGCAACTTGTGAATTTTAGGTTCATGTTTTAAGGTATAGTCATCCACACAATATTCTTCATTTCTCTACCTTTTTTGTTGGAATTGCATTTGAGGTAGGCCTATAACAAAACAATTATTGACCGCTACTTCGGGCAACAGTGCAATCTGTTTGACCCTCGGGAGTGACAGTCACCTAGCTGTTTCCCTCGGCCTTGGGCCTCGTGAAACAGCAAGGTGACTATCACTCCCTTGGGTCAAACAGTATACAAATGTTGACTGATACGAGGGCAACAGTGCAATCTGTTTGACCCAAGGGAGTGACAGTCACCTTGCTGTTTCACGAGGCCGAGGGAAACAGCAAGGTGACTGTCACTCCCGAGGGTCAAACAGATTGCACTGTTGCCCGAAGTAACAGTCAATAATTGTTTTGTTATACCTTGAATGCAATTCTGACAATAAAGATAACTTTGGAGAGACAGGAAATTTCTCCATCAAAGTTTTGATATTGATCAGGTAGTCATCCAGATTTAAAAGTCAAATAAATTTATGATACTATCCACAAATTCTAAATATTGACATTTAATTTTTTTCAAGAGCAATGATCTATTTATAGCCCCACTGTGGTGACGTCACAACTCTATGACATCACAATGCAGTGGCGTCACAATGGTCACGAATACATTGTTCAGTTGAAATAAACAAGTGAAGCTGCAACAATGTCTTGGATCAAATTGTCTTTTGCATTTTCGTCAGATAAAAAAGGTTCAGGTAACATCTGTGGTTCCAACACCAACTTCTGTACGGCCATCTTGATCAGCAGTCAGCCTCAATGTGAATTTTGGCGAACTGATGCCCTCTGAGAGGGCAACAGTCTTTTCTGATCCCTGTCATGTGACGTCATTCTGACCAATCACAGAAGAGGAATTGCATTTGAGGTGTAACAAATCGCACTGTTGCCCTTGTATCAGTCAACATTTGTATATTGTGACGTCATGTGCTGCTGTTGTGATGTCATGTGTCGTGATTGTGACCTCATGTGTGATCTGAAGTAGTGCCACAAATAAATAAAATATGTAAATCAAGGATAGTGGATCATATTTAAATTAGGGATGGTGGATCACAAAATTATATCCCATGGGCTGTTCCTCATGGGTTTTTCATGCGGATCACTGCCAAGTGTGGGATATAGCCTTTTTATTGAGAACAGCTACACTTGATACAATCTTCCTCCTTGTTTTCTGTCTGTGTTGTTCAGTTTTAGTCCTTTGTTGGTCAGTTTTGTTTCAGTGTTTCCTTCAATTTTGTCAACTTGTAGTCAGCCAAGCATGCAATATCATAGTGAGGTGTATGAGCTGTGATATGCATTATATCAGAGTGAAATCCTGCCTTCTGATTGGCCAGAAAAAGCAAACAGTGGTATAATAAAAATTAATCTGAAACGGAATTAAAAGTGACACCAAAAGGAAAAAATCCCATGTAAAAAAAATACTACACATTCCTAAGTTATTTGGAGTGATTTTACTACTCATTCAAAACTATAAAAAAAAAATTAAACACATCTCCCAATAACTCAATAACAAATTAATGTAATATTATGTTAATTCATTATTTTCATCGGACAAGGAGAGCATCCAATGAAAATCAAGTCTAATATCCACTGGCAATTGAAAAACCTGTTCTATATAATAATACCAAATTGTGTATTAGTTCAATAGGATGTGATCTAAGTCAAAAAGACTTATTCAAAATCAATCATAGCCTTTTGTGGATATTTGCAAGTGACAGTTGTCACAATCTGGAAAATGGGAATTTATGTAACACATTCATATGTACTTATTTTGGATTAATATCCAGTGGATATTAGACATGATTCTCATTGGATGCTCTCCTTGTCCAATGAAAATTCTGGCTAATATCTGCTGGTCAATGAGAACCCAGCCTGATATCCACGGGTCAATATTTTCCAGTGGATGCTAATGTAGGCTAGATTTTCATTGGCCATGATATCAGGCTGCAATGCATTGTCATTGCCCATTATCACCTGGTTGGCCGTGAATATCACTGTTTACAGTCAAAATATCAGGGCCTATGATACTGTAAAAAATACCACCCTTCAAGGGCAATATTTTCTAACAATGGTTATGACATCACCAGCATTTCAGCTGCCTGATGATGTCACAAACCAAAAAAGGGCCAAAATAATGGGATTGTGACGTCATGTCCATTGTTGCTCCATGGTGACGTCACATTGTTGTAATGGCAGAAAATAGTCCCTCCTAAAAATTGAAAATTTCAGGTAAAACCAGGTGATAAAAACAAAACAACCACGCGTCAGGGCACTTCGTACAATATCACTCGCTGTTGTGTGAATTAATATCACTCTCGCCCTGCGGGCTCGAGTGATATTAATTCACACAACAGCTCGTGATATTGTTACTCGGTGACCCTGACTTGGGTTGTTTTGTTATAATATTGGGTGACATTCTCACTGGGACCAAGTATTCACTACAGAGCACCCCACATTGGATACAAGGAACATTTTAAGAGAGCAAAAATTTGCTGTTTCAATACTAATAAATTAATTATATGATAAGAACACACAGGAAGACCTGTTATAGAAGTATGCCCACATGAATAGCTGATAAATGTTTTGATCCCTCATAATAACCCTGATGAAAGAGAACATTTTGTGACCATTGGGAATATTGCAGTTCTCGTCATATTTACGTGGAATCCCAAGTTATTTTCTATGCTATTGAAGTGTGATGTCAGAGACGACTCTATCATTGCAATATATATACACTGTGATGTCCTCTTAAAATGGGTCAGACTTCCTCACTTCTAGCCAATGTGAATCCACCAAAACTGAGCATCACAGTTTCAACACAATGTCCGAGTTAGCATTTTATCAGGGATAGCCCCTGCAACCACATCATCACAGCTTGATAGCCAATGGGCAAACAGTAAATCTATGCATCACAGTTTAAACATTGATATATTGAAGGAAGATCTAATTAAATTTTTTCTGTGATCATAACATAACTGTTGATGTGATCCCAATCACCAGTCTATTCGTACCAAATGGCAGCTTCCTAAGCATTTACAGTAAACAATTGTTTTAATCCCCACAGAGTGGTTTGACTAATCTGCGAACTTGTGACTTTATAACTGCATCATTCAATAGACCTTGCTATAAACAAAGGGATTCGACAATTTCTGGAAACAAATGGATTAGGGGAGAATGGGGACCGACGGGCCATGGGGACCGAAGGGCCATCCTCTTAACTCAACATCAAAAACGTTTTGAAACATCTTATTTGCATTTTTAGTATTGCTTATCACATCTATAAACACCATATTGATGACTGATCGATAAGTTAAAGCATAAGCCTTTTGTGGGCAAAATGATATTTTCAACATCTAAAGTAATTTTGTACTGATTCAGAAAAAGTGTTATATCTCCAATTTGTGTAGACTCGAGGCAATATATTTTCTATGACGATTTTCCCTATATATTGGTGGCAATTTACACATTGAATTTTGGGAACAAGAACCATATGTCACAAAAAAAAGGGGGTCTAACTATCCTGAATGCTTTTGGGGACCGATGGGCCACCCAACATGGGTACTAAAGGCCACTATTTCCTGAAATTTTCAATAGGTGGCGTATTGGCATGGGACTGGATATTAAAGTCTGTTTTGTGTAAAATCTGGGCATATCTATAATTTTTCGATCTCTTATTATCGTATACACTCAGTTGGATCAACAACAACATCTTGAATCCAAATTTCAAATTCTTCATCCACCCTTTGGCAAGTTATTGACATGGTCCGTCGGACCCCATGGGATGGCCCATCGGTCCCCATGGTTGGGGACCGATGGGCCACCATCTTACTTGACAGAAAATGTGCTTTCTCATCTTTCTCCCTAGGTTGATCTATGTGAATCTTATATCATTTTATAGAGAATTATATCGGCTAAAAGGGTGCACAGTATGAATCCTGTATCTGAAACAGATTTGCCTCCACGGCCAATAATTTGTCAAGCGGCCCATCGGTCCCCACTCTCCCCTACATGTATATTATTTATATTTGTTCTGGCAGCCAAATGGCTAGCAGGCTGTAATGTCGAAGTCGCATGGGTTTTCCTAGACCCAATTTTCATTCTGACAGTGAACTGAAAATCTGATGCTCAGTTTTTGGGGATTCACATTGGCTGGAAGCCGGGAAATCTCACCCACTTTAAAATGACATCAGAGCTTAAAGTTTTACATATATTGCTATGCTAAAGAATAGAGTCATCTCGAAATCACACTTCGACAGCATAGAAAGAACTCTGAGAATCCACGTAAATATGACGAGGACTGTAACAGACCTATATAGTTGATAGTTTATTATTTGCTGGGTACAAAAGCATTATCATATATCAAAGTTTAACTTACAAAAATGAAATTCTCAATACATGACCAACTAAAATCCAATTCCAATGTATTATTCCTATACACTGTACTTGTATAAATAGTATAACAAGACAAATTGCCTTTTGGCTTGATGTTTTGAGTATGAAATTTTGCATGGCTAATAAATTTGTTCAATCATTATGAAATGGATGATGAAAGCGTATAAGGATCTTCCTACTTTTGAATCCTAAAAATGGCCACCATAAAGCATGCTAGTCTTCATAATGTCTCTCTGAGCTCGATATCGCATGTTAAACTGTTGTTTATGGTGGATTGTTGGTTCACAGATTGTCCCATCACCCTGGAATCCACTTGGGCAGGGGTCGCACCTGAAGCCAGTTCCTGGAGCGGGAACATCGTGGCATTTCACTCCTGGGTGGCAACTCTCTGCTGTGCAACTTTGGGTGTCTGAAAGAAAGAAACTTATAATTCTTGTAAATCATCATGGTGATGATCACATCATAAAAGACCACACACCATGAATTTAGGGGGTATAAATGGGGCGCCAACAACTGTCATTATTTGGACTGGTACCAGAATGCTTCTGATTAATTTTTCAATTGGTATGACTGTTAGATACTCGTATATGATATTTTTTGCAAACATGCAATTGAATAGAGATATGACTTGCGTCTTGGACAAATCGGAGTGCAGTAAGATACCAAGAGATGGCACTGTAGTGCCATGGCAGAGACACAACTTTCCTGGTGTAAACTCAGCAACATTAAAAACGCACACTTTTAAAAAGGCTACAAATAGTACTTCCTCTTAAGATATCAAGATGAAAATTTGCACACTTATAGAAGTTGCCATCATGTATATTCACAAAAAAATTCAAATCTCTAAGTGCAGTACTTTTGTGTCAAATTAAATCGTCGTGGTCACTGTCGAAAATGAAAGTCACAAACTGCACTTCAACACAAAACGCACAATTGGAAATATTGGTTTTGTGGCATACTGGATGGGATTAATCTTATGAAATTTTCACATAACCGGCAAAAGACTTCCAAAAGAGGTCCCACAGAAGTTTTTGAAAAAAAAACGCGATGATAATGCAGATTTTGAATTAAAAACTCAAAATTTACGAGTTTGCATCTTCAAATGAAGCATGTGAACCAGAACAGCTAAATAATGGGGGTTTTATGCATACCCAGGGTAGAAACACACACACAGACAACCATTCCATATCAATTGTCTCAAAAATCTGAATAAAACATCATTTTTTAAGGTTTTGACAAAAGGCTCCAGTAGGGGGCGTGTCAGCATTGACCCTTAATTTTTGATAAATTCATCCTCTTTAATTGTGGTTGGGTCAAATATCCCTTTTACCTAACTCATCAAGCAAGGAAAATCATAGACTCTCCCAGCTTATCAAAAAAGTTTGCGGAAAGAACAGCTAAGTTGTAGAAATTAATGATCAGAGGAAATTGAAATTTTGTGACTTCCATTTTCGACAGTGACTACGCCAATTTAATTTGACACAAAAGTACTGCACTTAGAGATTTGAATTTTTTTTTGCATATATCTGATGGTAACTTCTAGAAGTGTGCAAATTTTCATCTTGATATCTTAAGAGAAAGTACTATTTTTAGCCTTTTTAAAACTGTGCGTTTTTAATGTTGCTGAGTTTATTATAATTGCAAATGCCATTTCGAGATAGATCACTCTCATAAATGTATGATCACCACATAGAAGAAAACTTTGATATTTACCGATATCACATTCGGGACCTTCCCATCCGCTGTAGCAGAGGCATCTTCCATTTGTGGAGTCACACTGGCCGTGTTCACAGTGACATGTCCCTTGGCATTTCTCTCCCCATTTATTATTTGGGCAACCTTATAAAATAAACACAACAGAAATTACATAACAATGGAGATCCCGTTTCATGTTTCGTCTATAGTCCGACAAAGACGAATCTGTCGCGCCTCTGCCAGAGTTTCAGGTCAGTATTTTGTGCATAATAGGGCTAACAAACAAACGTTGCAACATGAGAATGCAGGAAAGTCTCAATGCAATGTGTTCTATCCAGGGTTGGGCACAAGTACATGCAAGCGTACTCAAGTACGTGTACGAGTGCTTGCCAATCTACGAGTAAGATCACAACTACATCTACATCTACGAGTAAGAGTGCAGCTTTTTCTGAATGTACGCGAGTATGAGTAAGAGTACTTTCGAAAGTACTCAAGTAAGAGTATGAGTACCTTTCTGCAGTTTCGAACCTTATTTGTTCATTATTTAAAGAAATAAAAGCATTATTAAGAAATAATAATCGAGCAGCAATAAAGAATATCAGTGAAGGCTACTACTTATGCTCCTTTGTTAATCAAAAGTGAACTGTGATAATTTGAAATGGCCCGTGAAGCTACTTGCTGGGCTGCCAATTGCTGGGTCCAGGGTTCGAATCTAGCTCTAGGACGCAAAGCCCCATCATCCAACCATCCATCCTTTGAAACTATTTGGATTGAGATCTAGTCTGTAGGACTTCAGATTGGTGTTCAAATGCAAAACGAAAAAGTAAGTGGCCACAGCGGAGAAATGAAGGATTAATTTAAATATTATTAGTTATGTTTAGGCCCATTTTAGACTGAATAGTAGGAAGTATTATTTGAGGGAGACCGGGGTAAGTTGTGTCATGTTTTGCTTCAGGGTGATTTTCCAAAAAGCTAAGCTTAATCATGTAATCTGTAAAATACCTTTTACTCATGTCGTAGCCTACTTACTACGAGTACGAGTACTTTAGCAATGCACAAGAGTACAAGTGTGAGTACTCTACTCATGATTTGGCACGAGTACTGAATATTTGCGAGTACTTGGAAAAATGTACGCGAGTACACGTGTACTCGTGCCCAACCCTAGTTCTATCTCAAGACTACCTCAGCCTGTCAAGAATTGGATAGAATTTTTCTATCGAGTTTGAAACATTTACGTCTCAACCACTATGCGTATTTACTGTTCACAGGAGCGGGGAAAACGTATGACAGAGTTCAAGAAATTTGAAGTAAAAGAGAGACCCGGAGTGACATCCCTGATGTTTTTAAACAGCAGAAAGTAACCAATCAATTCTTAAATTGCAATAATTATTATAAAATTCACCACTCACGCTTGCAGAAGTAGGATGCTTCATCTGGTGCATAGGTTCCTAGAGGGCATTTGACACAGCGGGTCTGCTGAGGGTTCGCTTGGTAAGTGTGCTCCGGACATTTTTTGCAGTCATTGTCATCTTCCGAATAATACGTCCCTGGAGAACAGGGCACTGGAAAATAATGAACAAGATTTGATCTTTAATTATGAGCTGGAAGGTGAAATGTTTCAGTTGGCAGGTTTACAATTTTTAGATTTAATTCTTTAGGAAGGTGCACAATATGCGCAGGACAAGAGCGCAATTTAGTGGGGGGCGGGTGGGACATGTCGCTCCCACATTTTAGACCCCTGATGATGTTCTATGAAATGACCCCACTTTCCAACTTTTTTGCAGTGAAACAAAAATTGTTATGTCACTTTCCCATGGGCCCAATTTGGTAGTGGGCAGGAGTGACAGGTTCCCTGCTATTTCAGCCGGAGTGGAGATTTAGTATGATACACAAAAGTGTGAAATTCATAAAAAACCAGACTGACTTCTTTTATGTGTGGATCTGATGGTCAATTCCGGCCGCGTTACCGCCTGTCTCAGAACTCCCCCCACATCCGCCGCAAAAAATTGCGCTCCTGGACTTGCGAGCAGTTTCTTCTTAGAATCACTTACCACAAGTTTCATTATTTTTCATGCCTGGAGGACAATCCACAATGACGTCAGAAACTTCAAGAGTTCCTGGATGATATTCGAAGAATCGTTGAGCAGATCTGAAGTTAGCGTTTTGAGTGCTGAAAAGATTTTTTAGTGATCGCTTTGTGTAGAGCATGAAGGCCTGAAATAAAGATTCAAGATCTTGAACAAAGACCATAATATTATGATCTTGAACATAGACCATAATATCATGACATACACCAGCAATTGTGCAGCGTACGAATTACTTACTTAAATTCTAAGCACGAAACTCACAAAAAAGAGCCGATCCGTAGTACGTATGTACATTTTCGTATGTATTTCGTACAAATTCATAAAAATTTCACGCAGGTTCTTTTCAGTCACTTTTTCCATTTTAGTGCAATATGGTTATCACAAATGGTTTAAGTTTGGACCTTGCATTGGCTCATCTAAAAAAAAATAAGCAAATAAGTCAAGATTAAGGCCAAAAACCAACTTAACACGCATGAAATCCATACGAAAATTTATGCATGTTTTACGTACGTAAATTTTCGTACGTATTTCATACATGAAAACAACCAATTTACGTACGAAATTCACAAGAAAGAGCTACGTACGTTTTACGCACGCTGCACAATTGGCCATGTAAGGGAAGACAGGACAAATGTATGATATAAATTACTTTTTGTGAACCTCATTCATTGCATGAATATGTATTTACCGCTGAATCACAAGTAAATACCATTGATGGTCCCTGTTGCAAGACTGACTTGCCTTATGGGACCACCTTTCTCCTGCACTAAGAGGTATTTTTAGTGCATTTTGCAACCCCACGCAAGACCGCACCCCCATGAGACTGCAGCGCTTCGGAGTCGGAGTCGGGAGTCGGAGTCGTGGAGTCTGAGGTTTTTGGATGGAGTCAGAGTTGGAGTCGAAAATTAAAGTGGTGACTCCTCCTGACTTACAAAAATAATTAACATAATTTACAAAAACACTGCTTCAAAAATGTGAAATGAATCCCAAATTTTACATAAAACTTCCTAAGCGAATATTCAGGTACAAAATCAAATGAAAACTTCGTAGAATGATTTTTTCTTTTCTGTTAACTATGCAATATTTATGTGCAATAATGTCGATAAGCAGAGTTGGGAGTCAGATTCGTAATTCAGGAGATCCAAGGAGTCGGAGTCTGATCGCTCTTCAGAATGCCGATGGAGTCGGAAGTCAGAGTCGGTTCACTTAACACCCGACTCCAAAGCCCTGCATGGGGAAACTGCTTCATGACTGCCGAAGGGGCAGCCTGATAAAGCATCGACCACTGTACCATCAATCATGCACTATTATTTCAGGACTGACTAATCCGCCCATCCGGAATATGATCTGTTCAAGCTTTCTGAGGCTGTTTCAGACCATGATGGAGAGCAGCAATGACATTGTTAAATTCGTCGCTGGCAGGAGTATCAGTGATGCCCAATCAGTTATTGGTGGGACCTACATTTCATCTGCAAGAAGTTCAAAGTCTCAATTTCAAAGCTTTTGACAGTGGCTAAGCTTCCATTTACCAGACCAACATGTGCTGATTTATGTGGTGTTCAACTAATAAGAGATATCTTGGACAATGTGCTGTAACACATAATCACAAATAATGAACCCTCTGAAATTTTAACAGAAATTTCTTGTAACTAATTCAATTTTCCTCAATCATAACTGGGTCATTCCATGTCAAATCAACCAATTTTCGGAAAATGTCCCACCTGACCCTCTCAGATTTTTTTCATATTACTGTTACCACAAGACTACATGGAAATATGGTATTGTGCAAAATTTGAAGGATCTAGATCGAAAACTCAGAAAATGACAGGGCACCAAAATATTGCAAAATGCTTAAAATTTCTGGTATTGACAGATTTTGAATAGAGAATTTCTCTTAGCTGGTTTGAAACAGAGTGATAAAACTGGCTCTGCATATTCATATTGAGTAAAAGTACCAATATTAATAGCTTATACAAATATATTCAATACAGCTACTCCCTCAAAAAATTTTGAAAATCAGAAAAATATTGGACTGAAAGTTGATCTTTGACTTTCTAAAACACCTTCTCAAAATGATGTACGACATTCCATATAACACACATCCATTATTTGGATTAATAAAAAGTGATTTTAGCATTTTGATTGTTGTGGCCTAATTAATGTTGAATAGAGAGGCTCCAAAATTTTAGAAAATAATGCAATTGTGGTATTTTGGGGGTGTAAAAATACTATGTGGGACAGGATGTAGCAAAATGAAGATAGCAAATCATGGAAGTACCTGACTAAATCTTTCATTCCATATCAAAACTGTTTTGCCCCTCGGATTTCTTCATACCATAATTAATGCAATAAGTTGAACCTATTCTGCCACACCATAATTAAGGTGAGAGGTTGGTGCCCAAATATTTGTATGCCAAGCTTTACTTTCAGTTGGTACTTTCTTTTAGGCCAAAAGAGTCACCTGAAAAAGTTTTTATAAGTAAAAAAAATGATTACCTTTGCATATAATGCAATTCCATTTCACTGATTTGCATGAAATACTGAACTCGCGGTTTGGTTTAATTTTGTCAATTTGAACCACACCACAATTTTACTTTTACCATTGGACAGCCCTCATTTAGACCTTCATTTTGAGTACCAACTTCGATGGTATCTGAAAAACTATAAGTACCTAGAATCTTCAATCTAGTGCATGTATTCAGTGCTCAAGCGAGCAATGTCCAAATATTTTTTTCGTAATGAAGGAATCCGAGGAGCAAGTTCATTCTACCATCAAATGAAAGGATAAAGCTATACTTTAAGACAAAATGCAAGTTATGGCTGTCCTACGTATCCCACATGATGATTTTGGGCTCTGAAATACTTGAAAAAATGCAGTTTTCGTAACTTCAAGTGTAAGTAACTTGTAAAAAATAAAACAATTATCTTTTATACTACACATATGGGAACTAGACACTGGAATGAAGTGCTAGAGTAAATATGAAAGGATTTTGACAATTAATAGTTGAGTAAATGAACCCTGAAATATGGAATTTAGCACTAAAAAGTGTACTCTTTCTATCCTTTTTCCCCAAAGCTGACAATTTGCACAGATATGCAACTTTCACACATTCACAGATTGATACAACACTAGTCCACTTGCTTAGTATCGTTTTTATATCTAACATCATTGAAATTGTACACCCTTTTGAAAATATGTTGAATTTGAACATTTTCCAATATTCCCCGATTTTCAAAAATTCACAGCTCAGTCAATTTTGAAGATAGCCATTTGAAATTTTGGATATGTTTGTTTCTCTGAGTAAACTAAATGTAAATAAAGTTTCGTTAGAATCAGTGATGGTGAGGTGGGGACCATTGGTTGATTTGACGTGGAATGACCCAACTGCTATACCTGTAGGGGAAGATGGGGACCGATGGGCCATCCTCTTAACTCCACATCGAAAACGTTTTTTAACATCTAATTTGCATTTTTAGTATTGCTTATCACATCTATGAATACCATATCGACCACTGATCAATAAGTGATAGCACAAGCGCGTAGGAGGCAAAATGAAATTTTCAACATCTAAAATTTTTTTTTCTGATTCAGAAAAAGTTTAATATCTCAAAAGTGTGTAGACTTGATGCAATATATTTTCTGTGATGATTTGTCCTATATATTGGTGACAATTTACACATTGAATTTTAGGAACAAGAACCATATTTCACCAAAAAAGAGGGGTTCAACTGTTCAGAAAGCTTTTGGGGACCGATGGGCCACCCAACATGGGGACCGATAGGCCACTATTTCTTGAGATTTTCTATAGGTGGCGTATTGGCATGGGGCTGGATATTAAAGTCTTTTGTGGGAAAAAGCACAATAGAACTTCAGCTTGCATCTTTTAATGATAAGTTGGAACTTAAATGAATGCCCTCGAATTTACAGCTCTACTTGATAGATTTGCCTTAGTAATGGCTTCAAACACAAAATGGTGGAAATTTAAAATATCCATAATCACAAATTTTCAATCTAGGTAGTATTTGGGACATAGTAAACATAAGGACCCGGTTAGACATTGATGCAATATTGAGTGTAAGTTGAATTTTCACCAAAATATAAGCTAATGGAGGGTTATTGATGAATTTTATTGTTTTGATTCAAGATTTCTCCTGCAGGTGGCATACTAGTACAGTATCATTGGAAAATTTTACTTTTCCCCTAAAATCGAAATTATTGACAGAAATGGTTCATTGATGGAGAAAAAAATTAAAATATTCTCATTTTTTAATATTCATCAACAAATTTGAGGTATTAGGCAAGATTTTGATGGTCACGGTGGTAGCCAAACTTCTGTATCAACCAAATATCAAATAATTTTTTTTCTCAGTGACCAATGAACCAATCGTTTTGGAATTCTCCTATATAGTTTTTAATGCATCTTTTCATGTACTGCTAAAATATCATCTCAATAGATTGACTATAACTACAAAAAAGTAACTCATGACATTTGTGAAAATTAAGCTTTTTTTCAAAATGTAAAATCTGAGCATATCTATATTCTTTCTATCTTTTATTGTCCTATGCACTCAGAAAACATATTGCAAACAAATTTTGAATTTTTTATCCACCCTTTGGCAAGTTATTAACATGGTCCATCGGACCCAATGGGATGGCCCATCGGTCCCCATGGTTGGGGACCGATGGGCCACCATCTTTCGTGAGAGAAGATGTGTTTTATAATCTTTCTTCCTAGGTTGATCAATGTGAATCTTATATCATTTTAGAGAGAATTACACCAGCTAATAGGGTGCACAGTATGAATCCTTCATCTGAAGCAGATTTGCCTCCATGGTCAATAATTTGTCAAGCGGCCCATCGGTCCCCACTCTCCCCTACCTGTGTATAAGTGTATGTAATAAATATATATATATATATAATTCTGATGCAGCGTGATTCTCAAATTTATACGGATGTAATGACGATTTTTTTCATGGGACATTTCACATCATAATATTATGTTGAATAGGAATACACCAAATTAATTTTGTCTCCTCACCTTTAAAAAGCGCTTATAAGTGGTCACACATAGGGCTTGACATCTATGCTCCGGGATACGCAGAAGGGGACAAACCCTGTTGTCGCATTCTGATGGATGCATCTCGTTCGCCACAACTTCGAAAAAAAGGTTGATTTCATCGACGTTGTCCCAAACTCCCCTCTTCCTTCTCCTAGTTGTAGCTCCACAGATGATTCCAACATTCTTGGGGTCACAGACCTGAAACAACTCACTCATGACAGGCGCGGATCCAGAAAATGTTCAATGGGGGTATAGCAAAAGGAAATGAACTAAAAATATCAGAATTTAGATTTTTTAAACTTTAAAATCTACAGGCCCAATGAACCCCCTAAACCCTCCTCTGGATCCGCTACTGCATGAATATCCAGGAACCTATGTGGTAACCCTAAAACGTTCCAGGAGGATGCTAAGATATGTCAGCACAAACTTTACTGCAAAATTTGAAATTTTGACTCAGCTTAATGATTTAGACTGCTTCAAGACTTTGTGGGGGGAAGCATCATTACACTGCTGTTGTGCAATGGTGCGTATATACTTCTACAATATTTTCACCTTTGTAGCTCTTCTCATGCAAACTCCGTCATCTGTCAACATCTTGGCAAAATCATTTTTCACTTGTTCCTTTTCATCCGAAGACAGATCTCGACAATTTCGGACAAAATAGGATGAATTGCTTGCCAGTCTAAACCCGGGCATAAACTCCTCTACAAAAAGAAAAAGAAGAAATGTGTGAGGCTAGAATATTTCAAGTTTCTGATGGGAGTCAGCTTTGCAATAGACAGGGCCTGATTAAGGTAGCATGAGGCCCCAGGCTAAACCTCAATGTGAGGCCCCTTGCTAGAAATTACCTGAGACCGCCAATCACTGCAGAATCTACCCTGTGATTCCCACAAATGTTCTGTTTGTGGGTTTAAAATCTGTGTTGAAAATTGTCATAAAAGCCACTAAATGGATCGCTTGATCGATAAGTTTTCTGTATAAAATTACATGTGCGAGTAACGAACCAGAAAGAAATCAGTCTCTGTCTCAACTGCATTTGACCCGACTCTACTCGATTTGATGAGAATGCCTCTCGTCCAATTCATGAGACTAAGCAGCTCCTCTTTTATCAACTGTACAATTATTGTAGTAGCAAAAGTTTGTGCGAAACATTGTAATTTTTTTACAATAATCAGGAAAATATCTTCACACACATCAAAATATTTGCAATAATCATGAAAAGATCAGTAATAATTGTGAAAAATGTGGGAAAACAGTCAAAGAGATTTCAGCAATAGGCTAGTCGTGGAAAGTTTACAATAATTGAATTTTTTTTTTACAATAATTGTAAATTCTCATTATGGCATAAATGTCAGCAGTAATAGTAAACTATTGCAGAAATATTAATGATTATTGCTAAAATGTCTCCGGTTATTTCCATATTTCTGTGTGTGATAATATAGTGATACATCTGGGAAAATCATGGAATATCCAAGATTATCTTACAAAATTTTATGATTTTTTCTGCTAAATTTCTGCTAGTGTAATTGTACAATTGAATCCAGAGGAGCTTCATATGAGACACTCTTTAAACAGGTATTTCAAGGCTGCACAATCAGTCATTATAAATTTGGGGCCCCTTCATACGCATTTGAGCCAAACTTGTTCTCTTGATATTTCTAAATACATTTTTGACAAAAAATTCTCATATTTAGGCAAATTTTATCTATTTTTTTTTCATCAAATCTGAGGCTAAGTGAGCTTCGTTCATGGATGCCCGCGGTAGTCATGAGCTGCGCTCAAAATAGTTACCCTTTAATCATATAACATGTCTCTTATAATTTTCTGCAATAAATACCTAAACAAGGTTCAATCATGTCTCCCCTTTCTTCATGGGTCCATTTGTATCCAGTTGTAGGTCCACATGTTTCATAATTGTTTGTCCGGGCTGGGAATTCATAACCATTGTTGCATTTCACTGAACACTGTTGACTGTTCTCTTCCAGGTACCAATGGCAAACCAGACCACCATCAGTTGGAGCATCTGTTTCTGTTAGGTTCCTGCAGGATTTCTCCACTGAAAATTAGATTTTACTTTTTTTTTATCTGGATAGAATCGTTACACTTTTTGTACACTCTAAACAATTTGAGACAAAATTGGTTTTTTAGATTCAAAATGGTTTTTTGAAAAACCAAATTTCAATGCAAAAAACCAACATGGATTTTTAAAAAAATCCATGTTGGTTTTTTGCATTTAAACAAATTTTAAAGCAAAACCAACAAGGATTTTTAAAAAAAATCCATGTTGGTTTTTTGCATTGAACCAAATTTTAATGCAAAACCTGGTAATTCCAGTGAAGGGGGCCTCATGCCCCTTATCATGTGGGGCCTCTCACCCCAAACCCACACATTTTAATTTGACCTCTATATTTTGATCTAAAATGCAAAAAAACATGATCCAAATCATATTTATGTGATGGTCATAAAGTGAAGCAATGCAGATATCCATTCTACTTTAAAAAATTTCCAAAGCTATTTCTGACAGCCCCTTTCAAAGAATTAGTCAAAGTTACAAAAACCATGTAAATTTTTTTGTTTTTTTAATTTCTAAGTACTATGGTTTGGTGCTGTTTGTCCTGAAAATTTGTGACATCGTCTAAAACGCCTCTAGCTTCAATCCTATCAATAGATAAATGCACCAAAAATGTAAATTTGAATATAACCCTGGGGGGGCCTCTCACCTAACCCGGGCTTTTTGCCCCAACCTACTCTATATATGGTACAAGAAAAACAAAGAAAAATAATTTGTTGGCTGTGCTCTTTAATATTTTGGCATTAAGACACTCACATTTGCAGGAATGCCTGTCCACTTTCTCTTTGATGACCCATCCTGGAATTGAGCACTCGCAGACGTAGCTTCCTGCCATGTTGCGACAGACGTCATCGCAAGGACCATGGCCGTCATTGGCCAAGCATTCATTTGTATCAACACAAGGGCCACCTGGGGGAATTATATAGGAGTTTAAAAAAAATATTATTCCAAAATAGCTATAACACAATTTGTAGAAGATTGTCTAAATTATTTGGTGTCTAGTAGCCAAAGGAACGAAATTCGCATCTGAAGGTTCCCACAATACTTTGCTTGCAGCAAGCAGGGGAAGTGTACCTAAATTGGACCGGTCCTTCAATTGGACCACCATCATATCTCCCAGCCGGCAGATGCATCTGAGCAGATGAGATACTTTGTGGACAATTCTTGAATACAAACTGCCATATTTGGTTCGGGAAGTTTCTAGGCATCAAACATGGAAAATTATGAGAATTATTTAATTTTTACCATATTTCTTCTAAAAATCAACAAAATTTGGAGGCACGCCAGGTGGTCAAATACACAGCAATGATTAAAACAACAGCCCTCCCTGGGATACATAGAGTAGGTGCTCTCTGTTGCAAAAACTGATTGTATGCTGATAGAATAGTATTGCTCTTTTGAGAATATATGTGCAATAACTCTTAAGTTGACGAGGGCCTTAAATTGAACCACTCATGGTGCCGCCTATTAGAGCTTTTTTTCCTCGGTGATTATGAGTTGTAATCTCTTCAAATGGCGACTATGGCTACTAAGGGGATTACTGACCATTTGGGAAAACAGTGTTAAACAAGCAAACACTGTCGACAGTTAGATTTCTAACAACTGTTATGATTTGCAATAGAATTAACTATTTAATCCATGATCTCTCTGCCCGAACCAACCTCATGAAAAACAATCAAATTAAATTTGAGCAATTCAGCATGCTTAAACATGGATTTATTCTAAAGTTATTGTATAAATACAAAGAATATTAAACTGAGCCAAGGCATGATTTTCTCAGTTCAAGGTAATATCTGGCAGGTTTACCTTATAAATGTATTGTGCAGCCCTCCACATGTTACGCATATACCCAATGAGTGGGGAATTCTACTTGTTCAGTACAGACACTGACACAAGGGACCCACTGAAGTATTTGAAATGGGCATCAACAGATTTACTTTTTATAGAAGATTTTGAAAATACACGCACTTGTTATCACAATATTTGTCCAATTGATCTATCTATCTATCTATCTCTCTATCTATTTATCCATCCATCCATCCATCTATGCATTTGTGCATCTATGCATCTATGCATCTATCTATCCATTTATCCATCTATCTATCTATCTATCTATCTATCTATCTATCGTTTCAGTTTGAAGAGTAAAATTTCAGTCTCAGTGTAAGTACAAAAATGCTGTGATTATACAATGTGAAGGCTGAAAAACATGTCAAATTGTTCATGCATTAAATGCATAATTGCCCACAGAAGTGTTGAGACAGAGACCTGCTCTGTCACATGTGTAATATCCAAGTCTACTATTGCCGGTTCACAAAAAATATTCTGTGTTCCCCAACCTTTTCTGAACTTGAAACTGCGGGAATTAAGTGTGTACGTATGTATGTATAGTTTATTTATGGGTGCCAGAAAAAGCTATTAGCTTATCGAGCTGGTCCCCAGAAAGGAAAGCAATTACAAAGTAGAATTAATAATGTGATATGTTGACAAAAAAATATCTAATCATAATAATACTCATAGCAGGTGCATCATTTCACTCATAAGGCTTTTTCCTCTCAATTCATAACACCTTAAATTCTACTCCTAAGCCCATCTACTCACCCGAAGTTACCAACTGGGCAACTTTTACCCATCAAAATTCATTATTTCCACAGTTCCACAAATGTGTCTCGAGATTTTGGCCAAAAAACACATTTTTCCACATTAAAATTGGGAAGCTGTATATTTAGCTGCTACAAAAGGCCCAGTAATGTATTTCACATTGAAGGCCATTGAATTCCCCGTCTTTTCACATGCTGATTGACCCTATATGGCTAATTTAACTACCCAGTTCCAAGAAATTCATCTTGGGAATTTGCCAAAAACCACATTTTCCACATACAAATCTTGCAGCTATATATTTATCTGGGACATCAACACCAGTAATGCATATCACATTGCAGGCCATTAAATTCCGCATCTTTTTGTATGCTGATTGAACTTCTATTACCAATATAACTACTACATTCCCAGATATTCAGTAGCACCATTTCGAAAAAGAAATCACATTTTGCCACAGAAATCTCAGTGCATTTGTAGTCCTGCAGACCATGCTCCATCACTGTACACTGGGTCCTGTCTCTGCAGACTGCCAGCAGTTCTGTTCAATCGAGATTCAAGTTCATGTAACTGGAAGCTGACTGGTTGCTGACTGGAAGCTGAATCGATGCTGGAAATGGGACATTAATTGGTTGACATAACAAACCCGGGAAGAAGATCGTACTGGGTGTAATTTTGTAAACCATCAAACCCTAACGGGTCAACAGCTAGTATTAAAATAATGCACATGTTGTGGTTACCTTTGAAAATATGTATGTACCTAACTGTCATTTTATTTCGTTATTTTTCATTTTGGGGGAAGGACACACAGAGATATATATGTCTTCTTAAAGTCAAGTATTTATCCGTCTATCCATCTGTCTATCCATCTGTCTATCTCTATCTACTCTCTATCTTCACAGGCATGGGAGGCCGGGGGCTGCAGCGTGCATTGTGGCCATGGAATTAATGCATTATGTTCATTTCAATCATCTGTAGTCATAGTCCTAGTCTTGGTGTCACCTGAGTGCTGTGATTATAACTTTTGTACATTCATAATCACTCTGTAGTCACTTCTAAGACACCCAGGTGACTGAAACTTGGGTAATCACTTGTATTTTAAACAAAACCATAGTCGACAAACAGTCAATTGCTTAATCTCAGTCTCAATCTCAGTCGCCCACAGGTGTTGATAAACTGAAGCCTCCACCCTCTCCTTTGTGTTTTTGACAGTTACACATTGTTTTGCATTGGAACCAGGCTCCTCAATGTAAAATTAATCTGTGTATAACTGTGTGAAACTGAAATAACAGCTCAAAAACTGTCATAAACTATTTTTGGCGACTAAATTTATTTTGGAGATTACAGAGATTACAGTTTATAATCACTGAGGAAAAAAAGCTCTAATGGACCACTGGTCCAATATGCGGCACCATTCTGGTCCAATATTGGGTAAAGTGGTCTAATAAGGGGAAAGTAATGATTGATCCATTAGAGATATATCATGTGAAGCTATTCTACCTTTTCTGGGTAAATGGAAAAGTTGAACTTCAATTTTACTTTATTTCAATGCCAGATGAGGATGTGTGGACCTAAATTGGACCAGGTGGTGCCCAATATTTGACCATGCACCTGGTTCCCTTATACAATTGTGAGTGCTAAGAACTGTTCCAAGAGGGCTGCACTTACAATATCTTTGTATATGTATATCTATCATATGGGATGAGTAGTGCCTATATTGGTCCAATGACCCAATGTCAGTATTCAGGTGGTCCAATATGAGGTTCACTTGTCTTATTTAAGGAGCCCGGACAAAACATTGTTTTCAGAACACTTTTTAAGGATTTTTGACTGGAAGACCAAAGTGACTTTGTGGCGTCAAGATAAGCGACATTTTAATAGATCCTCAGCTGAACATGTAAATTCATTACAATATATTTATATAATGATTAGCTTGCCAAAGGATTTTGAACTGTTGAGCAGTTGAGGAGCCTGCTACATTATAATTTACGAGTATCACTGATTGCCACAAAAACAAGTTTGACAAATTTTTTTTAAAAATTTAATAAGCAAAATGAAAGTATATTGTAGATTGTCGAGAGAGTGAAGAATAGTTTTGATATGAGAGGCAGAAGTCTTGGTTTCAAATGTATCCAAGAACACAAAAATTACACAACCAATTGAGAAATTTATTAGAGTGTCTGGAAAAAGTTGGTCTCACAGTGATGCCAATTTGGCAATGGCTGGGAGACCAAATCTGTTCACTGGGAGACCATTTGGTCTCCCAGTCACTACGTTAAAAAATGCACTGGTTATTTTTGCATTTCATACAAAATCTAGCAAATGTCTTAACTTCAATCTAGGCACACACGGATTCGTTGGCCTGCCTCATGTATTGGTCAAATAAGTGATCTCTTCGGTATAACTGCATTGGTGTGAGAAATGGAGCAATGAAGTTAGGTGGTCCAATATATGTACACTTCCCCTATTACAGCCAGGATATTTGATATGCAAAAAGAGTAGACTGTAGTACTGTGAAAATGGCACTTTGTGACTCATGATGAACTGTTATCTTCTCCACGTTCAACATGGGAAACATAAAGGCTGTTTGATTTGTCATGATCAAAAGAAGGCCATTTTATTTGTCAAAACTGATTTAAGAGTAAAAATCAGATGCATTATCCTATTGTTTGCCTGTCACCACCAAGCCGGATTAGTCTCCTTAAATCAAACAAGAGCATTTTTCCATATCCTCCATGCCCTACACATCTACCTATACCCACCAGAATTCCAGTTATTTTAGTTATGCCAAATATTTCCACCAGGGGGACAATTGTGCATACATGTAAGGATGTGGAGAAACCTGGGGGTGGAGTTTGCTTTTAAAAATAACATGGCTGCAGGCCAAAAGCACAGCAAAAAGTATTTGGAATGTGGAAATGGTTATGATATTTATTGATTTATGGTCAGATTTGACAAGTTTAGGGGGGTCTTTGAATGTTGGGAAAGGATGAGCATTGTGCATGGTGTGGTGTTTGAAATATTTGATGGATGCCAGGACAGGGAGACTAAAAGTAAAATCCCCCATAGCATAGCATGGGGGATAATTAACATTGAAAGTATTGGGTATGATCATCAGCATGATGACACACAAAGTGCCATTTTAAATATTTCCTGGCTGTAACAAATATAGAATCTATGATGCTATAACAGGGTTTGTATAATCTCTTCATCAAAAAGACAAAAAATTCTAATAGCTTGATTTACCTGCAGGTCCTTCATAGCCCTCGTCACAAGTGCACTGGTCCAGCACACTTGCTATTCCGATGGTGGAAGAGTGAAGAGGGCACGGAAGACAACTTCTCTCTTTAGATTTGTAAGTGTTCCGAGGGCAGGCTGCAAAATATAAGATGATTGTCAATCAGTACATTTGATTTTGCTTGGAAAACAAACCATGCATTTTTGAATTGCCCTTCAAGAAGATGCAGACTTTTCACAGAAATCAATGTGCCGAAGTGATACATGCTTACAGATATTCCTACCCTTCCCATTGCACCCATTCCAAAATGGTTAGACTCAATAATTATAGACTTAAAGATTATAAGTCTAACGAATTATTATCCTTAGTGACATAAAAATGCTGTAAATAATAACAAATTTCTCAGTACAAATTATAAAAAATCCAAAAAAAAAACAACAATGGGCAATTACGAAATACCTGAACATTGGGCGGCCCTTCCGGTCCACTCCGAAGTACTTTGACAAGTTCTTCGACTGGATCCCTTGTCCAAGATGTAACCCACATGACACTTGAATGCGCATTTGTCATTGTATTTGTCGCCCTCACATGACATTGTGCCGTTAACAGGAGTTGCGAGAAGTGGACATTGAATTTCTGCAAAAAGTGCTAGAATGGTATTTTAAAAATTCTTGAAAAGAAACCATGAATCTTAAAGCATTTAATAACAATGGTGAATTATTCTGATGCCATGGGCACAGGGTCCATAAAAAAAGTTTAAAATAGGATTTTCAAAATGAATCCAGAATACTAAAAGTTCACAATTGTAGAACAAGGTCAGGAGAACATTATACAATAGTTGGGAGAATTCTGAGAAATGCAACTCCTCCGCCCCACCCCCAATCTTCCGACACCCTTGTTCTTAATAATGTTATCCACATCAAAAGTCAAAATAACTGTATACAGTGGTCCCTGTGTTATGAGACCCCCTGTTGTAAGACCACCTTTTCTTATGTGACCGCCTTCCTCCCACAGTAAGTAGTATTTTTAGTGCATTTTGCACCCTGATGAGAGACCGCACCCCCACGAGAGACCGCTTCATGACTGCACAAGGGGCGGTCTTATAAAGCAGGGACTACTGTATAGGCTATCATAGGAAATTACCTGTGCAAGGACCACCAGGCGGCCCAGTCCACCCTAACTTGCAAAGACATTGCCGCTCACTTGTGCTAGCATTGGTGGCTGTATAGGTGTTCTTGGGACATGGCGTACACTCATTTTGTCCGTCATTGAAGGTATTCATAGGGCAGGCTGTAATTGATTCATGATGACAATTTACACCAAACAGTTTCAACAAGAACGTTAAACTTGGTCTTGTGATATCACCGGCTTAAAAATGTATTGTTTGTGTCAGTTATGGTTAAACATGCCGTTGATTCATTACTTATCATAACTAGCAGCGCAGGTGAAAATAAACATACTACTTAAATTACTTTAGGTACTACATCAAATAAGAAGATTAGGAGACAAACAGAAAACTGTCAATGACATGGCAAAGCCAGCTTGCAAATAATATCATAAATAAGAAAATGAATATTTCCAGTGGACAGCTAATCTGCAAAGAGCTCACAGGTTTGTGTGAACCAGACAAAATGAACATTAGCCGGTGTCCGTCCAAATTATATGTAAATTCAGACAATATGTATTTGAATTTTTGAAATTTCATTTTGATAAAATCACGCCTGTTTTACACTAATCTTTTTGCGTCGATCAGTTAAGTACATGGTTCTCCACAGCTGACAACAACTTGGTGATAAGCACATAGATTATTTCTGAAAAATGTGCTTTCGTCAAACCAATGTTTTGATGAAACCTCAACTGGTCTTACATGATCAATAGTAGTGGAGGAAATAACTGCATAAATACTGCAAATGATGATACAGTTATGAAATATGGTATGTAGGTAAATATAGCCAAAAGGCAAAAAAATTAGGGTAGTAGGCATCAGGAAAATCCAAGATGGCCGCCAAAAATGTCCTGTATCCAGATTCGGTCTAGATCTTCAATGGCTTATCGGATTTTGATAGGTTTTTGGTCAAAATATATGTATTTCAATATTCCAAATCTAATGGTGTAGTGAAAATGTGAAAATGATAAGTATCTCATGGCTTATTTATAGTACATACCAAGACATCTAGGGGTTGGTGCCGACCACACTCCATTATAGCCGCAATGTGCCATTGATGCCCCATCGAGGATGTAGCCATTAAAACATATGAAAGTCACATTGTTCGGGTAATGGAATACTGATCCAGTCCTTGCTCCGTTTTCTATTGTTCCAGGGTCACCACAGTTGGTGGCTGAAAAACAACAACATTACACAGTAGTACGTTTTATGTACCACCACTTCTAAACATAAAGTTGCCAGGAAGTTAGCATTGTCACTATACAACTTATTCGTGTATTTTAACATCTGTGATGTGATCTACCTTATGCTGTATACATTTTTGGAGTTCCTATAGTGCTACTTCGGAATTTTCTCGCCACAACAAATGTTGTCGAGATTCTCCCATGCGCATTTTACAGTTATTAAATCTATTATGAATAAATAGTGCACTGTTGCACTGTGGAAACGGCACCTCATGAGTCATCATGCCGATTTGTCATGATCGTACCAGTACTTTCAATGTTAATTACTTCATCGATACTCAGTTGGTCACTCATTTTGATAGCATTGCAAACATAGGCTATAACCTCATAAATTGCTTATGACTCATAGAGAATAACATGGCATGGATAGGGCTATAATCATTATTGATGACCTCACAAGGAACATTTCAGTCAAATTCTGTATAAGCACTCCTTTCCGTTTACTGTAAAACTTACGTTTGCAAATAGGAGGTGTAGTAGACCATTTTCCACCTGAACCAAGGTGACTTAGCTGTGAGTCTTTAACACAAACTGAAGTTGAGTTTCCTTCCATGGTGTATCCTTCCTCACATTGAAATTGAATTGGAATTCCGAAGCGGTAGGTCTCCCTCGATCTTCTGATGCTACCATGTTTGGGAATTAATGGTTCATCGCAGCTAATCACTGCATAGAAAGAAACAAAGACAATTAGCAGACCGAATAAAAAAGAAGAGAGTCAATGAAAACAACGAAAGAAGGGAGGAAATGAAAATAATGAAAGAAGAGAGTCAAAGAAAACAATGAAAGAAGAGAGTCAATAAAAACAATGAAAGAAGAGAGTTCATAAAAAAAAATGAAAGAAGGGAGGAAATGAAAACAATGAAAGAAGAGAGTCAAAGAAAACAATGAAAGAAGAGAGTCAAAGAAAACAACGAAAGAAGAGAGTCAAAGAAAACAACGAAAGAAGAGAGTCAAAGAAAACAATGAAAGAAGAGGGTCAGTGAAAACAATGAAAGAAGAGGGTCAATGAAAACAATGAAAGAAGAGGGTTAATGAAAATAATGAAAGAAGAGAGTCAATGAAAACAATGAAAAAGAGGGTCAATGAAAATAATGAAAGAAGGGAGAGGGAGTCGATGAAAACAATAAAAGAAGAGGGTCAATGAAAACAATGAAAGAAGAGAGTCAATGAAAACAAAGGAAGAAGAGGGTCAATGAAAACAATGAAAGAAGAGGGTCAATGAAAACAATGAAAGAAGAGGGTCAATGAAAACAATGAAAGAAAAGAGTCATTGAAAACAATGAACGAAGAGGGTCAATGAAAACAATGAAAGAAGAGGGTCAATGAAAACAATGAAAGAAGAGAGTCAATGAAAACAAAGGAAGAAGAGGGTCAATGAAAACAATGAAAGAAGAGGGTCAATGAAAATAATGAATGAAGAGGGTCAATGAAAACAATGAAAGAAGTGGGTCAATGAAAACAATGAAAGAAGAGGGTCAATGAAAACAATGAAAGAAGAGGGTCAATGAAAACAATGAAAGAAGAGGGTCAATGAAAACAATGAAAGAAGAGGGTCAATGAATGAAAACAATAAACGAAGAGAGTCAAAGAAAACAATGAAAAAAGAGAGTCAATGAAAACAATGAAAAAAAGAGGGTTAATGAAAACAATGAATGAAGAGGGTCAATGAATGAAAACAATAAATGAAGAGAGTCAAAGAAGACAATCAAAAAAGAGGGTCGATGAAAACAATGAAAGAAGAGGGTCAATGAAAACAGTGAAAGAAGAGGGTCAATGAAAACAAATAAAGAGGAGGGTCAATGAAAACAATGAAAGAGGAGGATCAATGAAAACATTAAAGTAGGGAATCAATGAAAACAATGAAAGGGCAGGGTCAATGAAAACAATGAAAGAAGAGGGTCAATGAAAACAATGAAAGAAGGGAATCTATGAAAACAATGAAAGAAGAGGGTCAATGAAAACAATGTAAGAAGAGGGTCAATGAAAACCATGAAAGAAGAGAGTCAATGAAAAAACTATGAAAGACGAGAGTAAATGTAGATAGTGCACGAAGAGAGTCAATGAAAACAGAATTTAAAGAAAACTGAATTGTTATACAAAATCAACAAAAATTAGCTTTGCTGAAAGGTAATTAGTAGTTTCCAAAAGTTTTGCCTACGATTTTTTTAAGCCGGTCAAGCCGTAGTCGGTTTACTAATATTCATTTGTTGAACTTGACATTTAATTAATCTTTAACTTAACTCTGTCTCTTTAAAGATTCAAAAGTTTCAATCTCACATTCACATCTGACTTCATGGCCAGTCCATCGTCCGTTTGCACCGCATGTCCTGATTGGTGAACCAACCAAACGGAAGCCTTCCTTGCAAGTGAATGTCACTCGTTTTCCAAGAGTGAATTCAGTGCCAACGGCATCTCCATAGAGCGGATAACCAGGATTATGACAATCCACAGCTGGAAATAAAATCATAAATACATGGAAGGCTATCACAGCCTATCCATTAGTTATGAAAAGAGAGAGGACCATTTCACTATGAAAAATGCACTTTGTGACTCATGATAGCTGATGACGTGTCATCAACAAACATTTAACATGGAAACTATAGAGGCTGTTTGATTAGTCATGATCTCGCGAAGGCAATTTATTTATCATAACTGATGTTAGAAAGTCTGCTCACAGACTCTAAACGAACAGCACAGCTGGAGAGTCTACCAGAAATCGGATGACCTCAAGCTGACACATTTATCAATATGCAAGTAGGTCAGGTCATGTCCAGGTAGACGGACCTCATCACTTGTGCTCATACGCACACCTGAGCTGCCAGCACGATATAAACAAATCGTAATCAACAATGTTAAACGATAAATGAGTGCACATGCACTGCCAATGAGTACCATAACATTCTGAAGTTTTCAAATCCTTTAACAGCTTTTCCAGCATGATTTAAATGATAGCTTATGGTTTTCTCCCAAGAAACTAATTGAAACAACAAACGGACAACAATGAAACACTAAAGCATTCATTCAGTTGCTTTGAGAGATCTGAAACAGGTAATTATGTCTGTCACACCGGAGGAGAGTTAATCTTTTTGTTACAACTTCACAAATAATGTAAACTCAGCAACATTAAAAACGCACACTTTTAAAAAGGCTAAAAATAGTACTTCCTCTTAAGATATCAAGATGAAAATTTGCACACTTATAGAAGTTGCCATCATGTATATTCACAAAAAAATTCAAATCTCTAAGTGCAGTACTTTTGTGTCAAATTAAATCGTCGTGGTCACTGTCGAAAATGAAAGTCACAAACTGCACTTCAACACAAAACGCACAATTGGAAATATTGGTTTTGTGGCATACTGGATCGGATTAATCTTATGAAATTTTCACATAACAGGCACAAGACTTCCAAAAGAGGTCCCACAGAAGTTTTTGAAAAAAAAAGTCAATGATAATGCAGATTTTGAATAAAAAACTCAAAATTTACGAGTTTGCATCTTCAAATGAAGCATGTGAACCAGAACAGCTAAATAACGGGGGTTTTATGCATACCCAGGGTAGAAACACACACACAGACAACCATTCCATATCAATTGTCTCAAAAATCTGAATAAAACATCATTTATTAAGGTTTTGACAAAAGGCTCCAGTAGGGGGCTTGTTAGCCGTGACCCTTAATTTTTGATTAATTCATCCTCTTTAATTGTGGTTGGGTCAAATATCCCTTTTACCTAACTCATCAAGCAAGGAAAATTATAAACTTTCCTGGCTTATCAAAAAAGTTTGTGGAAAGAACAGCTAAGTTGTTGAAATTAATGATCAGAGGAAATTGAAATTTTGTGACTTTCATTTTCGACAGTGACCACGACGATTTAATTTGACACAAAAGTACTGCACTTAGAGATTTGAATTTTTTTATGAATATACCTGATGGCAACTTCTAGAAGTGTGCAAATTGTCATCTTGATATCTTAAGAGAAAGTACTATTTTTAGCCTTTTTAAAAGTGTGCGTTTTTAATGTTGCTGAGTTTATATTGTGGTCAGGGCCAGCTCAATAAGCTTATACTGAGAAGTGAGGGTCTTCATGCTTGGCTGTCTGGCTGGGATGACTCACAATTCCCTGGGTAGGAAAATAATGATTCCGCCAAAAAAAAATTCCACAACAAGTACCACTTTGCAGCAATAGCAGCATTCTAACAATAAACTTGCTGATTAAAAGTTATTGAATATTCAATTCTAGACCTAATTCAACAGACCAAATTGTTACTCCACTTCAATGAAAACAAGAACCCGCGGGTTGCATAATGCAGGTGGAATTTTCTACTGTACGGTTGCATTTGACACAATATTAACAACTGTTTCTGGTCTTATGTTTCAGCTGTCAGAAGGGCATCATTTTGTTAATATCAATAAATGAGAAAATCCTGTCTCTTAATACCCTATACACATCCCATAATGCTCATACACGCCATTGCAGATTCTGATGTTCTCCATCAGTGAAAATCTGAAAATGACATTCAAATGGCAAGATCAAGGTGCTCCGTCCAATCCACAAACTCATCTACGAAAACAATCTGTAACCAGATATGGAGCACTGAACACGTTTGTAAGCAAAAACAGGTATATAGAATGTCTGAAGTACATCTCAAATGTATTTTTTTTATTTATTACACATAAGGAAAACAGGAAAAAAGAAATCTTACTTTTTCCGGACCATCATAAAAACACTGTTGTAATTTTGGCTATAAATGAGAACATCTGTCTCTTAATACCCTATTTATAATCCAAAATGCTCCTAAACACCACTGTAGATGTTCTCCATATGTGAAAATGTGACTTTCCAATAAGATAATGCTATTTAGATGGCAAGATCATGGAGTTCGTCCCAATCCACAAAACCCATTTTTCTACAGAAACAATCTGTCAACAGGCCTAGAGCAATAACCACTGGATTTTTTAAAGCGAAAATTAGTATATAGATTGCTTGATATATATTCTACATACGTTTTTCTTGATTCTTAGATTTGGGGATTAGAAAAAATTATATATAACTTTTTTGATCGGCAGAAATGCATCATTTCACCCCATATTGTCACAAATATGATTTTCTTTATAAAAATAACCCAAACATAATCTAAAATGCTTCAGCGCACAAAACTAGGGGTTCTCCACTAACGGAAAATCTGATTTTCGAACACGAAAATTCACTATTTGATAGCAATATCGGAGTGCATGTTCTAATCCACAAAACCCATTATATGGTAAGTGACTGGTATAATGCAGTTGCGCATGCGCACCTGCATTAAAAAGTGATAGTTGCTGAATCTGAAATCTCTTAGAGCTCACTGACAAGAGTCAGATCGATTGTAGTTACTGTTATGGATTCAAGACGGCAGCACATACACAATTTTGTGAACCTGTTGAGCTCTAAGTTTAGAGTGGATGTTAGAGCATGAATCAGTCACGTAATCCTTTCATTTGTCTGTTATCAACAAGTGTGATTAGTCTCCTTATATCAAACTAACACTGAAAGTGTTGATATGAACATGAAAAATCATCAGTACGATGACTCACACAGCGCCATTTTTACAGTGCAGCAGTCCTTTCTTTTTGCATAACAAATTAACCGAATTAACCGAAAGCTGTGAATTCTCTGAACGCCCCTCGTACAACACATGTAGAGGTGTAACAAGTGGTCACATAAGCACGTTTAAATTCTTGTTAAAAAGGTTCTTATAGCAGAAAAAACTTACGCAGACAGAGGGGAGTAAAACCACTCCAGATGCCGTTCAATCCATCAGTGTTACTTCTCTGAATGCATTGGCGTTTTTCTGGACCAGTTAAGATGTAGCCTGTATTACAACGGAAGAACACCTCTTCGCCAAATTGGTAGTAGCCTAAACTTGCATTTTTCCTGTGGAATATCAGAAACAAGGGGTCAACTTACTAATGTGGTCCATGTGTCATGACCATGACCAATCATTCATAGTGACGAAGTTACCTGCCTTGGGGACGCAAAACAATATGACACTATATCATGGGTGTAGGAGCCAGGGTGGCGGAGGTGGGGGGGGGGGGGGGTTGCACCCCCCCCTCAAAAATTTTTGAAGACCATTTTATTATGAGTTTAAGGCGGAAAATGTTGGGAATTTAGATTTTCGGGGGCAATTTGGGCAATCTTTTTTGGGCAGCCCCCCTCCTCAAAAAGGATTGACCTGTACAATCCAAAATAAAGTAAGAAAATGTTCTGTCAGAAGACCTCTGTTTACCTATTTTTCCCTCTTTTCTCCTCTCCACCCCAAATCTCCTTACAACTACCTTGGACTTAATTATCACCACAAGTTTATCCAATATAAAGAACTCTACTGAAGTTTTTCAGGATAAGGGAACTAAGGTGGCTACTAAGAATGACCCCTTAAATTCTTATGTTATGATTTCTTTAATGCATTACATAATAATCGCACAGCTGGTTGCTCAAGCGAAACATATGTTTGCACACATATTCAATAAGATTATTAAAAAAATTTGCATAAAACAGTTCGATTACCCCCTCTTAGTGACCCCCAATAAGCCTTAATGGACATAAGTGCTTAGTAGCCAGCTAAGTTCCATTAACCTGAAAAACTTCATTAAGAGAGCTGGCTAAGTAATATCAATTAGCAAGGAGCACAATATCAAATAAATAAAAAACACAATGAGGGTGATGGAGTTTGAATTGGTATTGGTTAAATATAAATTTAATGCAATTTTAAAAGGTAGTTTCAAGTAGGTAAAGGGAGGAAGCAATTTGGAGGGAGCCAGAAGGTGTGAAAGGGTAAAGTAGAGGCTGATTCTTCCTTACTTACCTTAGGGGTGTCCTCTTACTCATGTAATGCTTTTGTTTTTATATATCTATGTTTACTGTACAGCCATCAAACATCATATTGTATATATTCCTTGCATTTCATGACAAATAAAACTTCTTGAGTCTTGAGTCTTGAGTCTTACTGCTGGGGTAGTCATACTTTATTTTGGGTTATACTGTAATACGCCTATAGACACTATTACCTACCAGTAGGCTTGTCACCAATATAGAGATACAATTAATATATGTATATATAAAGATTATATGCTATTTGATTATAATAACCAGACAGAAAAAATTAACACTAAGACTTCCACACTTAAACACCAAGATAGTTAGAGCCCTAATGCAAAAGGGCCCGGCCCAGTATAGGAAAGGGCACTTCCCAATTTGGTGTTAATTTGGTAATGTCGAAAAATAGGAACGTGGGGCCCTATTGACTTATTTTGCCGCAGGCTCAAAATGTTGCAAGTCCGCCCCGCTAATCACTGGTCACAGTGTGAATATAGGAAAGTAGCAAAGCCCATCAAAAGCACAGAAACCGATAAGGGAATAAAGAGCGGCATTGACATTTGGATGCCATGTTGATGAAAAATTGTTAGTCAAGTATTTGTATGAGATTCAGATGGCATTGCAATAGAAATGAGACAGTCAAGAGCATCCTACACTCTAAAAAATTTCAGACAAAATTGGTTTTTTAGATTCAAAATGGTTTTTTGAAAAACCAAATTTCAATGCAAAAAACCAACATGGATTTTTTTAAACCGACATTTTGTAGAGTGTACAGTTATTGTGAAAGGGCAATTTAGGTAAGTGAAAAGCAGCTGAAAGATCTGTCACCAGGGGCACTGTGAGCAATGTAGGCCAAAGTGGACGAGGAGCTCAGGTGGAGAAAGAGGGAACTACCCGCGTAGTCATACGGAAATGGCACAATAAAGCAAGGAAAAAAACAATAAGTTATATCATGAGAAGAAGTGCATAACTGGAGGCTATACACTGCATTCCCAATTATTATGCAACCATAATTTTGTCCCATTGCAATAGCATTGTAAAACGGAATGAACTGAATTCATTTCAAGATATCATTCAAGTGCGCTGGAGAAATTTGATTTTCTTTGGTTTGAGGGAAAGTTCTCATCCTTAGGAAAGCAGAGCATGAGGTTGATAGTGATTCCATAATATGTCTTGCTGACACAGAGCTTTTATTGCAAAAATATTGTCATTTTCGTGTTATTTCAATGCAGGGGAATAATATCATTTGCTTACATGTAAAAACGCCAACTTTTCAAATGATGGTTCTATTTTTCATTTGGTGTCAAGGGTTAATTATTCATGGCGTTTTAAGATCAGTTTGTTTGATTTTGAGTGGTAGTGGGTGCATTTTCATGAAATTGCATAATAATTGGGAACAACCCAAAACTTCATTTTGTGGCATAACTCCTCATTGAGCAAAGGGAATTGGACAAAATTTACAGGATATTGGTTCCATGGTACATACATCATTTTGTGTATAGGATATCCTTATCATGTTATTTCTCTTTGAGATATCATAAAAAATAACGGTTGCATAATAATTGGGAACGCGGTGTAGGTGAAGGACATGCCTGTGGAGAGAAGTTACCCCGAACAACGGTCCTGTGACCTGGGATGACCTAATTTGCATGTCATGACTCATTAGTATTTAGTTTGAACGTATTGACAGATGAGTTCCCTTTCCTTACCTCATGTTCAGGGCAACTCCATTTTCTGGTATCGGTGGTTCAATACATTCTATTTCTGCAAGAAAAAAAAAACAATATCTTCATGCAATCTCATTATCCAAAATAAAGTTGCAAACGTCTTAAAATGTAACAGCAGAAAAATCAGCTATTTTAAAAGAGAACTTGGATATGCTTGTATGAAAATATGTCATGAAAAAAAGATTCTGAGTTAAAGATATATTCAGATGGGATTTTAGAAGATGAGTTTCGCCTCCAGAAAGAGAGGCACTATGCAGTATGCATGCTAAATACAGGTGTTGCATGCATAATGTAATCCATCTATCTACCTGTCTATCTATCTATCTATCTATCTATCTATCTATCTACACTCTACCTTTCGATCACTTACTTTTGCATTCAGGCTGGATTCGATTTGACCATTCGCCATCGGTTCCACAAACAATGGCCGTCTCATTGCCAATTAAGGCAAATCCATCACTGCATGCATAACTGATGACTTGGCCATATCTTGCTGGCATCGACCCTACCAGGTGGCCATGGCGAGGTTTGCCGGGAAATGGACAGACAATTTCTGAAGAAAATATTTTTAAAAACTAAGGGTAAGTGCGTAAGTACAGTCTGAACCACTAGCACACAAAATTAAGCACATGAATTCCGTAAATGGAATAGCAGTAAGAAACGCAACAAATGAAGCTTGCTCAGTATGTAGATGACACAAGCATTTTTCTGCAGGGCAAGGAAGATATTGTTACTGTCCTTCAAATCATTGAGAGATTTGAGGATGTTTCAGGATCTGAACTTACTGTAGACGAACGTCGAGTGCTTACATGCAATGCCCTTGCAGGCTGTCACTGACGTCACATCCTATCCCTGCCATGTTATTTGAACACGATTTTGATACCTTATAAATGTGTAACTGACTCATTGCCCATACATACCATGTTGAGTGATATGTGTCATAACACTCACCAGTGACTTCACTCTTCTCTCTCTGAGTTTTGGGCCTGCAATCGACTTGGAACTATCAGAGCTTGACCACTGTCAACGTTGCATTGCTGCTAATCTTCAGCTGGGGAACTGACAATTGTGGATCAGTGCATCTATAGGACATTATAATTGACCAAATAATCGGTTTATTTCTTGCTGTAATATGAAGCTGTTATTTGGCATGGATGGAGAGACTGACTGCTGGCCGTTGCTTGTGTCCACTTGTGAGTAATCTGAAGATAACATATTACACCATCAGCCCCACCCACCCCCTTTTCATATTGCAATGTCAACACTAAGTCTTAATCGAGAGAATATTGTCAAATAGACCAGATAATATGACTCATTTATTGCACTCCCTGTGACAACTATCCTGCTGTTCCTTCACATAGCATTGCAGTGATACACGTCACAGGGCCAGATATTACTCACTGCTGTAGCTATACACGTCACTAGGAGTCCTGTGAGTCAGTGAAAGAACCACTACACTGTAAAATTTGAAATTTTGAGTTAGCTCATATGATTGAGTGAGATGGTTGCACAATTTGTTTGAGCCATGATAGCTTGCCGTTTTGAGTTATGATAATCTTTATGTTTTTATAACTTGCAAACAACAAGCTATCTTGGCTCAAAGCAATTGTTCAACCATCTCACTCAATCAATTAAGCTAATTCAAAATTCAAAATTTACAGTGTAGTTTCAATGGTAGAGATTCAAGCAACAGCTTCAGTGACCTCACTGATGTTCTGAAAGCAGTCATTTGTAAGCACTCGAAGTTCGTCGGCTGTAACAAAAGTAAAACTAAAGCTCTTGTGGTTAAAGAGGAGAATGTGGGAGAATATGAAGGCATTATGCTAAGCGTGGACCCTGAGAGAATTTTAGGTATCCAGGTTGGTAAATACAATGACAACACGTTTTGGGATAAAATAGTTGATAAGTTAAGAGTCAATTTGAATATGTGGAGAGGCAGGGATTTAACTTTTCAAGGCAAAATACATATCATTAAAAGCTCAGGTTTATCGGTGCTACTGTACGCTCTTGAATTAAAAACAATGAGTGAAAAATATGTAAAGCAGATAAATGAAATTCTATGGGATTTCCTGTTTACTGGGAAAAGGTACACAGTTAAAAGAAGAATATGTTGTTCACCAAAACATAGAGGAGGGTTAAGCATGATCAACCTCACAGCAGTTATTAAAGTTAAACGTATAAAAATGTTGATTCAAATTTTGAAAGGAAAAACGAATGACAATTGGAAAATTCTACCTTTCAAATACTTAAAGTCTTAGACAATGATTTTGATATTGAGTTCTTCAGCTTGAGAGTATCAAATGCCGAAAAGCTCTTGAATGAGAAAGTTATAACATTGTTTTACAAAGAAATCATGACTTATTTCCAAGAACTGTGTCGCAAAAGTGAAGTTGAATGTAATTTAGATGATGAAATCCTATGGTGCAACGAAAGAGTCAAGTTTAATGGTGAACCCCTTGCTTTAAAACACTGGTCCAAGTGTGGAATTAAGTATTTGGCTGACATTATAACAAACAAAATGTTAGACAGAAAAAAGATTGTTGACAGGCTGCATTTCAAAGCTGCTTTTCCTTCTGAGATTAGGAAACTTGAAGTTGCGCTGCCTGAGCAATGGAAAAAATGTGAAAAATATGAAATATGTCCAAAGAAGAACCTGAAATATGTTCTAAGTCCTACTGGACAGATAAATTTCCAAACGAAAGTATGAATTTCAGTTTCTGGTTCAAGGACAACAATGTAAATAGATGATACCCAGAAAAATTTCTGATTTTAATTGGAAAATTTTCCATGGCCAAGTGAATGTTGAGAAACGATTAAAACACATGAAATACTCTGATGGAATTTGTAAAATATGCCATACAGGGATTGAGAATCTTGAACATATGATGTGGACATGTAAAGATGTTATAAAGATATGGAGAGAAGTGGAAGGAAAAATTTCAAGGTTGTTACAAGGTTTTGTACTTAGAAAATTGTATGCTATATGTGGATATTTTGAAGATTGTCCTGAAACTCATTTGATTAATATGATTTTGAGTATATGCCAATGGAATGTGTGGAAAAGAAGAAATTGTATAAAGTATGAAGACACTTATATTGAAATAGATGATTGTGTAAGAAAAGTGATTTTTGAAATAGACTCACATTGTGACAATTTGATAAGGAAATAAGATGGTAATACTTGAGAGAATTTTAGGTATCCAGGTTGGTAAATACAATGACAACACGTTTTGGGATAAAATAGTTGATAAGTTAAGAGTCAATTTGAATATGTGGAGAGGCAGGGATTTAACTTTTCAAGGCAAAATACATATCATTAAAAGCTCAGGTTTATCGGTGCTACTGTACGCTCTTGAATTAAAAACAATGAGTGAAAAATATGTAAAGCAGATAAATGAAATTCTATGGGATTTCCTGTTTACTGGGAAAAGGTACACAGTTAAAAGAAGAATATGTTGTTCACCAAAACATAGAGGAGGGTTAAGCATGATCAACCTCACAGCAGTTATTAAAGTTAAACGTATAAAAATGTTGATTCAAATTTTGAAAGGAAAAACGAATGACAATTGGAAAATTCTACCTTTCAAATACTTAAAGTCTTAGACAATGATTTTGATATTGAGTTCTTCAGCTTGAGAGTATCAAATGCCGAAAAGCTCTTGAATGAGAAAGTTATAACATTGTTTTACAAAGAAATCATGACTTATTTCCAAGAACTGTGTCGCAAAAGTGAAGTTGAATGTAATTTAGATGATGAAATCCTATGGAGCAACGAAAGAGTCAAGTTTAATGGTGAACCCCTTGCTTTAAAACACTGGTCCAAGTGTGGAATTAAGTATTTGGCTGACATTATAACAAACAAAATGTTAGACAGAAAAAAGATTGTTGACAGGCTGCATTTCAAAGCTGCTTTTCCTTCTGAGATTAGGAAACTTGAAGTTGCGCTGCCTGAGCAATGGAAAAAATGTGAAAAATATGAAATATGTCCAAAGAAGAACCTGAAATATGTTCTAAGTCCTACTGGACAGATAAATTTCCAAACGAAAGTATGAATTTCAGTTTCTGGTTCAAGGACAACAATGTAAATAGATGATACCCAGAAAAATTTCTGATTTTAATTGGAAAATTTTCCATGGCCAAGTGAATGTTGAGAAACGATTAAAACACATGAAATACTCTGATGGAATTTGTAAAATATGCCATACAGGGATTGAGAATCTTGAACATATGATGTGGACATGTAAAGATGTTATAAAGATATGGAGAGAAGTGGAAGGAAAAATTTCAAGGTTGTTACAAGGTTTTGTACTTAGAAAATTGTATGCTATATGTGGATATTTTGAAGATTGTCCTGAAACTCATTTGATTAATATGATTTTGAGTATATGCCAATGGAATGTGTGGAAAAGAAGAAATTGTATAAAGTATGAAGACACTTATATTGAAATAGATGATTGTGTAAGAAAAGTGATTTTTGAAATAGACTCACATTGTGACAATTTGATAAGGAAATGTGATGGTAATACTTATAATTTATTATTGAAACTGAAAGACTCTAGTGACCAATAGGAATCGGAAAAAGTATTGTGATATTTTATTTTGAATATATTTATTGAGTTATATGTGATGCTCTATAGGGGACGGGGCTAAAACCATCCCCACTGGTTATTCAAAAGAAGTTTTCTTCGGGGACGTGGCTGAAACCATCCCTAAATATATATAAATATGGGTGAATGTGATGAAAAAAGTGAATTAAGTATATTATGTGTTAGATGATGAAAAGTTTTAGATGTGGATAATGAATGTATGTGTGGCTGGTTTATGAATGAATAAAAAAAAATATTTAAAAAAAGGGTAAGTGCGACTTCTCCAATGGCTGATCTGAAAGCATATTTCAGGCCTTTATAGGATTTTTGTATTAATATTCTGTAGTGTTGTGGACCAGACTGGACAATCCCCCTCTGGTCCGGGACCGCCTGGTCCAGAGGTGAGTTGGTCCGGTCCAGGGGGGAGGCAGTCCGGTATACTGGTACATACACATTCGTGTCAGGTCTGCTTCTGAATTAACACTCGTCCTTCGGACTCGTGTTAATTCAGAGCAGACCTGACACTCATGATGGTCATAGCTGTGAACTACACTGTCATGGGGTTTTATTATAGAAACATGTGTGAAAAGTTAGTACCCTCTCGGGAAAAAGTTCCATCCCCACAGTCATAAATTCTTCACAGTCCTTTACAATGACTGGCAACAAATTTTAAAAGTTATTTGAAATCATGAAAACTAGTGTCTTGTGAAAAACAATAATACACTTTTAAAACTTTAATGGCAAAATATTGAGACTCTTCTTGTGAAATGTAACACTTGGCTTAGACAAAAGTCATTTGTTGTGGTTGTACACAAACAATAACATTGCCTGGCAGTTTTTAATTCCTTTGTCATAAACAGTGTTGTCAAACTTTTAACTGAGTGGGACAGGTTGAAGATTAGACCAATCACAATCTCAGATACCTAATGATGTCATGGTTTAACTGCCAAACGAAGTTTTCAAAAAACACACAGCTATGAAAATGATAACAACAATGTGATCATGGATGATTAATATGTGTGAAAATGATAACAACAATGTGATCATGGATGATTAATATGTGTGAAAATGATAACAACAATGTGATCATGGATGATTAATATGTGTGAAAATGATAGCAACAATGTGATCATGGATGATTAATATGTGTGAAAATGATAACAACAATGTGATCATGGATGATTAATATGTGTGAAAATGATAGCAACAATGTGAACATGGATGATTAATATGTTTGAAAATGATAACAACAATGTGATCATGGATGATTAATATGTGTGAAAATGATAGCAACAATGTGATCATGGATGATTAATATGTGTGAAAATGATAACAACAATGTGATCATGGATGATTAATATGTGTGAAAATGATAACAACAATGTGATCATGGATGATTAATATGTGTGAAAATGATAACAACAATGTGATCATGGATGATTAATATGTGTGAAAATGATAACAACAATGTGATCATGGATGATTAATATGTGTGAAAATGATAACGACAATGTGATCATGGATGATTAATATGTGTGAAAATGATAACAACAATGTGATCATGGATGATTAATATGTGTGAAAATGATAACAACAATGTGATCATGGATGATTAATATGTGTGAAAAGTGTTGTCGTCATGCTCACCATTATTACAACATGGACCACTGAAGCCTGTCGGACAGGTACATGTTCCTCTTCCTGATGGTAGTCCGTTGTTAGCACACCCGGGATTGCAGATTTTGGTTTCCTCTAGTTTGTGGGGACATGGTTTGCCATTGCAAACAGCGGATGCAAACCTCTCTCTCGTCCTGAAAATTGAAATGGTTAGATACACATCGCGAAGTACTGTAGTTACAACACACCTAAACCCCCTCATCATTAATATTTGTGATGTGCATAAAGAAACAGCATGTGTAGGTAAGGTGGCACTGTTGTTGCACTTCCTGTTTGAACATAACAATGTCTTGAGAAAAGCACATGTCTCAAAAAAAGCCAAATTACTATAAAATCTAATTGTTGTCAGCAACATAACACCATGTCAAACTGTCTATATAGTCATTGTTGGCTATATCTATGCAAAAGTACACCTTCAGATTTCTTTGATATTGCATTACAGGTGATTTCATTAGTATGCGATTCTCAGGTTCTTGGCCACAAAATACATAGCATTTTTGGTTGATCAGACTCAGACTCAGACTCAGACTGTATTTATTTGGCTCAAACACATTTACATTTATACAACAACAATTATATACAAGATTACGCCAGGAGACCCACCGAAGACACTAAACACGGTCGCTGCTGGTGGGCCACCCCCCCAAAAAAAAAAAAAAGATGGAAAAGGTAAATTATTATATTATGATGACAATCATTACATAACGCTCACTGCATGGTTGGTTAGAGGATCATAAAAATAAATGAGTAATTTCAAATCTACATATGTCGAGCAAAAAAACTGGACAACATCAGGCTTTGTGCCATTAATAATTAATTTTCACAAATATAACAATTTGGAATACTACAACTTTCACTATAAGAATTTATTATATCATTTTTAATGTAATATTTAAATCCAGAAAAACTTTGTGTCATTATTTTTTCTTTGTACTTGTCAGGCATGGTATTATATATTTTGGGATATCTATAAGAAATGCTATTTCTTGCATATTCGTGTCTTACAGCAGGGACCCTCAGTTGACCAACTTGTCTTGTATTATAAGAATGGGAGAGCTCATTTTCTGTTGATAATTTGTTAAAATAATGAGGCAATAAATTTTGAATAAATTTGTATACAAATTTTAGATCACCCAGTGCACACATATCCCCGAATTTTAGAATTTTCTCATTTTTGAAGAGAATGCTGGTGTGAGCATTATATTTTGCATTGCATATTATTCTTACGGCTTTCTTTTGTAACATTATTAAGGTTCTAGATTTTTGATTCCACACAGTTACACCATAGTTTAAGTGAGACATAATCAAGGCATTATAAATTTGTAAAAGAGCTGATTTTGGAATAAAATTTTTAAGTTTTGTCATAATACCAAGAGTTTTCGATACTTTGTTCGAAATAACTGCAATGTGGCTTTTCCAATTCAAGTTTTCATCGACAGTAAGTCCTAAGAAATTAAAAGTTTTGACAAAATCTATTTTAATGCCATCTATATAAAGTTCAGGATAATTAACTGGTCTCTGAAGAGAATGAAAGATCATTGCCTTTGTCTTTGCCACATTTAGGGAAAGCTTGTTCAGTTTGAGCCATTTGCTAACTAGACAAAGTTCCTCATTTAATTCATTTATGTTTGAATAGTTATCAAGATTGCTTAATGATGCAAACAACATTGTATCGTCTGCATACAGAATCAGTTCAAAGTGTTTAGAGATTACAGGAAGATCATTTAAATATATTATAAAAAGCAAAGGACCAAGGATTGATCCTTGTGGCACACCACAATGTATATCAAGGAAGTTTGAAGTTACTCCATTATATTCTACATATTGTTTACGCTTACTTAAATAACTGTTCATTAACTCGAGTGTTTTTCCGTTAAAACCGTAATATTTTAGTTTATGAATAAGAATATGATGATCCAGTGTATCAAAGGCCTTTGACAAGTCCATGTATATATTAATAGGATAATTGTTTTGGTCCATATCAATGATAATCCTATCAACAAGTTCTAATGCTGCAAGCTCTGTGGAAAAATTTCTTCTAAAACCATACTGACTTTTATAAAACAAATCATTTTCAGAAAAGTAACAATATATTTGATTATACAGAACTCTTTCAAAGACCTTTGATACACTGGGTAGTATAGAGATTGGTCGGTAATTATTCATTAAGAAATTTTCATCTTTTTTATAAAGTGGAGTTACTTTGGCAATCTTTAAAGAATCAGGAAAAACTCCTGAAACCATTGATTGATTTAGGATTACTTGTAGTGGAATTGAGAGTTCATTTTTTAAAAATTTTAGCAACTTATTTGAAATTCTATCAATACTGTAGCTAGTTTTAGGCTTTAGGGAATCAATGGCTTTAATTATGTCTTCTTTGTTTACCTCTTTGAAATCAAAATAGCTATTAGGTTGATTTTGCAAGAATTCTTGATATGACAGATTTAGTGGCATTTGAATGCTACTTGCTAAGCGTGGGCCTACATTGACGAAAAACTTGTTAAATTCATTGGCAATTACAAAATTATCATCTATTTGCGAGCCATTTACTAAGAAATATTTGGGAAAGTCAGAAGCTTGCTTGGTTTTACATATTATATCATTTATAGTTGACCACGTATTCTTTATATCTGACCTAAATTTATTGAAACAGTTTTCATAATAGAGTTTTTTGGCAGCTCGGATAGTTTTCCGAAGAATATTATTGTATACTCTAAGGTTATTTTGGTAAACAGGAAATAGAATATCATTTGATTCAGTTGATTTCTTGCATTTTAGATCTGATTGGTTAAGAAGCAATAGAACGTCACACATCTCATATATCAAACGTAGTAAGTCCCTGTTTAGCATTGATTTCTCACTATCAAGTGTGATTGACAAGAATCTCGTGCTAATGAAATCACCTGTAAAGGGTTTCAAAATTGCCAGGTGAATTGGCAAAGTTTTCTGTGTTGACATGGTTTTGGGAGAATTTAAATCTCTTACCTTGCATTTTATCATCTACAGGGCAATATGTTTAATTTGCCCCCTCCGGGTAATGCGCAGCGGGTATATCCCTTGCAATGAAGGTTTAGTAAATAGATAGTCCCATGTCGATAAATAGATGTTAAATGTCCCAATTAAGATATTCTTTGGCAAAAAGTGCATGTCTCTGACACATATTCTTATGTTCTGATAGTGTTTCAAGAGGCCCTGTTACAAAATAGCAGGCTGACTGGGGGCTAACCACCGAGGGTAATCCGGATTACCCTCGACCGTGCTCTCCATGACAGGAGAACGAAAATTTTTAGTTTTTGTGGAATTCCTAAACAACGCAATGGATTTACAGCAAAAAGTGTGATGGATCTTGAAGTCGACACACATGGTCACTTTATACAAGGACAAAACAATCATGACAGTGCTTTGTTTTAATAAAAATGAAGGAAAATCAGTTCCAAAAATGTCGAGGGTAATCCAAATCATGATGGAGGGTAATCCAAGGTTTCATTTTGAGATGGACGAGGGTAATCCAAAGAGCATAAATGATATTTTTTGCATTATTGCAAAGGTTTATTTGGGCTGCATCACTGCCAAGTGGAATTACAGGTCCAGAAGAGTGGACAAACTGGACAAAACTTCTTCTAAAGGAGACCCTGCTGTTTCAGTACAGTTTATATAACACTTGATTAATAAATTGATTATTATTCTGACTAATTTTGGAATTGGTTGCCTCTCAAAAATAATGCATGCCGAGGGTCAAGGCCCAATCAGGCCTCATGGCAGTATGCACCCTGCAGGTCACTAAGCACAGTTTTATGAATCATGATGGGGTAGTTGAGGGAAGGGGAGAGAGGGTGGACACTTATTTTCAATGTAGAATTAAACAATCTTCACAGAACAACATTCAGATATTTTGGAAAGCATTTCTAAAATATTGGTAAATTTGGGAACTTTTAAGTAAAAGAAAAGCTGTAAACTGTCTGAACATCCCTCATAATTTTTGGTTTCTGATTAATGGCAGTAATACAAAGATAAGCCCGAATAAGGTCCAGTGAAGCAGGGAAATATCAGCCAAAATACAGTGAATTTGCTTGTGGGTTGCCAGTGATTGAGGGTAGCTAAGTTTAGTTTCAGGAATCCAAGTTTAGTTTAAGGAAAGCCGAGAGTAATCAAAAGGATTTCTAGCCAGGTGAGGGAATTTCAGGCTAAGAGAAGGTAAAAGGGGTGTAGTTGAGGGTACTGAGTTTGTGAGATGGTGTGGAGGGTGTATCCTGCCATGAGGCCTCCAATCCAATACCTGTATACCAGTCAGGGAAATTATCAACAGCTGATGACAATCAATGTCCTCAGCCCCACATGACAATCACCCTAGCACTATCATCACCCTCCCATGACACTCTCACAGTGTCATGGCCTAGCCATGACTTTGGCAGTGCTCAAAATCATCTTTGACGGGCTATTTAAAAAGAACTACTACAACTATCACTTCCAAACTTGGTATAAAGTTGTATCACAGTGTCAACTAACTCTATGAATTTTGGCAGACCTATCCATTACATAATGAGGAAAAGAACCCGAAGGCTCCAGAGAAATTAGTAAATTGTCATCAGCTGCTGATGACTTTGCAGTATTTCGTGAAATTGGATAGAATTAAGTCCCGCAACTGACATGCTGCTGTGTGGTGAGGATGGCTGCAAAGAGATAAGACTTTCTTCTGAGACCCAACTGATCTACCCCACGCACTCGATCATCCTGTTAGGGCCAGGACATGGCTGGAATTGCAATTGTCCTCATATACTGGTAATTTCCTAGACTGTATACTGGAGTGATTACAGTATTCAGGTTTACGACTATACTTGACCAACCCCCTTCCACCCAATAGAGATTGATAATATTTTTTGCAATGTCAAAGGTATTCAATTTGTTTTCGAACACTCTATCCCCTCCTATTGCCGAAGTGCTGCAGTGAATGCAAAACCAAATAGGCATTTTGTTTTTAAGTTTTGTATTTTGGATCTGTGTCAAAATCTAAAAAAATTTATTATATTGTTGTACCAGTATCCCACACCTTGCAACTACACCTTGTGGCATTAACATTTGCTAAAATATTTGAGCGTATGAGAGCCCCACCTCAAAGAACCTTACTCCAGCTGTAAGCCTCTTGCAAATGGATGGATGTATGATTTGGGCTATAGGTCCTGTATTTGTGATCTTGGTAGGCTAACTAGGACAGGAGGAAGACACAGCAATGAGGGGAAGGATGACTCAAAATGCTGTGAAACATACACTCAGATGATGCCTCTTCCGGACCTGGCTGTGCCGTTTGGAGCAGTGTTGTTTTAGTTATTTGACCAAAATAAATAGTTACTGATTACTTTGGAAAAAAGTGATCTCATTATATTACAAATTGCTGGCGACATTGTCACTGATTCACAGATTTTGTGATGGACAACTATGAGAAGTCCAAAAAGTGACTATAATGACACTGAGGATTGATGGATGATTGGGGCTTTATGCATTTGGTAGGCTAATTAGGACGGAGAGCACACGGCAATGAGGTGAAGGATGATTGAAACAGCCGTCAAATATAGGCCCAGGTGACCCGGCAAGAGCTGGATTCGAACCCTGAATCCAGCGATTGGCAGCCCAGCACGCTTCCACTAGACCAATGCCCCCCCCCCACCAAGGCACTGAGGAGAGATTAGGGAAAAGAAAGGATTCATAGAGGAATGAGGCAACACCCTATATACACCCGGAGAGGAGATACAAAGGAGTAGGCAGGGATCTTAGCCTTAGAAGAGTCGAAAATTTCTATAGAGCTTCATCCAAACAGCGTGCTGCACACTGTGTACGGGTGATATTCAGACAATCAAATTAAATAAAATGCTACTTGGTAAAATCTAAAATACATCAGCATTATATATAGGCCTATAGCTTAGGAAAATAGACTATTTTGTACAATAATGAGCCTCTGTCAAAGGATTACCCTCGACCAAAATTTGGATTACCCTCCTTTCTCCATTCAGGAACATTTGGATTACCCTCGGCCTGGTTTTTGTCAAATATTGCTTGTTTTCACGAATTATGGTTATGTTTTCCTTGAATGGAGCATCCCAGACTCATAAACCCATTTCTAGCATCAATTCCAGGCCAAAGTTATATGCTATGCATGCACGTTTCATGAAATAATTCCAAAAATCTGAGAAGGTGCACTCTCCTGTCATGGAGAGCGCGACCGAGGGTAATCCGGATTACCCTCGGCCGTTAGCCCCCAGTGAGGCTGGATTATCTTGTTAAGCATTGTTTGGCATTAACTGTTTGTTGTAATCACCTGTTTCGCACCTCAGGTGAACGGAGTTCACACTTGAAATGTGATTGCCACAGCAATAGGTTGTGAGACCATGTATTTGGCAGAGGGCTTGTCTGCTGTCACATAGAAATGTATAGTATTCATTATGTCGGCACCACATTAACATGAAATTGATATTTTTCTGCAACATTGTCACACACAACATCACATGCTGTATATGTTGCTTCACATTGTTGTGAAAAGGTTGCCACAATGTCCGAAGCTGACGTTATATCTTTGATATTGCTTCACTACGTTGTGCAACCGTCATTTCAACCATACAATTCTACATAATTTTCACCAACATGGCGATGTTGTCACAACGTCGCTACAACCTAGATGTGCCCATAGGGTTGCATTTTAATAATTTTTTTCATTCACCTGCTGGCAATTCCTCCGCCACAGTTGACAGAGCATCCCCCCCATGGTCCCCAGTCGCTGACACATATTTGCAGACACATTTGGTTTGTTCTCATGTCCATTTCTCTTTCAAACCGAGCTTCCTGTAATGGTACCAAAAAAGTAAGAGAACTTAGCATACATTCAATGACGAGAGAAAATATATACCGATTTGATTTAATATTAAAGAACATTTAAATGTAATGGAGAATAAGTATGTTACTTTATTTTACAACAGTTAAACCATACTTGTAAAATGTAGGCCTAATCTATTTCAGTGATGGAAATGGAAAATTTTCGTCAGGGGAGCTCTCGGCTCTTGCGGCAACGGCTCGCCATTGCAAATTTTCAAAATGGAAAGAATTCTTCCACCAGAGCATAATTTTGGCTAGAGATACCATGAGGACTGAAGAAGTAACATGATAATTGTAATTTCACCACTGATCATTGGGAGAGCTGTAGCAGGTACAGCTCCCCCTGTTTTTGGTCAAGAAGCTCAGCTTCTCCGAGCTCCCCCCATTTCCATCACTTATCTATTTATATACCAAAGTATGAACTCATATCTCCATTATACTATACTCAAAACTAGTTGAATCATTATATTATTGTTGTTAAATTTTGGTGCCGAAGTCAAAAAGTACACGTCACCGTTATTCGATTGTATTCTCGTTGAACCGCAAGTTGTTTGAATCCTAAGATCGTGTTTGACAACGCCGTCCCAATACTGGCTACGTTCCCAGCTGTATTTAGGGCTGATCCCATCTTTGATGCCCAGCCTATATTTCATAAATCAAAACAATGTAAGGATGAGATGTTGTAAAAATAGTTATTTATTCCATGTCATTGAATTGTTTATTCTCTAATAGTAAACTCAGCAACATTAAAAACGCACACTTTTAAAAAGGCTACAAATAGTACTTCCTCTTAAGATATCAAGATGAAAATTTGCACACTTATAGAAGTTGCCATCATGTATATTCACAAAAAAATTCAAATCTCTAAGTGCAGTACTTTTGTGTCAAATTAAATCGTCGTGGTCACTGTCGAAAATGAAAGTCACAAACTGCACTTCAACACAAAACGCACAACTGGAAATATTGGTTTTGTGCCATACTGGATGGGATTAATCTTATGAAATTTTCACATAACCGGCAAAAGACTTCCAAAAGAGGTCCCACAGAAGTTTTTGAAAAAAAAACGCAATGATAATGCAGATTTTGAATTAAAAACTCAAAATTTACGAGTTTGCATCTTCAAATGAAGCATGTGAACCAGAACAGCTAAATAATGGGGGTTTTATGCATACCCAGGGTAGAAACACACACACAGACAACCATTCCATATCAATTGTCTCAAAAATCTGAATAAAACATCATTTTTTAAGGTTTTGACAAAAGGCTCCAGTAGGGGGCGTGTCAGCATTGACCCTTAATTTTTGATAAATTCATCCTCTTTAATTGTGGTTGGGTCAAATATCCCTTTTACCTAACTCATCAAGCAAGGAAAATCATAGACTCTCCCAGCTTATCAAAAAAGTTTGCGGAAAGAACAGCTAAGTTGTAGAAATTAATGATCAGAGGAAATTGAAATTTTGTGACTTCCATTTTCGACAGTGACCACGACGATTTAATTTGACACAAAAGTACTGCACTTAGAGATTTGAATTTTTTTTTGCATATATCTGATGGTAACTTCTAGAAGTGTGCAAATTTTCATCTTGATATCTTAAGAGAAAGTACTATTTTTAGCCTTTTTAAAAGTGTGCGTTTTTAATGTTGCTGAGTTTAGTTGAGACTAGTTATCAATGTCATTTGACTTATTTCATGTATATAATATATTAGCTTATATTTTTCACTATTTGGCATGCTCATGAATTTGTGGATTTGTAAAAATGAGCATTTGGGAGTTTGTGGATTTGTAAAAATGAGCATTTAAGTGCTCCTGTATATGTAATAACTAACACTCGTGGATGTGCTTTATTATTCATTCGTGGACCAGGTAAATTTTAGGGTGCATCATTTGCCCCCGACCTTTTCCAATTTTGATGTCTAGGTGATATGTAAGGAGGTTGGAGGTCCTGAGCATGCACACCAAATTTCAGGTTGATATTCCTATGGGAACAGCCACCTCCGTGGCATTACTTATTTCAATGATATTTCAATAAGACTTGACAGCAATATTTCGTAAAAATGTCATAACTCAAGAACCAATGGTCCGAAAGACTCGATATTAGGCTCAAAATGTGCGGAATAAATGAGTTTATATTCATTACAATTGCAGCTTTGACCCTGGGACCAATAGTTTCAGAGCCAGGTTGGAAAAACTGATTTTTTATTGAATAAGTCCACTTTTGTGATGATGCAGAAGTCGGACTGAACAAGATATGTCACCACAATGAGCACTGTGGAATACCTGTAACCTCAGAGAAGGATCTGAGGTGGAAATAATGCAAGCAGGTCCATTATGGACTTGGTAGGGCCCAAGTTTCCATAAATACCCATTTCTATCGGATTTCCCCGTAAAATTATGTTTTTGTCAAATAACAGAAAAACGGTTAGAGATAGGAAAAAAGTTTCAATTGGAGTGAATATAAATATGGACATTCAGCACATTTTGAGCCTAATGCCAAGTCTCTTGGCCAAGTGGTTTCTGAGATAATGAGATTTTTTATGGTTCTCCGATTTTATACAAACATGGGCCTGGAGGTGGCTGTTCCCATCAGAATTTTGAGCTGAATTTTTTTTTCCATGTTTCTATTGTCCAGCCTCCAAACATATCACATAGACATCAAAATATGAAAACGTTAGGGGCAACTGATGCACCCTGTTGGACCTGCCAATACTAACATTCGTGGAGGTGTTACAGGCTGCAGTTTTAGGGTTAAAATTAGGTTTAGGGTTAGTTTTAGCCAAGTTCAGGGTCAGTATGTTCGTAATTACACCTTTACAAATCGTGAATGACCATATTTGACACTTCCACGAATGCCAAATTCGTGTACATGTTCGTTTTTGCAGGTTTACAAATTCGTCCACATTAAAATATTGAAAAATATATACCTCCTTATTTGCTTGACAATAAAAATTCCACATATTTATGTTCCCTACTATCAGACTATATTCACATTAATTCTAGTGTTCAGATGGTCCTCCCTCGCAAACCAAGTGTCCTTGGCAAATCTGGGACTCCGGGAAATAGACAGGCATATTTCATGGACAAATTGGAAATCAACTAATTTTGATCGAAGGCCTATGATCAGTCACTTTCGGCGCGCCATTCCAATAGGAGGAGAGCAGGGGTGCCGGAAGGAATTGCGGGCAGCAGGGGCGGTCAAACGAAAAAGGGCAAATCATGTTTGCGCCAATTTCATTTGCCAAAATTTAGATAGAGAGGCTATAATAATTGTGAATATATTTATAATTTGTGCCTAAAATTGATAAAATAAGGCTTAATAATATTTTTTCCTTTAAAATCAAAAGGGCAGTCTTGCCCCTGGAGGAGAGTTACCTCAGAACAAAAGGAGACATTGACTAATTTGGCTTAGCCAAAACAATTTGGCTGTCTCATGGACAAGGCTTCCGACAAGCCCTCTCTGTATTCTAATTATAATTACCATACTCGCCAACTAACTTGTCTCTGCTTGTTCTAGTAAATGGCCATTCTAAACAATACCGTAAGGTCTTATTTTCAAATCTGGTGGTTTGCTATATAAATATCCAATCTACGCTTATTCATTACAATCACAGTCTGTTACTTAGATATAGAAAAAAATGAGGACCATGCAGATCACTGTGAAAAAGGCACTCACGATAGCCGATGAAGTGTCATCTTCTCTACTTTCAACATGGGAAACATAGAGGCTGTTTGATTAGTCATGATCAAGAGAAAGCCATTTGACTTCTCATAACTTATTTTAGAGTGAAAATCAGATGCATAATCCTTTCATTTGGCTGTCAACAACAAGTGGGATAAGTCTCCTTCAATCAAATTAACATTGAAAGTATTGGGTTTGATCATGTCAAATCGTCAGCATGATGACACACGAAGCGCCATTTTCGCAGTGCAACAGTCCACTCTTTTGCTATATCAAAGTGATGGACTGTAACTGGTCAGAAAATTCCGTCTCAAGGGGCACACGACATAAAGACAACATTGCTAATTGGTGGAGGGCTCGTTTGTTGGTCGCAGAGATTGTAAATGCATTTCGAGAAAAGTAATATCATAGTGCATACCAAGAGCTGCAAGAGCACCAACGGCACGTTTCTTTCTCTCTGCTATAAAAAAAACAAGAAAACATTTTCATTCTAAGTACAGGTTCAATAATTTGAATATAACTCAAGCAGTTTCTGACCGGCAGGAAATGCAGTGAGTTAAAAGGAAGACACCCGCCTTTAGATATTTTCGATGTTGTGTAATATTGATATGGGGAAGGGAGAATTTTGATTGGATGGCCTGTAATCAGTTCACTGTTTAGACAATCCCATGCACGGGAGGAGTTATCTTTGAACAAAAGAAGTCAAAACAATTGAGCAGTCAGAGAGTCTCATAGATCAGCCCGTTCTCTTTCCTATATATCCCGCAATTGCGATTGAACGCCATGAAAAAAACCATTGAGTTCACACCATTGAGTTCATCCGTGTGAACTCAATGAAATAAATTATCTGAAGTAGTTATGCAAACAATTGACATTGATTGTTTATGTCATGATGTCACAATGGGCAGCTGGTGATGTCACAACAAACTGCTGCTCCTAACTTGGGAGAATTTGAAGTTATCAGTCTAAAATTGAGTAAAAACCACTGATAAAGTCATTGCGGGATATAAATAAAACCCCATAACAGTGTAGTTCACAGCTATGAACATCATTCGTGTCAGGTCTGCCTTCTGAATAACACTCATCCTTCGGACTCGCGTTAATTCAGAGCAGACCTGACACTCATGATGTTCATAGCTGTGAACTACACTGTCATGGGGTTTTATTATAATACCATAGTCGCCAACTGACTTTTATCTGATTGGGCCACGCAGGACATGGCAATTCTCAACAAATACCATAACTTATAAGGTCTTTTTATAGCGATGTCTTAACCTGGAAGAAAGCATTTCTTATAAAAAGTTTCTTACAATATAAGCTATAGGAAGATTATAGGAAGATTGTCAGGCACCAGTGGTGAAATTGTTTGCGTGTGAAACGTCATCAATATGTGCATATAAATAATTTGGGTTACAGACCTTATTACATGTCAGATTTTCAAAATTTAAAAATCTGCATATACCAAATAAACTCATCCGAATTCAACGCACTTATTCATTTTGCTCTATTTGCAATAATAACTTCGCAAAAAGCTTTTCGGCGCATTTATGCTGCAATGGTGCAAAGTTGCAAAAACCCTGTTACCACAAGAAACCGGTGGTAGATCCATTATTTTTTGTTGTAAGGGGGGGGGGGGATTTATTAGAAATTCCTAATTTAGGATATCAAAACCTTATACTACTATAGGAACTTTAATGATTCTCAGACAGACAAAATTGTGATTTTTTTTTCACTTTCTTGTCATTTATAATGCTGCGCGCTATTTTTATGAAAATCTACAATAGGCCTTAAGAATTTTTGTATATGAAAAGGTTTTTTTTTTTTTACATTTAACTTCATGTAATACTAAATGTTCGAATTCAGCTTCCAGCATAATAATCCACAAACCTTTATTTTAAAGAATTTACACATTTTTGGATTTTCATGAATAGGGGAACGAGGGGCAAAACGGGCCGTCTAACTTCGAAGGCTCGCTGCACAAAGGTGGTATGTCATGCGAATGCCAAATAAGGTCTGATCCATGAAGAAGTACCAATACCACTTGCTCAAAAGCAGAAAAGTGCTTTTTTAATAGTTCCAATTCAGATTTTTCCCTATTTTCAAAAATGCAACTTTATCCCGTTTTGCCCCATGCTTGGGGCAAAATGGAATTTCTTATGGGGCAAAATGGGAAGAAATAAAGTTGCAAACGTTCTCCAATAAATCAGCTGTTTTGATAACAGCCTAGCTAAAAAGCATGCTGACCAACAAAAATGCATTAATCGATGTCATTGCAATGTAAGAATACTGCAGAATACTAAGAGTAAACATAGCAATAAATTATGAAATCAACATCTCAATACAGGATGCAATTATAGCTGGGGAGTGATGCTAGTAATTCTACATTCTATGTAATTATTTGACACATTATTACCATAAACATTAGGTGACAAAAGAAACAAAATTTGTTAAATTTTGTGGAAATGTGACATTTTTATGAATATTCAAATAACTCTGATTTCCGAGTTTTCTTAATAATTTAACAATTTAAACTGGTATTGGATTTGACTTTGCTTTTTGAAGGTAGTTACATTCGTTTCAGTTTCAACAATACAAGGTTTTACCACTAAGCCTAAATCCTCAAGGCATTATTGATGACATGGATTGGATCCACAAATCTCTTGTGATTTTTTCAAATTTTGCCTGTTATATGGCCAGAAAATAAAATAATTATCAAATGTCTCAAATGTTATCGTTGAATTGACCCAATATCAAGCTTCAACCTTTTGTAGGCTGAGATTGCTATTTTGTGCTTCCCATTTTGCCCCCGCAGGAGGACGCCATCTTGCCCCAACCATGCAGGCTGGATTAATAATGACCTACTCAGACATGACTAAGCACCAGACCACATTTATTTGCTTAATAAGCAAGCTTAGTAGTCCTCTTATAACACTGACTATGAATTATTTGGCTTTGAACGTCATTGGAGGTACTACACCATTTGCAAAAATTATGATTTTTTAAGAAAATCGATCAAAAACTTCAAATTAACATAGCTGCATACGTATAACATTCTCATCCACGAAACTTTCAGGAAAAGTTGGTCATGTATCCTATTTTATTTTCCAACCGAAAAATTAGAAGGCAGGTCAAAACTTAAAAAACCATTTTGCCCCGCCGGTCCGTTTTGCCCCTCGTTCCCCTACATGTAGGCCTATTTCAAATCAATGGCTAGCCTATTGAGAAAGAATTTTGAAGTTGACAAATATATACATATTATAAACCATAGTTTTGTCATACTGGCCAATAAAAAATTTTCTCTATCCAGTTGCCATAGGTAACAAACCATTGCCATCACCAGGTTTTATTTGGGGGGGGTTGGACCTTTGCAACTTATAAATTAACCCTAACTTAGCAGATGCATTAAATTCTTTGCATGCTGGCTCATTCCCTTACAGTTTTTAAAAGAAGGCAAGACCAAAGTCGCTAAAGTACCCTTTCTTAAAGGGTACTTTTCTTGTTTATCGGGCGAGAATTTGGGGGGGGGGGCAACTGCCCGTCCTGTATATGTATAGCCTAAGGATGATTAGGTGGTGGAAGTTCTTCAAATTAAATAAAAAAATAAACAGTCCATACGATATTACACAGTACAATTTTGTCGCACAGATTGTATTTGCCCTGTTTTATCCTGCCGCCCCTTTTGCCCTTGTTTCCCTTTAACACAACTAATCTAGAGCATGTGTCAAGTTGATAAAAAGTACCAAAACTTATAACTGAACTGATCAGAAATTTACACTCTCCCTGCATGGGTAGGGGAACGAGGGGCAAAACGGACCGGCGGGGCAAAATGGTTTTTTAAGTTTTCTCAGAACCTTTTGACCTGCCTTCCAATTTTTCGGTTGGAAAATAAAATAGGATACATGACCAACTTTTCCTGAAGTTTCGTGGATGAGAATGTTTTACGTATGCAGCTATGTTAATTTGAAGTTTTTGATCGATTTTCTTAAAAAATGCATAATTTTTGGAGATGGTGTAGTACCTCCAATGACGTTCAAAGCCAAATAATTCATAGTCAGTGTTATAAGAGGACTACTAAGCTTGCTTATTAAGCAAATAAATGTAGTCTGGTGCTTAGTCATGTCTGAGTAGGTCATTATTAATCCAGCCTGCATGGTTGGGGCAAGATGGCGTCCTCCTGCGGGGGCAAAATGGGAAGCACAAAATAGCAATCTCAGCCTACAAAAGGTTGAAGCTTGATATTGGGTCAATTCAACGATAACATTTGAGACATTTGATAATTATTTTATTTTCTGGCCATATAACAGGCAAAATTTGAAAAAATCACAAGAGATTTGTGTATCCAATCCATGTCATCAATAATGCCTCCAATACCAGTTTAAATTGTTAAATTATTAAGAAAACTCGGAAATCAGAGTTATTTGAATATTCATAAAAATGTCACATTTCCACAAAATTTAACAAATTTTGTTTCTTTTGTCACCTAATGTTTATGGTAATAATTTGTCAAATAATTACATAGAATGTAGAATTACTAGCATCACTCCCCAGCTATAATTGCATCCTGTATTGAGATGTTGATTTCATAATTTATTGCTATGTTTACTCTTAGTATTCTGCAATATTCTTACATTGCAATGACATCGATTAATGCATTTTTGTTGGTCAGCATGCTTTTTAGCTAGGCTGTTATCAAAACAGCTGATTTATTGGAGAACGTTTGCAACTTTATTTCTTCCCATTCTGCCCCATAAGAAATTCCATTTTGCCCCAAGCATGGGGCAAAACGGGATAAAGTTGCATTTTTGAAAAGAGGGAAAAATCTGAATTGGAACTATTAAAAAAGCACTTTTCTGCTTTTGAGCAAGTGGTATTGGTACTTCTTCATGGATCAGACCTTATTTGGCATTCGCATGACATACCACCTTTGTGCAGCGAGCCTTCGAAGTTAGACGGCCCGTTTTGTCCCTCGTTCCCCTACTTCTGAAAAGATTGTCTTTTATATATCATCATGTCTAGTTAATAGTTAAATAGTTATTGTACCAGAAGGTTCGCTCATTTGTCATCCTAAAAATGGACATCGAACAGTATACCTCGTCCGGTGTGTGAGGATTTCCTTCCATGGAATGTTGAGGTTCTTGAAAAGGGGTTGACTCCAGCTCCCGTCGTGGCTGCCAGATGATTGGTTCTTAAATTGTTTCCCCTAGGTTCTGAAGCTATGAATTCTTGCCACGTCATCATTTGAGAGTCGTGAACATTTGATGACCTGAAAAAAAAAAAGGATAAATGTTACAGACAAAGGCTCAGTACTGGCACATTGTCATTATGGCCACCATCCATAACTCAAATTGTGTGAAGTGTGTGCTAGGGCTTTTGAGTTTGAGTTGGGAGTCCGAGTCATGGCGTCGCTGTCGAAATTTGGTATTGAGGGGGAGTCACAGTCGAAAATTAATCTGGTGACTCCTGACTCCAAAAAATTATTTAAATAATTGACAAAAAAAAACATTCTAAAACAATGTGAATTTTGGGAATCTTGGTTCCACATTTCCAGAAAAAAAACTTCATGAGACCTACAGAGTCTGTAATAATAATAATATGGATTTATATAGCGCTAATTTCAGTAAACTGCTTATCAGCGCTTTTTCAGATCAAATCACTAGTAGGAATTCTGAAAAAAGCAACATTTGCCCGAATTTCATGATCCAAATTATATACCATGTCAAATGAATGAAAATCGCTTGGAAACAACTGATTTTCAATAAGGTATATTTCATCATCATTTTAGTTTTTAGCTTCCTTGTGCGAATTTTGGCCTCTTCCCAAAGTTTAGGGGGACGGCTGCTCCCTTCAAATAAGCCAATGTAATACCAAATGCATAAATACATGACGTAAAGCTCCAATCATCCATCAATGTGTTGTTATGATAAAATTATCTTCAGTACAAATTTACCTTATACTTCTGGTATTTTTTACTTCATAGGCCTTGGAAAAGGCAGCGTTTCCCAAAATCAGAAAAAGTACCAATGGAAATATTCCACCTGTGTCTGCCATTCTGCTGAAATTAAAATACTCATTCAAAGAACGAAGTTCAAATGTCATACAATATATTATGTCAAGCTAAAATGATGATTCTATGTTAAGATTATTCTAAATAATCTTTCATTGAATTCTATTGTAAGTTGACTGAGCCAAATTAAAAACCCAAAAATAATCACTCGGCAGCATATTTCTTCAAATGGAGTGATCCAGTCTAAATTTAGGCCCCATTCAAGCATGTAACTCCCAAACAGAGCCTCCATTTGGGACTTCAGGGAGTTACGGGAGTTAGTGGGAGTTACGGGAGTTTGTGGGAGTTACGGGAGTAAGTGGGAGTAACGGGAGTTAGTGGGAGTTAGTTGGAGTTAGCAGGAGTTAGCGGGAGTTAGTGGGAGTTACTTGAGTTAGCAGGAGTTAGTGGGAGTTACGGGAGTTGGCAGGAGTTAGAGGGAGTTACGAGAGTTAGTGGGAGTTAGCAGGAGGTAGCGGGAGTTAGCAGGAGTTAGCAGGAGTTGGCGGGAGTTAGCGGGAGTTACGGGAGTTAGCAGGAGTTAGTGGGACTTATGGAGTTAGCAGGAGTTAGCTGGAGTTTCAGGAGTTAGCAGGAGTTAGCGGGAGTTAGTAGGACATAGCGGGAGTTGCCGGACGTCAAGGAGTTCCGGGAGTTACATGCTTAAATGGGGCCTAAATTCATTCAATAATTATTACGATAAAGGAACTTGCCTTCTGGTGTGTGTTCTTGGCTTCTTAAGACCTGCAAACATCCAAGGACGATGCTGGTGATCTGTGATGAGTGAGTGGAGAGCAGCTTCTGAAACTCCTGGAATCAGTCACTCATCTGTTCTGTCCTGTGGAATAGACTTGTCAGAGCAGCTCTGCACCAATCAGAGTATCCAGACCTTAGGAAAACCCCAAGACTGAGACAAGATTTCATTTTCCAAAACTAACTTTTCAGAAAACAACATTTTAAAAAATTCTGCTAAGGCCCAGATCTAATTTTTCAGGGACTGGTCAGACATCATGAGCTGGGAGTTTTGTCTGAAGAACTTTGCATTCCCTCCTTAGGTCCCCCCCCCTTAGGTTTCACAGATGTTTATTACCCTCCCCCCCCCCTTTCTCTCTGTCTTAGAATAGATGCACATTTTATCATAGTATCCTTGTCACTGCAGTCAGACTTACAAAGGAAAGCGCACACACAGTGACATATGTATAATGAATATTTATTCAACATTCTCTTTCATTTGCAACAGAAACTAGTTGAAGGCATCACTATATACACTGTGCTATACATATGCCAACATTTAGTCAGAAAAACAGTGATGGAATAGGGGGGAGCTGTGGGAGCTGAGCAATCCCTTGATAAAAAAAACAAAACAAAAAACAGGGGGAGCTGTGACCTGCTACAGTTCCCTCAATCATCAGCAGAAATATATAATTATTATGTTCACGTTTTCAGTCCTCCATGTATTATTTGCCAAAAATAAACCACTGAACATTTCAGATTTTTCTCCTTTTAAAAATTTGGAATGACGTGCGTCTGCCGCGACAGCTGATAGCTCCCTTGACAAGACTTTTCCATTTCCATCACTGCTGAGAAAAGTTTACCTAGAAGACACATCCGACTTCGAAGTAGAAAACAAATTAGTTTTTAAGCTGACTTAGGCCAGCAAAAGAATCACAAAATGTTTGCCAGAGAATCAAAAAATAGTTTTCTTTTCAGTTTCAAAGAAAATGTCAGTTTTTTCTTTGTTCAGCTGCAAGTTCAACATGAATTGAGTCAGCTATCATGAACAAATTCATTTCTGGAAAACACAAAATGCTTCTCTCATGTATGCTTGTCACATATATGTCAACCCAGAAACTTCCCCTGAACCCATCTATAGATATTGCAGCAACGTTTTTACAATGTTGGTGTAAATTAGGTCAACTGAGAACTAATTTTAAAGTTTCTCTTAAAAGCTACGTTTTTACTCTGTATTAGATAACTAGTCATTTATATGTCTATTTGTATATACGTTTTTATCATTGTACATACTCCCAGGGCCAATTGTAAAACAGCTTTGCTGTATTGTAAAGCTGTTTAATTATATTATATAAATAAATAAATAAATAAATAAACTGAACAGCAAAAAATAGTTATCGAGTACGGTAAGACACAAGTTTGTGAAACTAGATATTGTAAATAGCATTTTTTTGCATGATCAATTTTTTTATGTCGATTATGTCTAAGAGTGTATTCAATGAAGTCCAATAGTTTGATTGAAGCAAAATTAATATAATGATGCCTTGTGATTCTCAAGGGTGCCGGAAGGAAATAAGGGCGGCAGGGGCGTTCGCCGAGAAAGGGCAAATCTAATTCGCGCGACAAAATTTTAATGTAACGGCAATAAAAATTTTGAACGTATACTTATACATTTTTGCCTAAATTCACTGTAAATTAAGGCATAATAAAGTTTTTTCTTTGAGATGAAAAGGGCAACCTTGCCCCTCCCCTGCCCCTCCTGGCCAAGGGCAGGAGGGGCAATTGACCCCCCTGCCCCCCCCCTGTTCCGGCACCCTTGACTGATTCTCTAAAGTCTTAGGATAGCTTCTATAGCTGACAGCAATTAGATTTTTAATAAATTGATTTTTTTAGACATGTGCTTTCTCCAAGCCAATGTTTTGATGAAACAGGAAATATTTATATTAAAGTGGCTCCACCATGAGCACCCATGTTATAACATGTTCCATTAAAGACTAATGGAGGATATGAGCATCACCAGTAAGATCTTGTATTAGATCTTAAAGAAAAAAACATTATTAGGCCTTATTTTACTAATTTTAGGCACAAATTAGTAAGTATCTATTCAAAATCATAAGCGACTCTCTATATAAATTTTCTAACGTGAAATTGGGGTGATATATATTATTTGCCCTTTTTCATCTGACCACCCCTGCTGCCTGCGATTCCTTCCAGCAACCCTTGCTGCTACTGATAGTTTAATCTGGCTATGACCACTCTGTTTTTATTATCTCTTTACCTCTGATTGTGTTATTACAATCTGATGGTAATTGATGTGATCTTCAAAAAAAAAAAGACAGAATATGTTTGCATTATTTCAGCACTCGAAGTTGCACAGCTGACAGTTGCCACTCAAAAGTCAAATACCACGACATTCCTGCTGCAATTCTTGCATGGAAATAAGTTAAAAACATAGACTGCGTAGCAGCAAACCTTCAGCGAAAAGAAAAGCATTAAAGGACACAATTACACCATGATAGTTATGTGAACGAAATTGCATGTCAGTATATCTGCAATAGTGCCAAACCATGGAAAGGCATAACCGGACTAATTTGCACAGTTTATGGAGCAGTTTCATGCATATACAAGGAATAGGATGTGAGCTGATATTACCTGGCCTCATCCCTGATGAACAAAGAAATAGATGAGGTGTAGTGGTAGGGCTGCACAAGCTGCTAAAGTGTCAAATCTGTACGTGAATCAGACTTTGCAGAATTGCTCTTTTGCAATTATCATATTGTAAATTTATTTCCAGCTCAATATCACAGAAATCAAAGAAAATCGTCCAGACATAATTTTTGAAGCCATTCAGGCTGCGACTACAAATTTTGCTCTTGATATTTCGGTGACTGTCATCTTGAAAATGATTTTGGGAAATTTTTATGAGATGCTGTTATATGAGATAAGATTCTGGAATTACTTTTTTAAAACGAAATTTTTTGGAAAAGGTAATTTCAGGAATGGAGACTTTCGAAAATGAGAATTTGGCAGTCAACCATAGTTTAAATAATTGGAAGCAGTCATTTATTGTTTATTAACTTCCTGCTTCAAACACAGTTGTGTATAGAATTACATGGGCCTCTAGTGTTTTGACCTTCTTGAAAATAGGTCAGGGTAACACTTTCTGTTATGTAATGCAGTCAGGCTATATACCATATCAGACGATCAGGCTTTATGCATATATAATCACAAGGAATATTTTATATGAGTCAGCGTACCATGCCCGAGAGCCACATATCTGCCCGATGCTGCTTATACGGCTTTTTCAGTTGAGGGTTTGGGACCATAGACTTGGACAACAGAGGATTAAGTTGTCTACAAGTGGACTGCTGAATCATTGCCACTGCTTTTTACAGCCACGGCAAAACGTATGCTGTCATGTGTTGCCACCTAGTGGCATGTGTGAAATTCCACGAGCCCCAGCAAGCGGTCCACACCAACGCATTGTGGGGAACTCACAAAATTTTGTCTGGAAGAAACCAGGGCTGTTTCTTAATATGCTGTTGGCGTTGTATACTTCCTCAGAGTATGTGATTGGTGGGTCTTCTGGTTTACCTAAATGTTGAATAGAAACTTTGTGAATGTGCCATGAAATTGGAACTGTTTCTTTTGGAGCTCAATGCTGAAGCATTCAAAACTAACTTTTGTGTCAGGTGGCAGCAGCATGCAGTTCTCATTTCTACCAGACTGGGATTAATTAATGTGTTTTCACAATTTCTTCATCGTCTGTTGTCCAAGTGTATGGTGCCCAATCCTTAACTGAAAAAGCCCTATAAAAAGCCTCGGGCAGATATGTGGCTCTGGGGAGGGAATCCCTCCCCAGAGCCAACAAAGACAGGAGGATTATTCTGCAGCACCTGCAGAACCTTTTCTGGCCTTCTTCTGTAATTCTGAAGGGCTCAACTATCATCGAATTAGTGCTGACACAGTGACAAAGAGTCGGAGGAATCCAGAGAGTTCCTCCGTGGCCTAATGGTTAAGAGTGCTTGTTTGCACAACCACTGGCTCAGAGGGCGTGGGTTCGAATCCCACCCCGGAACTCAATTTAGTCCGAGCCCATGGGACATTAAATGGAGGCGGGTTGTATCCAGTGTTCTATGCTGGGGCAACTGAAAGACCCTGGGCATCCCTGAATTAATAGGGTATGTACCAGACTCACAGTCTTCTCATCTCATCATCATACGGCGATCGCCTGCCTCGATATAGCCCACTAAGGTGCTGCTGAGGCGTAAAACACAAACAAACAACAACTGAGGAATCCAGATTTACCATGCGCAATGTCCTGTTTTAGATGTCCTGTACAAAGGCACAACAGACAGTTTTGTCCTGCAGTGGATGTCCTACCCAGGCGGGGGGGGGGGTGGCATAGGAGAATATTATTTGTCTTATATTAGTGTCCTCCGATTTTCCTGTTAGTCATTCCATTTCAAAGATATCCCATGCAATATTATAGTTATAATCCATGAACAATCCCATGTGGATAAATGGATGCTAAAACGTTCCAATAACTAAATCTTAGGAATTAGTCCCTGACTCTACCACATACTCTTGTGTTCTGTCGGCGGTTTAAGGGGTCCAGTTACAAAATCGAAGGCTGGATTAACTTGTTTAGCATTGTTTGGCATTGTCTGTTTGTCAATAAAAGTCAAATGTCTTGAACCTCAGGTCAATAGAGTGCACCAATTTCGATATGAATTCCAGAAGTTCATTATGATTTTGTTGTAGTAGTTAGGTTTCCCCTCAGCTCTTGTAGAGGGAGGGATGGGCATACCAATAATACCCTATAAGACAGTACAAGTGTATGCAATTGGAATTTGGAGATTGCAGAAGCAGGGTCATTAGTAAAGGTTGTTCACCACGGGAGCGGGAATATGTGATTTATCACCCGAGGCCTTTAGGCCGAGGTGTGATAAACACATATTCCTGATCCCATGGTGAATAACTGGCTTATGCCATGAGACAAACACTCAAACAGTCAAACATGATAGGATAACTGGACAACAAAGAATTTAGAAATTATTCCCATGAAATACTGTAATTTGATTGGCTGACAGAGGTGTAGAACAGTGTTCGAAATAAGGGGGGGTCAAGGGGGTTTTGACCCCCCCAAATGCTGTAAGGACCCCCTCAAATGCATTTTTTAGAGGGACCCAGGGGGGGGGGTCCTGAAAAAACCCCCTCAAATACTAAATGTGCAGGATTTTGTCCAGAAATGGGGTTTTCAAAAGTAATTTTCAAGGATAATACATGCTTAATACACTCAGAATTCGTTTTAGAGTGCATGTAGTCCTTTCTAAAGCCCCTCAGCTTTTGGGGAGCCTCCGGCGGCTCGTGGACCTCCGGTGGCTCGCGGACCTCCGGCCCCGAAAGCTTCGACCCTTCGGGCCTTGCCAGTGACAGACCCCCCCCCATTTGACATGGGCTATTTCGATCACTGGTGTAGAATGGTATAATGCAAATAACATACCGATATGGTGCAAATGCAATACTTGACATTGTACATCTCACTTATTTTGATGATTTAGCAGTTAGACATAAGATGGAAGTATAAGAACTTATAGAACCAACAACACCTAACAATAACTGTGAATTTTGAGAAAATGTTTTTCAAAATCAACTGTCGAATTGGATGGAATCTGTGACAAATATATCAAAACACACATGTACAGGGCATTTCTTTGATTTGTCATATGCTAGTATACATGTAGGAGCACTGAAGCCATCTGCTGGCCCTGATACCTTTTGTCTCTCAATGATTAGTATGGCCGCCCATGTGTGGAAGATTAACCAACAAAACCTTTCATCTGACAGACAATGGTGACGAATACAAAACTATTCTTAATAAACAGGTTTAAAAAATTATAAAGGACTCGGGCCATCCATTTCATTGCTAGTATATAGTGTTTTTGTTCATTAAAGTTTCATACACATTGTTGATTTAAGTTTCATTCACAGAGATTAATAATGGATAGTGTTCACCGAAGTTTATGATTTTGGTTTAGTTGGTAATTCTTCAGCAGATGAGGTAGATGGCAGTTTGAGCACCTAATATGCTGACAACGCCACCTTCTGGAATCTGAAAATTCAGAAATGTGTATTTTGCTGTCGGACTGTTAAAGTGTATACAGGCGCCGGCGTAAGAATTACTCAAGTAACCGCCGTTGTTGTCATCCTGGGAACCCGTCGCCATATTGTACCATTGCTATGTCAATGGAGGTTTGGAATCTGGGCTCCAGGACAGTTGTAAAACCACTAAAACACTACGGATTGTATCATCGAGCCTTAAATGGAATGTTTACCATGGATTCCGACCATTATCCAATCAATTGACGATGTATATCTTCAGTTTTGGCTCGAAGAAGTCAGAAAAATGTGGCGGGAATCAGCTAGACGGACCTCTACGGCCACAATTTCAAGGATTTGGTACAGATCTCGACTTAAATTGGTTGGGCCAAACCAGTGTTTTCAGGCTGATTAAACAGTGCTATGGACCTCAGAAAAACCATTGCATTGTACAGGCCTACAAAATGGCGGATGTTTCCGGAAATAGTTTTAATGTGCGCCGTGACGTCGGAGAGCTGGAAAAAGGAGAGTTCCACTAACGCCCAGCCACTCTCAATTTTTTTCAAAACTATTGGCCCTGCTGTGCCTTATGTTTATTGCACTGCGCCAGCCCACCGCTAGGTGGCTAGCAGTGCCCTTGTTTTCGTCCGTGTCAATTTTCGTCAACTAACAACCCTGGAAAACAGTCAGGGGGAGTGGAAATGTCTCTAAAATGACACAATAAGCAATTAAATGTATATCTGAAGACGTGGGGGAAAAACTTTGAGCCAAATAGATAACATACACGTGACTGATATCAGATAAAGTTCACTCAGTCATTCATAAGCTATTACACAAAATAAGAAATTGTGCACCATACTAGGCCTACCATAGATTGAAAGAAAGACAAATAGAAAGAACGATAGAAAGAAAAGGTAGAAAGAAAGATAGAACTCTGCTTGTATAGAATTTTAGTTTTAAATGGGCTGCACAATCTCATGAGGACTGTTTTACTGTCATGGTTTTATGTAGTAGACCAAATACATATTTTGAGATATTTATGCCAAGAAACATTTTAAAAATTCTAAACAAAGGAATATCACATGTATTTGTTGTGAACAAAATAAAAACAAATATTTCTTTTTCAATAAAATTATATATATATAATTATTTTATACAATTTTACTACTGTGCTACAGACACAGACTCCCAATAGCCACATGAATGTTAGGGGAGAGTGGGGCCAGTTGAACTGGCAGGCCAGTTGAACCACCCTTGATTTTGCACTAGGTGGGGCAGGCATGGGAACATACATACAACCTTGTGATAGGCCTTATTAGGCTAGTCTTTTCCATGTGGATCTTTTGACTACAAGACACGTGGTAAGGAAACTATCACACTTTTTTTCGCATGAAAATTGAAGTTTGTCAAATTGAGATTGGAGCTTTCATAGCATTTAATTACTTGGTCTACAAGGATGTCACCTCCTTAAAATGGTGTCCCACAACAAGGGTACAGCCAGGCTATATATATGGTGGTTACAGTGGGGCCAGTTGAACCAGAGGAGTTTATGGCACTTTATTAATCTATTTTATTTTCTAATCAAATTTTTAACACAATACATTTACAATGAGAGGTACTAGTCAGTAAAACTCTTTTTCTAATAGGCCCATTACAATGGATTAAAATAAATAAATAGATTTAATATTAAAGTAAACCGTCGACTGGTTCAACTGGCCCCATGCTATTCTTTCAACAGAAAGAAATGTGTGAGACATGTCAAATTTAGCCTAAACACGCCATGGTCCTAGCTGAACTTGTTAGCAAAAATAAAGGATTGTAGCCCCACACTTCACACATCATCCTTCCAATGGTTCAACTGGCCCCAATGGATGGTTCAACTGGCCCCGACGGTGGGCCAGTTGAACCACTTTTTTTTTTGGAGGCTCATATGTCGGCCGTGGTAAGATACACACCAAAACCTTAAGTTGGGATGTTTAGACAACTTTTTAACTACCTTTTCCATCTTTGTTCTCCATGAAAGCTTTAAAGGTATGCTCACAAGAGAGCAATATCTAAAATTTGGTTCAACTGGCCCCGCTCTCCCCAATTCAGTAGCGCAGTGCTTCACTCACCACTCTGTGGTTAGTACACGTCTAGTTGTATATGTATGCATTTGGTACAAATAAATTTTAAGTTCAAGTTATGTCAAGATGTACAATGTAAACAGAACTAATTTTCTATCAGCCATGTTGTTACAAATTTCGATTCTGATGCTGAATATATTTTCAATGATATCTTTTAGATCTGCATACTGAGGGGCAAAGTCATTTGCATAAAGAACACGTTTAGAGGATGTTTCGAATCTCATATCATTTCAATTTAGCAAATGCAACCTTTCAACTTAATTCCTATTCTATAGTCATACAAAACAGCATATAAATATGAACTGTCTATAGTTATTAAAAGGCTTATGCTTTTTACCCTCGGCAATGTATATTGCCGTCGGGTATTGTAGTTAGTATGGCAAATTTTTGTCTGGCGGGCTGGCGGGCGGGCGGCGTCACACAATGTGTATTGGCCTCTGTGCCAAAACTATTTCACCTATATATATGACATTTGACACATGAATGGGTCTTATACTGTTAATGTGCCTTGTGGAGTTCATGTTTATACAATGACCACAGTTTTTGTAAAATGTTGAAAACTCGGAAAAAAGTAATTTTTTTTCTTTTCCGGATCAGAACTCGGAAACGGTTTTACGTATGGGCATGAAAATTTACAATAACATGTATTAAATACCCTAGTTGTGCCTTTTGGGGGTCTGAATGCTCTTACTAAAATTGATTTAAAAAAATGGGTTTTTTCTACCCTCTGTAATTCCCTCAATTTTGGAGTCAGACATTTGAAATTCAGCATTTAGTTGTCTAAAATATAGCTCTTTTAATTGCTTGAATTGTTTAGAGGGTCACTCTAGCATATTTCGCACAAAAACCAAAATACTGAAAAAATTTGTAATTTTTCATATTTTCCTTGAATTTTGATCTCTCACACCAAAATGGCAATAACTATATTGGTAAGAACCAAAAGGTATTATACTTAAATCTATGAAGAAGGAATTTTTATGGCCATTATGTAGTTGACGTAATATTTTAGGCCGACAAAACAAGTTTAAAATTCACAAAAATGTGAAAATATCAACTTCCTGACCATTTTCTTCCGAATAAAGTCATGCTTTGTTCTTGAACATGAACAAAATTAATTAACATGAAAGAAATATATTGTTTTCATGCATATATATATTAAAATCATCAGATATTTGAAACAAAAAGACAGAAATTGCTAAAAAACTGTAGACCTTTGAATTGTCTCATTTTATTCAAATTTGCATCTTGGTTAGTCAAGGTGCCATACATTGTGCCCCAAATATAATTTGCAGTTAACTATAATATGCTTTATGCACATAGTTCTGACTCAGGGGGTTTACCATTTAAAACTTTCACAAGAAATCTCAAACCCCCACTTGTGACTCTATTGCTTAAATACATGTGATGTAAATTAAAAAATAGCATGCAATGCATGCGCCGTGTCCTCGGGCCAAAAATTTTTTGAGGTATTGGTTATGACATCACCAGAAGTGTTGCAACAGGAGATGGCAGATGATGTCATGAAGGATAGAATAGGCGAAACAATGGGATTTACAAGTGTTAGGCAGTGAGGACAGCATTGTAAATTCAACTTGTCACAACTGATGTAACTTCACATAAATTGAATTCTGAGTTGTTTGTTAAATTTTGGTTGAATAAAAATATCTTGAGTCTGATCTGAATCTGTTAGAATGTTTTATCATCTGACTAGTCTGTATGGAAATTATAAAAGCAGCTGTACCCCTTTTGGGAGTGATCACTCTGGTTCCTGCACCAGCAGCAGCATGGGAGAACATGTTCATGTGTAGCCTACAATGCCTACATGTATTGTGTAGCAGACCTATTGATAATGTGTTGAATGACCTGTATTTCTCTACAGCCTAGATTCCACAACACAGTCTCAATGTACTGATCTCACTCCTTTCTGCAGACTGCACAAGCATTGTTCCACATGTTCCAAGTCGAAACTGCAGAAAAAGTGATTACTGTTACAGAAAAGTGATGGCTTAGAAAAGGAGTCAAGGACACAATCATTCATTATTTTAATAAAAAGGTATAAGCAATGGCAATTAAAAGTCAGAATATCTGATTGGGATAAAAATAAAACAAATTCCAAATCAGTGAACAATATATGTACATCAACTTGTCATGAAGTAGCTTTACCTTTGTACTTGTAAGTTTAATGTGAACAGGGTTGCTGCTGGTGCATGTGCTGCAATGGAGTTGGAGTGACACAGGCAGGCCAGGGGGAGGGGTGATAACTCCCAAAAAGGGGTAAAGGCTGAACTGGGCCACCCTGACTCACTTACATAGGCAAAGTATAGGAGTGCTGGGAGAGAGTTTGTCTTTGCTTACAGTTACCAGCCAGGTGGCGCATCAGTCTGGTAATATCAGTACTACCCCTTACGGATAAACAGCACAACACAGAGCCGGTTTTTGCAGAAGGGGTTTATAAGGTGATTGAGCCATCGAACAAAATAGCTTGCATGAAGTAAATAAAGGATGGAGAGGCAGGAAACTTTAGGTAGGGAAGCTAAAGTACCATTATGATCACTAGGATACATGCATTGTGATTGTCATTTGGCCTGTGAAACGTTTTTCTGAAAACACCAAGTTGTGTAGTTGACGGGAAGTGGCTTTGAAAACAATGTGTCCTCTTCGGGGGGTTCCCCCCGAGGACGTGAAACGTTTTTCTGAAAACACCAAGTTGTGTAGTTGACGGGAAGTGGCTTTGAAAACAATGTGTCCTCTTCGGGGGGTTCCCCCCGAGGACACAAAAATGAAAGAAAGAAATGTCAATATAAGTGGACTTTCAAGCATTTAGCATATTAAGAAACACACATTTACTTGTTTCTACGCTGATTTTAAAGATTTTGACAATTTTTTTGATTGACTGATCAAATAATTAATTTCAAATGGATTTTAATATTGCATTAATAACATACAGTATTTGTATATTACTATTGGATCTGTAGATTTCATAGAATGGGTGTAGACAAATTTCATGCATATCCAATAAATTCTAATTTTAGAATTAATAACATTTTAAAAATGAAATTCTGTATGCAATAAAAGAACAGTATTTCTTAAGATGGATCGATGGATGATTCGGGCTTTACATCCTGTATTTACGCAATTTGGTAGGCTAATTAGGACAGGAAGAGGACATGGCAATGAGGCAAAGGATGATTGAAACAGCCATCCAACATCAGCCCAGGTGACCCGGCAAGAGCTGGATTCGAACCTGCATGGACCCAGCGATTGGCAGTCCAGCACGCTACCAGGTCTAGTAGACCAATCCTTCCCCCTCAAAACCCTGTCTTTGTTTACAAATCAAGTATTGCTTAAGTTTTTTAAAACTGTATTTAAAGTTTCTGCTCTGCAGTTACGGAAAGTCAGGGAAACTCATGAAAAACATTGTGGTGATGGAAACTCAACAAATTGCCAAAACAAGGAAATTTCAAATTTTGGCCTTGATTCTCGCTTAAATTTTTACAGATTTTCATCATTATGGCACTTGCTGTGACCTGGTTTTGATAAGTAAGTGAACCACCCTTCCCTATGAAATAACATTGGGCCTTTGTTTCACTAACTTATCAAAGAATTTGACCCGTACCTAACTCTGACTACAGCAAAGAACATTGGCTGCCATTGTTATCCTACATGCCTCACATATTGGCCTTCATGACCCAATAATCATGTTTTCCTCCCATTGGATGAGAATTCATGCTTCCACAAGCAGTTTGGTTGAGGATGTTTAGCATTGATGCAATGGCACAGTATCATACGTTTCACTTATTTACAGGTGGCACTGTACAGTGTGCACAGATGACAGATTCCTCGAAATTGGTGTTTGGCAGTGCACCTTCCAAATCAGTTTACTCCAGATGAAATTTTTGAAGACTGCTTCGTTGTGATTGTTGGATAGCCAAGGGATCTATCGACATTTCACACAGAGACCATTGTTAAGTCACATGGTCACAATGTGAGATGTACAGGGAACCCTAGCGGTCTTTTCTGGAACTATTGATGTTGGTCATAATCCTCCTTTGAAAACTTCTGTAATAAAAAAAAGAAATGCATCAACCAAGCAGTGAGTTGTAGATAAATGAACGATTGAGGTTAAATGTCACTTATTTTAAAATCACTTTGGTAGCTGATTAGTAAAGGAAGACTGGAATAGGACAAAACAGCAAGGGGAAGGATGATAGCTGTCCACCAAGAGTCAAGTGATCTGGTCAGAGCTGGAATTGAGACAGGTACATGTACCTTGCAACCTCCAAGTAATTTCAATCTGCAGAGTGGTACAAACTGAGTCTATGAATTAATGGGCATTTCTAGTAATAAGATTTTTCAATGAGCAGTATTTATGTTTCTTGTTTAATCCATAGTAAATTTGTTATAAAAGAAATTGCATTATCCAAAGAGTGTATCTGACTATAGCTTTTCAATTTTATTTTTTAAAATTAGCTTGTACATGTACAAATTAGTTATCCTTATTCTTCTTCTTCTTTTTTTGAGTTCCTGCCTCTTTTAGGCAAACTTCCTTTTGGGAGTAAGTCTTATCCACAAAAAATACATTATAATGAATAATTTACTGGTTACCAATTTAATCCTGGAAGTCTGGATATTGTGATTCTTTTTAATTTTGTCAAATGACAATGACAATGACAATGACACAAGTTTATTTTGACCAAAATTTAGAAAGTGCAGTGACAAAATTTCAAACAAGTTTTTCTGCAGGTCTAGGAGGTGTACTGACTAAGCCAGCTTTAGCTAGCGCTAACGTGTACACCCCCTAAGCAAATAGACAATATAATCTTATCAATTACTATTCATTTATAAATAGGGGATAGTATAACTGTATAAGAATGACATTTTCTTATTGAGCATCTGAGTCTAATATAATAATAATTCATAAGACACATTAAAATAAAAAATCAATTGGAAACTTTCAAGAAAATCTATTAGTACTACATAAAGTAAGAAGAGAAAGATATAGATTTGGAGAGCAAAAACAAAAGAAAACTTTTTTTTTAAAATAAAAAGAGAGAAAGAGAGTAAAGACTGTACAGAAAAGTTATGATGAGACAGGATGAGAATGAAATGGGTTTTGATTTATCAGGATATGAATTGATTGATGTTTGATGAGTGGGTTCAAACATCAGTGACAAAGGAGGTATAGTCCCTCAGAAAGTAAAACATAACAGGAAAATAGCTTGAAATCGTCAACTAGATCAACTTGCAGTAAAATCATTAAATTCAGAATTACGTCAATAGCTCATTTCCTGTGCAGCATTAAAATCGATATTAAATTTTAAATATTCCTCATAATTGACATAATTGATATTTGATATGTAACCTATATGTATATCTAGAGACAGCTGTAGGAATTTCTAAACTCATAATGATAAATTGTGAGATAATATTTTGTTATAAAATATAACATTGAAAATATAATCCTATCATATTTCTAACACACATAGCAATTGTTAACTGTTATAATTTGAAATTTGACTTGTAAGCTAACCCTCTCAGCAATATCAAGTAGCCTTTGTTTGTCAAGTGACCTGTCAATGGCAATTTAGCAACTGTAAAGGGACAATATAAGCATAAATCTGATTTAATGGTTAGTCATATCTTTATGACTGTGCTGCCCCCACAATAAAATACAGGAGCATGATAGCAAAGCTGCTCTTTGGCAAAGACTTTCTGTTTTGGTAAGATGTGTCACTCTGGTCAAACACCAAAGACAGTGAGAGTGCTGGAAATACATGCTGCCCGAGGTGGGGGGGGGGGGAGGTTGCCTCTTTTTTGAAGTGATAAGTCTACAGTTACAGTATTATCAATGGCCTTGTAATTAATTATATTCTACGCTTCTTGCTGTTATTACGGATCTCTTATAAGTGTGCCATGTTCTATTCAACTGCAACAGTGCTCTTGTGATGTCAGTATCAGCATAATGATTTCACAGTTGGTATATTGACAGTTTCATCTGTGTCACTTGGAACCCATACTGATCACACCATTACAAATCCACAATAAGCAGTTAGAATGTTGCTCAACATTGATGATTCAGTTTGATGTTTTGAATAAATCCAAAAGTTACAACAACCAGCTATATATAATGCGTAGATTTTGTGTATAACTGCTATCAAAACAAATTCATTCACTCTCACACTCATTTGTTGGTCTGAGAGGTTATCATGTGCTGCTCTGTCTTGGCAAAAATAATATTCCCACAAACCATTCAGAATTTAAGACCTAAGGGGAGGGGAGGTTTTGCTTGGGGGCATCCTTATCACTTATTTCCAATAATGTTTATTTGATGATCGAATTCTTAGCCTCCTTGTCTGGCCTTTTCCCAATTTTTTGGGGACCCCCACCCCCCAATTTCTCGTCCTCTGGTATGCCCGTGCAACACCGCCATGTTTCCTTCAAAAAAATCTCCCCATCATCCCCATTCCAGTCATCAATTCTGAACAGTTTCTTTGGTGAAGATCTCACCTAAAAGGCTGAAAAGCCACAAGGTGCTGCCCTCAAAGAGAAATTTCACAACAGGACACAATGAATGTCCATGACGGATCAAGCAAGTGGCTCAAACATATCGGTTTCACCTGCTCCAACTGAATCAAACAACCATATCAATGAATGCAGATTAATCAATTGTTATTCACACTTAGACAGCCCATGCACTGCATAAGCCTGACTTGTTGGTAGTAGTTGGAATCAACACTCAAGCTTGGAGTGCCAATAGTGGTGTCAGTATTGCAATACTGACATTATCTCTGAATACATTCACATGGAACATGGAACACTAATATGAGATCTGTAATAATAAGGGGGAGGGTTGATCTAGTGGTAGCTTGATATAGGCTGCCAATCACTCTGTCGAAGGTTCGATCCCATGCCTGGTCACCCGGGCCTATGTTGGACGGCTGTTTCTTCCTCCTGTCCTGATAAGTCTACCAAGTGCATGAATACGGGACGTGAAGTCCCAATAATCCATCCATCCATCTTGCTATTTATTAAAAGTGGGAGGACACATGCTAATGAAATTTAAAATTATTGTGAATTATTAACTGAATTTGAAATGCTTATTTCTTTTGAAATGTAATACCCAACCGTTTTAGTGGATCTGTAGGTTTCAGGCAAACACCTTCAGAAAGCATACCCAGAAAGTGCTCATTCTGAAATTGAAATGTTCACTGACAAGGCTACTACTGGAGTCACATGTCTTGCCTCACCATAAGGTCTTTGGTTTTTGCAGTTGTTGAGTACCATGTTATGTTTTATTTTATATGTATATGGACCTGATAAATGGTTTATTAAAGGCCATTGATAAGATGACATGAGAGACTTTTTTTCCGCTTTTCAAATTTGCATTAGCAGAAAACAAAAAGGAGGAATAGTTTAATGAAATTACCTAACTTCATTATTTAACTAATTAACTTAGTGGCGTTAAAGGTGCGATGCAGTTCAATATTATCTAAATGCAATTTTGAAATGTGACTTATGATGAAAAAAAAAGAAAAACCACAGGCCTAAATATGAACACATAAAGACAAAAGCACAGTCACTTCACGCAGAGAAGCCTAAAATTAATTGATAAAAAAAGGTGTGATATTCCTATTTAAAGCAACTGTTCCTGCAGAATTTTTCCACCCAACAATTTTACGATGGCTTTCCTTATATTTCCACCAATAAAGATAACCATCGCTAATGTAAACATTACTTTCTTAAAGTTGTATTTCATGAGAAACTTGAACTTTTCAATATTGTGATTTTGGTTGAACATAGACATTGTTGCCACCATTCAAACCCACTGTGGCTCAACCATTGGTTGAGAGCTGTATTGGAACTATTACAGCTTAGGAAGAAGGAGTGCTAAAATTCTATTTAATTACCGGCAGACCTAAATGAATGATATTACTGGCAGACCTAAATAAATGATATCATTATATTTGTCATATTGTTTACATTGTGGTCAATTGTAAGTTTACTGGCGGGTGGTTTGGTTCACTAACTACACGTATGGGATCACCCACTTTACAGGATAACTTCTGGATAAGTCATTAAGTAATCACATGTATTTCCAAGACTGTGATGATTTGCAGTATCCAGAGTTAGAATCCATGCAATAACCAACGATCAAATTTCTATAATTTCACAATCATATAAGGTGTTAATATAGTAAGTCCATCCTGAGTTGATAGACAGATAGACAGATAGACAGATGGATAGATAGATAGATAGATAGATAGATAGATAGATAGATAGATAGATAGATAGATAGATAGATATATAGATAGATAGATAGATAGATAGATAGATAGATAGATGGATAGAAAGATAGATAGATAGATAGATGGAGTGAAAGTCAGGTCTAATTCTAGAAAAGGAAAGTTTTCTGTTACTACTCAAACACAAGTTATTTGACACACCCAACCTAAAAAGATAAATGAAACTGCGAACCCTGAATGGTTTGAGGAAGTTCACACCCCTACTGGTATTTATAGGCAGTTTACTCTACATTTCTAAAACAGGCTTATATAACTCAGATCATGGAAGCTAAATCCAACAAAACAACATGCATGTGTAAATACCAGGAAAAAATGTGAAACTGCCAAGGAATTGCAAATCCCCATCAATACTAGCATTACTATGAGTAGGACGATTAGGCCTATAGAAAAGTCAAAACTATAGCTTTGTTTGATTTTACACTGAAGTTTTGGATTAAACATTCTCAAATGCAATCTCAATACAATGCAATTAGGGCTTACTTGGCTATACCATGACATCTGCAGGCCTGTGCCCTGAGTTCCGTAAAAGGTTGTTTTCTGCACTCTGTATCTACATGTTTAACACACCTTTGTATGCATCTTACTAGACTTGACACACCTCCCTCAAGAGTTTGCTTGGATAAAACAAAATAAAACTTACCTTTTCTGCCTTAAATTGGATCCAATTGTCAATCAGCTGTCAGTTAGTTGTCAACCAGCCTTCAATCAGTCAATCCTCCAGTCAATCCAGCAACCCCAACTCCCTCAATCCACCTGTGTGCAGCTTCAAAACGTGTAGGTTGAACACAGCAGGGAAATAACACTGCAACCTGCCTTAGAACCAATAGGGCTTATCAGTAGAGCCAGTCCAGTTCACAAGTGGTCTGTTTAGTGAGGTTCAGCCTGTTATAAAGCCACCTTCCAATTTGCATACAACGAATTTATGGGGGGGGGGGGGGCTTTCAACTTAGTTACTGCCTTACATAGGTGGGGGCCTGGAAGGGGGGGGGGGGTTGGTGTCAAATTTTCAGAAGTTTAGTGTTACTAGTATTGAGATAAGCCCAAACAATGTAAAACATGAGGTTTTGAGGTGATGCATATTATTGGCCACTGTAAAATTGTTAAGAATTTGCATAGTGGCTGTTATGTGACATAGGCCTACTATTATATCTTTAAGAGTGATGCACTGCTTCTATTTCTTCTTAGGACTTTATTGGGGATGGAGGCCTTTCAGATGGGGGGGGGGGTGGAGGATAGATGAACTGTTAATCATAAACAGGTAGATGCTATATTTCTGGGTTAATCTAGAGATTTGTTTAGTTACAATTAAAAGCATAATTATTATGACCTATTGTTTTAAAACTGTCTATAGCATATGAATATGGTTATTTACCTGTCAAGCAATTCATACACTATACAGTAAATAATAGTAAAACACTGTATTTTTTTACTTCCATGATTTTAACAGTGCATCAAGAGGGAGGGGTTCCTGCATAAACTGAACTTACTCTAGAGTTTAGAGGAGGGATGTGGGGGGGGGGGGAGCACATTTCTAGGGGTGGATAAATTAACAATGCAGTGAAAGTGCTTGTGAATGACTATAAAGATACTGTTAGATAATGAATACATTAAACTACAAGATCAAAGAACCGATTAGATAACGCCAACAAAATCCCAACTGTATTTTATCTGCTATCTGAATAATTCAGGTGAATTTTTTTCTCTTTATCGGATTATTATGGTGAATTGATTTTCGCTTGAGATTCCCATTTTCGCATTATAATATATAACTATAATAATAATGTAAACTTATTCATGATATCATATAAATAATATATAGCAAACAAGAAATCAAGCAAGTAAACAGGTGATAAAGCAAGCAAGCAAGATAGATCGATCCGAAGATAGATCTAAAGACAGATAGATAGATAGATAGATAGATAGATAGATAGATAGATAGATAGATAGATAGATAGATAGATAGATAGATAGATAGAGAGATAGAGAGATAGAGAGATAGATAAACAGACTGGATAACTGATCGATTGATTGAATGATTGATTGATCGACTGGCTGAACCTGACAACTGATTATGGAATAATGGAACTTTGTATCTTTAAATAATGTAAAATTCGCTTGGTCCAGAGACTGTTTGACCCACCAGTAAAACATTTTAGAAAAGTTTGATTAGTCAGACTATGCGACAATGATTTAAAAGAAAAAAAAACAACACAATGATATGCGAACAGAAAGAAATAATATAGTTGATACTAAAATATGTAGTTTTGTTTCACATCATCACATGTTTATTGCAGGATTTTATTCATTTTGTTTTACTTTAAATGTTTAGTAATTATTTCATAAGATATTCAAACTTATCAATTATTTGTGAAGTTTAGTCTTAATTAACACAATGATCAGAATATTCCCTTGGGGTGTATTCGATTTAACAACCAGTGTGGTATCAATTGCTTATGTAAACGAGTACAAGAGTACAAAGTTGGTCAGAGAATAATCCCCTTGTATTTAATTAACATGAGTTAAATGTTGTTCATTGTGCTGTGATTTCATGGTCGTGGAATTCTCATTACCATGAAACTGTAAGGTATACTATTACAAAGGTTTGTATGCTGGAGCACAGGTTGTGTAAGTTACATGTATAATTAACATAAGGATTGAATTACCTGGAACTATGCTATATGCCTAAACCTGGTTTCCTAGTTAGTGTTCCACTATGTAGCAAAATCATGCCAAATTGCATTTAGATTTTGAGAGAAGAGGAAAATTATCTGTGATGTTTTAAAAAACATTGGCCAAGTTCATATTGAAAGAGTGAATTGGTAGTAATCGATAGTTAATAAAAATCCTGCAAAAAGTAAAGTCCAGCCTTTTTCAGACCTATAAATTAAAGAGTTGACATGTAAATTAACCAAAATACAAACCATATAAAATTTTGATCACATGCAGAGTATGATGATTGCAGAGCATGTGTGTTATCAAAACGTCTCAAGGTGGAAATAGTTTACAATGTGGAAGGATAGATAGATAGATAGATAGATAGATAGATAGATAGATAGATAGATAGATAGATAGATAGATAGATAGATAGATAGATAGATAGATAGGTAGATGGATAGATAGATAGTTAGATAGATAGATAGATAGATAGATAGATAGATAGATTGATAGATTGATAGATTGATAGATAGATAAATAAATAGATGAATAGAAACACAGGTAGATTGCTGTATATTGTAGAGACCAGAATAATAAAGCATGGGAGCTGATATGTATTTAAGGGCCTCATATCATAACCTTTCAGTTGTCTTATATTTTAGTCAGTTGAAGTCTCCATAATAGAATAAATATGTCATAAACCTGTTTAGATCCTTAATAATCGTTATAAAAAAAACGAAAAATAAAAAGGGATGTTTGCATTGTGTGGCTCTGAAAAAGTTGGTACCTGGCACCAGTAGCAAACTCACCTAACATATGTTTCTGATACAGATTTGCAAATTATCATCCAAACAATGACAAATACATCAGCGAAAACTGAAGAGGAAATCCTTGTCTGAAATCACTGTGCAGAAAAATGTCAATTTGTAACTATTGAATTACAGCTTTATCAATTTTCTGGTGTGAGTTTCGCATACATACTTTGTTTTGAGTTACTCAGGTCATCCAAGGCAGATATGAGCTGGATTGTCCAAATTACTAAATGGAACTTTTTCAATAAACAAAAAAATGATGTTTAAGGTATATCCTGTTATGATAAATCTAAAAATTTCTGTTAAAGTTTATTATCATTTTTGTATTGTTGCGAGAAGCAGTCTACTCAACAAGCCCCCTGGATTTTCTGATGCCACTGTTGCCAGAGTGACTTTAGGAATTAGAAATTTGCCAAAGAGTGCTAAGACAGTAATGGTCAATTAACACGGCGAGAACCAGAGTATTTTTTAATCGGCAGGAAAGGATTTCCTGGAAAATCGGAAAAATATTTGCTCAGTTGACCTATCCCGCAGGGAGTTTTTTGATAGATAGATAGATAGATAGATAGATAGATAGATAGATAGATGGATAGAGAGATATCATTAAATCGATTTGATATATATATATATATGGTCTGGTGCAAATTTTCATGTATTTAAGGTGAAGCCAGCATTGTTTCTCCAACAAAACCATACAAAATGTGTCTGTTACATGGCACGGTACCTTATTATGTTGAAAACTGTTTTGTCTGTAAATCTTTCAAATTTCAGGACAATCGGAGCATTTGTTCCAGATATCTGAGGTCTTAAACATCCAGATAATGGCCATTTTTGAGCATTTTAGCGTGACATGCATATTTTGAGCAATGTTTAACCCTTCATTGGGAAAATATATTTTACAATTTGTCAATGGAAAGTATTTTCAACTGTGGCCATGGGAGTTCTGGTTCTATGACGATAATTGCAATGTGATGCTCAGTGTATTTGTCAAATAGTGTCTATGAAACTCCAAAGTGGCAAATGAAGCCAAAAATTGAAATTTTAGCAATTTATGTTTAACAACTCTCTGTATATGTTGATTCTCGGTATTTTATGTTGTATTAGCTCTCCCGGCACAGTTTGAGGATCCCTCTATGCATACTAAACCTCATTTCCTTGTATTCATGTCATAGCTACTTGTTTGCATCTTTTTTTATTGCTTTATAAAAGTTGTCCCGACCCTAACACAAAGTTTGCTGATACCCTAAGTCCAACAAAGGTTGGCTAAACAAACCTTTTTACTACAACACTGTCCCTCACCAGTAGTTCAATTGTTTAGGACCAAGAAAGATGCACACACCTTTCTGGATTTTAAACTAATGGTGGATATTAATGTTTGTCCCGACCCTAACACCTCCGTCCCGACCCTAACACCTTCTGTTTTGCATCCCCATGTAACCTGAAACCTGCAGGTTTTAGGCTATTATGGATTCTACAAGTCCTCTGTGTTATTAGAGATGGAAAAAAGTGCCAAAAGAACTCCAGAAATAGTCTAGACCTGCAGGAATGGGGCAAAAAAAGAGTAATATTAATATATTTTAAGATTATCAAAAAACCCCTTCATGAATTTAAAAGCTATTAAAAATTGAATATTGATTTTGGAATAATGTTAGAACAACAGGGAGACTTATCTAAGGTCACTGGTTGCAGTTTATTCATGCATTTTTGTGATTTTCACCTGCCGTCCCGACCCTGACTCCTCCAACAAAATTGTCTGTGCCATATCAGCATGTTATATATCCAATACTAACAACAATATCTATTAGAAATTTTAATGAAATACAAGGCTATGTATGCAGAGCAACATTTCATCCTCTCTATCAATTTTTAAATATGTAAATCTTTGTTTGGGAAATATTCAATTCTATTTTGTGCTAAAATGGGTAAATCTTCGAAAAACGACAGTTTTGAATATTGGAATAATTTAAACGGTTCTGTGGCCCACCAAAATATGCATGCGTGTCATTCTTGGCCTAACACGTTCAGAAAGTGATAAGATATGACCAACACAATACTTTATAATGGAACTAAATCATACCAGAGTGTTATGCTTTGTTGTTGCTTTTTCCACTGAAAAAATCGCAATAGCTATGTTGGAAATTATTACTTAACCCTGATTTTGTTGTTTATTTATTTCCATCTATATGTACTTCGAATTACATTAAGATTCCAAGCAAAAACAATACCTATATTTTTCACCCTCTTGTCACGCTCTTATTTGCACCAGGCCATATATATATATATATATATATAGTTACATTCATGAACACTTAATAATTTGTGGCCTTGGAAAAAAAGAACATAGGGCCAGGGTGGGACTTTTTTGGGGGGGGGGGGTTGTCAACGTTAAGATGTGTAGAAGGCATGCTCATTCTGGATGAAGTAGCAAGCCCTGACAAGAACTAGGTAAATTTTGTTTTTCTGGGGGGGGGGGGTTGAATTAGAGTTAGAGTTATTTTATTTATGAATGCATAATGTAAATACCGTAACCTCCAGATAATTTCATACAATACACCCGATAGTTTAAAAAAAAAAACAAATGCATCAAAGGGTAACAGCGGAGTTACAAGTAACTATAGGATTGCTGCCCCAACTTAATATGTAAAATTGATTATAAATCTTAAATAAATAGAACAATATTGATTAGATGAAAATGAGGATGATCATGGATATGGATTGTGATCTTATTGCAATGGGGAATGGAACGAAATAATCAGTTAATAAGAATTTATTATATGTAGACAGTACTGTTTTGTAAAAAGTTTCATCTTATTTCTTTCTTTCAATTGCTCATCCAAGTGTAACCATAAATGTGGAGACCTCCCTAGAAAACTTGCATTGTATTTTTCTACTGTGTGTTGTGGAGCTCTCAAATAGTTTCTAGTTCGGGTATAATATGTGTGGTGACTCAGATTAAATAAGTTTCCTAATCTCACTGGTAAATTGCCATATATATATCTATGTGAAATTTTCAATAATTCCAATTTCACCAAGTCTTCAATTTTAACAATTTTCAGTTGTTTGTAAAGTTCGGATAGTCTGGCACGTCTGCCTACATTACACATAATTCTGATTGCTTTATTTTGTTGAACTTGAATCTTCTTTAGATCTTTTGATTTAACCATTGACCCCCATGCACTAATTGCGTAACACATATGGCTTTGTACATTAGCAAAATACACCAATTTTTGTAAGTTTTTCGGCAAGAAATTCTTTGTCATATTTAAACTATAAATACCTGCAGTCATTTTCATTAAAACTTGCTTTACCTGAAAATCCCATTCCAAGAATTCATCTACATGGACCCCAAGAAATTTAATTTGTTTTACTCTGTCAATAATGTTTATTCCTAATTTAAGCACCCCATTGAAATTGAGCTCTTTTCTCTTTGGTCTGAATATCATATATTTTGTTTTGTCTATATTAAGTGTCAATGAGTTACTTCTAAACCATTTATTTAAATTTTCAATGTCGTTGTTTACTTTTTTGTAGAGAAACTTCAAGTTATTCCCTGATGCATACACAGTTGTATCATCTGCATACGTTATCGCTCTACATACTTTTAAACACCTGATTAAATCATTAGCCAGAATAATATATATAAGGGGACCTAAAACAGAACCTTGGGGGGCTCCATACCCTACTTTATAGGCATCTGAAATGTGACCCTTAAATTTAACTCTCATCTGTCTATCTAATAGGTAACTCCTAAACCATGACAGCGGAACACCTCTAATTCCATAAAATTCTAATTTTTTAAATACTGTATCATGACTTAAACTATCAAAAGCTTTTGACATATCTAGAAATAAGCACATTGTGTAGTAACCCCTATTAATGTTTTCGACAATATTACCAGTGAGATCTAAAATGGCATCAGCTGTACTTCTGTTTTTTCGAAACCCATATTGACCCTCATAGAATACTTTATGCTTTACAAGAAATTTAGTTACTCGAACATGAACAATTTTCTCTAATATTTTTGAAATTGTGGGTAGCAATGAAACTGGACGATAGTTGACAATATCTGATTTGTTCTTTCCTTTGTAAAGTGGTGTTACAATGGCGGTTTTCATATTATTTGGAAATATTCCCTCTTGAAGAGACTTGTTAAATATTATTTCCAGTGCTTTTACTATTCCTGGATATATTTTTTTCAAGATTCTATTTGAGATGTGATCAAAACCACTGCTATTTTTGGCCTTTAACCTATTGATGATTTTTTCTATTTCTTCAGTTGAAACAGGGTAGAAAAAACAGTTATATGGTATTCTATTATTCATGTAAGACATTGGGTCATTTACGATCCCTGTTTCTTTAATTTTATCAGATAACTCTTTACCAATTGCACTATAATGCTTTGCAAAGGCATTGCTAACTCTTTCAACATCATTCAATTTTGCACCATTTACTGTTATTTCATCAGGTAGGACCTGTCTACTTTTGGACCTGCCCGACAGTGTGTTCAATATTTCCCAAATCTTCTTTGTATTTTTCCTATGTTCCTGTATAAGATTGTCATAATATGCTATTTTAGCTCTTCGTCGAACTTTACTGTACATATTTCGGTAAATTTTGTAATTTTGAAATTCTAGACCATCCCTTGGTTTCTCAGCTACTTTGTTGAACATATTCAAACACTTTCGTGAAGATTTTCTAAGACCTTGTGTAAACCATGGTTGATAAACTTTCTTTTGATTAATGTTTCTCACTCTTTCGGGAGCATAGAAATCCATTACCACTTTAATTTCATTTATCAATATTTCGCTACTTTCATTTACACTCATAGTATCAAGTAAGTTCCAGTTTCTATTACCAAGACTTGCATTCATGTTTCTTAAAACATCATCCGTAATTTTTCTTGTAAAAATAGGTGGGATTTTTTTGTTAGTCAACAAACTTCCATTTATACAAGACAGACATAGATAGTGATCGGAAATATCACTTTTCACTATAAAAGATTTTACATTTTCAAATAGGTTGGCATCAACATAAATATTGTCTATAAGAGTAGCAGTATTGTGAGTTACTCTGGTAGGCTTGTATATAGTTGGCAATATTCCATTAGTTAAATTAAGATCAAAAAATCTCATGGTGTTAGCATGAATGTTAATTTTCATAAAGTCGAGGTTCTGATCAGCACCAACTATTAAACTCTTTTTTTCCGTTTTAATTTTGGTCACTATGTTTCCATAAATTTCAATAAAATCTTGTTCATTCGTACCTGGTACCCTATATACTTCTCCTATGACAATATTTGGTCTTTTCTTCTGGGGTATTTCAATAAACAGAGATTCAAATTTTCCCTCCTCAAATATACCCAGCTTGACTAAAATTGAGACTCCACCTCTTTGTATGTTTTTTCTGTATGCATTACTCATGACATAACTTTGAAAATTGTATTTTTTGTGGTTTTTCTCAGACAAGAAGGTTTCGCATAACATTATTACTTCAGGTGATAGTTTTTTCTCCTCTAATACGTCTAGCAATTCCACAAAATCATTAAACTTACTTGGCACACTGTGGATATTAAAATGAGCAACTGTAAAGGAATTGTGACTTTCATGAACTATGTTATCTTCAATATTCAGATAATTACAATCAGACAATAGAACATTGTCATAATTAATAATATCTAATAGATTGTCATCCATTATTGAAAAAAGACTTTGTATAGCTACCTAGCACCAGATTTAATAAGATGAGATCCAAGCGTGAGATGACAATATGATGAGCAGCATGCATAAGATGAACAAAAAATACACAATCAATGAAGGACATTGACCTGGTGGTATAAGCCAATGTTTGTTGTTATGGGGAAACACAATATCATATAATTACTTATCTAACATAAAACAAACATTATATAACTAGATCAACCTGGTTTGAATTTGGTGACAACATGCTAACACACAACAAATAAGGATTATGATCAGCTGTGACCTAGTCACTCATGAAATGGAAGGATCAACTAAACATTCATATTGACATGAGAAACCTACATTCCTGTGTAATTACCCCTACATTACTATACTTCTATCAATGAAATTAATTCCATGATCATTATACAAAAGTGTGATGTGTTCATATTAACTTACCCCACAATATACTTCTATACAAAGACAAAGTTTTTACTATTCATATATATCTTTACATTTCACCCGGACTTATATGTTTACTCAACTTGTTTATATAATACACATTTACATGCTGATTTCACATCATATTATAAATAAATATGAATACATATCAAAAAGGGGATTGTAATCATGGATTTACCACATAGTTAAACATCACAATTTTATGACATGTCCGAATTTGTGAGAGGGATGTGAGCCAGAACCCTGCAGGACCAGAACCGTAACCAAGTCCCAACTCACACCCCTCAGCACCATATGCAGCAGTCTGTGGGACATGTCAGACCCTGCAGGATCAGAACCGTAACCAGGTCTGAGATGTCCAACAGAATCCACACATTTTACGTCATGTTATATGTAACACATATTATTCCACAGCACAATATATGTACTATTATGTAGTTTCTTACATGTGTATGGCGTGTCTTAATTTCTAAATACAACAATTTACATTGTATTTCCATATTTCATTACATCATAATCAAAGACAAAAGGTTTTTTTATCATTATCTGTACACGTACATGATGATGACAGACTTTCATGATATATCAAGTGTCATGTCATACGTCACCTCATTTTACCAACTTATAACATTAAGATTTCATGTCATTTTGTTCGGAATGTCACAATGTATCATATTTTCTGTGTATACCATCGTAGCATGACATGTAACTGTATACATTATAACAAGTTTGATTATCATTTCTTGATACAGCATATTGTTTACAACCAACTGGTATCAATATCATTTCACGATGACTGCATAATTTATATTATATATCACAGCATCATACCATCTTACACCATTAAGATCATTTCATGTAATTTTGTTCAAATGTCCCATTGTATTACACCTGACATAGCATATTGTTTACATTCAACTTTTATCAATATCAGTTCATGATGACGAAGAGTTCTTTTTTTTGTAACATAATTCATATCATACATCACATCATTATACCATCTTATATCATTACGATCATTTCATGTCATTTTGTTCAAATGTCCAAATGTATCATATATATATATATATAGTTCATAGCATACTGTTTACAACCAACTGTAGCAACATTTTTAAAAAATATATATAATTTATATCCTATATCACATCATTATACCATCTTATATCATTAAGATAATTTCATGTCATCTTATTCAAGTTTCCCAATGTATTACATAGTAACTGTTCATGACATAGCACATTTTTTACAGCCAACCTGTATCAATATCAGTTCAACGCATACAATTTCATATCATATACCATCATAAATAATTAAGAGCATGATATGTCATTTTGTTGAGGTATCCTCATAGTTTTATATCAGTTCATAACGATGGTCGCTTTTATACTTATAAATAGCGTAACATCACATATTTTCACAATGTCACTTCATAACATTCCTTAATAGTATAACATCACATATTTTCACAATGTCACTTCATAACATTCCTTAATAGTATAACATCACATATTTTCACAATGTCACTTCATAACATTCCTTAATAGTATAACATCACATATTTTCACAATGTCACTTCATAACATTCATTAATAGTATAACATCACATATTTTCATGATGTCACTTCATAACGTTCCATCTCAATTATGAAGTACCATATCTGTGCTACACAGAAACAACTTCACCACAAACATGCAGGCACACCTAAAGATGCAACAAGAATTAAAACAGTCATAAGTGTCCATGATTGTGTTTGTAAATATTACAAGACTAGTTAAATAAGAACTATGCTTCATAATTGACACAACTGTTGAAATATGATATTGTAATAATACTTTCTGAATTATATGATTAGCACATGTTTTATATTACTCTACAAATCATATCATTGCAGTTTACATTCTTTACAATCACGTATATGCACAACTGACACCAATTTATATTTCTTAGCATATTATTACGGTTTTCTACAAGCATATTACATGTATATAGTTTATCATTTTGACTTGTCATATACGTATAGCATACTAAATAAATATTGTTTCTGTAGGCTCTTAATAAGTAATTAATAAAATTATGTATTTTATCAAATGTTTAGATAATCATATACATTTAAGCACATATTTAGTTAATCATTTACATATATAGTACGCACATGAGTGCTGAGTTATAACAGTAACATTCAATTGTCTACAGTAGTATTATGTTAACAGTGTGTTGTCATTCTGGTTTTGCTGAGTTACTGTTTATTAATTTGATAGCATTTCGCGGACGTTCATTAGGGCTTTTCCTAGTGCATTATGGCCAGTTTGCGCATTTTTGTTGAGAATGTTACTATTACTAAGCGACATTCCTACACCCAAGAATGGATCAGTTGATGCCTCAATGAGTTGCTTCCCCTGTGTTCGCAACAGGATTTGTTTAATGTCTTCATTTTGTTGGAACTTTGCACTACACGCACGGAATGCTACTTCTTCTGCCTCACGCTCCCACCTCTGTCGGTAGAAGTTACGCACCCTGCTTCCCTCTTTCTTCATCTCGTAAGGATTAACCGACTTCATTATCCTATTATAACTCACTTCGTCTTGAAATATCTTGGCCTTCTCAGCTTGAATACACTGCTTTGCACACAAATACTTAACTGCTGTTGCTTATGCTGCTGCTGTGCTTCGTCTTCAAATTTTCTCCAGCTGCCAGGGGACACTTCCTGCAGGGCTGTTGACGTAGTCTCGTAGGTAGTCTCGGAACTGCTTGGCTTGTCTGGTGACATTTCCATGTGTTGGAGCCCTCCAGGTTGCAGGATCTTCTCTGTCCATCACTTCCTGGTCTGCTGCTCGATGAACTCCTACTCTGTCTCTCAGGAGATTGTGTAGAGCGCAGGCTGCCATTGTGATGACTGTCACTCTGGTGGGTCTTTGGGGCATTACATTGTAGTTAGGAAGCATCTGAACCTGTGGGACAGGAGGCCGAAGGCATTTTCCACCACCCTCCTTGCTCTGGAAATTCTGTAGTAACTGTTGTAGACTCTAGAGTGGATGTCAAGGTTCATTCTTGGTACAGGCTTAAGCAACCAGGTCTACAGGAGGAAGGCCTCATCTCCAACGATGAAGTATGGAAAAGGATCCTCACTTGTGCCAGGTAGGGGTTCAGCAGGGGGTAGCCCAAGTCCTTCTTCTTCCAGCAGTTCCCTCAGCATTGTGTCTAAGAAGACTCCTTCATCCGATGCACTTCCTTGGCATCCAGCCTGCACATAGAGTTATCGGCCATGTCCCGTGAGACCCAGGCATTAGACAGTAAGAGACTGTAAGTCAATCTTTATTTTACATGGAAGTATATACAATTGACAACAACAATGACAATGAAGCATGTCACATAGTTACTGATTAGCATTGCTTTCTTTTGTTACACCTTCTCGTATCATCATAGTAGGCCCTAAAGTGTTTTTTTTAAATATTCTGACAACTTTTAAACTTTTACGTAGTGTCATTTATAACTTGAAGCTTACTAACAATCCTTTTTGTTATATTGTATAGTTTTAAAACAGTAAAAAAAAAGAAAGAAGAAGTTGTTATTGTCCGTAAATTTTCATAATCATTCTTTTTTTCTTATTATCTTTCTCTCATTTGTCATTACATGTAATTGTTTTTTACAACAAATAACAATGAAAGAAAAATGACTAAAAGTAGAGAACAATGGATAGATAGATATAGTCCGTGGGCCAGATATCGAAACCCTCCCCCCCCCTTGGGAATTTCGGAGACCCATATATTTTGAAAGATATATATCTTAAGTTACAAAATTTGCTTGTTGGTCAATCTTAGACCTCAACGATAACCAGCAGGGGCTATATGAGTGCGGGAAGGTTGAAAATAGATTTTCGCCAAACCGAGTGCCGCTATTTTCAGAAAATATACTGTTATTCATAAACTAATCCATGTATAGATACGGGCGAAACGGTTAATTGGCGGCCATCTTGGAATTATCCATCATGGCCGCCAGTCGTTGAGGTTATATAATGACCAACAAGCAAAAATGTGTTCTCTGGAATATTAGCTTTCCGATGGTATGTGTCTTCAAAATTCCCAAGGGGGGGGAGGGGGGGTTATGGTGGCCCGCGGACTAATAGATAGCTAGATAGATAGATAGATAGATAGATAGATAGATAGATAGATAGACGAATAATGAAAATATATTAAGAAGATCAAAAATAAAAGTTTAATTAATTATCAAAAAAATTGGCAAACCTACTAGCTTTAACAGTAACTGTTGTAATGATAGTTTTTTTTTACGACGAATCAATGAACTGAAATTGTTGAATTCAGATTTTCAAATTTTATTAACAAAACACTTAAGTAATGTGATTGACTTCTATTTTGTTTCACATTCTACAATTGTTCCATCCACATGCAGCCCTCATCCCCCCATTGCCAGCTCTGTATTGTCACCATAGAGTTTTTAGATCCATGTTGGTAACAATCATGGAACTGTACTTTGAGATCGTATCTGAATTGCAAATTTGCACAAGCACACGCCCCTTTTCTAACAAGTTTGGACATGGTTTGATCATTTACAACCCACCTACTTACATTCTTGGATAGATTTCAGTTTACTATGCATTGAATGGATTGACCCATTTTGTTTGCTTTCAATACTATGTCTTTCGACGTGTCATAAATTCAACTTTTATTTTAGATTGGTCAAAATTTATCTTATTAAATTTTAAATTAAACTTTTGTTTAGGTCACTCAGCACAATCATGCACAGTATACTATGATGATTTCATTTATGGTTGATCCGGGAGCAGAAATCTGATGTCTAGCATCTTAAATAAATCAGTAGTTTGTGAGTATAAGTGTTTATCTAGATCACTGACATATCTTTATTACTCTGCATGAGTATGTTTTATTAAGCTACTTGTGACATCAAAGCTATTCCCATCCTCCTCCGCAATCACTGTTTACAAGGCGGAGGGGGGGGGGGGGGGATGGGTGATGTGCCACCTAGGATGTGCCAGTCCAATATTTCAAATGCACAGAAATTATCGTGTTCTCAAGTTTGATCAAACCCATACACTCTCAATTGAAGTCACATCTATCACAAAATATTTTTGAATTTGTTAGAAAAATACCATCTATCACAAAATGAATTTAATGAACAGCACATCACCCATAATTTTCAAAACTGCACTTCAACAGAAAAGTGCTTGTTATCATGCAGATTGGGGGATTGTAACATGTTTTAAAACAACCAGATTATTATTAACTGTTGGTCACAGGATTTCACTTACTTTGCAAACAAACCAGATAATATTTCATTTGGTGGGCTTCCCCAAAGACAAAAATAGCCCTACCCCATTGTCGTAGTGCCACCTACCAATAATACCTGTCGTAATCCCCATATGGAGACAGACTTATTCCATCAATTGATTTTAAATTTGACATATATCATCTACCAAAAAAGGAGGCCCTAAATTGAATGAGCAGCAGAGGAGTTTAGGAGACCAACAGAAAACTGTTGATGATGTGGCAAAGCCAGTTTGCACATTGAAAATAAGAAAATTTATTTTTTCAGTGGACCGCCAATTCGCAAAGAGCTATAAAAGTAACTGTTCTTTGTTGGACTCCTAATCTTCTTATTTGATGAAGTACTTTAATTAGTTTAATAAGTCTGTTTATTGTCACCTATGCTGCTGGATATAATAAGCACTAGCTGAATTAAGTGCTTAACCGTAAAATATATTTTAGCCAATGACATCAAACGACCAAGTTGAAAGTTAATTTTGAAACTTTTTGAGCCTCAAATCTGCAGACAGCTATAATAGATGTGCATAATAATATGCATAATAATATTTTACAATTTTTGTCTCAGGCAGACAATCCTCTCTCTTTTCAGTGTAGGCTGATTATAGCAATCTTGTTCCTATCAGGCTATTAACTGATTGGTCCGCCCTTTGCCGGACTTGTTTACACACTGCTTACAAGTGCTAAAAATTCTGAAGTTTCAAACTTCAAATCCTTTAACAGCGTTTTTACTGTTGTTCCTGATTTTTTAAATTGTTGATTCTGTTTTTATAATATGTAAATGGCACTGCCATGAAATTCGCGCAGCACTTTAAAAAGTTTTTGTTGGACACATAGTGTTATCATAACTTTCATGTTTATTTCATATTTAATGTATGAAAGGCAGTTATGTAACTGTTTCAGAAAATTAGAAAGACAGATACATGGAAAGGCAGAGAAAAATGTAGAATGTAGAGATAAATATATAGACAGATAGATAGATAGATAGATATATTGACAGACAGATAGATATATTGATTATATTGAATAGATAATTAAGATTGATAGATAATCAGCTAAATGGTAAAAAGGCAGACAGCACTGAAAGCTGCCAAAGTCAAGTCTATGTTAGATTGTTGATATTACATAATAGTATAAATATATAGTAATACAAAAACAATAACATTGCATGTAGATTAATTGTTCACTGTTACATAATCATCAGTTTAAAAAGATTATGTTAATTTAATTTTTTTTTTCTTGTTGTCTGTTTTGAAATTAAATGAATCACATGGTAATAATTTGATTTAGCTTGTCAACGCTAATAATTAACTATTCCATAAAAATTATTGGTACAGGATATATTACTAGAGAAAATTGAATTTTTAAGACACTTTTGAAGATGAATATGTTATGGTTTGTTGAATACGAAACTAAATCATTGATAAGAAGCTGGACCCACTTGACCTGATTCCCAGCTGTGGACTGTTGATGTTGAGACCATCACTGCACAGATTTTGAGTCTTCTCCTGCACTCAATTCGCTTCGCTCAACGGCCTTCGGCCGTTTCGCTGCGCGAATATAAAGAAACTCATTGGAACAACAAACAGACAACAATGAAACACTCATCCAGCATTCCATTCATTCAATTGCTTTGAGAGATCTGAAGCTGTCAATTTTGTCTGTCACACCAGAGTTAATCTTTTTGTTACAACTTCACAAAATAGAAGGTATGATAATAATTATGTGATCAGTGTGGGTTTTCACAAGACTACCCTGAGAAGTGAGGATAGGCAAAGGGGCGCCCACCAATTGACTGATCCTAAGTTTATCACTTATCTAAGTTTGTCACTCACCTGGCCAACACAAGGTGGCAGTTGTCTGTGTGTAGCCGTATTTTACTCTCTCTAGTGGTTAAATCAGGAGTCTTAACATTTCTGAATTGTCCAGTCAGCTTGTGGTGAAAATGCATAGGGTCTGTTCCTTACACACGGGATTCAATTCTCAGGGATGTATTTCATAAATAAGTATTATGCCATAATGACATCATATAATAATAAAGCTTTTTATGAACAAAAAAGAAAAAAAAGAGCAAACAACTTGTTGTGGGACTATAACTATTGCAACCATATGATGTTTGTGCATTATAATATTCTAATGCTTTTACTCTTACACAAAACATACAGGCTACTTCCTCACTATTTACATGCATTTTTTGAGCTGGGTTTTTTCTTCTTTTTTTTAAAATCGTGACTTTAGTCAAACTCAACAACCATGAATACCTAGCAATTAAGATTATATACCAGAACAATTGCTGGTTAAGCATGACTACACAATTAAAAAAGGGAGGTATGTAAAAGTAATTAAATGGGTGATTAATCAATACTGACAGATGAATGGTGGGGGGGGGGCATGGAGTGTCTGGAGGCACTAACGTAACCGTTAATAAATGGAGCGTAGCCAGTTGATGAGAGGGGGGGGGGGTCATATGATTGTTTAGCTGTTCAGCAGACTTCCTAATTCAACAAATGAAGAAATTTACAATTTCTTCGGATTTTTAAATTACATGTTTTATTCATAGTTAAATTACTGATGTGATTATGTGTCACTGAAGTTTATATAAAATTCCATGGGCCTGCTCCACTTACATGCATATTTCTTTGTCTAATGAAATCAATGTCTAATCACTTTGTTCTTTTTTTTTTTTTTTAATTATAAATTTATTGTCAGAAATGTTTTTGCGTTATAACTTTCAATATTTCCCTGAGTGCTTTTGATTGGAATTTACCTAAACTGTACTATTTATCCAATTTTCTCGTTTGAAATCGCATTATCTATTCAATTTTATTTTATTCTATTCAATTCCAATTCTATTTTCTTCAGACTATTCTAATCTATTCTATTAAAAATGGTTTCTATCAGTTGCAATGTCTATACTAGTTATTCTATTGTATTCCATGGCAGGCTTGTGCAATGTACTATATTCTTTTAGCAGTTTTTGTTTCTTTTTCTCTGCATCCGCCAGGCATCACTGTCCTTGATGGCATGTATGCATTATTAGACCCCCTCCCCTCCATCCAATTTATGAATCCGCCACTGCCAATCACGCACGCGACTGACAATGCTGGGAACATAGCAATTAGACATTCAGGTCTCCCACCAGTACAACTGTACAGTAAAAATTGATCAACAAAAATGAATTAGTCTGGTTTATCCAGTACAAAGTTTTATTCATTATGGATCAGAAATCTACAAAGGTTGTCTTTGACTTTTGGATTTGTGTGATATCTTTTTTTTCACTTGTGGATTATACATTTTCAGTGGATTACACTGTAACCAGTGGATTACAAAATGGATTATCAGTGCACAGGACACAGTTGCCTAAGGAAAATTTAGACAATTACATAGCTTCATACCTGAAACACTTAAAACAATGGGTTGATGAAGCGACAAAGACAAATTCGAAAACAGACTTAAAAGAAACATTCAAGCATCACCTACCCCATATATCAAGATTAGCAGAATTGGGTCAACAAACAGGAGGAACAGTTAGTTACCATGGCAACCAACCAACTGCTAAAATGGGGCACATCAATGAAAATCTATTTTTGGATTTTATGAAGCAGTTTGAAAATAAATACAACCAACAAGCAAAAAAGAAAGGACCTGAAACGATAACTGCTGGAAGTGGTGTGAAAAAGGGGATAAATGGTTACCATGGCAACCAACCCACTGCGAGAATAGGCCAATTAAATGATAAGTGGTTCCGGAATTTCATGCAAGAATTTGAAGATAATTACCATAACACAAAACATCAAAGCACTCCGGATAAGCTGTACAAACATGGTCATGATGTACATGAAGGAGTTGATGTGAATTATCTAGGGTTGGATCATCTCTATGCCACCTCAGAGATTGTTTACCCCCCTCTGATACCACCCCCTGCATCGCCAATAATTAAACCCCATTCACAATCAGTCCACCATCAATCACCACCTATTTACCCCCAATCACCAGCTATTCACCCTCACTCACCAACTGTTTACCCCCAATCACCAGTTATTCACCCTCAGTCACCCATTACTCAGCATCATTCACCAGTTATTACACCCTATTCACCCCCTATTTCTCACCACTCTAACCCTCTCATGCTCTCATCACCTCTTATTCAACCCTATTCACCAATTAATCAACCACATTCACCGGTTATCCCTCCCCCTGACTTCCATAAAAGAAGACAAGAAACGTCAGCTTTAACTCTGCCCTTTGGCCAAATATGGAGCGAAGCTGACTTAACACCAAAAAAGAAATTTGGAAATGACTTTGGAAATGAATTCAATCACAAACCGAACCCGGAGGAGAACAATAATTTTGGTGCCATGTACTCGCAGATGCACAAGAAAAAACATAAAGTTACCAAGCCTGTGGTTGAGTTTCATTATATCACACCGGAACAACACAAACACACAGCAAAGCCACATGTAACGGAGGAGTACCATTACGTCAAGTTACCGAACAAAGATGGCGGCTACGAGAGCCATTCATACAAATCTAAACATGTCAAAAGCCACAATAGCCACAGCAGCACAAATAGTGTCGTTAAATATGAAAGCCACTCTGAATCGAACCAAAATTGGAGTTCCAACAAAAACCGCAATGACCGAGGTGATAGCCGAGGACAATATCCAAGTGCGCCATTTCCAACTGTCAACAGTCATCGCGACCATTTCTCACCTCTTCATACAAAATCGCACGGAATTCAAGGATCTTACTCATTTGTTGAGCCATCAAGCCACATACACCCAACTGACAGTGTTGCTGTTAGCCAAAGTGGTTCTTATACAAGTAAAATGAACGAAATGGACAGGTCAGTACATTTCGTTATATACAGTAAAACTGTAAAGGTTTTCTGAAGAAGCTCAGTAAGTACTTAGGGTTCAATGATCTCTAAAGATGCCCACACAGATTACCATAATAAGTTTGTCACACAGCACAGCTCTAAAAGATTTCTGAAGTTGCCCACTAAGTACTGTTTTTGTCTGGTCAAACAATCCGATGTCATTCACCAAAGTCGTCATTTTCCTTCACTTGACTGTAACAGTTGTAACATGTGATGACGGTCATATTGAAGTGAACCTATCCGGCCAGGGGGAACACAACGTACACACAACATTGCTTATTATAATGGGTGTAGGGCTCATCTGTTGTCGAATAAAAATTTATGGTAAATGTAATGTTATCGAAAAGAGATTTTTTACAACATTGTGACAACATTGTGACAACTTTGCCACCACATCGCATGTTAACAACCTATCTTGATGGTGTTGTGTCACAATTTTGTGACAACGTCATTTCTACAAAACATTTCTACCAAATTTTCGCCAACATTACAACGTTGACACAATGTTGTCGCAACGTTGCTGCAACATCAATGCACCCACTGGGTGAATGATGTTGCAGGGCCACAGGCATTAGAACACATCTGCTATGCCAGGTACAATCTTGGGTTGTCTGTACTCCATAGGTAGGCCTACACATACAAATGCACATCTTCTTGAGGCTATAAGAAGCCAGAAGTATTTTTCCAAGTTGTCCTGTACACCGTACCATCTTAGAAGCTCTTACTGATCCTTAACTTTTCAATCTGACCACTTAACTTGTAGCGCGTTTCCTTTTAGCACTTTTAGCAGAACTCACTTCCGTCATCTCTTTTCCATTTACCAATTTCTTTTCCTCATTTCGAAGACAGTTCTGTCCAACACCTAGAGACCTCATCATCCAATATTAAAGGAGAGAAGCTATGCAGATACTCTGGATAGCCATCGCTGTGCATACAAATTGACTTCTTGCCACTTCTCTTCGCCGTTAATTTGCACTTTTGAGAGCTTTCAGAAGAGCGAAGTACAGAAAGAACTTAATTGTTTGAAATGTGAATCTATGACAGTCTCTGGCGACTTAATCTTTTAGATCTCTTTGCAGATTGGCGGTCCACTGGAAAAATTAATTTTCCTATTTTCAATTTGCAAACTGGCTTTGCCACATCATTGACAGTTTTCTGTGGGTCTCCTAATATTCTTATTTGATGAAGGACCTAAAGTCATTGAATTAGTTTGTTTATTATCGCCCATGCCACAAGATATGAAAAACACTTATCAACTGATTAAGCAAAACTGATTAAACCAAATTTTTAAGCCAGTGACATCACACGACCAAGTTAAAAGTTAAATTTGAAACTGTTTAGACCGGTAATCTGCAAACAGCTCCAAAAGAAAAAACTTTAAAGAGATGCACCGTAAGATTTAAAATTTATCCACAGAGTAAAAGTTAAAACAGACACACACCAAGTACAGCAAAGTACTTTTTGACAGACAAAGTGTCATCTTTGAAGTGATAGTACTTTATGCTGGCTTCAGTCACAGAAATTGTCCCTAATTTATGGAGCGACTATGTGGATAGCGGCTGCAGTACATACACATTGACGTCTTGGCACTTCTCTCGCCTTTAATTTGCACTTTTGAGGGCTTTCAGCAGTGCGAAGAATTGAAAGAACTAATTTGTTTCAAATGAGAATCTAGGGCAGATCAAAGCAACTTCATTTCTTAAAAGCAAATGTTATCCACTGCAAGATTTAAAAGTTATGAAGTAAAAGCAAAATTGATACATCCGAAGTACATGCATAACAGTTTACTTGATAGAAAAGGTCTCATCTCAAGTTATAGTAATGCCGACTGCAGGTCAAGAAACTGTTTCTAAATGATAGATTGGATAGCGACAGTTGTTCATATACAAATTGACTTCTTGCCACTCCACTCACTCAAAATTAAGAAGGAAAAGTATAAATTGATAACAATAAAGTGCGGAAAAGTACTGTCTGACAAAGAAACTGTCATCTTTAAGTTATAGTTATGCCAGCTGCAGATTCAGAAACCGTTTCTAATTTATAGACTGACTGTGTGGATGCCACTGGATGGCTGCTGCTGTACATATAAATTGACTTCTTGCCACTTACACAAAAGAAATGTCCTTCACAATTTTGAGATCTCGAGCTTTTAGTGAAGCGTAGGAAGATCATGATGGTCTCAGATGAGTTAAAAGATAGTTTCAAACTTTGCCTCATACTATATATATAATTGTGAAATTTCCAGATTCAGAGATAGAAACTTTGACCATATATGCAGTTAAATTTTAAAGATGTATGCAGTATGAGTTTACTGTATAGTATTCAATAATCATGATCTCCCTCTTACAATAAAAGTGGATAGCCATTCGAGGATGCTTTACATATACCGTGGAATGAAGTTTTATACCAAAACCTCTTTAAATGTTCTGTTTTTGTGAACTGCAGTACAAATCCAGTGATCCAATGACATGATCTACCATTTGCTCCGCATAGCCAGTCCTAAAAGGCCTCTTGAGTGCAAAAATATGGGACGTAAAGAAAGTCCCAAATATCCATGCCTAATAAGTGATACTCATTTATCTACAAAATCCAATAATTTGAAGTCTTTAGATCTGTTTATGACAAATGACACTGGAGACAAAGTAAGCTATTTTTCTTTACATGTATTATATTTCTATATAGGATCTCCAAACTTTTACAAGTACCCATAGGCACTAAAACATAGTGTAAAGATGTCATAAAAATGGTGAAGCATCTAAAAAGACACTAAGTGGTTATGAAAAAAATGTGAGCAATTGCGCAAAGGCGATAAAAGCCCACGATGAGTACTTCCGCATCTTAAAGCTGAAAGCCGAGCAGATTGAAAGCTTCTAAAAGGCAACGGGATATCTTAAAAAATACTTGTTCCATTAATTTCCATGTGTGGGGTCCCTGTAATGGATTGAAAAAGATGAAAAAGTGATCTTAGTAATTTGTTAAAGGAGAAAAAAAAAGCGGAAAAAAGGGAAGATTAAAAAGTAAAATATAAAGAGAGAAATTATTTGATAGTAAAAGGAAAGCTTAAATATATAGACAAAGGAAGTAAAGGATTCTGTCACTTCAACATAAAACCTCCCCATTATGGCCTATGAAATCTGAGTAAATCCCTTCAGCTGCACAAAAACAGCAGTGATGTTGTGGCTGGCCCTATCTTGTACATGGAAATGAGTTTTCGACATGTCCCTTACATGGGACCTTGCTATCAGTGTTCTGACTCAATTCCAGCTATACAAGTTATCAATTTACTTTAAAATAATACACATAGGAAGGCGGGTTTAAGGCTGGGACACCACTAATTATTGAATCATTCAGTAATTGCTCCTGACTGACAGTAGCGTCCCTATGGGGGGGGGCATGGGGGGCATATGCCCCCCATATTGGACCTGTGCCCCCCAAGTGCCCCCCATATGAACTTGCCAACCCTGGCTAAAATATACAGTTAGTGTAGAGGGTGCCCCCCAGAGAATTGCATACCCCCCCAGGTGCCCACCGCTCGAGACCCCCCAGTTATGCCACTGCTGACTGAACCTGGTCCCTTTCTGCTGAACAGTGCAAGCTGTGAAGGGACTGGCGCAATTTATAGTCATGCATGAGTAAAATTTAGTTCTTCAACTTGATTTTTGAACTCCCCAACTTTGGGCCTGTGTTTGCTGCTGATGTATCATAATATGTATAGGTTATTCACCACGGGAGAGGGAATATGTGATTTATCACCCGAGGGCTTTAGCCCGATCGAGGTGTGAACACGTATTCCTGATCCCATGGTGAATAACTGGCTTATACCATGAGACAAACACTCAAACAGTCAAGCATGAGAGGATACCTGGACAACAAAGAATATGGGAATTATTTCCTTGCAATACTGGCAAGTGATTGGCTGACAGAGGTGTCGAAAGGTATAAGTTCCAAAAAGAAGTGTGCAGAGTGACAATAGAGGCTTCAATGTGTCAGCTGTAACTTTCAGGGCAGTTGTTCCACCAGAGGGGCAGTTGCCTGGTGGTAGCTGCATGTCGCAGAGTTCACTGTCTGTGGTAGCTTGCTCCAATGCTCCGTCTGCCTCATCCTCATATCATGTAAACTCAGAGCGCAGGGGAGATTGACTCATGGTCATTTATCCTCGGTTCCAACTCAAAAAGCATCCACTTGTGGTTTATCTGAAAATACTATCTGCAGCAATGTCTGCCATGGTACAACCACGCATTAACCAGTTTTATCATTGGAAAGTTTTGTTGGGAATAAATATTAGAATAAGCAACATTTCTATGCAACTTAGAGCATTTTGGGATCAACCTTGTTACAGTTATTGTCAAACCTCTGGCATTGCTGTGATAACCATCACATTCTCCCAAATGTACATGTGTATTGCGCATGTTTCCCTAATATTGCATGAGCATAAGTGCACCTTCATCTCTTTCAGTGTACCACATACATTGCCATACATTTTCAGAATGGCAAATTCATATCCACATCCAGCACTGCAACTAACTAATACCAAGATGTCCCAACAGATTAGAAGTCCTCTGTCATGTTTTATCATGGAAATGTACTCCGATGACAGTGCAATTACATGTATCTTCACTTCCATGTATACATGTAGATGCAAGATTGTACATACAGGAGATAGACATATAATGTCGTCATAGAGAATGTTGGTATAGTCGTCAATAGGTAGACTCACCAGTTAGTGAGCTCGTCAAAAAAAAACTAAAATGGTCAAAAGACCTGGTGGACTCGTCATAGGCTGGTAGACTCGTCAAAGGAGTTGGTTGACTCGTCAAAGATTTTACTAAACTGGTCAAAACTGGCCAGGCTACCTGGTGAGGTCGTCAAAGACCATGGTGAGGTGTGAAATAAAAGTACCTTGTATGGTTAGATAGATCTCAGGCTTTTGGCTACTTACAGCTGTGGTCCACCACAGCCTCTCATATAAGGCTAGTAGCGGAATTATATCTAAACTTTGAATAATTCAGTTATAATTAATAAAGAAATTAATAAAACAGCAGTAAATGCAATATAATTTAGTAAAATATCATTTAATTAATTGAAATATGCATTGCACTGTGTGAAGTTTTGCAAGATTTACAATCTATGTATTTTTTAATATTTCAGTAATTCTAGCATGTTTTAGTCTTGGCAAATAATTGTCTATGGGACAATTGCAATTACATTCAAAGGCACACAATTCAAAATAGCGACACACCATGGGCTAAAAGCAGATCTGATAATTGCATAAAGACTGTTGAGTGAATTATATATCATTTAAATTAAATTTTAAAAGGGATATCTGGCTATTCACCAGGGTTGTCTATCTATATCTATCTATCTATCTATCTATCTATCTATCTATCTATCTAGCTATCTAGCTATCTAGCTATCTAGCTATCTAGCTATCTGTACCGGAAATGTATGAAAAGCAGAAACACTGGAAAATCTTTTGGCAAAATACTACAGTAATATCAATTAATTTTTAAACAAGCGCCAATGAGCAGTTTACTGGAATTGGCGCTATACAAATGCCTATTATTATTATTATTATTATTATTAACTAAATTAAAAAATTTACAGGTTTAATGACCCATGTTCAAACGTAGTTCTTTGACGACTATACCAGCTCTCTTGACGACCTTACTAGCTCTCTTGACGACCTTACTAGCATTTTTGATGACCTGGAAGTTTTGACAAGTCTTTGACGAGTTCACTATGGTCTTTGACGACCTTACTAGCTTCCTTTGACGACCTTACCAAGCATGGGACGACTTCACCAACTGGTGAGTTGCACCTTTGACGACATTACTGTCACCCGTCATAGAAATGTATAGTCCCAACTTTGTTTCATATCTTATCATCCATTTATGAGTTTATACAATGGTAATAGATAAGGTGCAGTTTTTAGTTCTTTTTTTTTTATGCCAAAGATGATATTGATGGATTGATGAATGGAGCTTTACGTCCTGTTTTTTTTCACTAATTAGTCCAATAAGGACAGGAGGAGGACACAGCAATGAGGCGAAAGATGATTGAAACAGCCATTCAACATAGGCCAAGGTGACCCGGCAAGGGCTGGATTTGAACCATGGACCCAGTGATTGGCAGCCTATAGCCACTACTATTAGAGTAATTAGACCAACCCTCGCCCCCGTGCCAATGATAATGCCTCCCTTGAAACGAGTGGTTATTTCATGACAATGTCACAGCGGTGTTTTGATTTGGATCTCCGGGAGGCAAAGTGAACCAACCCTGAAATTCAAAATTGCGCGAAACCGCAAAAACAGTTTGGACCATATTTGTAATGCCCATGGTTTTGAATCTATTACAGTTACATGTTTCACAATGACAACAACCTGTTTGGGGCTTTTGAAATTAACTATTTTTAAAAAAAGATAGATGATCTAAATTTTTTCCACATGGAAAATGGCGATTTTAATGGAAACATCCATTGCAAGGCAAAGTGAACCAACCCATATTTTGCTTGAAATTGCTGATGATTTTGGGTCAAATTGGCCAAATAAAAAATTAATTGTACTTAATTAAGATATTTAATGAAGTTTTTCAGGATAAGGGAACTTAGCTGGCTACTAAGACACTAAGGCCCCTTATGCTTGGTGGAGGTTCCTTAGAGGGATTACTGAACTGTTTTTGTCAGCTTTCATATAATTTCATTGCAAAGTTTCTGTGTTTGTCATAATATTGAGATTACATATAAATATCCTAATGTGTGAAATAAACAAAGACCAGATTGTGCGCAAGCATAGACTGCGCTTGAGCAAACCCAAAATGCAATATGACAAGGTTTACATGCATTACAGCAAATATCAACATTTAAACCTTCGGCAAAGCTTTAAATTACGTACACAAAAATCAAACTTAATCGATCCATATAAGACCATAAAATATGCATTATTAAACCGAGGCCTTCTGTTAACCCCATGAATTTGTTGTATGCATCCTGCTTCTTCAAACATGTACATTAACATAAATATTGTGGAATGGATATTTCTAACATTTGTCAGTGGGGCCTGGTACATGTGCAGTTGCGTATTATTCAAATTTTTACTAAAAAAAAAAAAGTAGGGGAGACTTAGGTAAGTTGTGTCGTTTTTGCCTTGGGGTGATTTTCTATTTAAAAAACTTACTTTGTGAAGCAATTAAAACAATGGGACACAACAATTAGGGAGATAATGGTGGGCCTTCACAAAGAGTTCTAGGTTGCACATCTGAACCCTGTGTTGCTGTAAGGTTTATCACTGGATTAGTCAGATTGGTTGATCCCCTTTTTTTAAACTTACATTGTATTTTACCTTTTTTTAACATATTTTAATCATTCATATAATATTTGCAGCATAAAACTGGTTTGTTATAATATATTATATTGACACAATTTATTGGTTGTCTAAATGCATCATATCATGCCACCAGTCACTCCAAAATTGGTTTGGGGACAATGTCACTCAAACTACAGCTTAAGTGTTACTCACAATTCTGACAACATGTCAGTTAAACATGTTAAATTATAAGTTACATGGGGCAGGAGACATTCATGTTGCTAATTCAGCACTGACCAATTGTAAGTTTTATCTATAAATTTTGAGTACAGAATTTTCACAATCAAAAATGACATTTTTGTCTGGTGCAGCTGAGACTGAGCCAAGGCCCACACCATCTGAATATGACCATCAATGGAGGGAAGTCTCGAACCTCCAACACTAGCTTCATGTATCAAATTAGGGAATCATCTGCCTGATTTAATTTCAAATTGACGATGGTTTATAAAAGTTACAACTTGCCCCAGTCTCCCCTAGTGAGAATTAGAGTAAATTCTGGAATGCATGCAGCATTTACAGCACAATTTAATTTTTTTGGTTTAGAAGATTATCTATCTCATTGATAATTTTATTAAATTCAAACCAAAATTATTGATTTAGAGGCACTGAAAATCAAGTAATTATGCTTCGGTCTAGACTCACCCCCTCATCCAACTTCCTTCCAATAAACAGTTTGATTGTACATATCTGAAACTTTGGCATGTATATCAAGGTATTTTCTTACAGAAAAATTGATGGCACATGCTCCATCACATTGTTCCAGCAACCGAACTGTGCAGTCGTGGGTTTGCTGCTGTGCTTCTTGATTTGTCAGTTTTATCAAGATTATGTTTGTATTGGTAAAACAATGCAAGTCAGTTAACTGGTGTGTTTTCCTCAGTATGGGCTTGATGAACCAATGCGAAATGAAATCTGCAAAGTTTGTCAAACAAAGGATTTTCACCTTAGGCATTCTCACTTCTGTAATCCCTCTAAGGGGACATTCTTAGTAGATTTCATGCTCTGCAAGTGGATGGAACTAACATAAGTACCCATAAGTACTTATGTTTGGCTGTTAGTGGATTCTTCGGTGCCTTACAGTTGTCATAAGTAGCCAAATGTGCTGTAAGGACCCATTTAAGGGGCCATGGCTACTAGTGTTAGTACCTAAGTAGCTCATAAGTGGGTGTTTCATGTCTTAGTAACCACCTTAGTTCCCTTATCCTGAAAAACTTCATTGAGCATCACAACTTCAGGATGGCAAATGAAGTAATTAGCCTCACTCTGGACAGCGTATTCTTCAGAGAAAGTTCAAAACATGGGTTGGTTCACTTTGCCGCAAAATGATGGTTGCTTGGGTTAGTTCACTTTACCTAAATACTGAATCCTCGACCCAATGAATAGCAATGCTGGTCAGCCAGATGGTTGAAAATGACCCAATACCAACCAGGGAGGGTACTTAAAAGTATTTGGTTGAAAATTAATTAATCAACCTCATTCTGAGGAGTGGAATTTCTGCAATAATGATCAAAACTTGGTTTGGTTCACTTTGCCTTGAAATGTATGGGTTGGTTCACTTTGCCTTGAGATGGGTGGGTTGGTTCACTTTGCCTTGCGACGAAACTAAGTTTTGGCCGCATTGGGCTGGTTCACCCCCCTATAAAAACAGCCTTGCAATTGGAAATTGAGGTAGGTCATCTAACCATCAGATAGAGGACACAATTTTATGCCCAAAACCATTGAAACATGGAAATGCCAAAATTCAGGGTTGGTTCACTTTGCCTCCCGAGGATCCATTTTTACTTACATATTTTTCAGGAAATCTCCGAATCCATTTGTTAGAAGAAAAAAAGTGAAATCGGCATCTTCAATGTGTACATCGCATGACCACAATATGAAAACTAGTGTTCAAAATACAAGAAGCAGTCGATACAAGGAATTTTTTTAATTGGTTCTATCTTGAATATGCATATTCTTCTTCTTTCAGTATGGTAGAGAATTCCTGCATGGACATGATGAAAAAGAAGAAAGGTATTATGGGAGACCACGTGACCTGGGACATGTTGACCAACGTTTGTCATCAGTGCATGGCTTGGAACAGGTAGGGGACAAAAAAAGTAATTAACAGTGGTTAATCATTAAAGTCACGGAGATTGAACAATGGTGTACATGATGCTGTTTGTTATAGTCTTTTGCACAATGAAACCAACAGTAATTTTTACGTTGAGTTCCAGCGAAGGAAATGTGAGAGACTTTATGTATGATTTTGTCCAATTGCTCCTGAAAGTATGAAGGCTACACTCCTCAGTGGTTTGCAATTGAATTCCACATTCAATCTAACTTACGCTTAGGCGCTTTTACAGCACTAATATTGTTTGTCATTGATACAATCTTGCATCGTATTATTGAGGTTTCCCACCATAGAACTACAGGCAAGAGAGTTGAACTTTTCTCTGGGTTATTTTTTTTAATGATAGATAGGCATCCAAATCCTGCAAAATAACTACGCCTTCTGTCACACTGGAATAACAATGGGTTTGAGGTGTATGTTCTTGGTACAGCTAGTATACTGTGGACACAAGTAACAACATTGTAACATGCAAAGCAATGGTAAATCACTGAAGGGCATTCTTACTTTCAAGAGCAGCTGTAGCTGAATGCTTTGAGTAATGTGAAATCTTAAAAAACAGTTAAAAAAGATACAAGGAGAAAAAAGTCCTTTGAGCTTTAGACTTTTATATAATTTTTTTATTTTAAAAGCACCTGTTCTTTTAATAAGTCTACAAAAGTTTATATCTGAAGCAATTGACTCTTATTAACCTTTTGTACATTGTGGAAGCAGAATGATACAAAATCTGAGGTTTGTTAAAATCCCTAATCTGCTAATTGCTGACCTACCATGCAATGGTTGACATTTCATGACACTTGGTTGGGAGGAAATATTTAGGAGGTAATGACTTGTGAGGAAATTGTTATGAGGTCTCAGGCCCTATTTGGTCCATAGCAACATTATTGTGAAAGGTTATATATGTGAAAAAGGTCCATTGCATAATATATGAGCTACAAATAAGCTGGATTTTTTGCTGTTGGCATGCCCACCTGAGGCTGTGCGTGGGAGGAAGAGGAAGTGGGGAGGAGGAAGCAATGTGATATTATTAAGAGGGGGAGGGTAGGAGAATGGGCTATTAGTTCTTTTTTTGTAAAAAACATAGTTGAGGAGAATTTTTGTGTTTTTGTACGATTTGTAGATTCTCCGTGGAGTTGACTTCATTTTTGGTTATCACATAACTCATCATATATTGCAATGTTGCATCATCTCCATTAGTCTACCATATCACTTTACACACACAGCGAAATGATTCCCCAGAATGGCTAATTTCATATCCCCAATTCAGCAATGTAATTAACTAATGCAATATTCTCCACAAGATAGAGATATTCTATTATATCTTCAGATAACAAATAGGGAATGCATAATGCTGATGACATGGTTATGTTGAATTTCGATGCTACTTATCTCGGCCTTTGGAATAATACTGCCAGCTGACCAAGGCAGACAGAATGATGAGCAGTGGCGTCCCTATGGGGGGGCACGGGGGGGGGCAGAGGCCCCCCATATAGGACCTCTGCCCCCCAGGTGCACCCCCAATATGAACTTTCCAACTCTGGCTAAAATATACAGTTAGTATAGTGGGTGCCCCCCCCCCAGGTGTCCCTCCGCTCGAGAGCCCCCAGTTACGCCACTGATGATGAGATAAAGTTCAGAGTCCATTACAACATCCATTACCATTCCAAGAAGTCAAATATTATTGACATATTAAGAAATCTTTCGCAGCAATATTGAGAGGTGCCATTGTCTGGTGGATAAGTTGCTTGCTTGGTAACTGAGATATCAAAAGTTTGAGTCGCAGGACTCCCAGCAATGGCATGCACTGAAGAACTGAGCAGATCCTCTATAACTCTTTGTTTCACTCCACCCAGGTGGAAATGGGTGGATACATACTTGGGTTTCTCTGAAAAGAATAAACTGCATGTATTTGAAAGTCATTGGTTAACACAAAGCACCAAATTCTCATTGTATTGGAATTAATTTACATTCTGCTCATTTCAGAGCTTGTCGACAAGGCTACAAAAAATACACGAAACCTTCAGACAGCGTCATGAAATGGTGGAACGGTTTGATGCATGAGAATCCTCACAACTTTCCAAACGACCGACACCATCACAAATCCAGACGTCATAAGCGGCAAGCCAGACGTCTTCCACAACGTCGCGAATACCGTCTGCTGAGTGACGACGAACGTCACAGGTTCCACGAAGCCGTAATTGCCCTCAAAAACACATACATTGGAGAAATGAGTCGATACGATGTCTTCGTTCTCTTCCATCAACCCAGTAATTCTCCTGCAGCTCATTTTGGTCCGGCGTTCTTTGGGTGGCATCGAGAAATGTTAACAAGGTAAATAACATGTTGATACAGTTGAATTTATCCTGGTTTAATTTAATTTATATTTTTGATGTATTGAATGTCATTATTCAAAGTAGGATATATAACTACATGTGCATGCTTGGGTAATATGCTATCGAAAGTTGCCATTCGGATTATAGAATTTTAGCTGTTTGAGAGCTTCGGTGATTTTGCCGCGTTTCCCAATTGAACTTTAACTCATTTCGAATAATCAGTTTGTTTTCGAGAAACAGATCATATTAGTTACATTACTGATGAGTAACTCATGAGTTATATGTACTGTCATGGTCAGGAATCACTGCCAAACTCACCACTTTCTGGCTATCACCCCTATTTACCACACTGAGTCACTGACAAATTGCAAGAAGCATCATTGTAGGACAATAAATTACATTTCACAAGATTGATTTTTAAATTAACATGCTTAACGGATCTAGAATTGATGAGCACTTAAAACTTGTGTCTGCAAGAACAATGCAGTTTGCTTGTGTCAATTCACACATTCTCAACTTTCCAGGCACTGCTTGTATCTATCTTTCTCTGTCTCCTTTAATGAGAATTTTGTCACGTTTTAAACATCAAATATATTTGCCCATGAAGAGATTTGGAATTTGCGTGAGATCTGCAGATCTCTATGCAAACTTCCCATGTCTAAATAGCTGCAGGGGGCTGAGTGAAAAAACGAATTCTGAAATTGAATTGTTTGTTGTCTGGCTCTAGGATGTGATTTTGAAAGGAATATTCAATTAACACTACATAAACATATAGGTAGCTGTGGATTTCAGATTTCAAATTCGTTTTTTCACATTTGACCTCCAGCTATGTCACATACTGGCCTCTTGTTTCTTCTTGTGAATTTGTTTTCATCCTTTCTGCTTTATTCCTTAACGATGCCTTATTCTGAGTTCTCTTCAAGTTCTTTCCTTCTATCTTTCTTTTTCCTTTAGTAGTCTTTCGTAATTCTTGGCTTGCTTCCTCCCTCATTCTATCTTACTTAATCACAACACATGTCAAATGCAAAATATCGATATCTCTGGTTGTAAAATCAAATCTTTATAACTCAATTACAGCTGATTAGACAGTGTATTTAATGCCCACACATTTGGAACGATTAACTTGAAATCACCATGGTTGTGAAGTCAACTTTAATAGCACAGTTAAGTCAAATTTCTTATAAAACCATCAAGTAAATATTAATTAGTGCAGTATATGTCAACAAATTATGACCTTTGACCTATTTGCAGGTTATTGCTTCCCATGAGGTCATTTGGTGGGTGTCCAAATTGGGACATCAAAGCTATAATGTAGCCTATAACGTTTGGTGATAGTGACCATGGTGATTAGTGGTAATTAACTATTAGGTAAGGAATGTAATGATCCCAGGTAATAAAGATAATACAGCACAGCTCAGGTTTTGGGCCTGATGTGCCGCAAAAGATACGGTCAGAAAAGCTATCTATCGATCTATCTATCTATCTATCTATCTATCTATCTATCTATCTATCTGTTTATCTAGTCATCTATATATATTATATCCGTCCGACTAATATCTATCTAATCTTTTTATCTAATCTGCCTATCAATTGGTAACCTGACAAGGGTGTCGGAACAGGGGGGGGCAGAGGGGGCAATTGCCCCTCCTGCCCTTGGCCAGGAGGGGCAGGAGGGGCAAGGTTGCCCTTTTGATCTCAAAGAAAAAAAGTTAGGCCTTAATTTACAGTGAATTTTGGCAAAAAATTTATAGTATATATTAAAAATCATTATTGGGGCTAAAATAAATTTTTTCGCGTGAATTAGAGTTGCCCTTTCTCGACCGACCGCCCCTGCCGCCCTCGTTTCCTTCTGGCACCCCTGGGTAACCATTAGGCCTATATCCTCACTACTATTTGAGTTAAATCTCAGGTCACATGACCACCGCAGTTGCCAGCTATTAACGCCTCCCACAGACACGCTACTCACTCAAACTATCCACCTATCCTTCTTTTTTGCTCTCATACTTCAGATGGGAGCCCACAATGGTCTAACTCCTCTCTCATATACGTTTTCATACTCCACCCCTCATCTGCCACCAGGAGTGCATGAAACTGCATATCTCTCATATTTTACTCCACACAGGGCAGCATGTGTCTTTCTTTGTTTTAAGCTCGACACACTGCCAAACCAAACGCCACCTACCAGGACCAATTGCTCCTGCAACTAATCAGGCTCTACCTGCTGTTCATAACATCTTAGGCCTCCAGCCAACATCTGCTTTCCATCTACAGGAACATTTCAACAATTAACCACTTTCAATTTGATAGCCATTCAGGTTTCAACATGTACATGTCACTCTAAATACCACAGGGGTTTTTGCGCCAATTCATCTGTCCATATAGTATAATATGTACTTATTATATTGAGTAATACTGTCAGATCAAGAAAATTTGCGCAAAAACCCCTGTGCTAAATACCAGTACCAAATGTCAATAAAATATTCCCTTACTTTTACATTGTTTAACACGACAACATCACTTCACGATAATTCAGTAAACTTCTTTTACTATAATGGGCATTTTCTAGTATATTACAATCTATCTGTTATCTCTCCGTCTATCTGTCTATCAGAATAAGCATCCCTGCAGGTGTTAGTGGTTGCAATAAAGATATAGCCTATCTCTGTCTGTTTGTGGGTGTCTACATGCCACTTCACCTATTCCAAATATTGCCACCAAGCTTTTAGTCTGGTCAGGGGATCACCATGGTAGCAATAGTGTAGTTGTCAACTGGTGTCATTGGACATGACAAAAGAATACCTCTCAACGCTCCTTGATGATATCACAAATTTCAGTTGTCACGTTTTGTGACTGCATGACACCAAGCCATTAACTCCCATTGTACAAATGGCACCTCAGGCTTGGAGTACATTTCAGAATGTCTTGTACAGTCTGAAATGTATAGTTTCTGTGGGAGAGCATTACGAAAAGGCAAATGTCAAATGTAGCATATATTATATATGTGAGTATGTTTATACCTGTAGAAATAAAATGTACATATCTCATTCGTAAGAAAAACAAAACGAGACTAATAAAAGGATGGACGGACGGATGATTTAGGCTTTACGTCCTGTATATGTGCACTCTGCAGGCTAATTATGACAGGAGGAAGAGACGGCAATGAGGTGAAGGATGATTGAAACAGCCGTGCGCCATAGGCCCGGGTGACCCGGCAAGAGCTGGATTCGAACACTGTACTCAGCAATTGACAGCCCAGCAACTAATAAAAAGAAATTATGAACTGTAGATGTCAATGAATTTGTGCATGTTTTTGTCAGCATTAAGTTGGGTGACTACAGTTGAGACCTGCTATGCGGAAGTTCTATGACTGCATGGGTTCGAACCACGGGCAGGGAACCCAAAATGTTCAGTGGGCATTCATGAGCCAAATTCCAGCTGAATGTTAATTATCTTAGATTAGATATTTATTGGTTGCCCTTAATTAACAGTATCTTACTCAGGGAAATAAACGATCCCTCGCATGGGGTTACTGTGTAACGTGCTCAGGACTCCCGCTCTCTCTCCCTCACCTCATCTTTTAACCATCGTGAGTGCCCAGATCTTATTGGGCTATATATATATAAACAATATTTATGCTATGCAGGAAGGCAAAGATCTTTCAGAAGCAAAAGGCAATATTCCAGAATATTTTATCTCATTAGGTCTAATGGTTTGTCTTGAAGGAAACACGAAATAATGCATGCCTTCCAGAAGGGTGCTGTCCCTTTGGCAAACGACAGGAAACCAAGAAAAATAAGGGACAGATAGGTAAATATATCTGTATTTCGATTTGGAGAGATAGAGACACAGGGAAGACAAAAGGAGAAGATATATATCTGACAAGATTTCTGCAACTACTGTCAGTACTATACACACTCACAGCCAAGGGATGGGTAACAATGATTTTGAAGTGAACATTGTAGTCTGAAACGTATAATTGTTTAGCATAAAAAAGCACAAGTAAAAAAGCGCACTTAAGAATGCGCAATTAAGCGGATGTGGGATATTTTGTAAGCATTAGTGACATCTATATTAACAGCAGTAATACTTTGAAAGATATGATAAGTTCAGCGCTCTAATCCATTGCCTCTAAATAGCCCACACCGGTGCTGATGGGGCGTAAAACACTAACTCACCCCCCCCCCCCCCAGCCCTCTATTCCTAGTTCTGCATGGATGCCCATAATGTTAGATTGAGAAGAGAAGAGAATGGAAATCCTCAACATAATGGGAGGGATTTGCTCCCCGTGACAAATCTTTTATCTGCCCAGCTCAGATGCTGAAGCCGGAGGCCACTTATTTAACATCTCATCCGATTGATATCCAACCTGTATCCTGTTGATGAAGGTCCACTGAAAAAGGAGTTCCCCACCAATGGTTTTGAACCTGTGCAGGCACAGACCTTCAGCGGAACAGGTCTGAACCATAGCCGATCAACCACTATACCCAGAATTCAGTGATACCGTACCTGAAGTCTATCTACCTGACTTCATACTCACCTGACATCCTACATACATCCATTTATCTACCCACCTAAGCACCTACCTAATGACCTACCTGCCTTCCTACTATTGCCTACTATCTGTCTATCTATCTTAATATGCTCTCGCTTGCATGACAGACCTGAAATCCCAATATTTTGCAGAGGCATCAAGACACATACAACATGCAATCCCGTTTTTCGTACTGACAAAAGCCTCCCTCCCTCAGGAAAGATATGACACCATTCTGCCAAGAGACTGAGGGGAATGTGGAAAATGAGATGGATCTTCTCATCGGCAACTTTGTTTCTGATATGTTTGCACATCTATGACAATGCAATTAGCTAGTTTTCAGCACACACTTCAATTACATGATGGAGTAGCATTTACCAGACATGCAAAGTATCTGTTTTCCCTGGTGACTACCGGGTATAGAAAAAACGAAGATACGGGGCGGAATTAAATATGATTTATGCAGTATTTAGCAAATGTCAGCAAATGAGTAATATCACTCCCTTGAAGCTGTTTGCCGATCAGCAGTCCAAACAGTTTCAAAATTAACTTTCAGGTCGGTCGTATGATGTCACTAGCTTAAAATTGTTTTGTTTGTGTCATATATGGTTAATCAGTTGATTCAGTGCTTATCGTATCTAGCAGCATTATGATAGGTACAATGAACTAATTAAATGACGTTAGGTACTTCATCAAATAAGATTAGGAGACCAACAGAAAACTGTCGATGAGGTGGCAAAGCCAGGTTGCAAATTGAAAATAAGAAAATTCAGTGGACGGCCAATCTTCAAAGAGCTATAAGATGTTGAAACATACTTTTGTAGTGACAAGAGATTATTTACATTTACTTCCATTTCCACGACTGTCAACTGCTATAATATAACTATCCCTATATCTGGGCTTTCATAAAGGAATACTATGCTATTATGTTGGTTTGCATTTATGATCATTTCAGATTTGAAAATGCTCTTCAAGAAATTGATGACCGCGTTGTTCTTCCCTATTGGGACTCCAGGATGGATGGATATCTGGGAGATAGGGCTTCCAGGGAATCCATAACATGGACGGATGCCTTCTTTGGCAATCTGGAAGGAGATGTAAGATAGGACTAATATTACAAATTTGAATTTTACAAATGTAGATTTCAATTTTGAGTTAGCTTTTGAAGATTATTGAGTGACATGGTTGCATAATTCCATTGACCTGGCATAGCTTGCTGTTTTTAAGTTATGGCAATGGACATATCATCATAACTTAAAAAACGAGGTATGAGCCGACTCCAAATTTAAATTTTTACAGTGTCTTAATTCTTATTTAAAGACAATATTATTATGTTGTAAATAAAGAAAACTGTATGCAAATGTCGCAAGGTAAATTTTAGGATGAGTATACACGTATACATTGCATATTCTCACTTATTTTGGTTTCATCAGGTGGTGTCAGGCTGAGCCTTTTATGTATTATTATTTTTAAATATGATCATATTTTTGGGAGTGCAGGAATTTTTTGGGAAGTCACAAAAAAAAACGATATCTGCAATCCTTATCTTACTGTATAGTAGGAGCCGTAAGCATAGACTTGTCTGATACAGGTAAAGCATGACATAACCAGACTTCTCTGACTCTATCTCTATCTTCATAATATTTTAAAAATGTATCCATTTGCACAGGTGACCACAGGCCCATTTGCTGGATTCAATCTCTTAAACGGTGTAGATGGGCGAGACCGTTTGTTCCGAGACCGTACTGGTGGCCGATTGATGACGGATGCGGATGTTGCAAATGCGGTTAATTCTCGAAGCTTCCGAGACCTGACCTTTTACGTGGATCCTTCGTTTGAGACGGCGCACGGAGCTGTGCACAACTGGGTTGGCGGTGTATTTGGCGATCTTATGCAGGTATATCAACATTTTCATAAATTTGTTATTACCACTGACAAATTACGTACCTACATTCAGCTGTTTGTGGCCATCAATGACCTCACAATAGGCCCTATCCACTGCATTGAAATAAATTGTCCATTTATCATTGAGTAATTTTTTACCTCATTGATGTGTGCTGTGACTCAGTGGGTGACTTGTTATGATAGCATTGAAAGTACAGGAAAAGACATCACAAACTACTTATGAGTCAAAGAGAATAACATAGCATGGATAGGGATATGACCTCACAAGGAATATGTCACTACAATTCTGTAAGCACTTGTGATTCGTCAGATGTAACATTATTGGATCACAGTCTCATTTTAAGTTGTGATTCATCTTTAAAATTAATCACAAAAAGGCTCCTTCCTTTTTTGTGCACATTTTTACTGTACGTACTATATTTCCGTTAGCCAATTTTATTTATTTCTAAGTTACCATATGTTATTTTTTAAAACTACTTTTCCAACTATCTATTTATCTCTGCTGAGTTCCTTAAGTCTAGCGATAGCTCAATGAAGCATAATTTCTTCGGGGAATGGAGGCAGAAAAGTCCGAAGAAAAGATTCCCGCTAACACCATTTAGCTACTTAGCAACATACGCCTATTAGAGGAAGCTATTAGTGAAGAGCTCTTTTATGTTTGGGAGTTCTTTCGCTCCATTTGGGGTTCTCTTTTAAGTCTGAGTAAATATCTTGGGGGACCTTTTTACGTTGCGAAGTCCCTGAAGTCCTCGCCTGACCTGGTGACCTTTAAGCCGCATACGACCTTTTTAGAAGGTCATTTACTTGCGGCTTGTGACGTTGCGCTAATCCAGAGATGACCTCTTGACATCCGCACCTTGCTTCGGAGACGAGGTGATTATGTTAATGAGCTGTGATGGACAGCAACATGGGATGTTTGGGATTTAGAGGTCATCATGCAAACGGACAAGATGTGTTGCCATTTAATTCACTGTTTCTTACCAATGAAATGTTTCCCCTTTATTCATGGTTTTCCTTTGGGGCTTTTCATAAAATACAGAAAAATACATTGAACTAAAGAGTGGATAGCGAGTCATACATGTATAAACAATTTGCACATCTCACAATACAAATTTCTGCTGGACTATATTTCAATATCAGTTCAGGAAATATCTAAATAAAAAGTTGTAATATTTCCCATTATTCATAGTCCAATCCCTCAACATAAGTGTCTCATGCCTCTCAGTGACCAAAGTTCTGATTTCTAATTTCACAGGATATGTGCTCGTGTTGTGAAATCAAAGAACAAAATCGTGCTGTTCACATTTCACCTGCTTTCCTGGATACAACGGTAAAAGTAATTTGTCTGGTGCATTACATAGTATTGAGATCCCAGAACCTTACCTGGCAAAGGGCAGATCGAGGAACTAAACCAAAACAAACCAGAACCAGGTGTAAGGAGGTGTGAGACTCATGCCTCACATGTGATGTTAAGGCCTTTAAGGATATCTAACCTTCCATCTCTTCCCACACAAGACCCTCAAATGGAAATCTAAGAACTAGAGTCTCTGGATAGTAACCTGACTGTCACAAAACGAGTACTACATACCATCACCGGAAGAGGAATCTCTTCTTTAATCTCTTCGATTAAACCAAACATCTGCGCCAAGGCTGGGGCGGAGCCTTGCGACGCAGACTGAATCACTTCCATAGAATTTCCAGGTAGTTGAACAAATCAACTCACAAATTAGTCTCCCATAGCATTTCCAGAGTTTAACCTGCCTTTCAAACTAGGCAGATAAGAGCAGTGTAAAGCAATTGATTGCTGTGCCCTTATAGTTATATTGTACACTTGATTGCATTTAGTCTAACCTGAGAAAATCGGCGAATTTCACTCATCAAATGGCCTTCATCAGCTGCAAATGGCGTTTGTTTTTGTGCAGAGAAACATGCGCAAAACCATGAACAAATCAGAGCTCACTTGCTGTTGTTTTGTAAATAAACCCACGTGCTTGCAAGCACGTGTGTCAGCAGTTAAGAGTGAAATAGAATCATAGGGCAAATGCTTAATGGCTTCAAGAAATTATATTTAGGCCCTATGTATTGTCTTGCTAATAGTACTTGTCCATGAGGACAAGTCGGCACTTATTGAAATGATGAATTTTTGTGAACTTTGTGGTTTAATGGTGAAGCATAGTACTGGTGTCACCCTCTATTGCGAAAAAATGCACTGTTTTATCATTGAGAAAGGTGAAGCTCTGCACTGCACCATCCTGCCACCTGTGAATAAATGGATAATCAAATCAATTCAAGCTCAGGTGTTGACACACGAACAACATAATAGTTGAAGGACATGTATGACTCCCATTGTGTTTCTTCTTTATTTCTACAAATATTCCAATAAATATAATTATATTAAGTTATATTACAATTATATTACATAATCAAATTTGAAACAAGATGTAGCCTATCTTTAAAAATGCGTGGGACTGGTTAATACCTCGATTAAAGTTTTAGGTCCTAATAACATTGTACAGCTATGTACTGGGGAGTAGTGTGAAAGGCATGTTTCTTGTAGTGGCAGAGTGGGCAATCTTGATTGAAATTACGGATTGTGTGAATGAGTAAATTCCCATCAGTGTTGGAAGCCAATTGGATCTCTGTTTGGCGCCAAAATCATATATGGTGAGAGGGGGGTAGGAGGAGCCTAACTGCTTGTAATTACACATGCGCAATTAAGGCAATGGCGACTGCGACCGCCATACCACGTTGTGAAGTCAACAAGGCTTAAAAAATGCCTGATTATGCAGCAAATAATCAGCGTCCACTCAAGATTACAATGCGTTTCTCTCAGGTCAACCATAGGCAATACCAAGGTATGTTTTCAGCTCGTTTAGACAATGCCAAGCACCTCTGGCAGTGCATTTTGTGACAACTACTTGATATAAACATGCAACAAATTAGAACTGCCTGGCGGTGCCAGGCAGTTCTTTGGAGTTACTCTTCGATGGACTTTGTGTATATATTATATTCCCTTTCCCATTGTGAATAACCGATACAAACCAGTAATGATATGTCCACTGACAAAGTCATAGGGCAATCAATGATACTCAGTAACATACAAACGAATACATACATTTTGATAACCAAACTCTAAAATAGTATAGTATAATAATAATATAATCAAAGTAAACCTATAATGATTGACCCATCCACTCAGACTTACAAATGAATACATACATTTTGCAAGACAGCACTTCATACTTTACACAGCTGACACTACTGAAACCTTCTTGCTTGCAACATATTGGGAGTTCTCACAGCTCTTGCCAGGTCTATTACCTTTAATGGCAAGACATCTGACCTGGAAGGACCCCACGTGGAATATCATGCAATCTTGATACAGCTCTGTCTATTGTAGTTGCTGTCCACATTTGTTTCTTGGGCTACTTCTGCAGCTACAATGTAGTGTGGGCGATACTATTTTGCATTATAAAAATATTATCAGCTGTATTGATGCTGGACGGATGGATGAGTGGGGCTTTAAAAATTATTCAAAAGCTTTAGTGCACTGCATGATGTATCATTATTCAGAGGTGGAAGCGGTTTGCGCAGTTGATAATCATCTTAGGTTTCGCTGGGTCCAGAGTTCGATTCTGCCTATGTTTGGGTGGGGTCAGCCCAAGATGTTCTATGAGACAAGACAAACCTATGTTGGCGGGGTTCGATGTCACCCAGGCCATGCAGGCCCTATGTTGCAGTTCCTCTGGTCTTATTTCTTCACATAAGAGACTTTTCATAATTTTGTTTTATTGTCATCACACACCTGCTAGAGAACTGCGCGGGGCGGGTATGTCCGCGCGGGCAATGAGTACCCACACCCGCAAGGTGGCGGCGGGTACCCGCGGGCAGTCAGTGCGGGCGCGGGGCGGGCGCGGGGCGGGCGCCTGCCCATCACTGCTCATCTGCTCAATCTGCAGTAATTGGGCCTAGTCTATGGTGAGGGAGCCTGCTGGAAAGCAGCAAGGAGGCAACAGGTGGTCAGTGGGGGGAGCCCCGTCACCGTAGAAAGGCACCACAGTCAGGACCTATTACCGTGGACCTACAGTACAACCAAAAATAAAGTACGATTTTTTTCAGTCAGAAGTCCTTTGTTTGCCTTCTTTTCCCTTCTTACTCCTCCTCACCCCAGATCTCACACAGATCCCTTTGGCTCTCTTTGACTACCTTATCCACACCCCAGCCTATAGGGAGCCCACTGTTGAGAAAACTTGGCAGTATAATTGCTATTAGCCAGTAACCTGAAGATCAAAAGGGTTTATTGCTATTGAGGGAAAAGGGGTTAAAACCCCCTGTTTGTATGTTGGACATTATGATTACCCAAAACATTTAAAGTTTCATGCAACAATTTTCTTCATTTCAGTCCCCTTCAGACCCCATCTTCTTCCTGCACCACGCTTTCATCGACTGCGTCTGGGAAGCTCATCGTCGTAATTCAGGAAATTTTAGCGGATATCCAAACGACCCGGAAGCGCTTGGGGTAGGGAGTATTTCCCCGAATGGAGAAATGGCTGAAGATGTGTCCGACTCTGTTCACCATCCCCGGGCTCCCCTGTTGCCTTTTGATGGATTATTGAATATCGATGGTCACAGCCGGTAAGTCAGGTTAGATTCCAAAACCAGAGTTGGAGGTCTCGAGGCCAGCCTCGTCCTCGAGGCCGGCCTCGGGGCCAGGTTTCGATGGCCTCGGCCTTGGTTCGGTCTCGGATGCCAAATCTTGGCCTTGCCTCGGTCCCGGGTGTCTAGGGGCCAGAGATGGAGGCCTCAGGACCGGCCTCGTCCATGAGGCCGGCCTTGTCCTCGAGGCCGGCCTCGGAGCCATACTTTGGCCTTGCCTCGGCCTTGCCAAATCCTTGGCCTCGGCATTGCCTCGGCCTTGCCAAATCCTTGGCCTTGCCTTGCCTTGGTGTCGGATATTCTGGCCTCGACTGCATCACTGTGCAAAACCTATGGTGGGTGTAAGTTGGTATGAGTGTTAGTCTTAGTGAGGAGTAACAACTGTATTTTTTGACACTGTGGTCCTGTAGGCCTAAACTTATAACACCTGAAGTCAAAAGCATGGTCTCAGAAGTTGTTGAATACGTCACCATGTCATGCACGGTTTGATACAGGTATACATGACGTGCTCAGATATTTCCGAGTCATTCCATTTTAACTTCAGCTGTAAAGTGATCAATCCCAATGACATCAAGCTACCCACAATTAAGACACGGTAGCAACATATATAAATGTTAGATGAACATAATGTCATATTCTGCACAATACACTTCTATTTTTATAATGAAAATGCTTACCCTGGGCGTAAAGTGCAGAATGCACATCCGTGGGGGAGCGGTTGTCCTAGAAATGAGGATAGATATAACTGATCTATGTTGACTACACAGAGGTAGTTGCTCAGTAGAGTTCCACATTGTTTGTAATAAGATAAAAAAAGGTCGTATTCTGCATGTCAAGTTCCTGACCTCATAACGTATCGAAGAACTTAGCTTAGAAATTCAGCACATGCAATATTATTAATGAATTTCCATAAATGACCAAATGCGTTTTTAATTACAGCTATTACATGGACAGAGAGTACAATTGTGCAACGCCCCCTACTTGTTCTTCAAATAGGAACTGTGGCTCCCCCTATCTGTTTTGTGATGTAGATACAGGAGTTTGCCTTCCAAGACTCAGGCAAGGAGCGAGGTGTGATGATTTTGGGGTAAGTGAAAGGCTACATTTAGCGGGGCAGGTATGTAAAAAAATAGTGCATTTATACATAGAAGCATGAAAATTGGCGCACACTTTAAAAAATCTCTACAAATATAATTGGATAGGGAGCCACCTCAGATTTACCATAGATGGCTACTGGCAGCCATTTTCCAAAATGGCCGTCAATTCTTCCATTTTGCTGCTTTCTGTGTAGTTCCTACGAATAGAATGCATGCAAATAGTGTTTGTTATTCCTTCTCTAGGTATTCAGAACATTACTACAACATTTTAAGTAGCCTCAAGCCCTCAACTATTTTCAGGCTGTCTAGAATCCATTTTGGTAGAATGATCAACTCAAATACTGTATTTTCGCGGTTTTGCGCGGTTTCGCCAATTCTAAATAAATATAAAAATAAGTTGCATATTTGAATTCCTTGCAAAAAGAGCTTTCAAATGAGTACCCGCATTAATGGGTTTCGTAAATTTGTAGTGGAAATGGAAAAAATGAAAATTATAAGTTTTTTGAAGATTTCGGTTCTGAGGTTCATTTTGACAAAGAATTCACGGAAGCTAGTGATGCTACCATTCATTTGAAAGCTCTTCTTACAAGGAATTCAAATATGTGGTCTATTTAAATATTAAGATTCCATAGAATAATGGAAAACCGCGAAAATGCTGCATTTTCTTCAACAGTTATAACAAAATGGACCACCCTAAAATTTCTCAGTTCGTCCCAGGAATCAATTGATAGTGTTTTTTAGATCCTTAGAAGAAATATGACCACTGTTTTTATATGGTCAAACTGTAGGCATTTCACAGAAAGCAGGAAAATGAGAGAAATAGCCGCCATTTTGAAAAATGGCTGCCAGGGGTCAACCAGGTCAAATCTGAAGTGGCTCCCTATCTCAATTCATTCTTTAAGATGTTTTTAAACGATGTGCCAAGTTTCATGCTTCTATGTATAAATGCAATATTACTCCCCCATTCATGACAAATCTGCCCGCTAATTGTATCGATTGCCAGTCAACTAGGCTACAGACAACTGGGTTACTACAACACTGCCAACTAGGAAACCACCAACTAGGCGACATACCACTACCAAACGGGCTACAATTTTTGGACAACTAGGTGACAGCAGATACCCCCCAGATACCATCTGGGTGACACATATTTTATTTGGGATACCAACCAGGTGACAGAGCACCTTCAATGGTGGTCTATTAGGAAATGTATTGTCACCCAGTTGGATGTGTTTTGTGAACTTGTGTCGCCTGGCTGGAAGTGCTGTGTAAATTTGTGTCACCTAGTCGGAACTGCTTGTCACCTAGTTTGCACTGGCATGAGATTTCTAAATTTCTTTCCACCTAGTTGGTACTGACAGGTGTTGCCTAGTTGGTTTGTCGCCCAGTTGACCGTACACCCAATGGATCTACAGGTTTAGCACCTCAGAGGCGGAACATTCGCTATTCAGGGGCTGACCAGATGATCTTTGGGGCCGGGGGATTTTTGGTTGAAATGTTTGTTTGCTACTCCGCACTGAAAAAAAAGTTTGTTCCCATAGAAATAAAAATAATATTTGTTTTCACCTGAAGCTAAGGTATCGTTATATTAAAGTTGTGATTAAAAAGTTAGTTGCTACTAAGCATGCAAAAAAGTTTTTCATTGTTTCGGGTGCTAAAAAATAAGTTTGCCTCGAAGTAAAATCCAAAGCTGCCCAACAATCCTCTTCGGCCCCTTAGTAAGGCTCCGTCTATGAAAAATCTCTGCTGTTTTCGACCATTTCTTCTCTCAACCGTTTTATATTGTGAATTTCAGAGTTTCAATCCATGTTACCAGGCCGGATGCTGCAATGGCCGATGTTCATCTAACTGTGGAAATAATAACAGAAATAATCAAAGAAATAATAACAGAAATAATAACAGAAACAATAACCAAAATATTAATAGAAACAACCAAAATAACAATAGAAACAATAACAGAAACAACAATAGAGGTAATAGAAATAGAAGAGGGTGATAATAGAAGTAATATTTATATAGAATATTTATTTGGCTGTTATATTTATTTATTATTGCTATGTAATTTATTGTTGTGTACAAATGATGGTTATGGATTAATATTTTATATAATCATTTAAGAATATGAATGCAGGAGAAGTCATGAATGTTCCAGAATTTTGTAAGTTATTGATTCTATGTTTCTCATAAATTGAGACAGGAAATGTAATTTTTCTTCGTTTTCCGCATCCTTTTTGCAATAAAATATTAATTTTTACATTTACATTGGAATACCTTCACTTTCAAGATAATCCTGGAAGTCTGTACGAAATAAAACTTAACAACATGTTTTTGGTGAGTGGATGGATGATTGGGGCTTTGCGTCCTATATTCATGCACTTGGTAGGCTAATAAGTACACGGGGAGGACACAGCAATGAGGTGAAGGATAATTGAAACAGATGTCCAACATAGACCCAGGTGACCCAGCAAGAGCTGGATTCGTACCCTGGACCCAGCGATTGGCAGCCCAGCACGTTACCTCTAGCCCAACCCTCCCCCCTACATGTAACATGTTTTTGGTGTTGCACGCCATTGTTTGGTGTCAGATATATGAACATTTTCATTTTTGTTTTCTTCTCTGCGAATGTGTGGATGTTAAACAATCATCACAGACATCAGGGTTCAAACGAGGATGGACTGATGAGTACACTTTGTGGTGTATAAATAACCTGAATTTTTGCTCTTCATTGGTTGGGACAGCAAGACCAAAAAGAAATGAGCTAAAAGATGATTGAAACTACTGACCGACATCAGATCAGGGGATGATAGCCTGGAATCGCTGGTCTGTCATGGACTATAGCATATTACGTACAGAGCGAGCTATCCTGTCACACGGTCAGTATGGATGGACATCATTTCATGATATACCGGTTAAACTGTATCGATCATTCAATTTGATAACTGAAACCGAATGTTATGCAATATTGAACCAAATCGATACTGCCTCCGATGAATTATTTTGCGTGAAAAAGTAACTAATTGCACAATTTAGGTTTATAATGTCACCCAAATGTACGAAATGTTGAGAAACACATGAGAGTGTTGCCATTTGAGATTTATGTCTTGTACAGGATCTCAGTTTGAGAGGCAAAGTATGAGCTTGCATTGGGAATTTTCAGAAAAATTAGTTTGTGACACGATTGTGTATCACAATACTTATCGAAAACAGAAAATGAGTGATACCAGTACACATCGTATCGAGTTTTGCAAATGTTATCCACCCCTGCTGGCTAGAGTGGCGATTGAACCAGAGCCCAGCGATAAGCAACCCGCTGCACTACAAAGTGAGATGGATGGATGATTAGGGCTTTACGTCCTGTATTTATGCACTTGGTAGGCTAACTAGGACAGGAGGAGGACACGGCAATGAGGCGAAGGATGATTGAAACAGCCATCCAAGATAGGCCCAGGTGACCCAGCAAGAGCAGGATTCGAACCCTGGACCCAGCGATTGGCAGTCCAGCACACTATCACTACTGTAACACCAAGCCTCCCCCCTCCACTACCAATTGAGCTAACCCTCTTACCCTTCTTTTTGGAGGAACTGATTTTAAATCAGAAAAAATCCTTCAATAGATTATTTTGAAAGTTAATCAAACTAGTAACATTTAATAATCTTCCTGTGTATACTGTATATGTAAAGGGAATACAAACACAATGCTGAAACACAATGGCATTGAATGTGTTCAGTGCTATGGAAAAATGACAGTTTTTCATCTGAAGAACAAAGGATTGAAAACAATGGATCTTTGAAAGAAACAAAAAAATGAAAGACAAAATGAAAGGGATGGTGTCCTGGAAAATTAAATCAAGCCTGTTGTGCAAGGATGATTTACTGGGACAATATATCTTTTTCATTAGACCCATGGTTTCCATACAAATTTTAGGACTAAGGTAAGCCTATATAGACAGACAAAAAGACAGCAAATTCTTTATTGACCTGGGTAAAAAAATATACACCCACCCCTATATGGGCTTACAAGTCATCAAAACAATTCCAAAGTAACTTTAACAACAAATTTTCTGGAAACTACAATATTAAAACATTTATAATCACAATGTCATATTTACAATATTTAAACAACAAACTTCTTCTTCTATGAAAAGCTTTAAACAAATATTCTGCAGTAAATTTAACTAAATCTTTGGACATCAACAACTTAAATTTTTCTTGTAATGATAAAAAGTAAAAATCCACACAATAATCTAAAACATGGGTTAAAAGTAAATTACGTAAATCGTTGTAAGTATTACAATGGAACAAAAAATATAGCTGCCAGCCTTTTGCGAGAAGTGAATATCTTGTCTATCATTATTGAAATAAGAAACATGGAACTGCAAGCTATTTTCGGCTGAATTTTTGTCAAAATATTTTCTTCGGAAGCTTGCGAGAGGTTGGGCAGATAAAATATGAAACCTAACACTGCACATCAAGGTCCAGTTTTGAAACCAAAAATTGTTCACAATCTTCCGGCCAGCGAATAACAATTTCATGAGGAACCATCGAGCAAACTGTCTAATAATTATTTCTTTGTCATTTACTGCCACCTACTGCACACAAAGTTTCTAGAATAAACCTCATGATGCTGTTAACCACTTGGCGTAACTGGGGGGTCTCACCTGGGGGGCACATGCGATTCCCAGGGGGACACCCACTATACTAACTATACTAATTGTATATTTTAGCCAAAGTTGGAAAGTTCATATGGGTGGCACCTGGGGGGCACAGGTCCAATATGGGGGGCACATGCCCCCAGTGCCCCCCCATAGGGACACCACTGCTTTTGACTGAAGCTGTTTCATGCAGCACTCATCAGAACTCATGGACACTAATGGTAATATTCTTGTTCCAAAATGGAACCGGTTTTTATACACATGTAAAGAGTCGTTAAGACTCTAATCATTTTTGCATTTCAGAAAAGCCTGAAAGGTTATGCAGGTATTGGCTCTGAACTGTCTGGTGAAAATGAGACTGAATGCTGCTGCCACCTGGCACAAAAGTTTATTTTATATGCTACAGCATTGCTGTCCCAAGAAATAGTTCCAATTTCATTGCACATTCACAAAATTTCTATTCAACATTGATGTATACCAGAGTCAGACTCGCCAATCACATTCTCTAAGGAAGTAGACAAGGCCATCAGCACACTCAGAAACAGCTCCGGTTTCTTCATGACAAAATTGTGAGTTCCTCAAAAAGAAATGATGTGGACCGCTCGCAAGAGCTCGCGGAATAGCACACTAGTCACTAGGTGGCAACACATGACAGCATTATGTTCTGATCTGCCAAGGCTGGAAAAAGAAGTGGCAATGTAAAAGCGGTCCACTTGTAGACAGGGTTTTAGAACTCTTTTTTAATCACTCAAAATGTCTTTGGATTATATAAGAACATTTGATGCTATGCATGCACAACAGGAACTCTTAACAACAGCGTACTTAAAGTTGAAGAACAAACAATAACATATCGAATATTGGACAAAAACTAATCAACACAGCAGTTGATTGGAAAGTACAAATTAAACCCCCAAGGCCAATGTATATTAAACCCAGATGAGTCCCATAACTCACAGGAATTGAAACTATCAATAAAGGGACAATAACAACAATCCCATAAATGTACAAGGATGGAATATATTGCCTCAAACTAAATTGCATTGTATTCACTATTCCTGCAGTGATCCACATGCGTAATTTGTCTAGAAAATAATTCAGCACAGGAAAACTTATGATTTAACATAACTTGCATGGATGAAGCGGTGAATGGGACTTAACGCCCTGTTTTTGTGTTTATAATAGGATTCTAGTTAAGACAAAAGGAAGACACGCAATGAGACGCATGAAGAATGATTAGAATTGCTGCCAAGCATGAGGTTGGAACGAACCCGAACTGATAAAAGAGTAATAGAAAACCCAGATGAATGGATGGATGATTGGGACTTCACGTCTTGCATTAATACTCTTGGTAGGTTAATTAGGACAGGAGAAGGACATGGCAATGAGGCATAGAATGAATGAAACAGCCGTCCAACATAGGTCCAGGACTCAAGGTGACTCAGAAAGAGCTGGATTCGAACCCTGGATCCAGCAATTGGCGGTCCAGCATGCTACCACTAGACCAACCCTCCCACAGAAAGCCCGGATACAACTGAGCTAATCGTATATTATAACATGAGGCCTCATGACAGGATTTACCCGCCATTCCAAAATCTTATACCAGTGAGATAAATTGCCCCCATTTACCCCTTGATATCCCCCTACTTCAACTTGCCCTTCCGGACAGCTACATGTTTGAAATGTTTTCCTATGAAGTTATGTTGATGACAATCAGAAGTTTGCCAAACACATATGACAAAGGTAGGTAAGAGGTCATTTCTAAACGTGGCACTCAGACATAAAACCAAATATTTCTATGAGTATGTATAGAATATGTGGAAACTAAGGCATGTAAATGAAAAGTTAGATTCACATGTAATTTCATGAGATAATTATGGTCTGTTAGGGTGTCTCATTTTTCGAACTTTTTTCCGGATCACGCTAGTCTTTAAACCAATTGATCTCCTATGTGAACAGAACACCCAGTGCAAATTACAGCCAAATCCATTGATTTTGAAATCTCCCCCTACCCACTTCTATTTTGGGGCTATTTTCACCATTCACGAGTACAGTAAAATGGTCATTATTGCATGGAAAAACATGCACAATACACTTATTATACCTATTAAGGTTGTTTAAAAGTTTCCATGGGGTGTCTACAAGTTACTGCTTTCATTTCCATCAATTTTGTCCACATATCATGTAATCTACAGGCATTTTAAAGGCAAAAGTGGCTAAATTCAGCTAAAATCCTGGTGAAATCGCACCAAATATGTTTTCTTGTGCTTACTAAAAGGGTAGATTAAGGATGGTGACATATCTTAGATGTATAGGACTTTTGTTAAGATTGAAGAATTAAGAACAGCAGTGGAATTAAGAGTTCCCACCCGAATTGGACTGAGATAAGGGAATGCATCGGTTTATGATATAATTGTAGCAGTGAAGTTTTCTACAACCTTGCAAAACATCAGCCAAAATATGTTATTTGATTCAACTCGGTGATATCATTTGCACACTTCCATATAGATTTGGGCAAACTAGACCTTTAGAATTCTTAATACCAGGATGATATGGCCTAAGAGAATGTCTCCCATGGTCAGTGATGGCACATTGATAGGCCAAATATAGTGCTATCAACCTGCATGGTACTGTTGTCATTGAAACATTTTGACCCAGCTATTTTTTTTTTCACTTATATTGGCCATATCATTTGCCATGTGGTTTTGGTGCAGATATATTTCACATAACTAACAAGGAACAGACTGACCATCAAAAAGTCACTGAGATTGTCCATAAACTTTCTGGTTGAGGGCCTTTTTGCAAGGGTTTAAATGTAAATCGTGACTGAGACACGATTAACAAAGCTATCCTGTAAAGGACAATGAACACTGAACATTAGTTTAGAAATCTACTATCATATAAATTTGCTCCTGGGAAGTCCATATACATAATGTCATTAATGTCACAGGCCCCAATTGAGATACAGAACTTCTTATTCAATCAGTAAGTCAACAATTGATATTGTTTCTTTTATAAGTGCTGTGTGGTGTCTGAGATACAATATGAAGCAATTGGTCACACATAATTGCTCCAAGCAATACCATGGCTTGAAATGAATTCCTATATAGGTTTTGTAAAAGATGAAAATGCTTTTATATCATTCTTAACACTGTTTTGCTATTCACAAATTAGAAACTTCCCTAAGGTGTTCTTGTAGTTCAAAATTTTATCTGGACGGGTCAATGCTGCTCGTGTGCACGTTTTCAGACTTTAATCACTCTGGGAAATTACCATCACGTGATGACAATTGCAATTTTTAGCTAAGTTCTGGCCCTGACAGGATGATTGAGTGTGTGGGGTTGATCAGTTGGGTATCAAAAGGAAGTCTGATCTCTGTGCACCCATCCTCATCACACAGCAGCATGACAGTAGCGGGACTTATTCTTTCCAATTTTGCGAAAATACTGCAAAGTCATCAGCAGCTGACGACAGTTCCCTAATTTCAGTGGAGCCTATGTAATGGATAAGCCTGCCAAAATTTATAGAGTTAGTTGATACTGTGATACAACTTTATGCCAAGTTTGAAAGTGAAAATAGCAGCAGTTATTTTTAAATAGCCTGTCAAAGATGATTTTGAGCACTGCTTAAGTCATGGCTGGGCCATGACACTTTGAACAGGTCATGGGAGAGAGATGACAGTGCTGGGGTAAGTGTCATGTGGGGCTGAAGACATTGGTTTTCATGAGCAGATGGTAATTTCCTTGACTGTTAATTGACATGCATTTGAGGTACACATGTGAGACTGATTAAGATCAAAGCAGCTTGTAAACTCAAGAATTTATTTATTTATTTATTTTATAAAACATATTTTTGCTGGGTAACAAGTTCACATAGTGTGTGTTTTTCAACATGGCCCAGCATGTACAGTATAAAACAATAACAATCATTAAAAGTTACCTAAAACAAGTAACTACATTAATAAAAGTGAGCTCTGGCTTTAGAATGCGCTATAATGCAGCCAAACCAGTGATATTTTTCTGTCCTCCATGTCTTTATGAATGGAAGACTGGAAGTTGTGAAAAGTGAATCATTAATTGGCTCCAGACAACTCCTAAGGAAATACATTAACCATCTTGCAGAGATTGTAAGTGCATGACTTCAATAATCCTGAATATTGCTACAGTTATCCTGAATATTAGCATAACCATGTTTATAGTTACATTTTGTCTACTCAAGTCTTCCAAGGACATATTTTACACCACAATAATTGAATTGAGATAATTAACTTCCTAAATGTATGCCTTAAATCATTAATTTGTATTCACAAACAATTGGACAACATTCGATGGAGTCATCTTGGATAGGGTCTAGTGGTCGTGCCAAAATTCAGCTCACACGATATAAATTTCTGAGAGTCTGTATCATCAGGTATCAAATTTTCTGTTTGCCATCTATCTTATTTCATAGTTTTTTTATGGAATTGGTGGCAACAGACCAATTGGCATGCCTTTATATTTTTATTTATTTTTTATTTAATGCTATTGAGTAAGTTAACATTTTTAGAAAGTATATAATAAATTGAATATACTTTAATTGCAATTCTTAATTCTTCTGAATTTACATAATTATTCCACTCCTTACTGTACAGAACATCATTAATCTACCCTTCTCAGTAAGCACAAGACAACATATTTGGTGCAATTTAACAGGATTTTTGCTGAATTTAGCGATTTTTGCCCTTAAAATGCCTGTAGATTACATGATATGTAGAAGAAATTGATGGATATGAAAATAGTAACTTGTAGACACCTCATTGTACCTTTTAAACAACCTTAATAGGTATAATAAGTGTATTGTGCATGTTTTCCCATGCAAAAATGGCCATTTTACTGTACTCTCGAATGGTGAAAATAGCCCAAAAATAGAATTGGGTAGGGGGAGATTTTAAAATCAATGGATTTGGCTGTTATTTGCACTGGGTGGTCTATTCACATTGGAGATCAATTGGTTTAAAGACTAGTGTGATCCGGAAAAAAGTTCGAAATATGAGACACCTTAAGGTCTGTTTAAGATAATAACAAAAAAAATTAAAGGGAATGTGACCTTGAAAATTACGACAATGTCGCCCAAACTTGCTCAGCGTAATGAGGTAATGGGAGACCATACAAATGAATTTTTAGAATAAATCATTTTTTTGTCAGGAAAATACTCAAAGATATGTATGAAGACAAGTATAATGATGTTTAAGTATGAAATCAATCAATGAAAAGGGGACATGTAATGTGGCACATGTGACAAATACACTGCTGACCAACATAGGGTGTGGACCGAACTCATAATATTATTATCCAGAAAGGAAAGTAGCCGGGCCAGAGGAAGATGGATGGATGAATGGATGGATGATTGGGGCTTTACGTCCTGTATTTATGCACTTGGTAAGCTAATTAGGACAAGGGGAGGACACGGCAGTGAGGTGAAGGATGATTGAAACAGCCATCCAACATAGGCCCAGGTGACCCGACAAGAGCTGGATTCGAACCCTGGACCCAGCACGCTATCACTAGACCAACCCTCCCCGCCCCCCTAGCAGGGCCAGAGGAAGAACCTGATTGGGGAAAATATCTTAACAAGGTATGCTGTATACTTTTGTAGCCATGAAAAGATATGCCTGCTGGACGAGGAAACTTTGACATGCAGCAATACAATTTTATTATGTTGTTGTCTCATGAGTGGCAACAGCTTCGGGTTGATGCAACCAAATGGACAACTCTGGATATCAGGCATTTTTGGGAGGAAAAGAAAATGATTCTACAGCACAAGAATGCATTCGAGGAAGCAAACATAGATGGGTCTGTCATTGGCACGCTCAAAGATGAAGCTTTCAAGAATTGGGGGTTAAAAGTGCTGTTGATCGATGCACACTCATTGGGGCGGGGCCGCGGGGGTGTTTGGGGCTTTACATCCAATATTTATGCACTTGTTGGGCTAATCAGGACAGGAGATGGACACGGCAATGAGGCAAATGATGATTGAAACAGCTGTCCAATATAGGCCCAGGTGACGCGGCAAGAGTTGGATTCGAACCCTGGACCAAGCGATTGGCAGCCCAGTACGGTATCACTAGACCAACCCTCCCCGCCCCCCCATCAGGGCCAGAGGAAGAAGCTGATTGGGGAAAATATCTTAACAAGGTATGCTGTATACTTTTGTAGCCATGAAAAGATATGCCTGCTGGACGAGGAAACTTTGACATGCAGCAATACAATTTTATTATGTTGTTGTCTCATGAGTGGCAACAGCTTCGGGTTGATGCGATGGGAACTGGAACAAATCAAACACACCAAAGGGATGGGAAGACCAAGGTGTCTGACAGAAGGTCTTCCGCGACCAAAATGACAACTCTGGATATCAGGCATTTTTGGGAGGCAAAGAAAATGGGTCTTATAGGAATGCATTCGAGGAAGCAGACATATATCTGTCTGTCATTGGCACGCTCAAAGATGAAGCTTTCAAGAATTGGGGGTTAAAAGTGCTGTTGATCGATGCACACTCATTGGGGCGGGGCCACGGGGGTGTTTGGGGCTTTACATCCTGTATATTTGCACTTGATTGGCCAGTTAGGACAGGGGACACGGCAATGAGGCAAATGATGATTGAAACAGCCATCCAAAATAGGCCCAGGTGACGCGGCAAGAGTGGGATTCGAACCCTGGACCACGCGATTGGCAGTCCAGCACACTACCACTAGACCAACCCTCCCCCCCCCTGCACTCAAAGCCTCCATTATTTATACAAGCCTACCAGTTTATATTAATCTTCTTTTACAGTGTCGGGGATTCATTGTAAATTCATCTCACATTCCATTATCAGGGAGAATATTGTTTTTGTCGGTTTCAATCTTTGTCTCCATTGAAGTTGTTTGTTAATAAACATATTCCATAAAACTGTCAACTTTGATAGTCCTTTGTCCTTGAAAATAACTAGATACTAAGGACAGAACAGTTAAGAGTAATACTTCACTGTTGCAGGAATCACAACAAAGGGAATGTGAGAGAAACGTTAATCTAAAAAATGTGAGAGAAACATAAATCTGAGGGAAGAAAAAGTGATAGTAACTCCAGCTATTACAAAAAACGAGCTAACCCTCCCCCCTGTTGGAATAGGATACACACAAAACAATATTAACAGACCATTTATGCAAGATTAAAACGATGATTTTGTATTTTTGTACCAATTCAGCATCAACATTTTTGCACAGAAGGAATGATCTTTGCTTGGTACCAGTTCACAATATACTAGCCAAATCAAGAGCACCATCCGCAGCTGCCGGATGATGATTAGATGGATTAGGGATTTACATCCTGTACTTATGCATTTTGTATTGGGAAATTCAGACAAGAGAAGGACATTGATGTCCAGTGAAAGTCCAGGTGACCTAACCAGAGCAGTACACGAACCCACTGCCAGTGACTTAGCCCTGGGACCCATGCGTAGCATGGGTCATGGGTCGTCCCATTCAAATTCTTGAGATTTCGACATGGCATCAGGAGAATTAGTCTATATTAAACAAGTCTTATCCAAATTTCATGAAATTTTGGATTTGGGTAGCCCACATATTTTACTGCTGACGGCACTACTTTTGAAAGCAATTCCTGCAGGTTGAAAGGACGAAAAATCACTTTAAAGAACAAAAACTCTATGAAAAAATGAGCAAAATCTCTCTGCTCCATTAACAGCACAATGGTGACGTCATCAGTCTATCCTATGACGTCACTAGCAGTTTGTTGTGACATCATCAGCACCACCTGAAATCAACCAATCAGATGACGACATTTTTTCAAGGTATAAAGAAAAAAATCATTTCGTTAGATTCACAGGATAATGGCTAAAACATTATAACATCAAGAGAAATAGAAATAGGTGCCGTCAGTAGGAAATTTTGTCTAGTTTTGGATGGTGTAATTGAAATTAACAAACTCAACATATTTTCTGAGATATCTCAATTCTCCCTCACCCTGTCTTTGAAATCTCATGATTTTCCAATGGGAGGATTCATGACCCCTGTCCCAGGGGTCCAGGGCTACCAGTGACTGGTCACCTAATCCCAAAATAAATGTGGAAATGTCTCACTTATACGGTCAGAGTCGCCCACATTTCTATCTTACATAAAAGCATTTGCAAATGGAAGTCTTGACCTCAATATTACTACACAACTGCAGTAACAAAAGGACTGAATATTTCCTTTGTTATCCCAACCACAAAGCACCGTCTGATACTAAACCAGCGACAAAATGACCGTCTTTCTTTCATGAAGCTGTAAAAGTCTGCGGAAAACAATAATATTAAGGGACTATAGTTCTACGAATGTTGCGGAATGCCTTTAGATGCTTTTAGGGTCACGTCAACATGAACCAAGGTTCATATTACTCAATAAAAACAATTTATGACCCCGATGGAGTTTCAGTGTGAGGGAATCCCTGAAACAAGAACTCTTGATAGTTGTCATGCCATAAAAAAACCCGGAAACCATGGTACCAAAATAGCAGTAGCTCAGCGATGGTTCATTAGGTCAAAAAAAAAACAAGAGCTGATCCCCCTGCAATGAATGATCAACAGCAAGGACATTATCTAGATCTGAAGAGATTACCAACAGCTGTCCTGTCCATTGTTGTGGCACAGCCATGAGCTCTGTGACATTGGTTGAATTGTTATTAATCAACCTCACAGCTCTTGTTCCAACGATTGGAAGTTTTGGCCATCACAATGATTTATTGCTATTACTGGAATAGCTAAACCAGATCAGACTATCTCACTGACATTTGTAAAGTACATTCCGGATGTTAGAAGATGGAAGGAAATCTTGGCACTGGCTGTCATCTCAATGGGAATCCATGTCCAGAGGATAGCAACACTTCACACTTCCACAAACAACATGCAGATTCTGAATACTGACTTTGTCATCAGTAAAAAAAATAAAACAATCAAAGACACAGCAAAATACTGAATAAGAGTGAGACTGAGAAAATTCTGCTTTAAAATTGTGCCTTAGAGAATTTTCTGTCAAAGAAATGGCCAGGTGCAAGAAGCCAAGGGCTGTGATGTGAAAGGCCATCCAGCGTTAATTAATAGCTATCATTTATAATGCTATTTTTGTCGACAGGATGAAAATTTGGAGGACGTTTAATGCACAGTCACCTTAACCCCCTCCCTTTAGGACTAGATAAAAGGTCCAAAGTTTTTACATTTTCATCAGGTGAATGTTGTCCCTGATTAATGATGGATGCATGAAGTGAATTGACACTATGTGGAGCTAGCCAAAGCACATTTTCCACGAAAGAAAGCCTGTGCAATTACATCAAAGATTTGTCTCATTAAAGACTGACTTTCTGGCAAGTACTGCGGAAACAGCTGATTTCCTCATATAGGGTGCGGTGTTACTAGAGTAACATTTGAGGACTACACCACTGCAAGAGATGCAAAACAGCTGATGAAATCAGGAAGACAGGCCAGGCGCTGATGCTATGAACTGAAATGTAATTTCTGCTGGACTGACATGACATGCCTTGGTTTCTCAGATTTCCTCAAACTTCCTCATTGTTTTATATGACTCATTCGTTTCCTTCTCAGATATTCTTTGCGGGTGTCTGGAGGTATGAAAAACCTTCCTTCTCCTATTTATACCTATTGTTTATGTTTGCCAGGGTCTAATACTTTTCATAGTGGAATGGATTATTGCACTTAAGAGACGTTCCATTCAAACAGTTCCAAAATCATTCAATAAAATGTAGTCAAAAGGTTACATTCCCTGAAATTGTTAATTTATATAACTGAATAACTTTTAGAAGTGAAATGCTCTGGCCCTGGACCCCTGTGGGACAGGGGTCATGAATCGTCCCATTTGAAAATCATGAGACTTGATGGACATGGTCTGGGAGAATGAAATTTTGACCTTTTATCCCTGTTTTGTATTAAATTGTTGGTATACTCGAAAAGTTTACATTTTTTGCTGCTGACTGCACCTAATTTGATCTTCTTTAGTCAATGGGATAATTGTACAATATTCCATTGAAACTAGAGAAGTGGTTTTTATCCTTATACATTGGAAAAATGGCCACTTCTGGTTGGTGAAACTATAGTGATGTCACAACAAACGTCTATGACATCATAATTAAATAGCCTTGGTGACGTCACAACGGTGACATCACACTCTAAAGTGAGGATGATGACTCTCGCAATTTTTTTGCATACCACCCATTTAAAAGTGATTTTTTCAATATCCATCTTCGTGGAATAGCGCTCAAAAGTAGTGCCGTCAGCAGGGAAATATGTGAGCTACCCTAGGCCAAACTTTCATCAAATTTGGATTAAAATTGACTGATTCAGAGCAAATCTCCTGATTCAATATCAAAATCAAAAGATTTTTAATGGAACGACCCATGACCCATGCTCTGCATGGGTACCAGGGCTAGAAATGCTCCATCAATGAGCTGTTCAGAGAGGGTAAGACTCACAGCAAGCGCAAAAGGCAACTTCATATTATTTACCCCCCCCCCATCCCGCTGCACTCAAAGCCTCCATTATTTATACAAGCCTACCAGTTTATATTAATCTTCTTTTACAGTGTCGGGGATTCATTGTAAATTCATCTCACATTCCATTATCAGGGAGAATACTGTTTTTGTCTGTTTCCATCTTTGTCTCCATTGAAGTTGTTTGTTAATGCACAAGATCCCATAAACATATACCATAAAACTGTCAACTTTGATAGTCCTTTGTTCTTTGAACTTGAAAATAAATAGATAATAAGGACAGTACAGTTAAGAGTAATACTTCACTGATGCAGGAATCACAGCACAGGGAATGTGACTGTGAGAGAAATATAAATCTAAAATAGAATACATTGTAAGAAAAAGTGACAGTAACTCCAGCTTTAAAAAAAAAAAACACATTTGATATATTATCAATCCAGACATTGGTTTTGGTGAAACTAGAGCACTGTACTTAGTTAAAATTATTGATAGCCAAGAAAATAATTATAAAGATTAAAGAAATTACTGTGACCGCCAACAACATCAAGCTTTAAAATACGCCACATGAAGTTGAGGGGATTCCATAAAAATGTTATTTTGTAAAATTGGCCAAAATTTAGAACTGAAAATTGAGAAACTATAAAATGTAAAACAAGAGAATTGGGGTTTGGTTTCTGTATTTATGTACCTACATGGTAGGCTACTTTGGAAAGGGGGACGACATGGTAATGAGGTGAAGGACGATTGAAACAGCCGTCCAACGTAGGCCCACGTGATCCGACAAAAGCTGGATTCTAGCCCAGGACCCAGCGATTGCCAGCCTAGCATGCTTCTATAACCCTTCTCCCTGTTGGAATAGGATACACAAAACAACTGAACCATTTTTTCAGGCATTTATGCAAGATTAGAATGATGCTCTTGTACCATTTCAGCATCAACATTGTTGCAGAGACAGAATGACTTCGCTGGGTACCAGTTCACAAAAAACTTGGCAAAATCAATAGCACCGTCCACAGCTGCCGGATGATGATGAAATGGATTAGGGCTTTACATCCTGTATCTATGCACTTTGTATAGGCAAATTCAGACAAGAGAAGGACACTGGTGTCCAGTGAAAGTCCAGGTGACCTAACCAGAGCAGTACACGAACCCACTGCCAGTGACTGGTAGCCTAATCCCCAAATAAATGTGGAGATATCTTATAGTTATACGGTCAGAGTCGCCCACATTTCTATCTTACATAAAAGCATTTGCAAATGGAAGTCTTGACCTCAATATTACTACACAACTGCAGTAACAAAAGGACTGAATATTTCCTTTGTTATCCCAACAAACAAAACACCATCCGATACTAAACCAGCGATGAAATGACCGTCTTCCTTTCATGGAGATGTAAAAGCCTGAAGAGCCCTATAATAGGGGACTAGTATAGTTCTCTATGAAGGTTGCGAAATGTCTTTAGATGCTTTTAGGTAGAAGTCAGCATGACCCAAGGTTCAGATTACTCAATAAAATTTGTTTATGACCCTGGTGTGGAGATTCAAGAGTATGGGAATACGAGAAACAAGAACCCATTATGGGTGTCATGCCATAAAAAAAAACCGGAAACCATGGAGCAAAAATAGCACTAGCTCAGTGATGGTTTATTCTGTAAAAAAAAACAAAAAACGAACCAAGAGCTTATCCCCTTGCAATCAACTGCAACAAAGACATTATCTAAATCTGCACTGATCACCAACAGCTGTTCTGTCCATTATTTTGGCATAGCCTTAACCTCGGTGACATTGGTTGAATTGTTATTATTCACAAGCGCAGTGCAACAGACCAGCAATCAACCTCAGAGCTCTTTTTCCAGCGATTGGAAGTTTTGGCCGTCACAATTATTTATTGCTATTACTTGGAATAAGCCAGATCAGACTATCTCACTGACATAGGTATAGTACATTCCAGATTTAAGTAGATGAAACGAAATCTTTGCACTGGATGTCAACTCAATGGGAATGTGGTTGCCAGTAAAAATTATACTTAATAATTTCTTCAAATTCTACAGCACAACATGTACCTGCACTTCGTCGCCCTCTTGTGCTTTCCGAATGGACAACACTGGAAATAAGTTCATGTAACTTTTGTGTGCCATCAGTGATCTTTCATTTATTAGTTACTTTATATGTCGATTCTGCATTATTGTATCTTCCAAAAAACAGACCAAAATAAAATCAATCAATCAGCCTCGGATTGTCTGGCGTATCTGGTTTTTTAAAGATCAATAAGCAGGTAGGTGAAAGGTTTTGACGTTGTCGTTGCAACATGAAATGCCTGACGAAGTTTGTTGATTCGGCCTGGGTACATTTCTTGCCCCATTAAGTCATTTATGATCATAAGTTTTGGAGTGACCTTGTCTATTTCTGCAAGACTTAGTTAATGGAGTCCTTCTATAAACTCAGCATTAATTACATCACATGAATCCTGATATTCACTGCAACACCAGATCATTTTCTCTGGTTTGGACAAAGCCAAAGAACAAACTGTCTTCCCAGAACCACTCGATCCACTGATGACACTGGAAAAAGAGGTATATATTTTTCAATAATTTGCATATGGTCAAATTTGTACACCGACAAAAACGAACATGTACACGAACAGGGCCGTATTAACCTATGGGCAAACGGGGCAGTTGCCCCGGGCCCATGACCTCAGGGGGGCCCATGAAGAAGCTGAAAAGAGTTGCAACAGTAAAGAAAGTGCGTCGGGTAACTGGCGCGAATGTACTTTTCAGAATTTAGAGCGTTTTTGGTGCGCAAGGGGGGCCCATTAGAAACAGTTTGCCCCGGGCCCAGAAATGCGCTAATACGGCCCTGTACACGAATTTTTGGAAGTGTGAAATATTGTCATACACGAATTTGTATAGGTGCAATTACAAACAGGTGTAATTATGAACATACTAACCCTAAACTTGGCTAAAACTAACCCTAAAGCTAATTTTGACCTTAAAACTGAAACCTGTAACACCTCCACAAATGTTAGTATTGGCAGGTCCAGGAATGAATAATTGAGCACATCGACGAGTGTTAGCTATTACCTATACACAAGCACTTATGTTCGTTTTTACACATCCACAAACTCGCACATGTTCGTTTTTACACCTCCACAAATTCGTGAACATGCCAAATAATGAAAAATATATACTTGGGAAAAAGAATGTTTCAACTTTGGATCCATATTATGTCTTGACAAAATAAACACAAGTTCCTTAGTTATATAATAAATATTTTATTTGAGGTGACAAAAAGACAATAACTATGCAAAACTATTTTAAAATAGCACATACATGTACACATCATATCCACAATACAAAATTCATATTTTGTATATATTATGAGGTTATACCATGGGTGGAGGCAGTATATCCCTGGAATAGTCACCCAAGATCCATTATATCCCGAGACCCGAAGGGTCAAGGGATATACGGGGTCGAGGGTGACTATACCAGGGATATACTGCCGCAACCCATGGTATAACCTTTTTATCCCATGTCTTTTTTTTTTAATACTTTTATTTTATATCAATGTAAAACAGTTTTGAAGCACTCAATGTGAATGCAGCTGTGCTACAAAAAAAATCAATACTCTTAATTGGCAGCACTTAATTGCCTTAAATCACAACAATCAGCAAATATGCTGGTATCTACATGCTAATAAGCATGATATATAGGGGCACTGTTGTCTTTTGATTGGTCAGTTCCTGTATATCCCTGTTGATCTCATTATCTTTCAGTATATCCCTGCTGGCTAATTAGCCAAAGGAATTTGATTGGTTGAACTAAATATATCCCTGTTTCTTTTTGTTGTATTTCCCTCTCTCAATCTGTATTGACCAGGGAAAAACTCAGTATGAGGGACAAAAGTTGGCTAGACATGGGATAATTATTCATACATTTCTTGTAAACTCAATTGTTATGAACCCTCTAATGAAAGTAGGGTTGAGTGGCTATTCCACAATTGAGGATGTTTCTTTTGTCATCAAAAGCTGATAAACCAATCTTATTGAGTTCTAAAGTGTACAAATCATTTTCATTTTGCTATATAACTGACATCTTTCACAACATTTTTAGATATCATTTTCCAGTTTTCTTTTCAGTGTGATCATTCACCAAAATTGAATACATTTTAGATCTGAGCCCAATAAATTCTATAGGAACTTTTCCAGCATTTTACCAAGTACTTTTTTGTTGTTGTTACTGAAGAGAAAATGGTTTTTGTCATAATCACTTATATCAAAGATATGGTTATCTTGAGCCATATCTTCATATATGTCTCCTGTTGCCATGTTGCTAAATATTGTATAACAGAGACTGTCTGTATATGTGAAATTCAATGTGGAATTATTGCCATACCTTTGTTTTTAAAACATTTTGTAGTGAAAATCATACATGAGCGTCTTTGAAAGGTCTAAAATTGAAAACCCAACATCGATTGGTTTGTCAAGCCTAAATTTAACTTTACGCATTTCAACAGCAGGCAGGGATTCAACAAAAACTTTACAAGCATGGAATGAAGGCCTGCCTACATACTTTCGTAGCCGTAAGCCAGAGGTTGCAAATCTAACATCGGCTCTATTTCTGATGCTTTCCATAGTTTTCCCAAAAACACTATTATTCATTAGTTTATAGAAATCCTTCTTAAACTCATTTGTTGCATTTTGACGTCTTTCTGTGTTCAAATCAATATATGTTTTCAACCAAGGCCTCTGATTAAATCCAACTACTCTGTGAACATGAGTAAGCCTCACCCCAAGCTCAATATAGAGCTTTAAATTTATTGTATTGTATTGTATTGTATTTTATTAACCTTCAAAAGAAGAAAACAGAAAATATACAAATAAGAGTAGACAATAAAAAGTAAAACAATTAAAATAACTTAAAAACTATGTGTGGCACTGGCTAATACCTCAACAGTAGTTTTAACATCTCTTTGTCATTAGGCGAATAATTTCTAAGCAAATTAGAGCAACTATCCATGACACCATCATTAGAAGGAAATCTTTTCACCTCTTTGATACAATGGGCAATAGCCTTATCATTAAATAGTAAATTAAATGTATTAAAATTGTAATGTTGACAAACCTTGGCAAACCTCTGACTCAACGGATTACCTGCGGTTAAGTTATGACTAAATGTAAAAGTATAGAAATCCCTGGCTCTCGTGGAGCTAAATAACACTGCCTTAAATAGGCGCAGGGTATTTACATTGATGAGAGCGCTAATACTGCTTATTCGCATAGCATCTAACAATGGAGTTGATCTGAGATATTTACTCAGGCCTAAGGCTGTCTTTACAAGTTTTGACTGTAAACGTCCAATGTCAAAATATTCTCTATTTGTCAGATTATAACACTCATTACCGTATAGTAATATAGGTTGTAACACAGTCTTCCATACATATGATATTGCTTGTGGCTTAACACCATTGTTACATAGACCAACACTTTGTAAATTAAAGAAAGACCTTCGGCATGATTGGACCCTCTTATGGAGGTGGCCGTTATTACTATTGCCTAACACAGCACCAAGGTAATCAATGTCATCGCATATTTTTATACTATCGCCATTAATTGACCATATTGGTTCTTTTACAAAATAATTTTTACCAAGTATAATACACGAAGACTTTTTAGAATTGAATGAAAGACCATGGTTAACAATATACTCATTCGCCTTATCAATAAGGCCCTGAAGGCCTGTAACAGTTGTACTTACTAACAGCAAATCATCAGCATAACAAAATACATTATAACAAGTGTTATTGATTCTCATGCCACCTTCTGATTTCGATAAATCGTCTACAAGTTCTTGATATAACAAGTTAAAAAGTAATGGCGAGGTCAAACCACCCTGCCGTGTACCTTTCTCTATAGGAAAGGACTCAGACATATTACCATTCCATTTAATAACTGCTTTTATACTCTTATACCATGTGTATAAAATACGCCACCAGTGATCTGGGAGAACACCTTGGCTTTTTTTCAATAAAATACTATGTGGGACTCCATCAAAAGCTTTTTCTGCATCTAATGCGCAAGCATAGACAGTAGTACCTTTAGCATTGATATATGATATGGTGTCCTTAGCAGTACATATCGCCATATTAGTACCCCTGGCCTCTATGAAGCCGAACTGCAAGTCATGAAAAACATGGTCCGAGGCACTCTCTAACATTGCATATTCTAGGATTTTTGTGAAGATTGAGGATAATATTATTGGCCTATAATTCGTTGGGATCGAAGGATCTAAATTTGGCTTTTTTATTATTGGGATAAGAACACCAATTCTAAAGCATTGAGGAAGAATTCCATATTTGACACATGCATTTAATGTCAGACTTAGTACTTCAGGAAATTTTGTATCAATGGAGTGTTTTAGGTGCTCGGAAGTGACACCATCATAGCCTGCGGCTCTGCCAGGCTTAAGTTTTTTAATAAAGTTACGAATTCGGTTGGGAGTAAAAGGTTGTCTATCGATAATCGATGACTCAATTTTCTTAAATTTATCTGTGACTTCGTCCTCAGCTTTAGTAACAACATCAGGTTTTGGACCCGTTCTATCAGCAAACTTTTCAGCAAAGAAGTCATAAAATTTATTAAGTTGAATATTATTTGCATTAATATCACAACGAGGTTTCATTAGACGAATAGTGTTCCAAAATTTCTTAGGGTTTCCAGATTTAAAAATATTGAATAAATTATGGAAGCTTCTCTGCTGAAAGTCACTCAGTGCTTTTCTACGTGCACTGCGATACAACTTTTTGACATATTTATAGACATAAAATACATGGCAATGTCTATCCTTGTTACTTTTTAACCATAAAGACCTCCAAAACCTGGTCCTATCACGTGCTAAAGTACAATCATGTGACCACCATGGGAGACGCTTGGCTTTATGTTTACCTTTTGCTGAAAAATCATCATGTTTACATGCTTCATGCATAATAGCAATGAGTTTATCAAACAGTTTATTAACAATGTTTTGTAGTTGGACGCCATTAGTCACTTGAGACAATTCATGTAATTCACTAGTCAGTTCTGAATTCAGCGAATTATTGATATGGCTTACATAATGTTGTCTACGTACAGGATTATCCCAGTCAAGTTTTGGATATTTAGGACACAGAGTTTTCTCTGAACTTGTACCACTATAACTATTACTGGCATTGGCATCTGACTGAATACGATACATTGTCCTAATGGGGAGATGATCACTTTCATCAGCCCAGCTACCATTATCAATTTTACAATCAATGGTACTATCGGCTACATATTTTGAAACAAAAACATGGTCAATGTAGGATTTACAATTACCTTTCTCATAAGTATAATTAACATTTTGATTAAACAAAAAGTTTGTAACACATAACTCATTATTGACCAGAAAGTCATGTAACATCAGACTATGACTAGTGAAGGGGTGACTACGATACCAATATCTTGTTAACCGATTATGACACGGAAGGTTTGCATTCATATCTCCCATTATAAGAATCGGTGATCCATCACAATCATCAATAAGACTCTGTAATTTATCAAGGGTTTCAGCATATAAGGCTGACTGATCAGCAGTACCATTGTAATACGGGAGGTACACACCAAAAATGTTTAAAAGTTGTCTACCAGTACCTTGTTGAATAACATTGAGGTGGGAGATCCTATCATTATCAATCACAATATTTTGAAAGAATACACCATCAACATTTTTACATATAAACCCAGTACCACCGTACGGTCTACCATATAAGGTTTCTTCTGGATTAACACTTGATTTTAAGTATGAGGTATAACCTTTATCACTAAATGCTTGTTCAATAATAGGTATTTCAAATTGCTGTAACCAGTGCTCACACAGAAAGATAACATTAGTATTTGTATACAGTTCTTGCATCAATTCATCAATGCAACCATTTACACCATTACAATTCAAAGAAAATAAATTAAGATCAATATTAAGAGCCATTAATAATAACAATGTTTAAAAGAGTTCATGTATAAAACGCAGGGTGTAAACACCACAATTAAGCAAGTCTGGTAGGCATCCAAGCCATACCATTCGTGTCCATCAAAGCTGAGAATCTGTTAGCAAACGTATATGGGGCCAGAGTCTGTGCGGTGAAGGGGAACATTTGCATCGGGGGGTGTCATCGGAGCGTTCATTGTAGCAGGAGGGAGTTGGGTCGGCGGGGTAGTCGGTGGTTGGGCCATATTGTTCCTGATCGCACTTAGGGGGGGATAAGGGTCCTGACGGTACGGGGTGGAACTCTCGTTAAGGGTTGCACAACATATTTTTCTTTATTTCCTAATTCCTAGATATGGTGTTAGTTTGGTCACTTTGGCATTGGAAAGGTTGAAAACATTAAGAGGGAGAGATCCGAACAAAAAGGTGATGGCATTTCTTTTGTCACCTTCAAGTGTTCAGGTGCAAGTGGGTAATCTGAATGGTACTACAAATCCACTTCCAGTACATATCAAGCGTCGTTGTCATCAGGCAAATTGAGTATATCCAACTCCTGTATTTGCTGGTCAGTCAACCACTCATAGCCATCTGTAGGCAGCGGTTAGGACATTGCCCAACCACGAAGGTTATTAGCATCCATATATATAAGATATGTGTTAGGTTGGTTTGGATTGTATGCATCCACATAAGGATTATTGACTTTGCTGTGCCTGTGTGAAATAGTACTTCTCCCCAAAAGGATCCCTTTTTCAATTAACAAGTACATGTCTGGATCGGTTATTAATTCTAAGTTCACCCCTGTCATTTTCAAACAGGCATCCCATGCCAGTGCAGGATTTGTAAGATAATGAAGTGGCCATATGCCGACACAAAGACTTCTTTAAAGTTTTCAAAGATTTTCCAAAGACATCTGCTAAAAGAACCATTTCTGACTTGAGATACAAATCGTGAGAGTCACCCATTGTCTGCATATTGAAATGTCTCCAGATATTCTGAGCATTTTCAAATTCTCCATTGGAAATATGTTCATTGATAAATCATTATAAAAACAATCTTTTGGAGGGAGTGGGTGTCATTCATTCTTGCAGGACATTCCATGTACTGATTACAGCATACTCCTTTTCTGAGAAGTAAATTTATATCCCCCGGATTAAAATGCCTATTCATATGATAACATTTGTCATCTCCACCTTTTGTCAGATCATTCACTAATTTTTCAAGAGAGCAATTCAAAAGCTCAAGAGAGTCAATGAATCGAAAATCATGTTGAGAAAATTGCAAATTTCACTAACATTCTACACTGAACTTACCTGATCTCATCTTGTAGGATGAAGAAGGTCAAGCACATTTTTGTGTATATCACTTTAATATTAAAATATTGGGAAACAAACAAACACATAGCAATGTTTCTTTGTATGTTCTTTCAAACACTGTGATTGATACTATTAAAAAAAGTCAGCAAATTACCTTGAGGGATAGCTTATCCACGTAGATCAGGTGGGTTGTTTTCATTGCTGTCATTTGATATGTTGTGCCTCTTTGCCGGGACTGAAAAAATAAATCAGAACGAATGAGTGAGGCTTGAGTGTAGGTTTTAAAAACAGTTTCGATCATGTCGTATTAAAAACAATGCAATGACAAACTTGCACTTGCTTACATAATTACATACATGGGCTGAGGTGCTAGATTGAGAACCTCTGGCTTCATTTTTTCCTTTCTTCTCGGTGGTCTGTAAGGGGTGGCTCTTGGGTTTGTTGTGTTCCACTTTGAACTATCAGCAATTAGCATTTATTATCCATCTCGATGTGTTTATGTGCTAGCGCTATGCGATTCCATCATATATATAAATTTTGAAAATAGAGTTTATAAACAATTATCTCTATTTAACGTATGGTATAGCATGGTAGATATAGCATGGTATATATCAGCTAATCATACTATTAATTCACGGACCCCTTACGCTACTCCAACAAAACTACTGATTGCTCAGTTCTGAAAACGTGCAAGCTGCTTTTCTACACTCTCTACAATGTCCTTAGTGCGGTTCCAAGGTCAAATTGCAGTCACAGAAGCTGAAGTGATGTTTTCTCATAATTTAATTATAGGCCATCACAAAACACCTTTTATTTACCCCTTCTCATATGCCTGTCTTCACGGGTCTTATGCTAGTGTTAAAAATATATTGGAAATCTTAACACTGTGTGTCAAGTTTTCTTCTCTCTAAAGATTGTGACAAGCAAATTAGCTAAAAATGTTACATCCATTGAAACATTTTATTTTATAAAATTATGGTGGCTGCCGCTTTCTCAAAAAATGTTTTAGTTTCCTAAAAAAGCAGTAACTATAATGTACGTACAACACAATTATACATCCAGCAGTTGGAACACACATCTACCCAGGTGGTCTACAGCCTGAAAGACATAATTTCTCATACAACCTAGTCATTTGTATTTCCCAGACATAGAGGTTTTGCAGGTATGTCTGGTATAGAAAGCAAATTAGTTTTGAAAAAAATTAGACTTTCCTTTGAAACAGTCTGATGTAGGCTATCATGTTTACGAAATATCCAAACAGCATAATAAATGAAGATACCGTTGTATGTTATAACAAAAGTCACCATCTCTCTCATGCAAAATCTCACAATCATCAGGGTCAATCTCATTTCACAGCTTTAGATGACATGATACCTAAAATGCCTAATATAAGTAATAAACTTGATCAGTATTATTTAGTTTTGTGTCAAAAAACTACCAGACCTGTTAAAACCAGATCAACCTGGTAGCAATAGCCATTTAGATGAGGCGTTATGGTTGAGACAAAAACGCTATGGTTGGGACACTTCTCTTTGCAGTACTGTACACCAAGTTTTCTGAGTATCTTAAAAAGCTGAAATGCAATGAATGGTGTATGGGTCAAGGAAACTCAGAGGGGGACTACGGCTTTCGAAAACATTTATTGGCGAAGTAGTGGCTAAGAATTCACCTTATAGTTTCAATCGTCAAGGTCGGGACACTCAAATGTGGTGTTATAAAGTCACATTTATTAGTTAGCAGAGGTAAATAAATATGTTTTGATTAAAAGTAGTGCCTGAGCAACGTTCATATGCAGAAGTGGGTTTTTTTAGTGTATTTCTTCTTCACTTTCTAGCTAAGAATGACAACACTTCCAAAAAGTTGAATGTTGGCGAATTTTGGCGAATTTGTATCATCCAACAAAGTCACTGTTTCTGTGACTAGTTTTGAGTGTCAGATGACCAAATACCTCTGCCCAGGGGTGCCGGAACAGGGGGGGGGGGGCAGGGGGGGCAATTGCCCCTCCTGCCCTTGTCCAAGGGGGGCAGGGGGGGCAAGGATGCCCTTTAGATCGTAAAGAAAAAAAAACATTTTTAGGCCTTGTTTACTAATTTTAGGCACAGATTAGTAAGTCTACATTCAAAATTATTAGTGACTCTCTATTCAAATTTTGTTACTCAAAATTGGCGCGAATATGATTTGCCCTTTTTCATCTGACCGCCCCTGCCGTCCGAGATTCCTTCCGGCACCCCTGCCTCTGCCCTAAAGAGATTTACTGGTTGAATGATATAGCATTCAACATTGATGAAAAATGTGGCCATTATTTTAGTTTTCTAAATTAGTTTTCTAAATTAGAAAAAGTTGATAGTGAGTCTGTCATGCCAAAATCGTGAATTTTCAGCACATTTTCATGAACGTTTTGTGTAATATCTTAAGTCCAAATCATCTGATTTGGTTGAAATTTGAAATATATGTAGATTACAATATCACAAATAGATATCAATACTTAACTGCTCTCAAAAGCAAATTTTGAAACCATAGAAATCTATTTTCTGGCTTCAAAAACAAAAGTCACAAGGTGCACCTGGCCTAATCAGTTTGTTTTGGCTTTGCGCGGATAGTTACTATTTAATGGCCCATTAACCATTAAATACCCATTAAAAAGCCATTGTTTTGTGCCTCTCAATTCCACCCCTACTGGCATAACTCATATTCTAGTCGTTCCGGAGAAATTCTAGTTTCACATTTGGAATCAGCACACTCCAATTAGGTTCATAGAGCATTTTTCCTTAGACAGCAAAATCGTTGACCAGTGTAGTCATAAATTCTGAATGGTCCCTTGGTGGCAAAGACAATGGATTGAATAGTAACAAGAGTAAATATTACTTTAGTACAGACATGAAACATGTTTCTGGACGTCTCATGAAAACATATAGTAGTACTGTTGATATATATTTTGGCATGTATGATTAATTTTACAGAGGTCTGCATCGACAAATTATTTCATGTTAACGGAGATAATAATTATCTATTTGAAATTTGACATGTACGATGTATGTCCACAATTCTTGCTTAATTAGACAAAGCCATGTAAAGAAATAGGCCCACCAAAATCATTTGTTCCAAAATATTCCAGAAAGAATTAATTACTTCAGTAAAACTGGGCAAGAAATGATCTCATTTAAAAAAAATCCGATAGGAGGCTAAAACAAAAATTAAAATAAATAAACCTATGTTGTCATTTACAGTGCATGAAAATAAACCCCAGAAGATTTTAAAACAAAACATACCGTCACGCCCATTTTAAGAACAGGCTGCAATGTGATTTTTTCTGTATACTTTTCTGTGTTTGCGATTACCTCCAAAAAGTACCTGCCTTGAATTGCCAGATACTGTGAGCTTTCAAGTTGTCAGTATGAAGTCAGACGATAAAATGAGTGAAATGACTTGGATTAAATTCTTAAGGCAGTTCACACTTAAGGCAATAATCGCAGTTAGTAGTGCAACAAACATTAATTATAGTCTTGTTATTTTTTTTCTCGATAGATTAGGCAGGCAAGGTGATTGCATAATTTTAGAGTATGAAGTTCATACAGCTAGTTACTACAGGGGAACAAGAAGTGCAACGAAATGACAATGTATTTGGTGCTCAAGTAGCATTGCCACATCACAAATTTTCATGCTCCTCTGAGCACAGACAGCGTATCACACTTAACAATTATTTTCATAATGTGAAACAACACCATTGACTGATCTTCATACCAAACATTGCACCGTAAAAAGTGCATGGAGACAGAACCTAAACATGTCAACTGAATCCTAAGAATCTAATATCAACACAAAATGAATTGATTGTGTGGTTTGCTATTATTGACTTTTCTGCAATGTGTGATAATATACTGACAGAGGGTGTAATGCAACCCCCCTGTCTCCTACGCCTATGTAGAGAGGTATAAGTAGCCAGGATGTAGACAGAGAGGTAGGTAGAGAAGTAGACAGGGGGATAATTTTTACGGCAAATGTGGGGGGATATGCGGTTATGCGATTGGAATCGGCCATTGGATCCGCAAATGAACAGTCAGTCAAGATCTTTTACATTCAAGAATTCCAACTTTTGTATGGCATGATAACCTGCCTGAGCAGAAAGGTGTGGGACATATCTCTCAACTGTTCCCTACCGAATTTACCCAAAGGGCCATTACCACAACACATTTTGTTTTTACACCAAAACGTGGGGGGGGGGGGGTTGGGCATTTCATATTATGTCACTCGGGTCAAATATGTGCGCCCCCCCCCCAGTCCCTCACCAAATTACGCCCATGGAGGTAGGCAGCCAGGCAGATGCAATCGATGGAGAGATAGATAAATATGAATAAAGAGATATTGATGGATAGATAGACGGAGATAGACAGAGAGAGACGTACAAAGGCGGACAAGGGAGGACAAAGACATTGCATGGCAGAAGAGATATGGATCATTCACGAGTATATTTTATAAGTTGATTATTCTGATGACAAGTAAGAAAAAACACTTATTAATTGAAGATTTCACAATAATTATTAGTAAGTTTTACTGGACTAGAAACAATGAACTGTCTGACAATGTGAGACTGGTGCATTTTCCTAACTGTGACCAAGTATGTCATTTTTGCTTTGTTGAACTTAATCACCTGTCAATTGTCAAATGAACAGTATTAATTGATTGTTGTCTTCACCTTGGCAAATATTTACACTAAGTGTCCAATGGTGCAAAGAAAAATCACTCGTCACAAGACCACTTGGGCCACAAATCACTTGATCCTTTCGTTGCACTTCTTTTTCCCCTGTAGTAACTGCATCTTCACTTCTCAGGGTTGTCTTGTGAAAGCCCATCCTGATCTCATCTACCTGTTTTTTTTTCATTAAGAAATAACTTTAAAATTAAGCTTCCTCTGCATGGCATGATCAATTAAAACAGCTTGAGAGCATTCAAAGAGCTAAAATTCGCGGTTGAAAGTTTAAATTGTGTCTGTTTATTATTTCAATACTTTCTTTGCCGAAAAGCACAAACTGTTATTTAAATCATGCTGGAAAAAAGCCGTAAACGGGTTGGAAAATTTAAAATCTACGAAGGTGCATTCGGTGTCTTAAATAGCCAGCTAAGTTCTCTTATCCTGAAAATGTGGTTTCTGCACTATGTTCAGAAATGGAAGGTGTGCAGTTGTTATTGTTCTCGCTGCACCCTGCCTTTTATGTAACAACTTAATTATTAGTTTCATTGACATTTCTATTTCAAGAAAAATGAGGTTTGTGCAAATGCCAATTAAATGACGGCCGCAAAAGTTTCTTATTTAATTTTGATAATTATTCTTGGACCAATTATTCATTTAATTCTATAATTATCTCTTATGAAAAGATGAGGGTTACATAAAATCAGGGACTCTGTCTGCTTCTTAAAATTTTCAATTTTCAATTATGAGTTAAAATTACAATCAATGATGATTGTATCCTTTTTGATTTTTTGAACTAATCCTGACACGGACATAGACAGGGTTCTGTTCAAATACATCCTGAATTAAATTGAAAATACCGTAATGAATTTCTGAAAGACCATAGGGTGTGCTCAGTTCAACAAGATGATGGATGGATGATTGGGGTTTTATGTCCTGTATTTGTGCACTTGGTAGGCTAATTAGGACAGGAGGAGGACAGGGCAATGAGGTGAAGGATGGTTGAAACAGCCATCCAACATAGCCAAACATAGACCCTTCAGTGCCCAAGAATTATCGACCAGTGGTAATATCAACAACATTTTCTAAAGTACTGGAAATTCACTTGCTTTCAATGTGTGGGGAGCACGAATTTCATGATCTCCAATTCGGCTTCGTAAGCAGTAGAGGAACCGCCATGGCTGTCTCCATGACAAGTGACATCATAGACTACTGTGTGAGTAAGGGATCTCCGGTTTATGTATGTGCCTTGGATGCTGAGGGAGCCTTTGATGGAATACCCCACTCAGTCATGTTCGCCAAAGCCCTAGATGTCATACCTATGTTATACTGGCGTCTCTTAATCTACTGGTACAGTCACTTAGTTGTCTACTTCTAGATGGGGGAACAACATCAGCGAGCAGATCATCATCAAGAAAGGGACGCGCCAAGGTGGTCTCTCCTCACCCTTCATTTTCAACCTTCTCTATCCGGATTTGGTTCAAGAGCTGTCGGGGATGCAGTGTGGAATTTCACTGGGAGAGACTAGCTACAACCTGTGCTGTTATGCAGATGACCTGTTGCTATGTAGTTTGACGGTTAGTGGGCTACAGCAGCTGATTTGTGCAGCTGACAAGTACATCACCCAGCATGGACTGCGGTTTAACCCACAGAAAACATCATGTGTAACATTCGGCAAAAGCAACTTCACAGATAGACAATGGCATCTCCAGGGCACAAGACTAACAGAGACATCAGAGGTGAAGCATCTTGGTGTGATACTTACAAACGACACCCGAAGTCACGCCGAGGCTCGGATCCAAGCGGCCAGGAGAGCTTTTTATTCCCTTCAGGGAGCGGGTTTATGTGTCAATGGCAGTGACCCTGATACAATAGCATATATTTACACCACAGCTATTCGACCTGTATTAACTTATGGTCTTGAATCTGTTTACCAATGTAGCACTGTTATGAACAGGTTCTGCAGAGCAAGTTCCTGAAGTCTGCTCTTGGTGTAAAGTCATATTGTAAAACTACACCTCTGCTACAAGCTTTAAATATTGATCGTGTGTGTACATTTGTTGAAGTTCAAAAACTGTCATTGTTCAAATCTATGTTTTTTTCCTCGTCTCGTACGAGTAAACTCTGTAAATTTCTTATGGTGCAGGCTTTAAGTGGTGCTTTATCTGGTCAAAGAAACTTGGTTTCATGCATCTGTCATAGGAATATGTAAAAAATACAATTTTTCTCTAGTCAGATTCCTTGGTGAGAAATGTTATAAAACGAAATGTAAACGTGCTATGAAACTAAAACCTGCATGTGGCATTGCAGACAGTGTACAATTTTGCTTGTTTAAAAGTCGTGACATTTTAACTGTAAATAATTTGTTATTGCCATTTTAGGCTTATTTTACCCTGTTATTGTTTTTAATGTTTACACTTATGGTTTTATGTATTTTCTTATTTGTGAAATATCTATGTATATCTCTCCAATGGAGGCTAAATAAAATAAAATCAAATCAAATCAAATAGGCTCAGGTGACCCGGCAAGAGCTGGATTTGAACCCAAGATTGGCAGCCCAACACACTGCCACTAAACCACCCACCCTATAGCTCAAAAAGAAATAACACTGTTGTCGCAGAACAAAGAAGTCCACTGCAGAAGGCATTAGTGATATTAGTATGAATATTCATAAAGTTGTTAGCCCACTACTGTATCAAGAAATAACGGTTTGCTGAAAAAAAGAAAGCGTGTTACCTCTTTGAGGGGAGCTGCTTGTTGCAGACAAAAACTGTCACTTGACTTGAGACCGAATGTAAAACAGTTCTTTTCAAATTCATCCTTTTTTTCATTTTCCTCACATTTTGGTGTTGAATTTAGAAGTAAGAAGAACTAAGAAATGCCCCAAAACAAAAAGGTCCTTCGCCTTTTTCTCCAGTTTGCAGTTCATTTCAAAACAAATCATGAGAATAATAAAAAATTTCAGAAACAAAAGATTCACATTAGATTTAAATTTCATGAGGATAGGCATCAAAATGAATGCATCTTCCACCTCCCAAAGAGAATTAAATCATGCAGTGTTGATCAAGACCGTTTTGTTTCGTTTCGTTTCCTTCATTAGGGCGTCATTTAATTCACAGATTTAATTTCAGCACAGGTGGCACAAGAAACATTTGATGTGATGGATAATTTGAGTTTTTCCAATTCCTTGTCAAATGATAAATGCAGATTTTAAGCATTTGAGCAGCCCATTTTCAAAGTAACAAATGTCAATGGCAGGATAATGCAAAGTTTGATATTCACTTTGTCCATTGTCTCCAAAGGCATGCTGCTTGTGACAAAATCTCTAATGCCGTTGTGTCTATAATAGCGAATAGCACTTTTTGATAGACCAACGGCAACATATTCTATTATATTCCAAATAGCAGTTATACTACTATTTTGATATTCGGAAAAAGGTAAAAAATCGCCCAACATGCTAATTGTCCATGAGCCAGAGGGTTGGTCAGACTCACTCAAAGGGAGGAATTCTCATAGTGATTTTATGTTAGCCCTATTTCTCTAGTTTCAGAAAATGGGTGACAGCAATCTGTATCTCTTAGCCTTCACCATGCTATCACCCTGTTTTTAAAAATATGATGAAGCCTCGGAAATTTCCGTTTTTTGGGTTCTGGTTAGACTTATATCCATAAAAACTGTTGTAACTTCATCAATATTGCACTAAACTGCATGAAATTTGATATGTGACATCTTCACAATATACAAAAGACATATGTGCCACAATCAGAGCCATTTGCATCATTCAATGTTTACAAATAAAGGAGTATTTTTATTTCAAGTTGCACGCCAAAATTAAAATATAATTAAAACTGAAATCTTCCTGTAACTTTGGTATATCACCAAGACATATTTCATAAAAAATCCAAAATTATTTCATTTTAGTAGCAGGATGCCCTCTCAATCATATGGCATAGTCTCAGCCAATTTGTACTGACATTAAGGTGATATCAAGATGTTTATCATAAGCACTTCATGTCCGAAAATTGCTTAATTTTCACTATTCTGAACAGTTTGTTGCTGATATTCTCAGTTTACTTGCAAGAAGAAGTCAATGCTGTCAATTATAATTGATGAAATTGTTTAATAAATTACAGAGCATGATTTTTAGGTAAAAATTATTGATTTTGTATAATTTAAGTCACATTTTGCATAAATAAATTTAAATTTTGACGAAATTTAATACAAAAAGTTAGAACCACACAGGTATCTCCTGATGAATGATCAGTTCAGAATAGCTGAATTGCATGATAAATGCATGTTGACGATCCAAAATGGACAGTTAGTTAGTTTGTGAGCTTGTTTGCATAATTTTCTTCCTATAACTTGGATGTGAGGTGACATAATATGAAGTTGCTTTGCATTGCTTGACAAAATCATCTGATCCTCATACATCTGTAGAACAGTAGCTCATACAGCTGCCAGGTGGTCTCATTGGTCGGCTTTTTGCTTTAATGAAGGACATAAATCCTATCTTGGCATGTCAGTATGGCTGAAAATGAGATAGAAACGTAGAAAGGACCTATTAAAGTTCAATGTTGCACTGAAAATGGAACATAAGCATACCCAAGGAAGAAGAACATCCATTCCAATAGCACAAAGAGAAGGCACTTAATCCGAGCCCAAGGAACATTAAATGGAGGCGGGTTGTATCCAGTATTCTATGCTGGGGCAACAGGAAGATCCTGGGCATCCCTGAATTAATAGGGTATATGCCAGACTCGCAGTCTTCTCATCTCATCATCATACGGCGATCGCCTGTCTCGATATAGCCGACTAAGGTTCTGCAGAGGCGTAAAACACAAACTAACAACAAACAAACAGCACAAAGAGAAGGAGGTTGTACCAGACATTGCTCAGACTATTAGGTCAGGAAGCAATCCCAGAGACAACGCATGTAAGTCAGGAGATAACAGGATGGTTAGACAAAGGCGGATAAGGCACAATCCAGATGCGCTGCTAATGACTGCAAGTAAATATAAGGCAGGCACCAGGGAAGAGGTTTTCACAGAGCATTGTAGATATACCCAGTAAAGAGTAGGAATTTTCTAAATTAAGAGTCAATATCTCTGAGATGCCCCTGTGACAGCACCGGGGTTGTCCCTAACTCAACAGTCTCCCACCATCAATGCCTTGACAGCCTGTATACTGGGGGAGGCCAGACAAGCCTGAAGCTACAGGTGGACAAGCAAGGAGGAAACCACAACTTCTGTGAAAAACCATTTGCTTTTGAAGCAACAAGGCAGAAGATCCTGCATTTGGATGATGTGCACACACCAAATCCTATGAAAAAATGGGCAAGAGATGAGCACCCACTTCCAGAGAGCTATGATTTTGCAAGGAACAAGCTCAAGTGGAGAAAGGCATTATTCAGGCAGGCCAAGAAGAAGATTCAGAAGCTTGAGGAGAGTGATAGCATCAACTGGGGTGGCCAGACAAGCCTGAAGCTACAGGTGGACAAGCAAGAAGGAAACCACAACTTCTGTGCCCGCACCAAATCCTGTGAAAAATGGGCAAGAGAAGAGCCCCCACTTCCAGAGAGCTATGATTTTGCAGGGGAGCAAGCTCAAGTGGAGCAAGGCATTTAGCTTGAGGAGAGTGATAGCCTGAACTGGGGGAGGCCAGACAAGCCTGAAGTTACAGGTGGACAAGCAAGAAGGAAACCACAACTTCTGTGAAAAACCATGTGCTTTTAAAGTAACAAGGCAGAAGACACTGCATTAGGATGATGTGCACTCACCCGATCCTGTGAAAAATGGGCAAGAGATGAGCACCCACTTCCAGAGAGCTATGATTTTGCAAGGAGCAAGCTCAAGTGGAGAAAGGCATTATTCAGGCAGGCCAAGAAGAAGATTCAGAAGCTTGGGTGGTGATCTAGAAACTTGAGGAGAGATTAAGGAAGATGCTTGGAGTAGTCCCTCTGTCAATCCCAAAAGAGAAAAAGTATTGGTGAAAGCTTTGAGCAAGACCAATGGTGGAATGGAGTCCAGAAAGATTGTCTGGTTGAAATTACAATGTACATGTATGGCTACTGACTACAGTGTATATCCACCAAAGTGGGGCTGCATAATCTATGCAACTGAGTGTACATGGTCTGAGGAATAGCTATGTTTTGTAACAGCTACCAGTATAGAGACTGTGGGCAGGCCAAAGTGTCATCCTTAGCCAGCAAATGTGACCAGATGAGAGACTCCAGGAGGAATAGTAGGAGCTGAAAACAAGGAAGCAGCTGCTGAGAGTCTAAAACAAGCTCCAAGCAAACATGATGAAGGCTAATGGACACTTACATAAGCCAACAGTCTCCTGTAACAATTTTGAGTTAGACATAATTATGACCCAGCTTAGTCTGGAGCCAGACTGTTAAGCAATCAAGAGGCCAAATGGAGCTTCTGAAAATTGAGTGAAGGAAATAATAGAGAGCCAAAATCAGGTTCCATGGCAGATTGCGCAGATTAGTTCAGAGAAGCTTCAGCAGGACAGGTCTTGGCTGGCAAAACAAGCTTGCAGAAGAATGTACTCACAACATGAGCTGATTTATGAGAAAAAAGTCTGGCCATTGTACTCCCTAGTGGCCACGGTTTGGTCATCAGAGGGTTGAAAAATAAATGACAGAAAAAAAGATAATATACAATTTTGTTGGCTAATAAGAGAAATGTTGTACAGTGCATGCATTAGACAGAGGGCAGCATACATCTTGTCTTGGGACAACCAGGGAGACTTCAAGTATGATTTTGTTTAACAGCTGAGGGACAGTGAGGGTGCAGGATAGCTATCGACTGTGGGTAGGTTTGAGACTTAACTTGAAATATCTAAAGTGAAAATGCGGCTGATTATGAAAATTCCTTTGGGGACTGAAAGCAATGCAAAGACACACATAGACCTACCCACATTAGGAGTGTCTTGGTTAGGACACCAGGGACGATGCATTGGCTGAGAAAATGGTTGATAAACAGGCTGTGGTGAGGCAATAAGCTTGAACCTCTACTCTCTGATGCCGATCTGAGATCAGCGAAAGTGATGACACATTTAAGTCATTGCCCAGAAGACTAGAACTGGGATTGGTGCTTGGGTCCTACACAACCAGTCTGCAGCAGAAGAAGGCATAAGGTCAATCAGGTGTATGTTTCAGGAAACTTTAGCACAGCTTGGAGTCGTGTGGCGATGAGCTCAAGGGGGCCAGGGTGAACAGGTGAAGCATATGAAGTTTCTACCAAAATAGGATCTGAACCATGTGACAGAGTAATACAGTGATGATGAGGATGATGACAATTTATCAACATGTTTTGACAATGTGACTTAATTTTGATGGTTAGCTGTTGTTTTTAAAAGGTGTATATTGATGAGAAAGGTCATAAAGATTGAAAACGTTTGAAATCTGATAACCTTTTAAGCTTTTATTTTTGTTGAACATGCCTGCATAATAATGTCACTGTTAGTAAGCCAATCCATTGTAGGTTCCCTATTATAATTAGTTCATTATTTCTATGAAGTGTTGTGATTAAAGGGTAATTATGGTACAGGTGCAATGACTTCTTCTTGCAAGTAAACTGAGAATATCATGATCAAACTGTTCTAAAAAGTGAAAATTGAGCAATTTTCAGACATGAAGTGCTTATGATAAACATCTTGATATCACCTTAATATCAGTACAAATTGGCTGAGACTATACCATATGATTGAGAGGGCATCCTGCTACTAAAATGAAATAATTTTGGATTTTTTATGAAATATGTCTTGGTGATATACCAAAGTTACAGGAAGATTTCAGTTTTAATTATATTTCAATTTTGACGTGCAACTTGAGATAAAAATACTCCTTTATATGCAAACATTGAATGATGCAAATGGCTCTGATTGTGGCAGATATGTCTTCTGTATATTGTGAAGATGTCACATATCAAATTTCATGCAGTTTAGTGCAATATTGATGAAGTTACAACAGTTTTTATGGATATAAGTCTAACCGGAACCCAAAAAATGGAAATTTCCGAGGCTTCAACATATGTTCAAAAACAGGGTGATAGCATGGTGAAGGCTAAGAGATACAGATTGCTATCACCCATTTTCTGAAACTAGAGAAATAGGGCTAACATAAAATCACTATGAGAATTCCTCCCTCTGAGTGAGCCTGACTGGTCAAATTTGGCTGCCTGGCTCATGGACTATACTGTATGTGGACTATTTCAAAGAAAACTATCCGATGATATTTCATTGGAACCTATTTCCACCTCATTTGAATCATTGTCACCTGCCTAATGCTCAACATGTGCCTATTTTTGGTTCTGAACTGTCCAGGAGAGGGCGCTTCGACTTGGGAGGCTCTGTCCCTGTGTTGCTTTACAATTTACATAGAGTGCCCACAGTAGTAGACAAATGATCAAATCCAAAAAAAGTGTTTAACCATGTGACACTATTTGAGCACTATACTTTCAGTTGTGACACTGAGTATGAAAAAAGTTCTAACATGGCATATTTTAACTTTTAAACTGTATTGATTCATCTAGAAATTAACATTTTAGGATGCCTCACATTTGAAATAATTACATCCAGTATTTCCATGAAATAAATAATTTCCCATTGAAGAAAACTCCAAGCCTTGAATATTTAATGGTCTCTCCTAGAGAGAGAAAGAGTTGACAGAATTTGAACAGTAATTGTTTTTATTTCAATTTAAGCTTCATAAGTGTAAAATTGGCAACTAAGAAGATTCACCATTCACCAACATACTGATTTGTATCTGTTTCTTTAATGTATTATACCCAATTCATCATCGGATTAACAGCCTCTTTCCAAGAAATGAGCGTCAAACATTTTCACAGACAATTCTTCATTTTGTCACATCTTTGGGATTTAGAAATGTCTTTTTGTTATAATCAAAATGTCCATTTTGCTTTGCACCTGCATGTCTAAATACTACCTAGAAGATTTCCATTTTTGAATAAGAATAAGATCAGGTATCATCAATCAAAACAGATAAAATATGAATATTCATCCTGAATGAATGATTGAGGATTGCACTGGGTGTTGTGTAGAGCCCAGGCTTAAATCACAATGGCGTAGCAGTTCTAGAGATAGAGAGGAAGGTGTATGGTTCAAGTGCCACCTGGTGGAGTGCAAATATAGAAAATTGATTAAAATTGCTCAAGGAGCAGCCTTTCACAACATTCTTGTAGGTTCTGTGAGATAATAGTCTCTCAGCTACACTTAGAGATGATTTTCACACACTACACTGCATTTAGACTCACATTAAACCTTGTTTAGCCAATCTTACCTATGTGTGCATCCATATCAGCATACATCACCAGGGAATTCCCTTTGACCAATCAGAATTTAGGAGACCACAGAGCCATCTCTTCATTAAATTGGAACCTCAGTCTGCCCTTTGGTGAGCAAACTATAGCCTGTTTCCCAGCCTACACAAAGAATATCCCAAGAATACTATTTATGGCAACTTCCGCAAATATGACCGCACACGACGACTGTCATTTTCCCATAGGGGGAGCTTGAACAATACACCTTGGTATAATGTAACAGAATAAGGGCAAAGCATGTGATCACTGCCTGTGTTTAGAGTGCTATATTCACTCTTATCTCTTCATGCCTTATCTGCCGGATACAACTGTGTATTGTCATCCTGTATGACATTCATCAACTTTATCATGTCACACATTCATCAATTGTCAATATCTTTGTTTCTGATGACGAATGATGGAAATGATTAGATATCATTTGTTTACTGTAGCATCAGATACAGATAGAAAAACCCATTTCATCATTTCAATGTGCATTGATGTTTATAGATTAAACCTTTTGACACCTGTTAACAAATCAAAAGCCAGTTTTTCACTACTGTTCAATATTTCTTTGTCGTCCGCCCATTGTGCAATGTTTATTAGTTAGAGTGTTTGTCTCATGGTATAAGCCAGTTATTTGCCATGAGATCAGGAAAGTTTGTTAATCACAGTTTGGGCCAAACCCTTACTGCACTGCTCCACCACTCAGTATGGTAATAAAAAATGATCTCAAAACATTTTTTTCTTTTCATGTTCTCTTCATTGTATATCCAGAGAACATTTTGGTCACTTATATATATTTTTAAGTTATTGCTTCTTGTTTGAAATTAGCTTAGGGATAAATGGAAATCCAAGAATTTGAGAATTAATTATCGCAATGAAATACTGGCATGTGACTGGCTGAAAGAAGTTTCAATCAAGCAAAAGTAAAAACACACTCTTCCCAATTGGAATAGCATTGGGCTTGCCTTAGTTTTCTTTTGAACATTGTGTTTATGATGCCATTATACTCTGCACGCAGATGTTACAAGTTTAACATTTATCAACTACATACACAGTAGTGCTGCAGGCAGTGGACTCTGCCAGAATTCACAAGCAGCTACTGACAGACAAGTGCATTTGTTGTGGAACAACTGCCCTTAAAGTGGAAACTGGCACATTGAAGCCTCTATTGTCACATGGTATAATTCGTTTCAGAATATCAGTGATATTAATACCAAAAACAGAGGCCAAATCTTTGGGTTTAAACATGAAATCTGCAAGTCTCTTCACGACGAGCGCTGTTTAGCTACAAAGGAACTGGGGTCATTCCGATGCAATCTTATCATTCTAGCCCTGTTTGCTATTTAGTCTGAGAGTGATGTATGGATGATTGGGGCAGCATGTCCAGGATGCATTTTGGAGGCTAAATAGGACAAGAAGACATGTCAATCAGTCAAATGAAACTGCAATCCAACATAGGCTCAGGTGGCACTGCAAGAGCTGAATTCGAACCTGGATCCCAGCGACTTGTATTCCAGCATGCTACCACAGAGCCTACGCTCTCCCATTTGGTTTGAGGGAAAACGACTCTTCACCAAAAAAATGAAATATACTGGTAAACATGAGGATGCCAATTGTGTTTATTAATTTTTGCAAAACGGGTTAAGCATGTTTTTTTTTTTCAGAATAAATTATTGAGAGTGCAATTATCATAAATGACCTATCTGAACCTGCTTTCAACTAGTGCCAACAAACAATATAATTAAGGTAAAGGTGAAACTGCGGACCAAAAGGTCAGGTGACCAAGGCCTGGTAATTGCCTTGTTGTTCGTTGCAATTCCTCCTATTTATGGTAGAATATGAGCAAGCACTATTAATTTTTTTTTGTTTATAGAAAGATATGGACATATTTGCAATTTTGTAATTATATGTTAAGAGTGTTTGTCTCTTGATATAAGCTGGTTATTCAAGAAATACTTTTTTATGCGATGGAAAAGGCTTGTTCTGTTTACAAATCAAGCAATGCAGAGCTCCCCTCAAGTAAATTGAGGCTTAACACTCACTTAATTATGGAAAACATAAAACTCCGTTGAGTGGAAGTGTATACTATTATTATCATTTTACAGGGCATTGTCTGTGGGTTAATGCTCATTTCGCGGGCGTTAATGGCCGTTAACGCCCGCGAAAGCGCCCTCTAGTGTTTTTATCGATCGTGACGTCATCAGAAGTGACGTCATGGTGACGTTGTTGTTAAATGTCTGTCTGTTTTGGCTCAATCTCGGTCAAAAATCGTCCGATTTGAAAAATTTAAAAGCCTAGGAGTATCTCCAAGATCCACAGATTTGATAATTGGACTCAGTTATGCTCTAGCTTCAATAATAAGGTCGGGGCGACGCGAAAACTGCGCGGGCGTTAATGAACCAAAAGAAAAGGTAACCTTCTTCCTTGATATGGATTCTGTTCAAAAATGATAATAATGATAATAACATTTATTTGTCGGGCATTATGGGGTATTAATCAGTTATGGCCCTCGGGCAGAAATCATTTAATGCCCTCGCCTGGCGGCTCGGGCATTAAGTAATGATTTCTGCCCTCTGGCCATAACTGATTAATACCCCCATAGTGCCCTCCAAAAAAACGTTATTGACCAATTATTGATCAAAATCTATCAATTAATGATCTGTAACTGCAAGTTGAATTTTACATAATATTGGAAGACTTTCTAACATTAATTAAAAAAAAAGAAGGAAGACAGGAATATGATTGTCGTTCTATTTTTTTGCACAATTACCACGAAAATCAAAGTTATCTTATCCTTTCTTCTTAAAAAAGAACTGTTTTAATATCGCATGAAATGGAAAATGAGCCTTTTTGAAAATTGCCTTTCTCGGAAGCATCCTCATCAATTATGTATGTGAGCACTTTCTGAAATTGCCAAGTCTCAAAATCTAATCCGGCAACATTTCCTGAATTCAAATTCTGCATTAAGAATGCATGTGATTGATTAAATGGAAGTCTCAAATTGTGAATTGAATTCTGAATCCTCCTGATTTGTCATACCTACTCATCCTGAACCTTTTTCATTTGTCACACCTGCTCTTTTGCCGCATTAAGGCAGGAAATCTGATGAAACAAGATGGCTGTAATTGAAACTTCAGATTTTGAGAGTTTTCAGAAACATATTGCTTTACATGGCTCTTTTCTTCCAGGAAAATATCTCCACTCCTGGAAATTTAGTTGTTGCTGTCACAAGTCAGTAGGAAAATATTTTAAGTTCTCTTTTCTGCAATGAAGACATCACGTCAGTTTCAGTATTGTAGATGAGAGATACAGTTTTGTTTTAGAAAGTGGCCAAAGAATGAAATATATTGTGAACTCCAAAACCTGTCTTCCAAACTAAGATTGACATACCATCCAGAAACTTTTGTACTTGATGATATGTTTTTCATGACAAACATAATTTCTCAGAGATCCTGACCTGTCATTATCATTATCATTCTTTCCATACCTTCAGATTTTTCCGATTTATTTGTATTTGATTTGGTAGAGAGATTTATAACTGTTACTCTCAAACGATTAAAACTCTTCTGAAGATGGAATTCCTGAGTTACCTCAACCATCTTCCGTGTCACTTACAGAGTTACTTTGTTGTTTCAAACATGAAAAGCTGTCGTTTGTTATTATTCATTTAAACAACTTAATGAGGAAAAAAACAACACTGCTACCTCGCAACATGCCACTTTTTTTTAAATTTTTTTTATTTCAAATATATTTTAAAAGGGTAAAACCGGGTCAGCAAGGCTGTTTTAAAACCGGGCCCTTTACAGTTATGGTAAAAACAGATGTAAACAGTAAAAGATCTATACGTTTAAAAACAATCATAACAAAGCATAAACAAAGTACAGCTGTAACATAAAAATATAAATGATCTGGCTATCCTATAACCTTTGTATAACATATAACATATAACATCCAATAACAACAAAAATATCAATATTCACTTATCTATTCTTCCTGATATGACTTTTTAACATACTCTTGAATGTTATAATATTACAGCAGTCTTTCAAGTTCGATGGTAACTTATTCCACTCCCTGGCTCCATTATAAAAAAGCATACTTTTGTGGAATTCATTGTCTGGCACATTTAAGTGTAAATTCATTTCATGTTTTCGTGTAGTCTTCGCTGATATTTCAAAATCAAAGAATACATTGTTTGTTAAATAATTTGGTGCTAAGCCATGTATACATTTATAAATTAATAAGACCTGGAAGTAGATGAAGCGCTCTTGTATAGTCATCCATCCTAAATGTCTCACAAGGTCCAAGCCTCTGATGTTAATATAGTCAAAATTCTGAAATTGTTCAGGGATTAATGAGTCATGAGTGTAGGGAGGGGCTCTTTTAATCCAGATATCTTTTTTCGGTTATATCAGTAGCTGCGTGAGGTAGAGAAACTTACTTAAATTACTCCCTGTTTTACTAATCAGGCACAAGGTGGCATCTCTGAGTGGCATAACTATGGAGGGAAATAAAAGGGGTGTGCCTCCCCCACATATTACTGCACTAACCTTCCCCCCCCCCCATCATATAGTTTGATGTCACAGGCGACAATAATGTATTTTACTGAAAATGGCTTGAATGCGAAAGTGTTAATTTAAATGAATCTTTACTTATGAGATAAGATGCTGAGCTAACTTTCAATGCATTTAAAGCTAGAAAAGACAGATTAAAAAGGATTCATTTGAAATGTGAGAAAACACTTTGATCGATCACATGCATTCTTAATGCTGCATTTAAATTCTTGAAATGTTCAGGGATTAAATTTTGAGACTTGGCAATTGCTCACATACATAACTGATGAAGATTCTTTGGAAATGAAGGTGTTCCCAAAGTAGGCGATTTTCCAAGAACAGAAAGTGCAGCTGAAGTTGAAGCATAAGTGTCATCAATACCTTGGAATTACAGTGGGGTGAGAAAGTTCGGACACCCTTGGAGTGGGTTCACATTTTGTCAAATTTCAGACAAGCCCTTTGCAGAATCGTTCAAACATGAATTGTGTGAGTTTAGGATACCAATGCACTAAACTTTAGCAAGAAAGAACAATGGAAATATGAAAATATAAAAAAATATTGGTCTTTTTGTCAGATTTTAAATGTGCAAAAGTTTGGCACCCCTACAGATTTGGGTCTTGATTTTTCTATAACTCTACTTTAGAACAATATAAAAGCTCTAAAATGCCTTGGATAATAGCGCGGGCATCCCAGGACTTCATTTCTTGTGATTTAAAAAAAAAAAATTCTCATTACAGATGATTTCATATTTGTAGACATTGGTGAAATAACAAAATATTTTGCAAGCTTTCTAGTCTGACATCAGAAAATCCTGCCAGGTGATTGGTAAAGTTGCCTATTGCATGTCACTTTTTTCAGCTTGCATAAAGCAAGTGATGTATTGCTGGAAAAAGGATGTCATAATTTTGACCAGTAGTATACTGCGAAGGCCAACTTGGTATTGTGGCAGTTGTTTACACATGTCAAACTGCAATGCGCATGAATTCTTTCATTTCTTCATGAACTGTTGTATCTCACGCTCATGTGTTCAGCAGATGATTGTTTAAAGTGATGTTAAATCTGGGTTGAGGGGGAGACTGAAGTTTTACCTGAGTTGGTGCTACATGCTTTAAGAGAGGGGGGGGGGACAGTACTAATTTTTGCCTTTTGTCCAGAAACTATTTACCTTGCAGGGAAAAAAGTATTTATAAATGGGGGAAAGGGAGTTTTGCCCGACGGAGCACCTATTTTTCACACATATTTCAAGGGGGGTACTTATTACTTGCAACATGATTAAGGGGGGTATGAAATTTTAACAAAAGAAAGGGGACATAATAAAAATCTGCTTGGAATGTATGAGCGGTACAAATAAGCATGAAACCAAAGGGGGGTATACATTTTTGACAAAAAGTTCCAACAAAACTCCCAACCTCCCTCCCCCCTTTCCCGGAATCATAAATCCTGAATAGTCCCTCAGGACAGGATGGTGGCCCAGTGATGTGGCCAACATTCATAAGAAAATCACTGTGGGGATCAGATCAGGGACCCCGCGATTGGTAGCCCATTGTCCTGCTGCCTGAGCTGAGCCCCTCCTCTGAGAAAATATTATATTCACAATTATACATGTTTATTTGCTGTATAAACAGTCATTACATGAATCACGGGCACCTGATCCCAATTGTCTGAATGCACGGTAGCCTATTGGACTTGCAAAATTTGTGTACTAAAAATGTGTGAAACACAAAACTGAAACTCTCACTTGAAATTGCTAAAGTCAATCCCTGTTAGGAGATCAATGGCTTAGAATGCCAAGGCCAACCATGTAAAACGCCATGTCACTTTTCAGGATAGAGTGGTGTCATACCTTCTATTGACCAATGAAAATTGCAAGAAAAATGATGTATTTTCTAACTCAAATGTCTACAAATATGAAATCATCTGTAACAGAGTGACTCCAACTGTTGCAGCTTTTAAGTCCCTGCGGCATCAATTGCACATGTCAAGTTATATTGAAAGTTTTAAACATTCCTGGACCAAGAGAGCAACTCAGAATGATCACGATGTGCTCCAGTTAGTCACTTGATCTAAAGGGCCCTTGAATGATTTCCACATCTTTCACAGTAGTAAAGCAACCACAAGCTTAAAGCTAGTATGTCACCAGAATATTATTTTAAAAAACCTGTTCTAAATTGCCTAATTAACCACACGGCATGCTAAGCTCAAAATCTGAAGAGACCCCTCTAGTCAAAATATACCAATTAATGATCTGTTACTGCAAGTTGAATTTTACATAATACTGGAGGACTAACTAACTGAAAAAAAAAAGGAAGATAGGTAAAAGGTTGTTGTTCTATGGTTTTGCAGAATCACCAGGAAAACCATTATCTTAATTCTTAAATAAGAGCAGTTTTAATGTCACATGAAATGGAAAATGAGCCTTTTTGAAAATTGCCTTTCCCGGAAGCATCCTCATCAATTATGTATGTGAGCACTTTCTGAAATTGCCAAGTCTCAAAATCTAATCCGGCAACATTTCCTGAATTCAAATTCTGCATTAAGAATGCATGTGATTGATTAAAGGGATTTCTCAAATTTTGAATTGAATTCTGAATCCTCCTGATTTGTCACACCTACTCACTCTGAATCTTTTTCATTTGTCACTCCTGCTCTTTCACTTTAATGCATGAAATCAGATGAAACAAGATGGCTGTAATTGAAACTTCAGATTTTGAGATTTTTCAGAAACATATTGCATCATATGGTTCTTTTCTGCCAGGAAAACATCTGCACTCCTGGAAATCTAGTTGTTGCTCTCTTAAGTCATTTGGAAAAATATTTTTACAATGCCGGCATTACGTCAGTTTCATTATTGTAAGTGAGACGTATATTATATAGTTTTGTTTCCGAAATTCTCAAATGAATGAAATATATTGTGAACTCCAGAACCTGTAGTCCAAATTAAGATTGATATAATTTACTGGAATCTTTGTACTTGATATATTTTTTCTCATAGACATGGTCAAACGTAATATCTCTTCGAAGTCTGACATCCTAATTGTCATTACCATTCATATTCCTTCCAGACCTTTACTTTTTGCTGATTTAATTGTGTTGGTTATGTCATAGGGATCTGCAACAGTTACCGTTATTCTCAAATTGTTTTCTTGAGGTTATCTCATTTACATTTTGTGTCACCTCAAAGAGTTAGTTTTGCTGTTTCAAACAAAAAAACCTTTGTGGTTCATTTGGCCAAATTCAACTTTCTGAGCAAAAACAAGACTGCCCCCTCAAAAAAAATCACTTGATGAGTAATGACTGTAGTTAGGAGCTGTTTTGATGCAGGAAACGTTGCAGTTATAGGAGTAGTTTCCAGGGACAGACACTCTTCTTGGTCGAAACTTACTCCCTTACCTGTTGCGGCATCTTTAACCTGTGGCGTATTGTCAAGAAATTGCCTCAGGGGAGGGGAGATACTGCATACATGGCAAATAATATAGCTTTACGTCACAGATGACAACAATGAATGTAACTGAAAATGGCTTGAATGTGAAAGTGTGGATAAAAATGAATATCATAAGAGATAAGATGCCTTTTAATACATTTAAAGCTACATAAGACAGATTAAAAAGTATTCTTTTGAAATGTGCGAAAACAATTTAATTGATCGATCATATATGCATTCTTCAGGCCGCATTTAAATTCTGGAAATGTTCAGCGAAAGTGTTAATTTAAATGAATCTTTACTTATGAGATAAGATGCTGAGCTAACTTTCAATGCATTTAAAGCTAGAAAAGACAGATTAAAAAGGATTCATTTGAAATGTGAGAAAACACTTTGATCGATCACATGCATTCTTAATGCTGCATTTAAATTCTTGAAATGTTCAGGGATTAAATTTTGAGACTTGGCAATTTCAGAAAGTGCTCACATACATAACTGATGAAGATTCTTTGGAAATGAAGGTGTTCCCAAAGTAGGCGATTTTCCAAGAACAGAAAGTGCAGAGTTAGAACTGTAGTTGAAGAATAAGTGTTGTCAACTCCCTGGAATTATGCATAGAGATACAAATTCCCCTCACATTCTTCAGATAAAGCCAGACACAGGATGACACTAAGTCTCCCAATGGACAGCATGATCATAAGCTGAGGGGACCACCATTTTAGAGGGGTGTAGGGCGCTTGGACGTTTTTGCAAATAAAATTTTTGTTTCTTAGTTTTGATGAAATAAGCAGATTCTTTTTGGGCAGTCTTGAAATAAAGAATTTCCGGAGGGGGGATCTCTTAATAAGGTGTTGCTTGATTTTGCAAAGAATATTAGGGACTTCTCATGCTTGAAATATAATATGATAATGGCACGGCCATGTGATTCGCGAAGCGATTATGTTGAGATTCAAATTTTTAAGTTTTCACTCTAGATATTCAATATGTACAAATAAAACTTAAAAGAAAGTAACAGCCTGGGACCCAATAAGTGCCATTGATGGCTGATTGCAGTTACAGTTCACAGCTTGACCAAAGTGACCATCTTGTATTGTATGTGTCCAGTTGCACTTAAGAAATAGATCTACCTGCTCTTCAAAGCATAATACGATGATGCCGCAGCATGGAAGACGGGACGTGACACCTCGCTTCGCTTGTACACTTTTTTTTTATTTCAAAAAATTTTAATTTTTTCACAATATCTTTTTTTTTTTTTGGGGGGAAAATTTTATTTTCTTAGGAATTTTTTTTTTTTTGGGAAAATTTTTTTTAGGAAAATTTGTTTTTTTTCGGAAATTTTTTTCTTTCGGAAATTTTGGTTTTTCTGGAAATTTTTTTTTTTCGGAAAATTTTTTTTTCCTTTTTTTTGGAATTTTTTTTTTTTTGGGAAAAATTTTTTTGTTTTGGAAATGTTCTTTGTTTGGCGGAATATCAAACAGAAGAAGAAGAAGAAGAAAGAAGGTAGTCAAGTTGTATAGGCCAGTAGAAAAAGGCCCAATATCAGCCATACCCTGGACCTCTTCATAACAGTACAAATTTGGTACCGAATGAATCCTTGAAATTTCTAGTTTCACCAAAAAAAATTCCCCAGAATTCCCATTCGGAGGATTTTTTTTATTCAAGTTTCCATGGCAACACTCTCAAAAAAATAAGAACCCACAGATGAACAACGTTTTATTGAATAACTTTCCTTCTGCTTTGAGGAACAATTTCAATTTTGGCACACGGTACGTCCATAATCAACTCTTTCAGATGCATGCAAAAATTGTGTTTTACATTGTGGTTGTGTGTTGCTATGGAAACAGAAATATTAAAAATCATCAATTTTTTAAAAGATGGTCTTAAAATGTTTGATGTGGAGAGAAAAAAATAAATATACAAACAAAAATATGGTTATCATATTAATAGAGCATCTCTTTGTGGACAATCGTAAACAAAAGTATTGGAAATATCTCATATAATATAGTCGCTATGGAGACTGATTTAATGTTTGTTTAAAATTGATTTTATAAACCTCAAGCTGAGGAGGGGCATGTTCCCATGTTTTCTTCAAATTCATTTGATGAATAGACATTATTTTGATATAATATTCATCTCTGAATGCAATTAACAATTTGAAAGTTTAACGTTGCCTTGGAAACACTGCTGTAGCCAGTTCCATAGCAACAAACCTCGAATGCATCTTTCTAATGAAATGCATAGCCAATGGTTTTTGCAATTTAATCATACATCTACCCAAACCTATTAGCTATATCAGTAAATTTGTTTTACAACTTAAAACAAGTTGTTTGTTTTGTTTCTATGGTAACAAATACCTCCAAACATCGTCAATTTCTAAGATAGGGCAAAAAATAGGCAGTTTCTACAGTTTGCAGTCATGTAATAAAGTTTCCAATGTAATTAATTGTGTTCTGAAAAGGCATATGAACCTCAGTATTTTGTAACAGAACACCCTTAACTTACAAAATGACAAAGGGTTGCCATGGAAACCACAATAATATACCATAAACTGTCAATGATAATTCAAGTAATGATTGAAACAAATCAATAAATTCTGTAATTGTACAAAATATAGTTGACCGATTTTCATCATGCATCAAAGGATAGCTGGTAATGGCGTCTATTTTTAAAATTTTAAATTAATTATTGTTGCCATGGCAACCAGTTATCAGTTATGTTCAGTTTCAACCAGTTTTGAAAAACTTCATAATATAAGTATTTGCCATATTAAATCATTAATATCCATGACAAATAGGATATGATTAATTTATTTCTAATCATATTAAAAATTCTGCAATATTTTTGTATAAATTTGATTGGAATAAAGTTTATGATGGCAAGAAATTTGGCGTTATGATGATTCATAATATGGACGTCAAGGAGATTTTCTTTGAGACATTATGAGCAAAAATGGAGTTTCTAAGGTTTGAACGGAGATATTTTATTGTATGATACATCATTTTAAAGCTCGAGTAAAGATCTATCTTTTGCATTGAAAATTTCTGGTAACCATGGCAACAGAAATGGTATATCAGGCTAATCAGTCGTTTTTACAGCTGCTTGCAGCCTGTATTGCACAAGGCATTTTTGGTAAGGTTCTGACCATACAGGAGGTCGCACTATTTCACCTATCACATTGAGACTTAGTATACAGTCTCAATATAATTTTATCTTGCTTCCATCAACTTTTGGTAAACTTCTGTGACATTAAACTTTTTATTTACGAAGCTAAAATGCTCGTTTTTGGCGCGAATTTCAAATGACCAGCTGCAGTGAAACCAGCACCAACAGCAGTCAGATCCAGTGTCTACAGATTCAATGAAAGAATGAAGGAAGGGATGAAGGAAGGCAGGGGGATGAAGGAAGGTTATGAAGGAAGGCAGGAAGGAAGGAATGAAGGAAGGAATGAAGGAAAGAAAAAAGGAAGAAAAAGGGAAGTAGGAAGGAAAAAGGGAGGGGGGGGGAGGAGGGAGGGAGGGTATACATGTAGGTAGATAGATAGATAGATAGATATATAGACACATAGATAGACACATAGATAGATACTTAGATAGACACATAGATAGACACATAGATAGACACATAGATAGACACATAGATATATACTAAGTCTATCTGCAAGCAGCTGTTAAAGTGCTTGCACGTTATTTTTAGGGTCTGAGATTCTAATTTTTTATGTAAGAAGTGCAAAAATTATCATGAAGATCAGCTCAAAACCATACATAATACTAATATTATTAAGACTGATTTGAAAAATATTCAGAAAAGTCCCAAATCAAGATGACTTTCACAAAATTATCTGGCACAACAAAGAACATGAAAGATGGGTTTACTTTAAACACTGAGATTAGTATCTTGCATTGCTTGATTTTTGTGGCTGTACCTACTAACTATATCATAACCCAATTATGATTATGCATTTAGCAACTCTCTCATAACTACATCTATTATTGAGATGCCAATATACACAGAAAATTAAGTTTCTTTTAAAGATGTCTGTCTGTGTTCCTTGATTATTTCTTTGAAAAAAACTGTGCTAATGATGTAGAAAGATTAGCCAGAAAAAATACAAATTCTGATTCTATACAAATCTCTGATGTTTAGGGTGATGTTCGTTGAGCCGGACACCTGGATTCTTGACATTTAAAAAATGTGAAATAGTATGATACAACCCATACAACCCATAGGCCAAGCAGTATTTCAGAAATACTGCTTGGCCTATGGGTTGTATTTCATCAACCAGAGCCTCAAATTAGATGTTTTCATTAACACTAATAGTATGTTTTGTAAGTTGGCATGGTAAGAACACTGAATATCGGGTGAATTCCCTGAAACAGAAAAAGGAAGGAGGTATCCTTGAGTCAGACAGTTGTGTCCCAAAAACATGACATTTAAATATATAGCTGCAAAATAACTTTTCTGGCCCTTGAAAAGGGGGGAGGGTTGGTCAAGTGGTAAAGCTTGCTGGGCTGCCAATTGCTGGGCCAAGGGTTCAAATCCAGCTTTTGCCGGGTCACCGGGGTGTATGTGGGACTGCTGTTTCAATCATCCTTTGCCTCATAGCCATGTCCTCTCCCTGTCCTAATTAGAAAACCAAGTGCATAAATACTGGACGTGAAGCCCAAATCATCCATCCATCCAGTCCCTTGAAAAGCCAAATTTGAGTAGAAAATGGCGGGACATCCTTCCTTACTATGTTTCCTAACTATTTTTAACAAATTGAAGTTAAAATCAATACCATAGGCCAGCAAAGGATCCTTCAAATGTGACCAAAATTCACTAAATTGCACAAATTCATGGAAGAATCATGAGAAAAACAGGGTTTTTACCCCTTCTTTATAGCCATGAAGAAGCCACTAAATGTGTTCATATCATGCTCATGCCTTTGGAAAGGCATAAGGACGTCTTGGGCTACAGGTTGGTACCAAATAAGGTGGTATAGAAGATCTTAATTAGCCAGGTCAGCCCCACTAATAGTGTCCGACTCAAGGTTACCTAAATCTCTAAGTGTCCAACTCAAGGAAACTTACCCTACAATTCCAAACCAACAAGCATTGAGGAATTAACTTGAAAATCAGTGATAATTATAGGTTATTTACCACGGGAGAGGGAATATGTGATTTATCAACTGAGGGCTTTAGCCTGAGGTGTGATAAACACATCTTCCTGATCTCGTGGTGAATGACCGGCTTATAACATGAAACAAACACTCAAGCAGTCAAACATGAAACAATAAGTGGTCATCAAAGAATATCAGAATTATCACACTGAAATACTGGCATGTGATCGGCTGACAGTAGTGTCAAATGGTACACCACTGATTATGATGATATGTCTGGTGTATATTTTAGGCTTATTGCTTTTAGGTCCAATAACCGGCTTATAACATGAAACAAACACTCAAGCAGTCAAACATGAAATGATAAGTGGACATCAAAGAATATCAGAATTATCACCCTGAAATACTGTATGCCTGGTGTATATTTTAGGCTTATTGCTTTTAGGTCCAATATCTTGCTGTCGAGAAAAATCTTGAGATTTTGAATTGAATCACTAAAGTTAGATTGCTTGGCTGAAAAACCTCACTGTCTATCCAAATTGGTTTTTAAAATTAAGCTCACATTTTGTCCTGTAAATTAATTTCTAGTTGCCATGGCAACTAAGTTGTAAACTAATAAGTATCCTAAAAAGATAATGTATACCATTATATGGTTTTGGACTATTCTTCACGCTAATTTTTGCACTTATTACATACAAAAATGAGAAACTTGGGAACTTAACTTTAAAAAAAAAACAGATCTGATTTGCCTGATACACCCTTTCTATTGCCATGGTTACAAGTAATTTCATTGCAAAAGATAGATCTCTACTCAAGCTTTAAAATGATGTATCATACGATAAGATATCTCCTTTCAAACCTTAGAAATTCCATTTTTTCTCATAATGTCTCAAAGAAAATCTCCTTGACTTCAATATTATGAATCATCATATTGCCAAATTTCTTGCCATCATAAACTTTATTCCAATCAAATTATACAAAAATATCTCAGAATTTAAAAGGTGATGTGAAATAAATGAATTATATCCTATTTATCTTTGATATTGATGATTTAATAGGGCAAATACTTATTTTATGAAGTTTTTCAAAACTGGTTGAAACTGAACATAACTGATAACTGGTTGCCATGGCAACAATAACTTAAAATTTAAAAAATAGAAGCCATTACCAGCTATCTTTTGATGCATGATACGTGAAAATCGGTCAACTATATTTTGTACAATTACAAAATTAAGAATTTGTTTCAATCAATAGTTGAATTATCATTGACAGTTTATGGTATATTATTGTGGTTTCCATGGCAACCCTTTGTCACTTTCTAGGTTAAGGGTGTTCTGTGACTAAATACTGAGGTTCAAATGCCTTTTCAAAACCACAATTACGTTGGAAACATTATTACATGACTGCAAACTGTAGAAACTGCATATTTTTTGCCCTATCTTAGAAATTGATGATGTTTGGAGGCATTTGTTACCATAGAAACAAAACAAACAACCTGTTTTAAGTTATAAAACTAATTTACTGATATAGCTAATAGGGTTGGGTAGATGTATGATTAAATTGCAAAAACCATTGGCTATGCATTTGATCAGAAAGATGCATTTGAGGTTTGTTGCTATGGAACTGGCTACAGCACTGTTTCCATGGCAACGGTAAACTTTTGAATTGTTAATTGCATTCAGAGATGAATATTATATCAAAATTAAGTCCATTCATCAAATGAATTTGAAGAAAACATGGGAACATGCCCCTCCTAAGCTTCAGGTTTATAAAAATAATTTTAAACAGACATCAAATCAGTCTCTATAGCGACTATATTATATGAGATACTTCCAATATTTTTGTTTACGATTGTCCACAAAGGGATGCTCTATTACAGTCCTTGTCATACTTACATGGAATCTATAGTTTTTTTTCTGTGCTGTTGAACTGTGATGTCAGAGATGACTCTATTCTAGCATTGCAATATATGTAAATTAACTACAAGCTGTGATGTCATTTCAAACTGGGTCAGATTTCCCAGCTTCTAGCCAATGTTGATCCTCCTGAACTGAGCGTCACAGTTTCAACACAGTGTCAGAGTAAGAGTTTTATTTGGTATAGCCCCTACAACTACGTCATCACAGCTTGATAGCCAATGGGCTGACAGTAAACTACGCATCACAGTTTAAACATTTATATATTGAAGGAAGCATTAAATTTGTGATCCCAATAATTTATCACAGCAATCACCAATCTGATCCTACCAAAGGGCAGCTTTGTGAGCATTCACAGTAGACAACTGTTATAATCCCCACAGAGTTGTTTTATTAATCTACAAACTTGCTAACTTACAACTTTAAACTTTGATGGAAGTTGGTATAAACAGAAGGCTTTGACAATTAGTATGTAAACACATGGCTTATGTTATGTATATTTGTTCTGGCAGCCCATTGGCTGAGAGGCTGTGATGTCAAACTTGCATGGGTTTTCCCAGACCCAGATAAAACTCTGACACTGAGTTGAAACTGTGATGCTCAGTTTGGTGGATTCGCATTGGTTAGATGCTTGGGAATCTGACCCAGTTTAAAATGACATCACAGCTTGTATTTAATTTACATATATTGCAATGCTAGAATAGAGTCATCTCTGACATCACAGTTCAACAGCATAGTAAAGAACTTGTGATTCCACGTAAATATGACAAGGACTATAATATCATAACCATATTTTTGCTTGTATATTTATTTTTTCTCTCCACATCAAACATTTTAAGACCGTCTTTTAAAAATTTGATGATTTTTAATATTTCTGTTACCATAGCAACACACAAGCACAATGTAAACCACAATTTTTGCATGCATCTGAGAGAGTTGGTCATGAAGGGACTGTGTGCCAAAATTGAAATTGTTCCTCAAAGCAGAAGGAAAGTTATTCAATAAAATGTTGTTCATTTGTGGGTTCTTATTTTTTCAAGAGTGTTGCCATGGAAACTTGAATAAAAAAAATCCTCCGAATGGGAATTCTGGGGAATTTTTTTTGGTGAAACTAGAGATTTCAAGGATTCATTCGGTACCAAATTTGTACTGTTATGAAGAGGTCCAGGGTCAACCCCACTTTTTACTGGCCTATGTAGTCACACGTGAGCCGGTTATTAATTGCCATTAGCACTGCATGACTGCCCAATCTGCACTCCTGAAGCCAGTCAATAGTGTTGGTGATTCTGCCACCAGGGGGACTGTAGTCAGCACTCTATACGTGGTGCCCTCTGGAGGGCTCTGCCAAAAATTGTCTGACCTAGTTCGGAGGACGGCGCGCAGGCGCTCATCTGCCGTAAATAATTATCAAACACTGGATAATGTATGCTACAAAACAATTGGAATATTGTAACAATATATTGAGGAACAAAAGAGGTATGTTTTTTAATTGAATTGGATTCGAAACCAACAGATTGCTCAGTTGCTGGACCTATTTGACCTACATAAATTGTCGACCATCAATTTTTCTTGGTCCACTGTGCTGTCAACTGATCATTGTCTGCTTGCTGTGCTAAGTGAGCTACGCTCACGGCTGCCTTCGGCAGCCGTTCGCTTCGCTCATATAATTGTTGCCACCGTTACCATGAAATGAATAATTTCAAGTGGAAAACTCCAAGATGATTGAATTTAAAGCAAAAAAATATTTAATCCCTCATTCTGTGTCATTTTTCAGTTTGTGTAGATGAAATCTATCACAGACATGGTGCTATATATCATTTGAGCAAAATTTACCTTATGAAAGGATTAAACAAATATCAAAACTTTTTAACGTGTACTATCGCTGGATGCAATGGTGATAAAAATACTTTGAGATGATGTAATAATGTGAAACAGCATGCAAAATTGACCAAATAGATCCTCTACCTCCTGTTGTCAACAAAACAATTAAGTCAAAGGTGAACCTGAAGTCCAAAGGTTAGACAAGTTATTTGAGGTAATTGCTTTGTTGTTGTTCATTGCATGCGTGCTGGAAAACAGGCATACCTGTTAATCTTAAAGACAGAGGATAGGCCCATAGAAACTAAGAATTCCAGGTCCATCGAATAACAATAGCAGCCAATTTTCTGTGCTGTACTCAGAGTTAAGAATGGTCAAAGTCTTTAGTAAGTAAGTGAACCACTCCTCCCATTGAAATAACATTGGGCCTGTGTTTCACTTACTTATCAAAGACTTTGACTCATACCTAACTCCAAATACAGCGAAGAAAATTGGCAGCCATTGCTATCTCACATGCCTGAAATATCAGCCTTTATGAACCAAAATGATTTCCTTTCATCATCTGAGTATTTATTCTTCTACAAGCAGTTTGGTGAAGGATGTTCTGCATTGCGGCAAGGGCAAAATATCAGCAGTTTCACTAACTTACAGACAGCACTGTACCTTGATGAATCGGTAAGTAAGACATTGCATGAAGCATGGCTAGATCATCTCTTCTCCTCTTAAGAACCATCAATTATGTGTAATATTTAAAGCACTTTCAGAAATTGTCAAGTGACAAAATTCCTGAAACATTTCATGAGAATTCTCCTGTCTGCATGAGATTGATGTGTTTTGATTTTTGAATGAATGAATTTTGAATCTACTTTAGCTTTCACATGTGTCTCTCTCATTAACTCTGTTACTAACTCTCTCCCCATAATTAGATAATAATAATCAGAAGTGTCCAAAATTACCACTTTCATGAGTTTTAGGAAGAGTGAATTCTCCAAATTAGAATTAGTCCATTTTCTGCTTCACAAATTTCTGAAACTTGGACTCGATAGTGCTGCCCAACATTATAAGTCAATAAGCCAAATTAAACAACAGGCATGTATGGGAACAAAGAAGCTGTTTGATTAGTCATTATCAAATGAAGGCCATTTGACTCGTCGTAACTGATTTTAGAGTGAAAATTAGAAGCATGATCCTTTCGTTTGGCTGTGACCAACAAGCAGGATACAACAAATTAACACTGGGTATGATCATGATTAATCGCCAGCATGATGACAGAAAGAGTGCCATTTTCAAAGGGCAACAGCCCACACTTTTTCTATATATCAAAGTGACAGACTGCAAAGTACCTACACAACCGTAAAATGAAACAAGAGGAAAATGCACTGTATCAACCAGAATTAAGTAATACAAAAACACTTGGAAGTGCGACAATGCAAGCACTATGTGAAAGAGGATTTGTTTGCATTATTGGTGACTATATATTGACACACATATTAACTTTTATCCTTGATCTTTCAGATGTAATATGCACAATGTTCTGTCATTATTGATAAGTTGCAGTGTCCTGTCATTATCCCACACGATATCTTATTCCTCAAAAAGATTTCCAGTTTCACCTAATGATCATGAATGGATTATGTCATACGGTTCATCATAATGCCACTGCTGCCAAATATATTGTTAGTTAGTTTTTTTTCCCCAAAAGATGTATGGTGATAATGTAAGCAAAGCCAACTTGGTAAGATTTGCATTGTAATCTTTAGTACCTTTTCAAGACTAATTTTTGCACTTTAGTTGCTTTTTTTGGTTAAATTTATGGAATAAATCGAAGTTTCTTTTTGCAAAAGTTGGATTAGAGAGACTTGTTGACTAATCACTCTTGGTTTAATTTATTTTTATATTAAAGATAAAGGTGGGGGTTTATAGTCTGCTTCCACACTGGAATTTGCAACTGCATGCTCAGCCGACTTTACACAGTACCTTCAGTTGACAGGCTCACTGATCATTCTTGATCTGTCTCACTCCCCTGGGGGACATACAACTGGCAGCTTCACATGGCGCAATCACTGATTAATCATGTGTCTTTCTAGGCCTATAGCCAACCTCCCCATTTACAACCGGGTGGAATGAAGCAGAGATTCAAGGAGGATCTGTTCATTTCCTCCATGCCCCCAGCGACGTTTCAACCCACAACCTTGCGCATGCGAGTCCAGCACCTTACCCACTGGACCATGGGCACTCACTGATGATACAATCATTGCATTTCATTTTAGCCCTTCCAGCTTGTTGTCATATTCTTGGATTTTAGCTTGAGTAATGATCTTTTGCCTTGTAGAAAGAATTAAGCTGTCCAGGTAAAGTGTAAACACTTGCCAGAAATACTTCAAAAACAGCAGTTTATACACATTTTAGCATTTGAAGGCCCTCCTTGAAAGTAAAGATAAAATCAGTTGAATCATAATCAACAGTAAACATATATATAGTAAGGCTTTTGTAGATTAGACATTCAAATGAGAAACTCTTAGTGTAAAAGGTATCTGTTATGGTTTCGCAGCATCCTCAAACACTGACAAGGAATCACTGGCACTTCCTCAGCTGCAATGCATTCATAGATTTAAAATGGGATGACAAAAGTTCATAGTTATGTTGTGCAACCACCCACTTCCACATGAAAATCATGTTTCTTTGATTCCCAGGTAGTAAAACCTGACCTCTGCCGCATGAACACATTTATTGAGTAATCTGAGCAGGCCTCAGGCCATGCTGACTCTCAGCTGGGAGCATCCAGAAATTTACAAAGCTATAGTCCTTCATCACTGTGTTCTTTAGCAGACTTTTACAGCATCTTGTAAACCATGAAAAGAAAAGAGTCATTTCATTGTCGATTTAGTGCAACAAATGTTGCACAGATCACAAAGTAAAGTTCAGACTATTCATTTTCTTATGCACGGACTGGTATGGTCAGGAGTTCCGTTAACTTTTGCTTTTGCTGGGGCATCTGGAATTGGTGATTGATTAACACTGAGAGGCATAGAGTGGAATATTCTCTTATCATTTCAAATTTCGCAGAATTGTCCGAAGTAGCTTTCTTCGTGAAATGCCCAATCTTTAGTCTGATTTAAATATCCTTTTCTGGAAACTAAAAAGAGACATTTGGGGAGAAGCATCAAAGGATCTTTGAATTAGTTTTCAGAGAAATTTAGTTAAAATTTTAGAATAATTATGCTTTAGTAAATGAGTTTCTTTTCCTAGAGTATAAACTTCAAAGTGAAATTAAACTGTAGGATGATTTGTTGCATAATTGATGTCCTATTTCGAAGGTCTGTTTAAGATAACACCAAGTCTACATTGTATCACAACTTACAAATCTGAAAAATAGACCTTTAATAAGGAACATAATAATAACAAAATGGCACACAAACAACAACAACATGTGCAGCAAATATCTCATCTCAAGTTCCTTGAGAATAAACTTGGTCAAATTGAGCTTGGCATTTTTTTCCCATTAATTTTCCAAAAATATATTTTCTTCTATTAAGCCATCAATCAGTGGAATCTGTCATAGAAATTTACTTCAAATTTTGAATAAATATACTTAACCAGAAGAAGACATTTTTGTTCAAATTAATTCAATTCATTTTATTGACCACTAAAAACAAAGAAATACATTGTCATGGTCCATAAAAACATTGTGGTAGGCTGACATCTCTTAGAGATATATGTGCCATTACCAATGAAAGAATAAAACAGCAATATATTGAAACTTAGTTGTGTGGTGATAAAAAAAAAATATCTACATAATATATATATTTACAACACTACTTTACATTATGGAATTTGTTGAGATGTATAGTAGATGATGTTCCCAGAAAGATTTGATTGAATTAATCTGTGCTGAATCTTAATCTCTTTTAAGAAAAATGTTATTTACTGTTAACCACATCATTTATATTTCAACTACTAACGAGCAGTAAATTTAGTAATTACATAAATCATTATACAACTTTGAGTAAGATATGTCTGCACTTGAAGGGAAAAAATGGTATGTTAGACAATATTATTAACACAATGCTTTGGAATTGCCAAGTTACTTAATCAAATTTATACTCTTTGCATTGTTAGAAGATTAAAATATTGTGACAATTGCATTGATTCCCTTGATTTTGTTCTCTTTCGCTGATTTAATCATAATTAGCAAACTTAAAGGGAGAATGATAATACATCTTTGAAGGGTTTATTGTCACGTTGATTGAAATGTTAATGACAATCTTTTTGAGACGTAAGTGAGAGCAATTTTTGCGGCCGATCCTTCCAACAATATATTTGTGCATTGAAAAATCATGGTAGTGATGAAGCTGATCCAGAACGTGTCATTGACATTTTTTTTTTTTTTTTATGTAGCTCAATGTTGTAAGTGGCCGAATGACCTCGTTTTTGCCATAGCCTCTAAAAATTTACCTTAGATCGTGCATAAACTGCCCTTTACTTGTCAAATGATATGATTATATCGAAATGTATAATTTAGAAAGAAAACAGTATGGTTTTGTGTACTTTTTGGTATTTGAGAAGTTTTTTCTCAGGTTTTCAGCAGAAGTTTGTGGTTTTTACTTTAACCCACAGAGGGCGCCGTTTCAATGCTTCGTGACTAGTTGCGCCACCGCCATTTTGTCCAATTTAATTCAACTGTGTTGTCAGGCTGTATAATCTACAGGTGCTTGCCGCTCCCTCCTGCTTTGGCAGATTACATATTATACATTCCTTGATCATGGATATACTTAAACCTCATTTGGTATACATGTACTTGTCTCAGTGACAAACTAATAAAAGAGACTTTTTAGCTTACCACTGGGTGTTTTGCCCATAAACCATCGTTTCCCTTCTTTTGTTACTTTTATTGTTTGTGTAGCAAGGCACTAAACTGGTACTTTACAGGTGGAAATAACTAATGAATTACGAGTTTTAAAAATGATCAGTTTTCCTGAGTCAACAATTAATTACCAAGAAGTTTGAAGCTTTTAGTGCATCCTTTCAGAACTTTGTCTATAAACCATTAGTGATGGGAAAAGTTTGTTTTTCTTTTTTAAAAATTATAATATGCAATGTGATATAATCTGAAAAGCACCACTGTGCCTTTGACTAGGACTGAACTCTTGAGTGTGAAATCAGAATATAAAGATTAATTGGATGTAAATGAAGATAATATGTCAGAAGGGGAGTAAATTTTAACATACTAAACTACAACTTACAGACAATATTACATCACCAGGGTAATAATTTTAATAAATAATGTAAGTCCACTTTTTATGAAAGTAGGTTGGTCATTGATATTCGCTTATTTAGCTCATTGGGTTGCGTTTAAGGATGACTTGTTGCTCTCTATGTCTCCAATAAGCAGTCATTTTATCCCCTCTGACCACATTGTGCAGTGGGGTTACATGGCTCTTATCACATTAGTGCCATCCGACAGATTGACTGACAGAACAAATATTCATAATTTGCTTACAGATTAGTTCCCTATTAGTAGCCAGGCCATCATGAATTTGTGTCAACATGAGCTTCATCGGTGATGCGACCTCAGGAAATAACCTCAATATCTGTGTATTCAAAATCTATATTATTTACTAAAAATGATGTCCAACATCTTAAAAAAAAAACTGTTGAAAGTTGGCAATGATGATTGATGAATCTATAAAATAGTCTGCTTTTAATTAATGGAATTTTCAAAGCTAATCTCTCATAAATGCTTCTAACCTTCAAATCTGTGTCACGTTTTGGTACTTCTAGAAAAATCTGACCAAACCAGCTGATGACCAGAGATAGCAACTGAGAAAACTAAGAATACCTACTGCAGTGTTCCCTGCTTTGTAAGTCTTCCCCTTTTGCAGTCATGAACAATGATGAAGAGGTCTCTCATGAGGGTGCGGTCTCTCATGGAATTGCAGTCTCTCATTGGGATGCAAAACACATTAAAAATACGAAGGTGGTCTCATAAGGCAAGTGGGTCTTACAGTGAGGGGACTTACAATGCAGGTACCACTGTATCCTGTATGCCCCATTTTTCATCATGTTCATCCGTTTATCTGAAATGGATTATTTCTACTACCTGCAATGACTATCATAAAGATTATAACATAATGTACAAGCCTGCTGCTAATCTCCTATCAAATGTAATGGATATGGATGCATGAATGACAAGATAAGGTTTGATGAATGTCAGTAAGAAACTGATTATGCCTGCTAACAAATCATGATGCTAAAGATACATGTAGATAGCAATTCTATCAACAACAAAAAGGTATCTTAAAACAGAATGAGATTATAGATTTTTTATTTGAGTGACACAACTGGAAGCACTGCCTCTCTGCGCTGGCTTCGATATATATCGAAACTTATGTGATATATGATACCATATATATAATCTTTGCTTCAGTTTAGATTTTTTGAAAATACCAACCTGCATAAAAATGAGCGTCTTTTTGAATCTGACGACCATTTGTCACTTTTTTACATTTCAACATTTGGGACATTCCAAAAAATTAGCATGAAACAAGAAATCAATGTTGTATCTCATCCTCAGAAATTCAGAATGCAGCTTTTTGCTTTTTACTGTCAATATAAATAAGTGGGCGACTTACAGATACTTCACAGGTAAGATCACTAAGTCACTAAAATAGTACAAACTAAAAGCTACTAATCAGAGAGTAAATTACAAATTTTATCTGGAAAGTGTAACCCTGTAAGGCCAGAAACTGCTCATAATGGCTAAATAATCTGTAACAAAAAAAAAAAGATTTCAATGTGAAGTGGAACTTCTCTTGGTAATCTTGTTATCGTATTTGTTGTCTTTGTCTTAAAAAAGCAAAAAAAAGACAATAAAGTGAAACAATGGAAATCTACCCTGTTCAACAATGCAAACACCAAAAACTTAGCGGCTTTCGTCTTCTTCTTCTTCTTCTGTTACGCTCTTCCGTCTTTCGACATAGCGCGGCGCACCACAATCTGCCAAATACTTCTATTTTTAGCTAACTGCTCATGATCAAAACATTCATATGTGTAATTATTCCTACCATTACCATTTACAACTGTAACATTTATACTTAGCTTATCAAGATCTTTGTCCACTAATTTCAGCCAGGTCTGTTTCTGCCCTCCCCTTGGTTTTTGAACATATTTTCTCGCTTCTCTTAGCGCTCCCTTTGCTGGGGTTTCTTCCGGTAGTCTCAATAAATGTCCATACCACTGTAATCTTCTTTCTTTAACACTCTTACTCCATGGATTTAACTTGGTTCTTCTGTACAATTCTTCGTTTGATATCCTATCTTGCCATGTTATTTCTAGGATCTTTCGCAGCATTTTTCTTTGAAATACGTCAACGTCATTCTCTATTTGTTTAGTCACTGTCCATAACTCGCAGTTGTATAAAAATATACTTTCTACGTGACTACGGAAAAGTCTGATTTTAACCTTTTTCGACACTTTCTTGCTTTCCAAGATTTTCTTCAACTGGTTGTAAGCAGCTATGGCTAAAATTTTTCTCCTGTTGATGTCATTTCTTGTGTCTAGAAGGCTTCCTAAATATTTGCATTTTTTCCAGCTTTCGTCTTCTCCCCTTTTAACTTCATATTCTTCTGTTTTACCATCATTCACTTGTAAATTTTTCTCTTTTAAAATGACTGGGACTGTTTTTCTGATATCTTCAATTCTTTCTTTATCATTCGTTATCCATGCTGTATCATCTGCGTATTGTTGATCAATCATCAATAGTCTACTGCTGTATTTTGTATATCTGTGATCTTCAATGTGTGGTGGTATCATAATTCCTTGCGTTGATTTCAGAGCTTCGGCTAAATATATAATGAAGAAGATTGGACTCAGACAATCACCCTGTGGTACACCCACATTTGTGACAATCTCTTCTCCTAAAGTTTTCCCTATTCTGACCCTCAGCTTGACGTCTTCTATCAAAATCTTAATCATGTGCAATTCATCTTCATTTAGTATTTCTTTCAAAGTTTTCATCAGTTCAGATCTCCTAACTGTATCGAACGCTTTTGACATGTCCAGCATAAGTAGAATAATTGAATAATCTTGCGATGTTATCGCCTTTTCTGCTAGTATCTTGAAACTGAAAACTAGTTCTGTGGTACTTCGTCCTTTCTGGTAAGCTGCTTGAGTTGATGGTATTTTCTCTAGAAACTTGTTTAGACATCTCTTCAACATACATATCGCCAGAATTTTCCTCAGTATTGATAATAAGATGATTGGCCTAAGATTTCCGGGGGGACCTGCTTTTTTCCCTGGTTTTTGCAGTGGAACGAGAACACCTTCTTTTAATTCTTTTGGATACATTCCTGTTATTGCAGCATGATTGTAAATCTCAGCTATCTCTTCACATATTTCTTCTGGACTGTATTTAATCAATTCTCCATAAATTTCATCTATCCCAGCACTTTTTCCATCTTTTAGTCTTTTGACAGCTTCTTTGATTTCTTCTTTACTGAATTTTACAGCCATCTCTTTCGGATCAATATTTTCTATCTCTTCTTCCATATCTTTGGTAAACATCTCTTGGAAAAAATGTGTAACAATTCTTGTTTGTTCTACCTCATCTGTTGTTTTTCCATTTTCTCCATCCACCAATATTTTCTTTTTTTCTTTAATTCTTTGCAGATCTTTGACTACTTGGAACATTCTTCTTGAATCACTTTTTGAGTCTTCTACAGCTTTTACCATCTCCAAGATTTTCTTTTCCTCTTCTTCTTCAAGTTTTTTGCGAATTTCTTTCATAACCTTGTTTCTTTCTTTTCGTAACTCTTCTTTCTTTTCTTTACTTGTACTTGAATTCATGTTATCTCTAATCTTCATCTGTCTTTCAGATAGTTTTTTAATTTCTTCATTTTCACTCTTTTTACTTTTGTCTTTTCTTCCTACAACCTCTTCTGCAGCTTTGGTACAGATCTCGACAATTTTCGTCCATTTATCTTGACCAGGATTTGACGCTTGTATCTCTGCCAATTCATTTTTCACTTTATCTTGATATTCTCTTTGATTTTCATTTTCTCTCAATTTTTCTAATTTCAATTTCGACTTATTTTTCTGAGATTTCATCTTGTACCATTGAAAATTGAATTTCGCCTTTACTAGTCTGTGATCTGTGTATGTCTCAATTCCACTATACGACCTTGCATCTTCAACGAATCTTTTCTGATCTACTCTTGTCATGATGTAATCGATTTGATTTCTGTAAGGATTTCTTCTAATTTCTCCATCCTTGTCATTGTGTTCTTGTTTTCTCATAGGTGCCTCCCAAGTAGTTCTATGTGCCATTTTATGTGGAAATTGCGTATTACTCAAAACAATGTCATTTTTCATCAACATTTCTGCTAGTATCCTTCCTGACGAGTTCATTTCTCCCTTTCCATACCGTCCGATCACTTCTGGAAAATCTTGATGTCCTAAGCCTGTCTTTGCATTCATGTCTCCTCCAATAATACAAATGTCTCTTTTGCTAACGGAACTGATGACTCTTTCTAGATCTTCATAGTAATCTTCTCGTACTTTTGGATTTTTTTCACTGTTTTCTAACGTTGGAGCGTAAGTCGAAATAATTCATGGTATTTGCAAAAGACTTGTTGGCGCTGTTAGTGGCTATATTGACACAAAATATTTCCTTTATCCCTAGTCTCTTAGATGTAATATGCACACTGTTCTGCCATTATTGACGCGTTGCAGTGTCCTTTCATTATTCCAACATATCTGGAACCTCAAAGAGATTGTCAGTCTCATCTAATGATCATGAATCGATGAAAGTCATAGGGGTCATCAAAACCACATTGCTGCCATATACATAGTTTGTTTTATTGTAGAAAAAAAGATTTATTTTACATAACATCCAGTTTCTATAGAAGAATGATGTGTTCATGTCGAACTCTTCCTTTGATGGATTGGCCAACATTTTTGTTACATGGGAAGGTATGGTTTTGATATGAAGCAGGGTTTGGGGGCAAATTTGGGATTATGTGTGTCATCTATAATTTTGATTTGATTTGAATTTTTATTTAATTTGACCGATAAAAAGCAAAGCCCTGACAGAATATTTATATATTATTGTATGGATTGTTTTGTGTTGACCCGAGTAGGGGAACATGGGGACCGACGGGCCATGGGGACCGATGGGCCACCCTCTTAACTACACATCAAAAACGTTTCATAACATCTAATTTGCATTTTTAGTATTGTTTATCACATCTATGAATACCATATTGACCACTAATCAATAAGTGATAGCACAAGTGTGTAGGAGGCAAAATGAAATTTTTAACATCTAAAATTTTTTTTTATGATTCAGAAAAAGTTTAATATCTCAAAAGTGTGAACTCGACGCAATATATTTTCTATGATGATTTGTCCTATATTTTGGTGACAATTTACACATTGAATTTTAGGAACAAGAACCATATTTCACCAAAAAAGAGGGGTTTAACTGTTCAGAAAGCTTTTGGGGACCGATGGGCCACCCAACATGGGGACCGATGGGCCACTATTTCTTGAGATTTTCTATAGGTGGCGTATTGGCATGGGGCTGGATATTAAAGTCTTTAATGGGAAAAAGCACAATAGAACTTCAGCTTGCATCTTTAAATGATAAGTTTGGACTTAAATTAATGCCCTCGAATTTACAGTGATAGATTTGCCTTAGTAATGGCTTCAAACACAAAATTGTGGACATTTAAAATATCCCGGATGATAATCACAAATTTTCAATTTAGGTAGTATTTGGGATATAATAAACATAAGGACCCCGTTAGACATTGATTCAATATTGAGTGTAAGTTAAATTTTCACCAAATTATAAGCTAATGGAGGGTTATTGATCAATTTTATGGTTTTGATTCAGGATTTCTCCTGCAGGTGGCATACTAGTACAGTGTCATTGGGAAATTTTACTTTTTCCCCAAAAATCTAAATGATTGACCGACATGATTCATTGATGGAGCAAAAATTAAAATATTCTCATTTTTTATATTCATCAAGAAATTTGAGGTATTAGACAAGATTTTGATGATCACGGTGGAAGCCATACTTCTGTATCGACCAAATGTCAAATAATTTTTTTTTCTTAGTGACCAATGAACAAATCGTTTTGGAATTCTCCAATATAGTTTTTAATGCATCTGTTCATGTACTGCCCAAATATCATCGCAATAGATTGACTATAACTGCAATGAAGTAGCTCATGACATTTGTGAAAATTAAGCTTTTTTTCAAAGTGTAAAACCTGGACATATCTATATTCTTTTGATCTCTTATTGTCTTATACTCTCAGATTGATCAACAAAAACACATTGGAAACAGATTTCGAGTTCTTTATCCACCCTTTGGCAAGTTATTAACATGGTCCATCGGACCCCATGGGATGGCCCATCGGTCCCCATGGTTGGGGACCGATGGGCCACCAACTTTCTTGACAGAAAATGTGTTTTCTAATCTTTCTTCCTAGGTTGATCTGTGTGAATCTAATATCATTTTAAAGAGAATTACACCAGCTAATAGGGTGCGCAGTTTGAATCCTTTATCTGAAGGAGATTTGCCTCCATGGTCAATAATTCGTCAAGCGGCCCATCGGTCCCCACTCTCCCCTATTCTCCTTACCAGCCCATATTTTCCCTATGCTAGGCCCGAGGGAAAATATGGCTGGCAGGGAGAATACGAATTTCTGCCAAAAAGTATACTTTTATGAACATTAACACAAGAGGGCTCTGTTTGCAATGTCGTCTGAGGAGAAATATGAGTTATTTTCCCTCCAGAGTGGTTATTAACACAAGGTGGCACTGTTAGCAAGATCTTTTGAGGGAAATATGAGTTATTGTCCCTCGTTATTTCCCTGGGCAGGTTTGGTGTTATTGGGGACAATACATGGCTGGTCATGGAATAATATATAATAATATAATGGGATAAGTTGTAGGAGATTTATTACAAATTTTCAAATTCCGAAATTCTACATCTACAACAAATAATTTATCAATTCAAAAATTTCAAATAAAAGCTGCATTTAATTTTTGTATTTTTCAATGAAAGAATTTCAGATCGATTTCAAGAACATTATCACAGTCAGTTCTCAGGGGCACCCCGTGATCTGTTATACCAATTATCTGTTATGCAGCTGGCGCCCGGCTGGCTGGCAGACTGTCAGCTGGGATGTTCCCAGCTGGCAAAGTTGTCAGCTGGGAGTCAATTTTTGGCTTTCAACTGATGAAATTTGTTGTCAGGTAATGAGAAAGCAGTTGAGGTGGCTGGCTGGGAAAAATAATGATTTATATCAGCTGGCTGGGAGGCGCTGAATGACGCTCAGGTTGGCTGGCAACCCAGCTGGGAGCATAACAGATATTTTCTCCAAGTTGCATAAAAAAATGAATATAAGTGTCACAAAAGATGTGCAACCAGGAGCTTACACTGATATGGGCATGATAATAACACACTGTCGTGAGGTGCCCCTGGTTCTGTGCAGTCAGACTTTACAGATTTAGTCGACTTAAGTAGTTGCGCCTGCGTATCTGACGGAACATTTGGCCTGTTCTGTTTTAACTCTAGGTTGTAAGTAATTTAGACTGTCTTGTAGTTCGAAATGAACAATGCTACTCCACAAAACAATATCAAAAATGAATTAAATGCTGAAAATTCCCAGGATTTTAGATTTCTAGTCCTGTAGAACCTGGTGTTGAGTTATAAATTAATAAAATTATATATTTCATTATTACTCAGTGACTTGAAAATACTGCTTTTCCAGCATGCAAATTGGTACTTGATTTCCGAATGTACTTGGGGATTCACCGGACACAACTATTTCTTCACCATTTTTGACATATAGAATTTCTACATTTTCGAAAAATGTTGGGCCACAATCCTATATGATTCCATTCATGCACTTTGGATTCAAACTGTTTAAAATTAATGCAACATCATATGCCACATGCAGCTTTTCGAAATTTATCAGCATTTCTTATTCTGCAAAGAATCTTATTAAAGGAAAAACAATGCATGGCAATGCATGGGATCGGAATTAAAATTAAACAAATCAATTCCTCTGAGAGATAAAAAAACATTCACACTGATGCATTTACATTTTAAATGCAAATCAGAATGCACACCTGCCTTGAAAAATGTGTAACTTGGCAGATGGTATTGTAAAAGGGTAGAGGAACGTACATATAAATTATGTAAAGGTGACGTTGAAAAAAAAAATAGAATATAACTTTTTTGATGATGAATAAAGTTTAGTACTTGAATAAGCTCAAAACCAAACTCATGATTTAGAAATCTAGAGCATCTTGAAAAATTCTAAATATTAATGTAAGAAAATTTCTTTAAAGAGACGGCGAAATTCATCCTTATTAGTTTTGAAAAACGAAATACTTTTGTCTTCATAGATAAATCCATGCATGGATCCATGTTACTAAAATGCTGTAATCCCTATTGGGATTACTTTGGTAATTGTATTATATATACCCAAGCGGATGGAGATTTTAAACTTGCCTTGCTCTTACATATGCTTCTGTTTCATTTGGTATACATGTCTCTGCAGCAAAATAATAAAAGGGGCCTTTGCGCTTTTCACAGAGTGTTTTGTCCTTAAACCATAATTTGCCATTTTTTGTGACTTTTATTGGTTGTGTAAAGCACTAAAATGCTTTGCCGGGAAGTTTTTAGAATGATTTATCTTTTTCACACAATAATTAATCACCAGGTAGTTTAAAGCTTTTAGTACATCCTTTCAGAGCTTTGTCCACAACCTATCTTAAATGAGGAAAGTTTTGCTTTCCTCTCCAGGAGTAATTTTTCATCATTATCAAGAAAAAAAACAACCATATTATATATTACCTAAAGAGCAGCTATGTGCCTTTAATCTGGTCTTAAATCTGTGTGTGAAATCAGGCTGTAAGGAAGTGACCATTCAATGATCGTAGGGGGAGGGGCTTGGAGTTTTCTTCAGCAGGAACTTATTTTTATCAAGGTAACGGCAGCAGTAATTATCTGTTTCAAGCGCGCGAAGTCCACCAATATTCATTCCAAAATCAAGCATCACCTTGTTAAGAAAATACCTCCAGCAGAAATTATTCATCTCAAGACTGCCCAAAATAAGTATTTTATTTCACCAAAAGAAATTATTTAAAAAAAAAAAAAAATACTACGGCCCCCCGCACCCAAAGACTAACTAGAGGCAGAAAAAATAACTCTTTTGATGTTGCATGTTTAACCCTTTCCAGACTGTGCCCAGGATCGTGGCCCAAATTTGGGCCACGATCTCTAGCACCCTGTACAGTACCTTAGAATGGAAATATTAACATGAAATTCACACAGAATGTGCATCAGGAAATAAGCTTTTCATTCAGCCCATCACCATTTTTTTTTTCTCATAAATTCATCCCGCGAGAACGGGAAATCCAAGTGGGATCTGAAAAGGGGAATCATGGGGAATTCCCTGAACATATCATCTCAGAGCAAAACAACCTTAAGCTTTGTTTTTGAGCATTTAAGGCACAAAATCAAACTCTCCCTGCCATAACTTACACTAGGGGAGTATTAATATAGCATATAGGTATGGTTACTGCATCTATACATCCTACCTGAACCCCATCACCAATTTACCTGGCTCAATTACAGGTGTGTCAATTGGCAATATTTAGCAAAATTTGCAAAAATCTAACATTTCAGGTTATACACCTAAATGGGAGAGTATAAATATTAGTTTATGACACTAAAACTTAGTTTTGAACATGTCAAAAAATTTTAGAATAACTTAGAAATGGTTTCCCTTAGTTACAATGCTCAGGTACGTACAGGTAAATCATTTATAATTACTTCGGCCCCAATTGACCAGCGGCCGAAAATCGGACTAATTTCTCTGGCTGACAGCAATTCATTGCATGGACCATTATTTCACTAGTAGTTGCCAGATTTTGACCATACTTGGTGATCTTATACAGGTAAGGTAACAGCATCTGCACATCTGACCTAAACCCCATTACCTCTTTACCTGGCCTAATTACAGGTGAGTTGTTCAGTGATTATTGGCATAATATACGCAAAATCGAACATTTCCTGCAGTACCTGCCTCCGGGGGTCCAACAGAAGAGTATAAATATCAGGTTATGAACTAAAACCTTCTTAAAACATTGCAAATAAGTAAAGAATAAATAAAACAGAGTTTCCATTGACTATAAAACTCAGGTATGTACAGGTAAGTCAATTATGATTACCTGTGGACCATTTCGCTGACGGCCAAAAGTCGGACTAATTTTTAGTACATTGCATGGACCATTATTTCACTAGTACATGTAATTGCTAGGTTTTGAACATACTTGTTGATCGTATATAGATAGCCTTACAGCATCTATTCATATTATCTGAATTCCATTACCCCTTTATCTGACCTAATTACTGGTATGTTAATTAGCAACATAAATGCAAAATCAAACATTTCTACAATTCCCAAAACACCTCATGTCGAGGGTGCTGTGATGGGAGTACACAATCATATCAGTGACACTAAAGTTTCTTTCAAACAAGTGAATTAAGGAATGGATAGAATGGATGCTGTAACCTTACTTGTATAAGATCACCAAGTATTACAGAAATCAGGTAATTATCAGAGAAATAATGGTCCAATGGTATATGCAATGAATTGCTGTCAGCCTGAGAATCAAGTCAGATTTTCAGCCGCTAGTCGAATGGTACATAGATAATTAAGAATTACTTACCTGTGCATACCTGAGCTTTGCAACCATTGGAGACTATGTTTTATTAATTCTTAACTTCTTTGCCATGTTTGTAAGAAGGGTTTAGTTCATTACCTGATATGTATACTCTTCTGTTGGACCCCTAGAGGCAAGTCTTCTTGGAAACATTCAATTTTAGGTATATCATGCCAATTATCACCAATTAACACACCTGTAATTAGGCCAGGTAAAGGAGTACTGGGGTTCAGGTTGGATTTATACATGCTGTAACTTCATCTATAAAAGATTCACCAAATATTATCAAAATCTGGCACCTACCAGTGAAATAATGGTCTATGCAATGAATTGCTGTCAGCCTGAGAAATTAGTCCGATTTTCGGCCGCTAGCCAAATGGTCCACAGGTAATCATAATTGACTTACCTGTACATACCTGAGCTTTATAACCAAATGGAATTATATATAATTGTTGCAAACATATTTGGTGATATTTTGGTGCTGGGGTCCATCAAAAGTCTTGCTTATTTTTCATGTTATAGGCCTCATTGTAAGAAACATGCTTAACTGCCTTTGATCTTTTTTAATCATCTCACATGTAATTAAGGCAGGTGTGCTTTTCATATGTGTTCAGGTGTCTTCCCTATCATGTCATTGTAAAGCTCACCATCCCAGCTTTATATTGATATATGGTTATCTATGTGAATTCACAAGTCTTCATTGAGAAAATTTAGATTTAAGGGTTAAAAACCCCAAATTTGTAATTTTCTCCTCAGTCTGGAAAGGGTTAAAGTTCAAAGAGATGTCTGGTATTCTATGAATATATGATGGAGGCCACCATTTATTCTTGGGGGAGGCTTGGAGTTGTTTTTTTAAAAATTAATTTCATGATCAGTTTTGGTGAAATTAATACATTCATTTTGGGCAGTGTTGTAATAAATAATTTCAGGAGTTGGTGTTTCTTAACAAGGCGTTGCTTGATTTGGGAATGAATATCTAGGGACTTCGCTTTCTTGAAATAAATAATTGTGGCCACCGTTACAGTGGAATAAATAATTTCCCGCCATGGAAAACTCCAAGCCACCCTGATTATTAAATGGTCACCCAATTAGTTCATACCCTCATTTCATAATGCAATAATATCAACATTCGCATGCTTGGCTCATTGAGTCTCATTTACGGATGAATTCTCTCTCTCTCTCTTCAACCTGCAATCATTATATCCCCTCTGACCGCAATGTGCAGTGGGGCAACATGGTTCTCATCACATTAGTGCCATCCGACAGATTGACTGACAGAACAAATATTCATAATTTGCCTAGAAATTAGTTCCTATTATAGGCCAGGCCATCATAAAATTGTGTCAACATAAGCTTTACTGATGCCATCTCGATCATCTGATCGGTCCTGAAAAAATAACCTCTGTAACATGGATAATTTGTTTCCATCATCTTGCCTCCAAGCTAAACATTTTGAAACAAGAGTCAGAAAGTCATATCTTATTGACAAACAAAGTTTGGGCATCATGGCAATGAATGAGATCTTCAAACTTCTTATATATGATTGTTGGTATTCTCCCAAATTTCATCTTCATGAATGTAACCTTGAATGAGTCACCATCATGTTTTTTGTTTTCAGAAAATCTCAAAAAAATTAACATATAGTTACTGAGCAAACCACCTCAATGCAAAGTATATGTTACATTCCTTAAGTACCGTAAAACGGGGTAAAGTTGGCAAAATTAACGGAAAAGATAGAAGACCGCGCAGGATCCCGGTATCCACCCCATGTAATGGTCCCCCTCAGCCCATTTCTAGATACTCCCCTGAATCCGTGGTGAATTTGGCATGTTATTTTGACCAACTTAATGGCAGAAATGCCAACATTTCCTCACTGACACGTATGGCAACTTTCCCAAAGATACCTGTGTCAGTGAAGAAAATTGGCACTTCTTCCATTAAGTGGGTCAAAATAGCGTGCCAACTTTACCCCGGATTGCCAACTTTACCCAGTTCTACGGTAATATAATTCATAATTTCAGAAAATTGCTAATTTCCTCGTATCTGCAATAACTGTCAATGTAGCACTACTGAGATAAATGGACTGGCATCAAAACCAGCTGTTTCAGATGAACGTGTGACAAGATAAGTGAATGTCAGAAAGAAACACATCAACAAGTCATAGTGCTACAGATAACAGTTCGATCAACAGACAATGATATCTCAGAACAACCTGATTGAGATAATTTGTTTGAGTGACATTGCTTCCTTCCATAGTTATGGAGACAAAACCAATTTAGGGGACAGCATATTTTTTGTTGAGGGGGCAGTTTCAGTGGCTTCACTAAGGGGAGGCTAGGAGGGCTGAGCCCCCCAAAAATGGAGCTTTCAGCCCCCCCCCGAAAAAAAAATTGGGCAAAATAAAAAAAAAAAGAAATTTTCATTGTATGACACTGGTAGTGAATGAATATTAGAGCCCATGGAAAGACATTGTACATGTACATAATACTTTGTGCACTAAGTGTCCTTATTTTTGCAGTTTATCTGTCTGTTATGTGTGCATAGATCAGCAGAGACATCAAAGATCTTTGGATTTTGGGACAGCTCATGCTTCGATCCTTCGTGCTTCTGACAAAGCTTTCAATCTCTGGGGCTTGCATTTCTAGTGATGCCACTGAGCAATTTTCTCATTTGTTTCTCCCTGGTCAAAATTTTCTCATCCAATGGGCATATCTAATTTTCAGCAATGATGTAAAACAATCTTAATGTTGCATTTGTTCATGTTGTGGCAACATAATTTATGTCATACATTTCTATGTGACAACAGACGACTTCTCCACCAATTAACAACTTTGTATTTATATTGTGGGCCTATTTGGTAAAGAGTTATATACTTTCATGAAATATTTTTTAATCTATAAACTCTGTAGCTCTTCGTTTTCCTGAAATAAATTCCATTTGATTAAAAAAAAACTTAAAAAACAAACAAATCTATTTGCTTGTTGAATTTGAGGGCCATTTGTCATTCCGTTACATGTTATCATCTTAAATATTCTGACAAATTTGAATAAAACAAGAAAATTTGCAAGAAATCAATGCGCTGCATCTCATCTTTAAAACAGATTTGAAATGCAGAATTCTGTTTGCCAATCTTGGCATCAAATTGTGTTGAATATTGGCACCATCTGCTTTGAGGCAAGTCTGAAATGTCTGTCTTCTTAATCTTTTGAGGTCCTGGGATACATTCTGTGTGGGTTAGGGTGTCCCAGAAAAAAATGATGTCCTAATTTTTGATGGGGCGCCCCCTCATTTTGTGATATAACCTATGAAAAGGACCTATGCAAAATATTAAAGCATTTCAACATGATTAACTGGTGCCTCAAGAGCCTTGAAGTTTAGTCGTTTTTGCTAATTTTAGACGATTTTCGCAATACGCGGTTCTCTATAATTTTGTCAATTTTTATCATACAACATTCTAAGTGCCATGGTTGGAAAAGTTTCAAAAATACCTTCAATTTGCATACCCACATCAATGGTCTACAATAATTACATGACTCCTATCAGCTCTCCAGCTGACACTTACATTATATGAAAGTGTGTTAGAGTGATTAAACCTAAAAAAAAAAAATTAATTATTTCATTTCACTGCCAGCTGTTGTTATTCTCAATCTACAAATGGCAGGATGACCATATATAACTTTTTAAGATATTTTTGTTCATGAAAATGTCTGCTTTATTAGCCATACATTTTTTATCATAAATCTTGTCAAAAGAGCTGAAAATGTCGGACGGGACAGTTAAATTTCATGTTACATCTTCATCAGATTTGATTCAGCATACCATCAGTATACCAAGAATTGTACCATATAAACAGAAATTTGGTTATTTTGAATGTTTTGTTACTTATGTGGTCCTTAAGCCCATTTTGGGTTGATATATATTTTTTTTAAATGATAAAACTTGTCGAAGAGCTGAAAATTGATGGACGTGTTATTTGTTATATCTTCACCGTATTGATTCGGCACTCAAAGAAAAAACATTCTCTTCCGCCAGTTGCTGTGATTCTCAATATAAAAATGGCAGGTTGACAGTATCTATAATTCCTAAAACAAGTTTGCTTGCTTTATGAGCCATGTAGTTTTTATGGTACAACTTGTTAAAAATGCTAAAAATATCAGATGGGGCTGTTATATTTCATATTTTATCTTCATAAGATTTGATTTAGGAGCCAAGAGTGGTACCATATAAATGTATGAACAACAATTTTTTTTTTTTCATGTGTTATCATGTAAGTTGTCCTGAAGTCAATTCTGAAATGATATAAATATTTTTAGTCAAAAGAGCTGAAGATATCAGATTGACGTGTATATTTTGTGTTATATCTTCATAGGATCACAATTTATTCAGTATACCAAGAAAAAAAAAGTATTTCACTGCCAGCTGATGTGATTGTCTATCTACAAATGGCAGGAAGACCAAATATATAATTTGAAATACAAGCACCATTTATACAAATGAAAGGTGACATATGTGTGAAAGAGTTGAAAATAATATCAGATGGGGCTGTTGTATTTCATGTCATATTTTCTCAGAATTGACTTTAGAAAAACATAAATAATGCCATCAGAAAATAACAAAGTTGTCATTCATATGGTACCACTCTTGGTACGCTGCATCAATTCTGATGAAAATACAAAGTGAAATATAACCATTTCATCATATATATTCAGCTCTTTTCACAAGGTGTTTCTTTAAAAAACCCATGGCTGATAAAGCAGGCATTTCAGTCAGCAAAGTTGTTACAAAAGGTATTATGTCCATCTAGCCATTTGTAGATTGAGAATTAAAAAAAATTAGGAGTGAAATTAAATATTTTTTTTAGGTTAAATCGCTCTGAAACACTTTCGTTCATATTAGTGTCAGTTGAAGGGCTGGTTACTTTACATAATCATTGTAGACCATTGATGCGGGTATGCAAATTGAAGGTCTTTTTGAGACTTTTCCAACCATGGCACTTAGAATGTTGTATGATAAAAATTGACAAAATTATAGAGAACCGCGTATTACGAAAATCGTCTAAAATTAGCAAAAACGACTAAACTTCAAGGCTCTTGAGGCACCAGTTAATCATGTTGAAATGCTTTAATATTTTGCACAGGTCCTTTTCATAGGTTATATCACAAAATGAGGGGGCGCCCCATCAAAAATTAGGACATTATTTTTTTCTGGGACACCCTAGTGTGGGTCCTGTCAGTCTGCATTTTGAAAATTTCCAAACATGAAAATTTAAACTTTGAAAAGATGTAGGCGACCTCAAAGGTACTACAACTAGAATTTCTGAGTATGCGTTATATTAAATGAGTCTTTGTCTGGTCTGAAAAGCACGCTTCAAAGGAATGGGAGAATGCAGAAATGCTTTGAAACTAATTAAATTCAATGTGAGGTTCCTCTAAAGATTTGTATGAGTAAAAATTCTTTGCAGCAACATACTACAGTTAAGAAGATATTTGTTCAAGTTGTTCAAACTTTAAGTGCAAAGTTCCATGGAACTTCCAGAACAATAAAGGACAAACCGCAAACAACACTTCAAAGGAATTGCAGGGCTGTATCATAATAGGGTAATTAGGACTCTTCGGGCATCAAGTACAGGAAAAGGACACGGAAGTATTGCAGAGGATGGTTGAAACTGCTGTCCAACATTGGTCCAGGACTCAAGGTTAGCACCAGGAGTTGGATCATGCTACCAAACGAGACACCCTGTATTATGTCTCAATCTTAACAAAGAGACGTTATATGGAACCTTTAACAATGGTTCTATAAGCTGGTATAAATAATGAACCCTAAAAGGTTCATTATTAAACTTTTAAAAAGAATCCAACAGCAAACAATTAAAAACAACAACTTAGACAACCCAGTTGCTCTGAACTCCCATAATGGAATCCTTTTCTTTCAAGTTGGGAGCATAGGGCTCTATCACAGGGCCTTCCCACTATAAAGGGATGTACACTGTGTGATCACTCAGATCATATTTAAAATCTTAAATATTATCCCAAGGGCAAGCTAATGTAGCACAAAGTTGATAATAGTTAAATGCCTCATCCTCTCTTATGTAGAAATGTTTGGTAGAAATAATGTTGCCTCAAAGTGAATACAACATTGATATTTTTTCACTATGTTATGACAACGTTGCAAGATGTCACATGGTAATGTGTTATCTTGACATTACTTTACAACGTTGTGAAAACCTCACTCCTACCATACAATACTACATAATTTACACAAGTATTGCGGCTTTGTCAATAAGTTGCCGCAAAATATATGTGCCCATTTTGATGCACTCATATTTCTCTGGCAGGTACAATGTAGGTATTACACGCAACATGATAATAAAGGTGTAGTCTGAAATATTCTTCATTCTGCTAGTCATCATTGAAATTACAAATAAATAGCTTTCTACTAAATGGAATATTTTTACATGACACACAATTCAGCAGCATATAAATCAAATGTATGTTAAAAAATATGAGGCAAATATGATGACGATCCCATAAAATCATTTCTCCTGAATCAGATACTTTGGCAACAGCAGTATCCTTTTCCAATAATCAGTTTCTAATTTCAAATGAAACATGCTTCATTGGAATAAAAAATGTCTTTGTTAAAGAAGAAAACCATTTATTTTTCCTGTTGTTGCCATCTCTGCTTTAATGAGCTTCATAATTGTTTGATTTGGACCCAATAATGAATTAATCAAATTTGATTACAAATTATGGGAATTCTCAGTACATGAGAAGGTTGAAGGATTTTTTCAAGGAATTTTCAAAAAATTTCATCAGGCTGAATTTGAGAATTTTCAAATAGGTAATTTTACTTCTTACCTTTAATAAGATATTGTTTCACGACTGCTACTTATCGAAAAGCGCAATAATTATATCCTAACATTAATTGACAACAATTTCTTTGTCATATATTTGCCAAGTCAGTTATCACTTATCAATAGTGAATCATCACTCTAGCTGTGTGTGTTCAAGATACCTTCATATTTTTCCGCTTCTTCAGATTATCATTTTGAAGCATTCACCCTGCCCCTCTTGACTTCCCTTTTCCATTGTAATTTGGGGTTGTACAGTTGACTGGCACATCAAATAATTATAATTTGATGTGGGATCAGCGTTTGATACTTTGACCACACGGACGCTACAGGATCCCTGAGCAAACAGCTCAGACATTTGGCCAACACTCCAAAAGCCTTTCTAGCTTGCCTTCTTTTTCTCTCTTTTATACAAAGAATAAAATTTTCATATAGGAAGCTTCAGCATGTGAATTAAGTATATGGATTTACTTCTTCAGAAATGAGATTTTTTCATCTGGATTCAACTCTTCAGAGTTATTCCAAATGAAGTATTTGCGAATCATTCAGACTGCTAAACAATCATATATCACATAAAGAAGTATCCACCAACAGTTCAAAATCAGCACAATAGTCACGGTCTCCTCTACTGCTAATCCAGCCGGAGCTTGGTAATTGCAGTTTTTAGTGAACGCTAGTAATTATAATGTTCAATACATGCCCTTAAAAGATGTATTGCACAATGAAATAGTTGTAACTAGCAGCATCAAAAGCCAAGGATCGCTTCCACTATTTGTGTTATCATTTTGCTGCCAGGTTTGAACTTTTTCAGATAATATAAATGGTATGACATATTGTTGGGCATAAAAGTCATTTTTAGAACAAGGACAACCTAATAATCAGGTCGCCAAGTAGAACCAGTTTCTATCTATTTTTAGCCTCGATCACCCGCCACAATGACACTTCAATAATAGGAAAGAAAGAATTCCATTTTGCAAGTCACCGAAACAAGTGACCCAACATACTTAACCAGTAATAACATGACTGCTTCCCTTTCATGGAGCAACAAGGTGCTGTAAAACTGCTAAAGAACACAATGATGAAGGACTATGGCTTTGTAAATGCCTCTAGATGCTCTAAGCTAACAGTGGACATGCCCTCAGGCCAGCTAGGATTACTCAATAAAATCTTTTTTTAGGAGGCACAGGTCAGGTTTTATTGTGTGGGAATCAAAGAAACCCGAATTTCTCCATGGATTAAGTCTAATGGTTACATGAAAACCAGTATTTTTGCAAACCAGACACTTTCCTGGCTTTGGTCTGTAAAAGAAAATGTTGAGAGTCTCACTCATGAAATTTGCATCTTTGAGCAATAGTTTTCTATATTGATGTTCGATCTTTCAAGTTTAGTGAACCATATTTATTTCTTGCCTCTGATGTTCCGGAACTGCTTTCACAAAAAATGGCTTATTGTTCCTCTCCGATGAAGACTTGAGAATAAAATCATAAATTATGTAGTTTCAAATCTTATTAGCATTTTCACTCAAGTAATTTCCCTAAATTGTTTGGGCTGTTAAGGATATATCAAGCATTATCATATGAAAAGAAATGATGAGTATAGATTATTCATCACAGAAGAGAGAATATATGATTTTTCCACCTAAAACTACAACCGGAGTTGTTATAAACACATAATACCAATCCATGTTGAATAAATGGCTTGTACCATGAGACAAACACTCAAACATTGGACGACGAGTAAACAGCAAAAGAATATAAGAATCATCGCAATGGAATGCTGGTAGGTGGATGGCGGACAGAGGTGCCAAATAGTATAAATGTTGAAATAAATTGTCCTGACACAAGTTCTTAGTAGATAAGGCAGCTTTCCTATCCTTAAATAAATCTTGTGTCTTTCTGATGCAAGTCATCATTATCCAGATGTCAAAGAGAGTTTTATCAGCCACATTATGACGTAACCAGACATATGGACAACAACACAATCTATAGGATAAAACTATATCTTCCAAATATCTTTTCTGGCATTCATCAATCTTATCCATTCAATATCTTGTCTCCATTCATCAATTTGCAAAAAATATTGATTAGAAAAGATGGTTACCTCATTGATGTTTGTGTCATTGATGTTGGTATAAAAAATACCAAAAAACTAGTGCACTCTCTTTTAGTCAAAACAGAGCTACAATGCCACTAAATAGTTATTGTTCAACCAACATGGAATACTACCAAGGACCTGATGAAATCTCACAATTTTATACAATTTGATGCCAAATTGTCAGATGGAATGTTCTGTTTCTGTTCAGTTTTAAAGATGAGATGCAACACAGGTTGATTTCCTGCAAATTTGGTTTGCTGTATAAAAAATCAGTCACAGCGTGACAAAGGGTAATAAATTCAACAAGCAGCATCGGGAAATCCTGAAAATGTTAGTGTTGCAGAATACAGAGTGCTCGATATTGCAGCAAGACTGTTCAACAAGAAGCGTGAATCTTTATTTGATCTGGTGAGATATTACCAGCTTCAATGTTGACACAACGATATGTTAGCTTGGCAGTCATTCAGAAAGTAATCTCTGAACAAATGATGATTATTTGATCTGTCAGTCAATCCATTAGGTGGCACAGATGTGATAAGAGCCTTGTAACCTGACTGCATACTGTGTGCACACGAGGGACATAATAAATGAAAAGCAAAGAAAGGAAAAAATTCAACCATTAACATCAAGCAATGGGTCAAATTAGATTAACTATGGTTTAGCAGTTGCATCTATACTTCTGATTTAACATTATCTCAGTATTCTGATACTGGTCCAATTTGAAAAGCGTGTACATACATCGTGAAGAAGTTAGCTTCAACAACTCGACATTCATTGTATTGTAGAAAAAACATGGAGCTTGAGTTACTGGTTTATATTTAAGATCATAAGAATTTGTGAAGAGCTTAAACTTTTCTCGGAATCCAGGTGTATCATGTGGGAATTATTTCGGAATTCCAAAACCTGAATGTAACAGAAAGGAACAACTTTTTAAAAGGTCAGACCCAGAGGGCACTTCATGTTGCAGCAATGCCATGACAATGTCACAATGTTTGTGAAAATTACGTAGAATTGCATGGTGGAAATATCAAAATCAGTCAATGAATAAGAAAAAGATGATTATCAGATTACCTAAAAATCCCTGGTAATGCTTATTTTTAGCCTCTGTCTGTGGTTGTGTGTTACACTTCTGTAATGGCGTGAAAGATACCCATTTCACAAGTGACCCAAACAAGCGACCTAACACACTAAACAGGTAATAACATGACTGCTTCCCTTTCATGGAGCAACAAGGTGCTGTAAAAGTCTGCTAAAGAACACAATGATGAAGGACTATAGCTTTGTAAATGCCTCTAGATGCTCTAAGCTAACAGTCGACATGCCCTCCGGCCAGCTAGGATTACTCAATAAAATCATTTTTCAGAAGGTAGAGGTCAGGTTTTATTGTGTGGGAGTCAAGGAAACCTGATTAAATCTAATGGTTGCTAGAAAGCTAGTCTGTATTTGTACATTTGAAATAAGCTGCTACATGGAATTTTTGCTTGGTCTAAATCAATGTTCAGCAGTTCTAGTTTTGTGACCTCTGCATTTATTTGCTGCCAATGGCGATCACGAATAACTGTCCTGAAAAAATCGTATTTAACAAGAATGCATGAATCGGGGGGTTGAATTCTGGTGTCTATGTACTTTAATCATTCAGGGCAACTTTAAGTCACATAATTCATAATTTCTAAGAATGGCTAATTTCCCCATATCTGCAATAACTGTCAATGTAGCACTACTGAGATAAACGGACTGGCATCAACATCAGTGGCTTTAGATGAATGTGTAACAAGATAAGGGAACGTCAGAAAGAAAAAAAAGTCAACAAATTATGATGATGCTACAGATAACAGGATAACAGTTCGATAAACAGACAATGGTATCTCAAAACACAATGGCTCAGACAATCAATTTGAGTGACATTGCTTGCCTCCATATATAGTTGTAGGAGGCAAGACTAATTTAGGGGAAATATATTTTTGTTGAATGGGGCAATTTCCTCACTGTTTTCTGCCTGGTCCACATTTAATGTTTTATTTTTCTCACTTCCACTTTGCAGCAAATTCATTACGCCTTTGCAATGTTGGTGTATATGACATCGAATTGAATGGAAGGAAAGTTTATTATTCATGACGTTAGCATGCAACGTTGCAACATTGTCACAGTGTTGTGAAAGAATCATAATGTGGTGTTCATGTAGTGGCAATGTAATTTATACTAGAAAGCCCGTTGGAGAGACAGGTCGCGTGAAGAAGCATTTCATGTGATATTTTTTGAAGTGCATTCATTGTTACTGTGACATATTTGGGTGTTCATGAGAAGAAGGGCACAATTGTTTTGTGGCATTATTTGTGTAAAATAAATGATGTAATGAAGTGAGATTAGAAGGAAAATAAGTTGGAAGGATTTATAAAAGTGAAATACTCATTATACAGTCATTAGGCATGCATGTACTTTTGATATTTGAAAAATCAATGTGAGGGAAGTAAATGTTAAAACGTAGAAGTGTAAGAAAAGGATGAAGTCTTGGGTGAGCAGTGTGTTTGTACGACGTGTGTATTGGGATGTGTGAGGGAGTAGTGAAGATGAATGGGTGGGGTACTGCCAGGGTATATGAAGTGTTGAATGTAATTTCACATAGGCCTACACGATGCGATTGATAAGTGTGTATAACATTGATAGGTGTGTATAACATGACTTGACATGTTAGTATGATACATAGAGGAAAGTCCGCGAAAATGCTTGGTATGTGGCCAGGACAGCTGAGGCTGTTGCTTTTGTGACTGGCCCTCCCTCCGAAATACATTGCCTCACTGTGAAGAGCAGGGGGAGTTGGTGCAAGTGAAGTGAGTGTCCAATTAATGGAGTCGTACGTGCATGAAGGAATTTCATGCAAAGGGCTGCAGAAGAAGCTGATTAGTGAGAAGTAAGGTAGCATTTGCAGGAATTTTATTAGCCACACTCAAAGGCAATGTCAGTAAAAAGCTCCATGCAAAATGCAGTGGGTATGGGTAGAGCAGGGATGGAGGAGAAGAGGTGACAGCAAAGTTAAAGAGATGGAGTCTTATGAGTAGGATCATATATTTCTCTGTGACAAGGGATGATAGTTTAAATAGTTTATTGGTCAACACTCAGCTGGCTCCAGGCTGCTGCTATACAATATAAATTTATATAAGAATTGACAGAAATTCAAAAATTTTGATAAATATAGCTGTTTTGAACATGTATCATTAAATTGTCTTAATATAGTTATTTTGATACAGCTGTCCACAATTTAGCAACGGTGTATGAATATTGTGGGCCTATTTGGCAAAGAGTAATATCCTTTCATGAAATTTTTTTTATCGTATAAAGTCTGTAGCTCTATGTTTTCCAGCAATACATTCAATTAAAAAAACTAAAATAACAAACGAACCTATTTGCTTGTTGAATTTGAGGGCCATTTGTCATTCCGTTACATGTTATCATCTTAAATATTCTGACAAATTTGAATAAAACAAGAAAATTTGCAAGAAATCAATGCGCTGCATCTCATCTTTAAAACAGATTTGAAATGCAGAATTCTGTTCGCAAATCTTGGCATCAAAGTGTGTTAAATATTGGCGACACATGATCACCCCATATTCACCCCAAGATAGGCCCCCCCTCAGACCATTTCTAGATACGCCCCTGCCTGCATGCCTGCATTTTGAAAATTTCCAAACATGAAAATTTAAACTTTGAAAAGATGTAGTAGGTCTGCATCAAAGGTACCACAACTGTGTTTCAGAGGAACCAAACCAGAATTTCTGAGTATGTGTTATACATCAAATGAGTCTTTGTATGAGGAACACACTTCAAAGGAATGGGAGAATGCAAAAATGCTTTGAATGTAATTTAATTAAATGAGAGGTTCTTCAAACGATTTTTATGAGAAAATATTCTTCACAGCAACATACTTCATTTAAAAAGATGTTTGTCCAAGATTTTCAAACTTTAATTGCAAAGTTGCCTGGAACTTCCAGAACAATGAAGGACAAACCGCAAACAACACTTCACAGGAATTGCAGTGCTCAATCACCATACTTTTTTCCTTGGTATGGTAATAAGGACTCTTTTGGCTTTCAAGGACAGGAAAAGAACCCAGAAGTGAAGCAAAGAATGGTTGAAACTGCTGTGCAACACTGATTATTCAACTTTTAAAATGTTCCAACTGCAAACAAAAACAACACTTAGACAATCCAGCTGCCTCCAACTCTTACAATAGAACCCCCTTCTCTCATGTTGGGAGCATAGGGCTCTATCACAAGGCCTTCCCACTAGTATTGAACCTTTTCAATTCACTTTTACCCTCAACCAGATTTAGAACCTTCTTTTTTTGGCTGCGGATTCCTAATATAAACCATCAAGAACCTTTTATATTAAGAGTGTACAATGTATTCTCTCGCCCCCCTTCGTTTGTACAAGCTGAAAAATAGTACTCATCTCAACTTCAACAGAATTGGCAAAATGAATAAAAGAAACATCTTAGCTGTAACTTAACTTTCATGTAATGAATTGGATAACTCATCATATCTCTGGTGTTTATTTGCTCATCTGTCTCCATGAGATGTTGTAAGAACATTTTTCATGGTTCTGCACCATATGCATTTTGTCATTCATTGTCTCTGTGACAAATGGCAGAATCATTGATCAAGAGAAATGTCAGGCATTTGTGTGTTCTTTGAGTGTTTTAGAATAAGAATAAGAAACAACAAACAAGACAAGACAAGTGGAAGCAATAAATTTGATGTTTCGTAGCTAATGGCGTTTCTTTCTATGGGAGTCAAAATAATGATAAAATAACTTAAGGTTTGCATCTTAGGAAAACTAACAAAGTTTTGAAGTCAATTTCTTGTCATAAAAAATTGTGAGTTAATGTAGTAACACAAGGCTTTTAAAGCCTTCTTTTACCTAATTTCAATAAATCATAAGCACCGTGAAAAGTAAGAAATTATTCATATTTTGTTGGAACACTTTTGTCACAAATTATGTTGCCAGTAATCAATTGCACAATATTAATCATTTAGAGCTTTGGTATCAGTTAAAAGTGTAATGGGACATACACTGTGTGATCACTCAGATCATATTTAAAATCTTAAATATTATCCCAAGGGATGACCAATGTAGCGCAAAGTTGCTAATATAGATGGATGCCTTATCCTCTCTTATACAGAAATGTAAGGTAGAAATGATGTTGCCTCAAAGTGTATACAACATTGATGTTTTTTCATTATGTCATAACAACATTGCACAATGCCACATGGTAATGTGTTATCTTGACATTACTACACCATTGTGACAACGTCACTCTACGATACAATACTACGCAATTTACTCGAATATTGCATTGTTGTTAGTAAGTTGCTGCAAAGTAGATGTGCCAATTTGGATGCATTCATATTTCTCTGGCAGGTACAATGTAGGTATTACACGCAACATGATAATAAAGGTGTAGTCTGAAATATCCTTCATTCTGCTAGTCATCGTTGAAATCACCAACAAATAACTCTCTATTAAATGGAATATTTTTTACATAATAAAGAATTCAGCAGCATATAAATCAACTGTATGTTCTAAAATGTGAGGCAAATATGATGACGATCCCATAAAATCATTTCTCCTGAATCAGATACTTTGGCAACAGCAGTATCCTTTTCCAATAATCAGTTTCTAATTTCAAATGAAACATGCTTCATTGGAATAAAAAAAATTGTCTTTGTTGAAGAAGAAAACCATTTCTTTTTCCTGTTGTTGCCATTTGTGCTTTAATGAGCTTCATAATTGTTTGATTTGGACCCAATAATGAATTTATCAAATTAAATTACAAATTATGAGAATCCTCAGGGCAAAGAAGATTGAAGGATTTGTTCCAAGAAATTTTCAGAAATGTTTATCAGGCTGAATTTCTGGAAGTGTCAACTTAAGTTGTTTTAGTTCAATCTCTACCTGAACTAAGATGTTTTTTCATCAGTTCATGACTGCTGCCTCGCTAAACAGCAGTAATATTTCCATCCCAGTAACTCCTTTCTTATATTACCAAGTAGGCCATCCATAATGAATTACCACTCTAATTTTGTGTGTTCAAGATACCTTAATATTTTCCCCATTCTTTAGATACACCGTTGCTCATAAATATGGAATACTTCAACATTCTCCATTGAAATTGACAACTTTAGCAATTTCTGTTGGAGCACATGATAGTCTGATTCAATGGTAACTACTTCCAATGAATGCTAAAGGGAAGAACATGCTGTCATTTAAAACGCATGTTGCAGCGTTAACCCAAATAAAAGTTTCACCAACACAAAATATGGAAGTTCAGGGGTTTTTTAGGGTGAGGTGCATTCAACCAAAAATTAAGTATTCTTGCAAAAAATGTAGTTGAGGCTTTAAAAGAATGATTAAAGACGATGACCTGACCTTTACAATGGACCTTGCCTACATTCACACTTTTTTTCCCAAAATAGTATTCCTTATTTATGAGCAGGAGTGTATAAATTTCCTTGAAGCATTACCCATTATGCACTCAGTCCCTCAAGTGGTTTCCCTTTTTCCATTGTAATTGGGATTGTATAGTTGACTGGCACATCAAATAATCATAATTTGCTGAGGGATTAGGCGTATGATACTTTGACCATACAGAAGCTACAGGATCCCACTAATACTACTTCAATCGGAATAGGCTATTGAAGTATTGGCCAAATGTCTGAGCTGCTAATTGGGCCTGAACTTGATAATTGCATTTTTTAGAGAATGCTAGCAATGTAATGCTCAATAGATGTATGACCTTTGAAAATTTAAATAGTTTTGACTAGCGGTAACAAAAGCTAAGGATTCTTCCACTATTTGTCTTATCACTTTGCTGTCTGGTTTGAACTCATTCAGATAATTTACAATTTCATGACATATTTTCAGATAATAAGAACAACCTGATAATCCGGTCGCCAAGTAGACCCGGTTTCGGTTTATTTAGGCCTCGGCCACCCACCCCCATGACACTTGGGAAAGAAAAAATTCCATCTTGCAAGTGACCCAACAAGCGACCTAACATACTAAACCAGTAATAACATGTTTGCTTTCCTTTCATGGAGCAACAAGGTGCTGTAAAAGTCTGCTAAAGAACATGGTGATGAAGGACTATAGCTTTATAAATGCCTTTGGATACCCTCGGATGAGAGTCAACTTGCCCTAAGGTCTGTTCTGATTACTCAATAAAATCTTTTTTTAGGAGACAGAGGTCAAGTTTTATTGTCTGGGAATCAAAGAAACCTGATTTTCTCCATGGATTAAGTGTAATGTTTACATGAAAACCAGTATTTTTTGCAAACCAAATACTTTCCTGGCTTATGTCTGTAAAAGAATCTGTTAACAGTCTGACTCATGAAATTCCAAGCTTTGTGCAATAGTTTTCTCTATTGATGGTCAATCTTTCAAGTTTAGTGAACAATATTTATTTCCTGCCTCTCGTGTCCCAGAACTACTCTCACAAAAAGTAGCTTATTGATTAAGAAGAGTGTATGGATGGATGATTTGAGGCTTTAATTCCTGGGTCTATATGTACTTCAGTAGCTTATTTGAACGGGAGAAGGATACAGCAAGGAGGTAAACATTTTGTGCTATACAATTTTTGCATTAGTCACAAATCTTCAACAAAATGGAGTTATACTGAATTGAAAATATATTTAAAAAAAAAAAGAAAAAAAAAGGTAATTAGAATACTGTCCATATTATTAAATAAATTGTCCACATCAAAATGTGCCACCTGTCACTCCGCATTTCAATTCAGTATTATTCCCATTCTATTCATTGAAGATTTGAGAACAAAAACAAAAATGATATAGGTCAAAATTTCACTCACAAGCCATTTACCTAAAGGATTTGGGCTGTAAAGGAGATTTCGAGAATTGATAAATGATAAGTATAGGTTGACACCATGGAAGGTGATAAAGTGTGAAAAAAAAATATATTGACTGGTTATGACGGATGCAGTTTAATCTATTTGGTACAATAAAACAAGCGCACTCTCTTTTTAAAAAGTCACAAAAGAGAACTGCAACAGGAATGTCATTTAATAATAATTATTCAACCTACTTTGAATACTGCCAAGGACCTGCTGAAAAACATAATTTCATCACACCCTGTCATTTTTTATACAGTACAAAGGTGTGCCATTTTGAACATGAAGACAAAACATTATTAGGCTTTATTTTAGACCATATAAGCAGGAATATATGCAATATTGGTGTATGAAAAATTGTTATCGATATTATAATACAATTTTATCGCACGAATTGGATTTGTCCTTATTCGCCCAACCAATCCAGCCACCTGCGTTTCTTTCCGGCACCCTGGCCCTAAAAAATTCAGCAAGACTGTTCAGTAGAGCTTTCAGTAAGAAGCGTAAACATTTTTTTGATCTGGTCAGATATGACCAGTGTCAATGTTGACACAACGATTATATCAGCTTGGCAGTCATTCAGAAAGTAATCTCTGAGCAAATGATGATTATTTGATCTGTCAGTCAGTCAGTCAGGTGGCACAAATGTGATAAGAGCCTTGCAACCTGACTGCAAAGTGGGTGCACTTGAGGGACATCATAAATGCAAAGCAAAGAAAGGGAAAAAGAAATCACCCGTTTGCATCAAGCAGTTGGTCAAATACTCAGGAGTATACCCATGAAATGAGCACATCCATTCGTCAAGTAGTAGCTCTGTGGAACAGTGGCACTGTACACAGGAGGCACTGTCTGCTCACAGAATCCAACAAGCAGAGTAGTTTGCAAGAATACTACCCAGGACCTGGTGAAATCTCACAATTTGATGCCAAGTTCTGTTTTTGTTCCGTTTTAAAGATGAGATGCAACACAAATTGATTTATTGCAAATTATGTTTGCTGTATTAAAATCAGTTACAACTTGACAAATGGTAGATTCCGCAAGCAGTAAATGGAAATCCTGAAAATTTTGGTGATGGAACTGCTGCGTTTTCATGTTGCAGAATGCAGAGCTAACGACATAGCAAGACCGTTCAATATGAAGCATGGATTTTTCTTTTATCTGGTCAGATATTACCAGCTTCAATGTTGACACAACAATTATGTCAGCTTGGCAGTCATTCAGAAAGTAATCTCTCAACAAATGATGATTATTTGATCTGTCAATCAAACCATCAGGTGGCACAAATGTGATAAGAGGGCAAGAACCATGTATAACCAGATTGCACAGTGTGTGCACTGGAGGGGCATAAGGAATGGAAAGCAAAGAAAGGAAAAAATCACCTGTTAACATCAAGCAATCGGTCAAACATTCAGGCAAATACCTATGAAATAGGCAAAGTCATTCATCAAGTAATACAAATAAAAAACATTGCATTGTCTGCTGATTATGGTTTAGCAGCTACATCTACTTCAGACATACATTATCTTAGTATTCTGATTCTGGTTAAATTTGAAAAGCGTGTACATACATGGGGAAGAAGTTAGCTTCAAAAAGTTGACATTCATTTTATTGTAGAAATAATATTTCATGCATGGAACTTTGGTCCTTCTCTTTAAGATCATAAGAATTTGTGAAGAGATTTTGTTGTCTTCAATTGTATCAACTTCAGTACAGCACCAGTATATTTAGACACAGTTAATTATTGTTAATCAGCGAGGATATATGAATCATTTGGTGATCATTTGTTCTCGAATGAAGGACCTACATTATAAATAGGAGTGCCTTTGCATATTGGAACAATATTATCTTACAGCCAAATCAGATAAAACTTAAAATTCATTTGTTTGCTTCACATTTAATTAATCTTATATTTTTTTGATTTTACTCTTCAATTTTTTTTTAAAGATTCTAATTTTTTCAATTTTCTGCTGGTATGTACCGTATTTTATGGACAAACTCTAAAAGGTATCAACAAAAAACTTTTCAATGCCATTGATAAATTGCAACATCATTTGTTAAGAAGAAGTTAAAAGAATGTATGAGCAGAAGCACGAAAGAAAATGCCTCAGATGCCTCAGTGACGATTGCTCACGAAGACAAATGGGCAAAGAAATTAGAAATATATGGGAGATGCATGAAAGACAAAAATATGTCATGGGGAGAAAACACCACTATCAGAACAGGCACTATTGATCACCTAGGCCAAATTCACAAACAGGTATAAATGCAGTTGCTAAGTTAATAGGTACTTTTGACATGAGATAGAATATTAGATTCTGTTTAAAACATGAATTGCCCAGTCCGGAATTGAGCCAGGTTTCCAAAAGTTATCCTCGACCACCTTGACACTTAAATGATGGGAAAGAAAAAATTCCATCTTGCAAGTGACCCAACAAGCGACCTAACATACTAAACCAGTAATAACATGTTTGCTTTCCTTTCATGGAGCAACAAGGTGCTGTAAAAGTCTGCTAAAGAACATGGTGATGAAGGACTATAGCTTTATAAATGCCTTTGTGTGCCCTTGGATGAGTGTCAACTTGCCTTGAGGCCTGCTCAGATTACTCAATAAAATGTTTTTTTAGGAGAGAGAGGTCCGGTTTTAGTGTGTGGGAATCAAAGGAACCAGATTTTCTCTATGGATTAAGTCTAATGTTTGCAAGAAAAATCTGAATATTTTTTATTTTATAAAAGATTCTTTGTTTTAGTTTTGGTCTGCAAAATAAAAATTTAGACAATTTTGTATGTGAAGTGCAATTGCATGGCATCTAGTACAGTAACATAAGGGTGAAAATACATGTATATCAAATATAGTAACAAGTAACAAGTGCTTACTGTATGCAGTTCCCGAAGGACCACTATATCCAGATAAAATTAAAGTAATTGTTTTTCCTGGAGTGTTGTGATAGTTATCTACAATGACACTGCGATAGTTTTGTCAGATGAGTTAAGCATGAGTGTTAACCTGTAGTGTTTCCTTTTGTATAGAGGACGGACGTTGAATGAAGGTCCACATTGTAAGCGATGAGTTCATAACTATCTGGTCTGCATCCATCGATATATGCAAAAATCCATTAACTATCTGGTCTGCATCCATCGATATATGCAAAAATATCTCATTGATGTTAGTGTCACATAAAAACACAGACTTACCTGAAAATAGCTGATACAGTATGAAAATAAATATTGACTAGTTATGATGGCTACAGTTGAATCTCCTTGGTAAAAGCATTTATTTAAAAACACAAAATAAAAAAATGCTCTCTCTTAATGTCTCAAAACAGAATTGCAACACGAATGTCATTTAATATTAACCTAATTGGAATACTACCAACGACCTGGTGAAGAACGCAATTTCATCATACCCCACAATTTTCTTTGATATCATTTCATGCCAAGTTGGAAAATTGAACATTCTGTTTCTGTTCAGTTTTAATTATGTGATGCAACAAAAATTGATTTCTTGCCAATTTTGTTTGTTGTATTAAAATAAGTTACAACATGACAAATGGTAATAAATTCAACAAGCAGCATTGGGAAACCCTGAACATTTTGGTGATGGAACTGTGGCATTTTCATGTTGCAGAATGTAGAGCCCGCATCATAGCAAGACCGTTCAATATAAAGCGTGGATTTTTCTTTTATCTGGTCAGATATGACCAGCTTCAACGTTGACACAACGATTATGTCATAGTCCAGTTGCCAAAACATGGACCTTGCAAGTGTGAGAAGTGTAAGGTTTTATGATGGATTCATCATCATATAGGTATATAGAAAAAATTTAGCCTGGTTGCCACTCCGGCAACTTTGGGCAACACCGGTAATTAGCATAAATCCAAAATGGCCGCCATACGCCCTACCGCAACGACAACTTTTTTAATAATTGTCCTAGAATCAAATGCAATACCACTTTTTCAGATAATTTTGACCCAAGAAGCATGAATCTGGCTTCAAAATTTCCTTATCTGGTCATTTTGCATATAAAATATCAAGATTACATCAATTCAACTCAAATTTCCATCAACCAAGAATCAACGTCCCCATCATTTTCCTATTATTACTGATTTCCAACAACCTTTTCTAACGTAATCCAATTTTCATTCATTTACAATGTAATGAATTAGATTCTACAGTATTAAATGTTTAACAGTACAATGGACATTTCAATGAGAGATGTCATAGTATTTGTATGTAATCAAATTCAACGACAGTTTAAGTCCGTGCTTATCCAAACTACCCCCACTTGTCATCAGACAACCACTCATGGTGTTCTCTTGCATTAGTGTTTTCTGCCAGAACCCCTTCTCAATTTTTCTTTGTTAAATTCTCGAATTTTGAAAAGACTGATACAACTAGTACTATTTTCACAAGCACAGTAAATAGTACAAGAGAATTTGTTGTGGTGGGAGCTTCTAGTGGAGGTCTTACATGCTTTGCCTTAGGCTTTACAGCTACAACTTAACGCATGCATAAGATCATTTGAGCCTGGAGGCTGACTGACTGTTTCTGGCACTGGCCTGCCATCTTTTATCACCCATACATATTCTGTGATATCCAGGTCTGGAGGAACCAACAGGTCAGCTGCTGTCATGTGTACTGGTCTTCAGATGGGCACGCTTGATGTTGCAGTGTAGGAATAGGTTCTCTTCCATTGTTGGAAGAGACTTCAGCTTCAGGAATCAGGAGCCTTCCGGCTTTCTCTGTGTACAGATGGCATCTCACCTCACTCATAGACATTCTCTTAGGCTGTCAATATAGTGCACAAATACATTTGTGTCCCTCTGTTTCAGTTCTTCTGTTGTCACACCTTGCTCTCACTAGATAGTGTCATCACCAAAGAAATCTCCAGCTTTTGGGACCTTTAGTGCAGACACTTTACCCTTGTCACGCAAATAGGAGTTGGTGTCTGATCCAGTCAAGTAGTGCATTCCTAATATTTTAAGGCACCTTGACCTAAGATCACAACATGTTGAATTGATGTCCAAAACTGATCGATACCAATGCTTCATGTGCCTGTGGAGATGGATTGTGTACAAACAGTTTCTGTACAAGACTTGAATTGCTTCCTTTTCTTAAGCAGCCAAAAGCATTTAATGAAGTAAATTTGTATGTCATCATAAGGAAGGCTATTGAAAGGTTATTTGAATGGAGTGAGTTATATATGATCAGTTATTGAACAGAGTGCTGTTCAAATTTATATATAGGTGACCTTAAGGTTATGACCCTTTCACCCGAGTTTATCACTGAGTGAGTGGATTGATTTCTTTCCAACAGTAATGCCCATGTATCCAACACAGTGGAAAATAATTCATTCCAATAGCAGTACAAACAACTGCACAAATGGTAATGAGACCATGCCGCAACATGAAGAAGAGGGTAAAAGGAGTAAGGAAATGGACAGTGATGACAGGCGGTGAATCTCTTCTGACTTGGAAACAATGTCCTACAAGGGACAACAAGTCTGCCAATTTCTACAATAGTGCTTATGGTGCTTTTGCTCCTCCAGTAGCAGGAGTTAATGTCATGCAGTCTGTTGCTTTTGGTGAGGGTATGGTATCTGCATTTCAAACAGTTCTAACTGACAGATTCCACCTTACCATCTCCTCTCCCATATGGACAATGATGCATAATATTATGAAGAAAGGCATGAAGGACCAAAGGTGGATGATCAAATGATATATAATGTGTTATATATCAGCAACTTGAATGTATACAATAACACAAAATACAATATTTGATTTAGAAGCAATCTTTCTCTAGATGTTGACTATCAGGGAACAGAGGCAGATGGCATTGGGAGATGTCTATAAATATGAATTGTGTCCAGTATCACTTTCCTGGATTGATGAGTTCGACAACATAAGAGAGTTCCCCCGTGGTCTAATTGGTAAGTGCACTTGTCAACTGCCTTGAGGGCGTGGGTTCAAATCTCATCCAGGGAACTCACTTTAGTCCGAGCCCATGGAAAATTAAATGGAAGCGGGTTGTATCCAGTATTCTATGCTGGGGCAACTGAAAGACCCTGGGCATCCTTGAATTAATAGGGTATGTACCAGACTCCCAGTCTGTTTCTGTATCACATTGTTTGGCCTTTGGAAGGACAACTGCAAGATCTTGTAGAGTCGATAAATGGGAAAATGTCTACTATACACGTATCTGCCATCCTGGTGACAAAGTCATGGTCTTTGACAAGTACTACAGTTCTTCTGCTATGGATCATGAGCATCAACAGCATGTTGGGGTTGGTTCCATAAAGTATGACCTAACCCTAACCACTGCTATGTCATGAAACCATTTATAAAAATAACATCTAGCATACAGCTATCAAAATTTTTGAGTACATGCAACTTTGGTGATGGGGTGACTGCGGTAAGCCTGAGTGATTGTGTGATTAAACACAAAGAAGCAGACATTAAAATGATTTTACCTTTTGTGGCAGTTAATGCCGGATTCAGTCATGTATCTGATGATACATATGTCTTTGTGTTCCTCATGTATTTGGTCAATTTGGATTTACCGACACAGCATTCAAGTTACAGTGCAAATGCAGCATTGGCATCGATAAGTTTTTGGACGTCAATTCAACATGTTGTAATCGTAGGCCAAGGTGAATTGAAATATTAGGAATGCACTACTTGACTGGATCAGACACCACCTCCTATAGCGGGAGTTAGTGGAACTCTCCTTTTTCCAGCTCTCCTGTGTTGACGAGCAGAATAAAACTATTTCCGGAAACATCAGCCCGGGAATTTACAATGGAGCCAGGGTGGGGTTTTTAAGGTCCGTAACAAATTCTAATCAGCCTGACAGTACTGGAATATGGTGGTAATCCATGCTAAACATTCCATTTAAGACTCGGCAATGCAAATCCATAATGTTTTCAATGAATTAAAAGTGCCCTGGGGCCTGGAATGCCAGCTTCACTGACTCAGCAATGGTACAAAATGGCAGCTTGTTCCCGGAAATAGTTTTATTCTGCTTGTCAACACAGGAGTACTGGAAAAAGGAGAGTTCCACTATCACGGCCTATTTGCATGACAAAGGTAAAGTGTCTGCACTAAAGGTCCCAAAAGCTGGAGATTTCTTTGGTGATGACACTATCTAGTGAGAGCAAGGTGTGACAACAGAAGAACTGAAACAGAGGGACACAAATGTATTTGTGCACTATATTGACAGCCTAAGAGAATGTCTATGAGTGAGGTGAGATGCCATCTGTACACAGAGAAAGCCGGAAGGCTCCTGATTCCTGAAGCTGAAGTCTCTTCCAACAATGGAAGAGAACCTATTCCTACACTGCAACATCAAGCGTGCCCATCTGAAGACCAGTACACAAGACAGCAGCTGACCTGTTGGTTCCTCCAGACCTGGATATCACAGAATATGTATGGGTGATAAAAGATGGCAAAAGAAACAGTCAGTCAGCCTCCAGGCTCAAATGATCTTATGCATGCGTTAAGTTGTAGCTGTAAAGCCTAAGGCAAAGCATGTAAGACCTCCACTAGAAGCTCCCACCGCAACAAATTCTCTTGTACTATTTACTGTGCTGGTGAAAACACTACTTGTTGCATCAGTCTTTTCAAAATTCAAGAATTAAACAAAGAAAATGATAAAAATTGAGAAGGGGTTCTGGCAGAAAACACTAATGCAAGAGAACACCATGAGTGGTTGTCTGATGACAAGTGGGAGTAGTTTGGTCAAGCATGGACTTAAACTGTCGTTGAATTTGGTTATATACAAATACTATGACATCTCTCATTGAAATGTCCATTGTACTGTTAAACATTTAATACTGTAGAATTTAATTCATTACATTGTAAATGAATGAAAATTGGATAATGTTAGAAAAGGTTGTTGGAAATCAGTAAAAATTGGAAAATGATGGGGACGTTGATTTTTGGTTGATGGAAATTTGAGTTGAATTGATGTAATCTTGATATTTTATAAGCAAAATGACCAGATAAGGAAATTTTGATGCCAGATTCATGCTTCTTGGGTCAAAATTATCTGAAAAAGTGGTATTGCATTTGATTCTAGGACAATTATTAAAAAAGTTGTCGTTGCGGTAGGGCGTACGGCGGCCATTTTGGATTTATGCTAATTACCGGTGTTGCCCAAAGTTGCCGGAGTGGCAACCAGGCTAAATTTTTTCTATATACCTATATGATGATGAATCTACCATAAAACCTTACACTTCTCACACTTGCAAGGTTCACTATGGGACATATAGGAGTGGCAACTGGACTATCAGCTTGGCAGTCATTCAGAAAGTAATCTCTGAGCAAATGATGATTATTTGATCTGTCAATCAAACCGTCAGGTGGCACAAATGTGATAAGACAGTAAGAACCATGTAACCTGGGCATACAGTGTATGCACTAGACATAATAAATGTAAAGCAAAGAAAGGAAAAAGAAATCACCCGTTTGCATCAAGCAGTTGGTCAAATACTCAGGAAAATACCTATGAAATAGGCAAAGTCATTCATCAAGCAATACAAACAAAATATAGTATTGTCTGCACCTCATGGTTTCAGACTTAACATTATTATAATCCCCCGCCGCTTGCGGGGGATTATATTGATATTGTTCGTTTTATTATTATTATTATTATAATCCCCCGCCGCTTGCGGGGGATTATATTGATATTGTTCGTTTTATTATTATTATAATCCCCCGCCGCTTGCGGGCGGGGGATTATATTGATATTCTTCGATTACCTTTTATTATTATTATAATCCCCCGCTCGCGCAGCGGCGGGGGATTATATTGATATTCTTCGTTTTACTATTATTATTATTATTATTATTATAATCCCCCGCTCGCGCAGCGGCGGGGGATTATATTGATATTCTTCTTTTACCTTTTATTATTATTCTTATTATTATTCTTATTATTCTTATTCAGCTCAGAAAAACTGCAATCATTTCAAAACTATTAGAGATAATGTTTTGAAAAGCAAGTATGATATGCAACTCCTGTGCGTGCTATTACTCACAAAATTTCATGATCAAATTTCATGATACTGATGAGTAATCGAGGAAATAAAAAATCAATTACCGGAAAAGTTTCCAGGAGAACCAAAGAAACCTGGGCTTTGCCGATTTTTTCTAAGGTACCTTGACTAAGTTTCTATTGCAGAAAGGCGTCTCATGGAGATTTCATGAATACGTTCAGAGATATCAATTTTTGAAAAATGAATATCATGAAAATTTACTAAAATATTTTTGAAAAACAGGGAAGGAATGCTCGTAGAAAGCTGAAACTAGGTATACTAACAGACCTACCCTAGTGTAACAACTTCACAAAGTTACGGACCGCTCGGACGAACAGTCTTGGCGCTACGGACGTCCAAAAACTCAATATTCAACTGCCCATATCTCGGTCCCTATTGCACCTACAGCAAAGTATTACATATCACAAGAAAGGTCTGTTTGTCAGCTTTCCAATGGTGTATAGCATTATAGTCTCAGACGCGCGACGTAGAATCGCGTCAGACATTGAAAATTTGTTGTCACTTTTTGCGCCCCTCGAAACGTTTTAGGCTGAAAAATCGATGAAGTTCTTTGTGAATGTTGATGAATATTTTTTTACTTATTCCCTTGTTATGCCTTCAGACTGTCCTCAAAGGAAATTTGCCTGCATCAAATGGTTTTTCCGAGAGAATTTTTTGAAATCCAAAATTGAAATGCACATTGCTCTGCTTCTACCCATTCAAATTTCATGAAATTAATACCAAAAGATGCGTAAAATTATGGACTTGACTGTACTCCAAGGGCATTAACCTATTCTTCATAGCCAATTTAACATAAATGATTTTATATATTCAATTATAACTTGTGCATTATTATTTCAAATCTTTTAAAACTCAATGTACATGTTCCTAATTTTTTGGCCTATTTTGTGATATTAGGACATCCTCATATCTCCAATACTTTGCTGGTAAAATTAAGAACAAAATTCTTTCACAGATGCATGTTAGTCAGCAGTCTCATATTCTGTCTCACTGCCACCTTTCCCAACAGCTGACCTTCTTCAACAATCGCAGCTAGCCGCTCTGTACTGCCAAGGCAGCGTATCTAATGTCAACAAAACCATGCATGTAGAGTGTAATAATCACATTGGAATGATATACATTGCTCATTGAGCGGGCATCATACGTAAGGGTTTCCTCATTGGGTTTTACATCCTGTATTTGTGCATTAAACTCATTAAGGCATACAGGCACTACAGTAATGATGTTATGCTCACTCTTGGAATAGAACTTCATTCCCTACAAAGCGGGCAAGGGTAATACACAAAAATGATGGACATGAATTGGCAGAGAAGAGTATGCAGTGCTCGGGTCATACAGGGCCCGCGGGGGATTATCCGATATTGCCGTACGGCAATATCAGTTATACTAGTTATTATTCTTATTATTATTCAGCTCAGAAAAAGTGCGTTTACTTCAAAACTATTACAGATACTGTTTTACAAGTCAAGCGTAATTATGCGACTCCATTGCGTGCTACTTTACACGAAATTTCATGATCAAATTTCATGACACTTATGAGTTATGAGGAAAATATTGAAAAAATTTCCGGCGCAGGTTTCTGAGAACCTAAGCATAACTGAGACCTGTTGATTTTTTCTAAGATACCTTGACTAAGTCTTCAGGTCTGAAAGGCGTCTTGTGAAGATTTCATGAATACATTTCAAGATATGATTTTTTGAAAATTGGACATCTCGAAAATTGTCTGAAATTTTTTGGGAAAACTGGGAAGGAATGCTCGTAGAAAGCTGAAAGTAGGTACACTTACAGACCTACCCTAGTGTACCAACTTCAGAAAGTTACGGACCGCTCGGACAAACGGTCTGTGCGCTACGGACGCACAAAAACTCAAATTTCAAGTGGCCATATCTCAGTCCCTATTGCAGCTACAGACTAGTTTCACATATCACAAGAAAGGTCTGTTTCTCAGCTTTCCAATGAAGTATAGCATAATAGTGTCAGACGCGCGGCGTAGAATCGCGTCGGACATTGAAAATTTCATGTCACTTTTTAGGCCCAAAAAACCTTTTCGGCTCAAAAAGTCAATGTAATTCTGCATGCACGTCCATCATTATTTTATGTGGGCTACCCATGTCAGCCCTCTATACTGTCCCCAAAGATCAATTATCTACATCAAACAGTTTTTCCTAGAGAATTTTTTTCATTTCAAAATTGAAATGTACATAGCTCAGCTTCTGGTTGTTCAAATTTCATGAAATTAATACCAAAAGATGCGTAAAATTATGGCCTTTACTGTCCTCCAAGGGAATATACTTCTCCTGAATAGCCAATTTCAAATAAATGATTTTATATATTCAATTATAACTCATGAACTATTGTTTCAGATCACTTAAATCTGAATGTACATGTTGCTAATTTTTTGCCCTATTTTGTGGTATAAGGGCATCCTCCTATCTCCAATACCTTGCTGGTAAAATAGAACGAAAAAAATAATTCACAGATGCATGTTAGTCAGCCATCGGGTATATACTGTCTCACTGCCACCTTTCCCAGCAGCTGACCTTGTGCCTGCCACGACATTTCATAGGCATATGCACCAGCAAGATTACTACGTTCATACATGGTATGAAGAATTCATCATGACAGCCATGAACTGGAAGGAGGGAGTAAGCAGGGCAGGGGAGACAAGGGGGGGCGCGGGGGATTATCCGATATTGCCGTACGGCAATATCAGTTATACTAGTTATTATTATTATTCAGCTCAGGAAAACTCTGATTACTGCAAAACTATTACAGATAACATCCTGAAACCTCAAACACAATATGTGACTCAATTGCGCGCTACTTCTTACGAAATTTCATGATCAAATTTCAAGACACTTATGAGTTATGAGCAAAATACAAAAAAAATTTCCGGCGCAGGTTTCTGAGAACCTAACCATAACTGAGACCTGTCGATTTTTTCTAAGATACCTTGACAAAGTCTCCAGGTCTGAAAGGCGTCTTATGAAGATTTCATGAATACATTTCAAGATATGATTTTTTAAAAATTGAACATCCCGAAAATTTACAGAAAATTTTCTGAAAAACAGGGAAGGAATGCTCGTAGAAAGCTGAAAGTGGGTACACTTACAGACCTACCCTAGTGTACCAACTTCACAAAGTTACGGACCACTCGCACAAACGGTCTTGGCGCTACGGACGTCCAAAAATGCAATTTTCAAGTGGCCATATCTCGGTCCCTATTTAAGCTACAACAAAATGTTACATATCGCAAGAAAGGTCTGTTTGTCAGCTTTCCAATGGTATATAGCATGATAGTGTCAGACGCGCGGCGTAGAATCGCGTCAGACATTGAAAATTTGTTGTCACTTTTCCACCTTTCGAAAAGTTTTTTGCTTAAAATCCAATGAAGTTCTTCATCAATGTCCATGAATATTTTTTCCCTAATACCCTTGTGGGGCCTCCATACTGTCCTAAAAGGACATTTGACTACATCAAGTGGTTTCTGCCACAGAATTTTTTGTATTTCAAAATTGAAATGCACATAGCTCAGCTTCGACTCGTTCAAATTTCATGAAATTAACTCCAAAAAATGCATAAAATTATGACCTACGCTGAACTGCACGGGCATACAGCTCATAGTAATACTCAATTTTACAATGATGATTTTACATTTGCAATTATAACTCATGCATTAATGTTCCGAATCAATTAAAACTGAAATTACATGCTGCTTATTTTTTGCCCTATTTTGTGGTATAATCCTAGCTTACCAGTCTTTTTTCCTTTGCCTTGAAAAAAAAGTTTAAAAATAATTCACAGATGCATCTTAGTCTGCTGTCGGGGCCATTCTGCCTCACTGCCAGGTTTTGCTCCCAAGCAGCAGCAGTACGCCATGCAAAGAGCAGCATACTCAAACACGGTCATCAACAACAGGGCACAGGCTTAGGCCTATCATGACAGGGTTATAATATACATTGAAGGGAAAGGATTTTGTAAGCGTTGGCTGATAGGGCATATGTCCTCTATTTATGCACTTAAAAACCTTAATAGTATGAGCGGACAGGCGTATTCATACAAATTATTGAAGTGAATTGAAACAGGAGAATAAGCGGGGCTAGGGTCAAACGGGGCCCGCGGGGGATTATCCGATATTGCCGTACGGCAATATCAGTTATACTAGTTATAATCCCCCGCCGCGAGCGGGGGATTATATTGATATTGTTCGTTTTATTATAATCCCCCGCTCGCGCAGCGGCGGGGGATTATATTGATATTCTTCGATTACCTTTTATTATTATAATCCCCCGCTCGCGCAGCGGCGGGGGATTATATTGATATTCTTCGATTACCTTTTATTATTATTATTATTGCAGTCAGGAAAACTGTGATTACTACAAAACTATTGGAGATAATGTCCCGAAACCTCAAGGACTATATGCGACTCCGTTGCGCGCTACTTCAAGCGAAATTTCTTGATCAAATTTCATGATACTAACGTGCTATTGAGAAAATAAAAAATAAATTTCTGGCAACGTTTCCAGGAGAACAAAAGCAAATTGGGCTTTGCTGATTTTTTGTAATATACCTTGACAAAGTTTCCAGTGCGGAAAGGCGTCTAATGGAAATTTCATGAATATCTTTAGAGATATGAATTTTCTAAAATTGAATGTCATGAAAATTTTCTAACATTTTTCTGGAAAACAGGGAAGGAATGCTCGTAGAAAGCTGAAAATGGGTACACTTACAGATGTACTCTAGTGTACCAACTTCACAAAGTTACGGACCGTTCGCACAAACGGTCTCGGCGCTACGGACGTCCAAAAACGCAATTTTCAAGTGCTCATATCTCGGTCCCTATTTGAGCTACAGCAAAGTTTCACATATCACTACAAAGGTCTGTTTCTTAGCTTTCCAATGATGTATAGCATTATAGTATCAGACGCACGACGTAGAATCGCGTCGGACATTGAAAATTTTATGTCGCTTTTTGCCCCTTTCAAAAAGTTTTTCGCTCAAAAATCAATGAAGTTCTTCATGGATGACCATGACTAATTTTTTGGTTATAGCCTTGTTAGGCCTTCATACTGTGCTAGCAGGAAATTTGCCTGCATCAAATAGTTTTCCCAGAAGAATTTTTATAATTTCAAAATTTTAACTTCAGTTTACTCCTCTTCTACTAATTCAAATTTCATGAAATTAACACCAAAAGATATGTAAAATTATGGCCTTTTCTGATCCACAAGGACATCCACCTCGCCACATGACATAAGGCTTAGGGTTAGTGTTCACTCAACATGCATTGCTTTCAGGCTGGTATGTTGGCCACCAAAGGTGTGTCTGGATCCGAAGACATTTGACAGGCATATGCTCCAACAACATTACTAACTTCATACATGTATACCTTTAACAATTCATCATGAAGGACATCAATCGGAGGGAGGGAGTAGGCAGGCCATGGGAGAGAATGGGGGCCGCGGGGGATTATCCGATATTGCCGTACGGCAATATCAGTTATACTAGTTATTATTATTATTATTCAGCTCAGGAAAACTGTGATTACTGCAAAACTATTAGAGATAACATCCTGAAACCTCAAACACAATATGTGACTCCATTGCGTGCTACTTCTTACGAAATTTCATGATCAAATTTCAAGACACTTATGAGTTATGAGCAAAATACAAAAAAAATTTCCGGCGCAGGTTTCTGAGAACCTAAGCATAACTGAGACCTGTTGATTTTTTCTAAGATACCTTGACTAAGTCTCCAGGTCTGAAAGGCGTCTTGTGAAGATTTCTTGAATACATTTCAAGATATGATTTTTTAAAAATTGAACATCCCGAAAATTTACAGAAAATTTTCTGAAAAACTGGGAAGGAATGCTCGTAGAAAGCTGAAAGTGGGTACACTTACAGACCTACCCTAGTGTACCAACTTTACAAAGTTACGAACCACTCGCACAAACGGTCTTGGCGCTACGGACGTCCAAAAATGCAATTTTCAAGTGGCCATATCTCGGTCCCTATTTAAACTACAACAAAGTGTTACATATCACAAGAAAGGTCTGTTTGTCAGCTTTCCAATGATGTATAGCATGATAGTGTCAGACGCGCGGCGTAGAATCGCGTCAGACATTGAAAATTTGTTGTCACTTTTTGCACCTTTCGAAAAGTTTTTGGCTTAAAATCCAATGAAGTTCTTCATCAATGTCCATGAATATTTTTTCCCTAATACCCTTGTGGGGCCTCCATACTGTCCTAAAAGGACATGTGACTACATCAAGTGGTTTCTGCCACAGAATTTTTTGTATTTCAAAATTGAAATGCACATAGCTCAGCTTCTACTCGTTCAAATTTCATGAAATTAACTCCAAAAAATGCATAAAATTATGACCTACGCTGAACTGCACGGGCATACAGCTCATAGTAATACTCAATTTTACAATGATGATTTTACATTTGCAATTATAACTCATGCATTAATGTTCCGAATCAATTAAAACTGAAATTACATGCTGCTTATTTTTTGCCCTATTTTGTGGTATAATCCTAGCTTACCAGTCTTTTTTCCTTTGCCTTGAAAAAAAAGTTTAAAAATAATTCACAGATGCATCTTAGTCTGCTGTCGGGCCCATTCTGCCTCACTGCCAGGTTTCGCTCCCAAGCAGCAGCATCACGCCATGCAAAGAGCAGCATACTCAAACACGGTCATCAACAACAGGGCACAGGCTTAGGCCTATCATGACAGGGTTATAATATACATTGAAGGGAAAGGATTTTGTAAGCGTTGGCTGATAGGGCATATGTCCTCTATTTATGCACTTAAAAGCCTTAATAGTATGAGCGGACAGGCGTATTCATACAAATTATTGAAGTGAATTGAAACAGGAGAATAAGCGGGGCTAGGGTCAAACGGGGCCCGCGGGGGATTATCCGATATTTCCGAACGGCAATATCAGTTATACTAGTTATAATCCCCCGCCGCTTGCGGGGGATTATATTGATATTGTTCGTTTTATTATTATAATCCACCGCCGCTTGCGGGGGATTATATTGATATTGTTCGTTTTACTATTATTATTATTATTATTATAATCCCCCGCCGCGAGCGGGGGATTATATTGATATTGTTCGTTTTATTATAATCCCCCGCCGCTTGCGGGCGGGGGATTATATTGATATTCTTCGATTACCTTTTATTATTATTATTATTATTATTATTATTGAGCTCAGGAAAACTGTGATTACTACAAAACTATTAAAGATCCTGTTTTACAAGTCAAGGGTAGTATGCGACTCCATTGCGCGCTACTTCATACGAAATTTCATGATCAAATTTCATGATGCTTATGAGTTATGAGGAAAATATAAAAAAAATTTCCGGCGCAGGTTTCTGAGAACCTAAGCATAACTGAGAGCTGTTGATTTTTTCTAAGATACCTTGACTAAGTCTCCAGGTCTGAAAGGCGTCTTGAGAAGATTTCATGAATACATTTCAAGATATGATTTTTTTAAAATTGAACATCCCGAAAATTTACAGAAAATTTTCTGAAAAACAGAGAAGGAATGCTCGTAGAAAGCTGAAAGTGGGTACACTTACAGACCTACCCTAGTGTACCAACTTCACAAAGTTACGGACCACTCGCACAAACGGTCTTGGCGCTACGGACGTCCAAAAATGCAATTTTCAAGTGGCCATATCTCGGTCCCTATTTAAGCTACAACAAAGTTTGACATATCACAAGAAAGGTCTGTTTGTCAGCTTTCCAATGATGTATAGCATAATAGTGTCAGGCGCGCGGCGTAGAATCGCGTCGGACATTGAAAATTTCATGTCACTTTTTAGGCCCAAAAAAACTTTTCGGCTCAAAAAGTCAATGTAATTCTTCATGCACGTCCATCATTATTTTATGTGGGCTACCCATGTCAGCCCTCCATATTGTCCCCGAACATAAATTACCTACATTAAATAGTTTGTCCTAGAGAATTTTTTTAATTTTCAAACTTCAAATATAAATTGCTCAGCTTCCGGTTATTCAAATTTCATGAAATTAATACCAAAAGATGCTTAAAATTATCGCCTTTACTGTCCTCCAAGGCCATACAGCTCATAGTAATAGCCAATTTTACATAGATGATTTTATATAAGCCACTATAACTCCTGCATTTCTGTTTCAAATCAGATGAAAATGCAATGACATGTTCCTAATTTATTGCCTGATTTTTCCATGTAGGCACATCTCCCCAACTCTTATGGTTTGCCTGCAGCAAGCCATTAGGGTTAGGGTTAGGGTTTACTCAACATGCATTGCTTCACGGTGGTATGCTTGGCCACCACAGGTGTGTCTGGCAGTCAAGATATTTGATAGGCATATGCTCCAACAACATTGCAGCGTTCATACATGCTTTTAAGAATTCATCATGAAGGACATGAATTGGAAGGGGAGAGTAAGCAGGGAAGGGGAGACAGGGGGGGCGCGGGGGATTATCCGATATTGCCGTACGGCAATATCAGTTATACTAGTTATAATCCCCCGCTCGCGAAGCGGCGGGGGATTATATTGATATTCTTCTTTTACCTTTTATTATTATTATTCAGCTCAGGAAAACTGTGATTACTACAAAACTATTAGAGATAATGTCCCAAAACCTCAAGGACTATATGCGACTCCGTTGCGCGCTACTTCAAGCGAAATTTCTTGATCAAATTTCATGATACTAACGCGTTATTGAGAAAATAAAAAATAAATTTCTGGCAACGTTTCCAGGAGAACAAAAGAAAATTGGGCTTTGCTGATTTTTTGTAATATACCTTGACAAAGTCTCCAGTGCAGAAAGGCGTCTAATGGAAATTTCATGAATATCTTCAGAGATATGAATTTTCTAAAATTGGATGTCATGAAAATTTTCTAACATTTTTCTGGAAAACAGGGAAGGAATGCTTGAAGAAAGCTGAAAACCGGTACACTTACAGATGTACCCTAGTGTACCAACTTCACAAAGTTACGGACCGCTCGCTCAAACGGTCTCGGCGCTACGGACGTCCAAAAACTCTATTTTCAAGTGCTCATATCTCGGTCCCTATTTGAGCTACAGCAAAGTATCACATATCACAAGAGAGCTCTGTTTCTTAGCTTTCCAATGGTGTATAGCATTATAGCATCAGACGCGCGGCGTAGAATCGCGTGTAGCATTGAAAATTTCATGTCACTTTTTGCCACTATCAAAATGTTTTTCGCTCAAAAATCAATGAATTTTTTCATACATGACCATGAAAATTTTTTTGGTTATAGCCTTCTTAGGCCTTCATACTGAGGTAACTGGAAATTTGCCTACATCAAATAGTTTTGCCAGAAGAATTTTTATAATTTCAAAATTTTAACTTCAGTTTACTTCACTTCTACTTATTCAAATTTCATGAAATTACCACCAAAAGATGCTTAAAATTATAGCCTTTTCTGATCCTCAAGGACATACACCTCGCCACATGACATACGGGTTAGGCTTAGTGTTCACTCCACATGGCTAGTATGCTGGCCACCACAGGTGTATCTGGATCCCTAGACATTTGACAGGCATATGCATAGCTTTCATGAAGGACATATACCGGCACAAGGGAGTAGGCAGGCCATGGGAGAGAATGGGGGCCGCGGGGGATTATCCGATATTGCCGTACGGCAATATCAGCTATACTAGTTATAATCCCCCGCCGCTTGCGGGGGATTATATTGATATTGTTCGTTTTACTATTATTATAAATTCCCCCGTTAGGGGAATTAAACTTCACCTACACATAGGTGAAGTTTCTTGTAATCGGTATTATTATTTATTATTATTATTCCCGACAAACCTCTTCGGAAAATTTTCAAAAAATTCGTATACGTAGCCTACAAAAATACAAGAGAATCATTTTGAAAATTTTGACCTTGACCTATTTTTCAAGGTCACAGAGCCTTTCAAAGTCGGATTTTGCAATATTTCAAATACATGTACCTCATCCGGTTATTACCGGTTTTCACTCTTCAGTATATGAAAAGGTCCCACTCACTTCCTACATAGTTTGACCCATTTTCTTGAAAGTAGGTCAAGGTCACATTGTACAAAGTCCATTTTCATGGTTTGAGGTTGATTCCTGTGGCTCATATTCTGTGAGGCGTAGAGACATACCGTTGGTGCCAGAACGTGTCTAAACTCACGGGACACCTGCCCGGACTCTTCATTTTTCATTGGCAGTACTGGTTCTTGAGTTACATAATTTTAAAGTCATACCGCGTCACCAAAATTGGTGACCTTGAGAATTTGACCTTGAAATATTGATTCTAGCTGCCAACATGTCATAGTAAACCCCCCCAAATATACATGTATACACCCCATACAGACCTTTAAATTTGACCTTGACCTCATTTTTCAAGGTCATTTGACCCGAAAAACTTTGAAAAGGTGCCATTTTCAGCAATTTTTTTTACCATGTTATTTTCAAGATATCAGCGTGATTTCCAGGTGACAGATGAACATTGACCTGTTTATTTATGATGTATAATCATACTTTGTCTACCTCCTTTGCCAGATTTATGAACATTTTTTAAATATAGCTAACCGACAGATGTTAAAAAATGACACATTTCCTCGTTTTTGACAGGGAAATATTGATGCTACAGGGTTACAATGCATGACTGGCCCCCCCTTTGTCATGCACTGCCTTTCTAAAAATCATAGTCATTTTGACCTAGATAATGTTTTTCAAGGTCAAACTCAAGGTCAAACATGTTGAAATATTTTACTATTTGAACGTTTCATTTTTTTTAACATAGAAGGAATCAAGATATTGTTACAAAAATGGTAGACATACTTGCTACAATACTCTAGAGGCTTCCTGTAAATTTTCATGGTCCTCGGATTGACCTACGTTGCACTGTAAAGGTCACAAGGTTGAAAAACGAGCAAAAAATTTATGATGTTTTTTCACATTTCTCAAAGATAGTGTAACTTCAAACGGCCGTAGCTCCGGTCCTAATTAAGATACAGAGAATCTGAAAACAGATTTCGAAAGACAAAATTCTCTTCTAGTTTTCATTTTCTGAACATTTTGTCGTAACTCCGACGGTTAAAAAGATCGCCGGACCCTGAAAATTTCATGTTTTTTGTCAAATTTTCACAATATATCAAAATTTTGACAAGGAAGGAATCATTCTTTTCTAATGAACCTGTCTGGACATATCTCTTACATCTGTTTGCATAAACCTGCCAAGTTATATATATTTCCATCTAACCGTTTCTATTCCAGAGAGATTATAAGTTAAAAACTACATTTTTTCAGTGACTACTAAGGTTCGTATTTCTGAATTGTACCGTAATTTCAATCTACTGTCACTCCGGTTCTAACTAGGTTAAGGAGAATCTGAAAACAGATTTGGAAAGACCAAATTCTCCACTAGTTTTCCTTTTCTGAACACTTTGTCGTAGCTATGACGGTATAAAAGATCGCCGGACCCTGAAAATTTCATGTTTTTTGTCAAATTTTGACAATATACCAATATTTTGACAAGGAAGGAATCATCCTATTGCAATTAGCCTCTCTACACCTATCCATAGCTTCTGTTAACATATTCATGGAAAGTTATATATGTTTTCATTGAATGGTTTTGATTCTAGACCGATTTTAAGTTAAAAACCACATTTTTCAAGGAATTTCTGAAGTCTATATTAATGAATTGTACCATCATTTCAATCGATCATATCTGTACTGGTCCATGTACTGGTCCATGTACTGGTCCATGTACTGGTCCATTGCATTGGTCCATTGCATTGGTCCATTGCATTGGTCCATTGCATTGGTCCATTGCATTGATCCATTGCATTGGTCCATTGCATTGGTCCATTGCACTGGTAACCCTAACCCTAACCCTAACCCTAGCCCTAACCCTAACCGCTAATAACCTTTTCACTGGCACATTGTACTGGTACATTACACTCTTACATTGTAGTGGTCTGCTGGTGCAAGTACTGGTTCGTGTACTGGAGCATGTACTTAGTTCATATACTGGTTCATACACTGGTTCATATACTGGTTCATATACTGGTTCATCTACTGGTTCATGTCCTGGTCCATGTCCTGTTCCATGTACTGGTCCATGTACTAGTCCATGCACTGGTCCATGTACTGGTCCATTGCACTGGTCCATTGCACTGGTAACCCTAACCCTAACCCTAACCCTAACCCTAGCCCTAACCCTAACCCTAGCCCTAACCCCAACCCTAATAACCTTTTCACTGGTACATTGTACTGGTACATTACACTCTTACATTGTACTGGACTACTGGTGCAAGTACTGGTTCATGTACTGGCGCATGTACTTCTTATACTGGTCAATGTACCAGTCCATGTACTGGTCCACTGTATGATACATTGTACTGGACTACTGGTGCATGTACTCAGTGGGGCATGTACTGGTCCATTGCATGGGTACATTGTACTGGTGCATGTACTGGTGCATGTCCAATGGTGCATGTAGCCTACTGGCTCATGTATTGGTTTACTTACTGGTCTATGTTTTTTGCACACTTGCATGAATTGCAATGTATTACAGTAGGATTCCTATATCATTTCCACATACTTTTTACTTGCTCATCTACCTGCGTCTATTTCGAGTTACTGGTATCACAGTAGGTGAAGTTTTGTCACCGCTCTACGGTGGCCGTCTACTAGTTTATATTGTTTTTGTTCGTTTTTTTTTTCATCATCTTTCTTTCTTTTTTCTTCTTCTTCTTATTTTTCATCAACACTTTGACAGGCTATATTTCAGAAACCACTTGCAGTAATGTTCTGAAATTCCAATATAGTATTGCTTTTGGCAAACAATTTTATATGCTGGAATTACAGAGCGTAATTTCTAGAAGTCTTGTAATTACATTCAAAGTTCTTTAAAAATTTGTGTCACCGGTTCTGGAATAACCGCAATACGGAATTACACCAAATTTTAACACAATAATCTCTTAAGATATACGCAGTGCAGAAAGGAGCATAATTGCAATTACTTTAAAAGTTTTTTTTATATGATTTTTTTAAATAAGGAAATTCCCAAAAATGCTAATAAAATTTTTCAAAAACTAGGAAAAAATGCTCCAATTAACATGAAATTGAATGCAGGTGGAGCTTTATGATAGTGTAGCAATCCACTAAAATTTCAATTTTCTAGCTTCAGCGGTATCGGCGCTATCGCGTCACAAAAACACGTTTTTCAATCGTTCATATCTCCGTTTCTATAACAGCTACAACAAAATAAGAAACACCATCAGAAAGCTCTGTTTCTCAGCTTTCACATGGTATATAGCATTATACTGTAACTACGTTCGTTAAAAATCGCGGTAGACCCTGAAAATGTTTTCTCACTTTTAGCTCCACAAATGCTTCTTATTTTCCCCTTTCATCACTTCTCAAGCTTCACTGCACATTTTCTCTTTTGCAATCAATAATTTGCAGCCCATTACATTTTTTGCAACCATGAGGGGATGGGAAATGGAGAAGGGAAGGGGGTAGGGGGATGGAAGGGGGAGGGGGAATTTATCTTTGTAATTGTGCACAATTACAGGTGTACTAGTTATAATCCCCCGCCGCTTGCGGGGGATTATATTGATATTGTTCGTTTTATTATTATAATCCCCCGCCGCTTGCGGGGGATTATATTGATATTGTTCGTTTTATTATTATTATTATTATTATTATTCTTATTATTATTCAGCTCAGAAAAACTGCGATTATTTCAACACTATTACAGATACTACGTTGCAAGTCAAGGGTAATATGCAACTCCATTGCGTGCTACTTTACACGAAATTTCATGTTCAAATTTCATGACACTTATGAGTTATGAGGAAAATATAAAAAAAATTTCCGGCGCAGGTTTCTGAGAATCTAAGCATAACTGAGACCTGTTGATTTTTTCTAAGATACCTTGACAAAGTCTCCAGTGCAGAAAGGCGTCTCGTGGAAATTTCATGAACACATTTCAAGATATGATTTTTTGAAAATTTGATATCCCGAAAACTGACCAAAATTTTGTTGAAAAACAGGGAAGGAATGCTCTTAGAGAGCTGAAAATGGGTGAACATACAGATGTACCACAGTGTACCAACTTCACAAAGTTTCGGACCGCTCGGACCAACGGTCTTTGCGCTACGGAGGTCCAAAAATGCAATTTTCAAGTGGCCATATCTCGGTCCCTATTTAAGCTACAACAAAGTTTGACACATCACAAGAAAGCTCTGTTTGTCAGCTTTCCAATGATGTATAGCGTGATAGTGTCAGACGCGCGGCGTAGAATCGCGTCAGACATTGAAAATTTGTTGTCACTTTTTGCACCTTTCAAAAAGTTTTTGGCTTAAAATCCAATGAAGTTCTTCATCAATGTCCATGAATATTTTTTCCCTAATACCCTTGTGGGGCCTCCATACTGTCCTAAAATTACATTTGACTACATCAAGTGGTTTCTGCCACAGAATTTTTTGTATTTCAAAATTGAAATGCACATAGCTCAGCTTCTACTCGTTCAAATTTCATGAAATTAACTCCAAAAAATGCATAAAATTATGACCTACGCTGAACTGCACGGGCATACAGCTCATAGTAATACTCAATTTTACAATGATGATTTTACATTTGCAATTATAACTCATGCATTAATGTTCCGAATCAATTAAAACTCAAATTACATGCTGCTTATTTTTTGCCCTATTTTGTGGTATAATCATATCTTACCAGTCTTTTTTCCTTTGCCTTGAAAAAAAAGTTTAAAAATAATTCACAGATGCATCTTAGTCTGCTGTCGGGGCCATTCTGCCTCACTGCCAGGTTTTGCTCCCAAGCAGCAGCATTACGCCATGCAAAGAGCAGCATACTCAAACACGGTCATCAACAACAGGGCACAGGCTTAGGCCTATCATGACAGGGAAATAATATACATTAAAGGGAAAGGATTTTGTAAGCGTTGGCTGATAGGGCATATGTCCTCTATTTATGCACTTTAAAACCTTAATAGTATGAGCGGACAGGTGTATTCATACAAATTATTAAAGTGAATTGAAACAGGAGAATAAGCGGGGCTAGGGTCAAACGGGGCCCGCGGGGGATTATCCGATATTGCCGTACGGCAATATCAGTTATACTAGTTATTATTATAATCCCCCGCCGCTTGCGGGGGATTATATTGATATTGTTCGTTTTATTATTATAATCCCCCGCTCGCGCAGCGGCGGGGGATTATATTGATATTCTTCGATTACCTTTTATTATTATTATTATTATTATTATTATTATTATTGCAGTCAGGAAAACTGTGATTACTACAAAACTATTAAAGATCCTGTTTTACAAGTCAAGGGTAATATGCGACTCCATTGCGCGCTACTTCATACGAAATTTCATGATCAAATTTCATGATGCTTATGAGTTATGAGGAAAATATAAAAAAAATTTCCGGCGCAGGTTTCTGAGAACCTAAGCATAACTGAGACCTGTTGATTTTTTGTAAGATGCCTTGACAAAGTCTCCAGTGCAGAAAGGCGTCTCGTGGAGATTTCATGAACACATTTCAAGATATGATTTTTTGAAAATTTGATATCCCGAAAACTGACCAAAATTTTGTTGAAAAACAGGGAAGGAATGCTCTTAGAGAGCTGAAAATGGGTGGACATACAGATGTACCACAGTGTACCAACTTCACAAAGTTACGGACCGCTCGGACCAACGGTCTTGGCGCTACGGACGTCCAAAAATGCAATTTTCAAGTGGCCATATCTCGGTCCCTATTTAAGCTACAACAAAGTATTACATATCACAAGAAAGGTCTGTTTGTCAGCTTTCCAATGATGTATAGCATGATGGTGTCAGACGCGCGGCGTAGAATCGCGTCAGACATTGAAAATTTCATGTCACTTTTTACGCCTTTCAAAACATTTTTGGCTAAAAAATCTATGAAGTTCTTCTTGGATGTTCGTGAATATTTTTTTCTATATACCTTTGTTAGGCCTACATACTGTCCTCAAAGGAAATTTGCCTACATCAAATGGTTTTTCCTAGAGAATTTTTTTAAATTCAAATTTCAACTTTAGATTGCTCAGCTTCTGACTATCCAAATCTTATGAAATAAACACTAAAAGATGTGTAAAATTATGGCCTTATCTGTTCTCTAAGGGCATGGACCTCATTCTAATAACCTATTTTACATGTATGATTTCATATATTCAATTATAGCTACTAAGTGCATATTTCAAATCAGTTAAAACTCAAACGACATGTTGCTAATTTTTTGCCCAATTTTTCCATGTAGACACAACCATGCAACTCTTATGGCTTGCCTGCAACAGGCCATTAGGGTTAGGGTTAGGGTTTCCTCAATATGCATTGCTTGCAGGGTGGTATGCTTGACCACAACAGGTGTGTCTGGCTGCCTCGACTTTTGATAGGCATATGCACAAACAAGATTACTACATTCATACATGGTTTTAAGAATTCATCATGAAGGACATGACCTGGAAAGAGGGAGTATGCAGGGCAGGGGAGACAGGGGGGGCGCGGGGGATTATCCGATATTGCCGTACGGCAATATCAGTTATACTAGTTATTATTCTTATTATTCTTATTATTATTATTATTATTCAGCTCAGGAAAACTGTGATTACTACAAAACTATTAGAGATAACATCCTGAAACCTCAAACACAATATGTGACTCCATTGCGCACTACTTCACACGAAATTTCTTGATCAAATTTCATGATACTTATGAGTTATGAGGAAAATATAAAAAAAATTTCCGGCGCAGGTTTCTGAGAACCTAAGCATAACTGAGACCTGTTGATTTTTTGTAAGATACCTTGACAAAGTCTCCAGTGCAGAAAGGCGTCCTGTGGAGATTTCATGAATACATTTCAAGATATGATTTTTTGAAAAATAGACATCCCGAAAACTGACCAAAATTTTTTCTAAAAACAGGGAAGGAATGCACTTAGAGAGCTGAAAATGGGTGAACATACAGACCTAACCCAGTGTACAAACTTCACAAAGTTACGGACTGCTCGGACAAACGGTCTCTGCGCTACGGACGCACAAAAACTCAAACTTCAAGTGGCCATATCTCGGTCCCTATGGCAGCTACAGACTAGTGTCACATATCACAAGAAAGGTCTGTTTCTCAGCTTTCCAATGATGTATAGCATTATAGTCTCAGACGCATGGCGTAGAATCGCGTCAGACATTGAAAATGTTATGTCACTTTTTGCACTCACAAAAGTGTTTTAGGCTAAAAAATCTATGAAGTACTTCATGGATGTTCATCAATAATTTATGTGGGCTACCCAGGTTGGGCCTCCATATTGTGGCAAAAGGAAATTTGCCTACATCAAATACTTTTTCCTAGAGAATTTTTTTAATTTCAAAATTGAAACGTAAATTGCTCAGCTTCTACTTATTCAAATTTCATGAAATTAACACCAAAAGATGCGTAAAAATACAGGCTTTTGACTTGCGTAAGGGCATTCACCTCACACAAACACCCGATTTTACATAGATCATTTTACATATTCAATCATAACTCATGACTTACTGCTTCAAATCAGTTACAACTCATAAATCATGTTGCTAATTTTTTGGCCTATTTTGTGGTATAAACACATCCACCTATCTCGAAAAAAAAAAATTTCAAACTTTTAACAGATGCATGTGGTCTGCTGTCGGGGCCATCCTGTCTCAGTGCCACCTTTTACAAGACCTAACCTTACTGTACTGTCAAAGCAGCTGAACTAGCGAATAATATACATTGTACATTGAAAGGGTATGATGCATATAAGGGTTTCACATAGGCTGTTATATTGTGTATTAGTGCAATAGACTTATTAGGGCAGGCAGGGACTATTGTAATGATGTAATGTGCCCTCTTGGAATCGAAGTTCATCCCCCAAAAACCAGGCCACGGGACATACACAAAAATAGTGGACATGAATTTCAAAAGAAGCGTATGCAGGCCTGGGGGTAATACGGGGCCCGCGGGGGATTATCCGATATTGCCGTACGGCAATATCAGTTATACTAGTTATTATTCTTATTCTTATTCTTATTCTTATTCTTATTATTATTATTCAGCTCAGGAAAACTGCGATTACTTCAAAACTATTAGAGATATTGGTTTACAAGTGGAGGGTAATGTGTGACTCCATTGCGCGCTACTCTACACGAAATTTCATGATCAAATTTCATGACACTTATGAGTTATGAGCAAAATACAAAAAAAATTTCCGGCGCAGGTTTCTGAGAACCTAAGCATAACTGAGAGCTGTTGATTTTTTCTAAGATACCTTGACAAAGTCTCCAGTGCAGAAAGGCGTCTCGTGGAGATTTCATGAACACATTTCAAGATATGATTTTTTCAAAATTGGATATCCCGAAAACTGACCAAAATTTTGTTGAAAAACAGGGAAGGAATGCTTTTAGAGAGCTGAAAATGGGTGAACATACAGATGTACCACAGTGTACCAACTTCACAAAGTTACGGACCGCTCGGACCAACGGTCTTGGCGCTACGGACGTCCAAAAATGCAATTTTCAAGTGGCCATATCTCGGTCCCTATTTAAGCTACAAAAAAGTTTGACATATCACAAGAAAGGTCTGTTTGTCAGCTTTCCAATGGTGTATAGCATGATGGTGTCAGACGCGCGGCGTAGAATCGCGTCAGACATTGAAAATTTCATGTCACTTTTTGCGCCTTTCAAAACATTTTTGGCTAAAAAATCTATGAAGTTCTTCTTGGATGTTCGTGAATATTTTTTGTGGGATGCCTAGTGCACGTCTCCATACTGTCCCCAAAGATCAATTATCTACAACAAATAGTTTTTCCTGGAGAATTTTTTTAATTTCAAAATTGAAATGTACATTGCTCAGCTTCTGGTTGTTCAAATTTCATGAAATTAATACCAAAAGATGCGTAAAATTATGGCCTTTACTGTCCTCCAAGGGAATATACTTCTCCTGAATAGCCAATTTCAAATAAATGATTTTATATATTCAATTATAACTCATGAACTATTGTTTCAGATCACTTAAAACTGAATGTACATGTTGCTAATTTTTTGCCCTATTTTGTGGTATATGGGCATCCTCCTATCTCCAATACCTTGCTGGTAAAATAGAGCTAAAAAAATAATTCACAGATGCATGTTAGTCAGCCGTTGGGTATATACTGTCTCACTGCCACCTTTCCCAGCAGCTGACCTTGTGCCTGCCACGACATTTCATAGGCATATGCACCAGCAAGATTGCTACGTTCATACATGGTATGAAGAATTCATCATGACGGCCATGAACTGGAAGTAGGGAGTAAGCAGGGCAGGGGAGACAAGGGGGGCGCGGGGGATTATCCGATATTGCCGTACGGCAATATCAGTTATACTAGTTATAATCCCCCGCCGCTTGCGGGCGGGGGATTATATTGATATTCTTCGATTACCTTTTATTATTATTATTATTATTGAGCTCAGGAAAACTGTGATTACTGCAAAACTATTAAAGATCCTGTTTTACAAGTCAAGGGTAATATGCGACTCCATTGCGCGCTACTTCAGACAAAATTTCATGATCAAATTTCATGATGCTTATGAGTTATGAGGAAAATATAAAATAAATTTCCGGCGCAGGTTTCTGAGAACCTAAGCATAACTGAGACCTGTTGATTTTTTGTAAGATGCCTTGACAAAGTCTCCAGTGCAGAAAGGCGTCTCGTGGAGATTTCATGAACACATTTCAAGATATGATTTTTTGAAAATTGGATATCTCGAAAACCGACCAAATTTTTTTTGAAAAACAGGGAAGGAATGCTCTTAGAGAGCTGAAAATGGGTGAACATACAGATGTACCACAGTGTACCAACTTCACAAAGTTACGGACCGCTCGGACAAACGGTCTTTGCGCTACGGACGTCCAAAAAGTCAATTTTCAAGTGGCCATATCTCGGTCCCTATTTAAGCTACAACAAAGTTTGACATATCACAAGAAAGGTCTGTTTGTCAGCTTTCCAATGATGTATAGCATGATGGGGTCAGACGCGCGGCGTAGAATCGCGTCAGACAGTGAAAATTTGTTGTCACTTTTTGCGCCTACAAAAATGTTTTAGGCTAAAAAGTCAATGAAGTTCTTTATGGATGTCCATGAATAATTTTTGTGGGATGCCTAGAGCACGTCTCCATACTGTACCCTAAGGAAATTTACCTACATTAAATAGCTTTGGCTAGAGAAATGTTTTACTATCAAAAATGAAATGTAAATTACTCAGCTTCTACTTATGCAAATTTCATGAAATTAACACCAAAAATTGCGTAAAAATATAGGCTTTTCACTTGCATAAGGACATTTAACTCACACAAACAGTCTATTTTACATTGACAATTTTACATATTCATTTATAACGCATGAATTAATGTATCAAATCAGTTAAAGCTCATATGACATGTTCCTAATTTAACGTCCTATTTTTTTATATAAACACATCCACCTATCTGCAAAAAAAAAAAATTCACAAACTTTTAACAGATGCATGTGGTCTGCAGCGGGTACCATCCTGTCTCACTGCCACCTTTTGCGCCTAATCTTATTGTACAGTCCAAGCAGCTTCACAAGTGTCAACAAAAAGATGCACAGTCTAATCATCACATTTGAATAATATATATTGTACATTGAAAGGGCATGTGTAAGAGTTTGCCGACAGGTTTTTATAACCGGTATTTGTGCTATAAACTGATTAGACCAGACATGGACTACAGTAATGCTAAAATGTGAACTCTTGGAATAGAAGTTCATCCCCCAAAAAGCACGCCAGGGGAAATACACACAAATAATGGACATGAATTGAAAAAGAAGAGTATGCAGCCCTGGGGGTCATACGGGGCCCGCGGGGGATTATCCGATATTGCCGTACGGCAATATCAGTTATACTAGTTATTATTCTTATTAAGAACTTCCCGTAGGGAAGTTCTTATTGATATTGTACGTATTCTTATTATTATTCTTTATTATAAATTCCCCCGTTAGGGGAATTTATATTGTTTTTGTTCGTTTTTTTTTTTTCAGCTTTTTTCCTCCTCCTCCTCCTCCTCTTCTTATTTTTCATCACCACTTTTGAGAGCTCATATTTCTGGAACTATTTATGATATCTTCATAAAAATACATACCTATAATTGCAATTGCAAAGTACTATAACATCCTGGAATTACAGAGCGTAATTACTAGTACTCTGGAAATTACGTCCAAAATTCATAAAAAATTTGTGGCAACGGTTCTGGAATAACCGCAATACAAAATTACACCAAATTTTAACACAATAATCTCTAAAGATATACGCAGTGCGGAAAGGCGGCTTTTGGCAATATCTCTAAAAGTTTTTTTTATATGAATTTTTCAAATAAGGGAATTCCCAAAATTGCTACTAAAATTTTCCAAAAACTAGGAAGAAATGCTCCAATCAAGCTGAAATTGTATGGAGTTACATTCATACTATAGTGTAACAATCCACTAGAATTTCAACTTTCTAGCGGTAACGGTATCGGCGCTATAGCACCACAAAAACGCTATTTTCAAGCGCGGATAACTCGGCTCCTATTATAGCTACAGAAAAATAAAAAACACCACCAGAAAGCTCTGTTTCTTAGCTTTCACATGGTATATAGCATCCTACTGTAGTGCCGTCCGTTAAAAATCGCGGTGGACCCTGAAAATGTTATCTCACTTTTTTGCTCCCCAAATGCTTCTTATGGCTGGAAACACTTTTTCCTGGCCATATGCCAATTTCATCGCTTCTCATACTTCACTGCCTGCACATTTTCTTTGTTGAAATAAATGCTGACCAAATTACATTTCTGTGTGAATCATGGGATGGGGAAGGTAGAAGGGAAGGGGCAGGGGGATGTAAGGGGGCAGGGGGATGTAAGGGGGCAGGGGAGAGGAAGGGAAGGGGGGAATTTATCTTTGTAATTGTGCACAATTACAGGTGTACTAGTTATTATTCTTATTCTGCCAACTTTTTGACTTTTTTAAATGTTGAATAACTTCTTTACCAGAATATATATGTCAAATAGCATCAATACAGCATTAAGACACTATAAAATTCCTTCTATGCTGGGAATTACACATGGGAATTCCGTTTGACATAGGAATTACAGGCAATTTTCACAAAAAATTTCCGATTCCGGTTTTGAGAAAACTGTCAGTCAGAATGTCATGAAATTTTTTCCTGTTAATGTCTAATGGAATATGCAGTGCAGAAAGGAGCCTAGTGGCTAAAGGGTGAATAGTTTTGGAGAAAAAAAAGTTCAAAATTGGAGCATAGAGAAATTTCGAGGGGTGATGTCATGAAAAACCATGATTGAAATGTCAGATTTTCATGTCCTTACAGGAATTGTAGCTACTACTGGGGTGTAGTGTTAGTGCAAAAGAATGGCATCCCAGGGCCTATACTTTTTGTGCCACAGGGCCTCAAAAGTCGAACATTTGATTGGCTATATCTCCCTTAATATTAATCCTAGAAGGAAAAAATGGCCATTTTTGGAAACCTCAGAATGTCAGCTTTCCATTGATATATAGCAATATGCTGTGCGACGTACGGTATAGAATCGCGTCAGACATTGAAAATTATATGTCACTTTTTGGGTCTCCCGACACCTATTTTGCCGAAAAAAATATGAAGCTCTTCATGGATGTTCATGTTAATTTTTTTAGTGGTACCCATTATGGCCCTGCATAATGTGTCCAAAGGAAATTTTTCTACTTCAAAAACTTTTCCCTTGAGAATTTTTTTCCTTTCAAAATTCTAATGTAGATTGCTCAGCTTCTACTCATTCAAATGTCATGAAATTAACACCAAAAAATGCGTAAAATTATGCACTTTTATGAGCTTCAAGGGCATATACCTCTCACTAATAGCCAATTTTACATATCACATTTTACATATTCAATTATAACTCATTAAATATTAATTAAAATCAATTAAAACTAATTTGACATATTGCTAATTTTTTGCTCTATTTTTGCATGTAAGCACATGTTCCTACCATGAATTTTTTTATCCTATTTAAACTCTTCCAATAATGCTTCAAATCACTTAAAATTCATATGATATGTTGCTCATTTGTTGCCCTATTGTTTGCAAATAACCTCATATTTTTTCCATTAAATTTATAATTGAATTATAACTTGTGAAATACTGCTGCAAATCACTTAAAACTAATTTGGGATGTTGCTGACTGCTTGCCCTCTGTGTGTAAGTAAGCACATCTTCCCAGCTCTTATGGTTTGTCCATAACAAATCATTAGGGTTAGGGTTTCATCAAAGTATTGCTTTCAGGATGGTACCATCACCCACCAAAGGCCTGGCTCCATGCCAAGCGATATATGAGTATGTGTGCCTGTTTGTGCAGTTCCATGGACTATTGCAGGCAAGGTCAAAGCAGCATTGATGTTTCGCTCCAGGATAACATAAACAAACTATTAAGCAATGGAAAGGAAAGGAATGCAAGGAACTAGAATAGCAGGGCAGGGAAGGGATTGGAAGGAAGGGAAGGGATAGGAAGGGAAGGGAAGTTCTTCCTTTAAATTGCTGTGCAATTTAGTATACTAGTTCTTATTATTATTATTCAGCTCAGGAAAACTGCGATTACTTCAAAACTATTAGAGATATTGGTTTACAAGTGAAGGGTAATATGCAACTCCATTGCGCGCTACTGCTTACGAAATTTCATGATCAAATTTCATGACACTTATGAGTTATGAGCAAAATATAAAGAAAATTTCCGGCGCAGGTTTCTGAGAAACTACGTATAACTGGGACCTGCTGATTTTTTCTAAGATACCTTGACAAAGTCTCCAGTGCAGAAAGGCGTCTCGTGGAGATTTCATGAATACATTTCAAGATATGATTTTTTGAAAATTGGACATCCCAAAAATTTACTGAAATTTTTCTGAAAAACAGGGAAGGAATGCTTGTAGAAAGCTGAAAATGGGTATACTTACAGACCTACTCTAGTGTACCAACTTCACAAAGTTACGGACCGCTCGGACAAACGGTCTCGGAGCTACGGACGTCCAAAAACCCAATTTTCAAGTGCTCATATCTCGGTCCCTATTTAAGGTACAGCAAAGTATCACATATCACAAGAAAGGTCTGTTTCTTAGCTTTCCAATGGTGTATAGCATAATAGTGTCAGGCGCGCGGCGTAGAATCGCGTCGGACATTGAAAATTTCATGTCACTTTTTAGGCCCAAAAAACCTTTTCGGCTCAAAAAGTCAATGTAATTCTTCATGCACGTCCATCATTATTTTATGTGGGCTACCCATATCAGCCCTCCATATTGTCCCCAAACATAAATTACCTACATTAAATAGTTTGTCCTAGAGAATTTTTTTAATTTTCAAACTTCAAATATAAATTGCTCAGCTTCCGGTTATTCAAATTTCATGAAATTAATACCAAAAGATGCTTAAAATTATCGCCTTTACTGTCCTCCAAGGCCATACAGCTGATATTAATAGCCACTTTTACATGGATGATTTTATATAAGCCACTATAACTCCTGCATTTATGTTTCAAATCAGATGAAAATGCAATGACATGTTCCTAATTTATTGCCTGATTTTTCCATGTAAGCATATCTCCCCAACTCTTATGGTTTGCCTGCAGCAAGCCATTAGGGTTAGGGTTAGGGTTTACTCAACATGCACTGCTTGCAGGGTGGTACGCTTGGCCACCACAGGTGTGTCTGGCAGTCAAGATATTTGATAGGCATATGCTCCAACAACATTGCAGCGTTTCATCATGAAGGACATGAATTGGAAGGGGAGAGTAAGCAGGGAAGGGGAGACAGGGGGGGCGCGGGGGATTATCCGATATTGCCGTACGGCAATATCAGTTATACTAGTTATTATAATCCCCCGCCGCTTGCGGGGGATTATATTGATATTGTTCGTTTTATTATTATAATCCCCCGCCGCGAGCGGGGGATTATATTGATATTGTTCGTTTTATTATTATTATTCTTATTCTTATTCTTATTCTTATTATTCAGCTCAGGAAAACTGCGATTACTTCAAAACTATTAGAGATATTGGTTTACAAGTGAAGGGTAATATGCAACTCCATTGCGCGCTACTGCTTACGAAATTTCATGATCAAATTTCATGACACTTATGGGTTATGAGCAAAATATAAAAAAAATTTCCGGCGCAGGTTTCTGAGAAACTACGCATAACTGGGACCTGCTGATTTTTTCTAAGATACCTTGACAAAGTCTCCAGTGCAGAAAGGCGTCTCGTGGAGATTTCATGAATACATTTCAAGATATGATTTTTTGAAAATTGGACATCCCGAAAATTGACTGAAATTTTTCTGAAAAACAAGGAAGGAATGCTCGTAGAAAGCTGAAAGTAGGTACACTTACAGACCTACTCTAGTGTACCAACTTCACAAAGTTACGGACCGCTCGGACCAACGGTCTCGGAGCTACGGACGTCCAAAAACCCAATTTTCAAGTGCTCATATCTCGGTCCCTATTTAAGCTACAGCAAAGTATCACATATCACAAGAAAGGTATGTTTCTTAGCTTTCCAATGATGTATAGCATTATAGTGTCAGACGCTCGACGTAGAATCGCGTCGGACATTGAAAATTTCATGTCACTTTTTGCGCCTAAAAAACCTTTTCGGCTCAAAAAGTCGATGAAATTCTTCATGCACGTCCATGAATATTTTATGTGGGATACCCATATCAGCCCTCCATATTATCCCCAAAGATCAATTACCTACATCAAATAGTTTTTCCTGGAGAATTTTTTGAATTTCAAAATTGAAATGTACATTGCTCCGCTTCTGGTTATTCGAATTTCATGAAATTAATACCAAAAGATGCGTAAAATTATGGCCTTTACTGTCCTCCAAGGAAAAACACCTCTTCTGCATAGCCAATTTCAAATAAATGATTTTATATATTCAATTATAACTCATGAACTATTGTTTCAGATCACTTAAAACTGAATGTACATGTTGCTAATTTTTTGCCCTTTTTTGTGGTATAAGGGCATCCTCATATCTCCAATACTTTGCTGGTAAAATAAAGCTAAAAAAATTATTCACAGATGCATGTAAGTCATATACTGTCTCACTGCCACCTTTCCCAGCAGCTGACCTTGTGCCTGCCACGACATTTCATAGGCATATGCACCAGCAAGATTACTACATTCATACATGGTATGAAGAATTCATCATGACGGATATGAACTGGAAGGACGGAGTAAGCAGGGCAGGGGAGATAAGGGGGGGCGCGGGGGATTATCCGATATTGCCGTACGGCAATATCAGTTATACTAGTTATTATTATAATCCCCCGCCGCTTGCGGGGGATTATATTGATATTGTTCGTTTTATTATTATAATCCCCCGCCGCTTGCGGGGGATTATATTGATATTGTTCGTTTTATTATTATTCTTATTATTCTTATTATTCTTATTCAGCTCAGGAAAACTGCGATTACTTCAAAACTATTAGAGATATTGGTTTACAAGTGAAGGATGATATGCAACTCCCGTGCGTGCTATTACTCACAAAATTTCATGATCAAATTTCAAGACACTTATGAGTTATGAGGAAAATACAAAAAAAATGTCCGGCGCAGGTTTCTGAGAACCTAAGCATAACTGAGACCTGTTGATTTTTTGTGAGATACCTTGACAAAGTCTCCAGTGCAGAAAGGCGTCTCGTGGAGATTTCATGAACACATTTCAAGATATGATTTTTTGAAAATTTGACATCCCGAAAATTGACTGAAATTTTTTTGAAAAACAGGGAAGGAATGCTCGTAGAAAGCTGAAAGTAGGTAAACTTACAGACCTACCCTAGTGTACTAACTTCACAAAGTTACGGACCGCTCGGACCAACGGTCTTGGCGCTACGGACGTCCAAAAATGCAATTTTCAAGTGGCCATATCTCGGTCCCTATTTAAGCTACAACAAAGTTTGACATATCACTAGAAAGGTATGTTTGTCAGCTTTCCAATGATGTATAGCATGATGGTGTCAGACGCGCGGCGTAGAATCGCGTCAGACATTGAAAATTTCATGTCACTTTTTGCACCTTTCAAAACATTTTTGGCTAAAAAATCTATGAAGTTCTTCTTGGATGTTCGTGAATATTTTTTTCTATATACCTTTGTTAGGCCTACATACTGTCCTCAAAGGAAATTTGCCTACATCAAATGGTTTTTCCTAGAGAATTTTTTTAAATTCAAATTTCAACTTTAGATTGCTCAGCTTCTAACTATCCAAATTTTATGAAATTAACACTAAAAGATGTGTAAAATTATGGCCTTATCTGTTCTCTCAGGGCATGGACCTCATTCTAATAACCTATTTTACATGTATGATTTCATATATTCAATTATAGCTACTAAGTGCATATTTCAAATCAGTTAAAACTCAAACGACATGTTGCTAATTTTTTGCCCAATTTTTCCATGTAGACACAACCATGCAACTCTTATGGCTTGCCTGCAACAGGCCATTAGGGTTAGGGTTAGGGTTTACTCAATATGCATTGCTTGCAGGGTAGTATGCTTGACCACAACAAGTGTGCCTGGCTGCCTCGACTTTTGATACGCATATGCACCAACAAGATTACTACATTCATACATGGTTTTAACAATTCATCATGAAGGACATGAACTGGAAAGAGGGAGTATGCAGGGCAGGGGAGACAGGGGGGGGCGCGGGGGATTATCCGATATTGCCGTACGGCAATATCAGTTATACTAGTTATTATTATTATTATTCTTATTCTTATTCTTATTCAGCTCAGGAAAACTGCGATTACTTCAAAACTATTAGAGATATTGGTTTACAAGTAAAGGATGATATGCAACTCCCGTGCGTGCTATTACTCACAAAATTTCATGATCAAATTTCAAGACACTTATGAGTTATGAGGAAAATACAAAAAAAATTTCCGGCGCAGGTTTCTGAGAACCTACGCATAACTGAGACCTGTTGATTTTTTGTGAGATACCTTGACAAAGTCTCCAGTGCAGAAAGGCGTCTCGTGGAGATTTCATGAACACATTTCAAGATATGATTTTTTGAAAATTGGACATCCCGAAAATTGACTGAAATTTTTTAGAAAAACAGGGAAGGAATGCTTGTAGAAAGCTGAAAATGGGTATACTTACAGACCTACTCTAGTGTACCAACTTCACAAAGTTACGGACCGCTCGGACCAACGGTCTTGGCGCTACGGACGTCCAAAAATGCAATTTTCAAGTGGCCATATCTCGGTCCCTATTTAAGCTACAACAAAGTTTGACATATCACTAGAAAGGTATGTTTGTCAGCTTTCCAATGATGTATAGCATGATGGTGTCAGACGCGCGGCGTAGAATCGCGTCAGACATTGAAAATTTCATGTCACTTTTTGCACCTTTCAAAACATTTTTGGCTAAAAAATCTATGAAGTTCTTCTTGGATGTTCGTGAATATTTTTTTCTATATACCTTTGTTAGGCCTACATACTGTCCTCAAAGGAAATTTGCCTACATCAAATGGTTTTTCCTAGAGAATTTTTTTAAATTCAAATTTCAACTTTAGATTGCTCAGCTTCTAACTATCCAAATTTTATGAAATTAACACTAAAAGATGTGTAAAATTATGGCCTTATCTGTTCTCTCAGGGCATGGACCTCATTCTAATAACCTATTTTACATGTATGATTTCATATATTCAATTATAGCTACTAAGTGCATATTTCAAATCAGTTAAAACTCAAACAACATGTTGCTAATTTTTTGCCCAATTTTTCCATGTAGACACAACCATGCAACTCTTATGGCTTGCCTGCAACAGGCCATTAGGGTTAGGGTTAGGGTTTACTCAATATGCATTGCTTGCAGGGTAGTATGCTTGACCACAACAGGTGTGTCTGGCTGCCTCGACTTTTGATAGGCATATGCACCAACAAGATTACTACATTCATACATGGTTTTAACAATTCATCATGAAGGACATGAACTGCAAAGAGGGAGTATGCAGGGCAGGGGAGACAGGGGGGGGCGCGGGGGATTATCCGATATTGCCGTACGGCAATATCAGTTATACTAGTTAAGAACTTCCCGTAGGGAAGTTCTTATTGATATTGTACGTATTCTTATTATTATTCTTTATTATTATTCTTATTCTGCCAACTTTTTGACTTTTTTAAATGTTGAATAACTTCTTTACCAGAATATATATGTCAAATAGCATCTATACAGCATTAAGACACTATAAAATTCCTTCTATCCTGGGAATTACACATGGGAATTCCGTTTGACATAGGAATTACAGGCAATTTTCACAAAAAATTTCCGATTCCGGTTTTGAGAAAACTGTCAGTCAGAATGTCATGAAATTTTTTCCTGTTAATGTCTAATGGAATATGCAGTGCAGAAAGGAGCCTAGTGGCTTAAGGGTGAATAGTTTTGGAGAAAAAAAAGTTCAAAATTGGAGCATAGAGAAATTTCGAGAGGTGATGTCATGAAAAACCATGATTGAAATGTCAGATTTTCATGTCCTTACAGGAATTGTAGCTACTACTGGGGTGTAGTGTTAGTGCAAAAGAATGGCATCCAAGGGCCTATACTTTTTGTGCCACAGGGCCTCAAAAGTCGAACATTTGATTGGCTGTATCTCCCTTAATATTAATCCTAGAAGGAAAAAATGGCCATTTTTGGAAACCTCAGAATGTCAGCTTTCCATTGATATATAGCAATATGCTGTGCGACGTACGGTATAGAATCGCGTCAGACATTGAAAATTTTATGTCACTTTTTGGGTCTCCCGACACCTATTTTGCCCAAAAAAATATGAAGCTCTTCATGGATGTTCATGTTAATTTTTTTAGTGGTACCCATTATGGCCCTGCATAATGTGTCCAAAGGAAATTTTTCTACTTCAAAAACTTTTCCCTTGAGAATTTTTTTCCTTTCAAAATTCTAATGTAGATTGCTCAGCTTCTACTTATTCAAATATCATGAAATTAACACCAAAAAATGCGTAAAATTATGCACTTTTATGAGCTCCAAGGGCATATACCTCTCACTAATAGCCAATTTTACATATCACATTTTACATTTTCAATTATAACTCATTAAGTATTCATTAAAATCAATTAAAACTAATTTGACACATTGCTAATTTTTTGCTCTATTTTACCATGTAAGCACATCTTCCTACCATGAATTTTTTTATCTTATTTAAACTCCTCCAATAATGTTTCAAATCACTTAAAATTGATATGATATGTTGCTTATTTGTTGCCCTATTGTTTGCAAATACCCTCATATTTTTCCTATTAAATTTATAATTAAATTATAACTTGTGCAATACTGCTGCAAATCACTTAAAACTAATTTGACATGTTGCTGACTGCTTGCCCTCTGTGTCTATGTAAGCACATCTTCCTAGCTCTTATGGTTTGTCCGTAACAAATCATTAGGGTTAGGGTTTCATCAAAGTATTGCTTTCAGGGTGGTACCATCACCCACAAAAGGCCTGGCTCCATGCCAAGCGAGATATGAGTATGTATGCTTGTTTGTGCAGTTCCATGGACTATGCAGGGAAGGTCATAGCAGCAGTCTTGCTCGTGGACAACCTAAACACACTATTAAGCAATGGAAAGGAAAGGAATGCTAGGAACTCGAATAGCATGGCAAGGAAGGGATTGGCAGGAAGGGAAGGGACAGGAAGGGAAGGGAAGTTCTTCCTTTAAATTGCTGTGCAATTTAGTATACTAGTTATTATTCTTCTTATTATTCTTATTATTATTCAGCTCAGAAAAACTGCGATTACTTCAACACTATTACAGATACTACGTTACAAGTCAAGGGTAATATGCAACTCCATTGCGTGCTACTTGACACGAAATTTCATGATCAAATTTCATGACACTTATGAGTTATGAGGAAAATATAAAAAAAATTTCCGGCGCAGGTTTCTCAGAACCTAAGCATAACTGAGAGCTGTTGATTTTTTTTAAGATACCTTGACAAAGTCTCCAGTGCAGAAAGGCGTCTCGTGGAGATTTCATGAACACATTTCAAGATATGATTTTTTAAAAAATAGACATCCCGAAAACTGACCAAAATTTTTCTGAAAAACAGGGAAGGAATGCTCATAGAGAGCTGAAAATGAGTGAGCATACAGACGTACCCCAGTGTACCAACTTCACCAAGTTACGGACTGCTCGCACAAACGGTCTTGGCGGTACGGACGTCCAAAAACCCAATATTCAAGTGCTGATATCTCAGTCCCTATTGCACCTACAGCAAAGTATTACATATCACAAGAAAGGTCTGTTTGTCAGCTTTCCAATGGTGTATAGCATTGTAGTCTCAGACGCGCGGCGTAGAATCGCGTCAGACATTGAAAATTTGTTGTCACTTTTTGAGCCCCGCAAAACGTTTTAGGCTGAAAAATCAATGAAGTTCTTTGTGAATGTTGATGAATATTTTTTTACTTATTCCCTTTTTATGCCTCCATAGTGTCCTCAAAGGAAATTTGCCTGCATTAAATTGTTTTTCCTAGAGAAGTTTTTTGAAATTCAAAATTGAAATGCACATTGCTCTGCTTCTACTCATTCAAATTTCATGAAATTAATACCAAAAGATGCGTAAAATTATGGACTTCACTGTCCTCCAAGGGCATTTAGCTATTCCTCATAGCCATTTTAACATAAATGATTTTATATATTCAATTATAACTTGTGAATTATTGTTTCAAATCACTTAAAACTCAATGTGCATGTTGCAAATTTTTTGGCCTATTTTGTGATATAAGGACATCCTGCTATCTCCAATACTTTGCTGGTAAAATAAAGCTAAAAAATCCTTCACAGATGCATGTTAGTCAGCACTCGGGTATATTCTGTCTCACTGCCACCTTTTCCAATAGCTGACCTAGTTCAACATTTGCAGCTAACCGCTCTGTACTGTCAAGGCAGCGTCTCTAGCATCAACAAAAACATGCAGAGTGTAATAATCCCATTGGAATGATATAACTTGCACATTGAAGGGGCATCATGCGTAAGGGTTTTCTGATAGGGTTTTATATCCTGTATTTGTGCATTCAACTTATTAAGGCATTCAGCCACTACAGAAGTGATGTTATATGCACTCTTGGAATAGAACTTCATTCCCTACAAAGCGGGCCAGGGTAATACACAAAAAAAATTGACATCAATTGGCAGAGAAGAGTATGCAGGGCTCAGGTCATACGGGGCCCGCGGGGGATTATCCGATATTGCCGTACGGCAATATCAGTTATACTAGTTATTATTATAATCCCCCGCCGCTTGCGGGCGGGGGATTATATTGATATTCTTCGATTACCTTTTATTATTATAATCCCCCGCCGCTTGCGGGGGATTATATTGATATTGTTCGTTTTATTATTATTATTATTATAATCCCCCGCCGCTTGCGGGGGATTATATTGATATTGTTCGTTTTATTATTATTATTATTATTATTATTCAGCTCAGAAAAACTGCGATTACTTCAACACTTTTACAGATACTACGTTACAAGTCAAGGGTAATATGCAACTCCATTGCGTGCTACTTGACACGAAATTTCATGATCAAATTTCATGACACTTATGAGTTATGAGGAAAATATAAAAAAAATTTCCGGCGCAGGTTTCTGAGAACCTAAGCATAACTGAGAGCTGTTGATTTTTTTTAAGATACCTTGACAAAGTCTCCAGTGCAGAAAGGCGTCTCGTGGAGATTTCATGAACACATTTCAAGATATGATTTTTAAAAAAATAGACATCCCGAAAACTGACCAAAATTTTTCTGAAAAACAGGGAAGGAATGCTCATAGAGAGCTGAAAATGGGTGAGCATACAGACGTACCCCAGTGTACCAACTTCACCAAGTTACGGACTGCTCGCACAAACGGTCTTGGCGGTACGGACGTCCAAAAACCCAATATTCAAGTGCTGATATCTCAGTCCCTATTGCACCTACAGCAAAGTATTACATATCACAAGAAAGGTCTGTTTGTCAGCTTTCCAATGGTGTATAGCATTGTAGTCTCAGACGCGCGGCGTAGAATCGCGTCAGACATTGAAAATTTGTTGTCACTTTTTGAGCCCCGCAAAACGTTTTAGGCTGAAAAATCAATGAAGTTCTTTGTGAATATTGATGAATATTTTTTTACTTATTCCCTTTTTATGCCTCCATAGTGTCCTCAAAGGAAATTTGCCTGCATTAAATGGTTTTTCCTAGAGAATTTTTTGAAATTCAAAATTGAAATGCACATTGCTCTGCTTCTACTCATTCAAATTTCATGAAATTAATACCAAAAGATGCGTAAAATTATGGACTTCACTGTCCTCCAAGGGCATTTAGCTATTCCTCATAGCCATTTTAACATAAATGATTTTATATATTCAATTATAACTTGTGAATTAATATTTCAAATCACTTAAAACTCAATGTGCATGTTGCAAATTTTTTGGCCTATTTTGTGATATAAGGACATCCTGCTATCTCCAATACTTTGCTGGTAAAATAAAGCTAAAAAATCCTTCACAGATGCATGTTAGTCAGCACTCGGGTATATTCTGTCTCACTGCCACCTTTTCCAATAGCTGACCTAGTTCAACATTTGCAGCTAACCGCTCTGTACTGTCAAGGCAGCGTCTCTAGCATCAACAAAAACATGCAGAGTGTAATAATCCCATTGGAATGATATAACTTGCACATTGAAGGGGCATCATGCGTAAGGGTTTTCTGATAGGGTTTTATATCCTGTATTTGTGCATTCAACTTATTAAGGCATTCAGCCACTACAGTAGTGATGTTATATGCACTCTTGGAATAGAACTTCATTCCCTACAAAGCGGGCCAGGGTAATACACAAAAAAAATTGACATCAATTGGCAGAGAAGAGTATGCAGGGCTCAGGTCATACGGGGCCCGCGGGGGATTATCCGATATTGCCGTACGGCAATATCAGTTATACTAGTTATAATCCCCCGCCGCTTGCGGGGGATTATATTGATATTGTTCGTTTTATTATAAATTCCCCCGTTAGGGGAATTTATATTGTTTTTGTTCGGTTTTTTTTTTCAGCATCTTATTCTTTGTTTTTTGTTCTTCTTTTTATTTTTCGTCAACATTTTGACAGGCTGTATTTCAGAAACTATTTGCAATAACTACATGAAAACAAAGGGGCATTTTGCTTTTGGTAAACAGTTTTATGGACTGTAATAATATTGTGTAATTTCCAGTTTGCTAGTAATTACGCAGCAAATTGATAAAAAATTTGTCGTCACGGTTTTAGAAGAACCAATGAGTGAAATTACACCAAATTTTTACACATTCATCTCTAGAGATATACGCAGTGCGGAAAGGAGGCTTTTGGCAATATCTTAAAAAGTTATTTTTATATGAATTTTTCAAATAAGGGAATTCCCGAAATTGCCACTTAAATTTTCCAAAAACTAGCAAGAAATGCTCCAATCAAGCTGAAATTGCATGCAGTTACAGTCATACTATAGTGTAACAATCCACTAGAATTTCAACTTTCTAGCATTAACGGAATCGGCGCTATAGCACCACAAAAAGCCTGTTTTTCAAACGCCGATAACTCAGCCCCTATTAAAGCTACAGAAACATAAAAAATACCACCAGAAAGCTCTGTTTCTTAGCTTTCACATGATATATAGTATAATGCTCTAGCGCAGTCCGTTCAAAATCGCGGTGGACCCTGAAAATGTTATCTCACTTTTCAGCTCCCCAAAATGCTTCTTATGGCTGGAAACACATTTTCCTGGCCATATGTCCATTTCATCGCTTCTCATACTTCGCTGGCTGCACATTTTCTCTGTTGCAATAAATGCTGACCCAATTACATTTTCGTGTGAATCAGGGGATGGGGAAGGTAGAAGGGAAGGGGGCAGGGGGATGGGAGGGGGAGGGGGAATTTATCTTTGTAATTGTGCACAATTACAGGTGTACTAGTTATTATTCTTATTATTCTTATTATTCTTATTCAGCTCAGGAAAACTGCGATTACTTCAAAACTATTAGAGATATTGGTTTACAAGTGAAGGATGATATGCAACTCCCGTGCGTGCTATTACTCACAAAATTTCATGATCAAATTTCAAGACACTTATGAGTTATGAGGAAAATACAAAAAAAATTTCCGGCGCAGGTTTCTGAGAACCTAAGCATAACTGAGACCTGTTGATTTTTTGTGAGATACCTTGACAAAGTCTCCAGTGCAGAAAGGCGTCTCGTGGAGATTTCATGAACACATTTCAAGATATGATTTTTTGAAAATTTGACATCCCGAAAATTGACTGAAATTTTTTTGAAAAACAGGGAAGGAATGCTCGTAGAAAGCTGAAAGTAGGTAAACTTACAGACCTACCCTAGTGTACTAACTTCACAAAGTTACGGACCGCTCGGACCAACGGTCTTGGCGCTACGGACGTCCAAAAATGCAATTTTCAAGTGGCCATATCTCGGTCCCTATTTAAGCTACAACAAAGTTTGACATATCACTAGAAAGGTATGTTTGTCAGCTTTCCAATGATGTATAGCATGATGGTGTCAGACGCGCGGCGTAGAATCGCGTCAGACATTGAAAATTTCATGTCACTTTTTGCACCTTTCAAAACATTTTTGGCTAAAAAATCTATGAAGTTCTTCTTGGATGTTCGTGAATATTTTTTTCTATATACCTTTGTTAGGCCTACATACTGTCCTCAAAGGAAATTTGCCTACATCAAATGGTTTTTCCTAGAGAATTTTTTTAAATTCAAATTTCAACTTTAGATTGCTCAGCTTCTAACTATCCAAATTTTATGAAATTAACACTAAAAGATGTGTAAAATTATGGCCTTATCTGTTCTCTCAGGGCATGGACCTCATTCTAATAACCTATTTTACATGTATGATTTCATATATTCAATTATAGCTACTAAGTGCATATTTCAAATCAGTTAAAACTCAAACGACATGTTGCTAATTTTTTGCCCAATTTTTCCATGTAGACACAACCATGCAACTCTTATGGCTTGCCTGCAACAGGCCATTAGGGTTAGGGTTAGGGTTTACTCAATATGCATTGCTTGCAGGGTAGTATGCTTGACCACAACAAGTGTGCCTGGCTGCCTCGACTTTTGATACGCATATGCACCAACAAGATTACTACATTCATACATGGTTTTAACAATTCATCATGAAGGACATGAACTGGAAAGAGGGAGTATGCAGGGCAGGGGAGACAGGGGGGGGCGCGGGGGATTATCCGATATTGCCGTACGGCAATATCAGTTATACTAGTTATTATTCTTATTCTTATTCAGCTCAGGAAAAATGTGATTACTGCAAAACTATTAGAGATAACACCCTGAAACCTCAAACACAATATGTGACTCTGTTGCGTGCTACTTCTTGCGAAATTTCTTGATCAAATTTCATGATGCTAACGCGTTTTTGAGAAAATAAAAAATCAATTTCTGGCAGCGTTTCCAGGAGAACAAAAGGAAATTGGGCTTTGCTGATTTTTTGTAAGATACCTTGACAAAGTTTCCAGTGCAGAAAGGCGTCTCATGGAAATTTCATGAATAGTTTCAGAGATATGAATTTTTCAAAATTGGATGTCATGAAAATTTTCTAAAATTTTTCTGGAAAACAGGGAAGGAATGCTCGTAGAAAGCTGAAATTGGGTGAACATACAGATGTACCACAGTGTACCAACTTCACAAAGTTACGGACCGCTCGGACCAACGGTCTTGGCGCTACGGACGTCCAAAAATGCAATTTTCAAGTGGCCATATCTCGGTCCTTATTTAAGCTACAGACTAGTTTCACATATCACAAGAAAGGTCTGTTTGTCAGCTTTCCAATGGTGTATAGCATGATGGTGTCAGACGCGCGGCGTAGAATCGCGTCAGACATTGAAAATTTCATGTCACTTTTTGCGCCTTTCAAAACATTTTTGGCTAAAAAATCTATGAAGTTCTTCTTGGATGTTCGTGAATATTTTTTTCTATATACCTTTGTTAGGCCTACATACTGTCCTCAAAGGAAATTTGCCTACATAAAATGGTTTTCCCTGGAGAATTTTTTTAAATTCAAATTTCAACTTTAGATTGCTCAGCTTCTAACTATCCAAATCTTATGAAATTAACACTAAAAGATGTGTAAAATTATGGCCTTATCTGTTCTCTAAGGGCATGTACCTCATTCTAATAACCTATTTTACATGTATGATTTCATATATTCAATTATAGCTACTAAGTGCATATTTCAAATCAGTTAAAACTCAAACGACATGTTGCTAATTTTTTGCCCAATTTTTCCATGTAGACACAACCATGCAACTCTTATGGCTTGCCTGCAACAGGCCATTAGGGTTAGGGTTAGGGTTTACTCAATATGCATTGCTTGCAGGGTAGTATGCTTGACCACAACAGGTGTGTCTGGCTGCCTCGACTTTTGATAGGCATATGCACCAACAAGATTACTACATTCATACATGGTTTTAAGAATTCATCATGAAGGACATGAACTGGAAAGAGGGAGTATGCAGGGCAGGGGAGACGGGGGGGCGCGGGGGATTATCCGATATTGCCGTACGGCAATATCAGTTATACTAGTTATTATTATTATTATGCAGCTCAGGAAAACTGCGATTACTTCAAAACTATTAAAGAAACTGCTTCATAAGTCAAGGGTAATATGCAACTCCGTTGCGCGCTACTTTCAACGAAATTTCATGATCAAATTTCATGACACTTCTGAGTTATGAGGAAAATATAAAAAAAATTTCCGGCGCAGGTTTCTCAGAACCTAAGCATAACTGAGACCTATTGATTTTTTCTAAGATACCTTGACTAAGTCTCCAGTGCAGAAAGGCGTCCTGTGGAGATTTCATGAATACACTTCAAGATATGATTTTTTGAAAATTTGACATCCCGAAAATTGACTGAAATTTTTTTGAAAAACAGGGAAGGAATGCTTGTAGAAAGCTGAAAGTGGGTACACTTACAGACCTACCCTAGTGTACCAACTTCACAAAGTTACGGATCCCTCGCACAAACGGTCTTGGCGCTACGGACGTCCAAAAATGCAATTTTCAAGTGGCCATATCTCGGTCCCTATTTAAGCTACAACAAAGTGTTACATATCACAAGAAAGGTCTGTTTGTCAGCTTTCCAATGATGTATAGCATGATAGTGTCAGACGCGCGGCGTAGAATCGCGTCAGACATTGAAAATTTGTTGTCACTTTTTGCACCTTTCGAAAAGTTTTTGGCTTAAAATCCAATGAAGTTCTTCATCAATGTCCATGAATATTTTTTCCCTAATACCCTTGTGGGGCCTCCATACTGTCCTAAAAGGAAATTTGACTACATCAAGTGGTGTCTGCCACAGAATTTTTTGTATTTCAAAATTGAAATGCACATAGCTCAGCTTCTACTTGTTCAAATTTCATGAAATTAACTCCAAAAAATGCATAAAATTATGACCTACGCTGAACTGCACGGGCATACAGCTCATAGTAATACTCAATTTTACAATGATGATTTTACATTTGCAATTATAACTCATGCATTAATGTTCCGAATCAATTAAAACTGAAATTACATGCTGCTTATTTTTTGCCCTATTTTGTGGTATAATCCTAGCTTACCAGTCTTTTTTCCTTTGCCTTGAAAAAAAAGTTTAAAAATAATTCACAGATGCATCTTAGTCTGCTGTCGGGGCCATTCTGCCTCACTGCCAGGTTTTGCTCCCAAGCAGCAGCATTACGCCATGCAAAAAGAGCAGCATACTCAAACACGGTCATCAACAACAGGGCACAGGCTTAGGCCTATCATGACAGGGTTATAATATACATTGAAGGGAAAGGATTTTGTAAGGGTTGGCTGATAGGGCATATGTCCTCCATTAATGCACTTAACAACCTTAATAGTATGAGCGGACAGGCGAATACATACAAATTATTGAAGTGAATTGAAACAGGAGAATAAGCGGGGCTAGGGTCAAACGGGGCCCGCGGGGGATTATCCGATATTGCCGTACGGCAATATCAGTTATACTAGTTATAATCCCCCGCTCGCGCAGCGGCGGGGGATGCGCAGCGGCGGGGGATTATATTGATATTCTTCGATTACCTTTTATTATTATTATTATTATTATTCAGCTCAGGAAAACTGTGATTACTGCAAAACTATTAGAGATAACATCCTGAAACCTGAAACACAATATGTGACTCCATTGCGCGCTACTTTACACGAAATTTCATGATCAAATTTCAAGACACTTATGAGTTATGAGCAAAATACAAAAAAAATTTCCGGCGCAGGTTTCTGAGAACCTAAGCATAACTGAGACCTGTTGATTTTTTCTAAGATACCTTGACAAAGTCTCCAGGTCTGAAAGGCGTCTTATGAAGATTTCATGAATACATTTCAAGATATGATTTTTTTAAAATTGAACATCCCGAAAATTTACAGAAAATTTTCTGAAAAACAGGGAAGGAATGCTCGTAGAAAGCTGAAAGTGGGTACACTTACAGACCTACCCTAGTGCACCAACTTCACAAAGTTACGGACCACTCGCACAAACGGTCTTGGCGCTACGGACGTCCAAAAATGCAATTTTCAAGTGGCCATATCTCGGTCCCTATTTAAGCTACAACAAAGTGTTACATATCACAAGAAAGGTCTGTTTGTCAGCTTTCCAATGATGTATAGCATGATAGTGTCAGACGCGCGGCGTAGAATCGCGTCAGACACTGAAAATTTGTTGTCACTTTTTCCACCTTTGGAAAAGTTTTTGGCTTAAAATCCAATGAAGTTCTTCATCAATGTCCATGAATATTTTTTCCCTAATACCCTTGTGGGGCCTCCATACTGTCCTAAAAGGACATTTGACTACATCAAGTGGTTTCTGCCACAGAATTTTTTGTATTTCAAAATTGAAATGCACATAGCTCAGCTTCTACTCGTTCAAATTTCATGAAATTAACTCCAAAAAATGCATAAAATTATGACCTACGCTGAACTGCACGGGCATACAGCTCATAGTAATACTCAATTTTACAATGATGATTTTACATTTGCAATTATAACTCATGCATTAATGTTCCGAATCAATTAAAACTGAAATTACATGCTGCTTATTTTTTGCCCTATTTTGTGGTATAATCCTAGCTTACCAGTCTTTTTTCCTTTGCCTTGAAAAAAAAGTTTAAAAATAATTCACAGATGCATCTTAGTCTGCTGTCGGGGCCATTCTGCCTCACTGCCAGGTTTTGCTCCCAAGCAGCAGCAGTACGCCATGCAAAGAGCAGCATACTCAAACACGGTCATCAACAACAGGGCACAGGCTTAGGCCTATCATGACAGGGTTATAATATACATTGAAGGGAAAGGATTTTGTAAGCGTTGGCTGATAGGGCATATGTCCTCTATTTATGCACTTAAAAACCTTAATAGTATGAGCGGACAGGCGTATTCATACAAATTATTGAAGTGAATTGAAACAGGAGAATAAGCGGGGCTAGGGTCAAACGGGGCCCGCGGGGGATTATCCGATATTGCCGTACGGCAATATCAGTTATACTAGTTATTATAATCCCCCGCTCGCGCAGCGGCGGGGGATTATATTGATATTCTTCTTTTACCTTTTATTATTATTATTCAGCTCAGGAAAACTGTGATTACTACAAAACTATTACAGATAATGTCCCAAAACCTCAAGGACTATATGCGACTCCGTTGCGCGCTACTTCAAGCGAAATTTCTTGATGAAATTTCATGATACTAACGCGTTATTGAGAAAATAAAAAATAAATTTCTGGCAACGTTTCCAGGAGAACAAAAGCAAATTGGGCTTTGCTGATTTTTTGTAATATACCTTGACAAAGTCTCCAGTGCGGAAAGGCGTCTAATGGAAATTTCATGAATATCTTCAGAGATATGAATTTTCTAAAATTGGATGTCATGAAAATTTTCTAAAATTTTTCTGGAAAACAGGGAAGGAATGCTCGTAGAAAGCTGAAAATGGGTACACTTACAGATGTACCCTAGTGTACCAACTTCACAAAGTTACGGACCGCTCGCACAAACGGTCTCGGCGGTACGGACGTCCAAAAACCCAGTTTTCAAGTGCTCATATCTCGGTCCGTATTCAAGCTACAGCAATGTATCACATATCACAAGAAAGGTCTGTTTGTCAGCTTTCCAATGGTGTATAGCATGATGGTGTACGACGAACGGTGTAGAATCGCGTGTAGCATTGAAAATTTCATGTCACTTTTTTGGGTCATCGAAGCGTCTTATGTTAAAACATAAGAAAGTCTTTACGGATCATTATGAAATTTGGTTGCCTAAACATCATTTGGAAGGGGAGAGTAAGCAGGACTGGGGAGCTATGGGGGCCGCGGGGGATTATCCGATATTGCCGTACGGCAATATCAGTTATACTAGTTATTATTATTATTATTCAGCTCAGGAAAACTGCGATTACTTCAAAACTATTAGAGATATTGGTTTACAAGTGAAGTATGATATGCAACTCCCGTGCGTGCTATCACTCACAAAATTTCATGATCAAATTTCATGACACTTATGAGTTATGAGGAAAATATATAAAAAAATTCCGGCGCAGGTTTCTGAGAACCTAAGCATAACTGAGAGCTGTTGATTTTTTCTAAGATACCTTGACAAAGTCTCCAGTGCAGAAAGGCGTCTCGTGGAGATTTCATGAACACATTTCAAGATATGATTTTTTTAAAAATAGACATCCCGAAAACTGGCCAAAATTTTTTTTGAAAAACAGGGAAGGAATGCTCGTAGAAAGCTGAAAATGGGCGTGCTTACAGACCTAGCCTAGTGTACCAACTTCACAAAGTTATGGACCGCTCGGACAAACGGTCTGTGCGCTACGGACGCACAAAAACTCAAAATTCAAGTGGCCATAGCTCAGTCCCTATTGCAGCTACAGACTAGTTTCACATATCACAAGAAATGTCTGTTTCTCAGCTTTCCAATGGTGTATAGCATAATAGTGTCAGGCGCGCGGCGTAGAATCGCGTCGGACATTGAAAATTTCATGTCACTTTTTAGGCCCAAAAAACCTTTTCGGCTCAAAAAGTCAATGTAATTCTTCATGCACGTCCATCATTATTTTATGTGGGCTACCCATATCAGCCCTCCATATTGTCCCCAAACATAAATTACCTACATTAAATAGTTTGTCCTAGAGAATTTTTTTAATTTTCAAACTTCAAATATAAATTGCTCAGCTTCCGGTTATTCAAATTTCATGAAATTAATACCAAAAGATGCTTAAAATTATCGCCTTTACTGTCCTCCAAGGCCATACAGCTCATAGTGATAGCCAATTTTACATAGATGATTTTATATAAGCCACTATAACTCCTGCATTTATGTTTCAAATCAGATGAAAATGCAATGACATGTTGCTAATTTTTTGCCTGATTTTTCCATGTAGGCACATCTCCCCAACTCTTATGGTTTTCCTGCAGCAAGCCATTAGGGTTAGGGTTAGGGTTTAATCAACATGCACTGCTTGCAGGGTGGTACGCTTGGCCAGCACAGGTGTGTCTGGCAGTCAAGATATTTGATAGGCTTATGATACAACAACATTGCAGCGTTCATACATGCTTTTAAGGATTCATCATGAAGGACATGAATTGGAAGGGGAGAGTAAGCAGGGAAGGGGAGACAGGGGGGCGCGGGGGATTATCCGATATTGCCGTACGGCAATATCAGTTATACTAGTTATTCTTATTATTCTTATTATTCTTATTATTATTCAGCTCAGGAAAACTGCGATTACTTCAAAACTATTAGAGATATTGGTTTACAAGTGAAGGATGATATGCAACTCCCGTGCGTGCTATTACTAACAAAATTTCATGATCAAATTTCAAGACACTTATGAGTTATGAGGAAAATACAAAAAAATTTCCGGCGCAGGTTTCTGAGAACCTAAGCATAACTGAGACCTGTTGATTTTTTGTGAGATACCTTGACAAAGTCTCCAGTGCAGAAAGGCGTCTCGTGGAGATTTCATTAACACATTTCAAGATATGATTTTTTGAAAATTTGACATCCCGAAAATTGACCAAAATTTTTTTGAAAAACAGGGAAGGAATGCTCGTAGAAAGCTGAAAGTAGGTAAACTTACAGACCTACCCTAGTGTACTAACTTCACAAAGTTACGGACTGCTCGGACAAACGGTCTTGGCGCTACGGACGCACAAAAACTCAAACTTCAAGTGGCCATATCTCAGTCCCTTTTTTCAGCTACACACTAGTTTTACATATCACAAGAAAGGTCTGTTTCTCAGCTTTCCAATGGTATATAGCATTATAGTCTCAGACGCACGGCGTAGAATCGCGTCAGCCATTGAAAATTTTTTGTCACTTTTAGCACTCACAAAAGTGTTTTAGGCTAAAAAATCTATGAAGTACTTCATGGATGTTCATCAATAATTTATGACGGCTACCCAGGTTGGGCCTCCATATTGTGCCAAAAGGAAATTTGCCTACATCAAATACTTTTTCCTAGAGAATTTTTTTAATTTCAAAATTGAAACGTAAATTGCTCAGCTTCTACTTATTCAAATTTCATGAAATTAACACCAAAAGATGCGTAAAAATACAGGCTTTTGACTTGCGTAAGGGCATTCACGTCACACAAACACCCTATTTTACATAGCTCATTTTACGTATTCAATCATAACTCATGACTTACTGCTTCAAATCAGTTACAACTCATAAATCATGTTGCTAATTTTTTGACCTATTTTGTGGTATAAACACATCCACCTATCTCGAAAAAAAAAAATTTCAAACTTTTAACAGATGCATGTGGTCTGCAGTCGGGACCATCCTGTCTCAGTGCCACCTTTTACAAGACCTAACCTTACTGTACTGTTCTAGCAGCTGAACTAGCGAATAATATACATTGTACATTGAAAGGGGTATGATAAGGGTTTCACATAGGCTGTTATATTGTGTATTAGTGCCATAGACTTATTAGGGCAGGCAGGGACTATTGTAATGATGTGATGTGCCCTCTTGGAATCGAAGTTCATCCCCCAAAAACCAGGCCAGGGGACATACACAAAAATAGTGGACATGAATTTCAAAAGAAGCGTATGCAGGCCTGGGGGTAATACGGGGCCCGCGGGGGATTATCCGATATTGCCGTACGGCAATATCAGTTATACTAGTTATCTTAGTATTCTGATTCTGGTCGAATTTAAAAAGCGTGTACATACATGGTGAAGAAGTTAGCTTCAGCCACTCAACGTTCATTGTACTGTAGAAATAACATCTCATGCATCGAACTGGAGTTACTTTATCTTTAAGATCATAAGAATTTGTGAAGAGATTAAACTTTCTTGGAATGCCCTTTCCAATCTCTGCATGATGGTGTCTCATAATTTGTAACCAATTTTGATTAATCTTGATTCATTAAATTCATTGCTGGGTACAAATCAAACAATTATGAAGCTCATTAAATCGAACATGTGAACAAAAGGAGAGAACAATGTCATCTTCAACAAAGATGCCTTTCTTCCAATGAAGGAAGTTTCATTTTGAGTTTACAAGAAATTGATTATGGGAAATAAATTGTGAGGTTCACATCGTGCGCTCATAGGGAATAACAACATTTCATTTTCAATTTCAATCAATTTGGGTACAATGACCCATGCAGTATACTGTATTTGTATGATGCTGCTTCAAATATGAGGGCTAATCAAAATAAGATCAAATGAATAAGTAGCCAATTAGTAGAAGCTGAGAACTGAATTGATTACTTTCTTTCAAGTATAAGATCAATCACTTTTTTGTTGATTAATTGGTTGAGAAACAGACACAGAAACCATACTTCAGCAAGACCAACGGCTCGCTTGTCTTGTTACTAAAACTTTATGGAAAAGCACCAAAAGGTCTCAATAAAAAAACTTCACATTTCCATTGATAAATTGCAACATCATTAATTTTGTTTGGAAGGAAATAACTGCCAAAGGTACGTGTGTGCAGAAGCAAGAAAGAAAGTGCCTCAGTGACAATTGCTCATGAAAACAAATGGGCAAAGAAATATATGGGAGATGCATGACAAAGAAAACTACATCCTCTTATTTTATTTGAGTTGTACTGTATATATGTGCAGAAGCACAAAAGAAAATACCTAAATGGAAATTGTTTATGAGACGGATGGGCAAAGAAAGAAATGTGAGATGCATGACAAAGAATAATACACCATGGGAAGAAAACGTCAGTATCAGAACAGGCACCCTTGATCACCTCAGGCTATTTCACACACAGATATAGATACAGTGGCTAAGTCAATAGGTACTTTTGACATGGATAGAATTTAGATTCTGTTCAACATGAAGTGCCTGGTCCGGAATAGAACCATCTTTCCAAAGGTTAGCAGCCAACTACACGGCCGTGCAACTACCAAAAAAATGGAGGTGACGAAAAGTATTAAGTTTCTTTTTAACCATTTATCTTTCGCTTTAAGTTGTTACAGCAGTTTAACAAACTAACTTGTCTTAAACAAAGAAAATGAATTATTTCTATTAATCCAACTTTGCATTTCGTCTGAGGAATTGAGAAAACTCATGATCATACAGCATCATTGCCAAGAAAATGGACTTCACCTAACAATTTTGATAGACAACAGAATGAAAGTGTGCTGTCCATTTGGAGGTATCTTGTGCTCTTGCTTTTGCTTGTCTCTAACATTGTTTAAAATGGAGGATAATAGATAATTGATCGAATTTACAATGCAGCATCGGTCTTCAAAGTATTCGCAAATCGCAAGGATAATGAACTGTACTGTTCTTGGAATGAACTTTCCAAACTTTGCATGATTGCTTCTCGTAATTCGTAACCCATTTAAATTAATCCTGATTCATTACTGGGAACAGATCAAGCAATCATGAAGCTCATTTGAGAGAAAAATGTGAACAAAAGAACAAATGAAATTTCTTGTTCTTCAACAAAGACAAATTGTTTTTGATGAAGCAGGTTTCAATTGAAATACGAAACTAATTACTGGAAAAGGAATGCGATGTGTGACCACAAGCTTGGGGAATAACATTTCTGATTTGCAAGAATTGTTTAAATTTGTCTTGCATTTGTGAGAATATCATACTTGTTACTTTATAATGAACAACTTGCTGAGGGTCGCGTTGTTTGATTACCAGCTATGCAACAGCTTGTTGACTCATCTTCAATTCACTGGTATACTGGTTTGCAAATGATCTTTATCAGACTGTGATAACTATGGTGAACATTGCATTTCTTTTTTCCTGGTTTTGTTTTCCAAAATTGCTTTGATATCTTGCTTCAAGTCGTTTTTATGCTATTTTGATAAGAGCTCTTGGTGTAAAACATGCGAAGGAGTTGAGTTAAAAATTAACATTCGATTTGGTCTTGTCATGTCGGTGACTCAGTGAATTAAAAACGTTTTAATGATTTGCCTATGTCAGATTTCATTTATCAGATCATTCAGCACATATCACATCCAGCAGCATAGTTGTCAATTAACAAACCCATTAACTTATTCAAGGTATGTACCATTGCATCTAGGCAGTCTGCTCACAGACTCTAAACGAACAGCACAGCTGGAGAGTCTGCCAGAAATCGGATGACCTCAAGCTGACACAGTTATCAATATGCAAGTAGGTCAGGTCATGTCCAGGTAGATGGACCTCATCACTTGTGCTCATACGCACACCTGAGCTGCCAGCAAGATATAAACAAATCGTAATCAACAATGTTAAACGATCAGTGAGTGCACATGCACTGCCAATGAGTACCATAAAATTCTGAAGTTTTCAAATCCTTTAACAGCTTTTCCAGCATGATTTAAATGATAGCTTATGGTTTTCTCAAAAGAAACTAATTGAAACAACAAACGGACAACAATGAAACACTAAAGCATTCATTTAGTTGCTTTGAGATATCTTAATTATATAATTATGTCTGTCACACCAGAGGAGAGTTAATCTTTTTGTTACAACTTCACAAATAAGTATAGGTTATTCACCTAGGGAGAGGCAATATGTGATAAACACATATTGCCGATCCCGCGGTGAATAACCGGCTTATACCATAAGACAAAACTGAAACTTGTGATTTGTTGCTGTGGGTTTTTCACAGCTTCACTTATTATTCTCCCATGGGAGAATAACTGGACAACAAAGAATATGGGTTTTATTGCAGTGAAATACTGGCTCATGATTGGCTCACAGAGGTGTCGAATGGTATAATGTATATTGTGGTCAGGGCCAGCTTAATAAGCTAATACTGAGAAGTGAGGGTCTTCATGCTTGGCTGTCTGGCTGGGACGACTCACAATTCCCTGGGTAGGAAAATAATGATTCCGCCAAAAAAAAAGTTCCACAACAAGTACCACTTTGCAGCAATAGCAGCATTCTAACAATAAACTGGCCGATTAAAAGTTATTGAATATTCAATTCTAGACCTAATTCAACATACCACGTTGTTACTCCACTTCAATTAAAAAAAGTGATAGTTGCTGAATCTGATATCTCTTAGAGCTCACTGACAAGAGTCAGATCGATTGTAGTTTCTGTTATGGATTCAAGAGGGCAGCACATACACAATTTTGTGAACCTGTTGAGCTCTAAGTTTAGAGTGGCATCTAGGTGTATTGCGACTAGGAAACCTGGTAACTGTCAATGACGTTGCAAAGTCATTTTGCAAATTAAAACCAAGAAAAGAGTGTTTTCCAATAGACTGCAATCTGATAAAAACAACATCGCTGAAAAAGCTGCACTCGCAATGCAATTGAATATTGGGCAACAAATTCAACTTTTTTAGATGTTGCATACAAATTTTCTCTTTCAATCCTGTGCCAGTCAATTTTCGTGCATACTTCACTTAGAGACTTACTTATATACACACAGCATACACGAATGAAGTTGAAAACTAGCTCATGAAGTAATTGCCTGTCATTGATTTATCAGTTTTTTCTTTTTAGAAAATGACAAGTTTCTTTTTTATTGATTACTTAACTGTAGAAACAATAACAGGACCATAACTCAGCAAGAATAATTGCTTGCTTGTCTTGTTACAAATACTTTATGGACAAGGCACCTAAGGGTCTCAACAGAAAGTTTGACATTCCAATTGATGGATGGGTCCATCATTTGTTTCGAAGACAAATGAATGCCAAAAAGTATATGGTACAGAAGCATGATAGAAAACATCTTACAATTACTCGTAGAGACAGATGGGCAAATAAATTTTAGAGAGACGCATGACAAATGCATACATATATGTTTTTTGTTTCGTGGCAGAAGGTATCTGCTTAAAATGAATAATAGGCCTATTGATCACTTCGGGCTTAGAACTGTCACTGTTATAAGATTTCATGCTCTAGGAAAGATTTGCCTGATGTGACCACGCACTCCCACCAAGGAATACCTTATTTTGGAATTGCCTCCCAACGAGAGACCATATCTCAGCTAGACTCTGTTGAAGCAGTGCTTTTCATGACACAGGGGCTGCTCTAAGATTATTTCTTGTAAGTTGAAAATTAAGACCATTTATTAAAATTGCGGTGCAGTGGTTATTGCCTTATTATTATCGTTTTCATAGCTACATGTACGTGTTTTTTGAAAACTTCGTTTTGCAGTTAAACCGTGACATCATTGGGGTATCTGTGAATGTGATTGGTCTAATCTTCAATCTGTTACATATCAGTTCAGAGTTTGACATCACAGTATGTGACAAAGGCAATGAAAACTGCCAAGCATTTTATGTTTGTATGCAACCACAACAAACAACTTCTGTCTAAGTCAAGTGTTACACCTTGCCATTAGAGTCTCTGTTTCAATGTATGTTTTGTTGTTTTTCACAAGACACTTTAAATCTTAACAATTCCAAATCACTTTGAGACATTTGTTGTCTGTCATTGTACACTGAAGGCCAAAAGTGTGGGAACAGAATTTTGTTTGACATCGGATCAATGTTGCAGAAAGTTGCCTTTGGGTGCATGGATTCTTATCTGACAAGAAAAAAATGTCATTATAGGAAGAGGGATTGTATGAGTAGTTTCCACAGTGTACATGAAGGACATTCAGTTTCCTTTGTTAATTCTAAAATACTGATTGCCCCAAAGAAGTGGCCACGCATATCAATGAAGTGGCAAACGCCAATGCCTACTCACTTTGACACATCCTCATTTTTGAGAGCAAAATTTGATATCTGATGCTATTTTCACAAATTTACCTTTAATAATCCACTTCAAATTTCTTTAGGTATTTTTCGATTTGATCAAGTAAACAAGCCGGACAACCAAATACCATTTTGTACAACACTAAGGCAGTGCTAAACTGCTTATCATTTTCCAAATTTTTGGCCAGCAATGTAACTCGTCTTTGAGGATAAGTGGTATGTTTGTTTCAGTTATATTTCATTGAAGCATATATCAACCAGTGCAGGTATTAAGGCTAAACAAGCTAAAACATACATAATCCATATGTCAATGCATTTCGTCGGTTTCTTGAAATATCTGCTCGTAATATGCAAAGTTATACAACTAAATCTGTGACATCACAGTTTCCAAATAAAGCGAAGTAAAAAATCGAAAAACACATATCTATGAAAACGATAATAAACACCAATATCACTGTGCACTAACGAGAGGGGTACCCTCGCCATCAGTGCAGCCATTACAACACTCGATTCAAAGTTGTTTTCTGTCATCCTGAGATTATTTCGTCAAATCCAAATTCTATATTTATCAAACATGTAGTTTTAATGTTAAGCTAACGATTGGGCAAGCAATCCACGTGTGATAGGTCACAGAATTATCAGATTTTGGATTTGAAATACATCGTAAGGGCGAGGGTAACCACTAAAGCCTGTCGAGGGTACCACCATTTCCAATAATTGTCATGGTGAGGGTACCACCTGAAATGATGGCTCTATAAATATTTCGTTTTTGTTGTTACAGTAATTCAATTAGTATGAGTTTCTGTAATATGGCAGAAAATCGTAGCAAATGCAGTTCATCTGATTGGTTGAGTGACTGAATTACATTGCATAAAACTAATTTGACAACCATAAAACCATATATGGAGTCCTATGACATGTTTGGTGGTGTCAGTTTTTTCCTATTAATCTTACAACTGACTAAACTCAGCTGTTCACTGAAGCCGAATTGTTCATTTTTCATGGTTGCCTAGTGCCTACGTTCAACATAGCGATTTAGAGGACATTTTATTGTACATGGACCAGTCAGACAGGCTCAAAATGCTAGACAGTGATAAAAATATCCATAGCAACTCATATGTACTAAGTGAATCTGCTGTAAGCCATTGTTTAAGTGTGACATAAACAGCAATTATGATGTTACCAGATAGATAAGACTGGTAAAAAAGACAAACAAAAAATAGATAGATAGATAGATAGATAGATAGATACTATCACAGTTACATACATACATACCATACATGCATACATAGGCAATGTAATGGCCATTTTGGGGGGAGGTCCTGTCACTATTTTTTGCTCTGATTTTTTTAACATGTTATGAATGTGACCGGGGTAGTTGATCTGCCCCGATTTTGGTTAGAATTTGCTCTGACTTGCTATTTGCTGCAGCCCCCTGCCCCCCACGGATTGCACCTATGGATAGACAGATAGAGCAATATAGATAGATAGATAGATGGATAGATAGATAGATCGATCGATAGATAGATAGATAGATCGATAGATAGATAGATCGATAGATAGATAGATAGATAGATGATTACTTAATCTGACTCATTAATTTTCATTCAGTTTATCAGTCATGTTTCTCTCAATTTACTTTCATTGATAATATTGAGGCAGATCCCATTTTGATTTTACAATAGGCCTACCACGCATCAGCTCATCTGTGTTTGGTCATCACAATTTTATAGGCCACAGTGGCGTAACTACGGGGTCTCAAGCGGGGAGGCACATGGGGGGGGCACAGGTTCAATATGGGGAGGGGCACGTGCTCCTCCCCCCCCCCCCCCGTGGCCCCCATAGGGACACCACTGATAGGCCAACACATATGAAAAGCTTATAACAAGCATGTTATTGTCATGGGGGGGGGGGAGCACGTGCCCATAAAAAACATGCAAAATAGACCCAAATACAGGAAGAAGCCATAATCACTTTTAGAAAGTTTCACTGTGGATGGTATTACTTTGAAGAAGGGCACTTTGAACTCTCTTGGATTTGAAAACTGTAGCATGACTCATGTCCTCTCTGTCTGTGAGCAACTCCTCCACCATCTAAGCAAACATACATACAGAAACATAAACTGTGGTACTAAATTTGTAATTATGTGCCATGCTAATTAAGGATTATAAGAAAAAGTTTGACTCTCAGTTTAATGAATGTGCCAGTCAGATTTTAGAGTTGGGAGGTTTAATAACGGTTTTAGCAATGGTGAATTTCTTACTTTTTCAAAGCTTTATGTGGGTCTCACTGTGTATATAGTCATCTAACTAACTATATATATACAAATTCATGTAGTTAAAGCAACAATTTGAGACTTCCACAGTGGGGCAATACAGTGCAGTGGGCCGTTTTTACCTACCTGTGAGTGAGAGTTGGTCAATTAATTTGAATATTTTCCTATATTGATAGGGCATGCAATCATGTTCTTGATTGGAATCCCTGATTGCTAACTTCTGAATTGCGATCATGTGTCAGCACATGCAGTGATCTTCCACAACAAAGAGCAAATTAATTAGCTGATTCATTGGCTTTTTCTTACTCCGTACCCATTTGTTTTTATTTGTAGATATACCAAAATATGTTAAATACACATTGTACTAACTTCCACAGTTGGGTAGAATGGGTAAGCCAATTATTGTGCAACTGTTTTCTCGTTAGGGGTTAATTAATTTCAAGATTCTCCTTTGACAGGGTATTGCAATTGTATTCTTGATTTGAGTTCCTGATTGGTATAATTACTTCAGAAGTGCAATCATGTGTCAGTACATGATGTTATCTATTGATAAGCTGATTCATTGCTTTTTCTTCAAGACTGTTTGCTCAGATTGCTCTGATTGCTCAGCCAATATCTTGCATTACCCTCGCCAATCCTTTTCTGGTGGTTACCCTCGCCAACCGGAAGTGACCCTCGCCCAAAACCTGCAGTACCCTCGCCACTTCCGGGCTGGTACCCTCGCCATTTAGGTTTGTACCCTCGCCATTTTAGGTTGGTACCCTCGCCAAAATGCTGGTACCCTCGCCCTGCCAATTTTGGTTTTTTGCGGTACCCTCACCTCGAGTGAATTCGAATTTCATAAATATCTTAATTTATCTTGCATGTTTGGGTCTGGAACTTGGTACTGATTCATTCCACAAGCCATTTAACCTATCTTAACAATTTGAAGACCTCCACACCCCTTACATTTTTTGTAATTTCACTTTGAAATCACGAAGTGAGAGGTGTAATGGCTGCCCTGATGGCGAGGGTACCCCCCTCGTTAGTGCACAGTGATATGACCAACTTCCCCTTTTGGACTTACAAATCTCAGAGGGGTTGATTGAATAAGAACAATTAAGGTAATGGAAAATGCAAAGATTCTCTTTGACCATTTTATCTTTCCATTTCAGCTGTCATGGTTGTTTAACAAACTCATTTGTCTTATTCAGAAAATGAAGTAATTCTCTTAAACAAACCCTGCATTTTGTCTGATGAATTGGTCTTGACACTTCTTTTGAAAATAGTTCAGTTCAGTGTAGTGTACCATTTACTATGACAAATATTTCAGAACTAACTAACATCAAACTTATTAGTTGAATCCTAAGAAAAAAAGTTAAGAATGAATTAATGGTAGTGAAATACAAAGTTATAATTATTTTCCACATCATCTTCCCCATTTCTGCAAGTGTTAAGCATAATGGACACAATCATTTTTATGCAATACAATACAATACTGTAAGATGAATTATTCCACAACTTTTGCATTTGTCATTACCTTCTGTGTTAATCAGAGTGGTACCCATGCAATCTCTATTCTAAATGAAAGTGATACATTATTTTTGTGCAAGTGATGTATCATTCAGATACATTCTCTTAACAAGCTCACCCAACCAAGAAAAAATACAGAAGTGTTTGATGCGTAAGCACAAATTCCATCTCAGTACAATACCAAAGTAGAAGTTTTTGGGATCTAAGATTCTGAATAATGTATAACAAAATAAATTATATACATTGTACAAGAATATGAAGAATGGTGAGCATATGATTCTAGGAGAATTCAACTGCTTCCAAAATGTAGTGGACAGCATACTATATTCTCTAGAGAACCAGGCAGTCATAAATTTGACCAACTAAATCTGACAAGACACAAGAACCTGGATAATATGTTATGGCATTTTCACTCCATCACCAAATTATATTGTGGTGACACCTTTTCTTTTACAATAATCACCCAACCTTATGCTGGAATATAGGCAAGTTCACCCGTGGCCTAATTGTCAAGACTGCATGTCCACTGGCTTTGCGGGCGTGGGTTCAAATCTCACCCCGGGAACTCACTTTAGTTCGAGCCCATGGGACATTTTATGGAGACGGGTTGTATCCAGTATTCTATGCTGGGGTAACTGAAAGACCCTTTGCATGCATCCCTAAATTAATAGGGCATGTTCCAGACTCCCAGTCTTCTCATGCATCTCATCATCATACGGCGATCACCAAAAAATACAATTTCAGCGCCCTCCACAAAGATGGTGGTTTAGTTGGCCCGGCTGATCCTGGGCACAACGCACAATGTTCAAAAGTGGAGTCAAGACACACATGACTGACAAGACGGACAATTTTTTTTCACAATGAAGAGACAAGAGGTACATTAATACATATTTTATTTTGATCACAGAATACTTGAAAACATTGCTCATACATGATTTGTTTCCTCATTTGGGGGAGACCTCTCTCAGAAAAAAGATTAAATATTGAAAGGCCATAAAATAAAATAAAAGCATCTGTGCGGTCTCTGTTTTTATAATCATACTTTTTGACTGTCTGAAAATCAGAACAGTCAAAAAAAGAGAAAAATAAAGCAAAAAATCTCACTGATGTTGTATTTGCCTGAGGCATCCTAAGTTCTGAAAGACAATATAAAATGTCAGACATAATAAGAGACATCGGCCTGGTGTAGGAAAAAATAGAAATCTTATATATGCAGCAGCTGCTTTTTGCATATAAATTGGAGACAAAATATAGATGCACAACAATATTATAGAATAAAAATGTTTGGTTGGCAGGAATACAATTTCAGACTTTTAGTAATTTATGCCTAGCCAAAATGTTTCCCTTTTCACTGCCTCTAATATTTATCTTTCACTGTAATCTCTTAATGCCTATGCTGAAGATTTAAAGTTGCATGCTGATAAAGAAGCAAGAAGTGATGGTGGGGGATGATGTTTTACATGGTGTATTTGATTCGACCAGTATTTCTGAACACCGCACACAATTTCCTGCTTTATTTTTATTATCCAATGAATTACTGTGCATTATCGAAATTAAAAATATCTTCAAGTGTCAATTAGGAGTTGTCTGAGGACTTCATGTTAGCAAGAATCAATCTTGGAATTAGTCAGTTATTTTGTTTTCATTGTTCCATAAATTGATAATGAAGGACATAATATGTTATCTGTAAAGAGAAATGACAGACATTCATTTCTCCAATAGGTATAATTCAAGTGAATGTGATAAATTTAAAACCTCTAGTTGGTGTCCTGAAACCATGCCATTTCCTGAAGAATGAAAAACAAAACTAAAAATTTTTAAAAGTATTCCTTGTATGTCCAATTTGTTGTTACATAATTATTAGAGAATGTAGCACTTCTGATACACATGGATAATTTTAAAAAGATTGGGCTTTAGCCCGCTTCTTTCTGCTCCTCCTCCTGAGTTGAAAAACTTATCACGTAAGTACTAAAAAGTTACATACAGTACAAAATAAAGTAACAAAATATTCCATCAGAAGTCCTCTGTTTACCTATTTTGCCCTACTTTCTCCTCTCCACCCCAAATCAGCTTTCAACTACCTTTGACTCCTAACCCCAACCTTACCCTTACCCCTTCTCAAGAATCCCCTTAAGACAGCTAGCTATGTAATTGCAATTTGCAAAGGGAGGCAATATCAAAGCAATTAAATACAATGGGGGTGATAGAGTTTGAATTTGTGTTGGTTTAATGTAAATTTAATGTAATTTTAGCAGTTAAAAGTAGGTAAAGGTAAAAAGTGATTTGTAGGGAGCCAAAATGTGTGTCTTCCTTCCTCCTGGGGTAGTTGTACTTTATTTTGGGTTGTATTGTAAGCCAAATATTTGCCATTTTGCAGTGGTACGTCGATGAAACATGCACTCAATGACAGTTGTAAGCCATCTTTACTGTCTTCATAAACTAGACATGAAACTAATGTCACTAACATAAAAAGAGCTATGACTCATCCCCCAGGGAGCAAAAGGTGTCACCGCCATATTTGGTAATGGGGCTGCACATGTCATAAAGCATTATTGATACATAATGGACAATGTTTGAATGTGTTAGAAATATTGCAGAGCTGATAGATCTCAATTATATTCATTGTTCTCTTAGAATCGATAATGATGGATTATCTCTGTCATAAAGAAACTTGATAAGAACTAGACATGTAATTGATGTCACTTGCATGGCAATGTTACACTGCTTTTTTGTTGGATTGTGAAATATTGAAGGATCTTTCAAATTAATGAAGATGGTGACGCAGAGACTATCAGAGAAACTGTTTGCCTTGACATATTGTGGCGCTCGTTTCCCGCATCATTTTGCTTGGATATTTTTTCTTTCAGTGGAAATTGGGGAGAGGGGGGGGTGGTAGGATCTTAATTTGTCACATATATAGCATAAATATATAATAGGCTACATCTAAAAAAATGTTAATGGACATTCGTTGAATTTGATGATCAAAGAAAAGTAACTTGAAACTCTCAACACAGCATCTTGTCAGCCATATTATACCATTGCCAGTCAAGCAAACATCTCCTTTTCTCACTTTATACCTCTGGATTTTGTCCTGCCATTGCAAAAGTTTGTTGGATGAAATAAATTTTCTTTAATTATTCAACTCCACGAGTCTTAGTCATTCCAGCCAGTTTTGCAGATGAGGTGTGAAAGCATTTGCTCATTACCAGTAACAGCATCAGCTAACTCTGAGCTTTGCTGAATAAGATTTCTCAACTGTAAGAAAGTGTTTGCTCTAAGTGTTAATGGATTTCTGAAAGAGGAAGTTTGGTCAGCTGCTGTGACTGCTGGGCTCTGCTGGTATACTTTAATTAGAGAACATATTTAAATCACACAGTGGTTTACTAATATGTTAGCCTGGGTTTATCATTAGCATAGTTTCGGACTTTGAAGCCTGCATGTATGTCAGCCCTGCTCCTACTAATTTGTTCAACTGCCAAGTGTAAAAACATTTCCTGCATTGCTGGTGACAGTTTGCAGCCTCTTTTGTTGTGAAAACTTTCACAGCTGTCTGCCCAAAGTACTAATGGGTTTTTCTGCAATTTGGCGAGTTAGAGAAGTTTGGACTTTGCAGCTATGTCATGCAATTAACTGAAAAAAGGTTTGAAAAATAGGTACCATTATTATTCAGTGCTGACTAAGTAAGACATCTTCTTTGTGATTTGTTGAAAAGGCGTAAAATGAGAAAATGGGCATTTCTATGTCCTTCCAAAAAAATATGTCAGAACAGAAAGCTATTGCAAGGTAACTGCAGTTCCACTTCCAAATTAAATAACTACTCTGGTAATGGGAATGAAACATTATTAAACTTGTGTCTTTAGTTTCCGCCTCCTACATTCACTGAGAAAGCTACACAACATTATCTCTGATGGCACGCAGACGCAGTCTATCAAGCCAGAATTTTCAAAGCATGAACTGATATTTATTGCTCAAAATAACTACCATTAAAATTGTTTGATATTGAAACAAGTCTATTATTCTCTTTTTCTGTAAATGAGTTAATGAATTATCTTATCATCACCACCCACACTGTAACAGATATGCTTGATCGTCTTTTGATATGTTTTATTGATTACTAACAGAAAAGATAACAGGAGCATAACTCATCAAGAGTAAATGCTTACTTGTCATGAAACAAATACTTTATGGACAAGAAACATATGGTCTCAATAAAAGGTTTCTCATTCCTATTGATAGATTGTCCCATAAATTTTTTAGAAGACAAATGAATACCAACAGCATAAGGTAGAGAAGAAAAAATCTCACCATTACTCATAGAGATAAATGGGCATATGAGGGAGATGCATGAAAAATAGATATATCTTATCCCCTTTTTGACAGAAGAAAGGATCAAATTGAATAAGATTGAACACTTTGGGTCCTTATTACAAAATCCAGTGCTACAGTACCAGCCATAATGAAGTAAGAAATATTTGTGTCGGAAGCCCTCTGTTTACCTATTTTTCCCTCCTTACTCCTCTCCACCCCAAATATCTTTTAAACTACCTTTGGCTCCTCTCCACAACCTTGCCATTACCCGTTCTCAAGAATCCCAGCTAGCAATGCAATTGCAATTTGCAAAGGGGCACAATATCAAAGAAATCAAATACAATGGGGATGATAGAGTTTGACTTGGTGTTGGTTTAATGTAAATTTAATGTAATTTTAGTAGTTGAAAGTACATACAGTCCTGGACATAGTCTTGTCGCATCCAAATGGTGTAGACAAAACTATTAATAACTTGGCGTGTGATTGACTGATTTTTGCAAGAAATAGCTTAAATTTAAGCCAAAGGCTTCTGCAACTTGCTTATATTGCAAAAATAAAGTTTCATCTTATTCTGATTATTTTAGAAATTAATAATAACAGTCTGTAACAACAGTGCTTGGACAAAAGTCTTGTCGCATGCGCAAATTAATGCTGAAAATATGTTTTAATAAATAGTGAAACTGCAAACAGGATGCAAAAATGTTGGAGAATGTAGTCATGGTGTAACTGAATGTAAAAATATCACTTTGCATGAGTAAAAATCATCAAGGATGGCAGATAATGCAGGAAAATATCATCAAAAGTTCCTAAATATCCTTCGGAATGATCTTCCCTACCTCCTGTCCCATTTTAGTGGGCATTTGATGAGGGTGCATCATTTCAGGTGATGGAGCAGATGCAAAGGGAACTTCATAATCGGTTGAAAAATCAACATAGGGGCCAAGTTGGAACTGATGCGTGCCAATGATCATTATTTTGGGCCTGCATTTGATGATGCTTGAGCTAAGGAACATTTATAGGTACTTTGTTAGGGATGAACTGGGTTTTGTACTTTTTGCACGTAGGTTGAACCTCCAGGTGACACAGGCCGAGCTGCACAGTGATTAATTTTTCAATTTTTTATCCAAAACAACATTAGAACTCCACAAAAGTTACACCAATAACGCAAATGTTCTGTTAAAGCTTACCTAAATACAATTTATCCAGACTTGACTGAAATTGACTATGATAAAGAAAAATGAAAATACTGTCTCAGAGCTAAAAATTGATCGAGATGGCAAGAGGACAATATAATTAACAATAGCTTTAGGCAAGAACAAATTTTAGTCCTAAATTATTGTAAACCACTGCTATGGTAAGACATTGAAGCCAAATGGCATAGTTTGTAAAAGTGCAGCCCTGAATTTTTCTCGTCATGGCATGTACCATTATACCTGCTCTCCCACCGGGAATGCTATAAATATCAATTTTCATGATCCCATGCCCTCCCAATTAAGTTGGAAGGCAGGGAAGACAATTCCAAAACATATTTATGAATTTTAGAAAGCATTGGTCTGTATTATCTATCACTTTGAAGATTATTACTGACACTGTGTTGATATGTCACATGAGTCTTCATGGAACCCCATGGATATTGTTCTACAAGATCATTAAGTTGAACAAAGTTAGTTTTCGTTATTCTCCTTACATCATGACTAAATGCTCTGACAATTTTTCATCATTCTAGCAATTTCACAATTATTTTAGACAATTTTTCAGCATAACTTCTTGCATGCGACAGGACTTTTGTCCAGGCACATTTAGGACACACTGTCAATATTATTTTCTAAGCTGTTCAGAATGAGACAAAACTTTATTTTCGCGATATAAGCATGTCATAGAAGGAAATGGCTTTCATTTGAGCCATCACTCATTAAAATATGTTCAGTCCAAGTCAAATTATTGACAATTGTATCTGTGTCATGCGCAAGCGACAGAACTTATGTCCAGGACTGTATAGGTAAAGGTTGGAAGTGATTTATAGGGAGCCAAAATGTGTGTCTTCCTTCCTCCTGGGGTAGTTGTACTTTATTTTGGGTTGTATTGTAAGCGAAATATTTACCATTTTGCAGTTGTAGGTCGATGAAACATGCACTCAATGACAGTTGTAAGCCATCTTTACTGTCTTCATAAACTAGACATGATACTTAAGTCAGTTACATAAAAAACAGGGAGCAAGGGTGTCACCGCCATATTAGGTAATGTGGGCGCACATGTCGTAACATATCATTGCTGTCCTTAGTCTCTCACATTCTATTTACAAAGTGTCCGTTTGTTTCTTTCTAGTGGGTAATACAATAACATCATTGATGATGTTTGAATAAGTAAGAAACATTGCCGAGCTGAGAGATGTCAATTATATTATTATTCTTTTAGAATCACGAAGATCACCCTGATAATCTAATGATGCGTTATCTCTGACATAAAGACACTTGATTGGAATTAGACATGTAATTGATATCACTTGTACGACAATGCTACACAGCATTTTGTTTGAAAGGATCCTACAAATTGATGAAGATGGTGACGCGCGAATATCAGAAAAACTATTTGCATTGACATATTGTGGCGCTCGTTTCCTGCATCACTTTGTTTGGATTTTTTTTTCAGTGGAAATTGGGGGGGGGGGATGGGCCTTATTTTGTCATATATACTTATAGCATAAATATATCATACATAAAAAAAGTAAATCGACATTTGTTGAATTTGCAGATCAAAGAAAAATAACTGGAAACTTTCACCCCAGCATTTTGTCTGCTGTATTTCACCATTGTCAGTCACGCTAACATCGTCCCTCCATTACAAAAGCTTTGTGGATGAAATGAATTCATTTTAACTATTTAACTCCACACCTTTTAGTCATTCCAGCCAGTTTTGTAGAGTGGGTGTGAACGCATTTGCTCATTACCAGTGGCAGCAGTTCCTAACTCTGCGCTTTGCTGTGTAAGTTTCCTCAGCTGCCACAAAGTTTTGCTCCGAGTGTTAATGGATTTGGAATAAGGAAATTTGGTCAGCTGCTGTGACTGCTGGTATACTTTAATTAGAGAACAGATTTAACTCACACAGTGGTATAGTAATATTTTAACCTGGTTTTATGAATAGTACATATATAGTTTCGACTATGCAGCATTGCAGCCTGCATGTATGTCAGCTGTCCTCCTACTAATTTGTTCAACTGTCAAGTGTAATAACATTTACTGCATCGCTGGTGACAGTTTTCAGAACACCACCTCTTTATTGTGAAAACTTTCACAGCTGTCTGCCCAAAGTACTAATGGGTTTTTCTGCAATTTGGCGAGTTTGAGAAGTTTAGGCTTTGCAGCTATGTCATGGAATTCATGCAGTTAATCGACAAAAAGTTTGAAAAGTGGACAACATTTTTTTAGTGTGCTGATTACATAAGACATTTTCTTTGTGATGTGTTGAAAATTAAAACAAATGAGAAAATTGGTGTTTCTATGTCCTTCCGAAAAAATATGTTTGAACAGAAAAATTTTCCAATGATGGCAGTTGTTCTATTACCAAATTAATAAATACCGAGACAATGGGAATGACACATCATTACATATTTTTCTTCTCTTTACGCCAACTACATTCACTGAGAAATATGAACATCATCTCTGTCTATTAAGCTAGAATTTTGAAGCAGCAGATAATGTTTGTTGCTCAGAATAACTACCATTAAAATAATTTGATGTTGAAACAAGTCTATTATTCTCATTTTCTGTAAGTGAGTTACGAATAATCTTATCATAACCACCAACAGTCCAACGCTGTTGTGTAAAGAGACAAAACATTATTGTTTTTTTTTGGACAAATGTGAATTATAAATTCAAATCATTTTATTTGGCCTGTTCCTCCCAAAGTCTGATTTCCTACTGAAGCACAATGTGACGAAGTTATGTGGTAGGAAAAGACAGGAATGGTACACAATTATACAATATATATAGAAATAGGCTTGTGGCCACTTCTCACAAAAATAGTGATATTCTAATGTGAAAAAATTGCTAAATATCTGGAAAATACAATCAAGTTATCTTATCATTTGCTATAAATAAGAAAAATAATTTGCCTTAGTTAAATATGTAACTCAGCCATTGCATGAGAGAAACAAAACCAATAGAACTAATACAGATTTATTTAGAAGAATATTCATATACGCAATAATAGACATACCAGAAGAGTGTGCATGCCAAAATCTAAAAATGCCACCGGTGTCATTGATTTGCTTCAAGCAGGTTGGCCTAATTAAGAAGACATTCATTTGGACTCTTCTGGATAAGCAAAACTTTCATGCTATCAAGTTAATCCAGAATTTCACCAAATTTAACAGATATACCTAATCATCCTTTGAAGGTTTTTGTTGATTATTGTGCAGAAACATCAACAGGCCTCAGAGAAGAATAAATGCATACATCCCTTGTAAAAAAAGCTTTATGGAGAAGGCACTAAAGGGTCTCAATAAAAAGTGTCACATTCTCATTGACAGATTGCCCCATCAATTGTTTAGAAGACAAATGAATGACAAGAAATATATGCTACAGAAGAAAATATCTCACGATTACTCATAGAGACGGATAGGCGTATGAGGGAGATGCATGATGAATAAATATACGTCATCCGTTTTGTGGCAGCTGACAGGATCAAATTGAATAATATTGAGCACTTCAGATCTCTATTGAACGATTCCTTGAGCGGACTTTCCTGATGTGACCAACCATTCCCAGAAAGTAGTATATTTAGAATTACACCCGGATGAGAGGCCATATCCCAACATGAGAACATGGAACGGGTGGTCTTATAACACAGAGACTGCTGCAATAAGCAATGTATTGCAAATTGAGGTTGTTTGTTGTTTGTAAGAAATGGTAGTGCAGTAGTCCTTTAGATAATGTGACCACCTGTTAAGATATTTGCTTGCCTTATGTAGCAGCCTTCCTCATGCACCAATTGGTAATGGGGGTGAACATGTCATAACATATACATGTAATATGAGATCCCTCATCCCTTACACTTAGTTCACAAAATGGCATTTTGGTTCCGTCAAGTGGTAATACAATAACATCATGGACTGTGTGTAGGGAATATATAAAGATACTTCAGAGATCTCGATATGTGTTTCCTATCATACTGCTTGTACTGTTTGATGACATTTTTGAAGGAATTTATCTTTATATATCTAGCTTAGAATGACAGTCAGGTAAATTTGGTTGTTAGAATAGGTTTATTTCAGATTTCATATAGGTGTGCCATGTTCTTTTCAACTGCCACAGTGCTCTTGTGATGTCAGTATCAGCATAATGATTTCACAGTTGGTATATTTCGCAGTTTCATGTGTGTCACTTGGAACCCATACTGATCACGCCATTAGGCCTACAAATCCACAATAAGCTGTTAGATTGTTGCTCAACATTGATTATTCAGTTTGATGTTTTGAATAAATCCAAAAGTTACAATATCCAGCTATGTATGATGCATGGATTTTGTGTATAACTGCTATCAGTTTTAGCACTTTTACAAAAAAACAAATTCATTCACTCTCACATTCATTTTTTGGTCTGAGAGGTTATCATGTGCTGCTTTGTCTCTACAAAAATAATATTTTTTGCTTGGGGGCATCCTTATCACTGATTTCCAATAATGTTTATTTGATGATCGAATTCTTAGCCTCCTTGTCTGGCCTTTTCCCAAATTTTTGGGGAGTAACTACCCCCCCCCCATCTCTCGTCCTCTAGTATGCCCATGCAACACCGCCACATTCACTTCCAAAAAATCTCCCCATCATCCCCATTCCAGTCATCAATTCTGAACAGTTTCTTTGGCGCAGATCTCACTTAAAGGCTGAAAAGCCACAAGGTGCTGCCCGCAAAGAGAAATTTCACAACAGGACCACCATGAATGTCCATGATGGATCAAGCAAGTGGCTCAAACATATCAGTTTCATCTGCTCCAACTGAATCAAACAACCATACCAATGAATGCAGATTAATCAATTGTTATTCACACTTAGACAGCCCATAAGCCCGACTTGTTGGTAGCAGTTGGAATCAACACTCAAGCTTGGAGTACCAATAGTGATGTCAGTATTGCCATACTGACATCATCTGAGCATATATTCACATGGAACATGGCACACTTATACGAGATCTGCAATAACATGAGTGTAATTTTCTTTTGGAAATCGTTTAATTTTGTTGACATATACTAGACAAACTCTTCCCTCCCTCAGAGTTTCAGCGAGACTCTAGGACCTCCCCCCTCACTCTCTTCATTATGTGTTTAGCTATTACAAAAGTTTGCTGGATGAAATAAATTTGTGAAATCATTTAGCTCCACACCTTTTAGTCATTTCAACTGCTTTGCAGATAGTGTGTGAAAGCATTTGTTCATTACGAGTGACAGCAGCAACTAACTCTGTGCTCTGTTGTGCAAGTTTTCTCAGCTGCCAGAAAGTGTTTGCTCCAAGCGCTAATGGATTTCAGAATAAGGAAGTTTGGCCAGCTGCTGTGACTGCTGGTATACTTTAATTAGAGAACAGATTTAAATCACACAGTGGTTTACTAATATGTTAGCCTGGTTTTATCATTAGCATAGTTTCGGACTTTGAAGCCTGCATGTATGTCGGCTGTGCTCCTGCTAATTTGTTCAACCATGAAATCGTAAAAACATTTACTGCATTGCTGATTACAGCTTGCAGCCTCTTTTATTGTGAAAACCTGCACAGCTGTCTACCCTAAGATCTAATGGGTTTTCTGCATTTTGGAGAGTTAGAGAAGTTTAGACTTTGCAGCTATGTCATGCAGTTAATTGACATGAGGCATGAAAAATTAGGTACCATTTCTCTTGTGTGTTGATTACACAAGACATCTTCTTTGTGATTTGTTGAAAAGGCAAGAAAAAAGAGAGAGAAAATGGGCATTTCAATGTCCTTCCAGATAATTATGTCAAAACAGAAAACTATTCCGAGGTAACTGTTTTGTTTCTGCCTCCAACATTCACTAAGAAAGCCGCAGAACATTGTCTCTGATGGCACACAGTCTTTCAAGCTAGAATTTTGGAGCAGCAGATGATGTTTACTGCTCAAAATAGCTATCATTAAAATTATTTAATATTGAAACAAGCCTATCATTCTCGTCTTCTGTAAGTCAGTTATGAATAATCTTATCATCACCACCCACACTGCAATGTAGGGAGACAAAACATCATGACCAGTTTAACCTATATTCAATGGTATTATCCATGGCCTCAGGTGGCACAACTTTATCCCATATTAAGAGATGTATTAAGACAGCTGACAACATTTTAATTTAAGTTTGATGAAAACTATTTTTTTATGAATCACTGCTATCCATTTGTGGTTCTTATGTTCACATACTTTTGTCTTGGCATTTTTAAGATAATCTAAAGACAGTGTACCAATTACTACTTGATTTGATTACAATAATGTCTCAAAATATCTAATGCTTTCAGGTAAAGTGTCCTTTAAAGTTATACCCTAGAATCTAACAAATAACATTGTGATTTACTGGTAATGCAAGTGCAAAGTTTTAATTATTTCCAAAGTCAACTTACTAAATTCTGTGCAAATGAAGTAGCAGGCAATTATTTTATTTCTATACCATACTGCATAATGAAGTATTCCACAGCCACTGTGTGTGTCATTACCATCTGTGTTAATCTGAATGGCACCCATACAATCTATTCTAAATGAATATGTTATTTTGGTGCAAGTGATATATCATTCAGATTCAAATTCCTGACATGCTCACCAGGAAAACTCCATTAGAGCTCATCAGTTATTGAATTCATTAAGAACAATTTCCATCTCAGCATAATACTGAGGTAGATGTTTTTGTGGTCTGTGTAGCTTAGAATAAGAGTAATTTCTGTGAAATGGAAAGCTAAGTCTATTCTGGAATATTTCAACTTCTTCCAAAATGCAACTGACAGCATTGTTTGAAATATTCCATTGAAAACCAGACCGCCGCAAATTTGGTAAACTGAATTTGAAAAGAAAAAGGTCCTGGGTAATATGTTTTGGCATTGGCAATCCATTATCAAATTATATGGTGGTGACATCTCTTGGGCCCTAGGTGAGGATTCATAGAATGTGATGATAGACAGATATAGATAGATAGACTGACAGCTGGATAGACAGAAAGATAGGTAGATAGATAGATAGATCGACAGATAGATAGATAGATAGATAGATCGATAGATAGATTGATAGATAGATTGATTGATAGATCGATAGAGAGATATGGTGTGCAGCCTATTCTTTAATTTGTTTTCTCTTTAATTCATTCGTCTACTAACATTATGCCGAAATAAATGCTTTGGCCGAAGGAAGTATCTAAAATCACATCATCGGTGCGCTCTATGCTATTTTGTACAATTTTGACTCTAAGAAAATCAGAGAGGTGAAAGAAGAGACAGAGAGCGCAAAAATATCGTATATGCAGTATTTGCCCCAGGCAGTTTGGTTTTCGCTCATAACGTCATGGACAAAGTTTGAGCATGAAAGGAATATTGTAGAACTGAGAGATCTCTATGATATAATTATCATCTTAGTAATACCAAGATCATCCTGGTCATCTAGTGATGGATTATCTCTGACAAAAAGAGACTAGACGAGAACTTACTTGCATTTAGTGTCACTCGTTTCCAGCAAAATATTTGCTTGGATGACTTTAATAAAAGTCTGGTTAGTCTTATTTTCCTGTAGATCTTCTAGATAAAATCCTCTTCTACATTATGCCAAAAACATGTACATCTAAAAATGTAAGAGTACATTTGTTGAATGTGTAGATCAAAAGAAAAACAATTTGAAACTCTCAACACAACACATTATCTATTCTATTGTTCCATTGTTAGTCAAGCAAACATCTTCCTCTCTCACTCTATTTCTCTTCATTGTGTCCCACCATTCCACAAGTTTGGTGGATGAAATAAATTTGCTCTAATTATTTAACTCCACTACACCTTTTAGTCACCCCTACCAGTTGACAAGATGGAGAGTGTGAAAGCATTTGCTCATTACCAGTGACAGCAGTAACTAACTCCGCGCTTTGTTATGAAGGTTTTCCCATCTGCCAGAAAGTGTTTCCTCCAAGTGCTAATGGATTTCAGAATGTGGAAGTTTGTGCAGCTGTGTGACTACTGGCATACTTTAATTTGACAAAAATGTTATTCCTACAGAATTATAATTATAATGTAGCCTGGCTTTATCTATTGGTTATCTAATGATTACTGAGGGATAGGCTGTATGTAATTTATTCTCTGAGGGTATTTGCCAGAGCTGTATAAACCACACAGCTGTGGGACAGCTGTTCAATGACCATTCTTTAAATCTGTCCTCATTTATTCATTTTTGATGCTTAGGGAATATGTAAACGGATTCATGAAGATTGTCATTGATTCGGTTCTGAGAATAATTTGAATCGACACTTTAAAAAAAGGAATTTAAATATGATTGTTGCAGAAAAAGTGTTATCAGTCAGATATGAATGTAGAATTTAAAATATAGCCAGATGGGCACACAATCATGAAGGGCTACAAGTAATGCCAGGTATGTTATGCATAAAAAATGGAGGCTGTAATGAAATAATTCGATTTTTTTTACCTGTGATTTTTCAGAATTCATATTGGTTTTTCAATATGAGATATATGCTAAGCTGAACAGTGCAACTTTTTGAAACGGTTTGATACTCTAAAATTTCCAGTAGCATTGATGCTAGGACAAACATAAACTGGCACTTCTTTGCTTTTACCAAATACACCAGACCTTGCATCCTATGTCGCCTGTACTCTTCTAATTAGTCAGACTGTCAAGTGTAAAAACATTTACCATGTTGCTGGTGACAGTATGCAGCAAACTGCCTCTTTTATTGTGAAAAGTTCCACAGCTGTCTACTAAAAGTACTAAAGGGTTTTTCTCCAATTTGGAGAGTTAGAAAATTACAAACTTTGCAGCTTTTTCATGCAGTTAATTGACATAAGGTTTGAAAAAGTAGATACCATTTCTCTTCTGCACTGACAAAATATAATCCTTGTGGCATGTGGAAAAGACAAAAATTAGAAAATGGGCTTTTCAATATCCGTCCAAAACATTATGCCTGAAAAGAAAATATTCCAAGATAGCTGTAGTTCCATTCCCAAATTTATTATAACTACTGAGGTAACAGGAAAGAATCATCATTTAAAACTTGTTTCTTTTGTTTCTGCCTCCAACATTCACTGGGAAAGCTGCCGAACATTATCTCTAATGGCACGCAGTCTATTATTATCAAGCCAGACTTTCAAAAGCATAAAATGATATTTATTGCTCAAAATAACGATCATTAAAATGATTTGATATCGAAACAAGTCTATTATTCTTGTTTTCCGTAGGTGAGCTATGAATAATCTTATCATCACCACCCAGGCTGTCATGTGAGGAGACAGAACATAATTGTTTTTTGACAGATCTATGTGAATTATAAATTCAAATCATTTTAATCGGCCTGTATCTCCCCAAGATTGATTTCCTACGGGAGCACAATGAGACAAAGTCATATGGTGGAAACAGGCATTAGTGGTACACATACAGTATGTATGGTAATAGGCTTGTGGCCACTTCTCACAAATATAGCAATGCTCTAATGTGAAAAAATATCCCTAAAATATAATCCAATTATCATAAACTGACAATATCTTTTGCCATAAAAAAGAAAAAGATTTTGCCCAAGTTAAACATGTAACTAGTGGCGCCCTATGGGGGGGGGGGTATGGGGGGCACGGTATGCACGTTCCCCCCCATATTGGACCTGTGTCCCCCAGGTGCCCCCCATATGAACTTTCCAACTCTGGCTAAAATATACATTTAGTATTATGGGTGCCCCCCCGGCCAGAGAATCGCATCCCCCCAGGTGCCCCCGCTTGAGAACCCCCAGTCACGCCACTGCATGTCACTCAATCATTGCATATAATAGAAGAGAAACCAAACCAACCCAACTGATACAGATCTATTTAGAAGAATATGCATAATTGCAGCCTGCTTATTGACAGAGCAGAAGACCATTCATGTGCAATATTTAAAAATTCCTCCGATGTCATTTATTTGCTTCAAGCAGTTTGGCCTAATTAAAAAGACATTCTTTGGACTCTTCTGGAAAAACAAAACTTTCATGCTATCAAGTTAATCCAGCATTTCACCAAATTGAACCTTTGAAGGTTTTTGTTGATTATAGTGCTGAAACATCAACAGGCCTCAGAGAAGAATAAATGCATACATCCCTTTGAATAAACTGATTTATGCAGAAGGCATTCAAGGGTCTCAATAAAAAGTGTCACATTCTCATTGACAGATTGCCCCATCAATTGTTTAGAAGACAAATGAATGACAAGAAATATATGCTACAGAAGAAAATATCTCACGATTACTCATAGAGACGGATGGGCATATGAGGGAGACGCATGATGAATAAATATATGTCATCTGTTTTGTGGCAGATGACAGGATCAAATTGAATAATATTGATCACTTCAGATCTATATTGAAAGATTCCTTGAGCGTACTTTCCTGAAGCATATCTCATGAGATATCATACAGACTTATCATAATTATGCAGGCATCATTTGTGTCAAAACTGAGTTATCATTAAGTATAGTCCGTATTAAAAAAAATTCATTATGTTTTGACAAAATGTCCTGACAGTGTGGGTTGAATTAATAACAATTAAGGTAAAAGGAGAGTGAAAAATTCCTGTTTGACTGTCTATCTTTCCATTTCAGCTGTCATGGCTGTAAAGCAAACTTATCTATCTTAATCAAAGAAAACTTATTTTAAGATGGTCTCAAAATAACCCTGCATTTGCCTGATAAATTGGAAATATCGATTCACTGTGTCCCCGTTCCCCCATCATAAAAGGACTATACGATTTATTATAGTCCGTCGATAAAAAATTGTCATTGTGTATTGACAAAATCTCCGAACACTGAGCAAACAGCTAATTTCAAATCAGTTGAATGAATAAGAGCAATTAAAATTAAGTGAGAGTGAAACACTTTTCACCCTCTAAGGAAAATTCCATTAGAGCTCATCAGCTGTTATTGAATTCATGAACGAGAACAATTTTCCTTCTTGGCATAATACCGAAGTAGACGTTTTTGTAATTCGTGTGACTAAGAATAAAATAATTTCTGTAAAATGAAGAGCTCAATATTCTGGAATATCTTCAACTTCATCCATAACACAATTCACAGAATTGCTTGAAATATTCCATTGAAAACTAGACTGCCACAAATTTGGTAAACTGAATCGGAAAAGAAAAATGACCTGGATGTTTTTGCATTTGCACTCCATTACCAAATTATATGGTGGTGACACCTCTTGGGCCCTAGGTGATGATTCATAGAATATAATGACGGACAGATGATAGCAATATAAATAGATAGATAGATAGATAGATAGATAGATAGATAGATAGATAGATAGATAGATAGATAGATAGATAGATAGATAGATAAACATGGTGTGCCGCCTAGTTCTGAGCACTCATGAGGGTTGATTGAATATATGAGAAAGGGGGATTGGCTCAGCACAGCAGTCCTCTAGATGTTGTACATTTTCCCATACCTGAGGCATGTTTTACTTGCCTAGTGAAGACACTGATACAAGGGGCCGTAACACAATTCCATTGAAATGACATCAAGCTAGATTTTGCTCGTGAAAGTCTCCTGAATATATATTTATTTTCCCAACTAGAGGTTGAAACCCAAAGAAGCAAAGACCCTTTCCAGCCAATAAGCTGGTGAACATAAATTGAACGTGAAGAATTCATGACGACTTTTAAGAGGATGTTAAAAAGTGCTCTTATACACTGCGTCAAATATGCAAGGTAAAAGTCCTTCACACACCTATAGTGGGGCGGCTTAATGTAATATTTTAGGAGAATCGTGCATTTTGTGATAGACCTACCAAATTTGGGACAGAGGTAGAAGTCAACTAAAGGGGAAAAATTAGCTATGGTGTCATTCTTGATTTTGGCTTATATCTCCATGGCAACGGTTTCCATAAGGTAGTTGTATGGAGATTTGGGGTTGAGAGGAGAAAGGTGGGCAAAATAGTTAAACCGAGGACTTCTGACAAAAAATGTTCTTACTTTTTTTTAGGTTGTACCATAACTGTTAAGAAAACTGTTCTCTCTCTCGGCGTTCCAGTGGGACTATAGGCCTTCCCCCTTTTTCTCTTCATTATGTGTCCAGCCATTACACAAGTTTGGTGGATGAAATAAATTTTGTGAAAGTATTTAACTCCACACCTTTCAGTCATTTCAACCGGTTTTGCAGATAAGTGTGTGAAAGCATTTGCTCATTACCAGTGACAGCAGCAACTAACTCTGCACTTTGTTGTGTAGGTTTTCTCAGCTGCCAGAAAGTGTTTGCTCCAACCGCTAATGGATTGCAGAATAAAGAAGTTTGTGCAGCTGCAGCAACCGCTGGTGTAATTTTATTTTAGAAATGATATTCACAAAGTGGCATACCTATACGGTAGCCTGGTTTAATGAATAGTATTTTTATTTAATATCTAGCTTGTCAATGACATTATGGTTAGAGGGTTTTATCTTGAGCAGTCATGAGCTCATGTTATCGATCCCATGGCGTTTTTTAAAAAACACCGTGAGACAAACACTAAAACATGACAACACTGCCAAAAAGGGGAGAATAAATGGAAAACATAGAATACAGGAATTATTGCAATAAAATACTTGCATGTGATAATTGACAGATGGTAATAAATATCCAAACAATCCAATTCAAGGAGTCCCTCTGACACTTCGTGTCATCAGCAAAAATACTGAAGAGACTCAAGAAGTCTGATATTTTGACCCTAGCAAAATGTGCAAAATAGCTTTATTTCTTCAGAGCTTTTGTCACTTATTTATCCATAGATTGAATTGATATATAACATTGTGTTCTCTTCTTCTTTTTTTTCATAATCAAAGATATAACACAAATGGGACGAAGAAATTATTTACTCAAAGTATAGAGACAATCTGGCAGTCCATCTATACACACATTCAGAGAAACAACATTCTTTTTCTGTTGTGTAGTGATAGCTGTCAATTGCATGCAATGTGAATGATATAATATGTCCCTTTATGTCAATTCATTATGTTCATGATTAATCAGGGGTGCCGGAACAGGGGGGGGCAGGGGGGGCAATTGCCCCTCCTGCCCTTGTCCAAGGGGGGCAGGGGGGGCAAGGGTGCCCTTTAGATCTTAAAGAAAAATACATTATTAGGCCTTATTTTACTAATTTTAGGCACAAATTAGCAAGTATATATTCAAAATTATAAGTGACTCTCAATATAAATTTTCTCACGCAAAATTGGCGCGAATATGATTTGCCCTTTTTCATCTGACCGCCCCTGCCGCCCACGATTCCTTCCGGCACCCCTGTGATTAATGTTGGTCATCTGCTTATTTGCATCGTCAATAAAAACATCATCTTATGACATAGCCCGTAATATAAATAAGAAATGTTGTTTATATAATTAGATATGTCATAAAAGATGACAGATGAAGAAAATGATGTTATGATATGCTATCTGCCAATTGTAATCGGAATCATTGTCCTCCCGAAAATGCGATGGAAAAATTGTCTTCAGTGAGCGTTTTAGTTTATTTGTCTTATCCTGGTTAGCCATACTAATTGGTGCACATAAATAAGATATAGGGCCTAATAAAGAAAAAAATGATAGATATCTGATGCGCAGCCCTTTGAGCACTTGTACGGTTGATTGATGAGATTGGACAGAGATTGGGAAACCTCAACATGAGCACATTGACATTTTTATGCTTGGAACCTGGAACCGCAAATTGTATCAACAAAAATTGTTGTGTAATTTTCTCCTGCATAATACAAGAAGTCTTGACGAAGAAAAAGTTATTGTCTTTGTCAGAAAAGCCAATCAGACCACACAACCATGACCGAGTTGACTGATGGATTACACAGATGTTGTTAATTACTTCCATTATTAAACAATATGTAAAAGGTTTTCCATTACGGGATGCCCTATGAAAGAAACACAATTTACAGCTGCTCTACCCGTCCTAGTCGAGAGTTCCCCCGTGGCCTAATTGGTAAGTGTGCTTGTTAACTGGCTTTGAGGGCGTGGGTTCAAATCTCACCCCGGGAACTCACTTTAGTCCGAGCCCATGGGACATTAAATGGAGGTGGGTTGTATCCAGTATTCTATGCTGGGGCAACTGAAAGACCCTGGGCATCCCTGAATTAATAGGGCATGTGCCAGACTCACAGTCTTCTCATCTCATCATCATACGGCGATCGCCTGCCTCGATATAGCCCACTAAGGTGCTGCAGAGGCGTAAAACACAAACAAACAAACAAACCCGTCCTAGTCGTTCTAAAATAGCGTCTTGTTCGCAACCTTCCTAAACAACTGTTGGGTCAAACACCAGTTTGTATTACCTCAATTACCATTGTTTTGGATATTGTACCCTTTGTCTTACTTCGATATCTCACTATTTATTGAGCTTTAAAAATATGACATTTTGGAGAACAGTTTGAGAGAAAAACACTTTTGAGTAAGCACATAGGTCAGGTATCAGATTAGAGAATTGAGATTTACAGCATGCAATATAACAACTGTAATGTTGGTCATAAACCCATATCCAGTGACCTGCAGATGGCTTGGTTATATATTGGAGCATGTTCTCAAAAAATCCTGTACACTCTGAAAAAAGTTAATTTAAACATGCAAACCGAGCATTATAGTTGGTGTCGGTCAACATTTTTGCTTATTTTTTACATTTCTTTGACTGTATTACCCATAAAAATGATACAGGTCGGTAAGTTTTTAAGAAAATGGAAGAAATGTGCAAATATTTTGTACCCACACCAGCTAACATTTCTTTATTCGGTTTAGGCAGCTGGGTGGTGTAGTAGTTAAGGTTCCCGCCTGCTCCGCTGAAGGTCTTTGCCTGCATGGGTTCGACTCCCGGTTAGGGAACCCGAAATTTTCAGTGTACCTTTATGAGCAAAATCCCAGCTGGATGTCATTCGGATGAGACGTTAAATTGGCGGCCCCTTGTATCAGTGTCTGTGCTGGGCAAGTAAAAGATCCCTCACATGGGGTAAATGTGTAACATGTTGAGGACTCCTGCTCTCTCTCTAATCTCATCAATCAACCCTCGTGAGCACCCAGAACTGGGCTTAGAGGGCTGCACTTACCATATCTATCAATCTATCTATCTATCTTTTAAATCAAGCTTTTTAAAGCGCACTGGTCATTGTAACGTTGACACCTTTCATTTTTCAATCTTTTATAATCATGCACAAACAATGCTCCTTCTACTCAGGACAGTAAACCTGGATGGAGGTAACAAAACACCCCAGAAGTAACCACTTTATTTCACTGCATGTGACAAATAAGCTTCTAAATTCAAAGTTAATGCCACAACTCAATGATGTAGGAGGTTGAGATGACCTGATGAGAGCTTTACATCTTGAAGTCATAAATGTGTCGATGTACAGTATAACTCAAAATAAAGAACATTTTCCATCAGAAGTCCTCTGTTAATTTACTTTGCCTTCCTTTATCCTCTTCACCCCAAATCTCCTTTCAACTACCACCTTAACTCATTTTCAGAGCTCTATTGAGGCATGCAGCTGGTAATGTAATTGCAAATGGCAAAGGGCACAATGATATATAAAATACACAATGGGGGTAATGGAATTTGGATTGGTGTTGGCTTAATATAAATTTAATGTAATTCTGAAAGGAAGTTTAAAGTAGGACAAGGTAGGAAGTTATTTGGAGGCCGCCAAAAGGTGTCAAAGATTAATTTAGTTGCTGATTATTCCTTCCTGCTGGGGTAATCAAACTTCATTATGGTTGTACTGTATGAGTCCAACATGGCCTTGTGAGAACAGTACATCTTGGTGACATAAATGTGTCACTGTAAAAAGGGAGAATGTATCATAAAAGTGAATGACCCATCAAAGTGTCTCTTTCACAAGCATTAAAACTCAATCATGAGAGCTACAACAGTTCGAAAAGAAAAATTCTGTGATTTATTGAAGATCTTGCAAACAAGAGACTGTCAAGAAGCAATGAAACAGGAACAAGGCACATCAAGGGCCTGTAAAACCACAAAGCATCATTAAGCATGCTTTCTGTATTTGTGTGTGAACAATCAAATTTAAAAGGGCATTTTCTCGTTTTCTAGATACTTTCGGGTAAAACATTTTTGGCCGAAACAGATTTTTGTATTTTTTCTAATGATAGAACAGTGACAAACAGATAAGCTCTCCCTATTAAAATCTTACCGAAGATCAGTAATCATCCAGATTTACAGCCAGCAATATAACAACTGTAATGTTGGTCAGAAACCCATATCCAGTGACCTGTAGATGGCCTGGTTATATATTTCAGCACATTCTCAAAAACGGATACAACTCTGAAAACAGTTTTTTAAAACATGCAATTCAAACATTATAGTTGGTGTTGGTCTAAACTTTGTATAAAATAAGACAAAAGCGTTGCTTATTTTTTACATTTCTTTGACTGTATTACCCATAAACTGACACAGTTTTTTTGGCAGTTGTACCTACATAAAAAGTGTGTCAGAAATATTAATACTTTATTCACACACCGGCTAACGTCTCTTCATTCGGTTTTAAAACAAGCTTTTTAAAGCGCACCATTGCAAAGTTGACACAACCCTTTCATTTTTCAATCACTAATAATTGTCATACAGAATGTTCTTTCTTCTCAAGACAGTAAACCTGGATGGAGGCAACACAACACCCCAGAAGTATCCACTTTATTTCACTCCATGTGACAAACAAGCTTCTAAACTTAAAGTTATTGCCACATTCAATGATGTAGGAGGCAGAGATGACCTGGTGAGAGCTGTACATCTTGGTGGCATAAATGTGTCACTGTAAAAAGGGAGAATGTATCATAAAAGTGAATGACCCATTAAAGTGTCTCTTTCACAAGCATTAAAACTCAATCATGAGAGCTACAACAGTTCGAAAAGAAAAATTCTGTGATTTATTGAAGTCTTGCAAAGAAGGGACTGTCAAGAAGCAATGAAACAGGAACAAGGCACATCAAGGGCCTGTAAAACCACAAAGCATCATTAAGCATGCTTTCTGTATTTGTGTGTGAACAATCAAATTTAAAAGGGCATTTTCTCTGGATACTTTTTGGTTAAACGGTTTTGGCTAAACAGATTTTTGTATTTTTTCTAATGATAGAACAGTGACAAACAGATAAGCCCTCCCAATCAGAAGAACATTGTCTTACCGGAGATAGCTGATATAAAGTAGACACTGAGTTACTGAATGTAGCAGGAATGAAGTAAAATTGCCAAACATCGACAGACTTGATAACCCAAGCAAAAAAAATTACATAGCTAATTCGACGATACAACACCATTATTCACGGAAAATTCGGTTCCTTGTCATAGAGGCCGACAGTTTGATACGAAAAGTAGCAAATGTACAGTTTGATGTGAACTTTTGAAACTAGTACAGTTGATTCAAAATAGATTGGATTCGGCGGGCTTGTTTTTTTTCCCAGTACGTCATAGGTTACTAAAAGATACATGTCTGAAATAAAAAAGAATATCTAAAATGTATGATTTTAATTGGAAGAGACCAACGTTTCTGTGGTGAAGTCATTTGAGCGGCATTTTAAAAGCAGAATAAGGAGTGGGCCCAGTGTCGCCTTATCTCATTGAAATTCCTTGGAAGTTCTCTCGTAGTGTTCTGGCTGGCTTCTGTCATTCCCACATGGCAGGACAATTTGTCTTTGTAACACAAAATCCCAAAGCTGTCTCTGTTGTCAACAAAAACATTCTTAATTTGAATACAAGATACTAATGTCTTTTCTTGGTGAAGTGTATGTTTCTTATTTTGGGTTATGTTTTTACATACCAAAGCAATGCATTTATATTTCTCAATTTCAATATCATGCAGTTCATTCATTACCAACTTTTACCTTTCATCAACCTTTCATTGAGTAATGTAGTCAGAGTGTTTATACCTAACTACTTTTTAAGAACAACATCAATGCAATATGAAGTTGATGACTTATAAAATAATATTAGATAACAAAAAGAAATTTTATACTTAAAAGTTATCAGTGCCTCTGCAAGTTATACATTGAATAATGGGAGAATAAAAACAAAGTGACATAACAAGTTTGGAAACAAGTGACATAACAAGTTTGGATAATTAATCAAACAAGGTGTTTTTGGACATAAACAAAAAGCACTGATTATGAGAAGTTACAGAATTAACCGATCAGTTGACATTTTTGGAAAATCCAAACAATGATTTGACAATCCAATTCAAGGAGTCGCTCTGACACTTCGTGTCATTGGCAAAAATACTATAGAGGGACTGATGGAATCTGCTGATGGAGACTGCTATTTACTTTATTTTTGCATAATCGAAATATTTAATGTTTACGGTCAGTGATGACATAAGATTGAACTGTTGATAAAAGGTAATTCTAAAGGCTTCTTTTTAGTGATTTGCTGATTGGCGTGTAACATCACCCGGCAAAAATGTATCTTGACATGTTATTTGGATTGAGCAACGAATTCAAAATGAAATGCCATTCATTTGGCAATGTTGAAATTATTGGCTTTGGTTTCAATTAAATTTGAGCTGACCACTTATGTGCACCCTTCATCTTTCTTGGAGAGCAAAAATCGTGTGCACATTATCGTCCATTATCTTGAAAAAATAACAATTTCAATGCAAATTATTTAAGATGCAATTCCAAATTACTTTTCACCTGCTGTGAGGGGAAATTAAAAAAAAAGTTTAAAGCATTTAGACATAACAACTAACAAGCAATAAAGCGGTGCGAAAATAAAACGGTAATAAAGAGGTGCAGGGTCATAAATTTGTATTATATGTTTCTGACAATTTACATTGAAAAATAAAGACACCTCTTTTGACAAATGTCTTCCAGTTTCTGCTCAATATTTAAGATTGTTTTTGGTGTATACCATATGGTATGAATTCATTTCTTATCTATAATGTACAGAATGCCATGATAGGGTGTGCAACTGTGCATTAGATTAAAGTTAAGGTTAATTTTCTAATTCTGAATGGATCATTTTGTTTCTTCTTGGTGTTGTTTTACAGTCTTTTAAACTCATAGTGAGTGCTGGAAACTGTGCTTAACCTGTTGATACAGAGGCTAAGATGACCTGGCAAGATCCATACATCATGGTAACATAAATGTGACACCACAAGAAGGAGGAATGTATCATAAAATCGAATGACCCATTAAAGTGTCGCTTTTGTGGTCGTGAAAACTCGATCATAAGAAATTCAACTCTTGGATGAAAGAATTGTTGTTTATCGCAAGCTTCTCCTGTGAGAGGTGGTTCAGACCCAATGAAACAGGAACCAGGCACAACAGGGAGGTCATAAAACAGCAGGAGGGAATGCTGTTTTCTGTGATATAAAAATGTCACAAGAGTATGTTCTGAATCTTTCTTGGCTTAAAGCTAGGATGGATCATGCAGCTGTTGCATTTGGCTGTTTGAGGAAAATCGACAAATCACTTTTGTTACTGCAGGTGTTGTGTTAATTTGAATCATAACAAGTGGTCAATTTGTCATTGAGAGACATGTGATCTCAGTGGGAAGCATGAATCATTCACGTTCTTATGCTGGTGACATATGGAGTACAGGGTATGACCTCACCATAACTGGATATGACATAATCTGTCACAAATTTTAACGTGAAAAATGCAATATATCTACAGATATATGACCTCAGAAGATCCGTTTTTTTATTATCACTTGTCATTTCCCGGCTTTAATTAAAGAGGCAAAGCAAAACCAAGCATTAGTTAAAGTGTGCTTCAATGCTGGATAATAAATATTAATCAAAAGGAAAAATTAAGGTGTATTCTTTCAACTCACCTTGGTTGTTTGTTGTCAGTGTGCCAATATTAGTCCGTTTGGGTTAAAATTGACTGCATTTATTGACTCAAACATGCAATTTTGTATGTGATATCAGGCTCTATACATCATAGTACCTATTACTTTTATCAATGTGACATAACTATTAGAAGAAGAGGAATTAGATACATTTCACTGTTTTAGGACATTTGAGAAGAGTTGTGGTTCCTGAATAGTCGAAGCTTTGTCTCATTGAAATTCTTCAGAAGTCTTTTTGAAAAGATTCGGCTTCCTTCTGTCATTCCCATGTGGCGAAACAATTTGTCTTTGCTGCACATCGCTCCCAAGACGTTTTAATGTCAAAAAATTCTTGTTGACAATGACATACCAGAGTTTTTCTCCTTAAAACAGTCTACATATGTATACACATTTATTTTCTGTATAGGCCTTGTGTATACAAATATTTTACATATGGTTAGGGTACAATGTTCAGTTCCATATCTACATTAGTATCCTGCATGAGAAACAGCTTTTCTTACATATAGCTAAAATGTCCTTCTTGATAATGTAATAATATCCCTGGAATAACAAAGATCAACATATATATTGCTTGACATTATGGGTTAATGTTTATGGGTTTGCAGCAATCATTGCTATTTACAAGAATCATAAATGTTGCAATTACCCATTTTGACGTTTCCTAACATGGGACATTTCTTATTGTGACTAATTGTGTGATATAACTGGTTGAGTGATATGACTCATTAACTGACACTTAGGTATAACATAGTTTGTATTATTTTATTGAATAAGAGCATCAGAGCATTTGTTATTGTTTGGAATTGTGCTCTATAAATCATCTGATTTTATTTGATTCTATTTGATTTGATCCATTCATTGATAACTACTAAGAACGCAAATAATGCTTAATAATGAAAATTTTTCCTCTACCAGTTCTTCGTAGACGAAGCTCAAGCTCTCCCTGAAGAAATTTTGCCAAACTTTTGAACACTTGCTAGGGTACCCCTCTTAACCAATCTCACTTTAACTTATCTAATCAACTCAAAATTGATAAAGGTCAAAGGTTATCGTACAGAGTTGGCATAAAGCCAATTATTCTACTTAGTGCACTTGCACTGGCAACTCCGTGGACATTCAATGGCAGTTTTAATGCAATATTGTGAAATCTGACAAAATTAAGCACCACTTAAAGTACTTGCACATTATTTTACAATTTAATTGGAACATCATAAATGATGAGACAAGAAGCTTTTCTCTGGTTGCTCTTTCTGAATATCACTCTTAATATTAATGTTCCTGGGCTAAAAAAGATAACCGTAATATATTGCCCGAGATATATGGGTTAATTTTTATGGATTTACAGTCAAGATAGAAAGATTACCTCTTACAACAGTCATAAATAATGCCATGATCAATTTTGATGTTTTCCAGTTAACCATTCGTTTTCCAGTAGACAATTCTGAATTGCAAAAAAAAACGTTTTTTTGTCCCGTGGAGTGGTAGGTATATTGGCAATGAGGTTAAATTGGTCATTCTAATGATAAGCGCTTCTGAGCAGTTTACTGGAAGAGGCGCTATATAAATTACAATTATTACTATTATCATTAAAATTGGACTTTCCAAATATAGAGGCATGTGTAAATGGATTATTACGTTTTCTTATGAATATCATCAATAACCATATTTCTTAGCAGGTGTCATGTTTCAGATACCACTTGTGATTTATTTTTGAAACGTTGACCATTTGAATCACCGGCGATGTGAAATTTGGAAGAAGTTTTCCTAAAAGAGGTTCTTAAAAAGTGCTTTAGTTTAGAAAGAGGATAAATGAGCCAGCTGAGTGGTCTTGACATTAAGAACAGGCAAGGAATTACTAATGACTTCCAAAGAATCTCATTAACTTCCTGATGTCCATTTTAGCAGACAGTCCAAATTGTGTTTAAAAAATGAAGCTGGTGCTCGAACCACACTTCCTCATAAATTACTTGTCATGTGATTACCTTCCTAGAGAAAGCATTAAGTATCTGCTTTGTTATGACTGGTAACAATGATAGCATCATAGTGAAGCATAGCAGCTGAGTGAAAACTAATGGCTATGGCTATAACATAGTTTTGTATCGAACAAGAGCGTTAGAACATTTGTTATTTTGAAAAATTATGCTCTATAAATAAACTGATTTTATTTGATTCTGTTTGAGATTATCAGTTTATTTGATACCTTCTTAGAACTCAAATATGCTAATGTGCACATTATTTTTTACAATTTCACTAGAACATCATAAATGGAGTGACAAGAAAAATTTATCAAATTGTCATTTTCAAAAGGGACAAACAGACATGTTTATAGCATATTTGCATCAAGGGTGTACAATTGCATGTCTTTTGTTCTTTTACACTAGCAATTTTAGGGTTATGCATAACAAACAAGAGGCTTTTCTAGGGTTGCTCTTTCTGAATATCATTCTTAATACTAATGTTCCTGGGCTAACAAAGATCACCATATATATTGCCTGAAATATATGGGTTAATGTTTATGGGTTTAGAGCCAAGATAGAAAGATTACCTCTTACAACAATCATAAATATTGCTGTGATCAATTTTGATGTTTTCCAGTAGACCATTCAGAAGTGCCAAAAAAGAACCAGTTTGATGTCCTGCCGAATAGTAGGTATAATGGGGATGAGGTTAAATTGGTTATTCTTGTGATAAGTATTGGACTTTCCAAATATAGAGGCATGTAGAATGGGGTTATTTTGTTTTCTTATGATTTCATCAATAATCACATTTCTTATTAGCTGTTTCAAATACATACATTTGTGAAATATTTTTGAAATGTCGGTTGACCATTTGAATCACCGGCGATGTGAAATTTAGAAAAACTTTATCTAAAAGTGGTTCTTAAAAAGTTCTTTAATTTAGAAAGAGGACAAATGAGCCAGCTGAGTGGTCTTGACATTAAGAACAGGCAAGGAATTACTAATGACTTCCAAAGAATCTCATTAACTTCCTGATGTCCATTTTAGCAGACAGGCCAAACTGTGTGTTGTAAAAAATAAAGCCAGCACATCACCAGCAGCGATCTATTTCCTCAATAAACTTCTTGTCATTTCTTCCCTGAGAATGGCATTTTAATGCAATTTCATCTATATGCGCTTCTTGCCTATCATGTATACATTAATGGCTAGCCCTATATGCAATTGGGTTGTAGTCAAGAATTGATGTCACATTTCGGAAAGCCCATTTACTTAAACACAGATTAACATGAGAAATATATTATAATCAAGCAATCTGTAATTGAATCATTTATTGTGTGACAGACACCTTGTACATGTAGTTCAATGTATTGCACAAAGCGGATGCATGCTATTTTACTTATCCATGGTTTTAACACATTTGTGAGTAATTGGAACATTAACTCCATAATTTACCTGGATAGTGTTTTTAAATACAAATAAAGCATATTCAGCTACTGCTGTTTGGTATAATTGGCTGGCTCTAATCACTTTCAAATCTGTCATGCGCTTATTTGTACCATTCATATGTCATTAAGTTCCATTATTCTTATAATTACATAGTGAAATAAAAAAGTGTGACAATTATGTTCTGAAATGAGGCTATGTTTCATGTATCATAATTCTTGGCGTGTCGGGTTTGGCACAACAAAAGCAAAAACATAAATAGTATTCCATATCATGCAGTCAAACAAATTGAACAGAATCTTAATAAAACAAGACAATTATAATTTACATTGCTACAGTTTAGATACATATAAATAAGAATTCAGTAGTAGCTGACTCTGTCATGCTTTTGCAACCATATACTGATTATGCCTCATCCTAGCCACAAATACGGACTCAATGGAAGTTTCTCATTTGTGTATGTATCACATTGGAGAGAATCACCACTTATGATTTTCGTTGTTATTTAATCTTGAAAAGTTTTTAGTAATCCTTTCTTTGATTGGTCCTGTATCATCAGCTGATTAAATGTCTCTCAGCAACATGTGTGATTCTGAGGGGACTTCCTGCATTTGCATTGAAATAATATTCATTAATGGTTTCGAAAATTGATTTTAGTTCCAATTACTTTTAAGAGACCACTTATTTGCACCCTCTGTCTTTTTTGAAAACTAATCTGTAATTCTCAAAAATTGCAACTAAAACAAAAATGCTTTGAGACATAATTGTTCATAAAACTTCAGAAGATCAGATTTGCATGTATTTAAGTTAAGAAAGTAATTAATGAAATTAGTTAAGATAATGGCAATGATGAAATAATTATAGGACAGAACAAAAACGCAATCATTAACATGTCACCATGACCTTTCTCAGCCAATTGGCAGCTGTCCTTTTTGCATTAATCCAATAGCCCAACTCCATCTGAGCAGGCTTAGCATCTTGTGACCATGGCATTGATCTTGTGGACAGCATCTTATCAGAACATCCGGTCACTGTTACTGACAATCTGCAGTGACTTCCTTCCTGCTTTATCCCCCCTTCTCCTTCTTTATGGCTCCACCCTTTTTTTGTCACAACCAGGCTTTCTTGTTACTTATTAAAATTGTGCACTTCCATTGCCCAGCCAAACCTTTTGGACCCTAACTCGAAAAATAACATTTTTTTTGGTGGGGTAAAGGTGAAACTGAAAGATATTTCTTCCAGAGGGTGTTGAAATTTGGAAAATCCAAAACTGTGTGGACATAGGAGACATAAGGCCACCAAATCGATTGGCTGACTCCTTCTAACATTTTCTTTTCACTAGTCCATTGGCAGAGACCTACTTGTGCCAAATTTAACCATATGTGACTTGCAAAATTAACTGTGTTGCCCAGTCAGTCAATTAGACCACACTCGATCCAGCCTATGTTAACACACAATCAACGAATTCATATAATATGGTACGTGGTACATAACATTTGAATGTAGATAAAAGGCAACTTTAAATGCTACTTTTCAGTGATTTGCTGATTGGTATGTAATAACAGCCAACAAGAATTCTTCTGGCCCTTTAATTTGGAACGAGCGTCAAATTCAAAATGAAATGCCACTTATTTGGCAATGTTGAAATTATTGATTTTGGTTTCAATTAAATTTGAGCTTGCCACTTACGTATACCGTTCAACTTTCTTGGAAAACAAAAAGTTGTGCACATTATTGTCCATTATCTTGAAAAAAATTCTAATTGTTTACAATGTAATTCATAACAACTTTACACCTGCTGAGTGAGATATTACCAAAACCTTTCAATCATCCTTTGCCTCATTTCCCTGTCCTCCTCTTTTCCTATTTATTCTACCAAGTGCATAAATAAAATACATGAAGCTCCATCCAATTATCCATCCATCCATCCATCCATCCTGGCAGTGAACATATGTTTGGCCCCTTTGCTCCATCATATTTCTAATACTAATTCATAGGCGTACGGCACGTGCAATTTTTTGGGGGAGGGGCAAACGACATTTGCCCGAATTTCAAGATCTAGGTTTTATTAAAATATCATTTCAAATTAAATTGCTTGAGAAATCATTTTAAAATTTGCAATAGTGATTATTTAATCATCTGCCCGAATTTTTTTAGTCTTTTTGCCCAAATTTTATTGTTTCCCATACTTTTGGGGCCCCCCTGCTCGCCCTCCGATACCCCTATGTACTAATTTGTAAAACAAAATACAGATACAACGTCAAAACTGGAGAAGATTACAGGGAACAATATACATTATGTTGGTGTTAAGCACATATTACCTTGGATGAAGACTCATGAAATAGAAATACCACAATGCAAAGTATTGCCCCCCCCCTTACTCTACGCCATGGTCAGGATACGGCAGTGTGTGAAACTCTCATCCTTGGGTTGTTAGCATAATCAGAGAAAGTACTGGATATTCTAATACGAATACATACATGTCCAATTTTCCATTATATAACAGCCCCTATCTAAACAAACAGAAAATTTTCAATGATGTAATTTTCAGGAATCTGAATCGATTGATTTAAAAACCTTTTCTTAGACTTCTTGGTTTAAAGTTACCAATATTCTCCTATTGGCAAACATGCTACCTTTAATGTTCGGCTTTTGGTATACTGTAGCCGTAGGAATGCAAAAATAGTTTCTCAGAAGAAAGCACCACACATTGAAAAGACAATCCTTTAAAAATACAGTGGCGTTTCAGAAGAACAATTTACAGGCCCCGCAAGTCTTGAGTTTCCACATATAGGCCTCCTCACATGAAAGCTGACCAGCAAACATTCCACTGATTTATATTCTTGACTTAATTACACTGAAACAGATGTAATTCATGTTAAGAATAGGCTAGATCTAAAAGGAACGAGTCAAAGAAATATTTCAAATTTTTGTAAAATCCGCGCTCGTTGCCCCGTAAATATGGGTCTGACGTCGAGGAAAACCCCCTGGAACAAACTTTTGAGATGAAAAATATAATTTTAAAATTGTATTTTCGCATCAATTTCACATACATTTGGCACTTGTGAACACTTACTTTTAAAAGTCTGGTAAATGTGACTTAAATTTTGGGCCAAAGGGGGGGGTGTTCGGACCCCTATGCCCCTGCTTATAGTGAACTATATCATAACTGAATGTTATGAAATGCTGCTTTTGTGCATTAGACTAATGTCAAGTATTTAAAATTCAGAATGAAAAACTGCTTTCTCCTGGCATAATGTACATATTTTTGTAAATCTTCAGTATGTGCTAAAAGCCATGCTTTACCTGTTGATGCAGAGGCTAAGACGACCTGGTAAGATCCATACATCATGGTAACATAAATGTGACACCACAAGAAGGAGGAATGTATCATAAAAGCGAATGACCCATTAAAGTGTCGCTTTTGTGGTCGTTAAAACTCGATCATAAGAAATTCAACTCTTGGCTGGAAAGAATTGTTGTTTATGGCAAGCTTCTCCTGTGAGAGGTGGTTCAGACCCAATGAAACAGGAACCAGGCACAACAAGGAGGTCATAAAACAGCAGGAGAGAATGCTGTTTTGTCTTTGTAATATAAAAATGATGCAAGATTTGCATGGTATGTTCTGAATCTTTCTTGGCTTAAAGCTAGGATGGATCATGCAGCTGTTGCATTTGGCTGTTCGAGGAAAATCGACAAATCACTTTTGTTACTGCAGGTGTTGTGTTAATTTGAATCATAGTGAGCAGTCAAATGCTCATTGAGAGATATGTGGTCTCAGTGGGAAGCGTTACTCATTCACGTTCTTATGCTTGTAACTCTTGGAGTATAGGGTAATTAGGGTATGACCTCACCGTAACTAGATATATGACATATTGTGTCACAAAGAACAACATGACAAATTTATTTTTGAATTTGAATTTGAATTTATTGAACATCCAATGGAGAGAAATATATATATACAAATTAACAATCATATAAACACATATCACAGTCTAATTAAAAATAACAAAATGTAAAAACAATTTAAAGCACAATTGGTACATATCACAGTCAGTAGCAGCTTAAAAGGTTGTTTAACATCACATTATCTTTTGGACTAGAAAAAAGACAGTATCTCACACTATCAGCTATGCCACATTCAGGTCTCATCTTCATTAGAGTTTTACATTGAGATTTAATGATTTATCACAGAGTAATTTGACTAGAGACACATTATGTTTCTGGCAAATTTGTAAAACAGATGATGTTAAATTGGACTGACTAGGTAACTTGCCTTGTAAGGCCTGAGTTAAAAATGTTTTATACAGAGTTCTGGTGCTAGACATAGATGTAAATATGTTTTTAAACAGAGACAACTTTTGATTTCAACGTAAGTCAATAAATCACAAATCTTAAGTGCATGTAACAAAGGAGAAGATCTGCTTCTAGACTTCACACCAATGGTTCCTTTCAAAAAATTACTCTACAATAGGTTACATCTAAAAAGATATTATGATCTCAGAAGATGCGTTAACTTATTGGTTATCACTAGTCATTTCCCGGCTTTAATTTTAAAAAAGAGGCCACACCAAGTAAATGTGTGCTTCAATTCTGGCTAATAATAGTGAGGTGAAATTAAGACCTGTGTTTTTCTTGCAACTCACCATGGTTGTTTGTTGTCAATGGGCCCATATTAGTCAGTTTAGGTTGTACGAGGGGCGTTCAAAAAGTTCAAGGCTTTTTTTCACTTGGCCACTTATTTTCAATCTATAACTATGAATTTTTCACAGGATAAAATTCAGCATATTTGGAATGGATTTCCAAAATTGTGGACAATTTGGACATTTTTAAGTCATTCTGCAGTTGCCATGGAAACTGAAAGTTCAGCTTCTTGGGGCAGATAATACTGAAACCACTAAAGCCAATGAATTTTGGCTGTGAGAGACCTCTCTCTATCACTTGCATTAGTGAGATTGAAAATATTTGACACAAGAAATATAATATTAGCCTTAAAAAATACTCTCAAGCTAACCAAAAGCATTGATTCATACACCTGACCCATTGAAGTAAATGTTTCTTGAAGTCCTCCAAACAAAGTTCTGTGAAAGAATTTCGGTCACCCAAAGCCTGTTCTTCTCCAGTGCCTTAAACTATAGCCCCCATGGACTAAAATAAGGGAAAACCAGGACTGTAAGTAAAGCAACATGTCACAGGAATAGCTAGGATGGATAATGCTGTCTATTTTGGTCTCTTGTTCATACTAGTGAATCCATTCTTTCACAAGTCCTTATGTAGTCAGGGGCACACACCTCTGCCTCCTGAATTTCCCTTGCCAAATCTGGCATGCAGGAGTGCTTTCCTAAATGGGTTCAGTGTAAGAATACACACATTTGGTGTTCTTGAAAGCATATTTAGAAGATAATACCATATTTCTAGTGTCAAATATTGTTCTTGGTTTCAGTGTTACCTGCCCGGACTAGCTTAACTTTCAGTTTCCATGGCAAACACTGATTGACTTAAAAATATTCAAATTGTCCAAAATTTGGGAAATCCATTCCAAATATGATGAATTTTATCCTGTGAAAAATTCATAGTTCTAGATTGAAAATAAGTATCCATATGAAAAAAAGCCTCGAACTTTCTGAACGCCCCTCGTAGTTGACAGGATTGATTGACTCAAACATGATTTTTTGTGTGTGAAATGAGGCCTTATACATTAGGGTGCATCAGTTGCCCCAACATCAACCGATCCAGCTGTACCTCGGTACATAGTTGTGTTTTACCACAAAATAAGATAATAAAATTTCAGCTTGATCGATGAATATTTAGGGGTGCCTCCAGAAGCATATTTCCTGTGCATTTTTCAGGAGAAGTTACGTTTCCGTAGGATCGCGGTTTGCGATAACTTGAGTAATATATAATATAGAAAAAAAAACTAATGACATTTTTGGATTCTACAGAAAATTTCCTTCAAAATGAATACCTGGAAGCTATGTTTCTGTCAATATTATGGTGATCATGAACTGCAAGATATGCTTTTATTTCGATTATTATGTACAACGTCACTGTTGTACATAAGTTTCTGTTTATATGACTGCATGGTACTTAGTCTTTGCTTTTCCCTTCATATTAATTATGTTTCATAAATTTGAGCAATGATTTACTCAGTATTCCATTTTATCTCTCAGAGCTCTTTCAATTATTCATGATGATGTGATCTTGATAAACGTTTTATGACTATGAAAAAAAAAACAATGCTATGTGTTGATAAGTCCCACTTTTTTTCGTCCTTATGAAGACTAGCCCAAATACTTTTTGTTCAAAAAGAGGTGGGTCCATGTCACCATACCTTTTTTGAAACACCACATAGTGAAAATGTTAAATAATTATTACATTTATTCAATAGCTTCTATTCTTGTCATGGAATTGTGACTACACATTAATTCTACGATATAGATCCTCCTTAGACCTTGCCATATATGTACAGATTATGTACATTGACAGTCTCGCTAAACATAGTCCCTGCTATACTCCAAAAATTTTGGTTTTCCTGAAAATATAGAATGTTTCAGTGGTTCAGACAATATCTATATTTCATTAATTTGCAAAATTATGCACAATTGTACTATGTACCCCTAGGGACCCATCTTCTTGGCAGTATAATTTCGGGCAAGTTTTTTTTTGCAATCCGAGGGCTGAAATGATCGATTATAGCATGTTAAGAAGTCATCTTGACCTCTAGGTGATTCATTATCATCATAGGTGAACTCAGCATCCTCAGAAACCCCTACTGGATCAGTTTCAGTGGCATTAACTGATTTAAGGTAGGAAAATGGCAACTTTTTATGCTCGAAAACAGCCAATTTTGGGTATTCGAGGGCTGAATTGACCAGTTAGAGCATGTTATGACATCTTGACCTCTAGGTTATTCATTATCATTATGGGTGAACTCGCAACCCTCAAAAACACCTCATTGACCAGTTTCAGTGGCACTGACTGATTTCAGTCAGGAAAATAGCCACTTTTTATGCTCGAAAAATAGTCATTTTTTGGTCGCTCAAAGGGCCCTCCAAAGATGAGGGGGGGGGGTGTCTAAACCTTAATGGATTTGGCTGAAATTTGGTGTAGGAACTTTGTACACATAGGGGCACAACTGAGCCCAAGAAGAGCTTGATCCGAAAAACTTTCCAAAAAAGGGGACACCTATCAGTGAAGTCGTGTAAAATATTCCAAGTAAAAACAAATCCTGCAGTATGACATCAACATTGTTTCAACAGAAGTATGGCTTCCAGGAAATTTTCTGCAGATTCCAAATATGTTATTATTTTTCTTCTATCTTTTATATTAGTCAAGATATCACAAACCGCGATTCTACGGAAACATAACTTTTCCTGAAAATGTCTTAGGAAATGTGCTTCCGGAGGCACCCCTAAATATTAATTGATTAAGCTGATTTTTAGTATGTTCATCTGGCTACCTAAACACAACTTCATGCCAAGGTACGGCTATCTAGCTCTATTTTTTAGTTTTCATGGGGCGGCTGATGCACCCTATTATACATCGTACAACCTTTGACTTTTATTAAAGTGACATTTCTACCAGAGGAAAAGGAATTACGCATATTTCACTGTATTAGGACATTTAAGAAGAATTGTGGTTCTAACATCGGTGAAGCTTTGTCTCATTGAAATTCTTTAGAAGTCTTCTTGAAAATATCCAGCTTCCTTCTGTCATTCTCATGGTGCAAAGCAATTCGTCCTTGTTACACATAACTCCCAAGACATTGTAGTGTCAAAAAAAATCATGCTGATAATGACATACCAGATTCTTCCTCTGCCCATTTTTTAATATTTGGTTAGTGTATGCCATTCAGTTACAAAGTATTTCTTTTTTTTATCAATATCTTTGCATGCTTTCTGTGGTTGTTTCTGAACATCTACATAAACATTGGGATCTTGCATGACAAACAGCTTTTCTTACATATAGCCAAAATGTCCTTCTTGATAATGTAATAATGTCTCTGGGCTAACAAAGATCAACATATATATTGCTTGACATTATGGGTTAATGTTTATGGGTTTGCAGCAATCATTGCTATTTACAACAATCATAAATATTGCAATGATCCATTTTGACGTTTCATAACATGGGACATTTCTTATTTTGACTACTTGTGTCACATAACTGTTGAGTGATATGACTCATTAACTGACACTGATGGATACAGCCATGGCCATTAGTTTCCACTCATCTGCTATGCTTCACCATGGTGCTATCATTGTGACCAGTCATAACAAAGCAAATACTTGCTCAATCTTCACCAAATTTTCAGGAATTATACAGTGGTTGTGCTGATAAAAATTGTTTAATGATAGAATATTATATAATAACTGTAAAGCAAAATACTAAATTAGTTGAAATTTTGGCATATAATCAGTTCTGATGCCAAATAACGTTTGCATGATAGTTATAGTCACCAAAGTGTCTGGATATCTTTGGCACACACCAAATTAAGCAATCATGACTAAATTACAACTGAATATGCAGCTTTAACATTGGTTCATCGGGTTGGCTTGAAGTGAAAGTAAGAATAAATTGTAAAAATGTTGTCTTCTTTAAAAATTGTATTTGTTTTATTAAAGCCTAAATCTGTGGAAAGCATTACATTTTAACACAACTTTCCGTTCAGATAAGGTAACGTTCTATCTTCCTTCACCTACTTAAAATTTGGCCATATTTAAAGCCAAAATGGCTTATATAAAACCCCACAAACCAAGAGTTAAACCATGTGTTTATTTGTAATTTTGTCATGAATGCTTAATTTGATGCATACTTAACGCATTCAGACACTTTAGTGACTATTACTATCATGCAAATTAGTATTTCGCCATGCAGTCATCATGTAACATTCTTTCATTCAACAATTGTTATCAGAGCACCTTCTAAGTACTGTGTTCAGACTATAGTTCCTGAATATTTGGTGAAGATTGAGCAAGTATTTGCTTTGTTTTGACTGGTAACAATGATAACATCATGGTGAAGCATAGCAGCTGAGTGAAAACTAACTGCCATGGCTATGACAGAGTTTGTATTGAACAAGCGCGTTATAACATTTGTTATTGTGAAATATTCGTTCAGTTTATTTGATACCTTCTTAGAACTCAAATATGCTTATGTCACTTAATTGCTTGCACGTTATATTTACAATTTGACTAGAACAATGTTAAAAATGGCAAGACAAAAATAATTTATCAAATTGTCATTTTCAAAAGGGACAAACAGACATGTTTATAGCATATTTGCATCAAGGGTGTACAATTGCATGTCTTTTGTTCTTTTACACTAGCAATTTTAGGGTTATGCATAACAAACAAGAGGCTTTTCTAGGGTTGCTCTTTCTGAATATCACTCTTAATATTAATGTTCCTGGGCTAAAAAAGATCACCATATATATTGCCTGAAATATATGGGTTAATGTTTATGGGTTTAGAGCCAAGATAGAAAGATTACCTCCTACAACAATCATAAATAATGCCATGATCAATTTTGATGTTTTCTAGTGGACCATTCTGATGTGCCAAAAAGAATTTTATGTCCTGCGGAATAGCTGGTATATTAGCGATGAGGTTAAATTGGTTATTCTCATAGAGACACATGGAAATGGATTATTGTGTTTTCTTATGATTTTCATCAATAATCAAATTTCTTATTAGCTATCATATTTCAAATACCATTTGTGAAATATTTTTGAATGTTGGTTGACCATTGGTTGACCATTTGAATCACCGGCGATGTTAAAGGTCCTTAAAACGTTCCTTGGTACAGAGAGAGGACAAATGAGCCAGCTGAGTGGTCTTGACATTAAGGCAATGTAAGGAATTACTAATGACTTCTAAGGAATCTCATTAACTTCTTGATGTTCATTTTAGCAGACAATCCAAACTGTGTTTAAACAAAAGAAGCTAATGCTCCATCCGCATTTCCTCATAAATTCCTTGTCATATGAGTACCTTCCTTGAGAAAAGCATTAAATGCAATTTTATCTACAGCGTATATGCTCTTCTTGACTATCTCGATCACATTAATGGCCAGCCCAATATTCAATGGCATGGCCCAATTACCCCCCGCCCCTAAATATGCCACTGCAGGTATCATAATTCTTTGGGCAATGGGAGAGGCATGTGGGGTTTGACATAACAAAAGCAAAAAAGATTGAACAGGATCTAAATAAAACAAGACAATTATGGTTTACATTGCTACAGCTGAGATACAAAGAAGCATGAATTCAGAAGTAGCTGACTCTGTCATGATTTTCCAACCATAAACTGAAAATTCTTCAACCTTGCTGAGAATACGGACTCAATGGAAGTTTCTCTTTCTCATTTGTGCATGTATCACATTGAAGAGAATCACCACTCTTTATTCCATTGTAATTTAATTTTGAAAAGTTTGTGGCAATCCTTCCTTTGATTGGTGCTGTAACATTAGCTGATTGAATGTCTCTCAACAACATGTGTGATTCTGAGCAGATGTCTTGTTATTTGATCGAAATAATAATCATTAATGGCTCTGAAAATTGATTTTGTTCAAATTACTTTTAAAGAGACCACTTATTCGAACCCTCTGTCTTTCTTTGAAAACTAATCTGTACTTCTCAAAAATTGCAACTTAAATAAAAATGTTTTAAGATACAATTGTTTGTAAAACTTCAGACGATCAAATTGGCATGTATTTTAGTCAAAGAAAGTAATTAATGAAATTAGCGAAGATAAGAACTATGATGAAATAAAGATATAGCAATGAAATGGCAATCATTAGCATGTCACCATGACCTTTCTCAGCCAATTGGCCAACTGACCTTTTTTGCATTAATCCAATAGCCCAACTCCATCTGAGCTGGCTTAGCATCTTGTGACTGTGGCATTGATCTTGTGGACAGGTCACTGTTACCGACAATCTGCAGTGACTTCCTTCCTGCTTTTTCCCCCCTTTCTCCTTCTTTATGGCTCCATCTTTCTTTTGTCACAACCAGGCTTCTTTGTTAGTAAAACTGTGCACCTCCATTGTCCAGCAAAATGTTTTGGGCCCCAACTTGAAAAATGACATTTTTATGGTGGGGTAAAGGTGAAACTGAAAGATATTTCTTCCAGAGGGTGTTGAAATTTGGAAAATCCAAAACTGTGTGGACATAGGAGACATAAGGCCACCAAATCGATTGGCTGACTCCTTCTAACATTTTCTTTTCACTAGTCCATTGGCAGAGACCTACTTGTGCCAAATTTACCCGCATGTGACTAGGAAAATTAACTGTGTTGCCCAGTCAGTCAGTTAGACCACACTCGATCAAGCCTTTGTTAACACACAATCGACAAATTCATATGATATGGTAAGTGAGACCTAACATTTGAATGTGGATAAAAGGCAACTTCAAAGACTACTTTTCAGTGATTTGCTGATTGGTGTGTAAAAAACCCAACAAGAATTGCTTTGGACATGTCATTTGGAATAAGCATCGAATTAAAAATGAAATGCCATTTATTTGGCAATGTTGAAATTATTGATTTTAGTTTCAATTAAATTTGAGCTGGCCACTTATGTGCACCCTTCATCTTTCTTGGAAAACAAAAAGTTGTGCACATTATTGTCCATTATCTTGAACAAAATTCAAATTATTTATGATGTAATTCAAAACAATCTTACACCTGATACATGAGGAGATATTACAGTGGGCGCGGGGGATTACCCGATATTGCCATATGCATATCAGTTATACTGGTTATTTTTGTACCCCTAGGCCTACTCTTATTAAAAAAAACAAATGTGTCCATTCATATTAGCCCATGCTGGCCGTAGTTGACAGTTGAAGGAGTACACAAGCATGTATCTTTATCATTTAAATCATACATCATATGTCGTTCGACTCTTATTAAAATGACATCATCAATACCACCATCTTGAGGTAGAGGAATTAATTCATATCGCTGTTTGAGGATATTTTTAGAAGAAAATAGAGCGTTATTCTTGCATAGCCAAAGCTTTACTTCATTAAAATTCTTCAGAAGTCTTCCTGGAAAGATTTGGCTTACTTCTGTCATTCCCATGTGGCAGGACAATTTGTCTTTGTAACACCTGATTCCCAAGACGTTTTTACTGGAAGAAAAAATTCTTGTTGACAATGACATACCAGCCATCAGAGATTTGTTACCTGTTATAGTCCATTTTATTTTTTTACATTTTGTTTAGGGTAGGGTCCTTAGTTCCATGATATTTCTTTCTTTTCTATCAAGTGTGTATTATCGTATGCCATCTGTGGTTGTTCCTTAATATATATGTTAATATTGGGACCTTGCATGACTAACGGCTTTTTCTTACACTGGTCTTTCTCAATGTCCTTCCTGATACATGCAATGCAATTAATTAGATCCCCATATTGCTTGAGATAATTATATGGGTAAATGTTTTCGGGCTTTCAGCAATCATATGTTGATTGTTATTTACAATAATGATAAACATTGCAATGAACCGTTTTAAGTTTTATAACTGATGTTTTATTATACTTTTACAGCTTATGTTTTATAACCTATATCTGGTGAGTTTTTCATGCTGCAGTACAAGTGGTCAAAGCTGACTTTTGTTTGAGAAAAGTAGATCTATGTATTGTACATTTTACGTTGAGGGTGTGTCATCGCATGTCTGTCCTTTTACAAAAGTAATTTCAGGGCATTGCATGACAAACATATGGATTTTCTGATGTTGCTTCCTTTGAATGTTCTTCTTAATACTAATGTTGCTGGCCTACAAAGATCATCATATATATTGCCTGAGAATTTGGGTTTATGTTTATGGGTTTACAGCCAAGACAGAATAATTCCTACTTACAATATTCAATCATAAATATCGCCATAACCCTGTCTGCAAGTGGACCGCTGTTACATTTCCACTTTTTTTCCAGCTTGCCAGATCAGAACATATGCTGTCATGTTTTGCCACCTAGTGACTAGTGTGCTATTTGCGAGTGGTCCACATCATTTCAGTCTGATAACACACACAATTTTTTTCTGGAAGAAACCGGGGCTGTTTCTGAGTGTGCTGATGACCTTGTCTACTTCCTTAGAGAATGTGATTGCCGAATCTGACTATGGTATACATCAAGTTCTTTTTCGGCTATGATGTGTTAACAGTTTTATGTCATGTGGAATACATGTAGTTGGTATATTGGCACTGATGTGCAGGTTAAATCTGGGTATTAGATGAGATTGGAATTCCAATAATAGAAGCATGTGGAATTGTGGAGATAGGTTATAAGGTTCCGTGATAATTTTCATCAATTATTGTGTTTCTTATTTGTTTACATACATCGAATTATAATTTTGTAAAAAAAATTAAAATATTTTGGTGGATTTTCCTAATCACCGGTGTTGTCAGGGGGACTAGCTCAGTTGGTTAGGGCATCAGGTTCCGCTGGAAAGTGCTCTGCCTGCGTGGATTCGAGCCCAGTGATGGACAGCTGAAGCATCCAAGAGCTCTACGTACTATAAATAGCTCCTGACCAAGGTCCATCCCATAAAATCTACCAAAAGTGGAAGTGTAGGGTTTGTATCCAATATTCTATTCTGGGTCAACTGAAAGACCCTGCATATCCCTGAATTAATAGGGTATGTGGCAGACTCACAGCCTTACCATCACTCATCCATCATATGGCGGTCACCATACTTGCATAGGCCAAATATGTGGCCTCTTAGCATTAAACAAGATAAGATAAGATAAGATGTGAAATTAAGAATTAGTTTTTTAAAAGTGGGTCGTTAGAAGTTCTTTAGCTTAGAAGAGGACGAATGAGCCAGCCGAGTGGTCTTGACATTAAGGCAGGGTAAGGAATTACTGATGAATCCTAAAGAATCTCATTAACTTCTTGATGGCCATTTTAGCCACCCTGACCAGACAACCCCGGCAAACACAGTCCTGCAAAGTTTTAAAAATTGTGTAAACTACTTTCTAAGGGGAGTTTATCTCACAATCTGCTCTAAAATCCAAATTAGCCCATCTGTTATCCATTACAGCGAAACACTTTGATATAGAATTAAAGTGGACTTTGGCACTGTGAAAATGGCACTTCGTGTGTCATCATGCTGATGATTTGTCATGATCAAACCCAATACTTTCAATGTTAATTCTGTTGAAGGAGACTTATCCAACTTGTTGGTGACAGCCAAACGAAAGGATCATGTATCTGATTTTCACTCCAAAATTTGTTATGAGAAGTCAAATGGCTTACTCTTGATCATGACTAATCAAACAGCCTCTATGTTTCCCATGTTGAAAGTAGAGAAGGTGACACTTCATCGGCTATCATGAGTCACGAAGTGACATTTTCACAGTGCCACAGTTCACTTTAATTCTATATCAAAGTGTTTCGCTGTAATATTTTTGTGGTTAGCAAGTTTAAAGATTCAAAATACCTACATACCTATAAAGATTCTTTGTCTTCAACTTGGTAGGTCACATGAAATATACTCTAAGGGTTTTTTAATTCCGTTAGTAGAAAGAGGTGCTGAGTAGAATGTAATTGAAGCATTATTTGAGTGATGGAAACCTTATAATTCAATCAATTGCACAAACTGAATGCCATGCTTTCTTAATTACCCATTCTTGAAAACTCATTTTGCAGGCAATTGGAAGATTTAATCCATAATTAACCTGGAAAGCGCTTCAAATTACAAATAAAACATTTTGAGCTCTTGGCTTTCAGGATAATTGGCTGAGTCTCCAAATGTTAAAAAAGTTCACTTTTACAGATTCCATTGCAAATGTATTTATAGTCGTTGGAAGTGCATCAAAAAAAACTGCCAGGTGTGACAATTCCCTTCTGCAATGATATGATGTATCACAATTCTTAGGTTGATGGGAGGGATGTATTGGTAAATGGAGGTTAACAAAAAAAAAAGCAAAATGAAGTACTATTCCATATCATGCAGTAATATAACTTATTAGTAGGCGACCGCAAGATTCCAGGGCTGGTGCAGGGGCAGTTGGAGTTATTAGTTTAGGCCTAAATAAATGATTTCTGGACCAGTTTCAATTAAATAAATATTTTGTTCAGTTTTAATGAAATAAATTAGTTATTTTCTGTGCAGTCTTAACATTAAATTACATGGGTTGCATCTTAACACTGCATATATCAATTTAGAAATGAATATTTGAAGATGTCACAGATTTCAAGTCAGCAATTATATCTAAAGTTCCCTGAAATAAATAATTTCGCGTAGAGGAACCCTCCACCCCCCCCCCCCCCAAGACAAAATGGTGACCACCTTACTAAATGTATTTGTACAGATTCTTTCAACAAGTAGTAGTTTTTCATTTGTGCTTGTATCACTCCGAAGAGAACCAATGCTTTTGGCTTTTGCTGTAATTTAATTTAAGCTCATGGTAATCATTCCTCTGATTGGTGAAGTAACATTAGCTGATTAAATGTCACTCAACAACATGTGTGATTCTGAGTGGACGTCCTGCATTGAAATTATATTCATTAATGGCTTTGAAAATCAATTTTCGTTCCAATTACTTTTAAGAGACCACTTATTCGTACCCTTGGTCTTTCTTTAAAGAGCAATCTTTACTTCTCAGCAAAATGGTTTTCATTAGCTTTCAAAAATTGCAACTAAAACAAAAATTCTTTGAGACATAATTGTTCAAGAACCTACAGAAGATCACATTTGCATGTATTTAAGTTAAGTTAAGGAATGAATTAAGGAAATGAGTTAAGATAATAACAATGATGAAATAAAGATAGGACAGGAAGAAATGGAAATAACTGGCAGGTCACCATTCTCAGCCAATTGACCAACTGACCTTTATTGCATTAATTTGTTAGCCGTACTCCTTCTGAGCTGTCTCACCATATTGTGACCATGTCAATGATCTGTGGACGGAATCTTATCAGAACATCTGGTCATTATATATAACAATATTTGGCCTATTGTCCCTATATTTCGGCATCATATCTCATCTTATTTAGTTATTTGTTTGTTTCTTTGAAAAAAAACGTGACCATATGGGGGGCATTGAGGGATAAAAGGAGAAGTGCAGCATTCTTCTTATTCTTGAGGGTGTTTCAGAAAATTTTGGGGTTGTATAATTATTAGGCCTATTAGATCTAAGTAGTACAGAGAAGATTCTGCCAATACTGACAGCAAACAACATTATCAAAACTAGGTCCCTATTCTGGTTTTCTCGGTGAATATACACCGGTATGTATGTCTTAAACAAGGTTGATTTAACCAAGCGGAATTCTATATACAATGATGTATGGGTCTGCACCAAAATCCAATTAACTGCTAAGTGGTCTTGATAAACTGAGTAATACAATGTCTCTTGTTTAATTACAGTAACAACTTCCTAGTTTAGATTAATGACTTAATTCAATTACATCTGATGAGATGATGGATGGTAAATGCTGCTTGAAAGATAGAGATGAAATTTAGCCTGAGGTGTATATTAGCCTACACGTATTCTCATTCGGATGGTGAATAACCAGCTTATATCAATAGACAAACCATCAGACAGTTAAACATGAGTCGATAAGTGGACAATTATTTTCACAATGGTCCGATTGCCCTGAAACTTCTCGATTCTGGCTGATGTATTATAATTTTTTTAATTCAATATTCAGGTTACATGTCAACATGTAGGTTTCTCGGCAAATAACCCTAAAGCAAAAAATGGCACAACTTACCCCGTTGTCCCCTCTATGTGATGAAATGAATTTCTAAACATATGGCAAAATGTAACGCAGACCTCTTACAACATGACATATTTTCTGTGATGACAAGCAATTACAAAGCAACCATATAAGAAATTAGTACATCCGAATACTGTCACTCCGCATTTGGCAGACAATTAGTTATAAAAATAGGTGGACATACGTTACTGGCAGCAGCAGCTGAGCTGTCACACACAGGTGGGCAAAGAGGAGAAGCGGAGAGGAAGGATGCATATATCTAGACAAACAACTCTTTGCTACAATAGAGTCGCAATATGTTTAGCTGTTTTACCAGCACAAGCAGTACTTACGTTGCAAGAGCTCATGATTGCATATAGATTTTAGCCATCATTAAGATACTTATACCATCGGAAAAGCCGGGATATAACAGACAATTTTGCTTGTTAGCACCCAACTTGCTCACATGGGGGGGGGTGCAAGACAGGGTGCACACCACCCTTGCCACCAGCCCAGTTGCCATGAGCAGAATCTGCCCATTATAGTTCCCACCATAACATAATATATTTGAAATATGAAGCTACTCGCATGTATCTGAAACCACTGTTCAAGTCAGTTTAAGTAATAAAACAAGTAAGGAACGTAAGTGCGGCATTATAATGTTGCTATTGATTTGAGGGTTAATAGGCAGTTTGAATGGACAGTTTAACAGTAAATTTCTACACTGTCCTACTTTCTGATTGGCCAGCACAGGCCAATGTCTTTTGAAATAGTCAGGCCATGTGGAATCTGTTTACAAAACAACAAAATTTAAAAACTGTGTTTTCTGAAGTTATAAGTCTCATTCTTATTTCCTGGGTCGTATATATAACTTGGTAAGTGCAAAACAAGTAAATACCAAGTCTAATCTATGTGTGTCAACCCCATTTGTTACCCTTGGCCCATTTTGACAGTTCTAGACAACATGGAATATGCAAATTGGGTGAAAGTAGTTAGGTCTGGTGGCAGAGATAGAATGACACTGGGAAGGGGGGGAGTGAGAGCTCTGCTAGCAGAATGGTTAGCACCCTGCAAAGGATTAAAACTGTTAACAACAGCAAACGAACAATTATATTATTGGTTATTTTGCAAAAACTACAAGTTAAGAGGTATAATAGAAGAAGCGTATGAGGTCTAAGTCATTTAAACAGCTCATTGTCCGGTTCTGTTACACGTTTTTGTCAGTTGGACAGAAATGCATGTTGTAACCCTACAAATTGGTGTCTAACAATTTTAAATCAATGCCAAAACATTGGCTATGCATAAATCTTTCATGCAGTAATACAATGAAAAGTATTTCCAGAGCTTGTTTTATGTGTCTGCCTGCAGCCAAAGTAAAATAATTACCGCTGATTTCACCTAGATGGCCATCGCAAGCAACATCTTTCTGGTTTTTTTTTTCCATTTTAATGAACAGTTGGTATTTTTTAAGTGATACGTTAGTTGCAACAATACTAGAATTCTAATGCCATACACAACTATGTGATGCTCGCAACCTCATTTTGTTAGAGTTTAAGTGACTTTTCTTCTCCTTCAAATGTTGCTTGCATGAGTCTAAACCGTAATTGAAATTCTTCCCATGTGCTCAGTGGAGTGCTTGATTAACTTCAAATGAAGCTGAACAGTCTTGTTAAAGCCAGATGAGTCCAAATGAATGTCTTCCTTAATTAGGCCTAACTGGCTTGGACCAAATCAAAGCATCCCAAATTCAATTATATCAGGTCGTTTTTTTGGAACCAGGAGCAAACACAAATCAAAGGTAGTGCATGTACTGGAATGATACTTTTTTTTCCGCAATGCACATCCTATATTATATCAACTTATTTAGAAGTTATCATGGATGATGACTACATTTTATTAATATAGTATTTGACATGGGTTTACAGTGAGGACAGAGACAAATTTTAACCTATACTAGCCGAGCTGAAATGTCAACCAGATTTTTACTGCTTAAGGATGCTGTTAATGTCAGAGGTCTTAGACCTGCATAGGGGATAAATTGAGAAGTCAGGATGTTGATCTTTCACAAAGTTGGTCTCCTGGAGGGTTGCAAATTAAATATGGAAATGTCATTAGATATTGACATAAGTGGACATCACAATCTGTCACATACAAAAACAACTCAGATCATTTTGTTGATGTTCGAGACGTTGCCTTACAGCAAACTTCTATGATTTATGCAGCAAAATGTTGAAATATAAAATAAAAGTATTTTTTAAGTTTTTTTTAGCGTTTTAGCATAAAGCCTTGCAGCTGTGTTCATAATAATTATTGTAGACATTTAGACTGAATGTGCAAATTCTCTTAGGTGATGTATAGTTTTTTCAAGTCATTTTGTCATCATATGCATTCAGGTTAGAAGTCTATAAATATGAAAACTGCTGAAAATGTATGTTTAACAATTTCAAGAAATTTCCTTTTACTCAACAAATATTGGCATAAAAGAATTAAGAACTGATTGATAGATTCCTTCCTTTAATATTACACCTCGGTATGTTGCCATTGTCATGATAGTTTAAGTTGTCATATTAAATTGGCAATTCTTCAAAATAATGAAATAGCATTTATTATGAATAAAGTCGAAAACATCTCTATCTTACTTGCTACTTTAAATTCAATTGCTAATTTGAAATTCTACCTTTTACATTTCTTCCTTTCATTCATTATTCCACTAATTACACTTTTTCTCCAAAATAAAGAGTTTAACAATTCCTGGGCCAATTTATCAATTTCAATTATTCTCCAAATTAATCAATTTCAAACTTGACAATCTACTTTACACAATCTGTCTTTTTCAGAGAGATGATGCCAAGAATTTTCATATTGATTCTTGATGCAATAGCTCTCAGATATCTGATAATGATAGGGGACCATTCAGAATTTATGACTTAGGGGGTGGGAGTTTTGCCCGAGGGGGTACTAACTTTTCACACGTGTTTCAAGGGGGGGTATTAATTTTTGACAACACTTCCAAGGGGGTAAGAAAATTTTACAAAGAAAAAATGTTATAAAACACGCATACACTCACTTTATCCGGGCTTTTATACGCGCAAAAGTCCGCGAAATGGCGTGAATCCGTACGCGTGACCGTGTATAACAGTACACTGTATATGTGTATTACTTTGTATGTCGAGGGGGGGGTACTAAAAATACGCATGAAACCTAAGGGTGGGGTACTAAAAATCCACATGAATCTCCAGGGGCGTATCTATTTTTGACGGGAAGTTCCTGCAAAACTCCCAACCCCCCCCAGTCATAAATTCTGAACGGTCCCTAGGTTGCAGTATTCCTGATTCAAGATGTCAAATGATTAATCAGTTTTAAAACAAATCATTTCAATTGAATCAGATGAAAAACAGTGGCAGATCCAGAGAGTGTAGTCTAGAGTGGGGGTGGGCATCGCTTTTGGCATTCGCTGGAGCCGTTTTTGGCATTTGCAGGCATTGTTTTCGCATGCATTGGCCCTCTTTGCTCCATATTTGATTTAAAATATTATTTCCATCATGGTGATCATGGGGAGGTTGGGGCTCCCTAGGCCCCCCCCCTCCGGATCAGCCGCTGAAGAGTGGTTAATGATTGTCTTCAGACACCACTGTTTAGGAAACAAACACAATCAAATATCATAATTAAAAACATTATGAGCCGATGCATCTTACAGTCAATTCTTTTTCCAGTTCAATTATACATAATTATGTGTATTTATTTACGTTGTATTTTTTTCCAACTTTACTTCAATTCTGTATGAATAAACAGACCTTCCCTAATGTTGTTTATTTTCTCGTGTCAATCTTTGATTGAGTAATTTGTTACCTCAGTGGAGAGTCATGTTTTCATTGATTTTTTGTGGTCTGTCAGGAGGGAATTTGTAGAATTTATTATGAAACTGGTTCATTTGTTAAGAGAGATAAACAAAGATTGATCAAATAATTTTTAAAAACCTGGATACAAAATATGTGAAATTCTGGACTACTGAGCTTCTGTACTAAGTTTGCTAAAAAAGGCCTGATTCTATTCAAGATTGGATATATAATGATGGTTTTTAATGTAGGATTGAACACACACCATGTTTCAATGTGACAAGTTTGTTAATTATTCATTACAGTTAATAAAAGAATTGGATTACTAGATTATATTTTTTACAACTTTACCAACTCTTCATATTGCACATGTGAAACTGCCACATGCAGTAGCTTTGATCTATGTCTGTTCATGATTCTGAAAAACTAGACCTATTCTAATAGCACTTGAGATTCTGTACAAGCCAGTTAGGCCTGATTAAGGAAGACATTCATTTGAGCTCATCTGGCTTTGAGAAGACTGTTCTGCTTTATTTGAAGTTAATCAAGCATTCCCTGAGTACATGGAAAGAATTTCTTTAAAGGTTTATGTCGCTCAAGTTGGCAGTGATTTTAGGACATGAAAAATCTCTGAAACTTCTTTTGACATTGAAAAGTTGCACGTATTGGCAAAAAGATACCATACAGTTTAGATTTTAGCCTAAACTTTCTGCAATGACAAAGTTAGAAGAGGATGGATGGATGGATGGATTGGGGCTTTACGTCCTGTATAGTTAGAAGAGGAAAGCTGCACCTTTTTTAGATATCCTTGACGGTCAAAAGTTGCTCTTTGTAGCTGCCAAAGATTCTTAGGCATTTAATTCATATTCTTAAACTAATATTTTCATTAACATTTTAAGTGACAATAAAAAATCAGAATCTGAAATCTCTGTACTTTATTACATGAAGTGAACTTCCATGCAGATCCATATGTTTCTGTTGATACTGTTGTAAAACTCCAAAGGATCAAGTGAATTGTATTCGCTCTCAACAGCTACACATTAAAACACTCCGACTACCTGAATGAGATCATCTTCGTTGGTGTTGTAAATACTCATTACAGGTTTTGTCAGAAGTCCATAAATTGCTCAGACGAATGCGTGTGCAACACGGATCAATTCTAACAAAATAGCTACGAAACCAGGCTGTGACCAAGAGAGTAAAGCCTTCCAAGCTCACAGTTGCAATAATAAGGGAAGCTGAGCAAGTAAATTCAAAGGCCAGGAGGGAAAAAGGTAACACACAAGAAGGCAGTCATCAAACATTGACAAGATTATTCAATGGATAGTCAGATGATACTGGTAAGATGTGCTTCACCAGTTCAATGCCTCCTTGGTCAGATATTGGTAAGCCAGCTCAGATGGACTCTGGCTATTGGATTACCTTGAAAAGGTCATCTGGCAAATGTCAAAGGACCAAGAAAGTTCGGAACAAAGGACATTGTAACTGCCTGTGACTGAAGGTTCCTATAGAAACTGAATGATGCAATAGTTGAGTAACATGTGACAATGATGCTGACCTGTATGTCTGCTGTAAGGCACACTATGAAAATGCCCAATTACGATAGACGAAAATCGATGCTTGCAGAATTGGACTGAATTGTTCCTTGTGAGGTCATAGCCCTTGTATGACATGTTATTCTGTATGAGTCAAAAGCAATTTATGAGGTAATAGCATATACTTGCAATGTATGAAACGAATGACAAACTGAGTATATCAATGAGGTCACATGGTGCTCAATTACAATTTGACAGCTTTTTTTCAATGAGTTTGACAGCGCTTGTTGTGAGGTCATTGATGGCCACCAACAGCTTTTCTGTAAGCAATCGATTTTCGTCAGCTGTAGTTCAACATTCTTGAAAAAGTTGCCTGCGTGTGAGAACATTTTTTTAAAGTAAAACGGAGGAAGGATTTCAGGAACAAGGTAGTATAATAAGTCCCAATGGATGTGGTGGTATTTTATAATGTACCAGTTGAAGAGATCCTCGTTTATAGAGGACTCAGGATCTCTTCATGAGTGGGAGTACTTCTCAAAATACCAACTGTCGTCTCATTGAAAATACCGTACCAATACTACCAAATATATCCGCAACATTGTGCACAATACCAACTATATTTATAATTAACACAGGTTTTTGGAAGTTTTGAAATCTGCAGAAAATGACACTTTCAAAACATAGTGGTTAACAGACCACAGATGATTGGTTGTCATGACCGTTAGTGATAATCAAAGAAACGGATAACTAATTTAATGATCATAAGCAATTATTCATATAATTCGACCACTTACCATTTTGTGTGATGCTTCACAAATCATTGAAAAACTGCACATCATGACCAATCCTTTTAGTGTACCGGTCTTCAATCTTAGAACTGTGCTTTTGGTGAATAGGGCTTTTCTGAGTCTGATTAATTGATTGCTTATCGTACTGCGGGTGGCAAACATTAAATTTTGTTTGCTGCGCTATAGCCCTCTTTCCACAATTTACACTTGCTCCAAAAACACAAATCTCATATCATTGGCCTCAAGAGGCCTCTTATGCAATACCCTATAAAACAAAGGCTACGTTTTCAAACCTCTGATTTGACTAGAGAAATTTTCATGATCAATTAAGGAAGAGACATGTCAAATGTTCATTAAATTTTATGACACAATTCTCCTGAATTATGAGCCATTAATATGGTTTACCAGTTCAGAAAGTTCTTTGAGCATGATGTAGTGTATTGTATGGCACTTACACCCAGTGAAATAAGACACAAAGGACTAAGAGGCAGTGATTTTTTTTTGTGGTTTAGCATGCTAAAAGAGATTGCAGTAGAAATTCTTTCAAAATATCTTGAATGCTGTTGATATTAGGACCACAAAGACGTGTGCATGTAGCTACGGAATTGTATGACTACTGAAGTATTTATAAATATATTGTTCAGTATCCAATTAAGCCATATCAAATGCAATTGATATCCCATTGTAACATAAAATTTTAAAGGTGTTGAAAAATAAGGACAGAGTAGATAAAGACATTATTTATTGGCTCTCTCCTTTTATGGCCATTTGTCTCACCTTTCAGCTGCCTCACCTTTCAGCTGTCCCAGCAATGTATTAACTGATTTTTGGGCTTAAGTTATTATCGTTTTCATTGATACATTTTTTTCCAGTTTGCACTTCACTTTATACATATTTCAGGTAACTGCCCAAATGCATTCACGCATGGATTATGTATGTTCCGCTTGTTTCAAACGTTTGGCTTTGATATCTACACTGGTTGATGCATGCTTCAATGAACTGTAACTGAAGCAAACAGACTATTTATTCTCAAAGGAGAGTTACATTGTTAGGCAAAAGTTTGGAAAGCATAAGGTGCTCACCATTGCATTACTGTTGCACAAAATGGTATATCGAAATGATGTGGATTATTCAAGATACATTTGTGAAAATAGGGTTATATTTTAAAGGTTGCTCTCAAAAAATTGGGAGGTGTCATAGTAAGTCAGCATTGGCATTTCATCAATATGTATGCCCACTTGCTTGGAGCCAGAAGCATTTTTGAAAGCAACAAAGGAAAATGAATGCAATTCATATACACTGTAGAAACTACCCCATAAAATCCCTCTTCCTATTTTCACATATTTTCTTCTTATCAGATAAGAAACCTTGCACCCACAAGCAAATTTGTGTACACTAATCCAAAGACAAGAAACATACTATTTCCAAACATTCTGGCCTGCAGTGTACATTGACTGACAACAAATTATTGTGGAGGTGGCCACCTCCACCTTGTAATCGTACGAGTTGTCAAAATGCTCGTTTTTTTACATCAAAACTTTGCTGATGTTTTTGGCTTTTTTGGGCCCATTCAATCATTGAAATGTGTCGGCTTTGGCCATTTATGTTATTATGCATCCCATGTGGGTACTCACGATGTCGTCCGTGCTTGCTAACTTCAGAATTCATGCTTGCAAATCTTCTTGTTTTTCCAAGGACCCAAACTAAAAATCCACTACAATGTTTATATTTCGCGCTTCAGGGGGGAAACGGAAATTCAAGACGATCATTCACGCATGCGCAGTAGCGTCATTAGCGTTGCTTTGAAAGGGGGAATAGTTGTGAGTGGGTTGCTGTACATTTTCCTTCTTTGAAACAGGTGTTAATTAAATTGCAATTCGAGGTTCTGAAGCTATGTTCACCCTCAGTTTCCTTAATTGCCATTGTGGAATAGTGCATGGGGTGAATCTGGCAGCCAGTGGCAGGTGTCAATGCTGATTGCACTTTGCAATGTTAGCTTTGATTAGCCATACCTAGCCCTAGGGCAGTATAATGGAAATGTACACTAGTGTTTAACAAATGATTAACAGTTTTAAGAACTAGGAATTGATTTTTATAAAATTCTATTTTTTGCATGTTTATTTATCTGCCAGCAAGTTAGTTTGTTCAAATTCTCAGAGGAAACCCAAGCTTCATCCTTGTTGCTGAAATGGCTTTTTCTTATTTTTTTTTTGACTTTGACAATGTGGCAAGTTGAAACAGTATTCAAAAAGGAATATTTCATTTATTTTTGACTGTTACCTTTCTTGGGCAACACAATTAGGCCTACTAAGGAAAATAATGCACTGTAAATGTGGACTGTAATCTAGAATGTCATCCAATTGAAGGTGCCTTTATTGATTGCATTTAACCCATCATCACTGAAGGACACTCCCTGTAGTCTATTAATTACAGCACCCTGCCACACATTATTAAATGAAATCAATTGAACTTCAAATGTTGTCTTTTCAATAACTGCCCTTTAGTTTTTGACACTTGACATGCAACTTAGCCAATTATATATTCTGATGCCAATTACCACCCGGAAAATTGCTGAAGTGCCAATTGCTGAATTACCACTTTCATTACAGAAGTTATGTATTGTAGTTGGACTTTAATTCTTCAATTATATTCTCTTGTGTTATATGTACTCCAATGTTATCTTAAAAAACCCAACTGCAACTATAAAAGGAGAGAGACAGTTTTTTTTTATATCAAGATGGTAATCTGAATCTAACCCCCCCCCCCCCCCCCCCCAAGAGTGAACATCTCTCCAAGTCTCTCACTTTTTCCAAATTTCTAGAGCACCAAGGCAACTTTCAAGTATTAATTTGTGATGCACAGATAGCTGATTTGACACTAAAATTGAAAATATAAATTATGACATAAAGTGGTTTATAAATGTCTCCGAAGATATTTCAAAAATAATGAAAAATATTGGCTATTGTAGGCACAATTTCTTGTCCAGGATGTTTTGCTGCTTTCATGAGTATAAACACCCTGAAAGCAGAGGATGGAGCATAAAGAGAAGAAGTGCCATCCAAGTTGAAGGGCCACCTCCATTCATTCCGCTTTGCGATATGAAATCTAGTTTGAAATTGTGATAACTAGTGTCTGATGAAAACCGTTAAAACTGACTTTGTTTGGAAAACATTGAAACAGAGAGGAGTAATACTCAGCCTGGACAGAAGTTGCTTGTTGTGGTTGTACAAAAATAATAATAATAAAAATGCCTGCCAGTTTTGAATTCCATTGGCATTAACTGTGATGTCAAACTATAAACTGAGTGTCATAGATTGAAGATTAAATCAATCACATTCACAGATACCTGATGAGGTCACGGTTTTGCTGTAAAACGAAGTTTTCTAAAAAACACGTAGCTATGAAAACGATAATAAGTATCCAAGTCGTGACCTCCCCCAACTGAATAAATGGCAAGATTGGTTAAAAAGGTGTGAACAAATGTGAATAAGCCAATCCTGTGGCTCATTCAGTCCAGGGATGTCACTAATATAGTTGGATACTTAATTTGAGCCGATTTTTGTTGTCGATTATTTTGTGCAGGAGAAATAATATTCTCTTAAGTTAAAATGGCCCAGCACTCTTGATGATGAATGAAAATTCTCGAGTGAAATGATCCTTTGACAGCTGGAGGAAAAAGCTCCTTTATGCACGTAACAAATGGAGACAGGCAACAAAGGTTATTAATGCGTGCTTGTTTTTTAAAATGGTTTTGAGCTGCCTTCACGAATTGTCACATGCTCCGCCGAAAGTTTCGGGGTTGAGACCTGGTGCATGAATCCTCATAATGCACTGATTATCCTAAATAATAGTGTCCATTCTGGAGGAAAGCGACAAAGGAAAAATAAAATATTGTATATCCTCTTGGTGTGATGAACAAGATTTTAAGTTCAAAATAATCATGTTTGATGAACATGCCTGTAAGTCGATTTGTCAGCATCCATCCATCGAGCTTTAGAACATAAATGTGCAACTGCATGAAGGAGGAATAAAACCAAATGACACCTTGAGTGCCTCTTTCTTTGTTGCGAAATTTTATCACAAGAAATCCCACAGTTGGAAAAAAAGTTCCAAGATGTATGTAATGTTCATTCCCCAAGCAAGAGGCTGTTGTGAAGCAATGAAACACAATCTTAGCCTGACCATGGACCATAAAACAAGAAGAGAAGCATAACATTATTTTGATAAATAAAATCTTCAATGTTTTCTGACCTCTTCTGGTCCTTGACAGCATTGAAACCATCAATTGAAAATAAAATTTTGCTTTTGTTTGTCTGCAGTGTACATGTACATGTATATTTGCTGCAAAAGTATTTGCTACTATTTTAGGTCCCAAAAAAAAGGAGACCTATAATAGATTCAACACTGTGGTTGATCAGCATTTTGTAATCAGTGCTCAAATGAATAGTCAGATTAATACTTGCGAAGAGCAGACAACATTGATTGATATCAATATTATTTACACACTCGAAAAATAGATTTTAATGTTGTTGTACGTCCATTTTTATTCAAATCATTTATGTACTAATTTGATTTTAAAAAATACCAACTTCTCTTCTGGCAATCAATATCACAAACCGTTTTTAAGATAATTTGCCCCAACTCAAATATCCTCATTTGATGGCTGGAAATGAAATCATTCTTCTGATAACTGTGAGGTTTCTTTTACATTTTCTGAAGACCCATCATTTCTCTTTGCGATACTTGCTTGGAATCAATCATAATCTGTTCCTGCATTTCGAATAGGCTATCTGAGCACAGGTGATGATTTGCCTGAGCACAGGTGATGATTTGCCTATTTGACAGTTGGAAATGTCTTATTCAACCTTAGTTACCTAGTATCTGAAATAATAAGTAAGATTTCAGACGTCAATCTCAGTCTAACAATTAGAAATTATATAGAAAATTGTATGTTGCCTGAGACTGACAAGCAATATTCATGTACATGGTAATTTTGTAGGCGAAATGACCATCAATTTCCACTTAAAGTTTGTTTTAGGGAGGGAAGTTGGCAATTGCTAGCTCCTGGGTTCTATTACCACATGAGTCATGTCACCTTGACATAATTATGTTCTGCAGCATTTTCCATCATCCTTTGCCTCATTCTTGCGTCTTCTTCTCCCAGTTGGAATATCAAGTGCACAAATACAGGCCTCAATCATCTGTCGATCCATCAACTTTGTGTGAAATGTCAGGGACGGACCATCCCCCCCACCAGATCAAAATTTATATATTTTTACATGTTAATTTTATCAGCGCGCAGTCACGTAATGTCGTGAATTATGTGTTCCGCGACGCAACAGCCCGATAGACCCCCGCACCGGAATTTTCTGGATCCCCCCCTGTGAAATGTAATAGTCTGTTCTCTATTCTCTCGAAATTTAATGTTTATGCATATGTTTAATTTGATGAATTTGTTCGGATGTCTTATCCGGTAGCTACTATGTTATGTTTTGACGTGATTGTTCTGATAGTCAGGCATTGTATATCTTTCAAACTTGGATGGTGAAGACATGCATACATTTCTAGCATCCTTTCCTAATCAGCTAATGTAGAAATCCTAAATTAGATGAACCATGAATTTCCATTAAGTAGACTGAAACAGGAAAAAAGTCAATGAAAGACCCACAAAAAACGCAGTTTACAAGCAAGATTCCTCCATTTATAAGCTCCATTTCATGTTCTTGTCAATAATTCAGGAGATTCCAAGCTAATGGGTGATAAATTTCCAAATAACTACTGAAACAATGGGAATGAAACACCATTAAACTTTTTTCTTTGCCTACTGCCTCCCACATTTGCTGAGAAGGCTGCAGACCATTTTCTGCTGACTCGCAGCCAATTAAACTAGAATTTTGATCCAGTAATAAAGCTGATTCTGATTCTGAAAATAACAAAGTTCTGAGTATTTTTATTTTTTGCTTTTTGAATATGCAGTCATTAATAATTTCTAAAATATGTCCAGTAATATATTACTGACTAGGCCACACCTAATTGCTTATGACAAAATAATTTGATTATCGTAAGCTATATATCTTGGTTGACAATTCAGAAATGCCAATTTGATTGCTTCTTCTAGATATCTTTAAGAACTTTTTTGTAATGAGAGATTTTTTAGTGTGAGGGTCTTTGAGCTTAGAACTGTGTTTTGACAAATGGGGCTCTGCAGAGTCTAATTCCTTATCATACTGCAAGTGGTAGACATTTGTTTGCAGCGTTATAGCCCCTTTTCTAAAATTTACAACCTGACCATGAACACATATCGTATCATTATCCTCAAGAGGCCTCTTATACAATACCCTATAAAACGGAGTCCAACATTTTCAACCCTCCCATTTTGCTTGAGAAATTTTCATGATCAAGAAAGAGACACTTCAAATGTCCATTGAACTTTACGACACAATTCATCTGAATTTGAGCCATTAATATGGCCGACCAAGTATTAGCTGCCAGAATGATTTATTGGCTTGATAGTGTATTAGGCCTATATCAAAATTAGGAATTTTCTTTTCTGGTCATTTGTCTCACCTTTCAGCTGTCACAGCCAGTTAATAAGCAAATTGGTTTTGTTGATTTTATTTGTGCCGATGAAAAACCTTCTCTTTAAACAATACTTCATTTTGTGTAATGAATGAAGTTAAATGATCCATTGAAAGCTTAGAAAATAAACAACATTCACACATGTTACAAACGTTGACAGGCAACAAAGGTTAAACTTAATTAATGTGTTTTGTCCTTTATTAAAATTAAATCCAAACTGTCTTCATGAATCTTCACCTGCTCTGCTGGTTCCGCGGCTGGGCATTGGTCAAGGGGTTTCCAATATGCTTTAAACTGTTTTTACATATATGATCATGTCAGTACTAATGCATTCAATTTCTTGGAGAAAAAAAAAACAAAAAACATCTTTATATCCTCTTGGTGTGATGTAGTCCAACAAGCTATGAAGCTGGAAGTGATGGCCACACTTATTTGATGCACATGACTTAAATGACCTGGCAAGGTCAATCCATCATGGTGAAATAAATGTGCCACTGAAAGAAGGAGAAATGTGTCATAAAACTGAATGACACTTTGAGTGCCTCTTTTCGGTTTGTGAAAAGTTGATTATGAGGAATCCGGCAGTTGGAAAAAAGTTCCTCGATTTACGTCCTGCTCATTCTCCAAGCACCTCTTCTGTTTGTGATATATAAATTTTAAAAAGCACTTATTCAACTTGTCTGACCTCTTTCCCATATATAAGAGTATTTAAACCACAGTTTGTTTCTTTATAATTATTTTCTAGCATTATCACACATGTATCTTGTTGATATTTTGTTGTGAATAAAATAATATATATACACTGTATATACAGTATATATCAATTTAGAAATGAATATATGACAATCACTGATTTGAATAAAATGATTATATCAAGTATCAAGTGTTCTCTGAAATATTTGGACAGATTCTTTCAACAATTAGTGCTCAGTCTTTCGTTTGTGCTTGAATCACTTTGAAGAGAATCAATGCTTTTGGCTTTTGCTGTAATTTGATTTTGAAAAGTTTGCGGTAATCATTCAACTGGTGAAGTAACATTAGCTGATTAAATGTCACTCAACAACATGTGTGATTCTGAGTGGACGTCCTGCATTTGCATTGAAATGATAATCGTTAATGGCTATGAAAATCAATTTTCGTTGCAACTAAATTTTAAGAGAGCACTTATTCGTACCCTCGGTCCTTCTTTGAAAAGTTATTTGTACTTCTCAGCAAATCGGTGTTCATTAACTTTCAAAAACTGCAACTACAACAAAAATGCTGGTGGCATAATTTTTAAAAAAACTGCAGAAGATCACATTCGCATATTTGAGTTAAGAAATGAATTAAGGAAATGAGTTAAGATAATAACAATGATGAAATAAAGATATGATATTAGCAGGTCACCATGACCTTTCTGGCCCACTGACCTCTTTGATCTGGGTAGAGCTGAGAAGATTGGACCAGTACTCACAACAAACAAGATGATCAAAACTCGGTTCCTATTCAGGTGGTCTCTGTGTGTATATATATACACATGTATCTTTATATTACACGGGGTTGATTTAATCACCTAGAATTGTAAAGTTGTGTATAGTTGACTACAATGATGTATGGATCTGCACCAAAATCCAATTAATTGCTAAGTGGTCATGATAAACTGAGTAATACAATGTCTCTTGTTTAATTACACTAATATCTTTCTAGTTTAGGTTTATGACTTCAATTCAATTACATCTGATTAGATGATGGATGGTAAATACTGCTTGACAGTTTGAGGTGAAATTTATAGCAGTAAACCAACAATCAGACAGTTAAACATGAGTCGATAAGCGGACAATTATTTTGATTGCCCTGAAAGTTTTTGATCGGGCTTATTTATTATAATTTTTTTAATTCAATATTCAGGTTACATGTCAAAGCTTTGGTTTTACGGCAAATAACCCTAAAGCAAAAAATGGCACAACTTACCCCGTTGTTCCCTCTATGTGATGAAATGAATTTCTAAACATATGGCAAAATGTAACGCAGACCTCTTACAACATGACATATTTGCTGTGATGACATGCAATTACAGAGCAACCATATAAGATATTAGTACATCCAAGTACTGTCACTCGGCATAAATTTGGCAGACAATTAGTTATAAAAATAGGTGGACATGCGTTACTGGCAGCAGCTGAGCTGTCACACACAGGTGGGCAGATAGGAGAAGCGAAGAGGAAGGATGCATATATATTGACAAACAACTCTTTGCTGCAATAGAGTCGCAATATGTTTAGCTGTTTTACGAGCACAAACAATACTTATGTTGCAAGAGCTCACCATTGTACATATAGATGTATATATAGATTTGAGACATCACTTATACTTATACCATTGGAAAAGCCGGGATCTAACTGACAATTTCGCATGTTAGCATCCTGCAAAGGATTAACACTGTTAACAACAGCCAAAAAACAATCACATTTTTGTTTATTTTGCAAAAATTATAGGTTAAGAGGTACAGTGCCGCCTGTAAGTAAGTGAAACGCATGACATTGTGCCATTGCATCAATGCTAAACATCCTCAGCCAAACTGCTTGTGGAGGCATGAATTTTCATCGGATGAAAAGGAAACAAAGTGGGTCATAAAGGCCGATGTGTGAGGCAAGTGGGATAAAAATAGCAGCCCATTTTCTTCGCTGTAGTTGGAGTTAGGTATGGGTCAAAGTCTTTTATAAGTAAGTGAACCACCCTTCCCTATGTTTTAACATTGGGCCAGCGTTTCACTTACTTCACTTACTTATCAAAGACTTTGACCCATACCTAACTCCAACTACAGCAAAGAAAATTGGCTGCTATTTTTATCCCACATGCCTCACATATCGGCCTTTATGACCCAAAATATTTTCCTCTCATCGGATGAGAATTCGTCCTTCCAGAAGCATTTTGGTTAAGGATGTTTAACATTGATGCAATGGCACAATATCATGCGTTTCACTTACTTATAGGCAGCACTGTATAATAGAAGAAGCGTATGATGTCTCAGTCATTGAGACTCCTCATTGTCTGGTTCTATCACACATTTTTGTTAGTTGAACAGAAATGCATGTTTTAACCCTCCAAATTGGTGTCTAACAATTTTAAATCAATGCCAAATCTTCAGCTATGCATAAATCCTTCATACAGTATTGCAATGAAAAGTATTTCCAGAGCTTGCATTATGTGTCTGCCTGCAGCGTAAGTAAAATGATTACCCCTGATTTCGCCTTGATGGCCATCACCGTCAATATCAATCTGTTGGTGACTGTTTTTTTTTCCTTTTATTTGAAAACTTGTTATTTTTTAGGTGATATGTACGTTGCAAAAATACTAGAATTCAAATGACATGTACATAGCTGTGTGATGCTCACAACCTTGATTTCTTTGAGTTTCTGTGACTTTTCTTCTCCTTAAAATGTTGCTTGCGTGAGTGTAAGCCTTAATTGAAATTCTTCCCATGTGCTCAGTGGAGTGCTTGATTAACTTCAAATGAAGCAGAACAGTCTTGTTAAAACCAGATGAGTCCAAATGAATGTCTTCCTTAATTAGGCCTAACTGGCTTGGACCAAATCAAAGCATCCCAAATTCAATTATATCAGGTCGTTTTTCGGAACCACAAGCAAACGCAAATCAAAGGTAGTGCATGTACTGGAATGATACTTTTTTTCTGCAATGTACATCCTACATTATGTCAACTTATTTAGAAGTTATCATGGATGATGACTACATTTTATTAATATAGTATTTGACATGGGTTTACAGTGAGGACAGACATACATTTTTTTACCTATCTAGCCGAGATGAAATGTCAACCAGATTTTTACTGCTTAAGGATGCTGTTAATGTCAGAGGTCTAAGACCTGCATAGGCGATAAATTGAGAAGTCAGGATGTTGATCTTTCACAACGTTGGTCTCCTGGAAGGTTGCAAATTAAATATGGAAATGTCATTAGATATTGACAAAAGTGGACGTCACAATCTGTCACATACAAAAACAACTCAGATTATTTTGTTGATGTTTGAGACGTTGTCTTACAGCAAACTTCTCTGATTTATGCAGCAAAATGTTGAAATATAAAATAAAAGTATTTCTTAAGTTTCTTTTAGTGTTTAGCATACAGCCTTGCAGCTGTGTTTTTAATAATTATAGCAGACATTTAGACTGAATGTGCAAATTCTCTTAGGTGATGTAGCCTATAGTTTTTTCAGTAATTTTTTCATCAAAATGAATTCATGTTAGTCTATAAATATGAAAACTGCTGAAAATGTATGTTTAACAATTTCAAGAAATTTCCTTTTACTCAACATGTATTGGTATAAAAAAAATAAGAACTGATTGATAGATTCCTTCCTTTAATATTACACCTCGGTATGTTGCCATTGTCATGATAGTTTAAGTCATTCTATCAAATTTGCAATACTCCGAAATAATGAAATAGCATTTATTATGAATAAAGTCGAAAACATCTCTATCTTGCTCTCTTCTTCAAATTCAATTGCTAATTTGAAATTCTACCTTTTACATTTCTTCCTTTCATTCATTATTCCACTAATTACACTTTTTCTCCAAAATAAAGAGTTTAACAATTCCTGGGCCAATTTATCAATTTCAATTATTCTCCAAATTAATCAATTTCGAACTTTACAATCTATTTTACACAATCTTTCTTTATCAGAGAGATGATGCCAAGAATTTCAGATTGATTCTTAATGCAATAGCCCTCAGATATCTAATAATGACAGGTTGCAGTATTCCTGATTCAAGATGTCAAATGATTAATCAGTTTTAAAACAAATCATTTCAATTGAAATCGATGAAAGAGGCGGATCCCGACAGTGTAGTCCTGGTTTGGGGAAGGCATAGTTTTTGGCATTCGGGGACATCGACTTGGCCATGGAAATATGGTAAATAGGCTGATGCAACATGTAAATGAATCAATCAATCAATTTAGCCGCGGAGACAAAAACTGATTAATGTTGATTAAATTTGACATAGTTATCAAAACCATATTGGTAATTAACTATGTCAAAATATTAAATAAGGGACTGTTCATAATTTATGACTGGGGGGAGGTGGGAGTTTTGGCCGAGGGGGTACTAACTTTTCATACGTGTTTCGAGGGGGGGGTACTTATTTTTTTACAAGATGTCCAAAGGGGGGGGCGGAAAATTTAACCAAACATATATGTAATAAAACACGCATAGACTCAGTTCATTCATGCTTTTGTATGCGCAAAAGTCCATGAATCAGTGCGAAAACTTGACCACGATTGATCAAAGCGTAAACAAGAAATTCTTTAAAAAAAAGAATTGTAGGGACCTGAGGTTTCTTCAAACACATATTTTATTTTCCAAATATTCAAATAATGTTTTATGTATGTGTAGTTACATCTATACCTCCAATGTACCACTGAATGTGTGATTTAACAAACCTAATAGGTCTACATGTTACCTCATGATTAGGCATGCCTAATTACAGGTGTTATTAACATAGACAGCAAACCAAGCAATGAGAAGCCCTTTTATATTCTTTCTCATGAACACGAAATTTCTATTTCCATTAAAACTAGTTGTGGCTTGCATAATATATGGATTATTACACTTTTAGACAGGCCAGTTTGTGAGAAGTTAAACATGTAATGTTCTCATACAGTGTTTTCTTTTATCAAGTGTCTCATATAGTCTCAAATCTTTATACACTTAGGCTATATATTTTTTTGAAGGAAATCTCTATGGGATAATATTATGCTCCAGGTGTGCTTTGGGTATGGTCCCCAATCACTCAACCATGACAGTCATGGTTGAGTGGCTCCCAAGGTCATGCAGTGATGGAGCTACTGAGCATAAAGAGGGGCAAATATATACCTGATTTGTAAATTGTAGTCGCAGTTACCTTCGCTGTAGCATGAGTACCCTCCTGATATTGGAGGTAAATTTGAAGGGTACTCCTGCTATAGGGAAAGTATATCTGCAAGACCAACTTCCTAGTGGCCCCCCCAAGAAACTCAAGAAGCTCCACCACTGCAGTACACATAAATTGATGACAAATAGCACTTGGCTGATTCTTTTTGCCTCTTTAGTTAGGGACCTCCACTGTAAAACCTTTCCTCATTTGGAGCTTATAACACAGATCTGAGATGGTCCCTACAAAAAAAAACACGGATACAAAAACTTTGAAACTCTGGACTTTACCACAATATGAGCTACAGTACAAACTTTGCTCAGCCAAGACCTGATCCCAGGCACGGTTGGATATCTAATCATAATAATAGTCATAGCAGGAATCTCATCTCACTCATAAGGCTTTTTTCTCTCAATCCATAACATCTTAAATTACACTCCTAAGCCTGTCAATTCATCTGAAGTTTCTGATAGGGCAACTTTTACCTATCATCATTCATTATTTCCACCGTTACTCAAATAAATCTTGGGAATTTGCCACAAAAAACATGTTTTTTCACTTAAATATATCCCAGCTGTATATTTATCTGCCACAACAAGGGCTGTAATGCATTTAATATTAAAGGCCATTGAATTCCACATCTTTTGATATGCACACTGACCTTCTATGGCCAATATATCTACCCAGTTACCAGATATTCCTATTGGCAGTTTGACAAAAAAACACATTTTCCACATACAAATCTGGAAGCTATATATTTGTCTGCCACATCAAGGCCAGTAATGCATATCATATTGCAGGCCACTAAATTCCGCATCTTTTGCCACACTGATTGAACTTCCATGTCCAGTACTGTATAACTACTCAGCTACCAAAAATTAAATTGCGTCATGCATTTAGAAAATCACATTTTCCAACAACTACAGTTTCCAGTCAACCTGGAACTCGGTGCATTTTTGAATAGCAAGCAACCCTAACGGGTGAACAGCTAGTACATAATAATGGTTGATGCAGGATTGAACACACCACGTTATAGTGTCACACAATTCTTTATTTTACATTACAGATAATTAGAGAATTGGATTACATAGTCTTTATTTTACATTACACAGGTAATAAAAGAATTGCACTACAAGATTAAATTTTTTGAAAACCAACTATTCACATTGCACACGCAAACCCACCAGATGCAGCAACTTTGAACTAAGCCTATTCGTGATTCTGAAAAACTAGACCTATTCTAATAGCACTTGAGATTCTGTACAAGCCACTTAGGCCTAATTAAGGAAGACATTCTTTTGGACTCATCTGGCTTTAACAAGACTGTTCTGCTTTATTTGAAGTTAATCAAGCATTCCCTGAGTACATGGAAAGAATTTCTTTAAAGGTTTATGTCGCTCAAGTTGGCAGTGATTTTCAGGACTTAAAAATTATCTGAAACTTCCTTTGAAATAGAGAATTTGTACATAATTGCAAAATTTAGATTGCAGCCTAATCATTCTCTCAATGTCAAGGTTAAAAGAGGAAAGCTGAACAAATTTCAGCTATTCTGGACTGTCAATAGTTACTCTCTGTGGCTTCGAAAGACGCTTATGCCATCAATTCGCATTTTTAATCTCAATAGTTTCATTAATACTCTTTCTGTAGTTAATTACTTGCATTTAACCTCCATGTAGATCCATACGCTTCTGTTGATATTGCTGTAAAATTCAAAAGGATCAAGGAAATTGTTTTAGCTCTCAACAGCTACACAAACACTCAGAATACCTAAATAAAATCATTTTGCATGGTTGGTGTTGTAAATATTCATTGCAACTTTAGCTGAAGTCCATAAATTGCTCATACCAATATGTACACGTACAACACAGACCTTTTCTTGTAAAAAAAAAGGATGTCTGACAGTGACCAAGAAAGTAAAGCAGACAGTATACAATAATAAGGGAGAATGAGCATGGAAATCCAAAGGCAAGGAGGGAAGACAGGTAACACACAGGAAGGCAGTCATCACACATTGACAACGGCTTCAGGCTGGTTGACAAGAGCATTCAATGGCCAGCCAGATGATTGGTAAGATGCACTACACCAGCTCAATACCTTGGTCAGATATTGGTAAGCCAGCTCAGATGGACTGAGTCTATTGGATTAACCTGCAAAGGTCACTTTTGCAAATGTCAACGGACAATAAAGATCAGGACAAAGGACATTGTAGTTACCTGTGACTGAAGGTTCCTATAGAAACTGAATGATGCTATAGTTGAGTTTCATGTGACAATGACACTAACCTGTATGTAAGGCACAGTGTGAAAATGCACAATTACAGTAGACATAAAACGATGCTTGCAGAATTGGACTGAATTGTTCCTTCTGAGGTCATAGCCCTATGTATGACATGTTGTTCTGTATGAGTCAAAAGCAATTTATGAGGTAATAGCATATACTTGCAATGTTTGAAACGAATGACAAACTGAGTATATCAATTAGGTCACATGGTGCTCAATTACAATTTGACAGCTTTTTTTCAATGAGTTTGACAGCGCTTGTTGTGAGGTCATTGATGGCCACCAACAACTTTTCTGTAAGCAATCGATTTTCGTCAGCTGTAGTTCAACATTATTGAAAAAGTAGCCTGCTTGTGAGAAAATTGGAAAATGTGTTGAAAGAGTGAAGATGATCAACGTACTATATTTTGCCTAGTTTGTTATGTTCAAATACTTTCTCTTTTTTTTTAAAGTAAAAAGGAGAATGGTTCCAGGAAAAAGGTAATATAATAAGCGGGTGGCAAACATTTGTTTGCTGCGCTATATCCCTCTTTCCACAATTTACACTTGCTCTGGAAACACAAATCTTGCATCATTGTCCTCAAAAGGCCTCTTATGCAATAGCCTTTAAAACAGAGGCTACATTTTCAACCCTCCACATTGCTTGAGAAATTTTCATGACCAAGGATGAGACACATCAAATGCTCATTAAACTTTGTGACACAATTCAATTGAATCATGAGCCATTAATATGGTCTGCCTGCAATGAAAGTCCTTTGAGCATGATGCATTTTTAAGTGTAATGTTGTGTATTGTATGGCACGTACTCTCAGTGAAATAAGTCACGAAGGACCAAGATTCAATGGTTTTTATGTAGTTTAGCACTCTGAAAGAGATTGCAGTAGAAATTATGAATAAAGCCATGAATGCTGTTCATATTAGGACCACAAAGACGTCTGCAGCTTCATTAGATTTCAGCATTGCTTCTAGTATGAAAATTGAAATATTTATCGTTTAATATCCTACCTCATTATATTAGGATTGAATTCATACAAATAGAAAACAATATCGCGATTGCTTTGTTATTCTTATCTTGAATCGACGTATGATAATTAAGCGTAATGTCAAAAATGATAAATGAAGCAGTGATAATCCTTTTTGGCTAACAGTAACCAAAACTAGGACTATTCTACATATGATTCAACGTCATGAAGCCGTATAATGGGTCATCATTGAAAGGGATATCAAAAGTAGGCAAATGTGACAACATTGCATTTTATAACCTTTATCGATGTGGATATCCAACATAATTTTCTAATAGATATTTTACTCTTATTTTGTAGCTATCATCAAAAGCGTGCTATCCAAATGCAATTGATATTTCTATGTAACATAAAATTTTAAAGAGGCTGAAAAAAAAAGGACAAAGTAGATACAGTGCCTTTTGTCTCACCTTTCAACTGTCACAGGGTTTTTTGGGCAAGAGAAAATATATTCTTTTAGCTTAATACCCAACATTCTGGATGATGAATGAAAATTCTCAAGTTAAATGATCCATTGACAGCTGGAGGATAAAAGGCACCTTCATGCATGTAACAAATGGTGACAGGCAACAAAGGTTAATAATGTGTGCTTCTTTAAATGGGTTTGAGCTGCCTTCACTAATTATTGTCACCTACTGCAAAGAAAGTTTCCGGGTTGAGATCGGGTGCATGAATCCTCATAATGCACTGATTATCCTAAATAATAGTGTCCATAGTGGAGGAAAGCAACAAAGACAAAGGTAAAATAAAATCTTGTATATCCCCTTGGTGTGATGTACAAGATTTTAAGTTCAAAGAAACTGCCAAACGTAATTCTTTGTATATGTACATGGCATGTGTCTTCCTCTCCCAGTTAGAATACCATGTGCACAAATACAGGCCTCAATCATCTGATTTGTGAAGGCAGTTCCGAACCATCTATATCCATCAACTTTGCTTGAAATGTAATAGTCTGAATGATGCTATGTCTATTCGCTTGACATTAAATGTTTACTCACATACATAATTTGATGATTTTGTTCTGAAGACGTATATGTCCTGTAGCTACTATTTTATGTTATGGACCGATTGTTCAGATAGTCAGGCATTGGCATTGAATGTCTTTCAAACTTGGACGGTGAAGACTTAGTCTGTGTCATAATTTGTGTGATGAACATTTAAAAGTTTCTAACATCCTTTCCTAATCAGCTAATGTCTATAGAAATCCTTAATTAGATGGACCATGATTTCCATTAAATTGCAAAGTCTAGACTGAGACAGGAAAAAGGCAATGAAGGAGCCACAAAAAACACAGTTTACAAGCAAGATTCCCCAATTTATAACCTCCACTTCGTGTTCTTGTCAATAATTCAGGAGATTCCAAGCTAATGGGGATAAATTTCCGAAGAACTAGTGAAACAATGGGAATGAAACACCATTAAACTCTTTCTTTTCCCATTGCCTCCCACATTTGCTGAGACGGGCAGAAGACCATTTTCTGCAGACTTGTAGCCAATTAAACTAGAATTTTGATCAAGTAATAGATACCGAAAAAAAGCTGATTCTGATTCTGAAAATAACAAAGTTCTGAGTATTTTCTACCTAAATTAATCTGGAATCTTGCTTTTGAATATGCAGTCATTAATAATTTCTAAAATATGTCCAGTAGCAGATTACTGACTAGCCCAGACCTAATCACTTTAGTGTATGACACATTTTGACAAAAAAGTTTGATTATCATAAGCTATATCATGGCTGACAATTCACAAATACCAATTGGATTGATTCTTCGTGATATCTTTAAGAACTTTTTTGTCATGACAGATTTTTTGTGTGAAGGTCTTTGAGCTTAGAACTGTGTTTTGACAAAGTGGGCTCTGCAGAGTCTGATTCCTTATCATACTGCTAGTGGAAGACATTTGTTTGCAGCGTTATAGCCCCTTTTCTTCAATTTACAACCTGACCATGAACACAAATATCGTATCATTATCCTCAAGAGGCCTCTTATACAATACCCTATAAAACGGAGTCCAACATTTTCAACCCTCCCATTTTGCTTGAGAAATTTTCATGATCAAGAAAGAGACACTTCAAATGTCCATTGAACTTTACAACACAATTCATCTGAATTTGAGCCAGTAATATGGTCGACCAAGTGTGAGCTGCCAGAATGATTTTTTTGCTTGATAGTGTATTAGGCCTATATCAAAATTAGGAAAACGGAAACTGGTGTGTCACTGATTTAGTGTTTCTTAAAGTTCAATGTCTGAAGTACTAAGCATTCAATATCCAACAATATTGAATATTATTTATATAATCATCAGTAGAGCTAAGTTGGAACCCTCAGCATTGAGACGATTTGGCTTTATTATACTTCTAAGCTTGAGATATTCATTTGGAATCAAAAAATGTCAGCTGCCCATCATCACCTTAAATTTATATTAGTTTCATGATTCAGATGGCATGCTTCTTTTCTGTAATAATACACTTAACTCTTTGACTTGACTTGCAGTTCCTGTCCAAAAGTGAACTATAACAATGCATTTGTATTCCTCTGTCACTTGTAATTTTAGATGGATAATGGAACAGGGAAGATAATGAAAAACATTAGTGGCCTTTTTTTTTCTGGTCATTTGTCTCACCTTTCAGCTGTCACAGGAATTTAATGAACTAATTAGTTTTCTTTATTTTATCTGTGCAGAAGAAAAAACCTTCTCTTAAACCAATACTTCATTCTGTGTACGAATGAAGTTAAATGATCCATAGACACCTGGAAAAAAAAGCATTCACACATTGTTACAAATGGTGACAGGCAACAAAGGTTATAAATGTGTTTTGTCTTTTGTTATAAAATTATTTCCAAACTGTCTTAATGTATCTTCACCCCTCTGCTGGTTTCCTGGTTGAATGTGGGTCAAGGGGCTTCCAATATGCTTTAAACAGGTTTTATATATGATCATTTCAAATAATAATGCATTCTTGAGAAAAGAAAACAAACATCTTTATATCCTCTTGGTGTGATGTACCAGCTATGGAGCTGCAAGTAACAAGTAATAGCCACACTTATTTGATACACATGGCTAAAATGACCTGGCGAGTGGCATCCATCATGGTGACATAAATGTGACACTTAAGAGAAGGAGGAATGTATCATAAAACTGAATGACCCTCTCTCTATGCTGTGAAAAGTTGATCACAAAGAATAAAACAGTTGGAAAAGAACGTTTTGTGATTTATGTCAAGTCCATAATCCAAGCAATAGGCTGTTGAGAAACAATGAAACAGTATCTTGAACTAGGCAATACCAAGCGGCCATAAACCCAGGGCCGGATTATCCATAGGGCACACTGGGCACTGTGCCCAGGGCCTCGCATGGCAAGGGGGGCCTCAAAATTTTGAAGAAAAAAAAAACGCGCTTTTACAGAGACATACAACATCCAACCCAATCCAACGTCATTGGTTCACAGAGACCTCAGAGGCCTCCCTGAACTTTGGCGTTCTGTCCTTCAAAACACATTTGGCTGCCAATTTTTGCAGGAATTATATAAAAAATGATCATTCCTACGTAGAAAAACGAATCTGGTGCTATAGAAATTTTCACTTTCCTGCATGTAGGGCCAGGGTTTATTGTGAGTGACTAAAAAAAGACCTGACACACACAAGAGCCTCTAAGGCCCACTCCCCTGTTAATTTCTTCCATCTTCACTTGCTGATATTTCAGATAATTGATAGTTGCTCAGAATATTCCTCAAGAGTCAGGACTTATAAAAACAAAATGAATGATGGATTTGTGAATTCCAATTTTAGTCAATAAAACCCAGCTGAATATATATTGATCTGCTTAAATTGTCAATGCAATTAAGGCTTAATACTCTAGCACAACATTTTAGGATACGAGGGGTTTTCCAAAAGTTCTGTCAAACTTGCCATAACTTTTGCAATATTTAATACAGAAACATGATATTTAGGTCAGATAATATTGAAGTAATTTGCAAATGATACTGAAAATATTAGATCATCGAAACAAAAATAACTGGTTAATTTGTTGCCATGGAAACCAAAAGTCATGATATGCGGTCCAGGGCACCTTTAGAGACACAGATTCATTATATCATGTCAAAAAAATTAAATTTTTTACCAGGGTTACAGGACAAGAAACCTACGAAAAATAATCCCTAACATTTCACAATTTCTTATAAGAATAAACTTGACACTGAGTATGTTTCCTATAACCTTACTTGCCTTAAAAAGTCAATGCCTCACAGTCCTTATATTAAGATCAAAGGTTGTGTTTCGCAGACGTTTTGTTCTTTACGATGGGTTTTCCAAAAGTTCTGTCCAACCTGTCATAACTTTTGCTAGATTTTAAACAGAAAAATGATATTTGGGCCAGTTGATATTGAGATAATTTGCAAATGATCCCCAAAAAATCAGATCATAGAGGTAAAAATAAATTGTTGATTTGTTGCTATGGAAACCAAAAGTCATGAGACTGGACCGAGAGCTTGTTAACATACACAGACTTGACATATTGCATAAGATATTTAGTTTTTACAAGAGATATAGAACAGAATTTCTTCAAAACATTCATAGTAATTTCACAAATTCCAAAAATAATGACTGGGACCTTGTAAAGACGTTTTCTCATACTTTCTATCAATCTCTAAGTATGATACCTCAGTCTTCATGTTAAGGTCAGTTTTGGCATTTTCCAGTCTTCTTTTCTTAGGTTTTCCGATGTGTCTTCTCTTCATTCAGAAAGAGTTTGTACAATCTTTATTTGCTTCTGTCACTCATACTGTCTTCCTTGTATGTATGATAAGAGGTTCTTACTCTCTCTGCCAGTTTTTATCCAATTAAAGTGAAAACAATGTAACAGGTATATAATAATGTCATCCATATCCAAAAAATTGCTCATCTCGTAAAAAACTGAGAAGCTACAAGAGTGATGGTAAAGTAACTGAGATGTAACAAAAATACCAGTTTCCATCATTATTAATGATTTTACAATTTACTGATTATATTTCATGAAAAAAATTATGAATATACTACAGTTCAATATGTCAAGACACAGATAATGCAAGCAAGTGCTCATTTCATTTTAAGTGAGCACTACAAAGTCTGGGCCGCATTTCATGACTTCTGGTTTCCATGGCAACAGATTAAGCATTTATTTTTAATTTTATGATCTGATTTTTTGGGAGTTATTTGCAAATTAGGTGAATATTATCTGACCCAAATATCGTTTTTCTACATCAAATCTGGCAAAAGTTATGACTATAGTTGGACAGAACTTATGGAAAACCCCTCGTAAGTCAAGAAGTACAATTTTATCTTTTAAACCGGCGTTCCATATAAATAAAATAATGAGACTGTGTTGCCATGAATCAAATGAATAGAATTTAATTTTCTGGCACAAGGTGTATCTCAATTTAAGGGGCTTTTGATTTTTTATTGAGCATAAATAGAGAGGGGTCTCTTGAGACCCATGTGCACTGTTTCGGCCCAAAAAAAAGTACAAAAGGGTGAGTTGAAGTCATGATCATTATGAATGCGCACCATAAAATATTTGCATCTATACTGGTGAAGTTTCTTAATATTTCATGAGCGTTTGCAGTTTTGGAGTGTGCAAGATTCAAATTTGATCAAATTGTCTTTTATTTTGCTATTTTTGTATTGCCACCGTCTTTATTTATTTCTACATAAAAAAAAAGACTCTACAGTTCACCAAAGATTCTGACTATCCCAATTTGCTGAATAGTCCTTAAAAATTAAAGGCCTATACCCCTGAAATGGATTTGATACCTATACCCCTGAAATGGATTTGATATGTGGTCTCTGTGCATTGGGAGTGTAGTCTGTAATTTTAAAAATTTGATTAATCAATATTATTAGCAATAATAGCTTTAGAATAATGGTTAAAAAATGTCTATGACCATCACAAGGTTTCTGTGGTGGAGACAGAAAAAGTTTTTGTCTTTTTAACACCATTAATAATAATTTTAGACCTGAAATTACATATTTAACGTACTGCAATTTTTTTGGTTAATTTTAACTTCAAAAGCTGGGTGGAAGGTGGGGCCTCAGTGCCTCAATGTGCCCAGGGCCTCATAGACCCTAGATCCGGCCCTGCTAATATGGTCCCCTGGTAAGCCCAATCAGTGCAACAGGGCATAAAATAAATAAATAATAATAAATAATAAATCAATTTATTGACCACATATTAAGGAAAACAGTTTACAAAAATATGCACTGAAGCATTGCAGATCAGAAATAACGTAGTTGGCAACACAAACAATCTTAGAACCTCGTTTTGGCAAATGGGGCTTTGCAGAGTCTGATTCCTTATCGCACTGCAAGTGGCAGACATTTGTTTGCAGCGTTATAGCCCCTTCTCTACAATTTACAACCTCTCCATAAACACAAATATCGCATCATTGTCCTCAAGAGGCCTCTTATGCAATACCCTATAAACCTAAGGCCACATTTTCAACCCTCCCATTTTGCTTGAGAAACTTTCATGATCAAGAAAGAGACACTTCAATTGTCCATTGAACTTTACGACACAATTCACCTGAATTGTGAGCCATTAATATGGTTTAAAAAGTATGGATGCCAGAATGATTTTTTTTTCGCTTGATTTTATGTATTGTATGGCACTCAATCTTAGTCAAGTAAGCACACACACACAAAAGACTGAGATGCAATGAAAGGAGTCCATTGAAGTAATTCAGTAATCTAAAAGAAAATACAGTAAAATTAAACAATAAAAGAGCACAAATTAGGCTGATAGTCAATTAGGCATATATTTCATGGAGGGCTCTCCACCTGGCATCAGGACAAACACGGATTTCAGGACAAATCAGGGCAGTTCTTGACCAACATCAGGACATATCCACTTCCCTGGTTACATTATTGCATAACACGTTTAATTATCTCAGGGCAAAACAGGGACCACCCTTCCATGAAATAATCGTCCCATGCAGCTATGAATAGGCCTATATTCAAAATAGGAAAATGAAGACTTTCATGATTTAGCATTTCAGAAAGTTCAATAACTAAACTATTATCCCATGTCTTGGCACATTTTCTCCCTGATACTGTGTTTTTTACTGGGCCAATACAGCAGGGAAAAAGTCAGTATCGGGGAGAAAAAACAGTATACGGTCAGCTGACCAGTATTTGCCAGGGAGTATACTGACTTTAGATTCATTAACCAATCACAGTGCAGCAATGTGACACACCCACTATCAGCCCAGCCAGACAAGCCAGAGTTCATGCATGACTGCACAGATGAAAAAAAATCAATAATCCACCACTTCACCACTCCACCACTGTGCATAGAGTTTTCCTGTTTTCATTGTTTAGATTAGACTTCTTGGAGCCTGGTAACATTGTATAATTTAATTAAAGCAACTAGAGTCACCAATTTGAATAAAAAATGTACAGATATACTTAATTTTAAAATTAAACAAGGACTCTCTTACTGTAATTATTTTTAAAAGAAGTTATAAAATCAATTTCAAACTCACTTAATTCTGAAAACACACAGTTCTGTTGTCTGGAAGTGTATAATATACTTTAATTTATCAACTTCTTATATTTTATTGAAAGTTGAATTTTACATAGAATCGGTAATAAATATTAGGCTGATTTTTAAAATACAATTTTAATGTAATAGTAAAAATAGTGGGCAGTTCAGCCGCACTTTATTTTTCATCATAAGACTTAGAAGCTTTACATAATTCAATCAGCAATCAACTTCTTAACCTGTCAAACAGCCAATCCTTTTTTTGAATATTAATGCTAACAGTATAGCTGGACAGCTAGATAGCTAGATAGCTTGATAGATAGATAGATAGATAGATAGATAGATAGTTAGATAGTTAGATAGATAGATAGATAGATAGATAGATAGTTAGATAGATAGTTAGATAGTTAGATAGATAAATTAACTGATAGATAGTTAGATAGATAGATAGATAGATAGATAGATAGATAGATAGTTAGATAGTTAGATAGTTAGATAGATAGATAGTTAGATAGATTAATTGATGATTGGTTGATTTATCAATGTATATTATATATAGGCTATGGAGTTGCTATATAAGATGTATACATGTAAGTCACAGGCTGGTTCAAGGCATTTTGAAAGACAGATGGATGACTTTTTATCTCGCAGTGTTACTAATTTCAATTAAATAGAAAAATGTGCCTAGACATGGGATAAAAAGGTCATACCATGGGTAGGTGCAGTACATCCCAGTATACTCCCCTCGACCCCAGTATATTCCCTCGACCCTTCGGGTCTCGGGAATATACTGGGGTCTCTGGGAGTATACTAGGGATGTACTGCACCTACCCATGATATAACCTCATATTATATTACGCTGTCAATATCAAGCAATGTTTATTCAATTGTCAACATTAGGACATTGTGGCTTTATTATGTAATTCTAAGCTTGAGATATTCACTTTGACAAAAAATTGTAAGCTGCTCATTATCAGGTTAAATTACTGAAAGCAATTTATATTCATTTCATCTACTCCAATAGCATGCCTCTATCTATAATAATACACTATTAACTTGTGGTTCCTGTCAAAAAGTGCACTAATACCGTGCATTGATATTCCTTTGTCATGTGTAGCTAGTTCGAGATTGAAACTATAATAGGGAACATAGCAGAAAACACTATTGGCCTTTTTGCAAGGCTTTTGCTTCTCTGGTCATTTGTCTCACCTTGCAGCTGTCACAGCCATTTAATAAACTAATTGGTATTGCAATTTTTTTTTGCGCGGAATGAAAAACCTTCTCTTTAAACAATACTGCATTTTGTGTAATGAATGAAGTTAAATGATCCATTGACAGATGAAAATAAAAAGCCTTCATGCATGTTACAAGTGGTGACAGGCAACAAAGGTTATTAATGTGTTTTGTCTTTCATTAAAATTAGTTCTAAACTGCCTTCAAGAATCTTCACCTGCTCTGCTGAAAGTTTCATGGTTGGGTGTTGGTCAAGGGGTGTCCAATATGCTTTAAACCGGTTTGTATATATGTTCATGTCAAATAATACTGTTGTCGTCGCCTTAGATTTAAGCGCGGCTTTCGATACCGTGGATCACAGTGTTCTCGACAGGGTATTGATGACAAATTATGGTATCGCTGAAAATGCCCTTGAATGGTTCCGATCGTACTTACGTGACAGGAAAATGTGTGTAAAAGTGGATAAGTCGAAGTCTAACTTCAAGATTTTCAATTACTCAGTGCCTCAGGGGAGTTGTTTGGGTCCCTTGTTGTTTAATTTATATGCCAGCACAATTACAGAATGTGTCGACCCCAGTCAAGTTATTGCTGGATATGCGGATGATCACGTTATCATGGATTCATTTAGCCCTGCTCAACCGTCACAAGAAGAATCTTGCACAGTTCGGTTGCAGAACACATTGACTCGAGTTAAGAACTGGATGGAGTCAAACATACTCAAAATGAATACTGATAAGACAGAAGTTGCTCTTTTTGGGAGCCAAGCTCAACTTTCAAAGTCCACAACTAGTACCATCAATGTTGCTGGCGAAACAGTCAACACAGGTGACAACTTGAAGTATCTCGGTGTCTGGTTGGACAAAAACTTGAACTTGTCAAATCATGTTCAATGTAAAGTTAAAACAGCAGCAGGTTCCATCAGAAGTATAATGGCCATCAGGGACTACATTGATATTGATACTGCTAAGCTCCTGGCAACATCACTAGTTTTGTCACACCTTGACTTTGCAAATTGTATTTTGACGGCATTAACTAGAAAATATGTTAAAAAGTTACAGCGCATCCAAAATTGGGCCGCCCAAGTTGTCCTCCGTCATTCAATACAACATCGGACAGTTCCTCGCATGCGTTGAAGGCATTACACTGGCTCCCAATATGTGAGCGCATTAATTTTAAAGTACTCTGCCTTGTGCATAAGTGTCTACATGACTGCGCACCCAAATATCTTTTTGATTTGTTGAGTGTCAGGGTGTCATCACGGAATACCAGATCTAGTGCACAACTGATCTTATAAGTGCCTCTTACCAGGAGAGCCACATTTGCAGACAGATCTTTTAGTATTGCCGATCCAAGATTATGGAACACTTTGCCAGCTGATATCAGACTGATTGACGATTTTAAGGCTTTTAAGAAAGCCATTAAGACCTTTTTGTTTAAAAGAACTTTTGATTTATGATGTACTTTTTTGTTCTTATGTATTTTCCTTTTTATATTTTATATTTACATACTGTATACACTCTAATTTAAAAATTTTTACCTTTATATGTCCAGCGCACTAGAATGTTTTATGTAAATAATTGTAGCGCTATAAAAATGTTATAACAATAAACAATAAACAACAACAATAATAATGCATTTTTGGGGAAAGAAAACAAACAAACACCTTTATATCCTCTTGGTGTGATGTACATGCTATGGAGCTCCAAGTAATGGCCACACTTATTTGATACACATGGCTAAAATGACCTGGCGAGTGGCATCCATCATGGTGACATAAATGTGACACTTAAGAGAAGGAGGAATGTATCATAAAACTGAATGACCCTTTGAGTGCCTCTTTCCAGGTTGTGAAAAGTTGATGATGAGGAATCCAACAGTTGGAAAAAAGTTCAGTGATTTACGTCCTGCTTAGTGTTTCCAATGAGTCTCGATCACCACCTCTCCAGAATGACATGGTCTAGTGCACGAGAATCGAGAATTTCTCGAGAAATCTAGGGCACTGTCCTGCCATTGGCACAATGATAAAACAAGAGAGATTTAATCTTGCAATGGATCACATTTTTTGGCTTTTATGATATCCTTTATAGTTTTAATGTTAATCTGTTTGTTTTGTTTCCTATAAATCACAGCTAAACATCCAGATATTATACAATTTTAAAACATTTGTACAAGTTCAACTTCAGCATTTATCAGGTATACAATGGGGATTATCATCAACAGATATTTAAATTGAACAATGCAGCAAGTACACAATAACAATAATATCAAGCAAAACAAAACAACAACCCAATGCTTTGTAACTGTTATAAACATAAACACATGAACACCATGTCAAACAATGATCAACACTTCAATTCTCGAGAAGAAAATGCTGAGTCATTGCTGATCTCGAGACTTCTTGAGAACTCTCGCTCTCATTGGAAACTCTAGTCCTGCTCATTTTCCCAGCAATGGGCTGTTGAAAAATTGTGAAGCAGGATCTGGGCCTAGGCAATTCCAAGTGACCATAAACCTCTTTCGTTTGTGGTAAAACAAAATTTTACAAAAATATTCAACTTGACTGATCTTTTCTCATCTATAGGAGCTTTTAAACCACAATTATAATGGTGTTCGATTGTTGTTCGAGTGTATGTATTAAATTGTTTGTTAGGTCTGTTGAATCCAGTTCTTGCCGGGTCACCTGGGCCTATGTTGGACGGCTGTTTCAATCATCATTCGCCTCATTGCCGTGTCCTCATCCTATCCTAATTAGCCTACCAAGTGCATAATTACAGGACATAAAGCCCTAATCATCCATCCATCCATTGCTAAGTCTGTTTGCACATTTGCAGGTTAGACCAATTTCAATTAAACTGGTACGAAAATGGTTGATATAATATAATTCAACGATCAAATATCTTTAATAATACTACCTGAATTCTCTGTGTGTTCCAGCTCTACAGCCTGATTCAGAAAATAGTAACTTGTCCTTCTTGCACGATATTAACTGAGTTAAACAGATGATGACTATATCTGCATATATCTATCTCATTTAGAGATAAGAAATATTAGCCCACAAACCAATTTTCTCATTCGACAGCTGGAAATGAAATTATTCTTGCAATATAAATGTGGGATTTCAGTTAAATTTCCTGAGCTTATTTTTTTTGTCTAATAGATATTATTACCAGGAATCAATCTAATCTGTCACTGTTTTTCAAATTAAGAATTTATGAGTTTAAAGCAGATTTTGAAAAGCAATATATTTTTTGGCATTCTGAGAGGGAATCTATAAACTAAAATGTGTTTGACAAAATAACTGCCGACCATAATTGCTGATTTGACAGTTGGAAATAAATTATTCCAATTATCATTGCCTTTATATAATACCAATCAATTTCAACCACTAGTCTGACAATTGTGAATTATGTTCAAGGACCTGAGACAAACTTGTAAAATCAGGTACACATTTGATTTCATTAACCAACAGGTTTGAAAGTTATGCAAATATTCCCTGTGATGAAAAGTGACTTTAACTTCCTTAGTCTTGAAATGTCATACACATAATTATTCATAAATTGATGAATCTGTTCATGAGTGTGACAAATAAATAAATAAAACACTCATCATGTTATCAGCAAGTTGTTCATAATATATATGTCGGAAACATGTATCTTTTCAGTTTTGAACCTGAAGACTTGGTCATAATATTTTAAAAATTACTTTTATGCTCGTAATTCTTAAAAGTCTTCTCTTAACAGCTAATGCCAACAGCAATCCTAATTTAGATGAAACAGAAATTCTGAATAAATCCCTAGTCTGGACTGAAACAGAAAAAAAGGGCGATGTAAGACTGCAGAAAAATGTAGCACAGATCAGAAGCAAGATTTCTCTATTTTAAGCTCCATTTCATATTCCTCTTATAATAATTCAGGAGATCCCAACCTCATGGGTGATACATTTCCCCTAAACTACTGAAACAATGGGAATGAAACACCATTAAACTGTTTTCTCTACCCACTGCCTCCGACATTTGCTGAGAAGGCTGCAGACCATTTTCTGCTGTCTCTCATCTCAGCCTATTTAACTAGAATTGTGAAGCAGAAAAAACACATAATATTATGGTTGAAAATAACAACCGGGTCATCATGTATTGCAGTAACAACATTGAATGATTTCTAACCTAATGAATTACAAATTCTGCTTTTGAAGATGGATTCTGAATAATTGCCTAATTACTATTCTAACCTACAATGTGGCTTAGTGGCAGTGTGCAGGGCTGGTAAACTCTAAGACCAAGGGTTTCCGGTAAACCAATGTAAGATACCTACTTTTTCCTGCCCGATATATTTAGATATTATAAATGTAGCAATTTGAGAAAATTGTTTCAGAAATCTCACACAACATATTGAAAGTCAAGTAATTAAGCCAATCCCTCCACCGAATCAGTCCTAACATCTGTGGCCAGCTAAATTAATATATTTAATACTTATATGATTATATTTTCATTTAATCACCAAGTTGTAAAACTTGTATACTTACAAATTGTGACACTAATGGATAAAGGCACAGAAGGAAAAATATGAATGAATGGATTATGCCACATATGTACCAGGGTATTTTTGCAATGGGGGAAGCGGGGCACACTGGGACGCTTTTAACGGCTACTAATTTTGCTCTTTGCTGAAATCTCTGAGCAACTTAGAAGTTTGCATGAACATCACCTAAACTATTGAGCTTAAATATAAGGCATAATATATTAGACTGCACCTACCCTTTTGCAGCCAGAAAGCAATATGTGAGTCTTAAAAATGACTGTCAATTAAAAAATCGTATATGATGGAACTACCAAATCATATACCATGTCAGGAACCAAGAAAACCCCACTTTACCATAGTGCGCGTGTCCGAATGTGCCCTTGTTCCCCCTATGTATACAGGTTCTTTTTTTATCCAGTGTGAAACAAGAAACTAGCTTCCTCTGTCAAAGATTGTTTCCCTGAGGCTTCTTTGCTAATATCAGTTGTTATCAGGTAACTCGTCCCCAAGGCACATATGTGACTGTCAATAAGACAAGCCATATCATGTAGTGACATACAGAAATGTCAAGGCATTAGCACAAATATGTCAGAAAACTGGCACAGAAAAGTGACACCGTGTAATTATTGTTGAAAAGATGACTAGGTTACAGTACATAATTTTATTGATGGTAATTTTCCTAAAATGGTGTGAATAAATCCTTTTTGGGTGATGTTGGCAACCTTATTAAATCTTTTCCATGTTTGATTCATTGATGGACTCTCAAGGAAAGCTTAAAACACAGGTGATCTGACAATATAAATATTATTCACTTTGAATAATAATATTATAATAAAAACAACTGATTTGTAACGAAGGAAAATTTAACAAGTATCAGTCAATAGTCTGGCATGGCTGGTTTAAGATCACGTAAAAAAAGACGGAGCATCCTGATATATTCTTATAGTATAAATAGGCCATTCAAATTGCGTGAAACATTCCAGTACAACTCCTTTTATTAACCTGTGGGACAGTGTGCGTGATTCAAGAAAAAATTTGCCAACTGGAATTGTTTACATTGATTTTGTACATGACAGTCAGGCCTCATCAAAGAAGGTATTCAGTATGCAGTTATGCTTAATTTGAAGTAAATCAATACTGCAAAATAAATTTATTAAGGTTTGCATCCATGCTGCTTATAATTGTATAAGAACTAAAATTTAAATTTTTCTGGCTTAATTTTTTCATTCAAAATGCTTAATACATAAAATTACATATCAAATCCACTGGCTTCCAGACACCATTGTCACACTGGTCATGGACTCACAAGGTGATCATGCGTCTATCCAAATCCAGTTTTCTCCTTTTACTTTAGTTTGTTTTTGCTACTTCTTTAACAACTCCTCCTTTTTCAACTTTTCTGATATTTTGAAGGACGGCCAACTCCCTCTGCTGTCCAGTAAAAGACACACAACACGATACATTGGCTCCAGGGGCACCAGATGCTGCAGCTGTGAACCTAGTTGTCACAACTGGCAGAGTATTTGTGGGTACGGTTGGTGGTCACATAGGGTACATTCGTTTCGCTGTTCCAAAGTGCTCCTGGAGTGGAGTAGTTCACTCCAGATCATTCGTTTTGCACTTCCGGGAGTAGTTCGGAGTAGATTGGAGTAGATCGGAAGTACTCCAAGAAATTGGGATATCCCATGACGTATGATTGTTTACATAAATAAATGGCACTTCAGAAGCTTTGATTTGGTAGCTGATTGCTTTCTTTTGATATGGATTGCTGCAATACAATTGACTCAATTACGGCAATCAATTGAAAATGCTACCTGACGTCTTTAATTGTCATTAGCCAGGGAATCCTCACAGGAAGGGAACCCCAAAATAATGACGTTCCAAAGTACTCCTTTTCATTCGATTTGGACCCAGTTTGGAGTAGTTTACTCCCGGAGTAGAACCGTCACTTCCTGGAGTAGATAAGTCATTTCCGGAGTAGTTAGAGTAGAGCGAATCGAATGTACCCATAGTGCATGAGGCAAAATATATAATCCCACAACACTGACAATCATCTTTGTTTATTATAGTCATCCTGCATGGTTTCAATTACATACATTCCAGGTTGAGGAATTCCAACTAGGTATGCTTGTTAATGGTTGGATTGAGAATTAATTCACTGTTTAGAATGTCACTTACGATATCATACGATACAATGCAACTCAAAGGGCCAATTTTTTCTTAACAGGTCCACTTCTGGTTATAAATGCTGTGGGCCTATCAATCAGTGTTTGCATAAAAACATAGAATTTTGTTGTTATTAAGTCTTACATGTTTTAAGTTTTGATGCTGAAAATTTGGTAAAATGCTTAGAAACGTAACTGTTTCGGCCTCATAAATTTCAAATGTCTCTCTCAAAACAGCTAATGCCACCAGAAGTTTCACTGTAGATGAGTCATCAATTTCTATCAAATTCTAGGAAGAAACAGGAAAACAAGTTGATGAAAGACCATAAAAACAGAGTTTACAAGCAAGATTCCTCCGTTAATAAGCTCCATTTCGTGTTCCAGTCAGTAATTTAGGAGATTCCAAGCTGATGGGCGATATATTCACGCATAACTATCGAAAGAATAAGAATGAAACACCATTAAAGTCAGTACTTTTTCTATTCGTCGAGATGGCTGCTGATCATTTTCCGCTGACTTTCACCCAGGTTTATTTTTCTTTTTCACACAAAAAAAATATTGCAAAGTAGCAAACAATGTTTATGGTTGAAAATAAACAACAGAGTCAATACATGTTGCAGTAACTAGGTTAAATGTTGTCCAACCAAATGAATTATGAATCTTTTGAAGATGGAGCATGAATAATAGCCTTACTACCATTCTAACCTACAATGTGGCTTAGTGGCAGTGCTTTGGGCTGTTAACCTCTGACACCCTAGGTTTAATTACCAGTAGTTTAGTAATCTAGAAGAAACTACAGTAAAAATAAACTATAAGATAACATGAATTTGCCAATAGGCATGTTTCATGGAAGACTGTCCACCTGGCATCAGGACAAACACGGATTTCAGGACAAATCAGGGCAGTTCTTGACCAACATCAGGTCAGATTCACTGCCTTGCTCATATGCATAACATGTTCATCTCAAGGCAAAATAGCGACGGCCCTTCCGCTAAACAATTGTTCCATGCAGCTATGATTAGGCATATATTCAAAAAATGAAGGCTGGTGTGTCACTCTTTTGTGATTAGGTTTTTCTTGAAATTCAATGGCTGCAGTATTAGACATTCAATACCCAGCAATATTGCTTCAATTATCAACATCGGGACATTGTGGCTTTATTATAATTCAAAGCTTGACATATTCACTTGGAATAAAAAATTTCCGCTTCTCATTATCAGCTTAGATTACTGAATGCAATTTATATTCATTTCATCAATTCAGATGGCATGCTTCTTTTCTGTAATAATACACTTTTAATTTGCAGTTAGTGTCCACAACTGAACTATTACCATGCATTGATATTCCTTTGTCATGTGTAATTCGAGATGTAAAATAGAACGGGGAAGATAAAGAAAAACATTATTGGCCTTTGTCTTTTCCGGTAATTTGTATCACTTTTCAGATGTCACAGCCTTAATTCACCAATTGGTTTTGCTGATTTTTTTTGTGCAGAAGGAAAAACCTTCTCTTAAACCAATACTTCATTTTGTGTTAATGAATGAAGTTAAATGATCCATTGACAGCTACTGAAAAAAAGCCTTCACACATGTTACAAATGGTGACAGGCAACAAAGGTTATTAATGCGTTTAGTTTTTTGTAGTTCCAAGCTCCCTTTATGAATCTTCACCTGCATGCTGAAAGTTTTGTGGTTGAGCGTTGTTCAAGGGGTTTCCAATATGCTTTAAACTGGTTTTATATGTATGATCAAGTCAATTATTAGTGCATTCTTGAGGAAAGAAAACAAAAAACATCTTTATATCCTCTTGGTGTGATGTACATTGTCCAAGTTATGGGGAAGCAAGTTTATGGCCAACTTACTTGATGCACAAGGCTCAAATGACCTGGCAAGATTCATCCATCATGGTGACATAAATGTGCCACTAAAGGTAGGGGTAGGAGGAATGTATCATAAAAGTGAATGACACTTGGAGTGCCTCTTGCCAGGTTATAAAACGTAGATAATGAGGAATCCTGCAGCTGGAAAAAAATTCTGTGATTTACCTCTTGCTCATTCTCCGAGCAATAGGCTGTTGAGAAACAAGGAAACAGGACAAGGGCCCAGGCGATGCCAAGTGTCCACAAACCCCTTTCGTTAGCAATAAATGGAACTTTGAAAAAAAAGTAATTCCACTCATCTGACCTCTTCTCATCTTGAAGAGCATTTAAACCACAATTATATTGTGTCTTATTGTTGATTTGGTGCATGTATTAATTGTTTGCTATTATAAGTCTGTTTGCACATTTGCAGGTTTGGGCAATTTTACTTTAACTGATACAATATCTGTTAATAGGCCTAACATATGATAAAGGGATCACATTTTTTTATTATTAACACAATCAAAATTCTCTGAGTGTTTCACCTCTACAGCCTGATTCAGAAAATAGTAACTCCTCTTTCTTGATATTAACTGACAGTGATGAAATTTACATTGATTGCAAACTGTTTAGAGATAAGAAATATTAGCCCAGAAACCAATTTTCTCATTTGACAGCTGGAAATGAAACTATTCTTGCAATAACTGTGGGATTTCCATAAAATTTCCCAAAGACTCATTTTTCGTCTAAAAGATAGTATTACCAAGATTGATCAAGTCTGTCACTGTTCTTCAAATTAAGCATTCATGAGTTTGAAGCAGATTTTGAAAAGCAAAGTATTTTTGTGGCATTTTTGAGAGGGAATCTATAAACTAGAATGTGTCAGACGAAAATAAATGCCGCCCATAATTTGCTGATTTGACAATTGGAAATAAATTATTTAAATTATCATTGCCTTATACCAATCAATTTCAATCACAAGTCTGACAATTATGAATTATGTTCTAGTACCTGAGACAAACTTGTCAAATCTGCTACACACTCGATGATCTTAGGAAAACAGAATCTTCCATTTCGACAATGCAAGGGAATGAAAGGTTAACTCATTTGTTAGCGCACTGGGCTGCTAATCATTGGGTTGGTTAGATTTCTGGTCCAGCCAGGTCATTTGGACTTATATTAGATAGCATTTTCAATCATCCATCTCCTCTTTGCTGTGTCCCCCAATTGTCTTTATTAGTCTACAAAGCGCATAAACACTAGATGTTAAACCCAATTGTTCATTGTTCAACATTGTTTCAAAGTGATGTAAACATTCCCTCTGATGAAAAGTGGCTTGCACTACATTAGTCTTGAAATGTCATATTTATAATTTGATGGACCTGTTCTTGAGTCTCATCCATAAATTAATGAAATACTTATCATGCTATCAGAAAGTAGTTAATAATATCATATGTCAAAAACAAGTATCTTTTCTGTTTTTAAACCAGAAGACTTGGTCATCATTTTAAAACCGTAACTGTTTTATGCTCATAATCCTTTAAAGTCGTTCTCCTAACAGCTAATGCTAACAGCAATCCTAATTCAGATGAACTATCAATTCCTAATAAAAAAGTCAATGTAATAAGTAACATGGTCAACAAGCAAGATTCCTCCATTTGTAAGTTCCTTTTCATGTTTCCTGTTAATAATTCAGAAGATTCCAAGTTAATGGGTGATACATTTCCGTATAACTGCTGAAACAATGGGAAGAGACACCATTAAACTCTTTTCTCTAACTACTGCCTCCTACATTTGCAGAGACGGTTGCAGACTCTCATCTCAGCCTATTAAAGTAGAATTGCAAAGTAGCAAAAATATATTAAGTTAAAAATAACAATTGGGTCATTTTGTATTGCAGCAACACCATTAAATTTGGGCATAGCACATGAATTTAACACTAATACGTAGATATATTGAATGCTGCAAGATACTTTCACAAAATGGTATACTCACAAATTGTGACAAAAGTGGATAAAAGCACAGAAGGTAAAATAAATTATACAGATTAATTTGACAAACCATATAAATACACATATGCAATATGTACGCCGGTTCTGTTCTATCCAACAAAAAATAAGACGGCAGCCTCCTCTGTTACAGAGAGTTGCCCTGAGGTTTCCTTGTTAATATCAGCTGTTATCAGGTTACTCTTCCCCAATGCGGGGCACAGTGAGACAGCAGGCGGGGCACAGTGAGACAGTGAAGTATGCTACCACAATTGCAAACCCTCTAGACATGGAGAATAACTTTGTCAATGGATATATATGAAAACCTGTATATTTCATAATGAAAAGTTGGTGGGGAGAGTTTCTAGTTCCTTTTTTGTGCAAGTATAACAAAATCATGTCAATGGACATGTGCATAACATATTTAACCAGCTACACCTGTTACTTTTTTATGCCTTACTAATCAAAATTCTTCCCTGAAGCTTCCCTTTTGATATAACTCTCTAAAACAAGAGGTCAATGACATTCATAGTTTCGAGATTATGAATTATGAGTTATACCCTAAATTCAAGGTGTTTCTACTCTATTCTGTGGTGTCTTACTGTGCCCCGTCTCACCGTGCCCCGTCTCACTGTGCCCCATCTCACTGTGCCCCACGCAGCATTCTTTATTAAATTTGAAAATTCCGTGGAGACACATGCCAAAATTGGGGATTGCCAGCATATTAAAATTAGTCAAAAAGCTGTAGCTTCAATCCCTGGTGACTGATTTGCATTAAACTCCTAATGCTTAGGCATCAGAACAAAAAGTCATTAGGCAAAATTATTTACTTATCGAGGCTAAAAACCAAAAAATTGAAATTTCACTCGCCCTATGCTTCAAAACTTTTCCAGATTTAGGTTTACCTTTCACTTATGTAATTTTGTTCAACATAAGAGATCGTAGTTCTGTAAACACTACCACTTTGATGCTAGGGGCACTGTCTCACTGTGCCTGCCGTCTCACTGTGCCCCGCTCTCCCCTACATGTTGCAGCAACAAGGTTTCCAACCAAAGGAATTTTGAATCTTGCTTTTGAAGATGGAGTATGAATAATGGCCTCATAACCATTCTAAACTACAAGATGGCGTAGTGGCAGTGCATTGGGCTGCAACTTCTAGAGACCCTAGGTTTGATGAACTGGTCCGTGCGAGAATATTTCGTCCAGTGCCAAAAATATACCACAGCTCACTAAAATTAATTAGTTTGGTATCAGCCCATCCTGGTAAGCCCAATCAGTGCAACAGGGCATAAATGCTTTCCATCCATTCACCAATACCCTCACATGATTTGAAACATGCCATAATTTCGAAACAAGGGACTCATCCAGATACCAACACAGATAATCGATTAAATATGGCTATTTATAGGCTGTTTATAGGCTATTTACAGTATACGAGGGGTTTTCCAGAAGTTCTGTCCAACTTGCCATAACTTTTGCAATATTTAATACAGAAACATTATATTTGGGTCAGTTAATATTGAAGTAATTTGCAAATGATCCTGAAAAAATTCAGATCATTGAATCTAAAATAAATGGTTAATTTGTTGCCATGGAAACTAAAAGTCATGAAATGCGGCCCAGGGCACCTTAAGGGACATAGCTTCGTTACATCTTGTCAAAAAATTTAATTTTTATCAGGGTTGCAAGACAAGAAACCTATTAAAAATAATTTTCACAAATTCTTGTAGGAATGAACTTGACACTGAGTACATAATTTCCTATAACTTTATGTCCCTAAAAAAGTCAATGCCTCATAATAGTCCTTATATTAAGATCACAGTTGGTGTTTCGCGGACTTTTTGTTCTTTACGATGGGTTTTCCATAAGTTCTGTCCAGCCTGTCATAACTTTTGCTAGATTTTAAACAGAAAAATGATATTTGGGTCAGTTGTTATTGAGATAATTTGCAAATGATCCCAAAAAAATCAGATCATAGAGGTAAAAATAAATTGTTGATTTGTTGCTATGGAAACCAAAAGTCATGAAATGTGACCTGGAGCTTGTTAACAGACACATACTTGACATGTTGTGTAAAATATGTAATTATTACAAGAGATATAAAACAGAATTTTTTCAAAACATTCATAGTCATTTCACAAATTCCAAAAATAATGACTGGGACCTTGTAAATGGGTCATTCTCAAATTTCGGGACAATTTGCGTCACTCTAGCTCCCTGACATTAATATGAATGCGATAAATATCTGAAGCGTCACTCTGCATCTGTTATTCATATTTCTACTTAGAACCACTGCATTTGGAGCAAAAAGTCATTTATTAGACTTTTTTAAATTCTTTATGTCCAGAAATCCATGCAAAATCAATGGTTTTTCCCTGTCACTGAACCTGGCATGACAAAATCAAGTGTTCATTTTCCACCTAATTTACCATTATTTTCAAAGTTTCTTTGCACGATTCATGGGAATATAGACTTGAATATATATTTAGTTCATATTCAATTTTTTGTGTGTATAATTTCATTGATTAAATTGATACAATAGTCGTGTCACTAATTTATGTCAATTTTTTTGTCCCCTCCGTTACTTGCCATGGCTCTGTTCGTTATTGTTTTTTATGAGCTATTTTCACTGAATATCATCAGACACATGTGCGCCATAGTACCACTGCCTTGCAGACTTCATAAAACATGTATTCAATAAATTATGACGTAATGTTCATAAAAAATGTTTTTGGTCCCACTAAAATGTCCCCTCCGTTTCCTTCATTTCCAAGCTTACCAATGATAATTCAGGAGGTGGTGGTCCCACCTCCTGTTTGTAATTGTCCGAGTTGTAAAAATGCTGGACTGACAGGATCAAAACTTTCGTTGAGTTTTTGGCTTTTCCTGGGCCCATTTAACCATCACAAAGTGTCGGCATTGACTGTTTATCTAATTAAACGTCCCATATGGGTACTCACGACGTCATTCTTGCTTTCTAAACTTGATAATTCTTGCTTGCAAATTTCGAAAATTAGGACTCTGCAGCTTCGTTTTTACCTTGAAATTCGCGCTAATAGGGACAGCCTAAAATGCGGGACCAGATCTCGGGACGGGAAACGATCGCGGGATGATCTAATTGGCATGTACTGCCCTGAGAAGTTGGTACTATTGAGTTCACACTCTCTGTAATCAATTGATTACAAGAACCTGCTAAATACAGACTACATTTTCAGATTGAATTGAATTGCACTTTAAATCACACCTTTGTCATTTAATGGCCAATTGGCCATTGAACTTAGAAGGTGTTTCCATTAATTGCATTTAATCCAGTTTAACTAAATGATACTCTCTGTAATACAATTAAGACTCTGACAAAATAAATAAATTAGATTTGATAAATTGATTAGATTTTATTCAGCCTCCAAAAGGAGAGAGCATGTAAATGTAGGTCTATATACAAAGATAAAAGAAAACTCAATGATAAAAACAGTCAGTATATGCCATAAAAACATTAAATGATTAAAAATGACTTGAATGGCAATAACAAGTTGTTAGAACTCAAAATATCAATAAAGACTGATTGTCAGATCGAATTTAATTGCCCTTTCTATTAGTGTAGACCTACATCCCAGCAGCCACACCTTTGTCATTTCATGGTCATATTGAAGGTGTCTCCATTAATTTCATTTAATCCAGTTCCATTGAATGACACTTTCTTTAATACGTTGATTACAGAACCCTGCCTAATATTATTCAATCTGACAATCAGTCTTTATTTGCCAAATATAGACTGATTGTCAGATTGAAGTTAATGGCACTTTCAATCAAGCCTTTGTCATTAAATGCCCTTTCATTTCTTATCACAATTTAAAAATAGCTGCAAGGTTTGACCAGCTCTTATATAGGTCTGAAAAAAAAAAAACAACTCTGAATCTATATTTTTCTTATTCATCGTGTACAATGTAAATTTGTAAATTTTTACTTAGAATGCAGACCATAATTACTATAATGCTGACCAAATTTTTCTGCCATGCAGAGCAATATGCAGGCCAAATACCAAGAAAAGATGCAGACCAAATACATCTGTGGCATTTTTTACCTTTTAAAATAATTACTAACTTTAAAAAATAAATTCTTAATCTAAATTTTTGCTTTTAAATTTATCTTAGTTTGAAATATATTGTGGTAGGAGAATGTATAGTTTCCTGATTTTTTTTTTCCTTCCAGTTGGCCTGCATAGTATGCACTTGGTCTGCATGATTCCTCATGATTTGACCCCTTCCAGACTCCTTTGGTCCCACAACTGTTTCTTTTAGGGATAACCCGCAAGGCCTGCATGGTCCACATTTTACACAAAAGTAGCAGTGTACATGTAATGGGGATTCTGATTGGTCAAGACCCAAGGTCACTTGCTAGCTGGTCCATGATTAGTTCTGAAGAGAAGAGTCCACTGGTTCTCTTGGAGGGGTGTCATTAGTGTCATTATAATTAAAATGTGATTAGTGTAATTTTGAGGTTTCAGAACTTGAAATTAATTTTCCTCTGAGTTCTCTGGCATTTTCTGTACATATTTTGCCATGTTATTTTGCAATCTGCCAGCAAGTTTTAATTTCTAATGGCAGGCGTAGCTTGTGATACTCGGGCCACTGATCATTGGGAGAGTTGTAGTAGAGAATAGCTCCCCAGCTGTCTGATCAGTAGAGCTCAGCTCCCCCAAGCTCCCCCCATTTCCATAACTGGACAACAAGTGTCATCCAAGTCAAAAGGCCACCACCTCCTTTCATTTCGCTTCGCGATTTGAGTTCTAGTTTTACGGAGCGATTTCATGTATATGTTGCTGAGGGTGGCAGGTTTTAATATTCTGCAATTATTTTGTCTAATCTCCAAAATTGTTCCCCTCTGTTACCGTCCACTCCGTTACCAGATCATGAGCAAGAAATCGACATTTGGACCAAAAAATCTACTGATACGAGATGAAGTACTTCTAAAAATAATAGTTACATCAATCTTTTATAATTTTTCCTATTGTTGCTGTTCCTACAGTTGGTTTTTTACATCAAAATTCCCCTCCGTTACCACATTGTCCCCTCCGTTACAGGACAATTTTCCTATACCCGTTGTCCCGAAATTTGAGAATGGCCCAAATATGTTTTCTCATACTTTCTATCCATCTCAAAGTATGATACAGGTCTCAGTCTTCATGTTAAGGTCGGTATTGGCATTTTACAGTCTTCTTTTCTTAGGTTTTCCAATGCGTCTTCTCTTCATAAAGAAAAAGTTTGTACAATCTTTATTTGGTTCTGTCACTCATACTGGATTCCTTGTATGAATGGTAAAAGGTTCTTACTCTCTCTGCTAGTTTTATCCGATTAAAATGAAGAAATGTCACAGGTATATATGATGTCATCCATGTCCAAAAAATTGCTCATCTCGTAAAAAAACTGAGAAACTACATGAGTGATGGTGAAGTAACTTATATAACAAAAATACCAGTTTCCATTGTTATTAATGATTTTACAATTAACTGATTATATTTCATGAAAAAAGTTATGGATATACTTCAATTCAATATGTCAAAACACAGATAATGCAAGCAAGTGTTCATTTAATTTAAGTGAGCACTACAAAGTCTGGGCCGCATTTCATGACTTCTGGTTTCCATGGCAACAGATTAAGCATTTATTTTTAATTTTTTGATCTGATTTTTTGGGAGATATTTGCAAATTACGTCAATATTATCTGACCCAAATATCATTTTTCTACATCAAATCTAGCAAAAGTTATGGTTGGACAGAACTTATGGAAAACGAAAAGGCCTATAATGTCCTGAAATGGCACGAAGGCAAAAATATTTCCAGCATGAGAAAAAAAAATTAATTTTCGTGAATATCTTTTAGGAAATAATCATTCTGTGGCTTAAAACATCACAGGGATCTAAACAATTTCGAATTTTGACAATTTTTGCCTTAATTTTTACATTTAGTCACTGGAAAAATCGTCACAAATTCATCCATTCCATGTAAGAGCTTAGAAACACAGCAATGATAGCAGACCTGTGGAAAAGCAAATTCTTTTAAAAATATTTATATAAATGCAGCAATTTGACCAAATCGTTCCCGAAACCTCGTGCAACATATTGAAAGTCAAGTGATTTATACCGATCACTCTGGCGAGTCGGTCCATCGCCTCTTCAGCATGATACAACTTTAGATTTAATACTGAAAGATCAATTTTACTAACAAATTTCATTCTTTAAAATTGTGATACAAATGGATAAAAACACAGAAGAAATAAACTAATTACAAAGACTAAAGGAACAAGCCATACATACTTGCATGGACATATGTGCGATATGTAGGCAGGGCCGGATTATCCATAGGGCACACTGGGCACTGTGCCCAGGGCCTCGCATGGCAAGGGGGGCCTCAAAATTTTGAAGAAAAAAAAAACGCGCTTTTACAGAGACATACAACATCCAACCCAATCCAACGTCATTGGTTCACAGAGACCTCAGAGGCCTCCCTGAACTTTGGCGTTCTGTCCTTCAAAACACATTTGGCTGCCAATTTTTGCAGGAATTATATAAAAAATGATCATTCCTACGTAGAAAAACGAATCTGGTGCTATAGAAATTTTCACTTTCCTGCATGTAGGGCCAGGGTTTATTGTGAGTGACTAAAAAAAGACCTGACACACACAAGAGCCTCTAAGGCCCACTCCCCTGTTAATTTCTTCCATCTTTACTTGCTGATATTTCAGATAATTGATAGTTGCTCAGAATATTCCTCAAGAGTCAGGACTTATAAAAACAAAATGAATGATGGATTTGTGAATTCCAATTTTAGTCAATAAAACCCAGCTGAATATATATTGATCTGCTTAAATTGTCAATGCAATTAAGGCTTAAAACTCTAGCACAACATTTTAGGATACGAGGGGTTTTCCAAAAGTTCTGTCAAACTTGCCATAACTTTTGCAATATTTAATACAGAAACATGATATTTAGGTCAGATAATATTGAAGTAATTTGCAAATGATTCTGAAAAAATTAGATCATAGAAACAAAAATAACTGGTTAATTTGTTGCCATGGAAACCAAAAGTCATGAAATGCGGCCCAGGGCACCTTTAGAGACACAGATTCATTATATCTTGTCAAAAAAATTAAATTTTTTACCAGGGTTGCAGGACAAGAAACCTAAAAATAATCCCTAACATTACACAATTTCTTGTAAGAATAAACTTGACACTGAGTATGTTTCCTATAACCTTACTTGCCTTAAAAAGTCAATGCCTCACAGTCCTTATATTAAGATCAAAGGTTGTGTTTCGCAGACGTTTTGTTCTTTACGATGGGTTTTCCAAAAGTTCTGTCCAACCTGTCATAACTTTTGCTAGATTTTAAACAGAAAAATGATATTTGGGCCAGTTGATATTGAGATAATTTGCAAATGATCCCCAAAAAATCAGATCATAGAGGTAAAAATAAATTGTTGATTTGTTGCTATGGAAACCAAAAGTCATGAGACTGGACCGAGAGCTTGTTAACATACACATACTTGACATATTGCATAAGATATTTAGTTATTACAAGAGATATAGAACAGAATTTTTTCAAAACATTCATAGTAATTTCACAAATTCCAAAAATAATGACTGGGACCTTGTAAACACGTTTTCTCAAACTTTCTATCCATCTCTAAGTATGATACCTCAGTCTTCATGTTAAGGTCAGTTTTGGCATTTTCCAGTCTTCTTTTCTTAGGTTTTCCGATGTGTCTTCTCTTCATTCAGAAAAAGTTTGTACAATCTTTATTTGCTTCTGTCACTCATACTGTCTTCCTTGTATGTATGATAAGAGGTTCTTACTCTCTCTGCCAGTTTTTATCCAATTAAAGTGAAAACAATGTAACAGGTATATAATAATGTCATCCATATCCAAAAAATTGCTCATCTCGTAAAAAACTGAGAAGCTACAAGAATGATGGTAAAGTAACTGAGATGTAACAAAAATACCAGTTTCCATCATTATTAATGATTTTACAATTTACTGATTATATTTCATGAAAAAAATTATGAATATACTTCAATTCAATATGTCAAGACACAGATAATGCAAGCAAGTGCTCATTTCATTTTAAGTGAGCACTACAAAGTCTGGGCCGCATTTCATGACTTCTGGTTTCCATGGCAACAGATTAAGCATTTATTTTTAATTTTATGATCTGATTTTTTGGGAGTTATTTGCAAATTAGGTGAATATTATCTGACCCAAATATCGTTTTTCTACATCAAATCTGGCAAAAGTTATGACTATAGTTGGACAGAACTTATGGAAAACCCCTCGTAAGTCAAGAAGTACAATTTTATCTTTTAAACCGGCGTTCCATATAAATAAAATAATGAGACTGTGTTGCCATGAATCAAATGAATAGAATTTAATTTTCTGGCACAAGGTGTATCTCAATTTAAGGGGCTTTTGATTTTTTATTGAGCATAAATAGAGAGGGGTCTCTTGAGACCCATGTGCACTGTTTCGGCCCAAAAAAAAGTACAAAAGGGTGAGTTGAAGTCATGATCATTATGAATGCGCACCATAAAATATTTGCATCTATACTGGTGAAGTTTCTTAATATTTCATGAGCGTTTGCAGTTTTGGAGTGTGCAAGATTCAAATTTGATCAAATTGTCTTTTATTTTGCTATTTTTGTATTGCCACCGTCTTTATTTATTTCTACATGAAAAAAAAAGACTCTACAGTCCACCAAAGATTCTGACTATCCCAATTTGCTGAATAGTCCTTAAAAATTAAAGGCCTATACCCCTGAAATGGATTTGATACCTATACCCCTGAAATGGATTTGATATGTGGTCTCTGTGCATTGGGAGTGTAGTCTGTAATTTTAAAAATTTGATTAATCAATATTATTAGCAATAATAGCTTTAGAATAATGGTTAAAAAATGTCTATGACCATCACAAGGTTTCTGTGGTGGAGACAGAAAAAGTTTTTGTCTTTTTAACACCATTAATAATAATTTTAGACCTGAAATTACATATTTAACGTACTGCAATTTTTTTGGTTAATTTTAACTTCAAAAGCTGGGTGGAAGGTGGGGCCTCAGTGCCTCAATGTGCCCAGGGCCTCATAGACCCTAGATCCGGCCCTGTATGTAGGCAGGGTTTGATATGCAACAAAGCAGAAGAAACTAGCTTCCTCTATTACAGATTGTTGCCCTCAGGTTTCCTTCCTATTATCAGTAATTATCATGTTACTCGTCCCCAAGGCACATATGTGTCTGTGGATAAGACAAGCCATATCATATAGTGACATACAGAAATGTCAAGGCATTAACACAAATAGAGTAGCGCGGGGCATGCAGCCCCCCTTAACTTCGAGGTGCGATTTGACCTACTTTTTGTGGTCGATTATTTGAATGCTTATGCTGTCAGGAAGGGATCACTTGACTCTACTTATAACTAGTGAATCAAATGTCTCTCAATTTTGATAAAGGAGTTACGTCCCTTTTTGTAAAAAATTGCCAATGGCCTTCTTACCCCACCCATCGGGCAAGAAGCCCCCCTATTATAATCCTATGGCAATTTTTTTTGCGAGCCCATTCAGCTTGAAAGTTATTTGTTGGGGTTCTTCTATCATTTTTAAGGCATTCTATTCACTTTTTCTGAATTTCTGAATTTTCCTGTTCATACATTTATTTTTTTTAAATATTTTGCCCTGTTTAAATTTCGGCCAATTTTTTTTTTCGTTTCGATTTGCTATTCGATCAAGATTTAAGGTAAAGTACACATTATTAAATGGTTCCTGAAGCAGCTTCGAGGCCTCAGTGAAGGGGGCCTCATGCCCCATACCATGTGGGGCCTCTCGCCCCAAACCTACATATTTTAATTTGACCTCTATATTTTGAGCTAAAATGCAAAAAACACGATCCAAATCATAATTTTCAGATGGTCATAAAGTAAAGCAATTCAGATATCCATTATACTTTTAAAAATGTCCAAAGTTATTTCTGTCAACCACTTTCAAAGAATTAATCAAAGTTACATAAACCATGCACCTTTTTTTGTTTATTTAATTACTACTATGGTTTGGTGCTGTTTGCCCTGAAAATTGGTGACGTCACCTAAAAAGCCTCTAGCTTCAATCCTACCAATAAGAAAAAGCACCAAAAATGTAAGTTTAGATATAACCCTGGGGGGGCCTCTCACCTAACCCGGGCTTCTTGCCCCGACCCACTTTATGTCAGAAAACTGGCACAGAACAGTGACACCGTGTAATTATTGTTGAAAAGATGACTAGGTTACAGTGCATCATATTATTGATGGTAAGTTTCCTAAATAGGTGTGGATGAAAACGTTTTTATGATGCTGTTGGCAACTTTATTTGTTTATGTTTGACTCTCAAGAAAAGATAAAAACACAGGTGACCTGACAATAGGGTGCATCGTCTGCCCCTATATCTTCGAAACATCATGCACTTTTGTATGATTGTTCCATTGTATCACAAAAGAAGACCTGCACAATTTTAGGAAAAAAATTTAATGCCAAAGGGTGGCACAATAGCCTTGAAATTTCAGTGTTAGGTCATATTTTAGCGATTCGCGGTTATGAATAATATTGTCAATTTTCATTTTAGTGATTCCTGGATGGAACAGTTAGATTCCTTAGAAAGAGAGCTTTAATTTGAATACCAACATCAATGGTTTCCATCAAGGAGAAGTCGCAATTGTGTCGAGATATTATATTTTTTATCAGGAAAAATGTGATAAATCAAAAACAGGATGTTAATATGACTTTGGGAACTCAAAAAAGTCTATAAAGTGAGGATGTGGTCTGCTACATCATCTGATAAAACCTTGATTGAATTATGATGTAGTCTGAAGAAAAAGAGAGACAGAACGGTGTTTCAATGAACTGTTGTATTTCTCATATTTGCATGTAATTTATGCAAATTTGCATATTTAAATTTGATGAATAACTATCTAGAAAACATATTACATTTCCTACTTTCTTCAGTAAAGTGTTCCTTATGTTTTATTCTAATGATTATGCTAAGGTTAGGCAGAAGTCGACCTTTTAAGTTGATTTTTCAAACATTTTGTCATAATAGTCAGAAACTTTCGACTGTCCAAAAAACTTAAACATGAGAACTTTTCGGAAAAATAGAGCATTCTACCATTCAAATTAAAGAAAATTTTCTTCCCAGAACGATGGTATATGGATTGAAATCATACAACCAAACATAATGTTGATATTTCTAACCGCGACTTTCCAAAGCATCATTTTTTGTCACTTTTGGACTCAACTTTAACACAAAAGTGCCACCCTAAGGCCACATCTGATCGAATTGAAATTTTGCATGAGGTGTTTTTACGAGCATAGGTGTAATGTGGGAAAAGTGCAAATGAAAAAGACAATTTTTTAATTTTTAAGGGGCAGACGATGCACCCTACCTGACAATGTACATTGTCCCACAACCACACATATGGAATTCACAGTTGAATCGGTACACTCCACTGAACTGAGGTTTTAAACAGGTGATTACAGCAAACAGTCAATGCCAAACAATGCTAAACAAGATTATCCAGCTTGCTATTTTGTAACATCGCCCCTCAAGACACTGTCAGAGCAAAGGAATATGTCACAGAGCCAGGGACTTTTTGCACAAGAAATGATAATTGAAACATTTGAGCATCCATTTATCTGCATGGAACTGTTCATGGACTATAGCTATATTGCATGGGATGTCTATTATTTGGAATGGCAAGACAAATTGTAGGATACTTATTTGCTAGAAAGGTAAGACCAAATTCTCCCATGACCATGTCAACACAGAATTTTTTGCCAACTGACATTGAAACTTTGGAGGCTGTCAGTCAAATATCAAAGATGTTTCAAGGTTACATTTTGCATAGGTTTGTTCCACAGTGACTGCATACACAGTTCTAAGTGGTTTTCTATAGCTGACAGCAATTTGATTCTATAGGAGATGACTTTTTCTGAAACATGTGCTTTCTCCAAGCCAATGTTTTGATCAAACAGGAAGTTATGTACAGCATGTACAGTGCTGCCACGTTGTTGCAACATGAATGTAAATAACTTTCTGATTGGAATATAATGTATGTAGATACAGCTGAACTGTAACTAAGGACAGCTTTTCAAATATTGATCAATTGCCAGGAATGGCTGGTTTAAGATTTTGAAACCTGTTCATCATGTAGAAAATAACAAGAGCATCTCGCTACATGTTTATCGTGCTCCATGGCTTTTCAAATAGGGTACGTCATTACAGCAAAACTCCCTTGATCTAGAACTGTGCGTGACTCAGGGAAAATTTGACATTTCTAATTGAATTGGTTACATTGATTTTGTACTAGAAAGCTAGGCCTCATTAAGGAAGACATTCAGTAGACCTCAACTGGCTTTGACAAAACCGTTCTGCTTCTTCTGAAGTTGATCAAGTAGGCCTACTTCAAATAATTCTAATCAGGTGATTGTGCCCTAAGGTTATCTTTTATCTGAATACGAGTAAGGACTAATTATATATCAAAAGTTTAAAACAAAACATTAGCGTGTGCTTTTGGTGAGCATTCATAGTCTGCTAAACTTATATATTGTTTAGTATCATTAGCAAATCAATCAATCAATCAATCAAGAGTAGTTTTCCTGTATAATTTAACAAACAGAAGAACCTTCTCTAGTATTGTCATCCAGACTGCTTAATACAAGAAATTATACATCAAATCCATTAGCTTCCAGACATCAATGTCACACCAGGGACTCACAAGGTGATCATGCATCTGTCTAAATCTAGTTTTCTCCTTTTTTCTTTAGTCTCTTTTTACCACTTCTTCAACATGTCTTTCTCTTTCAACTTTTCTGATGTTTGGAAGGACAGCCAACTCCCTCTGTTGTAAGCTAAAAGACAGCCAACTCCCTCTGCTGTAAACTAAAAGACACCCAACATGATACATTGGCCTCAGGGGACATGAGAAACAGCAGCTGTGAACCTTGTTGTCATAACTGGCAGAAGAATTGTGAGTGTGGTTGATGGTAACAATAACGTAGTGCCTTGGGGTAAAATATATAAAATCCGGACAATTATTGTAGTGTGTTTATATTCTGTTGTTTCAATTACATGCTAGGTTGAGGTATACCAACAAAGTATGCATGTTAATGGTTTGATTAATAATGAATTCACTGTTTCGAATGTAGATTTTGCAATGACACCTTATGCAAATCAGTGTTTGCATAAAACGTAGTGCTTTGTCTAAAATAAGTTTCATATCTTTTAAATTTTGATGCTGAGAAATTTGTCATTGGTTATGTGTTTAAAAAATAACTGTTTTAGCCTCATTAATTTAAACATCTTTCTCAAAATATCTAAGTTCAGCAGAAGCTCCATAGAAGATGAGCCATCAATTTCTATCAAATTCTAGGCTGAAACAGGAAAACAAGGTGATCAAAGACAAAAAAGAACAGTTTACAAGCTCCATTCCGTGTTCCAGTCAATAATTCAGGAGATTCCAAGCTAGTGGGCGATATATTCCAGATAACTACGGAAACAACAAGAATGAAGCATCATTAAACTCATTATTGTTCCTACTGCCTCCCACATTCGCCGAGAAGGCTGCTGACCATTTTCTGCTTACTCTCATCTCAGCCCATTAAACTAGAATTGCAAAGTAAGTAAACAATGTTTATGGCTGAAAATAAACAACAGATATATAGATATTTCACATTCTGATGTAACAATGTCAAATGTTTTCCAGCCAAATGAATTGTGAATTATGCTTTTGAAGATGGAGTACTACCACTCTAACCTACAATGTGGCTTAGTGGCAGTGCGGTGGACTGCTAACCTCTTTGGACCCTAGGTTTGATTACCTGGTCCGTGCAAGCATATTTCGTCCTGTGCCAAGAGTATACTTCACCTCACTACATAGGCGTATTGCCCCCCCCCCCCCCAAAAATTTGGAAAACAGTGGAAATTTGGGCAAGCAGGCTAAAATTTCGGGCAGATGATCAAACTAACGTTATTGCAAGTCAATTGTAACCAAAGCATTTTATGGTAAAATGCTATGGATTTTGGATTATGAAATTTGGGCAAACGTCGCTCGCCCTCCCAAACAATCCGCTTGCCGTACACCAATGCCTTCCTAATATTAACTAATGTGGTCCCAGCCCATACTGGTAAGCCCAATCAGTGCAACAGGGCATAAAATACTTTTCATCCATTCACCAACACCATCATATGATTTTAAACATGCCATAATAGAGAGGTTTTGCTACGCGTTCACATGTGATGTATGTGTGTACAAGCGCCATGTACAAGTCAAACCAAAACGTGAAACAAAACCTCTCTAATTTGGAAATGAGGGACTCATTCACATATCGAAATGGATAATCGATCAACATTATTTTTTTAAACAAAACTCTTTCTCCCAGAAAATCTACTTAAGTCATCATATTATTTTGTCATTCCAAGTAACTTACCTCAACCAAAAAGTACAAAGTAGACATAATCTGCTGTTCAATCATTTAATCTCATGTGGTATAATTCTCTTAAAATTTGTTTCATACTACTGTCTTGTAAGATTTGCCGCCTTTCTCATGGTATCAAATAAATGATACTAGTAATTTTGGTCAATTCCTTATGATTTCAGCAGTACTAAATAATCACAAATTCATCCATTCCCTGTAAGAAGTTAGAAACAAAGCGATGACAGCAACCAAGTCCAATAGCAATTTCTCAAATATTTATATATGTAAATTCAGGAATTTAACCAAATCGTTCCCGAAATCTTAACAACCTATTGAAAGTCAAGTGACTTATGTAAATGCAAATCACTCTGACGAGTCAGTCCATCACATCTTCAGCAATTATAGATTTAATACTCAAAGGTACACTCATTTTACCAACAAATTGTATACTAAAAACTTGTGACACAAATGGATAAAAACACAGGGGGAAAAATTGATTCCAAGGATTAAAATAACAAGCCATGCATACTTACATGTTTATATTCATTATTATTATGCGATATTTAGGCAGGGTTTTTATGCAACAACCAAAAAGAAACTAGCTTCCTCTGTTACAGATTGTTGCCCTCAGGTTTCCTTGCTAATATCAGCAGTTATCAGGTTACTCGTCCCCAAGGCACATATGTGTCTGTCGATAAGACAAGCCATATCATTTAGTAACATTCAGAAATGTCAAGGCATATGCACAAATATGTCAGAAAACTGGCACAGAATAGTGACACAATGAATTATTGCTGGACTAGGTTGCAGTTAATCATTTTATTTATGATATTAATTTTGTCTATGTTTAATTCATTGTTGGACTCTCAAGGAAAGATTAAAACGCAGGTGATCTGAAAGTATAGATAAATTTGTATAGGTTATTCACCTAGGGAGAGGCAATATGTGATTTATCCAGCGAGGGCGTTAGCCCGAGCTGTGATAAACACATATTGCCGATCCCGCGGTGAATAACCGGCTTATACCATAAGACAAAACTGAAAACTGTCATTTGTTGCTGTGGGTTTTTCACAGCTTCACTTATTATTCTCCCATGGGAGGATAACTGGACAACAAAGAATATGGGTTTTATTGCAGTGAAATACTGGCTCATGATTGGCTGACAGAGGTGTCGAATGGTATAAAGAATATTATAAATACAGCTGCATTGTAACCAAGGACAGTTTTTCTCAGTATTGATCAATTGTCAGGAAGACAGGTTTAAGATCTTGAAAACTGTTCATCATGAAAAAATGACGCAGCATCCTACTATATGTTTATCACAAACATAGGCCGTTCAAAAAGCGCCTGTCATTCCAGCACACTCCAGTGACTTAATGTAAAAATTAAGGCAAAAATTGCCAAAATTCCAAATTATTTAATTGCCATTTAAGGGCATTATAGGCCTATAAATAGCCTATAAATAGCCATATTTGGCACCTACACCTGGCACCACCCTATGGCAACAGCTATAACAAAACTAATTTTTAATATTGTTTTCCAAGGCCTAAAAAATCATTTTTGTGGAGGGACAATTTTGAGATAGGCCCTTATTGGGCTAAAAATAGCCAAAAACAGGTTTTCCCGCCAAAATTTGAGCCTCATTTTTGGCGGGAAAACCACATTTTGCCTTTTTTTAGCCAAAAAAATGGCTATCTCAAAATTGTCCCTGCAGATAATTGTTTTAGCTGTTGCCATAGCGTGGCTCCAGGGGTGGATGCCAATTATGGCTATTTATAGGCTATTTATGGGCCTATAATTGACTGAAATTGCATGAAAACACAAGTATTTCCAGCCTGAGACAAAAAATTTATTTTTAATGAATATTTAAAGGAAATTATTGTTTCGTGCCTTTAAAGTCCACAGAAAATTGAGTAATTCAGATTTATAATAATTTACCCTAATTTTTTACATTAACTCACTGGAGACAACACCTTTGATTTAGAACTGTGGGTTATTCAGAGAGAATTTGACACTTTTAATTTGACATGGTTACACCGATTTTGTAAAAGACAGTTATATATATTAGCCTTATCAAGGAAGACAATCATTGGGCTTCATCTGGCTATTACAAGACTGTTCTGCTTCTTCTAAAATTCATCAAGTACTTCAAATAATTTTGATCATTTGATGGTGCCCTAAGGTTATCTATTATTTAAATCTAGTCGGGACTAATTACATATCAAAAGTTTAAAACAAAACCTTATTGCATAACTTTGGTGAGCATTCATTGTCTACTAAACTTATATATCATTTTGCAACAGGAGCAAACAATCCAATCAATCAAGGGTAGTTTTCCAGTATGATTTAACAAACAGAAGAACCTTTTCTAGTATTGTCATCCAGACTGCTTAATACAAGAAATTATACATCAAATCCATTAGCTTCCAGACATCAATGTCACACCAGAGACTCACAAGGTGATCATGCATCTGTCTAAATCTAGTTTTCTCCTTTTTCCTTAAGTTTTTTTTTCTTTTTGCTACTTCTTTAACAAGTCTTTCTTTTTCAACTTTTCTGATGTTTTGAAGGACAGACAACTCCCTTTGCTGTCAAGTAAAAGACACACAGCATGATACATTGGCCCCAGGGGACATCAGAAGCTGCAGCTGTGAACCTTGTTGTCATAACTGGCAGAGGCATTGTGAGTACGGTTTTGGGAAACATAGTGCCTTCTGTTTGGGAGATTCGAGGCAAGTTGAACATTTTAAAGGGACCTTTTTAAAGATGCAAAGAACAGACATAGTTGTTGTGGGAGTAATGCATAACTTTTCAGACTCATATTCCTCTTTGTCTCCGTATATTGTAAATGGAAAATATATGTCATTTTAAGATTACAATCAATGAATGATAGGCAGCGAAGACTCACATGGATTGCGACAAAAATCACCAACATACGATTTGATTTTGCTGTGCTATTCATAATATCATGGAAACTTTATATTAAATTTGATTTGACACTACTCCCTGGGAGACATGCTGGAGAAAGATCAATAACCTGGCTCCAGTTACCCCCCAGGTCTAAGACCTCTGATATTAACAAAATCCTTATTAGCAGTAAAAATCTTGTTGACATTTCAACCAAACTCTGTAAAAATATGAAGTACTTTCCATCATAAATGACCATTGGATGAAAACATTGACCAAGTAAGGACAAAGTATCGACACTATAGAATCTTGTCTGTCTTTCTCCATAGAAATTTCATCTACCAAAAATGTGTGAAAAGAGTTATAAGTTAATGTGAAAAACAACTCTGTCAATAGTTTTATTATGAGTCAATTACCATTCACACAATCTTTTGGAATATTTTTAAACATATTTTTGTTGAAGTTGTTAAAGTGTGGCAGCAGACTGAAAAATAGCGGTACAACTAGACAGGCTGCGTCATTACCCAGAAACAGCCTATCCACCCTCCTCCAGACCGCCAACAGCTGCAATGGCAGCCTAGCGGACAGACAACATTTCAATCAAGTGATAACAATACCTTCTTCGAACTTTGTTTGCACAACATTCATTGTGTTCAAAAAAATACCATAAGGTGTTAGTAATAATATCTTCGACCAAAAATTTACAGTAAATACAACAGCAAAGGTTTTACAATGTGCAAATACAACAAGTTTGAAGCCTCCAGGTCAATGACTGAATATCCAAGTTGACTGATCTGTCACTTAAATGTCAGCTTGTGCATGTGTTTAACTTCTCAAGAGGACACTAAAAAAAGTTGTAGAACCTGAAGGGCTTCAATTTTATAGAAAGACACCTTTTCTTGAATCTTCAAATAGTTACTGTTGACGGTTCATTTTTCTAATCTGAGTGGTGCATCAGTCCATCGAAGCTCACTTGTGGTCTGGCCAGGGGAGGAACTTATGAAAATGGCAATTGCATGGAGGCCCAACGGAGGGGGGGGAATGGAAAGGTGAATATATGCACTTTAAACTGCAAGAAATAAATTTGTTTGTTTGTCACTGAGGTACAATGGAATTTGAGATGCAGAATTTACGCTGTGAAATTTTAATTTTAAGTCTGCTGAAATGATTGGGCGAGATGGTTGTAAAATTTCTTTGAGCCAACATAGCTTGTTGTTTGTAAGTTATAACAACAGACAGATTGTCATAACTTAAAACAACAAGTTTAAAGGAATTGTGCAACCATCTCACTCATTCATTTAAGCAGACTCAAAGAGTCTAAATTTAAATTTTACAGTCCACTAACATGGCAGCTAAGAATTGACCCATATCAAACATCATACGTATACCTCTTTCAGCTTTGCCCTCCAAAACGCTGAAGAAAATTTGATTTATACATCAAATCCATTAGCTTCCACATCATTGTCACACCATACACTCACAAGGTGATCATGCATACCTGAAACTAGTTTTCTCCTCCTCACTAGCTTTTTTTCTACCATTTCTCTGACAGTAGTTTGTAATCCAATTCTTCTGACATTCTGAAGGACATAAAAATCCCAATGCTCCCAAATAAGACACATAACATAATACAGTGCCCCAAGAAAATAATATACAGCTGCTCTTGAAAGTAAGTACAATCTTCATTGATTTGGCTGCGAATAACATTTTAGCTGTACAATGTACAGTGATTAAAACAGCTCCGACATTGCTGAAATCTTTGAAATAATGCTTGTGTTACACTATTAAAGAGAGAGAGAGAGAGAGAAATTCTTTATTTACGTGAAATGGGCTCACATTCTAGCCCCCAGCCCTCTTGGGCTTACAATTCACTTCAAAAACAATAATACATCAAAATAACAGAATTTTCGTTGAATAATACAAATTTGAATTAAATTTGAAATGATTTGTTGATATACATATATACATTAGTCCAATATGTAATAGCAATCCCAAAAAATATAAACTTTGTTCGAGTTATACTAGTAGATATATAATAATTCAAACTCTTGAAATGTTAATTTTCATTAGGCCTATTTACATATTTACAAATATCATATTGCTAATTTGATGTCGACATATATAATTACAAGTATCGTATTGTTATTGGCAAGTATAGACAATTACGTAAATGAATTTATGTATACAAAGCACTTTGTCTTTTTTCAAAAGCGTTACATATAAAATTAGCTGTTTCTTTAATACAATCATCTTTCATCAGGAATTCAATTTTTCTGTCATCATTTAATAAGTCAAAAAAGAAATTAATTTGTCTTATCCTGTTGAAGAACTCAAATCTAATATCATTATAAAAGGGACAATGAAAGATAAAGTGCATTTCAGATTCAATGTAGTTGAAGTTACAAAAAAGACAATATCTGTATTCTATCGGAGTGTCTTGAAAACGTCCAGTTTCTATTCTTAATGGTAGAATACCGTATCTAAATTGTGATAAAAGGGCACGCTTTCTCCTGTTTTGAATATTAATTACAAAATTTTCTACATTATAGCTCTTTTTAAAAATACTATAAAAGCGTAATTTTGGTACAACAGTGATTTCATTTCGCATTAACACTAATATGCAGATGACACAGCCATGATATTCACACAGAGCTTATATTTTTCATAAGATAATTTTTGTAACTTTCTTTTAAATTAGTTACAACATATATGGCTATAAGAAAGAGCAATCGGCACTAGAAAGACATATAGATTCAGACAGATAAGCAATCGTTATGATCTCTCTGAAATAAGTGACAACTTTATGACATGAATTTATATTGTGTATAGCGGTATGCAATACGACTCAGTTAACATGCAGGTAAGATGGACAGACATATGAAACGATCAATCAGAAATTATACAAGTACACAGCTACAGTGTACATGTATATATGCAGACAGCATTGCACATAATAAAAAGAAAGTAAGAAAGAAAAAAAAGAAAGTTTTTAGTCCATTCGGGAAAAATCCCTGTTATAAGCCTTGGTGTCCGCCAATGTTGCCACAAATCATACAGTCCATATGACTTACGAGAATGTAATGATTTATGAGAATGTAATGATTTATTTTTGTTTCGAAATGCTATTGAAAAATGGAATGGGCCAGCATGTTCATGTGGATCATGTATTTTATGCATAGGTTTTTAACATCTTTTGATGATCTTCAACTTTTAATGTCTCTTAATTATCTGTTTTATTGTTAGTGTATACTGATTGTTTTATTTGTTATTTGTTATTATTGTCTTAGTCGGTTACAAGCCTGCGTGCTTATGTTTATTGTTTTTAACCATATACCGACGTTAAATAAAATTTTACTTTACTTTACTTTACTTTACTTTACTTTAGTCCATACTCACAATGTCTCTGCCAGTTTTGACAACTTGGTTCACAGCTGCAGCTTCTGGTATCCCCTGGGGCCAATGTATCATGTATTGTGTCTTTTACAAGACAGCAGGGGGAGTTGGCTGTCCTTCAAAGCATCTGAAAAGTTGAAAGGGAAAGACTTGTTAAAGAAGTGGCAAAAAGAAACTAAAGAAAAAGGAGAAAACTAGATTTAGACAGATGCATGATCACCTTGTGAGTCTCTGGTGTGACATTGATGTCTGGAAGATAATGGATTTGATGTATAATATTAAGTATTAAGCAGTTTGGATGATAAAGCCAGAACAAATTCCTCTGTTTGTTGTAGTGTAATATTAGTCAATCTGTGTGCTCCACAAATTAGCAAAAAAGTGCTAATAATAACATATCAAATGCAAGCATAGACTACGCCTACCTATAATTATGGATATGGAAAGAGTGAATGTCAAAGACATGTCAGAGATTATGTTTGACCCAAGATGACTTCAAAAGATTCTTTGCATGTCATCATGACAGCTTTGAAACAGAAAAAGCAAGCAGCCATACTATCTGTTTTGTTTTGTCCGGAGCGCCATTGTTTGACTGTCAGTGTACAAAGAACATAGCATTGATTTCGTTCATAAAACTGATATCATACACCATTTTGCAGAGCTATCACTACGTGAACTGTAGTCACTTCTTAGCAGGCATTGTGATGTCCCTGTGGACTTAGATTTTGGTTATTTTAGGTTGTGACTGATCTTGACTTAAATATAAGGTCATTGTGACATTATTGTTGCAAAAGTGAATGTCAGCATGAAGTTGTCCATTGACTGATCTGCTGACATCAGATTCGGTCAGAAAGTGATCTAACCATGATGCCAAGGAATATGTTGCAAATACGTTGTCCTTCAGCCATGTTTTTTGCTTACCTGCTATTGATGTCATACTTAAATCAGATGCCAAACTGAATATAACTCAAATATGACATTGCATTCACAGCAGATTTTGACATCCACCCAAGGTTATAATTCATTCCTTTTTTTTTGCGAACCCCTGTAGCATAATTTGAACATTAAATCTGACTTCTAAATGATGTCATATGTATGCCGCTTCCCCGCTGGGTTGTATGTATCTGTGCGTACATTGCTAGGGCTTTGTTTGAGGGCAAAAATGGCTTGTCACTAAAGATGATTGCTGGATTATGGCAACCTGCATGATGAAGAAATAAACACACAGCATATTTAACGTAAACATTGAATATTTATACTTCCATTTATACATATGTAATGTTAAGTCCACATGGATTTATGACCTTACATTTGGTCTTTATATTCCAATCAATCATAGTAGAGGTTACTAACCTTTGAGGTTACTGCATCTATCCTCAGGAGAAGCAAGAAATCTCATGGGAGGGATGCACATATGATAACTCATATATAATTCTAACAATTATTAATGTCTTTCTAAATACCTCTGTGCAATAGGTGAAACATATTACACAGATACACCCTGAATCATAAATGCATACAGAATAAATCTGCCTTTTTCATAGAAATTCACCTAGTATATAATGGCAATATGTGTTAATTTGAGTTCATGATGATCACTGATCAATTCAAAATGTAACTACCAATGACTGCTTGTTTTAACCCAAACCTCAGGAAGACCAACAAAAGATCACTTTGGCCCATATATCATAACTGGCTGGAATTTAATCTCTTTGGATATATTGTGAGAAAATATTATATAGATGGTGCATGGTGAGGAGACCAATATGAGTTTATTGGCTGAAGAAGTAAGTTACTTGAAAATGCTAAAATAGTAGCATATTCGAAAAATTAAGCCTCACCACAAAACACAGTGTTATCCTTTTTCTTTTGGTAAAATAATTATATACCATATGTAATGTTTTAAACCATAGACATGTGCTCCTGGACCATAGATAGTCTCAGTTCCTTGTATAAGGGGTAATACGTCTTAGTCATGTGACACAAGCTGGAGATCTATCAGTTCCTTGACATAGATTGATTGGGGAACTGTTCCTAATATATGTTTTCCTTGACCATGTTCCATAGTGTGGGCGAGGCACACACAAAGTCTTGGTCATATACAACAAACTCAAGCAACAGCATAACATTTTGACAATGTGACTCTACAGATTTGTCAAACACAAAGATATTTAAAATGGATTGGATCTCATTTGGTCTTTTACACCTATTTTTTCATAGGCACGTATCTCTTGGGGAGGAGGAGCCACATTCAAGGGGCAGAATTGGTAATCCATGAAAGAAAGGTTTCGAAGCTTGATTAATTTTGGGAAGCAGTCTTGAAGAACTCTATCTGACATGGAAAAATCAATTTGTCTTATGATTAGAAAACATGTAAACAGTCACAAAGTGCTAAAAATCTAATTATTACAACTAACAAACAACAGGAGCGTCAGTTTCATTTTAAAATGGTGGGGCAAATAGTGGTCACACCTTCGTGGAAGATTTTAGGGGAAAAATTACAATTTTTTTTTTTTCAGAAACATGTTTACTTTGGCCAAAAAGTGGCCAGCCCCACCTACACTGACGCCACTGACAAACATTTACAAGATTCATTAATATTTTCAGGATAACAGGACATTGAAGGATGGTTGTTTCCTGCAGATGTTATTATCAAATTACAAATTCTGAATGTTCCCAGAAGAAATAATTATGGTAAAGCACATTATCTTGTATACAGTGTTCTCTGATTTATGGACTTATCAGAACAGACACAGATTTAGAAGAGATTGACCAACCGACAGTCAATCTGACAATAACCAAAGGAAGATCGGTTCGTCACAACCAGGGCTTTGGAGTCGGGTAATAAGTAAACCGACTCCGACTCCCGACTCCTTAGCTCTGCTGAATTATGACTCCGACTCCCGACTCCCCTCATCGGTATTATTGAACACTAATATTACATGGCTAACAGGGGAGAACTGTAATTTACAATCTATTCCACAAAGTTTTCATAGGATTAGTGTATGAAGAGCTTTGTTTTGGAAGTTTTGTGTAAAATTTGGAATACATTCTCCGACTCCGACTCTACCTGAAAATCAAAGTTCGACTCCGACTCCATCAAAAAACCTCCGACTCCGACTCTGACTCCAAAGCCCTGGTCACAACCAAGTCAATTATTGAGAAGAAACCAATATTTGGTTTTATCACACCTCACATATAATCCATAATTGGACAAAACTGGTGGTGTGACATAGGCAGTTTGTCAGTTCAACGATTGCTTAGAAATAAAAAGTTAAGTGAGCCTCCTGTTGCACTGTAGGTAGGGCTAGTTGTTCATCTCGGGACATTATAGTTGCCGCCAAGTGAAGATTACATAATTTCTCTAATTCTGTAGGTCATCTCTAAGTCTTACATATGCTATATAGGAATATCATTAAATATTCCAAAGCTGACACAATAATAATGATAAAGATAAATATAATGCGTTGCTCTCAATCACATTAGTTTTCAAGCAGCACTAGTAGCAGGTCAACACGTCATGGCAACAGTTGGTCAACAAATTTGTAAATTAAGAACATTGAAAATAAACACTTATATAATGGCGAGGTAACATTGAGTTTATTTTCCAGCAAATAGCAGCACCACATTTGTTTTTATGTAAAACAAATGTAGGTGAAAATTCACATTATTTTCAGGAAGAGTGCTGACTGCTGCATAATGGTTTCTCGATTCCAATAGAATATGCTCAGTCAATCATACCAAATTGAAATACATCAGTTGACAGGTCACGCAAGGATTTCACCAGTTCTTTTTGATTAATGAGATGATAACTCCTGCAACTTAAAATTCCACCCACACCCTACAAGGTAGTCCCAAATGTTGTTTGTTATACTCTCTTGAGGACTAAGTGACATTTTGCGGAAGAAATGTGTGAGATGAAGGGTCTTTGTAATTTCTTCTGACATGTGGACCCAATAAGATTATTGCCAACTGTGGTCGTCACACATCAAACTCCCTTGAGGTCAATCTAAAGCCTCGCGGAAGTTAGTGACATGTAATAATGTCAATTTTATGGAGATAATAAAATCCGTATTGGATATCAGGTGCATCTTTTATTGTCGTATCATCATTGACTTTATGAACATATTCCTATAACCTACCCAGGCGCTTCTATGGCAAAACTGGAAGAACCGATGCAAACAAGATAATTCACCATTCACTATAGTCAAGTCATTTTTTTTTGGCAGTAAGTTTTTGGCTGATAATTAAAAACATACCTTACTCTCAGTGGCGTCCCTATGGGGGGGCACGGGGGGGCACGTGCCCCCCCATATTGGACCTGTGCCCCCCCAGGTGCCCCCCCATATGAACTTTCCAACCTTGGCTAAAATATACTATTAGTATTATGGGTGCCCCCCCCAGAGAATCGCGTGCCCCCCCAGGTGCCCCCCCGCTCGAGACCCCCTAGTTACGCCACTGCTTACTCTTGACAAAAATACTTGTCTCCTCCTGTTCCTGACACCTTGACCAAACAGTTTCATAAACATTTGGAAGCATTGACATGTTGTAGCCCTAGTTTTGAGGTAATCCTATTGGAATAACATTGCTGTCAACACAGCTCAAGAAGCCATTTTCTTCTATTGCTGCTGTTGTGACGTCACCATTGTTTCTGTGATGTCATAGAGCCAACAATGCTGAAGACGTCACAACAGAAGGCTAAAAATAGCTCTAAATTTGCTGAAGAGTAGCAGTAATTTAGCATTGTAAGGGCCTGCATGATGGAGCTGGGGGGTCAGAGGACATAAATTTAGTCCAAATCATGCTTGGTCATGGTGTACTCACCCTGATAAACCAAAAATTAAACCTCAGACTTAATCATCTATTCTTTTATTGGCCAAAAACTTACTGCCGAAATAAAATGTCTTGACTTTAAATTACTTCCACGAGGAAACTAGAAGGCCAATTTTAAGGTAATTTAAATCCATTGCGTGATCCTGCATTATGTCAAGGCAGGAATCTATCTCTTGATTTTACAACTCATTATTGTTAGTACTGATAGTACATATTACATTGATTAAACACATCAAAAATGATGAAAAGAAAAAGGTTATTTCACGCTGATGAATATAATATGTGAAATTAGCAGTTTTGTACTTCTGTACATTTCAGGAGTAGATGTGTTGTTATGCAATGTCTACACTGTAAAATTTGAAATTTTGAGTTAGCTCAAATGATTGAGTGAGATGGTTGCACAATTTGTTTGAGCCATGATAGCTTGCCGTTTTGACTTATGATAATCTATATATTGTTATAAGAAACAACATGCTATCTTTGCTCAAAGGAATTGTGCAACCATCTCACTCAATCAATTAAGCTAACTCAAAATTCAAAATTTACAGTGTACCCTGATACATGTGCGTCTTAGTAAAGAAATGCATTAGAGTTCAGTCATAAAACTGTTGCAAAGATTATAAATATCAACATCACCAACCTGATATTTGTAGCTGTTTTTTTTTTGGATGGACAGTTGATGGGAGACTATCCGTAATAAAAATTTAATAATTGTGATAACATGAAAATTAATTGAACGTATGATTTTTTTCATAAGGTGTCCGATGATGGTGAAACATCGCAACTCCTTCCTCAACTGTCTCTCGTATTCTACTGTAGCTATAGATAAGAACTATCATGACTGTTAGTTTGTCACTTGCTCGGATATTTATAGATGATATAGACCTTGCCTTTCAGTTGTTCTCTATAGACTGCATCACAGTCAGACAGTTTTCCTTGCTTGTCCTTGCTTTTTTTATTTCTGCCTTTCTCTGAGTCTATGATTATTTTCATAGATGAATTGATCTGTGATAGACTGAGAAAGATTTCTCAATCTAGCTTGTGATAAAGTCCATACATCTAAGTATAGATTTATTCAATTGTTAGTTGACCAAGCAAAGATATAGCAATAGTCAATCTATCTATCTATTTAAAGAATCATTAAATGTTGTAAATTTCCTTTATTCCAAGTAATCGAAGCGATGGGTGTCTGTACCTCTCAGAGTTGATAAAAGGTTGTCCCAAAAGTGTTGTTCGCACAAGACTGAACAGTTATTGAACAAAAGATATTTCAATCATGTTATTTCCAATCACAGAACATCGAGACAGACTGATAAGTAAGAAGCTGGTGGAAGGAGACTGAAGCTGACTGCATGTGATATTATTACACCTGATACCCAAACAAATATCCTATGATTTGCAAGTAACTTCTCTTGTCCAATTGAAGTTTCCCACCGGCTGCTCAAACTTTGAGAACTTTCCAGATTATAAAATCCATTAGGTGTTAAAGCAGACACTTTTAGGCAGCCGAGGAAAGTTTCACAACACAAACATACTGTCAGCCAACTCTGCCGACTGCCACAAGTGATTAGCATTGCACTCGACGCTTTACAGCAATTGCAATCTGTATGGGGATTGATAGGACCATATCTGTGTAACTTTTGCCCAGAACAAGACAATGATGTTGTAACCTGATTTGTGTAAATCTATTTCACTTAAGTCATAAGAGACTGATATCACCTGAAGTGACTGACAAACTAAAGGATTATGAATCTGATCCCTTTGCCGAAATCAGTTTTTATGTGTAACTTGGATCATGGCCAATCAGAAAGTCCCTATGATGTAATATATGTGCATATTGTGCACATATGATACAACCAGTTAAAAGGTATATCATAGGTTGTTATAATCTTGCCAAATACCTTGGAAATATGATGTCCTTAGCCCCGCGCAAGTTCAAAATATTCATTAATCAGTCATTTTAACTTTCAGTGCATGCAATTGAGAATCTGTCATGTAAACATAGAAACATCTACATGTTTTCCGGAGTCCGCACAAGTGTTCATGAATAGAAAGATAGGCAAGTGTATTTCTTTGACTGCAAGGCCAGTTGTTGTCATGCATGAGAGTTTATTGATGAGGCAAGACAGACTGTAGGAGTCATCAACAAGTTACAAATTCGCCCTTGTGAGGGATTTGAACTGCAAGAAATAAAGAATTTCTGCGGAACAGACCTGACTGTAACCACTTTTATTAGTTGTACGGTCTGTATATTATAGCTAATTAAAAGTAAATCTCAGAATTGTGGCCGCGATCTATTTTAAAGTTCCATAACCTGTCATAGCAATGATTAATTTTTAGCACTGAAATGTTGTCCATATGCAATGATATGTTTTTTGATTTTGATTTTGTATCTCACATTGGCAAAAAGAACAAAAATCAGATTCAGATTCTGATTCAGATTTCGATTTTTTTATTTGTAGCTCACATAACATATTGAGTATTTATACAGTATAATAAAGTAATGACAAAAAGTAGAATGAGCTACAGGGACCCCTCTAAGGTCCAATAACAGCTCCCTGCATTACCCCGAAATTCACATGTGCTAGTCAAGTCATAACTCTTTATAAAGTGGACACCCACGCATTAATTGGAAAGGCTCACAAATTACAAGTCAAAGTACAGCTAGGTTAGGAGGAGAGATCAGGAGGACATTCAATGCCAGGCATCAAGAGCCGTGTGCTTTCAACGTATATAGTGAGTTACTAAAGATCCAAATGGGCCATCTCACATGTTTATGGGAAGTCAAGGTAGTGCTAGTCAAGAAAGACATTCAGTTTATTGTTGGACCTGTATACTTTGGAGCTAAGTACTTGAGGAGGCCTACAAATAGACCTTTTAACAGTAGGTCATAAATCAGTGTCCATGAATGCAAAGGAAAATCTCACTCATAATATATTGTGTCATACTCATATACCCTGAAATCCACATAGTAGCAGGGCTGTCTAGATAATATTTGAATCCATGAAAGCTGGATGTTTTTTAAAAACATCACTGAAATCAGGACTGGCATTGCCCATCCTGATAATGTTTAGTTAATTAATACAATCAGACAGGGCTTGTTACAGGAACAATGGATTTGATACTGCTCCAAAATTTTAGAAAATACATTTAATTGGATTGAGGCTTGACAATGACCCACAATGGAAATCTGCAAGTGAAACCTTTTTATTTTTTCGCAAGTTCTGACAACTCCCAAAATAGTTATATAAAGGCTGGGTATTATTGATTTATTTTAAGGCAAATAGTTGCACTTTATTTGCTTTTATGTTGGTGTGAATTCACATTATTTCAGGAATTATAGTGTTGACCGCTGAACAATAGTTTCTTGATTGAAAAGGATAATACTCAGTCAGTCATATAAAATTTAAATACATCAGCTGACAAGACACACAAGGATTTCACCAGTCCTTTTTGATTAATAAGATGATAACTCTTGTCCCTTAAAATTCCAACCACATCAGACAAGGCAGTCCCAAATGCTGTTTTGTAATACTGTCTTGAGGACTAAGTGACATTTGGTTGACAGAGGAAATGTGTGAGATGAAGGGTCTTTGTAATTTCTTCTGACATGTGGACCCTATTGCCAACTGTGGGCGTCACCCATCAAATTCCCTTGAGGTCAATCTACAGCCTCACGGACATTATAGTGACATGTAATAATGTCAATTTTATGGAGATAATAAAATCCGTATTGGATATCAGGTGCATCTTTTATTGTCGTATCATCATTGACTTTATGAACATATTCCTATAACCTACCCAGGCGCTTCTATGGCAAAACTGGAAGAACCGATGCAAATCAAATAATTCACCAATCACTAAACAACTTCCAAGAGAAAACTAAAAAACCAAAAGGTAATTGAAATCCATTGAATGATCCTGCATTATAAATGCGAAGGCTGGAATCTATTTGTTGATTTTACGAGACATAATTATTAGTACTGATAATACATGTACATATTTTATTGATTAAACACATCAAAACAATGAAAAGAAATAACCATAAATAGGTTAATTCTTGTATGTGATTTTATCTGAAGTCTCCAATGATGGTAAAACATCGCAACTCCTTCCTCTACTGGCTCTCTTGTTCTACTACAGCTAAAGATAAGAACTATCATGACTGTTGGCCTGTCACTTGCTCAGATATTTATAGATGATACAGACCTTGCCTTTCAGTTATTCTCCATAGACTTCCATATGACAGAGGTGTCCCAGCTCATTATCTCGCGTCACAGTCCTGCATCACAATCAGACGGTTTTCCTTGCTCGTCCTTGCTTTGTTCTTTTCTGCCTCTCCTTGGTCTATGATTATCTTCATGGATGATCAAATTGATCTGTTTTAGAATAGGAAAGACTATCAATTTGATATCAATGAATTGCGACCGTCTAAGTAAAGATTTACTCAATTGTCAATCACCAAGCAAAAATGTATCAATAATCAAGCTATCGATCTATTTATAGATTCATGAAGTGTTGAAAATTTCCTTTATTCCCAGTAGTTGAAGTTATTTGTGTTCGCACTTGTCAAAACTGAAAAAGGGTTGTCCCAGGAGCATTGTTCTCACAAGACTGAACAGTAAGTTATTTGAACAAAAGATATTTCAATCACATAATTTCCAATGCCAAAATAGCAAGATAGACTGATAAATAAGAAACTTTTGGAACAGTAATAAGATATACAAGGAGGCAAGTGAGTTTATCACACTCTGCATACTATTTATAGACAAAATATGGTATACAAAATACATTGATGATCATAGAAATAAACGAATAGTGCCTTCCTTCAGCAATTGCCTTTGTAAAACAGTTTTAGCCCATTCTATGCCCTTCCCTTCAGCCTGAAAAATGTTGTGTGATAAACCAAAAAATTAAAACTGGTATAACTCAAATATTTCCCAACAGATTTTTTTCGTTTTTGTCTTAAAATGTGCTCCTGACCCAGGTCTAAATTTGTGCACTATTCGTTTTCTGGGTGAATTTTTTTAATCTTAAAGGTTTCTCAGGGGCACTGTGAGAAGGAGACTGAAGCAGACTGCATATGATTTCATTACAACTGATAGCCAAACAAATATCCTATGTTTTTTAAGTAACATGTCTTGTCCAATTAAAGTTTCCCCACCAAGAGCAGCTGCTCAAACGTTGAGAACTTTCCAGATTATAAAATCCATTACATGTTGAAGCAGACACTTTTAGGCAGCTGGGGAAAGTTTCAGAACACAAACATACTGTCTCAAGTGATTAGTCCAATTTGAATATGGATTGATAGGACCATATCTGTGCAACAATTGCCTCAGCAAGACATTATGTAGATGCCTGATTTGTATAAATATATTTTACTTTAGTCATAAGAGATTGATTTCACTGGTCCGTGAATCTGATACTTTGCTGAAATCAGCTTTTATACATAATTTTGATCCTGGCCAATCAAAAAGTCCCTATGACATATAAATGTGCATATCATCCCTCCACATAGAAACATGTACATGTTGTCTGGAGTCCTAGCACGCGTTCATGGATAGATAGATTTGCAAGTTTATTTCTTTGACTGCAGGCCAAGCTGTTGTCATGCATGAGAGTTTATTGATGAGACAGGACCCTTTTGAGGGATATTTTGCTTGCTCAGCACAGACACTGATGCAACCTATTTAACATCTCGTCTGAAAGATGGCGGATATCCAGCTTGGGTTTCTGCACAACAAATCTCCAATCAAAATATTTAGGATTTGTTAACCAGGACTTGAAACGACCTTCTGAGATTTGAACTGTTTCCTTGACTGTATTATTATGGCTAATCAGAAGAAAATCTCACAATCTGTTCCATTATGTGTAATGGCAATGATTTATTTTATGATTGTAATATCACAGATATGTTATGTTATCCCATGTCTAGGCACATTTTCTCCCCGATACAGTGTTTTTCCCTGGGCAATACAGCAGGGAAAAAGTCAGTATAGGGGAGAAAAAGCATTATGGTCACCTGACCTGTATACGATGTTCTTTCCCTGGTAATCAGAGGGAATATACTGAAAACAACGAATCAGAGAGCAGTATTCAGACACACCCACAGAAAGTCTCTTATCTATGTGTCACATTCTCTGCTGCTGCTTTATGATCTTATGTTGTAATTTTCAGAGTACAAAAAACGACCACTCTTTGCAATTTGCCACTGATCTATTAGGGCTAGAGAGAAACGGTTTGAAGCATTATATCCAGAAGAAAATAATACATCAGATTAAGGCAGTTTTGACTTTCTCATTGGTAGGCCTATAGAAAATTTTCCAAAGCAATTTTCGGAAAATTCACTAAGTTTTTCCAAAATGACTTTGTTGTACAAATACAGTACAACCCAAAATAAAGTAAGAAAATTTTCTGTCAGAAGTCCTCTGTTTACCTATTTTGTCCTCTTTTCTCCTCTCCACCCCAAATCTCCTTACAAATCCCTTTGACTCCTTACAACAACCTTAGCCCACATTAAGAACTCTATTTAAACGGCTACCAATGTAACTGCAATTAGCAGAGGTGCAAAATATCAAGTAAATCAAACACATTTGGGGTGATTGAGTTTAAATTGGTGTTGTTTAAATGTGATTTTGATGTAATTTTAAAAGGTAGTTTCAAGTAGGTAAAAGTAGGAAGTGATTCAGAGGTAGTCAAAAGGTGTGAAAGGGTAAAGTAGTGGCTGATTCTTCCCTCCTGCTGGGGTAATCATACTTTATTTTGAGTTGTACTGTACTGATTTATGAAAATTTCTGTCGTGATGAGGACCCCTTTTTATTTTGTTATATTGTTTTAGACAGTATTTGCAACATGACAAAGTAATAATGTTAAATTCAATTTATTGGTATAGTTTCAGTTATGTTGTTAATTGATTTCAGAAACGGTTTTCTGCATTCCACTGCCGTTTTACTTAACTACTCTGGATCTAATCAACCCAGGTGTATAAAAGTTAACATATACTGTTATAGTATACATATAGTATAGATTTCAAATCCAAAATTTGAAGACGATATCTCAAAAACTCTGGTCACAAAAAAATTATAACTGAAACAAGAATTTTCAGTTCTAGCGTGAAATCACATCTTTGAGTCAACATATTATCAAGGTCCATGGCCATTTTATTCTATATCTCAGGATATAATAATAACAGATCTATAAGTTTCACCAGACGTTTTTGTCATATTTCAAAGGTCACCGATTTAAAATTTCACATTGATATCTCAAAAACCCTTGCCATGAAATAATTATTACTGAAACTGGAATTTTTAGTTCAAGCGTTACATAACAGATTTTGTGTCAACGGGTTTTTAAGTTTCATGGCCGTTTAATTTTATATCTCAGGATCTAAAAATACCAGCTCTACGATATCTACCATTCATGTCTGTCATATTCTCAAGGTTATTGATCCAAAATATCAAGGTGATATCTTAAAATCTCGCGCCATAATAAAAATAGTACTGAAGGAAGAATTATCAGGGCAAGAGAGAATTACAAGAATCAGTTATAATGAACTTATTCATAAGAAAAAGTTTTTAACTATTTTGAAAATGTGCCTAGACATGGGATAAAAAGGTCATACATGGGTAGGTGCAGTACATCCTAGTATACTCCCCTCGACTCCAGTATATTCCCTCGGCCCTTCGGATCTCGGTAATATACTGGAGTCACGGGGAGTATACTAGGGATGTACTGCACCTACCCATGGTATAACCTCATAGTATATTATATGATTTATTTGCAGCTTATAGTGGTGAAAACAATTCAAAAATCATCCTTGAAAAGGTGACCTTCAGCGACTCCTAGATGGCAAGGTGTGTCACTGAAATACAGTATGGTATACTGCACGGTGCGTTAAGGCCACTGAATACATGAAGGACATCTAAAGAGAAGAGGTATCAGTCCAATAACAGCTCCCTGCATTACCCCGAAATTCACATGTGCTAGTCAAGTCATAACTCTTTATAAAGTGGACACCCACGCATTAATTGGAAAGGCTCACAAATTACAAGTCAAAGTACAGCTAGGTTAGGAGGAGAGATCAGGAGGACATTCAATGCCAGGCATCAAGAGCCGTGTGCTTGCATGTGTTCGGGCCAAGTGCTATCAGTGTATATAGTGAGTTACTAAAGATCCAAATGGGCCATCTCACATGTTTATGGGAAGTCAAGGTAGTGCTAGTCAAGAAAGACATTCAGTTTATTGTTGGACCTGTATACTTTGGAGCTAAGTACTTGAGGAGGCCTACAAATAGACCTTTTAACAGTAGGTCATAAATCAGTGTCTATGGTGAAGCCAAATCTCACACATGATGTTTTGCTAATATGTCATACTCATATACCTGAAATACACATAGCAGCAGAGCTATCTAGACACTATTTTAATGAAAGCTGGATGTTTTTCTCAAACCATACAACAGAGCCAAGTTTGACAATTCTCATGATGGTTTGCTTATGGTTGGTCTAAAATAAAGGTACTTCATAATAATAATGAACTGTATACATACATGTCTTCTGCTGGATATGTGTATGTCACTTAGAGACAGATTTAAACTCTTTGACATTTGATCAGCCAACTTGACTTCAGTGGAGCGAACAGAATTTATTCTCTGCGAGAATTTTGACAGTATTTGATCTTTGGCCAAGCCATTCATTTGAGGGTAAAGGGAAACCAATTTGAGCCATAAAAAGGATGATTACCCCTGTATCATTCCCGATCTTCAAACAAAACTCAGTGATTTGTGATGTCACAGGGAATCAAGGCATGATGCTAGACCAGTTCAGAAATTGAGCCTTATATTTTTATATCCATGCTGAAATTGCTATCATTTTGCTTTATTTCTCTTTCCTGGTTTTCTATTTGGTACCTTGATTGTAAGAGCCAATATTCGGTTTACTACATGTGCTAGTCATGATAGCCCTTGTACATTCCAAAAACTGTACACATACAACATGTTACAATATACCAAGTATCATCATAGCATCACTCCATACCAAGTGTCACAATAGCAAATATCCAAAGTATGGATGCATAATTATGTACCCATGCTCAGAATCTCAAGGTCAACTTTGAGTCTTGGACACTCAATCATATTCCTTTGATCATCTTCTTTGATCCTTGACCAAGAGCTCTTAATCCAGAGAAACCTGCCTTCCAATTTTCAGATTGTCCTATTGACCAAGTTTGGCTTTGAGTCAGGTAATTTTGTGATTTTAAAATATTCCTGTACATAACATCCAACCTTCAGTCTGGAACTAGATTGCTTCTTTTCCAGAGCCGTTAAATGATCCAACAATTTCATTTATTGTATGCTCCCTAGAATTGAAATACAGTATGCTCTGGAATCATCATAATCCGAATGTAGTGATGGTGGAGGCGTGATATGCAGAGGGACAGATACAGTATGCCCTACCTGATAGTGACAGGTAGTACTTGTGTAACACATGTGCTTTTTAATGGTCTGACAAGATACCTCTGATTTTTTCTAAATTGTTAAGTACATTACTTGAAGTTAGAAATTGCTGTATTGAGTAACTCCCACGATTTCATTGAACATACTTCTTTAAAGATCAGTCCTGAATATCATTTGAAATAGGGGTTTATCTCTCTTTAGTAAAATGTTCAAAACATCTTTCTGTCATTTTACCAAAATGCCAGTCCATCCATGTATACTTCAGGAGGAACAGCTCAAGATTCTTGCATCAAATTATTTATACCGATTGTTTGCATTTGCTTTTTACTCTATATTTTCTAATTTCTTCTGATTCATGGAATCCGTATGCAGTCAACATTTTCTTTAAGAATCTTATTGTCTGTCATAAAATATCAGTTTTGGGAAGTTGATTCATCTTCATTAATTTGTTTTGAGAACACTGTGGCAGTATGGATATATTTCCTCTGTGTTATTTCATCATAACCAGTTGAATATTACCGTATTTTATGGCCACAACTTGTTGCATTACTGCAAACCCACTGTGGGAATTATGTGCAGAATTTCAAAGATTCAGCTTCACAGGTAATGTATACTCACCCTCAATTTAGGGTGGCTCTGTGTTACATAACACATGTCAAAACGTGAATAATATTATCAATCAGAGTGAAGTGATGTTTATTTTGTGAAGTCTGGTCCCATATAACACACCGGATAATACCACCTAAACACATTATTCACCTCCATAAGTAAAAAAGTGAAATCTTCTTTATCTTAAGCTAGTTCTGACAACTCCCAAAAGAAGAGCTGTTATTGATCAATATGCTCGATCATATAAAATTGAAAATTCATTGGCCAACAACCCTAGCACAAATTTCATGAGTTATTTTTTTGATTAATAAGATGATAACTCTTGTCCCTTAAAATTCCAACCACATCAGACAAGGCAGTCCCAAATGCTGTTTTGTAATACTGTCTTGAGGACTAAGTGACATTTTGTCGACAGCATGCATGAGATGAAGGGTCTCTGTAATTTCTTGTGACAAGTGGACCTGATGTCCAACTCTGCTTGTAGCACAACAAACTCCCTTGAGGGCAGTCTACAGCTTTCTTGGATGTTAGTGACATGTAATAATGCCAACTTTATGGAGATTCATAGAATACACATTGGTCTTCCGGTGCGTGTTTTATTATCATATAGACATTGACTTTGTGAATGTTTACCTGGGGGATATGAACATTTTCCCATAATCGTTACAGCAGATTCTGCAGCAAAAACTGGAAAAGCCGAAATAAACTGAATACTTTTTTCTTCGCAAGAAGGGCCCACCTCATTGATAAAATATAGTCCTGTGTTATGCTAAGAATAAATGGATAACATAACAGTTAACCGAGCTACCGTAGCCTCACTCACTTACAACTTAGCAAGCTGCCGTTGCCCCAGCTCTAGGACAAGTTTCATGAAGTGCCCTCAAGTTGACGCTTGAATACTGGATTCTTTTAAAAAGAGGCACAACAATAGCAGTAACACAGAGCAAGATAGAGTAGCTACTGCTTGTGATAAGAACCAGTTTTGGTCTTTACTCTGTTAATTGCAATAATTTGAAGTCTATTTCATCCAACTGATCAAAAGGAAGTCGTCATTTTGTGTGTTTTATCTTGACGCTAGCTTATTATGTATTAAACATATTTTCCTATCTAACCCTCCCTTTTGTTCACTGATAAAAATGTATGTTAGCAACTGGGGAGGAGTATCTTACTGACTTAGATGTCATATTCTTCAACTTTATCTTATGTCAATTGAACCTTTTGAATTAATTTAGACAGCAGATTTCTTATACTTTATGAAAAAAGTGAGTTTTTGTGTACGACTATGGTGTTTACCAGGAGACCAACAATTTTGGGGGCCTGAAATGAATTTCAACAAAGAAAGGACATTAAAAACTGTGTCTGAGATCAGTTGAAAGCTCTATATAATATCCTGGAGTGTAATAAAGCATTCATTAGCAGGCAGGCGTCACCCAGAGGTGGTAAGCCTCTGGGGGCTAATAATTTGTCCGAAGTAAATTTGGTTTTATTTACTTATCTCGATTTATTTTGAAATTTTTGGAAAAATTTACACTTTGTAATAAAAATACTATAGAAATACAGCTTAGATGAAAAGAAATCTGCTGTCTAGATTAATTCAAAAGGTTCAATTGACATATTTAGTTACCCTCCAGTAGAAAAAAGCAACAAATGTTAGATCATATGGATTTAAAAGACATAATACTGACACCAACTGCTCCTCCAATTGAATTCTGCTGGTTTGTTAGCAACATATTCAATGAGATAAATTTTTTCTTGCAATATTTTCACATCTGACAAGATTCTGTGTTCCTTGCGCACCAATAAAACCTGATTCAACTGTTCTCACACATCCTTCTGACAAACTGGATACGGGGTATTGCTGAGCCGCATTACTTGTCAATTCTATTGAAAATCACAGGGCAGCACTCAGTGGTATATGAGCTCTTCACCAAATGCAGAACATTCTGTTAATATTAAAAGGTCCTATAACATTCTGTGAGACCATTTCAGCATGGCCGAAGACAAAATGTGACTACATGACCATTAACAAGGTACCTGTCACATTCAGGAGAATAGACTACTGATGTGGCTTAGCAATACCCCATATCCAGTTTGTCACTAATCGGCGTGAGAGCAGTCGAATCAGGTTTTATTGGTGCTCAAGAATCCCAAGATCTTGTCAGATGTGAAAATATTCAAGAAAAAAAAAATTATCTCATTTAATAGTTTGCTAGCAAACCAGGAGAATTCAATCAGAGGAGCTGTTGGGGTCATTATTATGTCTTTTATATCCATAATGATCCAAACATTTGGTATTTTTTTCTACTGGAGGGTAACTAAATATGTCAGTTGAACCTTTCGAATTAACCTTGGCAGCAGATTTCTTATACATTATGAAAAAAGTGAGTTTTTGTGTACAGCCATGGTGTTTACCAGGAGACCAACAATTTTGGGGACACTAAATTTTTCAAGGAAGAAATGACACTAAACACTGTGTCCGAGATGAGTAGAAAGCTCTATTCAATATCCTGGTGTGCAATAAAGCATTCATTAGCAGGCAGGCGTCACCCAGAGGTGGTAAGCCTCAGGGGGCTAATAATTTTGTCCGAAGTAAATTTTGTTTAATCTACTTGTCTTGATTAATTTTGACATTTTTGGAAAAATGTATCCTTTGCGATATAAATACCATAGAAATACAGCTTAGGTGAAAAGATGGTTGTGACATCCCATTTTGGAGAAAAATGGAATTAAATGGGGTATCCAGAGGGGGGCTAATAATTTTGTTCACAACTGTATTAACATAACTTAGCAAGCCCAATCAATCAGACGAAAAGCCCATCAGTTGATGGATGGTGGCATAATTTCTATGTGAGCATTATTGTCATGTTTTCCATATTAGTGAGAAGATGGAGAGTTGGTAATGTCAGCATATTACTCAAGAACGAATGCAGTCCCAATACTTTCATGAGGACAACTGGTATTTTATCAATAGAATGTGTGACATGTGTGCCAAATGTATGAATACACATGTTTAACTTCAATTAGACCTCACAGCATTGGAAAAGTAGGGATCTAACTGACAACTTTTGTATGATAAAGCTCTGCTGAGGATTTTCAGTAAGCAAATAATCAGAATGTTTATTTTAGAAATATTGCGACCTAAGAGGTTCAGTTAAGGACGCCTTTGAAGTTAAACACCACATTTGCATTTTCTTGCCTATAATTTTTCGATCAGAACCCTTAAAATTGGGGTCTATATACGAATCATATGTTAGTGAAAAAAGTTGGCTTTTCTGCCATTAAGTAGGTAAAAATAGATAGGTGGCCAACTTACCTCGTTCTATGGCACAAGCATTGAGAAAGCCCGATTGTTCATGGTTTGTCAAAAGAATGGTTCAAATTGAACCTCTTTGAATTTAGTTGAGTAGTAGGAACCAAGAAAACATCCCCATACCATATATATATGATTGCGGCCCGTCTTCCTATGTGCCCCAATTCCCCAAAATTACATTTTCATAGCATAATATCTTACAATCGCGAAAGCATTTATTAAAGTGCTTTCTACCTTTAATCCAATGGTTTCTAATCGGTACATCTCATTGCATCTAAATGTTTTTTGTCTATACAGTCATCAATCTATTTTGAACTCTGTCTGAGTGAAAAAAAGGTCTTCTAAAAATGTTGACTAAAGTTCCACAATCCACAGAACTATTTCACATGCACTTCACAACGTAGCATTTTTTGATAACAGTGTTACTAAGATACCTTACCTAATAAGTGTCACCCTCTATTGCTGTGCAATTGCATTAGTTGTATACTCAAACGGTCGTGGAAGGAGTGATATAGTTTGTCTATTTCATGTGAAAATGGCACTTCGTGTGTCATCATGCTGATGATTTGTCGTGATCAAACCCAATACTTTCAATGTTAATTTGATTGAAGGAGACTTATCCCACTTGTTGGTGACAGCCAAACGAAAGGATTATGCATCTGATTTTCACTCTAAAATTTGTTATGAGAAGTCAAATGGCTTACTCTTGATCATATGCCTAATCAAACAGCCTCTATGTTTCCTAAGTTGAAAGTCGAGAAGATGACACTTCATCCGCCATCATGAATCAGTGTTATTAAGTTCCTTGGTGCAATTGGTTGAATTTAATTGTAGTTGAAAAATAATAAAAGGAACATCGAAGCTGATCTTGGAGGGGCAGATGTGTTTAATCCACTGAAAAAGCCATGCAGGACCACGCAGGATGTATTCAGAGAACTAGGACAACTTGGTGATGTTTATGGATTTCCAGGAAATTTCATTTGAAATTGTATTAAATTTAGATCATAAAATTCGGACAAATGTCGCTTGCCCTAAAAAAAATCACGCTCTTGTATGTCTATGGACATTCAGTCTCTCCGGGTCTGTCTATTGCAAAGATCATAATTTGTTTAATTTAGAAAAACTTTCACATTTCTGTCAGGTATCCATCAATGTCACAGTGATTGAGGATGGATTAGATTAATTTTTGAAAAAAAGATGAAACCCAAAATGTATCATGTCAATTCACGATGGCTCAAAGAACTTCTTTCCCTACAATGAGAGTCTTGATCTGGGAAATTAATTTCAGATAATCCATCACCATCAGGGAAAGTGATCAAAAGAGCTGTAATCTATATGGTTGATTGATGTATCATAATTAGATCTCTGAGATATTAATCTCATCCCTGAAGATATTGGCTGGGATAATTTTCATTTCATCTGTCAAGTGATAAAATCAATTTTAATGCCGGTTTTTCAAATCCCCTTTTCATACCTCTTGAATTGCCATTGGCCATATTTGCGGTTCAACCTTTTGAGATATTGTTTGTTTGTAATACAGTCACTGGTTCTGACAAAGCTCATTTTCTTGAATATTTTACACTGTCTGGTATACGTAATTTTTGACAAATTATATTGAGGTCAATTTGAGGCAACAAATAATTCAAAATTAATCGAAGTCATAACTCTGGTACATAGACAGGAATTAAGAAATGCGCTCACCTTTCATTCCCGCTCTTAATAAAGGTCCCAACAATTTCTCATAATTATCGTCAATGATACTGTTACTGTATGTTATTCCATAGTTCATGTGTATGAGTATTCCTGAATAAATTCACTGAATATATGACAAGTGAAGTAGCAGAGTCCAATTACAACTCCTGCATTACCCTGCAATTGACAGGTGCTCCAGCCAAGCCATAACTCTTTATAAAGTGGACACCCACAGTCCCACACATTAATTGGAAAGTTCACCAATTGCAAGTCAATGTAAAGCAAGATTAGCAGGATAGATTAGTGCTTTTCAAATGCTAGACATTAGAAGCCATGTGCCTGGATGTGTTTGGGTTAGTGCAATATACAGTACCGCCTGTAAGTATGTGAAACGCATGACATTGTGCCATTGCATCAATGCTAAACATCCTCAGCCTAACTGCTTGTGGAGGCATGAATTTTCAACGGATGAAAGGGAAACAAAGTGGGTCATAAAGGCCGATGTGTGAGGCAAGTGGGATAAAAATAGCAGCCCATTTTCTTCGCTGTAGTCGGAGTTAGGTATGGGTCAAAGTCTTTGATAAGTAAGTGAACCGCCCTTCCCTATCTTTTAACATTGGGCCTGCGTTTCACTTACTTATCAAAGACTTTGACCCATACCTAACTCCAACTACAGCAAAGAAAATTGGCTGCTATTTTTATCCCGCATGCCTCACATATCGGCTTTTATGACCCAAAATGTTTTCCTCTCATCGGATGAGAATTCGTCCTTCCAGAAGCATTTTGGTTAAGGATGTTTAACATTGATGCATTGGCACAATATCATGCGTTTCACTTACTTACAGGCGGCACTGTAGGCTTTTTGAAGGAATAGAAGACACTTCAGAAATTCAAGAAGATTGCATATTTCTGAAACTGAAGACTTAGAGGCATGCTTTTCAAATGGATTGATGCAGTGGCATAACTAGTGGGTCTTGGGTGTGGGGGGGAGGCATCTGGGGGCACGAGATTCTCTAGGGGCACCCACTATAATAAATGTATATTTAAGCTAAAAAGGTTCATTACTCTTAAAAAGGTTTCAACAGCAAACGAAAACAACACTTAGATAGTCGAGCTGCATTGAACTCCCCCAATGGAACCTTTTTCTCTCAAGTTGGGAGTACAGGGTCCTATCAGAGGACCTTGCCACCATTTATTGAAACTTTTCAATTCAACTGAACCCTAAGAATCTTTAGAACCTTTTTTGGACCCTGGGTTCTTTATATACCAGCAAGAACCTCTTGCGTTACAAGTATAGTATCCTCTCAGGCTCTCATCCGATTTAAGATTAGTTGTCTATACCAATCTATTGTTTTAGAGTTGGCCTGTAGTTGTTCTTCTTGCATCTTTTGCACCCCAATGGAAGTCAGCAACTCAAAAGACCACGCCATGAGCATAGAATGGCTGCAATTTACTAACATTATTTTGTCGTTCCCATAATTGCCCAAAGTAATTTGATTTTGATTGATGTACCCACTTGACTTTCTATTTAATCTTGAAATTGACTCCTGCTGGTGCTGATGGCTGGTTGATGTCTGATTTAGCCTTTTCACATCAAACTCATAAACTGCATATTATGGTGGGCGACTTGGGCGTGTTTACATCAAATTGATAAATTTGAACCATTTGACCCAGGAGAATGATCCGAGTGTTGAAGCCTTATTTTCTCATGTAACCATTAACCAAGCAACCGTTGTTAGATTTTTAAAGAACTTTTTGTGTGAGGGCTGCCCCAGCCCCAATAGCACAGTGGTTAGCATTTATTTCTTGTTTGTGTAAAGTGGATAATACTGGATATTAGTAAATACTACCATTCAGTTATGTGAGCAGTAGCTATTTAGTAGTTCCAACTTGACTTTTACAGTGTGATCTCATAATTTGAGAGACATAACTGTGTTGACAGCATTGGATCTTTGGGGAAGCAATTTATCTGAGGGTGAATTGAAACTTGTCTGTGCTTTCAAACAGGTGATTTACTTCTGCAATATGACCTTACTTCAAATCAATCATTTGATGGCTTGTGGCATGTTTACCAAAAATATGAGTCTGCAAGTTAGGAGTTTAAAAAAAAAATGCTTCTGAAAAATGGGTTTGTTTTTGTTGGCTTTCTGTCAATCTTTTCAGATAGGTTATAACAATATGAAAATGATGTTGCTGATTATGGTTTCTTTTTCTTATTCCTTTAAATTTTCCACAGCTTAGTATATATTTGTTCCTTTTTCGTTCTGTTTCTTCACTTTTATGAATGAGCTGCAGACAGTATGGATTCAGTAAACTATAATAATTGCAATAATATGACATAATAATTTGAACAGTTTTTTTTATTATGCCATCGATGCTTACATACAGTATAAAATCAACTTTTTAGTGTGACTTCATCAGACATCCTTTCTGAGAAATTTCAACATTCTTCCATATATATATCTTTGCCAAATTGCCAGGGAGTAACCACACTTGATACAATCCTGTAGTACTTCGAATCACATAGGCGTGGCTAATGCCATGGATATTAACCAATATCTCCATGACATGGACCACATCAAAGAGTGGTTTTGCACAGATAAGCCAAAAGGGGAAATGTGTGAGCCCCGAGGGTTATTGCAAAGCCAGATGTCATGGATAGCTTCCTTGTGACAGTTTCAGCTTCTGTAAGTTATTCCAGTGACCTTGAGATTTCCCGAGAACCATTTTCAGCACTTCTTTAAAGGTAGTAAGTCCACCGGTTCTATGTAAAGTTTAACATGTGGTTGTAGATCATAAATTGAAAGATTTAAAGTATAGTATACATTTCCAATCAACAGAATTGTGTGTTTTCTACAATTAAGTGAGTTTAATTGATTGTAAAGTCTTAAATTACTTAAGGAGAGCCCTGCATTGCTTGAAATGTAAACAAAGCAGGGCTTTTTCACGGCATGAAAAACTGTTTGTTTTAATTTTTCATGGAAAGAAATTATTATTATCATTATTCATATTCTGTGTATCAAAACTTCTTATACTATCAATAGAACAGCAATTAGGTAAATTTTTCAACTGGAATGTGTTAAATATGACTGAAATCAATCCATAAACAATCTATTAAAAATGTGGACTTACCACCTTTAATGTTTAATAGGCATTTTTCTCAGGTATGCAATGAATATAACTGGTATATACGGCAAACTGTTTTCTCACATATTGTAGACTTTAAGACAGTTTTTGGGATATTAGTATTGTTATTCTGAGCAATAGGTGAGTATAAAAAAGAATTTTCTGGGGTTTTTTTTGGGTGCTAATTCTCAGTTTAATGTAGTTAACTTTGGTTTTATGTGAATTAAAACCACTCATTCATTTGTAGCTTATTGTTAGGTTTATAACAGTCCCACCAATAAATGATTACATTTAACCAAAAAACGTTCCTTTTGGAAATCATTAATTTTGCTTGTATCAGTGTTATTTATCATTAGTAATAGATATGAATGCATTCTTCTGTCATTTCACCTTGCTTTGCAGGTGCCAGAATTGTTGTGGGTTGTTGTGCTTTTCATGCTCTGTCATTTTCAGCTTTAATTTCCTTCATTAGATATGCATTAGTTTCAAAATTATCCATCAGAATTTCATTGTTGTCTTAAAAAAGTCAAATTGTTCAATTAAATCAGTTTCTGTGAGGAATGTCATTATTGTGATGCCTGTACATTAAAGCGCTGCTCTCTGATCAAAGCAAGAGTTTAGAGAAAGAATGTATTACAGTCACGCAGTTTTAATAACCCTTTGAGAGCTAAGTTTCAGTGATTTTGGTCTGCTTACTTACAAGTCAGCTCTCTGTCTGTCTAAATTAATATACTTTTCATCTAATATATGAAGAAATATTGCAAACATAATTTCAGAAATTTGGATGTATATTGATATCAGTCCAAATGAAAGGATGTTGACTGGGGAAGTTTTTGGTGAACAAAACACCTGGAAAAGGTTGAAGATTGGTCACATTTTTGTGGATCTTCTAAGTATTTTGATATCTGGTCTGTCTGGCAATCGACTTCAAAAAGGTCAGATTGAAGCAAAATGGGTTAGAGAAAATAAACTAAGAGAATTTGATATCTTTGACTTTTCTTTTGAAAGGTTTGGATAAACCTTGATGGAATTTCAGAATGGTATCTCGGGGTTGGTGAATTAAACAGTAGACATTCCAACAGCGGAAAAATGCGTTGAATGATCAATGGATTTTAAGATTTACATTTAAGAGTGCACGGCAGAGTGTTTTACTGGTATGTATTGATAGATAGATAGATAGATAGAAAGATAGATAGATAGATAGATAGATAGATAGATAGATAGATAGATAGATAGATAGATAGATAGAAAGATAGATAGATAGATAGATAGATAGATAGATAGATAGATAGATAGATAGATAGATAGATAGATAGATAGATAGATAGATATGGTTAGTGCAGCCCTCAAAGCCCAGTACCTTTATTTTCTGACTATTTTGTGCTGGCAATAGAGGACATTTCTAGATACACCCATGTCTGGCAGTGTAAAAACATTGAACTGTACTGACATAAGACAGAGAGAAATAATTATTTGCAATGATGATTGAAAAGAAATAAGCAGTATTAACAGGGAAAGCAGACAAGATAATCTTGAATTTTGTCGTGCGGTAATAGGATATAAGAATCATGCTGGGTCTGAGATTGAAATCAGCTGGCTGTTGCCAAGCAACAGATTTTTGTCCAGAAAATAAATTGTCTAATCTCATAGAAACTTTGTTATTTGTATCCTGCTGAGTGAATCGAAACCCCAATATAGCAAATAGAATATTTAAATTTCTTGTTATTCCTTTCAGTTTGAAAGATACCTACTAAATATATGATCGATGAAAAAATTACAACAGTGATATCATTTCATTTTCAACATGCTGAACTGTTGGCTGTTTTATAAATCTGAGTTGTCGTTTTTTTTTTTTCAGACGAAGGAAAAAAATTTTATGAGTACAACACACATTCCTATAAAAAAAAAAGATATATTGATATAAGTCTGGCATGTAAAAAATATTTTCTGTCAATTGCATTATAAATTTACTATGGTCAGATGGCATTACATATAATTGTAGAGTGTAGACCAATTCATATTTTTTTGTTGAACTTCAATGCCGCAGAAGCTTTAAAAAGTTACGAAGGTCTCTCATATATACTAGAGCCCTGCGCGGGCCGGGTTTTGGCCCGAAGCCCGACCCGGCCCGAAGCCCATGGGCCAGGTCGGGCCGGGTAGTTGACTTTCATGGTGGACCGGGCCAGGCTTGGGCCAGGTGGTATGCGGGCCGGGCTGGGCCTGGGCTTTACAATTTTATGTCAGCCGGGCTTGGGACGGGCTTGGGCCTGAGGCTATCAGGTATGGGCCGGGCCCAGCCCTGACACACTCACAGAGGTACATGCTGCTGAAAGAGCACAGATGGAGCCACTAAAAGTGTGTTCATACCTCAAAAATAATTTCATTATATACAGTACCTCATTATGTTATATACATGTATATGAACTATATTAAATATCTAGATAGCTAGATCTATAACTAGATAGATGGATAGATAGCTAGATAGCAAGATAGATAGGTAGATTTATATCCATCTCATAATAATAGTTGTTGATACATTACAATATTTTAAATATTCTACATTATAAAACTTATTTGTTAAATTTTGGATTTAATTTAATGATAAAACACTAGAATGTATTATAATATGATGTTTATAAAGTTTTGCATGTTACCAAACTTATTGTCTGATGTCATTTGATACCCCTGCCTTCTTGCTGAGCTTCAAATTTTGTATACAATTATAGGGGTGTGAGACAATGGTCAGATTATGCAATTGTGCAGATAACCCAAAGTTGTAAACCCAAACTAGCATTGAACAAGTTAACCAAAAATAATGCAAAATATGTAATACCAGATGTTTCCTCACTAATGTTTAAAAGTCATAACTGTCATATTGTACCATAAGATAACATGTACATGTATTAGATTTCATTCAAATTTCAGAGCAATTATGATTGGTGTTTGCAAATTGTGAAGGAGGGGTTAGGTTTCCAGCTTCAGTAGGCAATACAATGACCCTTCACAAGTTTAATTGCACTGATTTTAATTGACTTAAATAATCAAACATTTTTCTTATAATCTGTTGATAAAAATAACAAGGAAATTGGCTGCTGAGGTAAAAGAATATCTTAGAAATTTAGATTACACATTAAAATGTCGCATGGGGACCTTTTGTGATGATTGATGGCTGTTTAAAATGTTTAAATTAACATTAATACATTTTTTCTCATGAGCCTTCTGTTTAATCTACATTTCTCTTCAGTAGGTATGTAGTACGGGCGGGTTTCGGGTTTACCCAAACCCGGCCCATGGGCTTGGGCTGCAAGTTGGTTAAATTTCCCGGGTATGGGCCGGGCCCGGGCCTAACAACTCCGGGCTTGGGCCGGGCTTGGGCTCAGGAAAAAGTGACCGGGCTTGGGCCGGGCCTACATTCTCTTCTTAATTCCGGGCCGGACCGGGTACGGGCTTGACTACGAAAAGTCGAGCCGGGCTTGGGCCTAGTTTTTAGGCCCGTGCAGGGCTCTAATATATACAGAGCAAATTATGTTTTATAGTTTCCTTAAAACCACTATTCGAAATTTGATTCAATTAAAGCTTTACAAGGCCTTGATGAGACCATGGAATATGATTTTGCTTAATGTATTCGTGCAAATTTCACATCAACAGGTATTGCAGCAACCAAATGTAGGAAATAGTTAGAAATGGTAGGTAGCCTACATCCGTGTAAGCCCAGTTCTGAGTGTTGATTGACGAGATAGGAGAAAAAGAGAGTGGAAATCCTCAACGTATTACACATTTACCCCATTGGAGGGATCTTTTACTTGCTCCATTTCAATGTCGCTTCCGAATTACATCCAGCTTCGATTTTCTCATAGATTTCCACTGAAAAATCCACCAGGCATTCGAAACCCGTGCAGGTAAGAACATCAAGACCATCAACAGAGCAGGTGGATCTTGCACACTCTGCTACCAAGCTGCTTTCTTTTAAGACCAACGATCTATCGCATTTGCTCAAATCATAAATCCAAAAGCAAAACCATACATCCTTTGTTGTGGATCTTTTCATATGTTTTTTTAACCAACCATAATTAACCCTTTATTTCCCTTTGATTGTTTTATTCATACTTTCAACTGATTATGTAGAACCCCCCCCCCCCTAAAAAACAAGTTTTTTTCTTATGTTTGTGGTTTTTACTTATTTGAGCATTGCCTAGATCTAATTTTGAAGCGGATTGTAACATTGTTACATGCGTCTTGTCAATGTCTGATTTGACCTTTTCATCAGGATCATGACTTGCAAATATTCTGATGAGAGTGTTTACATAAAATATCATAAGGCTAAACTGTTTGACATCTGTAAAAACTCCACAGACTAGATGTTGGTTCTATGATCTAACATTCCGTGAGATATATGGCGGCATTTGATCTTTGGCACAGTCATTTATTTGAGGGTAAATAGAGAACCCATTTGAGCTACAGAGGGGTGATTTACCCCTGTAACCCTAGCCTACTTCAAATCTTTGTTGATTTGTGATACCACAGAGAACAAGATGCCTGCAAGTCATCAGGTTGAAAATAAATTGGTCTGAAACTAAGGTTCTGAGGCTGCTTTCACTACTCTGGCCACATTGCATGCTTTTAGCTCCATGATGTAACAACCTCCTTAAATATAATTTCAATATATGAAGTAAAGCGACCCATTTGTTTCATGTTGTGTCTTTCTGTTTTGATGCTTATAAACTATATTTTTAAGTTACCGTTTGATGCAGGTTGAACAACATCTTATAGTATTGATAGGTAGTTGATCTCCTAGCTATTTCTATTCTTTCATGTTCTTAAAAGAATATAAAGTTAATTTTTTACTTCTTTAATGTCCTCTGAAAGTATCTTTAGTGTTCTTCTATATAAATCTTCTGATGGAATAACCACAAACTTAATGCAGTACTTTGCCACACATTGAAGGCCTGTGTCATGGATATTAACCAATATCTCCCTGACATGAACCACTTCAAAGAAGTGTTTCCATAGATAAACCCCGAAGAGGAAATGTGTAAGCCTTGGGGATTCTGGCCCAGCCAGATATAAGCCATCATGTCAAGGATACTGTCAATGTGACAGTTTTGGCTTCTGTGCATAATTTCTATGACCTTGAGGTTTCAAGATGGTTATTACAGATACTCCTTTGGTGTTATGAGAGTCTTGGCTGCCAATTGGTCATTTAGGAGAATTCTTCCATTGCAGATTTAACTATTTCTTAATTGTACTTTTTATAGAATTATCTTAAAAAAAGAGATTGATTAAGAAAGAAACAAACCTTAGATAGGTTAGAAAACACAGGTTGTCAGAACCTTGACAATCACTAAAGAGAACCGATTTCAGGTAGTCAGAACTGATATCTTGTTGAAACAATTATCATATGGTTGGGATCATAAAACCAGTAGTTTTTTTAGAAATGGGAATCTTACATGTAGCATCATTCATCTTCACATTCTTATGGTTTTTGATGCAGAAGTTTTCTTTCTATATACTACTACTTACCTGTATCTTGGCAGACTTATCTTCATATTAGCGCAGCGAAACGGCCGAAGGCCGTTGAGCGAAGCGAATTGAGTGCAAGAAAGGACTCAAAAATCTGTGCAGTGATGGTCTCAACATCAACAGTCTACAGCTGGGAATTAGGTCAAGTGGGTCCAGCTTCTTATCAATGATTTAGTTTCATATTTAACAAAACATAAGATATGCATCTTCAAAAGTGTCTTAAAAATTCAATTTTCTCTTGTAATATATGCTGCACAAATAATTTTTATGGAATAGTTAATTATTAGCGTTGACAAGCTAAATCAAATTATTAACATGTGATTCATTTAATTTCAATCAGACAACAAGAAAACATAACAAAATTAAAGTTACATAATCTTTATAAACTGATGATTATGTAACAGTGAACAGTTAATCTACATGCAATGTTATTGTTTTTGTTTTACTATATATTTATACTATTATGTAATATCAACAATCTAACATAGACTTTACTTTGGCAGCTTTCAGTGCTGTCTGCCTTTTTACCATTTAGCTGATTATCTATCAATCTTATTTATCTGTTTAATATATATCTATCTATCAATTTATCTATCTATCTGTCTGTCAATATATCTATCTATCTATCTGTCTATTTATCTATCTATTTATCTATTATATCTTTTTTCTAGTTTATCTTGCTATTCTACATTTTTCTCTGTCTTTCCATGTATCTGTATTTCTAATTTTTTGAAACAGTTACATAAATGCCTTTCATACATTGAATAATTATGAAATAAACATGAAAGTTATGGTAACACTATAAGTCCTACAAAAACTTTTTAAAGTGCTGCGCGAATTTCATGGCAGTGCCATTTACATATTATATCTTTATCTATTTGTCTTTCAGCCCCCTTTATCTAAGAATGATCAAGGCTGCTTCAATGAGGATGCCATCAGTGTCTGTAGCCCTGAATGTCTGTGGAGCAAATGTACTGTGGGAAATTATTTGTAGAATTTCATTGATGTTGGTTCACAGGTAATGTACACCTATCTTCAATTAAGGGTGTTCAATGCTACTTTACCCCGGTCAAAAGGTGAACAATGTTTTCAGTCTGAGTCAAAGGATGTTTACTTTGGGAATCTTCTGTGGAATAAAACACCTAGGCAGCTGGGTGGTGTAGTGGTTAAGGTTCCCGCCTGCTCCGCTGAAGGTCTTTGCCTGCATGGGTTCGACTCCCGGTTGGGGGACCCGAAATTTTCAGTGCACCTTTATGAGCAAAATCCCAGTTGGATGTCGTTCGGATGAGACGTTAAATTGGCGGCCCCTTGTATCAGTGTCTGTGCTGGGCAAGTAAAAGATCCCTCACATGGGGTAAATGTGTAACATGTTGAGGACTCCTGCTCTCTCTCTCATCTCATCAATCAACCCTCGTGAGCGCCCAAAACTGGGCTTAGAGGGCTGCACTTACCATATCTATCTATCTATCTATCCTGGGAAAAGGATAATGTTCAGCAACTTCAGGGTTTTGAGAGGCTTTTCTTTTTTCATCTCTGATTTTCAGTTTGGGATAGACTGAGGGTGAAAAAAGATTACAGTTGACAAAGAAAGGTAGGCTTTTTGGAGTTTCTAGGTACTATCTCTTTGGATGAAAGAAGACTTGGAGATCTGAAGTCCAGATAAAACAAGTTTCTCTTTGGGGTTTTGTTGCATTACGTATATCAATTACGAAATACAGCCCCGGGAATACAGCATTTGACTAGTAGATAAATGATCCGCAGGTATATACAATCTGATACAGAGATATACACCTAATGTTCCATCTGAAACTATGAACAATTCAAAATATATACTTACTCCAAATAAATAGACAAAGTGCTAACATCACATGACAAAAAACATTTCTTGGAATATGAAATAAACAATGTTTAGAGGAACAAAGTAAATTAAAGATTTCAGCTTTGGATAATCAGATTTGAGAGGCACACTGTGTTCTTAAGCTGGGCCAATGATGGCAATTGTGAAAAACAACTTTTTGTCGCCAAAGAAAATAGGTAGTCACACTTCATGTTCAGTGAGCTTGAGACTGTTTAGCTATTCAAGAGCTCGAAATATAACACAAATTTAGCTTCATTTGCATAATATATGTCTTCTGCAGGAAACCAGGATATTTGATTTTCTTTATAGCAAAGACTGTAACCACCATTGTTGTCTTTCAAAAAGACTCATTGTAATCATCAATAACAGTTAAAGTGTAACTGATATTTCACTTAGCAGTAATAATATGGTGGTAGAAAACCATTACAACACCAGTCTAAATGATTACATTTAACCAAAACTGTTACTGAGGAAATCATGAATTTTGTTTGTATCAGCGTTATTTATCATTATTAATATATGAATGTATTTTTATGTCAATTCAACTTGCTTTCCAGCTGCCGGAACTGTTTTGAGTTGTTGTGCTTTTCATGCTTCATCATTTTCAGCTTTAATTTTTCCTTCATCAAAATATGCATTGGTTTCAAAATTATCCCTCAGAATTTCACTGTTGTCTTAAAAAATCAAATTGTTCGATTAAATCAGTTTTTGTGAGAAATGTCATTATAATATTGCGGTGCCAACCCATTACTGCAGATTCACTTAGTATGAGTTTCTTTGATTAGTTTTCTCATTGTCTACGTAGCTTTTTCAGCTTGCCTGATTGGTCTATTAGCAAATCAAACGTCCTCCAAATCCTTAAGTTTAACATAGTCAACAAGGAAAAACGTCGTATTCTGCTTCAGTGAGCAGCTGAGCTCGGAAAGTAAATCATATTTAGCAGGAAAACACTGACAATCCCTGTCACATCACTACCTTAGAAAACGTTTTTATTTTATCCGAAATAGATTTAAGCTACGTAATTCAGTCCCTCGACCAATCACATGAACTGTATTTGCTACGTCTTAATATCCTTTAGCAGAAACTCATACTTCTTGAAATTGCAGTAAAGCACTGCTCTCTGAAGCAGAGTTTAGAGAAAGAAGTATTACAGACATGCATTTTTAATAACCCTTTCAGGGCTCAGTTTCAGTGGTTTTTAATCTGCTTACTTACAAGTCACGATTAGCCATGATTTTATCAGCTGTCTGTCTATCTAAATTAATCCACTTTTCGTCTAATAATTTCAGAAATTCTGATGTATATATATTGATATCAGTCCAAATGAAAGGATGTTGACTGGTTCAAAACAAAAGGGCCTCTTTCTCAAAATCACACTTTTCCACTAAGCTCCTTTTTGCGCCGAGCGGTCGATATATTGATATAAGTCTGGCATGTTAAAAATGATTTACAATTCAATGTCTCTTTCGAATTACATCTAGCTTAGATTTCCTCATAAATTTCCACGAAAAATCCACCTGGGATTCGAAACGCATGCAGGTTAGACCATTAACAGAGCAGATGGAACTTCAACCGCTCTGCTACCAAGCTGCTTTCGTAAGTAACAAAAGCTGATGTATCATCCTGGATTTCTAAATAACACATTCACTGTCATCTATCGTGCCTTTCAGCAGGTGCTATGCCTCAGGCTAATCTAAATAAATGACGTGTTGTCTTTATTTTTTTCTGTTGCTTTTTTTCTTCATATCGATCTAGCGTAAACGTTCACAATCATGATAAATCCAAAAGCAAAACCATACATCCTTTGTTGTGGATCTTTCCATTTGTTTTTTTAACCAACCATACTTGTAATTAACCCTTTATTTCCCTTTGATTGTTTTATTTATACTTTCAACTGATTATGTAGAAACCCCCCTCAAAAAACTTTTTTTTTTCTTATGTGTGTGGTTTTTACTTATTTCAGCATTGTCTAGATCTAATTTTGAAGCGGATTGTAACATTGTTACATGCGTCTTGTCAATGTCTGATTTGACCTTTTCATCAGGATCATGACTTGCAAATATTCTGATGAGAGTGTTTACATAAAATATCATAAGGCTAAACTGTTTGACATCTGTAAAAGCTCCACTGACTTCATGTTGGTTCTATGATCTAACATTCCGTCATTTCCGTGAGATGTATTGCAGCATTTGATCTTTGGGACCGTCATTTATTTGAGGGTAAATAGAGAACCAACTTGAGCTACAGAGTGGTGATTTACCCCTGTAACGTTAGCCTACTTAAAGGAATGCTCCGACCATATTTTGGAAATAGTTCTGCGGAGGAAATATTGCGTCACGGCCGCCGCCATATTCTTCACAGACACCAGTGACGTCACGAATTGTTGTGTGCTTATATTGTCTTCAAAACGAGTCTCCAATTGCTGCCGACGCAGTTTGACAGTGACAGGGCCATTTAGACGGGTTTTACTTGCACAGATACCGTATTTCCTCGAATAGAAGCCTGTCTCGTTTAGAAGCCGTGGAAGGGGCCCAGGGTAAAATAATGAAGCCTGGCTCAATTACACGCCGGGTCGACTCAGCTACTATAGATACCTAATTGACTGCCTTGCATGCATGCTACCCAGGTGTTTCCACGCAAGGTTTACTTGCGTGCGTATCACTGCCTACCCTTGCATACCCAGGTGTTACTAAATTTATATGTTGACTGCTGGACACACGGATTCAGAGACAAAACTACTGATCACCCGACCAGAGTATCAACAACACTGGATAGACTTGCTAGCATCTGATAATCAACCTCAACAACTCAATGCCCACTGACCTCCACAAATCCAGCCCCCCCCCCACCACCACTACCCCCCCCCTCAGGTCCCTTCCTCCCGACAATTTTCCACCATCTTCTATATCTATATATAATTGACCTTGGATGGCAACAGGGCCAAAAAAGTCAAGCAGCTATGTTGCCATTCTATGTTCCCATCTTCAGTTTAGAAACCCTGCTTTGCCTGCCATTCTCACAAACTATTCCCCTAATTGGTTCCAAGGGGTCTGATTTTTCAATTTAAATGCTCAAACAACCAACAGCTCACAATGAAGTCCCTAGCAACCATCCAAACATTTCACATTCCTTCATTATTGGTTGGTTGTTGGTTCTCCCTGGACTCCCAAGAGGGAGGGGGACCTGTGAATGTTTGCCGATGAGTGTGAATGTTTGCCAATGGGTGTGAATGTTTGCCAATGGGTGTAGATGTTTGCCAATGGGTGTAAATGTTTGCCAATGGGTGTAAATGTTTGCAAATGGATGTAAATGTTTGCTGAAAGGTGTAAATGTTTGCCAATGGGAGTAAATGTTTGCCGCTGGGAGTAACTGCTTGCCAATGGGTGTAAATGTTTGCCGATGGGTGTAAATGTTTGCCAATGGGTGTAAATATTTGCGGATGGGTGTAAATGTTTGCCGATGGGTGTAAAAGTTTGCCAATGGGTGTAAATGTTTGCCGATGGGTGTAAATGTTTGCCGATGGGTATAAATGTTTGCCGATGGCTGCAAATGTTTGCCGATTGGTGTAAATGTTGGCCGATTGGTGTTAATGTTGACTGATTGGTGTAAATGTTGGCCAATTGGTTTAAATGTTTGCCGATGGGGTAAATGTTTGCTGCTGGGAGTAACTGCTTGCCAATGGGTGTAACTGCTTGCCAATGGGTGTAAATGTTTGCCGATGGGTGTAAATGTTTGCCAATGGGTGTAAATGTTTGCCGATGGGTGTAAATGTTTGCCAATGGGTGTAAATGTTTGCCGATGGGTGTAAATGTTTGCCGATGGGTGTAAATGTTTGCCGATTGGTGTAAAAGTTTGCCGATGGGTGTAAAAGTTTGCCGATGGGTGTAAGTTTGCCAATGGGTGTAAATGTTTGCCGATGGGTGTAAATGTTTGCCGATGGGTGTAAATGTTTGCCGATGGGTGTAAATGTTTGCGGATGGGTGTAAATGTTTGCCGATTGGTGTAAAAGTTTGCCGATGGGTGTAAAAGTTTGCCGATGGGTGTAAGTTTGCCAATGGGTGTAAATGTTTGCCGATGGGTGTAAATGTTTGCCGATGGGTGTAAATGTTTGCCAATGGGTGTGAATGTTTGCCGATGGGTGTAAATGTCTGCCGATGGGTGTAAATGTTTGCCGATGGGTGTAAATGTTTGCCGATGGGTGTAAATGTTTGCCAATGGGTGTAAATGTTTGCTGAAAGGTGTAAATGTTTGCCAATGGGAGTAAATGTTTGCCGCTGGGAGTAAATGTTTGCCGCTGGGAGTAACTGCTTGCCAATGGGTGTAAATGTTTGCCGATGGGTGTAAATGTTTGCCGATGGGTGTAAAAATTTGCCAATGGGTGTAAATGTTTGCCGATGGGTGTAAAAGTTTGCCGATGGGTGTAAATGTTGCCGATGGGTATAAATGTTTGCCGATGGCTGCAAATGTTTGCCGATTGGTGTAAATGTTGGCCGATTGGTGTAAATGTTGACTGATTGGTGTAAATGTTGGCAAATTGGTGTAAATGTTTGCCGATGGGGTAAATGTTTGCCGCTTGGAGTAACTGCTTGCCAATGGGTGTAACTGCTTGCCAATGGGTGTAAATGTTTGCCAATGGGTGTAAATGTTTGCCGATGGGTGTAAATGTTTGCCAATGGGTGTGAATGTTTGCCGATGGGTGTAAATGTCTGCTGATGGGTGTAAATGTTTGCCGATGGGTGTAAATGTTTGCCGATGGGTGTAAATGTTCGCAAATGGCTGTAAATGTTTGCCGATGGGTGTAAATGTTTGCCAATGGATGTAAATATTTGCCCATGGGTGTAAATGTTTGCCGATGGGTGTAAATGTTTGCCAATGGGTGTGAATGTTTGCCGATGGGTGTGAATGTTTGCCAATGGGTGTAAATGTTTGCCGATGGGTGTAAATGTTTGCCGATGGGTGTAAATTTGCCGATGGGTGTGAATATTTGCCGATGGGTGTAAATGTTTGCCGATGGGTGTAAATGTTTGCCGATTGGTGTAAAAGTTTGCCGATTGGTGTAAAAGTTTGCCGATGGGTGTAAGTTTGCCAATGGGTGTAAATGTTTGCCGATGGGTGTAAATGTTTGCCAATATTGGATTATGTCTGAACCACACAGTGTCAAGATCAAATGTTACAATTACAATTTGGACATTTATTGTCTCAAATTTATGATTCAAACACAAATCCACCTTTCAAGTGTCACCTTCCAATGTGTTCCACTTCTTCTAATACACTTGCATACTCACATTTTCACATGAACAACATAATGCCCCATAGTCCTAGCCACCCTTCAGTTATGGGGTAGGGGTGTCAACTTATGCTATCAAGCCATAACTTATGCCTTGGCTCTCAAAACTCCCGTTCGTAGAACGGGTATAATGCTAGTTTCCATAATAACCCGCCGTGATAATACAAACTTAAAATCCGTACTCCTCATTCAAGAGTCATCTGTCGCCTAACTTTATAAGTTAAGCTGTTAAGTTTTGTATGCTGATCAACTAAAATATTATGGAACTTAATTAGGCATAATTAAGAAAACAATCATGCAATGTCAAATGCCTGCATAGACATAATTATGATAATGATAAATTCTATGAAATCTCTTATTTAATCAACCTGTATTAAAATAACGGAATAAAAATCATCAAATCGGAATAATTGGTAATGCATTTTAATTATAGGCCTAGATCACTAGAGTTAATTCCATACCTGCAAGTTCAAATATGAGCCCTCCACGAATTTATTCTGTTCATCATGGTAAAATCCAGAATGTGTTTTATCAAAATAAGTCAACACAACACGTCTGTGTTGTTTGACAGTTCACTTCGAAATGTCATGAATGGCACGAATGACGTGACCTAATTCTGCAAGTGAATGACCTTTTCAACAAAATAGTTACAATACACAATTTTGTTGACTATTTTGTTAAGATAGTTGACGCAATATAACTATTTTGATCAAGTGACTCTACTTTCAACTAAATGTAGCAACTTTGAAGAAAGGTCATTCAGTGCCTGTCAGTGCAAAGTTCGCATAATTATTGTCAGCTGATTGATTAATAAAAATGAAAGCTGCAAGAATAATATTATAGTCCTGAACTAATCTTTTATCAAAATAATTACTAAATGCAACTGCCTACACGAATTTTTTCATGCCAGTCATTTTTTTAAATTATTTTATGCTTCTTGCTGTGTATTGTTCAATTCTTCAAACTCCGCTTGAAAGTTAAAAATAGGCCCTACTACTATAGGCCTACCTGGTAGGTTTACTTTATATTTTCTTTAAAGTTTAGACTACTATACTTGTTAGTTTCTAACTACTTCCAGACTATTAAGCTTCCTAGATCAAATTGTCGGGTCTGTTTGACAAAGATACAAGATAAAAACAAATACTAAAGGATTAATTAAGGCCTATTCATTTTTTTAAAAAATTTAATATCTACTGGTCCTTGACTTGCAAGTTCAAGGCCACTGGTCACGTCACTCTGGGTCAGTGTAAAATGCGGACCATGCGGACCATGCGGACCAGACTTTCTGGCAGCCAGTGTGTTGGTTCAAGTCTTGGACAAACACTGGCCAGTGGAAAGGGTTAAATCATGCGGACCAAACAGTGCAGACCATGTGGACCAACTGGATAACAATATATGATTTGAAATAGTTGTATAAAAAAAAGGAACTTTGTAATTTTTTTTTTTCATAAAATTGTGAAAATGTTCAAGATTGTATTTGGTCTGCATTTGGTCTGCATGATTTGGTCTGTACTCTGGTTACTCTGGTCAGAATTCTGGTCTGCATTTGGTCTGCATTTTGGTCTGCATAGATCTGGTCTGCATTCTGGTCTGCACTTTGGTCAGCAAGATCTTGTCTGATCAACAAATTTTATTTCAAGAAGGCTATACAAATTCTGTTATCAGGTTATTGCATGCAGGCTGTATAATCTAGAATGTCATCCAATCGAGGTCGTTTTAATTGCATTTAAGCCATCATCAATGATTTCCACTCTCTGTAATTGGGCCAAAATCAGATAAACAGCAACAAGTAACGTCCGTCACTTTCACTTTTCATTTAAGCATGTTGCACAATGCCAATATCGGATTTTTTGGTTGCATAGGCAGCCTTTTCATACAGGGAGATAGAAAAGACAACTTCATGGTGCAAAGGCTAACGATAGATGTGTAATTAAAGTTTTCGTGAGAAATGTCAATGATTTTTGGCGGCCATTTTGTGACATTTTCAACATGTGGTTATAAATGGATCTCGTTGTTCAAAAATTAGGCAAGACAGGACACATTGTCCAGTGCAAAATGTATCTTAATATGTGCTTTGCATTTTGCACTTATAAAATAATTAAATTTATTGATTTAACTTGGAGAAATTTTGATTTGAAAAATGGTGTTCGCCCGTTATTTTTTCTGTCAAAAACAACCAAAATTTAAAAAAATTGCCACAACCAGCAAATTTGCTTATACAGTCCATATTGATCTTTAAAGGCAAGGTTAATATATAAATTATAGGTAGGACTGCATAAATACACTGTGAGATGTCACATATTGATGTAATTCTGGTCGTAAGATGTTGATGTCATTTTCTGTCAAAATCATAACGTCCGAACAAGGACCCCTGCAACAGCGCGCAGGTGACCTAATTAAAAGCAGGTGCCTGGAATTGATCTAAATAGGTCATATTTTGATGGCCCCCCACTAAAACAGAACATTTACAAATTGAGGGGGGCAGGAGGAAGGTGAGTTAGCATTCTGTCAATTTTTTCCCCTCAATAACAGGCGAACACAATTATAATTATTTTGCCAGTATTTCCATAGTTAGCACAGTTAATGCTCAAACTGTGATCCAGCATTAATAGTGATGTTGTTTTCCACAATCTCCATCATCTGCACCAGTTTTCAATGCATCTAAATGGTTGTATTGAAGTTTCATGCTCGCCTGTTACACTTGACAAAAAAGCTGAAAATAAGGCATGTCAATGTCACGTCCGTAACAGAATTTCCAGATAAAGCCAGTCCTGAATGTCTGTCTTTGTTCTTGTTTGCACTGTCCTAAACAGTTTGAAAAAATAAAAATGTTAAATAAACCCTAAATACTGTAATTCATCCCTAATTTTAATTATTTAGCTTTATGATCAGATGAGATATAGGTTCTAATACACAAATTTGAAAAATGTCAATACAGTCAACGTAACATCCGAACAAAAAAGTGTCAGTGCTCGCTTGTTTATCAGGTTATTTTACCCTATGAGATTGAAAACATTACTTTAGATTCAAGATTAACCTTTCTAATACAGTACAACCCAAAATAAAGTAAGAATATTTTCTGTCAGAAGTCCTCTGTTTACCTATTTTGCCCTCTTTTCTCCTCTCCACCCCAAATCTCCTTACAACTCCCTTTGACTCCTTACAACAACCTTAGCCTACATTAAGAACTCTATTTAGACAGCTACCAATGTAACTGCAATTAGCAGAGGTGCAAAATATCAAGTTAATCAAACACAATGGGGGTGATTGAGTTCAAATTGGTGTTGTTTAAATTTGATTTTAATGTAATTTTATAAGGTAGTTTCAAGTAGGTAAAAGTAGGAAGTGATTCAGAGGTAGTCAAAAGGTGTGAAAGGGTGAAGTAGTGGCTGATTCTTCCTTCCTGCTGGGGCAATCGTACTTTATTTTGGGTTGTACTGTACTTTTAATGTCACTGTGATATCTGTGGGAAGGCTACCGAAAACTTTTTTATAGGATTTCCGAAGTAACGTCCTTCGCATCTAATTAACACTAATTTATGCAATAATTCTTCAGTTTTATTAATTAACATTTGGCACTGAGAGAAAGACCCTGAGCTCTTACACATTCCAATTTATCTCTCATTGCAAAATATCCAACCAGCTTTGAAAAATTAGGCTTGAAAGTTTGACATGTCATGTCCGTCACTTTATGACATGCCCTAATTAAAATCCAATTTCTAGGGTTCCAATAGCATTAATTATCTTTTAAACCATGAAATAACATACTTTAGACATTCTATTGCCCATAGAAATGAATAATTGTGACCTGTGGTGAGATTTTTTGAACCATGATGATGTCACAGAAATGTTGCTGTTTATCTGATTTTGGCCCAAAATTTTCACAGTGGATTACAAGACCCTGCCTCACTTAACATATTTAAATTCAATAGCACTTTAAATCCAGTCTGTAAGTGGCAGTTAAAAAAAAATATATATAATGCAGACCAGAATTCCTATCATGCAGACTAAATGCAGACCAGATTTCCTATCATGCAGACCAAATGCAGACCAAAATTTCTGTCATGCAGACCAAAATTTCTGTCATGCAGACCAAATGCAGACCAAAATTAAGTCTCACCATGCAGACCAAAGGTCTGCATTCTGGTCTGCATTCTGGTCTGCATTCTGGTCTGCATTCTGGTCTGCATTCTGGTCTGCATTCTGGTCTGCATTCTGGTCTGCATTCTGCAATATTTGGTCAAATAATTATTTTGGTCTGCTTTTTTTTTTATAATTTTTTTTAGATTTAATTTAATATTTTTTTATTCAATCAAATCAGGTTGATATGTTGTCTATATCTTGCTTATTGACTTGGTCCGCATTTGGTCCGCACTTTCCGCTTGATTGGCTTTGTATTATTAGCTTGATTAAACAAGCAATGCTCCTCTGCACCCTCCTGTGTTTGTTTCGTGTCTGGTCCGCATGGTCCGCATTTTACACTGACCCCGTCACTCTTGTTGTCAGGCTTGTGGGAGGATTAAAAAATGATTGACAGCTGTCAAAAGCTTTGTTGATTGGCCAATGAGGGAGGAAGGGCCGAGTTTTGGGAGGGGGGGGGGGAGAAGGGCCGAGTTTTGGGAGGGGGGGGGGGGAATGCTGTCACTGGTTGACATGGGCTGTCTTTTTGATTTCGTGGGTCAACTTCTCGATAAAAAGTTGTATCTAAAAATGGAAAACTCTTGTTAACATGCAAAAAGAGAAAATTATGCAATATTTGCATTATATTGCAAAAAGATCATAATATAAAATGTTTCAGTGATGCATGCAATTCAGTACATTTAAATTTCTTCCTGCACAGGTCTGCATGTAATGCAGCATATTCTGCAATAAATTCCGCAGTTTTGCTGGAAGCTGTAGGCCTTAGAATTCTGCAGTTCTGCAATAAATTGTTATACTTTGATTGAGAGGGAATTTTAATATGTTATTAAGTAGGGTGAAAATGGGTAATATATATATACATGTATATGTTCTCATTATCATACTATTTCACGGACCCCTTACGCTACTCCAACAAAACCACTGACTGACAATTTGCTTTGAAGCAGGCTGACGCTCGCAACTGATTTAGCAGTCTACTCTGCCCCCCCCCCCCCCCTCCATCTCCCCAATATTGCTGGTTAATTTATGAAAGATCATAAAAGTTTTCCTCAAAAAAAGGAAATTTACCTGTATTTGTGCCTATCTATCTATATAAATTTCTCTATCCATGCATTTGCAAAGAGGCTTATAATAACTATTGCTTACTTCAAATAAAGAAGGATAGATATTTTCAGAGAGAAATGCTGCACACATTTCTTTTGCTATTTGAATTCAATTTTTAAGGCTGCATTAATCAAGCAAATATGGTAGGACGCCAGTCTGTCTGCTGTTATGCAATGACCATTTAGACATGTCTGAGTCGACTTTTGTTGCCCTAAAGTCAGGAGACAGCTTGTTGTTGGCCCTCCGTTTTGACTGCCCCCCCCCCCCCTTGCCTCTTACCTTTTCTTACAACTTTCTTAAACTCAGTGACCTCTTAATTAAGATTTACCTGTGTCATTAGAAAATGAGGAATTATAACATCTCTGGCTGTGTTGGTCATGGAAGTCTGGAATTTTCTTCTAACCATACAATTCTCCTCTAAATGTGAACTATTTGACTGAGAATATTGATGGAACATTGCAAGATACTGTACAGAAAAATTAAATTATGAAATGAAGGGTTAAATAAAATTGCCCATTACATATACAAGTACAATATTTGCTCACAAAGGGTATAAAAGTGCCTGAACAAATAAGTTCCTTGTAAAATCATCCAGGCCTATAGTTTTGAATTTTTGTGATGGGAAAGAAAACCGCAGATATATTTTTAGAAAATCAAAGTTTTACACTCAACTTGCAACTTTGACAGATAGTAGTCTGAGATAGAAAGATAGATAGATAGATAGATAGATAGATAGATAGATAGATAGATAGATAGATAGACAGATAACAGTTTCCGAAATTTATGTCAATGTGATTTAAATTAGATTTTTTAAAATAATGATTTATTAGATTTAGATTGATTTGTTTTAATTGAATCTGATTTATTTCAGTCAATTATTATATCTAGATATTTTAACACAAAAACTGATAAAGATAGCAACCCTGAGCTGAGGTTTAGTAATTTGGTTTAGTAATTTGTGCCATTATGGTGGGGTGGGTCTCTATTCCTCAGCTATTAGCACAATAAGGCATAATAAAACAACAGACGAGCTCAATAAAAACAGTTTTTTGCAAATATCGCAGAAAATATCAGTGACGTATTTAGGGGGGGCATGGTGCCATGCCCCCCCTCAGGCAAATTAAAATTAACATGGAACAGATACGAAGTGCCGCAGTGCGCCGCCTATTTGCCCCATGTTATGGCCCTCCTCAGGCCATCTAGATACGCCCCTGGAAAATATTGACCATGGAATGTCAAGGTATGTGGGGACCATACTATAAACGTGACCATTCCACACGTTTTGCAGCTCTCTAGGTGGAAATTCGTGGAATGGTTGGTGAGATACAGCCTGAAAATCCAGAAAAATTGCCATTTTTTAAGGTAGAATCAAAAGTAGGGGGTGAACGGGCGTAAGGACATCTTCAATTGCCTGAAATTTCACAATAAATCTTCTGAACTCTGTTCACAACTTTTGGGAAGGTTGGGCTCTGATAATAATGTATGGGTTATCGAACTGGTACGGGGTATTATATCCCGCTAGGTTTCCGCACTGTCCTTATTCTTATGTAGGTATCGGGTATCCCACTGGTATGGGTGTCTCCAACTGAACATTGTCCTTACTGTCCTCATTTTGAAAAAAGTACTGCTCCCTTGAGGGGGGGGGGGGTATCCGATGGTACCGGTATCCCACTACAACTCCCGAGGTAACTAGGAAGAGGGTTTTATGCATTCTGCACAGTGGCGTATTTAGGGGGGGTATTGGGCCATGCCCCCCCCCCCGCAGGCTAAAAATTAACATGGAAGAAATAAGATATATGCCGCGGAGCGCCACATATTCATCTCATATTATGGCCCCTTCAGGCCATTTATAGATGCCCCTGCCAGCTGCAGAATTCTGTAGGCAAAAATCTGCAACTTCCTGCAGAACTGCTGAATTTTTTTGAAACTGCAGAATTCTGCAGCTTCCTACAGAATTCTTCAGCTGGCAGCAGAAGTGCATAAAACCTTCCAAGCTGCATAAGGGGCCGACCAGACGATAGTTTGGGGGGGGGCTATGGACTTTACCCCCGGGACAAACTTTTTTTTTCGTTTGCGGTGCGTCGACAAACAACTTTTTTCGCACATGCACTCGTGACAAACTTTTTTATCGGAATTTTAACGTTACGGCACCCTAGCTACAGGTGGAAACAAACTTTTTTTTTATTTCCATGTGCTGAACAAACTTTTTTTTTCAGTGTCAAGTGGGAAACGATCTTTTTTTTTTCACCAAATATCCATAGCCCCCCCCCCCCCCAAAAATCATCTGGTCAGCCCCTAACCTAGCTACGGGTGAAAACAAACTTTTTTTTTCAGTGTCAAGTGGGAAACAATTTATTTTTTTTTACCAAAAGTTCAGATGATTTTTAATCAAGTTTAAGATGTTCAGGTGCAAAGGTCAATCAAGCGTCATTCACTTACATCAAGGGATATTATTTTGGCTTGAAGTTTGGATAAATAAATTTTAATTTAAACAAATTACACAGCATTTACGCTGATCATAACCCAGACGTAGTCATAAAGTGGAGACAAGACCTTGACACAGTGATCTCTCACTGCCTTGACACATTGTCAACTTGTGTAATTTATTTAGGCCTATTTATCCACGGCACTCTGCAGCTCAGGGCCAAGTCTGGGTGCACTTTGTGTCCACTCTGCACTGTCGGTGTGCGTCAATTTGAAAGTTCTAACATTTCCTGGATCCACAGACTCCACACCAGCGGTCCTGTAGTAACCCCCCCCCCCCCCTCCCACCAAATAAATAAATAAGAAGGCTGTACTTGGCTGGGTCATAAACCAATCACAGGCAAGTATTATTTGGAGACGTAACAATCTTCTTGTCAATCATTTTGTGCCTCCTGAGCCGCTCCTCCTTGGAAATCAGTGACCTTTTGTTATTGTCTGTCTGACAATGTAGCCATTTGTAACATAGCGCAACAATGTAGCAAGTTAACCATTTCCAGACAATCAAACTGTCTGAATTTGTATTGCTTAAATAAGGCCACATGGCATAGAACAAGGACTTTTCTGATGTCATCTCAATTGTTAGAAAAACTAAGTGCACTTTATTTTCATTGCTAAGCTATTTTCATTGCTAGGTCTAGTTGATTGCTTATTTAGAAAAACACAACTTAGATGGCAAAACGAAACTACACCTGTAATAAATTCTGTGTATTATTAAATTCCCGTAATGTTTTAATTTGCAAAGTTAAAATGTTACAGGATAAATTCATGATTTTATCACAAAGCTGGGTGATTTTTCAGATCGGGGGTCATTGGCTTCTGAGGAACAAGGATTGGAGGGGGGGGGCAGGTGATTATTTAATTAAATATAGCTGTCTGACCATCTTTCTCAGACGGGAATAATGAATAATCCTATAAGCGTGGTATAGTGGTGTAATTAATCCAGGCACAACATTGCTCATTTCTTTATTAGCAGTCACGTGGACTTTACTTTTATTGAATTATGACGTCATCTACTATGACGTCATCGGTATCTGTGTACTGACGTCACCGGTGTCTGTGAAGTCTCTGAGGCGTAGATACACCAAATAGTCCCAACTTTGACCCTTAATAACTCCCTTAATATTAATATCTCAGCAAAATGGAAGACACCACTCTTATTTTCTCAGGAAAATGAACCTGTCTAGCTTGTCAAATTAAACATAGGACCATCCCTTTAAGGTCTTTGTTGATTTGTGATACCACAGAGAACATGATGCCTGCAAGTCATCAGGTTGGAAATAAATTGGTCTGAAACTAAGGTTCTCAGGCTGCTTTTGCTGCTCTGGGCCCCACTGCATGCTTTTAGCTCCATGATGTAACAACCTCCTTGAGTAGAATTTGATATATGTTTGTTTTGTTTCCTGTTGTGTTTTTTTCTGTTATGATGCTCATAAACTATATTTTTCAGTTACCATTTGAGTTTTGACGCAGGTTGAACAACATCTTAAAGTACTGATAGGTTGTTGATTTCCTAGCTATTTATAAATTGTTTATTCTTTAATATTCTTCAAAAAATATAAAGTTAATTGTCTGCTTCTTTAATGTCCTCTGAAAGTATCTTTAGTGTTCTTCTATATAAATCTTCTGATGGAATAACCACAAACTTAATGCAGTACTTTGCCACACATTGAAGGCCTGTGTCATGGATATTAACCAATATCTCCCTGACATGAACCACTTCAAAGAAGCGTTTCCATAGATAAACCCAAAGAGGAAATGTGTAAGCCCCTGGGATTCTGGCCTAGCCAGATATAAGCCATCATGTCAAGGATACTGTCAATGTGACAGTTTTGGCTTCTCTGCATAATTTCTATGACCTTGAGGTTTCAAGATGGTTATTACAGATACTCCTTTGGTGTTATGAGAGTCTTGGCTGCCAATTGGTCATTTAGCAGAATTCATCTGTTGCAGATTTAACTATTTTTTAATTTTTATAGAATTCTTTAAAAAAAGATTGGCTAACAATGAAGCAAATCTTAGATAGGTTAGATGATGCAGGTTGTAAGAGCCTTGATAATCGCTAAAGAGAACCAGTTTCAGGTTTTCAAAACTGATAATTATCTTGTTGCTAAAACAAGAGGCATATTGGGATCATAAAACAAATAGTCATCTTAGAGATCGATATCTTAGCAGTTTTTTTTATCTTCACATTCGTATGGTTTATATATCCATGTTCATGTTTAACAATCATTTTCCATTAATTAGACCAACTTTAGAATGCTTTTTGTAAGTGAAGTGTATAGTTTAAAAACCATTATGCCCTGAAATGATTTGACCATCTTGGTTCTATACTTGTCAAAAAAATTAACAAACATTACTTTCAGCAGTGTTTAATTTTACAGGAACTTGTTTATCAAGCTTCACTTACAGTATACTTTCAATTTCTTTGTCTATTATTCCATCTATATAAAGTAACATATTTTGATGCAGCACTTTTCTGTCAACCTATACACTACGGTTCATCTATATCTTTGTAGACTTACCTTCATATATTTTTATCTATTTATCTTTCAACCCCGTTTATCTAAGTTCTTCTAACTTAACCCCCTCTGAATGATCAAGGCTGCTTCAAAGGAGGATGCCATCAGTGTCTGTAGCCCTGAATGTCTGTGGAGCCAATGTACTGTGGGAAATTATGTGTAGAATTTCGGAGATGTTATTTAACAGGTAATGTACACCCATCTTCAATTAAGGGTGTTCAATGCTACTTTACCCCGGTCAAAAGGTGAACAATGTTTTCAGTCTGAGTCAAAGGTTGTTTACTTTGGAAAGTTCTGGTGGAATAAAACACCTGGGAAAGGGATAATGTTTTGCAACTTTAGGATTTTGAGAGAGTTTTTTTTTAATCTCTTTTATTTAGTTTCGGATACACTTAGAGTTGCAAAAGATTAGAGATGAAAAAAGTGAGCTTTTTGGAGTTTCTAAATAATTTCTCATTAAATGAAACGGGATTGGGAGACGAAGAGTCAAAATGAAAAAAATGTATCTTTTGGGGTTATCAAAAAACAGTATGGGACCGGTATATAAATTGATTTCTAGGCCGATGCAGCTATAAATGTATATCATGTGTATAGCATTTCTTCTAAGACCGTAAGTAATTCAAATAAAAAACAATATTGCAACAAATATCTCTCATGCCAGAAAACATTTCTTGGAAATTGAAATAAACAATATTTAGAGAAGCAAAACAATTAAAGATTTCAGCTTTGGATAAACAGATTTGACAGACACACTGTGTTCTTAATTGAATTCTGCTGGGCAAGTAATGGCAATTGTGAAAAACGACTTTTTGTCAACAAGAGAAAATAATAAAATCGTACCTTGTGTTGAGCTTGTTTATCAATTTGATGTTGTCTTTTTAAATATAACACAGAATTGCCCTCCTTCAGTCTGCAGTAATTCGTGAGTTTTTTTTGGTTTTATTTATATATAGCGAAGAAAATGATGACTATTGTTGTCTTACAAAAACCATCCTTTGTAATTTTGAACACCAGTCGTAAAGTAACAAAGTGTTAAATAAACATTGCCGTTTATTCAGCAGCTATAATATGGTGGTAGGAAACCATTACAACACCTCCCAAACAAATCAGTGTCAAATAATTGATTGATCCCTACAGCCAGTGTCACAGGACCAAGATATATTACCCCTTTAAAAGGACCACAGTCTGCTGCAAAGATGGCAAATGTCACATACTTCCGGCTGAATGGTTGTGTATCTATGGCAACCTTATAAACAAAATGTCATGATCAGTCATACACTGTTGTAGTACTGTACGGCTGTGGTCTCAAACACATATATACACAGAAGACATTAAAGATGGAATAACATACATATCTACCTGCAAAAGCAACTAAAGGCATGCTATTTTCGAAGAGATATTGATTATCCAAATCAACAGCACTTTAGATTATGGAACCCCATTTGATCGACAGGGTTATTAATGTTAATAAGATATGAACTTCTTACTTATTTATTGATAGTATTATGAATAGCTAGGAAGTTGGTTATATGTATTGCTCTCTGTTCTCTATGACAAGCTTCTTGATAAGGTTATAGAACCCATTTTGTCAACTGGGTTATTAATATTAACTAAGGGGTGATATATTTTCTTTTATATTTATTGATTTGATTATAAATAACTGACAAGTTGGTTATATCATGTAATCATATATTGCTTTCCTTAATATGTCAAGCTTCCACAAGGTATTAGAATGGCTTCATGACATAATGCAAAATTCATATAGAAAGCTACCTACAAAGTTGCTTGCTTCTGTTGTGCTGGTGTACCCCGGATCAGCCGGGGCAGCTCAACCTCCATGTCTTGAGGAGGGAGCTGCACTTTTATATTTGGTGACTGCCGTATGATGATGAGATGAGAAGACTGGGAGTCTGGAACATACCCTATTAATTCAGGGATGCCCAGGGTCTTTCAGTTGCCCCAGCAGAGAATACTGGATACAACCCGCCTCCATTTAATGTCCCATGGGCTCAGACTAAATTATGTTCAGGGGTGGGATTCGAGTGTAGGTCTTGCTTAATATTACTCCTACATGTACAGTTGTGCTTGAAAATTAGTGAACCCATAGAGATTTACCATTGAAGACAATGATAAAGTTGTCTCACCGTACTGGCCATAAAATAAATTATATTGCACAAATCATTGAACCAATGCCTGTATTATACCATTGAGGTTTCCCAATACATGTACCAGCCTGGCCATTGGATTTGTATCAGGGGTCTTTGCGCTAGATAGGGGTTATAATTGTGCAAAAGTAAGTGCACCCTCTGCTCCTATCTTTTAACATTACGCTTGGGGTGCACTTACTTTTGCACAATTATAACCCCTATCTAGCACAAAAACCCCTGATAAAAATCCAATGGCCAGGCTGGTACATTTAGTGGAAAACCTCAATGGTATAATACAGGCATTGGTTCAATTATTCGTGCAATATCATTTATGGTATGGCCAGTACGGTGAGACAACTTTATCATTGTCTTCAATGGTAAATCTCTATGGGTTCACTAATTTTCAAGCACAACTGTAGTTCAACCACATACGCACTGAAGGTAGCTTTACAGAAGTTGTTGTAAACTCTGCAATTACACATTTATAAAGCATTGTGATTAATATTGTAGTACATTGGTCACATAGTGTTTTATCCCTAATTTTTGCGATAAAAAAAGGTGTGGGACAGACCTTGTTAAGTTGGTGATGTGCTGGGCTGCCAATTGGGTGATCCAAATACTTTAAAAGATCTGTGTTAAAGTGTGGTCTATGACTTTGATGCAATCCAACTTATGATATTTTGCGATCATGGAAATATTGAAAAAGAATGTTTTTTTGGTCTTGGCTTTTACCATAGCATTGAAACCTATATTTCGTTTTCTTATTCCTCATTCACTTGTAAAACAAACATTAACTAGTTTCAGATTTAACACAGAAATTATAAGATATTAGTTTGCATATATAAGAGTACAAGTTATCTAAAATGTGGTAATTTAGAAAAGATTTTTTGTCTGTTCGGAGAATTTTAAATGCTTGCATCACCTGCATGAGGCCTGATATAGATACCAGCTCAATGAATAAATAATGCATTCCACTATTTGTTCTCCTAACAAGAAGGGGCCCAAGTAGCTATTGCTACTCCTGCCATTGAATAAATAAGGCAATGTATTATAGTCCTTGTCATACTTACGTGGAATCTCAAGTTTTTTTTCTATGCTGTTGAACTGTGATGTCAGAGATGACTCTATTCTAGCATTGCAATATATGTAAATTAACTACAAGCTGTGATGTCATTTCAAACTGGGTCAGATTCCCCAGCTTCTAACCAATGCGAATCCACCAAACTGAGCATCACAGTTTCAACTCAGTGTCAGAGTTAAAATTGGGTGTGGGAAAAACCCATGCAAGTTTGACATCACAGCCTCTCAGCCAATGGGCTGCCAGAACAAATATACATAACATAAGCCATGTGTTTACAAACAAATTGTCAAAGCCTTCTGTTTATACCAACTTCCATCAAAGTTTAAAGTTGTAAGTTAGCAAGTTTGTAGATTTATCAAACAACTCTGGGAGGATTATAACAGTTTTCTACTGTGAATGCTCACAAAGCTGCCATTTGAGAGGATTAGACTGGCGATTGCCTGTGATAAATCATTAGTAATAGATAACGCCCTCGTTTGTGACGATATGCAATATATCCGAGGGCTTTAGCCCGAGGATTATTGCATATCGTCACAAACAAGGGTGTTATCTAACTTATACCACTAAGTACAAAACAAATTAATTTAAATCCCTTTGTTTGCCTTCAATCCTTCTTGTTTGACAACATTTCATTGTATTTGTTGCACATTCATGTTCCTCAGTTCATTTGAAGGTTGGCAGCCCTGAAGGCAACAGGTCAGAATTCTTTGATTTCAGGAAATAATATGATACATTAATTTTGTAGATATAAAGATAGATATAAAGATAGATGGAAAGAGATAGAAAGATCAATAGATAGATAGAAATAACACAAAACATTAATTTCATAGCTTAATTTTATAGATAGATAGACAGATAGATTGATTGACGGATAGATAGATAGGTAGGTCGATAGTGCAGCCCTCTCAGCCCAGGTCTTTTTGATGAGGGTGATTATTACAGTTGCTGAGCAAATGTTATTTTGAAATTACGAAATACATTTGAAAAATAATACGAAGCAAGGAGCAGGGGTTCGGGGGCGGCAGCCCCCGAATAAAGAAGAAGCAGGGGTTCGGGGGCGGCAGCCCCCGAATTAAGAAGAAAAAATAATTCTTTGAGCTTGCCAAATGGGGCCAAAATTGTTGGTCTGCTTTTCTGCTATTTTTTTGTAGCTTGGCTATCCAAAATGAACTATTTTATCAAGTGACCTTAAATTTGATCATTATTTCAGATATTGGTATAAAAAAGAGTGAATACAGCCTTTTAATTCAGACCAGTTACACTTGATACAATCTTCCTGCTTGTTTACCGTCTGTGTTGTTCAGTTTTAATCCTTTGTTGGTCAGTTTTGTTTGTGTTTCCTTCAATTTTGTCATCTTGTAGTCAGCCAAGCATGCCATATCATGGTCAGGTGTATGAGCTGTGATATGCATTATATCAGAGCGAAATCCTGGCTTCTGATTGGCCAGAAAAAGCAAACAGTGGTATAACAATGCTTGAACTGTGATGACGTAGTTTACGGTCAGCCCATTGGTTATCAAGCTGTGATGACGTAGTTGTAGGGGCTATCCCTGATAAAACTCTTACTCTGACACTGTGTTGAAACTGTGACGCTCAGTTCAGGAGGATCAACATTGGCTAGAAGCTGGGGAATCTGACCCAGTCTGAAATGACATCACAGCTTGTAGTTAATTTACATATATTGCAATGCTAGAATAGAGTCATCTCTGACAGCACAGTTCAACAGCATAGAAAAAAAACTTGAGATTCCACGTAAATATGACAAGGACTGTAACTTCTCTTTCTAAAGAACCACTCTCTTCTGTTGTCATCTATTGTCTTTTCAGCAGGTGCTACCCCTCAGGCAAAGCTAACCAAATGACTTTCTTCTCATTATTTCTTCCATTTTTTCTGATTTTTTGTTCTCTTTTTTTTTCAGTGACGTTGGTATTTGTGCAAAGACAACCACTGTATTAATTATTCTGCTAAGATGTTTCAGCACGACTCATATGAACTGTAGCGTCAAATGGAAGTTCTAACCTCTGAAGTGACATTTTGTGTCAAATTGACCTGAGGTTAACAGTGGCTTTTAAGGCGTGTTTCAGTTTATCTCTTTTACCTAGTATATGTGCTAAATTCCTGCCTATATTCTGTGAGGGTGGGCATATTTTTGAATACCTTGGTCATTTATCAAAGTATACAACGCCTCTCTGTTTCAATTTGTCATGCAGTATCCAATATCAATGGGTATGTATCCCTCTTTCATGATCATATATAAGCCATTATATCAACATTTGCTGTACTCCTCATCCTGTGTTTGCACCATTTCATATTCAGCAGAAATACTATCTGTCATGTGTTGTAACAACTTCCAAGAATCTGAAGCAAGAAACCGGTGAAAAATTATGTGATACTATGACACTGTATGGAATCTAATATGATCCAACAGCTGCATGGCTTGATGTGCCGGCATGGCCGCGCAAAGTGAAAAAAACCTGTTCATAATTAAGTTCTTGGTTGGAGTTCATAACCAGTCATATTTGGCATTTTTGTTTCATCATTAATTTTTTGTATCTATTTATATGAAAAGCAAAAAGGTGCTGTGTGCAGTGCTTGTATACTGTTAATAAATTTGCAATTGTATCTTCTCCTGTTCCTTTGGTATCAGGGCTTTGGAGTTGAGGTTTTTGTGTGGAGTCGGAGTAAATCTATGGTTTTCAGGTGGAGGTGAGGTTGAATTCTACAGTTTGTCTCATCAACATGCGAACTGGTGTTTGGTCTGATTGCTCAGAATCAAAAAGCCTTACATTAGCAATACACATATTAACGGATAGAATAGCCATTTTGCAATTTGTTCATCACATTTTTGCGATGTTTTGGTGCCATTTTTGTTCCGCTTTTGACAGTTTTCTGATAACAGCAGTCCATTCACAGTTGTTTACATTCTTGACGCAACCATAACAATAGCCTAAATTGGCATGACGTCACGAAAATGCACTGCAGTGCCACTCACGACTTAGTTCTACTAAGTTTGATTATTTGTATTGCTTTAAGTTTATGCATTGCTTTTATAATTACAGCCTGTAGAATCAGTGCTAAATTTAAGTTCGCATGCTAAACGAGACAAACTGTAATATTAATCTGGCGACTCTTGACTCCTGAAAGTTATATAAATAATTTAAAAAAGCACATAAACAACATGAACAAAATTAAATATTTAAAAAGCAATCACGAAAAACTTCTTCACCTATCCCATAAAAATAATGTGGCATAGAATTTATCTAAGGAACTTAAAACTGAAAAGAGGAGTCATATGAGGTGGAGTTGAAATTCAGGAGACCTGAGGAGTCGTTTTTCATGAAAGTAAAGGAGTCGGGAGTCGCTGTCAATTCATTTGTTATCCGACTCAAAAGCCATGTTTGGTATGGAGTCTCTTTTGCAAAGTATTATCTTGGAGAGTCAGCAGTCTCTATTCATCTTTTCGTGAGGCGCCATGGATGCTGTCAAAGGGGTCTGCTCCCATAAAAGCACTCCAAAGAATATGTATCCATAGATAAAAGGTCCAATTAGGAGCGACTGTGACTTGCATGACATTATACTTTCTACTAATGAGTGAAGGTATGTCTGAGAACTTCTGAATGGCTACATATGTACATTAAAGCATGACAGCTTATATGTAAAAGGAAACTAATTGGGAAAATTTTGACTTTTAGAAGTACTTAGCGGATCCATCAGCGGGTTTTGGCCTGTAGGTTATACATAAAAAAGTGTATTTTTGTACATGAATTGGGTACATATTCTTTTGTGAGCCCCCCACCCCATTCGACATTTTTTTGATCTGCCAGTGGATTGTCTATTCTGATGCAAGCTTTTAGCAGCAAAAATGAGTGAAAAGATTAAGCATAAACCCAAATAAGCCAAGCCTTCCTTGTTTCGAGTCAAAGAAAAAACTACTAAAAAATGATACTGTTGGATTTGATGTATTTCCGAGTGGTTAAATGACACTGTAATGCTCTATTTCAGTTGGGTTGCTTGGTTTAAGTAGTAATTCTAGATGATATCAAACTTAATGAAATTTAAACAGACGCAAATGAAAAAGTTAACAAGCTTTAAACTATGAATTCAATCAAACGAGGCTTGTCACAATAACAATGAATGTGGAAGGAACCAAAGTTACTAAGAATTTTAATTGGAATGAAGCAAAATTATGTGAAAATTCTATCTGACGAAACTACCCTGGGACTGAGAAAACCAAACCATTTGGCAAACCTCTACCATATATCAGGAGTTAGAATTGTTAGATTGATAACAGGGAGCAATGCATACTGGGGCAAAGTGGCAAATGAAATAATTTCTTACTTCATATCTGTGGTGAGTCATTGGTGACCTTTCAGAAGGCTGTCGTGATGTGTCCGTAGTTAGTAAAATTAACCTGTGTAATAAACACAGATCCAGTTTAGAAAAATTTAATTTCAAATGTTCATGACAACTCTTATATCAGAATGCTTCAACTTTTTTATGCTGCAAATGCCTAAAAAGTATGAGACATAAGAAAATCAAAACAAAGAATCTCAATAATGATAATCCCCTGAGACTCTTCCCTACCGAAGATTTTAAGTAATCTCCTCCACCTTATATGGAAAAGAAATGCCATAAACATACATCATGCATGCGTTTTGATGGAATTTTAATTGCCCACACAATCACTGCCAGGTCCTGAGTTGTTAGTAGAATGTCTACATAATGTACTTTCTGTCGATGGATACATGCACAAAACCTGGGCTTGTGCTTTTCCATATCTGAGTGCGTCTATATATAGGGAAAATCCTTTGATGACATTAATGAAGCTCCTTATAAAGGATGATAAAGGATGCTTTTCTTCCTTTGCATAGTGGAAGAGTGGGAGGATAATTGGTAACATATACCCATGAAAAGTCTGCATGTTTTCAGAAGTCAGCATGAAAGATAAATTAATTTGAAATTATTATTGTAGGCAGCAGAATAAAGATGACACGATAAGGGTGCCTTCAAAGAACTATTGTTGATACATAGAGAAAACAGATTCCCCAAAAATAATAGGCAAGATTTACCTTTTGCCCTGATGATTGGAGAGCGTATTTACATTTTATACATTTGAAAATGTATAAGTGTAATTTCAAATAGGAGCAAGTAAACATAAATCAGCTAAATGGTAGACTGGTTAAGATGCCTGGCTGCTCTCGGAAGGACTTTGCCTTCATGGGTTCATATCCCAGCTGGATGTCGTTCAGATGAGAAGTTAAATTGGTGGCCCCTTGTATCAGTGTCTGTGCTGGGAAAGTCAAAGTAATAGATTTCTCAAATTGGCTAAATGTATAACGTGTTGAGGACTCCTGCTCTCTCTCTCCAATCCCAATCAACCCTCGTGACTGCCCAAACTGGGCTTAAAGGGCTGCACTTACTGTTAGACCTGTAAGGAGCTGCATATAACGGGAGCTCATACAAGTCATCATTGTAGCAACATCTGGACATGGCAACAGCATTTTGAAGTTGCAACCCAAAATGTCATATGCATAAGCAAGAGCTGCTAACCATTATGCTATGTCCATTTCTACCGAAAAAGTAATCCTGAAAACAGGGAACCTCTTTGTCTTAATATTTGTGTCGTTATTATTTAACCATCATCAAGAATATGAGTATGACATATGTTGAAACATTACACACAGAAAAAAAGTGGTAACAATGTCAAGAAAAATGATACGGGTAAAATCATATGAATATACTAATGGAACCAATTAAAAAATCATGTACAATTACTGCAACATTCAGAAACTCTACAGCTGTACAGTACAAATTTCTTAAAGTGGCTCGTCATTTAAAATCTAGCCTTAGCTATCTATCCATAGCCATTCCAAGCTAAACTAAGCTACACTTATCCATAGCTAGCCTTAGCTATCCACAATTACTACTGTTTAAACAAGGGGTAAAGAGATTTCAGTGTATACAAAAGAATAGAAATGGATAGTTATGGATAGATATGGATAAGACTAGTAATTAATAGCTATAGACAGTTAAGTTGAGCCACATTTAGAGATTTGTACTGTATAAGCCATTCGAACAGCATGTAACAGTAGTACAACAATCCAGCCTTGACCTTTGGCCTTAAGACACAAATGACCTTGACCCTCTTATCTGGGTCACAAGATTTCCAAGTGTGAATACCCCTTGAAGGGTGATCACTCAAAGGGGTTTAATAATGTGCCCAGTTGAGAAAAGCCAGGCAGGGTGCCAGGTTGTAGTCCATGGGGTGCTGAAGAGGCTGAAAGGGGTTATCTAAGAAGGAGAGGCTTGTAATCATGACCATGTGATAATCGAGTATTTCATTTCTATTGATTTTGTCATTACCACTTCAGCAGAGCATCTCAGAAGTCTGAAGGTTTGTGATCTCAGTCAATCATAATCGTTTGATTCATTCTTTTGATCTCTATTCAAACCTTTCATTAGCTATATAACATCCCCTAACCTTCTTTTACAATTGGACTAATTTTGATGTATTGTACAAGATGACCAATCCTTAAAGCTAGTATGTTGCCAGATTAAAATGATGTCCAAAAGAAAGATTAGAGTAATATTATGCCTATTTTGACAGCCAAGTTTACATATTTTTAACTGTCATTCTAAGCTTGATGTAATTGAAAGTAATTAGAATTTTGCTTTCTTTTTTTTATTGCCCGACATATCAAGCCATTCAACTGCCTGCTCTCATTAAATTCCTGGTGTCGCAGTTTCACGTTATTTGGCAAAAGGTTTCGTTCTGCAACTGGGTGTTACAATGCATGCGGATCAGATAGTATATAGAGCAAATGAGACGCCTACGAAAGTTTTTATCTCAGACAATGTCTATCAAATTTGACATGCTAATAGTAAATAAATGAATTAGAATTTTACATACATATATTTTTTAACTAATTTCTCGCACAACTTTGGCAAAATAATTGATTTATACCTGGTAGTCCTGAAACAATTATTTTCCATGCAACATGTGTGGATTTCTTAACACTGTATTGTTTGATTTTTGAATGACCCTCTTCTGATGTCTCATACTGGAAGCGCATAATTTTACTCTCTCTTTTTCCCAAAATGAGCATTACTCATTGTGAAAAAATCAAAAGCCCAGCTACTGAATATCTAATGGTCGTCCCCTTAGTTCTTGTTTTAGCATACTGATTTTGTTACTAACATTTCTATGATGGTTAGGTTCCACTTCTGTAAACAATAACGTTTATCTGACTTCCCCCTTTTTTGAAATTTCATGTTCTTTTGACTAAAATTAAACTGCCTGTCAAACTGCTACTAACACAGTGATTCCAATAAAATTGCCCAGACCAATAATTTATAAATTTGCATATATGCATTGTACACTTAGCTACAAGTGCATTACCGGCTATACGAACAATTAAACCAATTTACATAACATGCATAAGCCATCACAAGATAGCTAAAAAAGTGTCGATACCTATGAAAAGTATAATTGTAAACTGATATCCCAATTCATTTCAGGCCCAGTCAAATGCATTTGGGTACTCATGCAATAATTAATTCTGTGGAGAAAAGCATTCAAACATTTTTATCATTGTTATTTGTTCATGGCTTCATGAATTGCCATTGTAAAGCCTTAATTCAATTAAAATGTTTCTCCTCGAATTCTGTTGCCTTATTTGAACCATTGTTCACTTGACAAGCCCTGTCTGATTGTGTTCATCATTGCAAATTGGGTCAATGTTCAATGTCTGTTCCGGCTTTGTTAGAGTTTGCAGATTTTTTTTTGAGGTTCAGATGAAAACTATTTAATAATTCATTGTGAATTCAGTGGAAATACTCAGATTTTGCAGTATGTAAAATTAGAATATATCTGTGCCAAGATTGTGTTTCGTTAACAAATGTGTATTGTTGATTATTTACTGCTCCTATGAGATCTCTCACTTCGCTGCCTGCCAGTGTAAATAGAAATGCCCAAATTTTCACTGCATAATTATAAGCACTTAAACCATAAAGCAGCGATTGGAATGTTTTCTTGTTGAAAGTATGTACATCTATAAATAAAAAGTAAATGTGACCTGTTCAGCCTTAGAGACGTCTCGGTAAATTATTTTACTTGTTCACCTACGAACAGTTTCATAAATGATAGCTGACATTAACCCAAGGGAGAAAAAACTCATCCTCTCAAAACGTTTTGCTGACAGTATAGAAAATGAAAGATTTAGACTAGTGGGTAAATCGCGAACAGCTACTATGGCAATCAGTGACAAGCAAAGAACAGAAACTTAAATTATTCATTCTAGAAACTTAGTGTTTACAAAATGCAATTTGCAAATAATAGTATAATAATGACCTACTCTTTCCTTAGCTCGAAAAATAAAATAATGACATAAATGACCTGGATGTTCTGTAGGGAAGACCACATAGGTGAATTAATTTATCCCAAAAGCCTGTGGACAAATAGTTGATCCAAGGAGAAACCCAAACATCCAGCAGGTAAAGCAAATAAGAAAGCAATTGGGGAGATGTTTGTTTATGTCTTCTTCAGCATGCAAATACAAGAGTGCCTCCGGCGTTCTTAGATTAAAATGTCCAATTCGAGGAATACAATTCCAATGCATGGGCCTTGTTTAACGGGGGAGGACTTGGGGACGAATCCCCCCCCATATTTCAGAGAGGGGGGACAAAGTGCCTATTGTCCCCTCCCCCCTTGTTTTGCATGCAAACCTCTTGGTAAAACACTAAAAACTGGGAAAACACAAAAACATTAAGCCTAGTTACTTCATTCAGATGACCAAATCACCTGATTTGTTACTGAGTTGGACTAGGTACCTGCATGAACGTGAAGTCTAGCTGCTCATGGAGATGTAGATGCCTTATGTTTATAGTGCCTTTTGCATCAGGGTAATTCCTTGTCGACTCAACAAATGGCTCCCTCTCAAACGATTCAGAGTGCCTTCAAAATTTACGAATTGTTTCTAGATAAACTATATAAGATATCAGAGTACTGCTTAAAATTTGTGCTTTCTGATACATGAGAAACATTGATTCTGGTTAATTTTTAAGGTTTTCTGAATCGGCAGAGTAGAAAAGTTTTCTGAAATTTGAAGAAACGATGCAAAATTACTGACAAACTGTTGCTCTGACTGGTTACTTGTTTCACTTACTTTTTGGCAGCAATTTATATACATCACACAGATGAGTAATACCATTTTCTCTACGCTCACCAGCAAAATAAATCAGCATTTATGCTGAAAATATATCAGGATGTACTCTACAATAGTAAACATAAACATCAGACTTCGCGTGCAAATAAACAAACTCTGAATGAGGTTATTTTCCATTGTGAGGAAAGAAAGATTTTCCATTGTGAGGAAAGAAAAAATACAAAAAACTGCCATGCCAGATTCAATTTAGAAAACAACATGTGTCTTCAATCCGATTACCACCTGCAGAACGCTGAGATTAAATTTCTTGTTTGCATCGTTCTGTCCTACTTATCCAAACATTTTTTCTTTGTTTTTCTCTTAACACTGCTTTCTTCATTCCAAGACTGTTTTCCTTGGTACAAAAAGCTGTTTCTCGTTAAATGCTAATGTTGGAAATCTTTTTGTTTGTCCGAGATATAATTACTTAACCGAGTACTTGCCATCTATATAATGACAAACCATCCATATAATAACAATCTCAAATACAATTGGTACTATTAAAGGTTTGTTTAAAGTCTTGTTAAAGCTGTTGTTGTGCTCAGTGTTAGGATATATTAAAGCTACCTTTACAACAAGTAAGGGTATTCAGTGAATATAATAGATATCGTGTGGTGATTCCCAGCCGCAACTTGCAACCCATGAATGCTGGACCTCACCTGTTCTGTCAATCTTGCAGACATTCTTTTATATAGGAAGGATAAGTGCTGAGAAGCCTAAAGGGTGGCGGAAAAGGGGGGGGGGGAATTTCCCTTCTGCCCTGGGGGGGGGGGAGGAGGTTAAAGAGGTGCAAGGTAGGTATGCCCTCTCGACCTAGAAAACAAAACCTTATTAGCCCTTCTTTTAGGCACAATTTGTAAGAATATATGAAAATTATTATCAATGTAACAGCATAATTTTCCCGCGCAAATTGGATTGGCGCTTTTTTGTCCAACCGCCCCTGCCGCCCATGTTTTCTTCTGGGACCCTCGATAAGCCTACAAACTCAAGCAACAATAGCTAATACAATAGGCGTACGACGAACATACTTTTTCAGGCGAGGTGTGGCAATGTTTGCCACAACTTCATGATCGGGATTTCATTCCGTTTCAAATGGGAAAGTGCCTTTTTGCCCCACCCCTGTCGAGTAAGCATAAGGCTAAAATTTGATAAATATGTAAAAAAAATTATTTCCAATGCAAATCAATATCAGGTCCAATCAACCACATTCGGACACACAAGTAAGAATTCTGCTGATATCAGCATTTTCACATTTTGTATGCGATTGTTACAATTGCAGATTTTCATGTGGGCCATTGCAAAGCCTCAATCCAATTAAATGCCTTTGCTAAAATTTTGGAGCCTTATCTAACCCATTGTTCCTGTGACAAGCCTTGCCTGATTGTATTCATTAAGGAAAAATAAGGACATTGTGCAATGTCTGTCCTGATTTCAGTTAGGTTTTGTTGCAGTTATTTAGTTATTCTAATTTGTGGCGTTTTCTAAATTAAATCAGGCATCATAATGCAATTTTTATGTTGAAACTCTCACTTTTTGGGTCATCAGTTCTGCAAAATGGGTATGATCTAGAGGAGGTCTTGAAAATATCATAACCTATTTTTTATGTTTTAGTAAAGAATCAAATAATTTTTTGACACTATATCACCTTGAATTTGTAGAGGAAGCGCTATAGAGATCGGTCAGTTTTGGAAGATCAACGGTTAGTTTTATGGGCTATAATTATTTACAAAAAAAATTTTTACATGTTGAGCAAATGTAACTTGATAGAAGCATAGTTTTTTGTCAAGTGAGTCGCCTCCATCTTTAAGGAACCTTGGACTGATGTCATCAAGTCCAACTCCTTCGTAAAACGATTAATGCCAATGCAAATCAATATCAGGTCCAATCAACCACATTCGGACACAAATTTAAGAATTCTGCTGATATCAGCATTTTCACATTTTGTATGCGATTGTTACAATTACATATTTTCATGTGGGCCATTGCAAAGCCTCAATCCAATTAAATGCCTTTGCTAAAATTTTGGAGCCTTATCTAACCCATTGTTCCTGTGACAAGCCTTGCCTGATTGTATTCATTAAGGAAAAATAAGGACATTGTGCAATGTCTGTCCTGATTTCAGTTAGGTTTTGTTGCAGTTATTTTAATTTGTCGCATGTTCTAAATTAAATCAGGCATCATAATGCAATTTGGCATAACAAGGTTTCAGTTAAGAGGGAGAACAGGAATGTTTCATGTTGAAACTCTCACTTTTTGGGTCATCAGTTCTGCAAAATGGGTATGATCTAGAGGAGGTCTTGAAAATAGCATAACCTATTTTTTATGTTTAAGTAAAGAATCTGACACTAGATAATGTGGAATTTGTGGTGTGTCATGATTGTCATTATTCATTTATGAGTTTTCTGTATCTGTAACTCACCAACTGTCGTCTTACCATAAATTATTAATCTCTATACTGGGGAAGTACAATATGATGTACACTGTTTTTTTTGGGTTTTTTTTGGAATACAGTTATAAGTTTTTTTCATGTACTTAACTTCCTCTCGAAAAACAGCTATGTCAAATATCTATTCGAAAAGAGACTACTCTATTCGATTACCTGCATTTAATTTTCCAAATGCTAACCATCTGAATTAAGCAAAATACCAAAAAGAAATCATAATCATATATCCAAACAATGTTTTTGCTTTATTGGTCTGGAATACACAAAATAGACATCCCTTCATTCAGATTGACAACATTATTCACATTTTGAGGTGAGTTAAGTAACACGAGACCGCCACCCTAAATTGTGGGTGTGTGTATATCATCGGTGAACCAGAATCCCTGAAATTTTACACATAATGTCCACTGTAGATTTGCTGTCATCAACTGGAACCATGAACATTAAAAATATAATTTGCACCTCACCATGTTGAAATAAGGGCAGAGACGGTCTTCAAAACAAATTGGTTCAATTGAATCAATTGTGTGAATGATTTGTTGCATGATCTTATAGAGGAAAAAGGTAATTCAAGAGAAATAGCCTTTGAAGCAGGTAATTTTTCCTCCTGATTTTGGAAAACGAACAGGAAATATATTGATAATCGTGAGGGCGGAGAAAAAAGGAAGAATTTTGTAATCTTAATACACCCAACAATTCAAAGCTTCAAGTCATGATTTTATCTGTCCAGAAAGAATCAGAAGTTTTTGTCAAAAACATTTCATTGATTCAGCACTGCATACCAGGTATGATGTTATATGGAAAAGTCTGAAATCATGAAATAACTTGGCTATAAGCCATACTGGGTCAATTGGACACTGAAAATTGGGTCAAGGCAGGCAGGTTTCTCTGGATTAAGAGGTCTTGGTCAAGGATCAAAGAAGAAGATCAAAGGAATATGATTGAGTGTCCAAATTGACCTTGAGATGCTGGACATGAATGCATAAGAATGCCTGCTTTGGATCTATACTGTTGTGGCATTTGTAAGGACTGGATTGGTACTATAAAATGACACTTGGTATTATATATGTGACGCAATTGTGAAAAATTGTATGTATAAATGTTGAGGTCTTATAAATATTATACTGGGGTGACAGTGGGGTCTTGGGCAGTGTAACTTTATGTCATGCTTAGATTAGTTCATTTTATCTAACTCCTGAACATTTTGCAATTCAACTTGTTGTGTAACTTTTCACACAGTTAGTCTCTTAAATATGTTTGAAAGGGAAATTAAATTACTACAATAACTTAATATTGGCTGGTACAGTCAAAAACAGGGAAAAAGATATTTACCAGCAACGTCATGGGTATGAATATCAAAATATTTATAAGGCTCTATTTCTGAACTTGTCTAGCATCATGCTTTGGTTCCCTGTGGCATCACAAATCACTGAGTTTGGTTTGAAGTTAGGGAAGGTCACAGGGGTAAATCACCCATTTTATGGCTCAAATTGGTTTCCTTTCACCCTCAAATGAATGGCTTGGCCAAAGATCAAATACTGTCATAAATCTCACTGAGCATAAATTTTGGTCGTTCCACTGACTTCAAGTTGGTGGAGGTTTATAACAAATGTCAAACAGATCAAACCTGCCTCTGACTGACGTATACATGTCATGAAGCAACATTTTTAATCATCCGTAAGCAAACCATCAGCACCAGTTATGACAAATGTCTAGTTAATATCAAAGGTCACAAAGCTATATCAAAACTAAATTGATTCAGGTAGTTTGAGGAGGTAATACCCAGATGAGCAGTGATTATAGTGTTTCCAAGAAGAATTAAGTGAAGTTAGCACCCACTCAGATAATGAATTTTGTATTATAATATTATATCGAATCATAATGAGGGTTGTCAAACTTGGCTGTGTTGTATGGCTTTAAAAAAACATCCAGCTTTCATTTTTAAAAACAATATCTGGATCGCCTTCGAACAATGTGTATTTCATGTATATGAGTATGACACATTAACAATTATATTATGTGTGAGATTTTACTTCACCTGCATGGACACTGAGTTATGACAATGTTAAAAGGCCAATTTGTAGGCCTCCTCAAGTATTTTTCTTTACAATTTAGGGGTCCAACAATAAACTGAATGTCTTTCTTCTCTTGCAGTACATTGACTTTCATAAACATGTTAGATGGCCCGTTTGGATCTTTAGTAGTTCACCATGTACACTGATGGCACCCAGCCCAAACAAGTTCAAGCACATGAATCTTGATGTCCTGCATTGAATGTCCCTCTAATCTATCCTGCTAACCTCGCTGTACTTTGACTAGCAATTTGTGAGCCTTTCCAATTAATGTGTGGGTGTCCACTTTATAAAGAGTTATGGCTTGGCTGGAGCACATGTGAATTGCAGGGTAATGCAGGGAGCTGTTATTGGACTAATGCCTCTTCTCTTTAGATGTCCTTCATGTATTCAGTGGCCTTTACGCACTGTGCAGTATACCATATATAAGCGGCACACCTTGCCATTGAGGAGTCCCTGAAGCTCACCATTTCAAGGATGATTTTTGTATTGTTTTTACCATTATGAGCTGCAAATAAAAATCATATGATATATCATAGCATCCCTGTGATATTGAAATGTATAGAACGAATCATTACCACAACGCATAACGGAACAGATTGTGAGATTTCTTTCCAGTTTCCATGCACCATTATTTTGATATTTTCTTTTGATAAGCCATAAGGCCTATCTAAAAAATAATGAAGCCACAGGGCCCGATTTCATTGGGGGTAAAAAAATGTAGGAATGGATGTATGCAACAACTTTATATTGCACTATTGCTTTGAATACATTCTTGTGCCAAAGTACAGAAAATTTCATGACAATATTAGAGACGGTTGTCAAAAGAATCTTAAAAGAACATTGAAAAACGTGAATTTTTCACAATTTTAGCGTGACATCACATTTTTCTTCACTTGAATTATTATGAAATCATTATGAAATTTGACACATCTCATTATCATTTTCTTAATTTTCCTTTTATCTCTATGTGCAAAGGCTTCATAAATTCATGGAAACAAGTATATTTATGTGCTTGTTTTGACATTATTGAATTCTTCGTGTTCAAAGTTTGGCAGTTGCTCATATAACCTGAAATAGCTTCAGATCCAGGGTCATCGAGACATACATTGAGACATACATAGGCTAATAATATGGCATAACTACATGTTTGACACAAACATTTATGAAATTTCCAAAACAAAATGATTCAGCCTGTAACGAAATAAAAGAAACAGATCTACTTCATTCCTCGAATTAGGCATTTTAATCTAAGAAGGCTTGAGGCACTCCCGTATTTGCATGCTGAAGAAAGCATAAACAAACATCTTTCCAATTGCTTTCTTATTTGCATTGCCTGCTGGGTGTTTGTGTGTCTTCTTGGATTAATTGTTTGTCCTCAGGATTTTCGAGATAAATTCATTCACCTACCTGGTCTGCCCTCCAGAACATCTGGGTCATTTATGTCTGCATTTTACAATTCCATCTGAAGAAAGAGTAGCTTATTGAATATCATTCCATTACATTCTGAAAAAAAAATTGTGTCTGGAATAAAATTCATGAAATTAAGATACATTATTTCCCCTGGCCATTAATCATAGCTCTTGGCAGATTGGTTGTCCAAACACTTTCAAAATAAACTTCCAACATGGTCTTGAGATGTCAATGGATCAAGAATTTTCTGTTTGCATTAGTTATGGTTAATCACTTGATTCTGTGCATAACATGTCAAGCAGCGCAGGTGTAAATAAACAAACTAAATGAATGATGTAAGATACTGATCAAACAAGAAGATTAGGAGACCAACAGAAAACTGTCAATGACGTAGCAAAACCAGTTTACTAATTGAAAAGAAGAAAAAAATTAATAGTTTATGTGGACCGCCAATCTACAACGAGATCTGAGGATCTTCAGCATTCTTCCAATAATATCTGTCAATGAATAACAAAACAGTACGTCAAAGAAAAGGGGCATAGTGATTCACTTTTAAAAGAAAGAGTAGTTCATTATAATATGCATAGTACATTCTTTAGAATTAAGATTCTGGAATAAAATTTAAGTTCTCTTCCTTTCAGCCGGTTGACCATCAGATCTGACTCACAATTGAAGTAGATATATCAACTAACCTGCCTGGGTGTATCATGTTTGACATGATGTCCATTGACGATATCTGGGGCAAAAACTATCCAGCAGAGAAAGTTGAGTTTCTCCATATATTTGAATAATGTGTTTCTCAATGTACATGGCTATTCTTCATTCCAATATCATCCTCTGTTTAGCTTGGAGGCGAGCTTTTCTGAAAAAAAAAAAAAAACATCTCAACTAACCTGCCTCTTCCCTATCCTCCTAAAAAGTATGCATATCACAAGTTAGTTCCCACAGGTTAGCACTAAATGTCATGCAAATCAGATGTCCTATACCTGGTTTCAGTATCTATGTATCCTGAATTCTGCGATTGATGCCGGAGACTCAGTGGGACATCACACTATTGCAGACAGCAAAACCTGCAATGTACTTGCGGCATCATGTTTGTTGTATTTCACTATGTTCTATGTATTGATTACACAGTTTGGTTAGAATTATATAGATTTTTGGGGATTACAACTTCCTAAGAATGAATTGTCAAATAATATTCATCTAAACCTCAAACAAAAAATCCGCAAAATCCTACAAAATCAGAACAGACATTGAACATTGAACCAATTTGCAATAATGAATACAATCAGACAGGGCTTGTCACATGCACAATGGTTCCAATAAGGCTACAGAATTTGAGTGGATGCATTTTAATTGAATTAAGGCCTTACAATGGCAATTCATGAAGCCATGAACAGATAACAATGCTAAAAAATATGTGAATGCTTTTCTCCACAGAATTATTTATTGCAATGAAGTGTACCCAAATGCACTTGAATCGGCTTGAAATTAATTTGGATTTCTTTCTAAACTTCTAGTATTTTCAGGTATTGCAATATTTTAAGCTTCCCTATGTATGGTATGGAAATCAGTTTAGGCTTATGCAAATGTTTTAGCAATAAATGCAATACATATGCATTTGTATTATACACACCAATTAAATGTTTCATCTGACGACATCCAGCTGGGATTCTGCTCATGAAAGTCCTATGAAAATTTTGGGTTCCACAACAGAATTTTAATGCAGGCTAAGAACATCAGTGGAACAGACAGAACCTTAACCACTCCGCCACCCAATCAAAGTATACAGAGTAAAGAAATCAACCAAGATTAAATACTTGTTCCAGGGTTGCTATGAATTGATTTATTTATTTCGCCAACATTTGGCAAGAAATTATTCATAAATTAAAAGAATAATTCCTAACTTCCACCCCCCTCCCACCTCCCCGATTTCCATGATTACAAGCCCCTCCCTCTTGGATAACCCCTTTCAGCTGCTTCAGCACCCCATGGACTACAACCTGGCACCCTGCCTGGCTTTTCTCAACTGGGCACATTATTTAACCCCTTTGAGTGATCACCCTTCAAGGGGTATTCACACTTGGAAATCTTGTGACCCAGATAAGTCAAGGTCATTTGTGTCTTCAGGCCAAAGGTCAAGGCTGGATTGTTGTACTACTGTTACACAGAATGACAGGGTGGGAAAGAGTCTGGGTCTGTTGGAATAGCTGATACAGCTGTAGAAATTCTGTAAGTAACAGTGATATTGCACTGTTTTTCATAGGATCGATCCCAGTACTATATAGTGAAATGGTTAGCAGCTCCACCTCGTACATGAAAGATATTGTGGTAAGCAGTTCAGAAAGCTGTTTCCATGTCAAGAGGTCATCACAAAGATGACTTGTAGGAGTTCCAATTATAGGCAGATTTATATATTCTGGGTACTATATTAATTTATATTTGTCACTATATCCATATAATGTAAATATGCTCACCTAAACTCATCATGGCAAAAAGTAAGTCATGCCTACTGTGATCTTAGAATCGGTTTACTCCAAACATCAAGAAAAATTCCTTTGAATGTGCATTCTCTGTCCCATATTCTTATCATGCCATCTTTATTCTGCCAACATTGCTCAACAACAATAATTTGTCTATCATGCTGACTATTTTTAGCATGCAGTAATTTCAGAGGTATAAGTTTCCAATTATCCTCCCACTCTTCCACTATGCAAAGGAAGAAAATCATCTTTTATGTGAGCCTTCATCAATGCCATCAAAGGTCTTTCCCTATATATAGATGCACTCAGGATAGGTATAAAAAATAGTACATGCCCAGGATATGTTTCCATCGATAGAAAGTCCAATTAGGAGTTTCTGCAACTTTGCAAGACTATAATATATGTACACTTTCTCCCAACGACTCATGACAAGGCTGTGATGGTGTGATTGAAATTTCATCACTATGAAGCGATGGATGTTTAAGGCATTTCTTCTCAATATATAGAGGATTGAAGAAGGAAGTGATATAATATATTGAATCACCCAAGTACCATCAATTTAAAATGGAGATCTTTGTGTTTTTGTTTTCTTTTCTTTGTCAGGTGATCTGAGTCATAATCAGTATTGATGCAATAGTAATCAAATAACATACACGTATAAACCTTAAAAATAATGATAAGCAGTTCAGTGTCACTGTTTTATCAGAGACTGATTCTTTGTGCTACCGCATATTGCGATAGTATCTTTCTGCAGCTATCAAGTTGTGTCTAATTCAATTCAAACTTTGAGGTGATGCGACGTCGCTTCAAGAAAGTTATTCATGATGCCAAATATGTCTGCTAGAGTCGATCGAGTGTTAGTGCACATGATGTATTTATCCTCATCAACCTGAAGGAAATTTCAGTTTTGACTGCTATGTTCAAGTTCCTAAATTATCAAGTTGCTTCAAATGAATCCGATGTTATAGATCTTAAAAGTTCAAAACTTTCCAAATTAGTCCCCTTAAATTTACTCATATATAGCCAGGCATTCCTTTAATGTACATATATACTATAGCCATGCAGAAGACCTTAGATACATCTTCAGTCATTAGGAGAAAATATAATGTCATGCAAGTCACAGTCGCTCCTAATTGGACCTTTTATCTGCAGATACATATTCTTGAGAGTGCTTTTATGGGAGCAGACCCCTTTGACAGCATCCATGGCGCCTCACAAAAAGATGAATAGAGACTGCTGACTCTCCAAGATAATACTTTGAGAAATAGACTCCATACCAAACATGGCTTTGGAGTCGGGTAAAGAGTGAACAGACTCAAACTCCCGACTCCTTTACCTTCAAGACTCCGATCTCAAATCCTCGGGTCTCTTAAATTTCAACTCAGAAAATATTCTGAACAGGACTGCAGCAATGTTGCATTGGCTGATTGAAACTATTGTTCAACATAGGAAATCTTACCCTTGACCCAGTGATCGACAGCCCTTTACACCACCAACTGGGCACATGCAAATAATATTGGATATAAACCAAGTGACCATACCAAAATAAGACATAATGTATATTTGCAATGCTTACAACAGCTTCTGTAAAATTACCCTTATTGTGAATGTGGTTGAATTTCCTGCAGGCACAACATTACTGTGTAGGCACCTTTCTGCATACATGTAGCCATATATCACGAAGCCATTCTAATATCTTATGCAAGCTTGACATTGTTATGGAAAGCAATATATGATTACAAACAACCAGCTTGTCAGTTATTTATGATAGCAATTTATAATAAATATGAAAGAAAATATCTAACCCATTATTTAACACTATATAACTAAAAGGTCAACACATATTAATTCACACATTGTGTACATTTGTTATCTAGATGTAAACGAATAGTTGTAAAATAAGACTGGTGTCAAATGGGGTTCCATAACCACAACTTATGTAAGCTTGACATAGATCATGAAGAGCAATATATGATTAGCCTACATAATTTTTATTATAACCAACTTGTCAGTCAATTATGATATTATCAACAACAGAAAATAATATATAACAATACAACAAGGCCAAATTTTAACATCAATAACCCTGTTGACACAATGGGGCTCTGAAATCGAAGATATATTAGTTCTATTGGTTTTGGTGAGCTTTACAAAAGTTGGAATATCTCTGTAGAAACGAACAAGAATTTAGCAGTTCAGCTACAGTACAACCGTCATAAAATGGCTCGTCAGTTTGGATCGACACTTATCTATTGATCTGTAGTGATCCATGGCGATCTTGGTTGATATGGAGTGATCGATCTGAACTGATCTGTTGTGATCTGTATCTATTAATCAAAATTAATATTAATAAATGTACTTTTCTGTACCAAATAACTTATGGATATGTTTCCTTAATCAATATGTTCAATTGTTAGATGGATTTTATCTGTTCTTTGACTTATAATCCTAAATAATTGACATGATTGATTTTCACTAAAAGTGGATTAGTAGATCACTACAGATAGAGTTATATCATCTCAGATCACTACAGATCACTCTTTATCCGGACCGCTCTGGATCACTATGGATAACTATGTTGAGCCATTTTAAGATGGTTGTACTGTACATGTACCTGCAGAAGCCACAAATATCATTTGTGTCTATATATAAAGCCTCAACCATAACACTGTACGACTACAGTATATGACTGATCACGACATCTTGTTTATAAGGTTGCCATAGATACACAACCATTCTGCCGGAAGTATGTGACATTTGCCATCTTTGTGGCATGCTGCGGTCCTTGTAAAGGGGTAATATATCTTGGTCAAGTGACACTAGCTGTAGGGATCGATCAATTGTTTGACGCTCATATGTTTAGGAGGTGTTGTAATGGTTTTCTACCACCATATTATTATAGTGTTAATATTATGTTAAGTATAAGGCTTAGTTTGTTAAATAATACAAGATCTTGTTCAGATATTAATATTTTGGTGCATATATAAATCTCTCTATGTCACTAGAAAATGCCAAGTTTCATGTTTCACATGATTAAATAAAATATTTAATATTATTATTATTATTTATTATTATTAAAAATGAAAGGGAAGAAATATAACCAACTGCAATTATGGTCTATTGGCAGGAAAGTAGTCCTGCACTACAAGATTGACCCTTCATATGTTCATGACAGGTTCTTTCATACAAAAGGGGGGGGGGAAGAAATACTACTTAAGAAGGTGGTTAACAATGCAAATCTGTCTTTTATACTAGGATCTTGCAATACATCATAAATGGATGCATTGACTATGTGTTGCTGTACTTTCAAGTCTAGGATGTTTATTTTGGCATTAAGTCTCGCAGATGACGGTGCTCCATGCGAACTCAGAAAACGTCATAGAATAAAAAGTGAGAACTAAGATGGTAAAATGTGGTTTATTTAATTATGCTGGTGGCACATCACTTACAGAAAAGGGAGACAACATTTGAGGACAGTCATATAACTTATATTCTTCCTCGGAAATACAAGGCTGTATCTCGTTTGTATAATTACATGGCTGTTGTAACTTTTATTTACTATTGAATTGACCTGTGTACAAATTTAGAAAACTAGAGCACTGTGAAACACACATGCAAATATAGGCTAATATTGAATATTATTGCCATTTTGGGTTAGTGTCTGGCCTCCCAGTCTAAAAGCACATAAAGTAAATATTCTGGGTTAAATAAATGTTTAGATCCAGTTCAGATTCATATCAGGTTCAAGGTCAGGTTCAAGGTGAGGACCTCCTATTATATGTATATTGACAATCAAAATATTCTACAATAGGCAGACAATAGATGCCAGGTAGATGAATAAAAAATAAGTGTGCTTTTGCCATACTGTACTCCATAATACAATATAGACAGACTTCTGTAATGGAATCTCATGAAATTATTCTTTTAAAATGTAAAATTGTTGCAAGCATCTACGGAATAAATAAAATCGGCCAAGCTCCTGAATTCCTGCAGAAGACTTTATAAATGTGAAGGTAGGTAATTTGTTTGATATTTGAAATCACAAATTTCATGAATAGGTAAACAAGCTGCACATGAGGCATGATTACAATTTTTTTCCTTGTTAAGAAAAAGTTGTTTTTCACAATTGCCATCACTGGCCCAGCAGAATTCAATTTAGAACACAGTATGCCTCTCAAATCTGATTATCCAAAGCTGAAATCTTAAATTAGTTTTGCTTCTCTAAACCTTGTTTATTTCAATTTCCAAGAAATGCTTTCTGGTATGAGATGTTGGCTATCTGTAATACATGTAATTGCAGTATTGTTTATTGTCCTAATTGTATATAGTCTCAGAAGAAACATTATATGCATATATTTCCGACATTCTCTGTATCAGATTGTATATACCTGAACAATTTATATTCAAGCCCAATGCTGCAGTAGTTTATTGATACAACATTTTGTATCAATAACAACATCCTAAAGGATACACATTTTTCATCTGGACCTCATGTCTTCAGGTCTTCAGACATTCAAAAAAAGATTATCTGAAAATCTCCAAAAAATTTTTTTTAGCTCAAATCTTTTTCTACTGTTATTCCAGACTGAAAATCAAAGATAAAAAACTCCTATCCAAAGTCTGAAGGTGCCAAACATTATCCTTTTCCCAGGTGTTTTATTCCACCAGAACTTTCCAAAGTAAACATCCTTTGACTCAGACTGAAAACATTGTTCACCTTTTGACTAGCATTGAACACCCTTAATTGAAGATAGGTGTACATTAACCAACATCAATGAAATTCTACACATAATTTCCCACAGTACATATAACATGCTCCACAGATATTTAGGGCTAGAGACACTGATGGCATCCTTCCTTTGAAGCAGCCTTGATCATTCAGATGGGGGTAAGTCAGAAGAACTTAGATATCTGGTGTTGAAAGATAAATAGATTACAGCAATGAAGAAACCGAACGACAAGCAACCACCCACATATTAGGTCGTGGAAAATTGAAAAGAATAAGAATAACAAACTAAAATGTGCGACATCATTTGTAATGTAATATCCTATTTAAAAAGATTGAGAGAAAGCTGACAAAACCAAGAACATTATCAGAACCAAATTATTCTCAAACTGCTGACTTGCAGACACCTGTATCCTTTGTAGTAAACACGACACAAGTCACCCAAAGATTGATTTGAGGTGAGGTCAGATTAGAGCAGTAAATCACCTGTTTTATTTATAGCTCAGACAGGTTCCAATTTACCTTCAGATAAATTGCTTCTTGAAAGATCAAATGCTGTCCACCTAATATTGCTTTTCAAAGGAGATCACACCACTTGTGTGAAGTAAGTTATAATATTAAGAAGTGGGTATGATATTATAGATTTTTTTAGTCCTCCCATTGCAAATGAATCTTCTGGCCGGCTCTCACAAAACTGAAAAGAAACCAATAATACCAATAATTAGATTCTATTTAGTGATAACTTCTGGATGTGGCCGGGGCAGGGTCTGAACCCATAATATTATCCACTGTGGTAAAGGAAGGCATTCTAACCACCGTGCCATATGGAGGTGCATAGTCTTTTAAAACATTAGCGCTTGCATTTCACAATGGTTGCCTGATTATACACTACCCTCCAAAAGTTTGAATACACCTGGATAAGTGAAGATTCTTTTAAAAATACTTGATTTTGAATGGAATTTGTGTTTCATATTAACATCAAACAACATAACAAGTCGCATTGAAGTCAGAAGTTGTCTTCATTTTGTCATTTTAGGTCATTTTGGTTGAAATTTATGGCCCGTCTCAATTCCCAAATTTTGGTATTTTATAGAAAATTGTCACAGTTATCTTCTTGGCTTATGAAATTTAATCATATTTAGGCGTTTCCAGAGTTGTAACAATGTCATGATCGTAACAGTTATTTTTGACCCCGAAAAGACAGTTTAAAAATTGGACATTGACCACCCAAAAATACTAAATTTAGATAATTTCGGCTCACCATGAAGTATAATCATAGAATGTATCTTCTCTAGTGAAAATTATTTTATTTGAGCTGTTTCAGCATTGTTTTGACCCAAAAATAGCCAAAATCAGAATTTTTGTCCAATTTTCAATGGCCATTTTCTGGTCCGAAACTACGAGAAAATCATCACAAACCAGTGGAAATGTGTAAAAAATGATAAAATATCATAAATATGGAAGACAATAGTGGTTTGTGATGATTTTATAAAAAATGAAAAAATTGGATATCGATAAATTTATACAAGAAAGATCTAAAACCATGAAATATGGACACCTTATGGCCTGAATGTGAATTTCCATATTGTTTGATGTAAGTACATGTATTAACAAAAGTTGCGTTGAAAACGAGGTATTTTTGAAAGAAATCTCACCTTTTCAGGTGTATTCAAACTTTTGGAGGGTAGTGAGCTAGTGAGATTCCAAAACGCAAATCCTTCTCCTAGGTCACATAGTTCAAACTTATCAATTTGATGCAACACGCCCACTAAAATGTGCAGTTTATGAGCTTGATGTGAAAAGGTTAAATCAGACATCAACCAGCCATCAGCACCAACAGGAGTCAATTTTCAAGATTAAATAGAAAGTCAAGTGGGTACATCAATCAAAACAAATTACTTTGGGCAGCTATATAGATGGGATAGACACAATAATGGGAGGGAAATGCCGGTCTTCTGTGGTTATGACGTGGTCTGTTGGGTTGTGGATTTTCATTGGAGGTGCAAAAGACACAAGAAAAACTACTATAGCCCTACTCTAAAGAAGCTATGAAATTTATAAATAAACCAGCAATCTTGCATTGGTTGAGAGGTTACTAGTTATCCCATCCAAGAAAATGATTCTGATTTTAAAATATGAGTCACTTATTAAGCAATACTTCTTTTTGTTGAAGATTGACCACTTGGATTGGTCTCAAAGAAATCAGCCAATAATTGGCTATCACATTGAATTTTATTTTAGAATATATTGCACTTTGGTCAAATAAAGCAAATTGGCCACAACAAGGGGTTTTTATTTTGAATGAATGAATGTCAGATGCATTGCTATATCAATTATGAGCCATGTCACATCGACCAAACACAAAAAATAGAGGTCAATAAATAATTTTCTTTTCAAGATAGTTGAGCTTTTATTCCAAATTGGTAGTCAACATCAATAAATTTACTAGATGGTCAATTTCAATCTTTACTTGCTGACTATTCACACTGATTCCACCTAACCCAAGCACATCCAAGCATATAGATCCAAATTTCTACCATTCAATGTCCTCCTAATCTATCCTTCTAACCTCGCTCTACTTTGACTAGCAATTTGTGAGCCTTTCCAATTAATGTGTGGGTTCACTTTATAAAGAGTTATGGCCTTGCTGGAGCAAATGTGAATTGTAGGGTAATGCAGGGAGCTGTTATTGGGCAAGTGCTGCTTTGCTGGTTATGTATTTAGTTAACATATTCTGGAACTCTAAGGTAAACTGTACATGTATTGTGGAATAACATCTGACAACATTATCATTAATAATGATTATGAAAACTTGCTGACACCTTCGTTAAAGGCACACACTCGTCGAAATCCTACTTTTAATAAACTTATTTTCCCATGAAAGAATCAGGTGTTGTGGCCCTCCCCCTCCCTCCTCAGATTGAATGGACAATCAAAGAAAGAGACACTTGCAAATTTGACCACCAAACATGACTGTGATATACTGAATGGGGGATTAATAAATACTGTTAAATTGTTATAAAGGTGACAGAATTAATTTCAGAAAAACTGAAACTGTGAAAATTTTCAGAGATATTGCATCGACATTGCTGTCAATCACTTTGATTGGGAGGAGCTATTGAGTTTTAAGCAGTGGTCAAATTGCTCCATATCTCACAAGTCCAGATCGCATTTTGTGACTGAAATATTATTAAACTGTCAGATAGATAGATTGATAGATATACAGATAGATAGATAAATAGGCAGACAGACAGACACACTGACTGACAGATAGATAGATAGATAGATAGATAGATAGATAGATAGATAGATAGATAGATAGATAGATAGATAGATAGATAGATAGATAGATAGATAGATAGATAGATAGATAATGGAGAAATGGAGAAATGGAAAAGTAAAGAGGTAGGCAGATCGATTGACAGATAGATATTAATAGAAAAGTCTACTATGCCCTAAATTGTTTTCCTTTTTTGCGATCTGAGTTTGTCAATTTTGGTCCATGTCAGTCACTGTTCATTTTAACCACGAGACACTCCCCCCTAGTCTCAACATATCATTAGTGATGCAAAACTGAATGATTGAAAAGAAAATCACAGGTCATCACAGTTGTTGCAACTTGCATATCGTTTTGATTGTCTGAAGGTGTCATTTTTTAAATATTTCACAGCTCAGTACCAAAGCTCATCACAAGCCACATGTATTTGTTTATTTAAAACCCTGTCCCACGTCACTGAAGCACTTGCCTTCCAAGAGGGGTCGCTTTTTACTGTGCCAAAATTATGGCAAAAATAGAAACCTATAAGTTCAGTTTTAATGAACTTGTTTAGGAACAAATTTGAAAAGACCACCATCATGTTTTTATAAATATAATACTTGAAGCTCTCGACAGATAAAAAAAGTGCATGATTGTGGCCCTTTAAGGGTGATAGAAGTTGAGCATTTTTCTTGTTGCCTGTCAATGTGCCACCGTTATAAATTTGCTTTTGAGTCACTTGTTGCATCAAATTGATAGTAATATGATTTGTCAAAATCATAGATATTGAGTGGGCCAAATCTATAACAAAATATTGTCAGAACCAGTGACCTTATTGTTCAATATCTCAAAAAGAGGAATCACAAATGTGGCAAAGGAAAATTCAGGAATTATATAGTCATATGCTCAAGAGATTTGGAAAACTGGCTTTGAAAGTAATTTGTCATTTGACAGATGAGACAGAATCATCCCAGCCAATATCTCCAGGGGTGTGATTAATATCTCATATCATCACCCATCTAAATTTTGGCTCTTTTGATCCCACTCTTTGATGGTGATGGATTATTTGAAATTAATTTCTGAGATCAAGACTTTCACTGTTCGGACAGAAGTTTCTTTGAGCCATCATGAATTGATATGATACATTTTGGATTTCACCTGCATTCAAAATCTGTAATTGTCTATCCTCAATCAATGCGTCGTTGATGGATGCCACTATGATAGCCATAGAAGATGACTTATCATCTCTGCAGTTAACATCGAGACTTTCCAAGTTTTCTCATAATTCTGTGGTGTCACTGTCATGGTTCAGAATTAAATGAAGATCTGATTGTTAGGTTTCCCCTGCTTTCTGAGCTCAGCTGAAACTATGACACATAACAAGATATGTTAAGGCACTGCAATGCCTGAAGTGATGCTTTTTATTTGTCATCTTATTTTTGTTGTATTCTGTGCTGATCCTGCTTAAGAAATATAAGATAATAAATAGTCATTAGTCTTTTGTTTAAACATGTTTATCTCCTTTGAGCCATGGGTTACAAGCTCAGGTGCTGGTAATATATATATTAAATATGAAACATACATTCAGTTGTATTAATGGTATCATTACATACATACAAACTTCACTTTATAAAGTTTGACGAAATACGGCAGATAGAGGATTTATTAACAATATTAATGAAGATGAATTTTCAGTCTAAGATAGGTCTAGTGAGATGGATAACTGTGGAGAAAAATAAGGATATATTATGAAATGAATTGATCAGAAACCATTGAATGGAAGATATCATAGTCTGTCACTTTGATATAGAAAACGACTGGACTGTTGCACTATGAAAATTCCACTTTGTGTGTCATCATACTGATATTTTGTCATGATTATACTCAATGCTTTCACTGTTAATTTGATCAAAGGAGACTTATCCCGCTAGTTAGTGACAGGCGAACGGAAGGATTTTGCACCTGATTTTCACTCTTAAATCAGTTATGACAATTCAAATGGCCTTCTCTTGATCATTACTAATCAAACAGCATGTATAATAATATTTCCCACATTGAAAGCAGAGAAGATGCCTCTTCATCAGCTATCATGGGTCACAAAGTGCATTATTCACAGTGAACTGGTCCTCATTTTTTTCTATATCATAGTGACAAACTGTAAGAACTCACATAAAGATTTTTCATGATTGTAAGATTTCACGATATGAAAATCTGACATAAGAAACATTATGAAAGTTGATTCAGCAAGTCATTATCACAATCGATCACATTGTTTTTTATGTGGGAAAAAGGTTGTCTATAGGCCTAACATAGACTTACATTAAGATAGGAAGAAACCAACCAGAAATGGTTTTGACAGGTTTTCTAATTGTGATGCATAAGCTGGACCGCGCTGTGAGATAATTAGTTGAGACATCCTGTCATATGGACAACTGTGGATGTTGCAGATTTCCTATGTCTATATTACCTATAAATATCTACAGAAATAACGTGGTAACAGCCATGATCTGTTGCCAATTCTCAGAACCTTGCATGCTGCTCATTATGATGACATGATGAGAAAACTTGCTGTTATCCCTGTCAGCATGACTTGGCAGTCCAGCGTCGGCCCAGCGTCAGTCCGATGTCAGTAGCATCAGACCAGCTTCGGTCCGACGTTGGACCACCGAGGCACGCTGATAGGGTATAAACAGTGTCCCAATAAGTTTGAGCAACCTTATATTACAGTCCTTGTCATACTTACATGGAATCTCAAGTTTTTTTTCTGTGCTGTTGAACTGTGATGTCAGAGATGACTCTATTCTAGCATTGCAATATATGTAAATTAACTACAAGCTGTGATGTCATTTCAAACTGGGTCAGATTTCCCAGCTTCTAGCCAATGTTGATCCTCCTGAACTGAGCGTCACAGTTTCAACACAGTGTCAGAGTAAGAGTTTTATCTGGGATAGCCCCTACAACTACATCATCACAGCTTGATAGCCAATGGGCTGACAGTAAACTACGCATCACAGTTCAAACATTTATACACTGAGCGCCATTAAAAACGCAACATCGTTAAACAACAAAAGTTTTTGCTGCTCAATAATTATCAAATTTGGCACAGGCCTCATGTATAACCTTCAGAGCAATTCTGAAAAAAATCGTGAAAAACGGGTGACTTTTCACTACACACTACTCATATTAGTGAGGTCTGTCTGAAATCTCAATTCACTGACAGAGCTTTACTGGAAAATGAGGCAATGGAAATATTGGTTTTGTGGCTTGTCGGATGGGAATAATCTTGTAAAATTTTCACATAACAAACACAAGACTTCAAAAAGGTGACCCACGAACGTTTTAAAAAAGTATTGAGGATAAAGCCAATTTTGAGTGACAAACTCAAAAAATAGGCTTGAGTATATGGAAAAGGAGCAAATGAACCCAAACTACCGAACAAAGGGGTTGTTATTCATACTAAGGATAAAAACAAAGACACAGATAATCATTCCATAACCAAACTCGAAAAAAATCTGAATTAAACATCTTTTTTGAGGATTTTGACAAAACGCTCCAGTAGGGGGCAGGTCAGCATTGACACTAAAAAAAGTAATTTCATCATCTTTAATTGTGGTTGGGTCAAATATAACTTTTTTCCGCCCCATCAATTAATTGAAATTGTAAACTCTCGTGACTCATCAAACATTATGCGGAAAGAATATCAAAGTTATTGAAATTAATGATCACAGGATCTTGAAATTTTGTGACTTGCATTTTCAACAATAGCCACGACGATTTAATTTGACACAAGAGTTTTGCTCTCAGAAATCTGTAAATTTTTGTGAATATACCTGATGGCAACAGCTAAGTGTGTGCAAAATTTCATCGTTATATTTTGAGAAGAAGTCCATTTTTTAGCCATTTTGCAATGTTGCGTTTTTAATGGCGCTCAGTGTATATTGAAGGAAGCATTAAATTTGTGATCCCAATAATTTATCACAGCAATCACCAGTCTGATCCTACCAAAGGGCAGCTTTGTGAGCATTCACAGTAGACAACTGTTATAATCCCCACAGAGTTGTTTTATTAATCTACAAACTTGCTAACTTACAACTTTAAACTTTGATGGAAGTTGGTATAAACAGAAGGCTTTGACAATTAGTATGTAAACACATGGCTTATGTTATGTATATTTGTTCTGGCAGCCCATTGGCTGAGAGGCTGTGATGTCAAACTTGCATGGGTTTTCCCAGACCCAGATAAAACTCTTTGGTTAGATGCTTGGGAATCTGACCCAGTTTAAAATGACATCACAGCTTGTATTTAATTTACATATATTGCAATGCTAGAATAGAGTCATCTCTGACATCACAGTTCAACAGCATAATAAAGAACTTGTGATTCCACGTAAATATGACAAGGACTATAATTAGACACCAATTTTCCTGGATCTGACTGAAAAAATGCATGTTAGATTAGAAAACGCAAATGAAGTAGTAACTAACTTAGACCTCAAACACTTCCTATACTATACATTTTAAGTCACATATCTGATTGTTTCATTACTTTACTGATAATCCTTGGCAGGGCTTTATCATGCCATTGTTTTTGTTAGATCCCTACCTTTCAAATGCTGGAGTTGCAATGTATACATGTGACAACCATATTTGTACATATGGCATACATGCCTCATATTCTGTTGACAAAATGTCGCTTCATCCTTCATCTTTCCTCCTGGAATTAGACATATGACAACCATATTACTTATGGTGCACATCTCTCGTATTCTGTTGACAAAATGTCACTTCGTCCTCAAGAGAATACCAGGCACATGTACTACATTTGGGGTTGGGTAATATGCTAACATCACAACCCACCATCTTCATATTAGTACAACAAACATGACAATAATGACATGTAGCTCAAACAGAAATTATGCCACCCTCATCAACTAATGGGTTTTTCATACTGTTGATTGGGTTTGAAAGATTATATTTTAATTTATAACTCATACGAGAATGCCGTATTTCTGCATTTCATCATATTTCACAGCCACAAACTCTGCATCAGTGCTTGTGCGGGGAAAGTAAAATATCCCTCAGTGTCCACACATGGGGGTAAATGTGTAAGCTTACATGTAAAAAAATACTGAGCACAGTTGCTTTCTCTTCCCATCATCAACCAACCCTCTTGAGTTCCAAGAAGTTGGCTGAGAGGGCTACACTTATCTATCTCTCTATCTATCCATATATCCGTCCATCTATCTATGTTTATATCTCATTAGAGACACTTCAGCAAAAAGATCCTCTTTTATGTATCACCCTCCAGTCAATTTTATGTGCCTGGTTGAAATTGAGTGCATATGAATGATTGAGACAAATAGGTTCTTGACTAGCGAATAGTGTATAGATAAAATACAACTACTCCTCATAACACTGGCTTTGCCAATTTATTAGGACTGTAGCAAGTATTAGATATTTGGGAAAGGAATCACCAAAAAAAGAAAAATTTTAGAATGTCAGATAAAGAGAGATAACAAACTGTCATTGGTGAAAGCTTGACAGGAAAGTATATTTAAGGGAAAACCATCAGCATATATGAGACTACCAAACTTGGCACATACCATTATCCACATGCTTATTATAATAAGAATGTGCAGAGCTCTTGATGATATCATATTTCACACACGTCCAATGTGTTGTAACTCGTGTTGTTTGTATTACTATCTTGAGAGTGAAGTGATATTTCTGCCAATCCTGCTAAGTGTCAAACAAAGGGTCACTGTAAAATAAGCATCCCATCACCAAATGTGGTCCTCCAGTGAGTTAATGTAAAAATTTAGGCATAAATCTGAATTACTAAATTTTCTGTGAACTTTAAAGGCACAAAATATAAATTTCCTTTAAATTTTCATGAAAAGTAAAATTTTTGTCTCAGGCTGAAAATATTTGTGCTTTCATGCAATATCAGTAAATTATAGGCCTATAAATAGCCATAGGCGTATTGGAGGGGGGGGGGGGCAGGGGCGCCGGTCGCCACCCCAAAAGTTTGGGAGTAAGATTCGGGCAAAAAGGCTAAACATTTCCGGCAGACGATTAAATAAAAATTATCGAAAATTAATGAATTCAATGCAATTTCATTGAAAGGGGTATTAAATCTTGATTTTGAAATTCGGGCAAATGTCGCTCGCCCTCCCAAAAATCGCATCCGCCGTACGCTTATGTATAGCCTATAAAGAGCCATATTTGGCACCCACCCCTGGAGCCACGCTATGGCAACAGCTATAACAAAACTAATTTTTAATATTGTTTTCTGAGGCCTCCAAAAACAATTATCTGGAGGGAAAATTTTGAGATAGCCCTTTTTTTTTGCTAAAAACAGGCAAAATGTTGTTTTCCCGCCAAAAACGAGGCTGAAATTTTGGCGGGAAAACCAGTTTTTGGCTATTTTTAGACCAATAAGGGGCTATCTCAAAATTGTCCCTCCACAAAATTGATTTTTTAGGCCTTAGAAAACATTATTAAAAATTAGTTTTGTTATAGCTGTTGCCATAGGGTGGCGCCAGGGGTGTGTGCCAAATATGGCTATTTATAGGCTATTTATAGGCCTATAATGCCCTGAATGGCATAAAGGCAAAAATATCTCCAGCACGAGACAAAAAATATTAATTTTCATTAAAATTTTTAAGAAATAATCATTCTGTGGCTTAAAACATCACAGGGAACTAAAATAATTTGGAATTTTGCCAATTTTAACCTTAATTTTTACATTAAGTCACTGGAGGATCATCTTGCATTTTCTACCATGGGGATGATGTAGAGCCTTTTATACACTAGTTACAGGGTAATGTCACTTTTATGGGACACCTTCGTTCATGGAGTTAATATTTTGTTATGAATGAATCAGTTTGCAGTTGTCATAGCATACTGTATCATTTATTTAGGCACTCTATCTTCTTCATTTTAAATATGATATCAAAGCGTCTAAGGTCTAACACATTGCTATGATTTATTTTAATAACCAAATGAATTCATCAATTCTAGACTCTCTACTCCTCATGTGTCCACAATAACAATTAATCTGCTGAAAATTCAAAATGTTACTCATGTAACCTTAAAATGTTATAAATGGGTCAATTATACAATACATTCTCTGTGGAATATTATGAAAAGTATCAGAGATTTCAAAGAACTATTTTGTTTTATTATATGCAGAGTGCGGAAGGAGCCCAATCAGTGATTCTAAGAGCAGCCCACAAGGCAGCCAAGTCCCAGCTCATTATCTCTAGTTTTCTGTCTTGCATCTCAAGTATAAGCCAGATATCTATCCTACTTCCTGCTCTTATTCATATCCATTTCTCAGATATGATTCTTAAGGCTTTTCCATTTGAATATGGTGATTCAAGGCTGCTTTTCTGACATTGTCTAGGAAATCGGGGGGCAGTGTTTGTATTTGGAAAGTCTACATATAATATACAGTTCTTATAATTGAAAATTCCCTAAAATATTGTTGTTACTTATTCACTGAAACTCCCTTATTGAAGTATCAGGAGGAAATGTGGAATCCAATGCCAACAGTTTTAGAATGAGTTTCTGTTTGATCTGTTTTGATTGATGACTAATGTGCCCTCCCCCCCCTATCAATCGATACAGATCTCTGATTATCACATTGATATGTTATTTTCATTTTTGGCTTATCAACTACACTGCAAAAACGTATTTCCTGTATTTTCAATTCGCTTTATTTCGTTTTTATCGATTAATTTCAACTGATATTATATAGGTACAAATATTGGAGCAGCCAAGGCTGCGTAAGTGCCTTATTTTAGGAGTTTAATTCATCGGTGGTACACAGACCTGAAAATAGGTTCATTTGGTTCAGGTATTATTATTAAATTACTTTTTATACCCATGACGGATATAACTACAGTACGGACAGTTTTATACTTGAGAAGCAGTGTATTTTCCTTTGTCTCTTATGCATTCTTATTACTTTTTTATGATCTTATTTTTTTCTGTGCTGCTGTTTCTCCTTCTGTGTAACTACTTCTGCAAACTGTTTGAATTTAAATTAATTGAACACTCAGCAATATTTTTCTATTGGACAGACCATTATGTTCATTATGTTTGGTATTTTCTGAATGGACATGTAAAAACAGCTAAAAAGATCATGTTCCTGTACCATCAATTTTTCTGAATAAGATGTTTCCATTGTTGGTCTGTCATTTCTTCGGATATTTTTACATAATGTTTGATGATGGTTTGGAAGAAGCCAATATAGGCCTATGATTCCCCATGGACATCAGTCGGACAGAGGAGATGTCTCAGCTCATTATCTCAGATCACAGGCTTGCCTCTCTATTACCCTTGTGGACAACTTCCTTTGAGGAACGTTGGTCTAAGGAAGCATTAAACCTCCCATCCACATCGGACCCAACGTTTGAAAACTACGTAATTTGTCGACAGCTGGTTACGAGGTTACTACGTACGTATATATCGTAAATAATTCGTATTTCTCCAACCTCCATTCACTACGTACCCCCCACGTTGAAGAAATGGTCGTTATACGCCTCTGGGGCGTCAGGCGTGGCAGGCCAGCCCAGCGCGCTGTGTCTTGCGCATGCGCAAACATCGGACAAGAAGCCAGCCATGGCGGCCGCTCTGTGTGTATTCAATTTATATCGGTCTAGAACACCATTTATACTACCGTACTAATTTATTTAACCATGGCCGATTGATTCTAGGATGTGTATGGGTCAAATGACTCCTTCGGACGGACTCTAGCTGGTGTGTATGCTTCACAATCATCATGTCAATCGGCGATTTGAAAGATGTGGATTCACTGTACCGGGGAGGCGCCGGCCAGGGGCGGAGCGCTCGGAGGGGCCCGGGGGACTGCCGCATTGCTTCTTGCGGTCCAGCCACCCGGCCCCCGTGGAAAAAAAAAAGAAATAAAGCCCTTATACAATGGCCGTTATATATATGATAAAATTGTTGTTGTGTTGATATATGATAAAAGAAATTTCTGATTTGATTTTTGCTGCAGGATTTTTTTGAGGGGGGAGGGGTTTCAAGAATTTTTGTTTATTTAGGGGTTGTGCTTGGTTTGGATTTTTGTTGAACACCTGCAAAGAGAAAACATGAATTAAAACAGTGAAGAGAGAAAAACAGAGAGAGATAGAGAGAGCAGAGCCAGGCAGCAAGCACTGAAGGTGGCTCCAAAATTAGCAGACTTTTCTTCCTTGTTTTACCAAGCAGTCTACAGTCCATTTAAGGACTACAATAAATAAAAAAAATATCAAAATTCACTTACCTTATAAGGGATTAATACTGCAACTCCGAAGAGTTGGAAAAATCCCAATCCAAATTAGCCTGCTGGATAGGTGGCATTCCGATGCAAGTAGGCTCAGTTTAACTCCGATCTCATCTGATTCTCTCTTGCTCGTTTGTGATTGAGCAGTACTTCAGATTTTTTTTTTTTGCCTATCTAATCTTTCATATTTTAAGAGATATTTATTTGGTAGTTTTTGTGCTGGTGTAGGTACTATTTCTTTATGGCTTCATCCAATTATCACCTGCAAGCATCCTGTTGCAGGTTTTATAATATCAAAGTTACCAGATAGCTTGGAATAGGTATGGGAATAGATGGCGCTACAAGGTTCTCTGTGACTTAGGATCCCAGGTTCTGCAACTTTGTGCAAACCTTCAACAAACCTTTGGCAGATACGTATGGTCAGACGTTTGTCCTGAACATTACTTTCAAACGTTGTCCATACATATCAAAAACATGTTGGAGAAACCTTTGAACTTACGTATTTCCAAATGTGCGACCATACCTTTGATCAACCTATGAATCAAAGGTATGGTCATACGTAATAGTCTAAGGTTGTAAAAACCTCTCAAATGAATGTTCGACAAACCTATGAATCAAAGGTATGGTCACACGTAATAGTCAAACGTTCTTCAAACCTCTCAACCAAAGGTATGACTTACGTAATAGTCTAAGGTTTTAAAGACCTCTCAAATGAATGTTCGACACACCTATGAATCAAAGGTATGGTCATACATAATAGTCAAACGTTCTTCAAACCTCTCAACCAAAGGTACACTTACGTATGACTGACACGTTTAGCCAAACGTTACAACCAAACGTTCTTCCAACCTCTCAACCAAAGGTATGACTTACGTGTGACTCGAACGTTAGGCCAAACTATAAAACAAACTATCTGCCAACCTCTTACTAAGGTTGCGACGTACGTTTGGTTTTCCATCTGAGTGCAACGTTTGGAAATTACCTTTGCCCTACCTTTGTCATACATTGTTTGGCCCAACGTTTGATTCTAACCTAAATAATTACGTAGTGAAAGGTTTGATTTACGTTGGTGCTCGGGAGGGTAGGCATCCTTTCTACCCTAACTTGCCTTGTTTCTTTCCTTTTTTGCTACAAACATATCTTATGTCCATGCTCAAAATCAGCAAAGAGTAAAATCATGAAAAAGATGAAGAAATTTGATTATAATCTGCTGCATAAAATTAGAGAGAGTCTCTATCTGGTTGTTTGCTTCTGGAGATTGTAGGTTCTATATGATTTTGCTGCACAGTGCACATAATACGAGGGGTTTTCCAAAAGTTCTGTCCAACCAGTCATAACTTTTGCAAGATTTGATGTAGAAGCATCATATTTGGGCAAGACAATATTCACGTAATTCCCTAAAAATCAGATCACAGAAATAAAAGTAAAAGCTTAATCTGTTGACATGGAAACCAGAAGTCATGAAATGCGGCCCAGATTTTGTAGTGCTCTTAAAATTAATTAAAAACCTGCCTGCACTATCTGTGTCTTGACTTATTGATTGAAGTATATTCAAAATTTTTTGTATTAAATACAATCTGTTAATTATAGCATCATTAATAGTAATGGAAATTGGTGTTATTAACATATTTCAATTACTTTACCATCACTCATGCAGTTACTCTTTTTTTTATGAGATACATTTTTTTGGATGAGGATGACATTATATATACCCACTATCTTTCTTTAATTTTATTTGATAAAAACTAGCAGAGAGAGTAAGAACCTTCTTTATCATACATACAAGGAAGACAGCATGAATGATGAAACCAAATGAAGGTTGTACAAACTTTTTCTGAATGAAGAGAACACACATCGGGAAACCCAAGAAAAGAAGAAGGAACAATGTCAAAACAGACCTAAACATGCCGAATGAGGTATTTAGACATGGTTAGAAAGTATGAGAAAATGTACTCAGTTTCCCAGTAAATAGTTTGTGAAGTTTTGAAATGGCTATGAATGTTTTGAACATATTCTGTGCTATATCTCTTGTAATAATTACATATTTTGATGAGATATATCAACGATGTGTCTGTTAGCCACCTCTTTGCCAAATTTCATGACTTTTGGTTTCCATAGCAACAAATCAACAATTTATTTTTACTTCTATGATCTGATTTTTTGGGGATCATTTGAAAATTACCTCAATATCAACTGACCCAAATTTCATTTTTCTGTATAAAATCTAGCAAAAGTTATGACAGGTTGGACAGAACTTATGGAAAACCAATTGTAAAGTACAAATAGTCTGCGAAACACAAACAGTGATCTAAATATAAGAGACTATCAGGCATTTGGTATATAAGGTGAGAGGAAATGTACTCAGTGTCAAGTTCATTATTTTAAGAATTTGGGAAATGTTAGGGATTATTTTTAATAGGTTTCCTGTCCTGTATCCCTGGTAAAAATTGAATTTTTTGACAAGATATAATGAATCTGTGTCTCTAAAAGTGCCCTGGGCCGCATTTCATGACTTCTGGTTTCCATGGCAACAAATTAACCATTTATTTTTGTTTCTATGATCTGATTTTTAGAGGATCATTTGAAAATTACTTCAATATTATCTGCCCCAAAAATCATGTTTCTGTATTAAATATTGCAAAAGTTATGGCCAGTTGGACAGAACTTCTGGAAAACCCCTCGTATATCATAGATGTGTATCTTGCTTTGTTCATAACAATTTTTGAAATGTAATTACACAGGTATCAAACACAATATCATAGTTAATGCAAATACATAATAAATAGCCTAACTATGAATTTTTCAGCTGATAAAGTTCCAAATTGCTCCATTCAATAATGCAAAACGGAATAACTTGAGCTTGTTCACAACAAGTTAAGGGGGCCATCATTTCAGGCATACAAATGTTAGAATTCATTAGCAACAATAGTAGATTTGGCCATTGATTTGATAATAATTTGGTAGTCATCATTGTTACTAGAAAGATTCATTTTGCCCAACACATGTTATTAGTAATTTGTGACATGGGCAGCAATAATCTTTATCAACAAGTAAAACAACATCTTATGATATTGCAGATAAGTATCACTCACAGAACATAAAGGTCACGGTCTCACAGAATACATGTATATGAAGGACATCCATCTGGCAGCTTAGTAGTTCCTGCCCAATAACAGCTCCCTGCATCATCCTGCGACTCACATGTGCTCTATACAGCCAAGCCATAACTCTTTATAAAGTGGACACCTGCACATTAATTGGAAAAGCTCACAAATAGCAAAATCTGAGTAAAGCAAAATTGGAAGGGGATTTGAAGGACATGCACTGTTATACATTGAAAGCCGTGAGCCCTGAAGTGACTGGATAAAGTTCTTTCAATTTTAAGACTGAATCTTTTGGTATCATGATTCAGTCTGTCACGGGATGTGGTCTTTCCTCGGTTGTAAAATGCATTCTTTGACTATGCACTGTAAAACGCTTTACAATACATAAGCACTTTCCCATTTTTTTGACATTTAAAAACTAGCCTCGAATCACCATATTCAAATGGAAAAGTCTAATGAATCATATCTGAGAAAAAACATGGAATGATAAAAGAAATGGGGATAATATCTGGCTTATACTTTACATGCAAGACAGAGAGGAGAGATAACAAACTCTGTGTTGTCTTTCATCTCTGATATTCATTGAATCATTGAATACATTTTTTTTGGCAGATAAAATAAAACAATTACAGTATTGTATTCCATTCATGCAGTCAACTACATGTAAAAGTAAAACAGTTTTCATGCTATTCTGATGTTTTCAACAACAAATTTTGACCTATTGTAGTTCTTGACTGTTAGGAACTTGGATAGCAATCTGATTTTTAAGCTAGCAGTCTCTTGTTATTTCAGATAAATAGGAGTTCACTATTTGACATAGGATGGATATGTGGACTATACAATATATATGTCAAAACGAAAAGAGGGAATCACGGAGCCATATCTAACTTCCAAAGCCTGTATAACAGTTACTATGCTATGATTACACTGGATACACAGGATACACTGCATGACCAATAGGGGATACTGAGTCCTATAAAAGTGACATAACCTTGTCACTAACACGGAAAGGGCTGTACACCATCCCCAAAGGAGAAAAACATGAGTTGGCCATATTTGGTGATGGGGTGCACATGTCAAAAGATATTACACAGACGTTACATCTCACACTTATGGTTGACAAAAGTCACTTTACTCTCAAGAGAGTTCTACAAGCAACAATACATTGGACATGTGTAGAATATGCTGGCATTAAGAGCGTTCCAAATTGTTGTAAGAATAACAAACATGTGCATAGTTCTGTGCCCTCAGTGTGCCAGTAGACTCATCAGCTAATGGTCCAGCCTGATACTTGTGCTTATCAAACACTAATGTAAGACTAATTTATGCCTACCCATGTAATATGTAACAACTGCTGGCTTCTCAGCAATATCTCCAGGTAATATAGAGCATGCCTTACAAAAATATAGAAGTTCTGAAATATTCGCTCTGATCTGTCACGGTGTATATTCATCTAGGTCTGTTTAAAATCCATTTGATAATTTTAATTTTATGGCTGATGAAAAGTGTAATTATCAAATTGTGCCAAAGTTCAAAACTTTCACAGTTGACCAAAAATTCTTTTTCTAATATGCCTACCAATGCATGGTTCCTTTCTCTCTGTCCTTTCTCATTCTTTTAAAAACTTGTTATTTTTAAAGTAACTCCTTTAAACATATATCATTGCCACAGGTTTAATGATTTGACAAAGTCTGAATCATTTGGAATTACAAAGACTAGTTCTGATAACTCAGTTAGCAGAACAAGTTTCCTTTACCAAGATTCCATTTAAAAGGTATGCAAGACCAATAAATATGTGATTCTACTAACCAACCATATTTAAACCAGTTGCTTTTCATTATTTTTGAACCGGTTATTGACTTAAAATAGCAAGCATTTTCACACAACATGAATCCCTTCTACTCTAGTCTGCATGTGTACGTATCTCAAATTTCAATTTCACTTGTCTGTAAAGGGATTGTTTCATGTCTTAATTTGTGGATTTCCAAACCATTCATGGCGTTCTAAATACTTTTTTTTCTGTATATCCCATTGATCGACCTTTCAATGTTTACAGACTGATACTTATTCAGAACCAAGCACCGATATTAAGTCGGTTTCATTTTCTCATCTTAAGGCACACTGCTGTGTTTTTGCATGATATTATTTTTCATCAACATAAATTATTTTTGTCACTCTTGATTATACATTAGTGCTAGCAAAATAGTCTAGAAAAGCAATAGTAGTCCCATAATAAATGAACAGAAGTACTATTCTCACCCCATGAAGGAGTCTTCAGATATCACACCTATCCTATGCACTCTGCTACTGATTCACCCCTGTGTTTTGGCTCCAGGGCTTGTTATCACTGTCTGGTTAGGGTGGGCTGAAAAAAACTTTTTTTTGGAATTTTGATATGCCAGTGGTATAGAAAGTTGGTTATGGCCAAAAAATGAAAATTGAAAAATTTTGTGGCATGCAATTTGTGCCGGGCCACTACGGCTTTTATGAAAATGCATATTTTCAGCCATTTCGCATGCTCTTATAGACCATTTTTTTGGCCTGAGTCAGCTTCCTTGGTTTCAGAAGGCTCAATGGAGTACTTAATCCTTCTTTGAAGGCCATTTTGGATATGAAACACCATAAACAGGTTGCTTATATTTAAGATATAGCCATTTCTGGGTAAATGTTGGGAATGAGAATTTGGCTTTTTTTGCTAAAAATTGCCCAAAAAAATTGAAACTATCGGAATTGACCAAACCAAAAATGATTCCAAGTGAATTGTAATTACCCCGAGTCCTCTCCGATGCCCTAAAAAAAATTTCCAGCGTATTTTCTACATCAATTTGTGGTTTTAGTTTCCAGAATAGCGGCAATTCCGTAAAGTCAGATTTACAGATTTGACCCTTTAGCAGCTTATGTAGCCCTACAAGTGCACCTCAGTTATTTCATTGTTGAATAGGGATGAGGCCAGGTATTAGGGGTATCAGACAAGCCATCAATCAAAGCTACAAGTTCACCAGGAGCAGAGCTAAAAGGCAAAATGTCATCATGTCGGACGTACATTATGTGAGCATGTCCGATATAATGACAATTTGCCTTGTAGCTCAGCTCCTATTGCACTTGGAGCTTTGGTTGATGGCTTGTCTGATACCCCTAATACCTGGGCTCATTCCTATTCAACAATGAAATAACTTAGATTTAATTGTAGGCCTTTACAAGCTGCTAAAGAGTCAAATAGATCTGTAAATCTGATTTTACGGAATTGCCGCTATTCTGGAAACTAAAACCAAAAATTGATGCAGATGGTACACTGGAAATGTTTTTTAGGGCATTGGGGACAACTTGGGGCAATTACAATTCACTTGGAATCATTTTTTGTTCGGTCAATTACGATAGTTTCAATTTTTTCGGGCAATTTTTAGCAAAAAAAGCCAAGTTCTTATTCCCAACATTTACCCAGAAATGGCTATATCTTAAATATAAGCAACCTGTTTATGGTGTTTCATATCCAAAATGGCCTTCAAATAAGATTTAAGTACTCCATTGAGCCTTCTGAAACAAAGGAAGCTGACTCAGACCAAAAATTGGTCTAAAAGAGCATGCGAAATGGCTGAAAATATGCATTTTCATAAAAGCCGTAGTGGCCCGGCCCAAATTGCATCCACAAATTTTTTTTTGCGCCAATTTTCATTTTTTGGCCATAGCCAACTTTCTATACCATTGGCATATTGAAATTCCAAAAAAAGTTTTTTTCAGCCCACCCTACTGTCAGGAGTACATCCACAGGGAATTAAGGTTGAAATGCTACCCTTCTGCTTGAAGTGAATGATGTTATTCTTGCAAATTAAGCTAAATGCCGATGTCAGATAACTCTTTTGCATGTGATACATATGATGTCGAGGAGTTACAAATTCTCCGAATAGGATGTGGCCGATGTATACAGTGAAGTAACAACTATAAAAAATAACAACTACACTGGTTGAGAAAAATATATATGTTTACCATGGAATGATAAAAGCATTCAGACATATATGTAATTCTATTTCATAACATTTGACCTCTCAACACAAGCAAATTCATTGGAAATGTTCAACGTAATTTGCTAATTACCCATAGAAATTGGAAACTAGCTTTCTGATTTGTTGTAGAGGTAACATTTAACTTCTCTGTCGAAATATACATGTACTCTAGGGGTTTGGGAAATTAGAAGTCCAATGGTGCATTTTCTTAGTGTCCATGACTTCATTTTCTTAGTGTCAATCCCTCAATTTATCTCTCTTTGTATTGGCCTGTCCTATAATTTCCTAGTCTATTTACCTATCTCTCTATCTGTCTATCTATCCATCTGTTCAGTGTTCATGTATTATGAAATATTTTAACCTGTCTATCTTCCAATAGTCTTGCAACCTTTACTAATTCGTAGATGATAGTGAAATATTCAATAACTACAGTAGGTTGTACATAAGTACGTCAGGATGAAGTATTTATTTTCAGCTTGGATTTAGTTTGACAGGCAATCTACTACTGATCCACCCGTTGTTTTTCTCCCAGGGCTTCTTATCACTGTCAAGTAGACATCCATTGATCAATTAAGGTGGAAATGTACCCTTCTACTGTATGTGAATAATGTTATCTTTACAAATTAACTTAAATACCAATGCCAGAGAACATTGTTGCTTGTGATGTGTGTCTGCTGGATAGTTCAAGATCTAAGACATATGGTGGATGTGCAACATGTTCAGAATTCCACTTAAACTTGTCCAACATTACTCACTTTCTCTTTAACACAAGATAAATATTGTAAAGACTCTTGTTACATCAGTAAAGGTTTTAATATTGTATCAGTAAATGTTTTAATATTTCTAGAAAATTTGTTGTAAAAGTTACTTTTGAATTGTTTTGATGACTTGTATGCCCATATAGGGCTGGGTGTATATTTTTTACACAGGTAAATAAAGAATTTGTTTGTCTGTCTGTCAGTTTTGCTAAGTTCATTGACAGCTGTACAAATGCACTGTCTTGGCACTTGGTTAACGTGTCTTGAAGATATTATAATAAATCATTTCAAAGATGGTAACACCCTTTGCCAGGAAGTCGTTCCGACTCTGTCAGTGAAAAACAATGGATAGTTATTCTGCATTGTCATTGTGAAATTTCAGTTATCATTGAAAGTATATATTCTGTCTCAGCATTATGCAGAAATGCATCGCTTTACTTATCTAATTCAGAAGTTTTTGGATTTCATTCAGATTTTTTCCTTGAATTCTCAGAAACCATCAGCATCCCATTAAGAATCCATTCCCAAGTCCTTAAAACCTCACCAGGTTTTCAATAAATGAATAATGATGTTGTGTGTCATAAATTACTTTTCCAGGAATAATTGTGAGAGTAACATCTGCAACACACCATCTAAAAAATCGTATTACTGGAAAGCAATGTCAATGAAATAAATTAGATGTTTGTGACTTCAAAAATTCAGATTTTCAAGTAATAAGCTACAGTTCTCCCTCAATGAATGTTTAATGACAAGCATAAATTTGTTAGTGTTTTTATCCGTTTGATAAAGATGGATTATGTAATTAATTTGTAATATTCTGCTGTAATGCCATATGAATTAGGGAGTAGCTTTTCATGGATATTAAGTGTAGGTGGGTAGCCTCGAAACCTTCAACCATCGGGTAAAACAATTCAAATGTACGCTTTTGTTTAAATATTATAAGCTACACCATCTTATAAATATACTAATTCAGGACACATTTCATTGTTTAATTTTACAAACTACCATACTTCTACGTAGCAGCATTGTAAAGACAAACAATTTCGCCCGCAATCTTAATTTTATAACAAAAGGCATCAAAAGTTTAAAGAAATGGAATAATTCATCTTCAAAAATGTCTAAAATTTGATATATAGCACTTTCTAACAGAGGCTGGCTCAGTCAACTGGACAGTTAGATCTATCCATGGCAGATTGCAGAGACTTCTGAGCCCATAAAAATAATTGCCCCCTCTTAATCTCAAGTTCACTCATCTAGGTCACCTTCAAGTATAGGTTATTCACCACGGGAGAGGGAATATGTGATTTATCGCCCGAGGCCTTTAGGCTGAGGTGTGATAAACACATATTCCTGATCCCATGGTGAATAACCGGCTTATACCATGAGACAAACACTCAAACAGTCAAACATGAGAGGATAACAGGACAACAAAGAATATGGGAATTATTCCCCTGAAATACTGTAATGTGATTGGCTGACAGAGGTGTCGAATGGTATAAGTTTCAATATATTCCACTGATGGCAACACGACATTTATAACTTGAATAAATTATACAGTATTTCTCTAGATTGAGAGGAAAACTAATCTAATCATAAAAATGTACATCAATGAATTCCAAGCAATTGACATCCTAAAAGGAATGATAAAGAAAATCCAGACAAAATTACTTTCAGAATGACTTGTAGAAGTATGTATGTACAGACTGCAGATTTCTGAGGGGCTATAACATGGAGGACTGTCACCAAATTACTGGAGTAAATTGATAAAGAAACAATTTGTATAATTGAAAAAAAGACTAGCCAAGAAAAAGATGGTTCTAACTGAGACTCAAGTTGGAAAATCACGCAGTTGAGAGTGTAGGAAACCAAAATGGTCGAAAGAGAAGCCTTTTTTATTAAAAAAAAAATAATAGTCCAAAAAACTTCAGAGTGAGTTTGAAAAATGTTTGATACATTGAGACTGAGTCAGAGAGGGTTGGTCGTAGGATTACATTCGAATGAAGGAATGAACCGCTACACTTACACATATTATATAGGTCTTCATTGACTATAAGGGGTTAAATTTGAACAAAAATGTGTTAACATATACTTAAGCATGTTTCTCAGGGAGGTGACATGTGAATTGTAGTCATAGTTCTAAAAGACTTCGCAAATAGAAACTTAAAAATCATCCCTCCTTCTTTATACTGCAGTTTTCAGTCTGCTATTGCCAGATAGCAAGTTTCAGAACCTAGATTAGAAGTTGGAACAATCAACAGGACATCTTAGCTTAAGGATTTTGATGGCCGAAGACTAAGCCGGATAAAAGGGATTACTCATCAGAGATAACGTCGACTGAGAGATAAGGAATTAAAAAACCTGTATGAATGTGGTTGACACACTGACCATTTTTGTCAATGAACTTAATTTACAGACAGTCACAAAGATGTAGAGAATCCTTCCAATTGGCATTACAGCCATTGCATGTGTAGAGAAAAGGCTAATGCTTCATATTCAACTTCCTGTCAGAGAGGCTTTTTCATAGAGGTGCCATAATACAAGGAAATTACCTATAGCTGAAATCGTGTCAGTCTGTGTATAATAATACTTTAGCACAGCTGTTTAATCACTGGACACCAATTCATTACTATACACCTTCTCACATATATGTCTTATTTTTGAATTATAAGACTAGGTACCACATTCAAGACAAGTGGTTCTTGCTTCTTCCAAATTTGCCAATATTTCTTCCCACATTAGCGGATCTAACAAAACGAAAACACAGAAGCAAGTTCCACATCAGTTGCAGAAAAACAAGCCTAGACTATCTTCGTTGGGATCATAAATACACACACTCTCTAGTGACTGCAGAACTCCCAATACGTGAAGAGACAAATTGCTTTAGCATGTGCATTTGTCACATGTTTCGTGAAGCCTTTACTAAAAAGAATAGAACAACAAATCTAGATAGATTTTTTATATGCAGCCATTAACATTTTTGTTCCTCTATTTGCTGTGCATGCTGGTTTTCATCCTCATTGTAATCATAAAGAAAATACTACATATGATAATTTCTAGCAGTAAATTCAATGCTCTGAAATTGCATATTAGCACCCGGCTGAAAAAATGCAATAGATATACAGTCATGGACATGCCACTTTGTAGTACATTTCCATTTGGTTCCTGAGCAATTTAGATAGTTTTTGCATTCAAAAATGAAGGCTAGAATTTAAAAAGTAGATTACCATTCTCTTTTGTGATGACCCTTCTAAATCAGGGCATGCTTTCACTTATTAGAAATAGAAGTGAGGGGGATCTGTTAGTTAAATATGTGAAAGCAATTATATGCCATGCAGCTTGTGTAGAAGTACAACACCTCATGGTGATACAATCTCGCAATATCTGAAGATTAGTAAACAGGTTTAAACACGCTGCACTGATTAGGCATGCTCTTGACATGTTTATCACCAGCCACTGACAGTTTATCATTAGCACATTGAGAGTATATCAATGGGGTATCACCAGGTTATCTCATTCCATTTGTCATGGGTTATCTTGCTCTGGATGGCTTAATAGCTAAGTGTAAATTGGTTTTGTCTTATTTATGTATCATTATCTGTTGTTGTCATTGAAGCTTATTATCTGGCAATATTTATTGCCAAGTTGCCACAAGCAGTCATTGGGCTATATTTAACATGACTATTTCTGAAACAGGATATTGAATGTACAATTATGTCTAACCAAAAATGTTGGTCAGCATATCAGCTTGATATTGTTTGAACAAGAGGTAACATTAGGACACCCTTACAAAATATAGCTCACTCATGATAGTGTATTTTGATATGTCAAAAACATAAAAAACAAACTTAACTAGAGGATGGACATTTACCCACGCAATTTCTGTGTTCTTTTCATTTTTCTTCTTCACTGACATTATAGTCACCTGCATAGCTTTAAACATTTTTTTTTAAGAATGACATCTGATTTGAATCACGGACTGAACCAACTGACTTATAAGAGAAATGGATATATTATTAGAGAAATGGATGTAACATGCAGGAATAGATGGCATTCTTCATGAGAAACTGTATATATGTTACACTGATATACCAGGGCATCTTTTTCCTAATAAAGATCATTTCCTTTGGCTAGTTGTTCTTCTCATTAGCAACCTTCATATAAGGGTAAAAGTGTGATGACTATCATATCCCAACAGCATATACACTGAAAGACAAAAGTTATGCATATGCCGTGCACTCAAGAATCTCATCTGTGGGCTCAATGTAGGGTTCTACCCAACAAAAGCTTGACTTAAAATTAACTATAAACACTAAAGATAATGGTCCTGGGGTTCATTGCAAGGTTGCAACATCCTGTCGTCTGGAGCATCACCCACAACATCAAGAAACATTCTTTCATCACAATGATGGGTATCTTGAGCTCTGGTTGTTTTTCTGGGTCTAGCACCTTTTTGTTTATTCGTGGTTAACCCTGGCCCCCTGTGACAGGCAGATTTCATTGATACACTTAACAGATGGACATCAGTCACTCTTCAACCTTAAGCTGGTTTTTCCCACCTGGGCCACGCCAATAGATTTATCCCTTTCATATTGTGGTATTGGGGACACACTGAATTCAATTGTCAAAGAATTGTGTGCTTGCATGTTTCAGGATTGATTAAACTCATATTAAACACCATATCTGCTACTGCTATTGGTCAACAGCAAAAAATGTGTTTTATGAAAAGTGCCCTTTGTCAGCCATTTTGTAAAACAAATTTTTTCTCGGTTCTGTGATTTATTGTTTGTGACCCTGTTTTTGGGTGCTTTTAACTATGGAACCATCATATTAACCATACCTCATGGGCATCTTGGCTGCACAGCATATGCATAACTGTAGTTAATATACTTACTCTCACCTAATAACATATTCACTTGAGATGGAGGGTAAGACTAACTTAATTCTCCTGGGATCAACTCTTGACATCGCTAACAAGCCTTGAAGTCAGAACACTGGTGCTAATTGTTTGCAGAATGTTCAGGGCTCATTGAAGTTGCAAGATTAGCTATTGACTGTCTTTTTTTCAAATTTCTGTTAGTAACTGACTAATCAGTCATAAGTATTTAGATCTTGTGATTTAGATCCTGTCTATCTCAATAAACTTTACAGTTACACTCCTGAGAGAACCCATCAAGAATATACATGTACACTGGAAGCGTCTAACCCGAAAACATCCTAGCTTAAAGCTTTAAATGTGTGTCAGCCAGTGTTCTCGAAATCAATTCCTAAAGGGTCGATGAGGGTTTTTCCAAATGTCTGTCCATCTTGTCATAACTTTTCATATATTATTCAGAATGCACAGGTACATGAAATTTGGGTGTTTTTCAATAAAAAAAAATTGTACTCCCCCCCTCACCCGGAGTTCTCATACTTGCCCCCTGATCATGCCTCACTTGGATTTGAAATTTTTAGGGCGATGCACAGGCCAATTGCTGTTATGTATTGTAATACTTTCTTTCTTTGCAAGGAGCCCTCAGTATGTTCATCACCCCTGAAAGAAAATCTGCCAACAGGTGTGCAAAAACGTCATCAAAGTATGGGCAGAAGCACTTCCAAGAAATACAGAAGAATCCCAATTTAAGGCCACATCTTTTTATGCAATTAAGAGCATGCAGACCTGAAACTGGATATATTATATTTCTTTTATGCTGAATAAGACCCCTCTAATGTTAGTGCAGCTTACCAGGCTATAAAAGCTGCACTAAAACCTTTTTTAGTCTCAGTTAAATGCAGGCACTACTGTATTAGCTGTTTTTGTTGCATGAGCCTATGACCCACTTTTTCTCTGTGCAATGAAGCATGGCAGTGGGAGATTTAAGGCTCTGTGCTTAAGGGTACATCTGTACTTCAAGCTTTTTCACTTGTAATACACATAAAGCCTTATCAATTGCTGCCGTCAAATCTTGGAGAAATGATCAGAGGGCCTAAATGTCAAGCAAATTTACTCCATTCTTTAGATCCTTTCAAAAAAATTTGCCCATTAATTGGGCATAAAATGCAATGCTGAGATAAACACAACCAAGTGATGTTGATAACCTTTTGTGCATATCCTTGTATGCATAAAAGTAATTCAGAATTGAAACTATTGAATTAAATGTTTTTTTGGGAAATCCACCAGAACTTGAACTTGCAGCTCTGATGAGATAGACAGCAAAAAAGCAACATAGATGTATACAGACAGATTTTATTACATTTATGGATGTGGATTAATCGTTGATATGTTAGAAAGAGAAATACACTTAAATCATGTAAAATGAAGCTTAGATTTGTCAAAAATGCCTCATGGTGGCAAAGTAAATTTTTTTCGAAAAAAATGTTCTTGTTCAGCCTTTCAAGTATTGCTGGTCACTTCATAAGCAGTTATGACTTGGCTGGAGTAAACAAGAATTGCAGGGCGAGGCTGGGAGCTGTTATTGGAACAGCACCGCTTAGCTACCAGATAGAAGCCTTTATTCTGTAACCTTTTTGTTCTATCAATAGTACTCATAATGCAATATCATGCAGCAGCTTATAAAGATTTGGCTGCATATACAACATACGACATAAAAGTAGTATAACATTGTTTTGTGCTCATTAAGTCTATAGAGTGTCAGGAAAATTTAAACTATTGAATTATATTTTACTTGCTATAATCTCTATCATCTCTAGAATAATGACGTGGCTCTCATCTAGCATAAGGAACCAGCCATTTTATTCTAGTTTTTTGGGGTTCTGAAATGCAATACTACAATACTGTATCATACTTGAACTTGTCACAAGACATAATACATTTGTGGCCTCTGAATATGATGTCATGGATCCTTGAGTGATAGAATTTCGAAAAAAAAAATTTGAATGATGCAGTTATATATTAATTTGAGTACCAAAATATTGTGTAGAATATTCCCCTGAAGCTTATCCACAAAGGACTTTTTTTGTAATTCAACAGGATGCTATTTTCGACCATAGATATATATGATATATCTTTAGGTGAAAGAAAGAATATGGCAAGGGCAGACAAGAGAAAAATCTGATTGAGATGCAAGACTGTGATCTGAGATAATAAGCTGAGACATCTCCGCAGTCAGACTGATGGCCATGGATAATCATATATGGGCTTCTTCCTTGCTATCATAAAATAGTATCTACAAATATCTGAGATCATGACTCGCCAATAGAAATTATCACTTTCATTTTAACTATCCCTGATTCTTATCATTTTTTGTTAGAAGGCAGCAGCTGATACCAGTAAATTAATTGAGGAAACCAGAATCAAAGCTGACGATACATGTACATATACGAGAAAAGTGTGTATTTGCAAAGAATTTCCTTTCATTGATGAGGGATGACATCTTTTATACAAATTAAACAATAAAAAAGACATGGCTATTTCAGTCCATAATTTGCACACAAAAAAAATTGAGCAACATCTATTGTGTTACTGATAGAAAAGAGAGTGCCATATATATGTCTATCTTAAATTTATGCAGGTCTTTGCTGGACCAAATAAATGAATGATATGAGCTTTTCTGCTCTTACTTTAGAGAAAACCAATTAACTTTTCCAATTGTTCAACCGGTTGTTGACCTTCTTCAATACACAGTTTAACATAACATGAAGCCTTTCAACTGGCCTGTATGTTTACATCTCAAATTTCAATTTCAGTTGTCTGCAAGGGATGGAATATGTGTCATTGTCATGGCAACACTCTCTTTCACATTGAAAACATTTCCGTTTAAGAACTATGTGAACCCTGTTATATGATCACTTTTCCTTGTAGATTTCCAGGCTATAAATTTATTGTGTTCCAAACACTGGATTTTATATATCTCATTGTATTTGTAATGTTTAAAGGTAAATTTTATTCGTTTCATTAATTTTTATCCAATGAACTTGGCATGATTCATTTATCAATCTTAATCATTACTCCTTAAACCCTTAATTATATGTTAATGGAACAGAAATATTCAGGAACAACAGCAGTACAATTTATATACTATGAAGAAGTAGAGGTGTAACTTTCACTCAGTAAATCACAACGTCGTGACATGAGCTCTTCTACTAATTCACCACTGTGTTTTAACTCCAGGGCTTGTTATCACTGTCAGGTACGTATACATCCATTGAGAATTAAGTTGGAAATGTTACCCTTCTGCTGGAAGTGAATGATGTTATTCTTGCAAATTAAGCTAAATGCCGATGTCAGAGAACTCTGTTGTTTCTGTCGAGGCATAGTATACTGAGTAGTTGCAGAATGATGATCTCAGATATATGGTGCGTGGGTTTCTTTTTCAGGATTCCACATTATTTTGTCCACTTTTCTTACTGAGTCTCTATTATCCAAAATGCATCTGTCTCTCAAGTATTTTGATTGTTAGTTTTGAAAACTGTTCATTGACCACTTTCCCAAAAATGCCATTTTATGCAAGAGTGTACCAGGAAGTTAAACTGTCACTGTGAAAATAGCAGGAATATTGTTTGCTCGTATAGAGACAAAAATTGTTTAATTTATAAAGGAAAATATATTCTGTCTTAGAATTATTCAAACATTTGCAACTTTTCATGTCGATTTTAAAAAAAATTCGTTATATGTTTTTGAATTATCAGAACCCATCAGCAATCAGCATCCTGTTAAAGGCCCATTTAAAGACTTTCAACATATGAATAGAAATGCTGTTGGGCATAAATCACTTTCCTGGAAGAATAATGAGAATTACATGTTCAACAAACAATGCAAAATAAGTACATTTGTAGTGTCATACAGTGCGGCCAGTAAGTAAGTGAAATGAATGACATTGTGCCATTGACCAATGCTAAACATCCTCAACCAAATTGCTTGTGGATGCATGAATTCTCATCCGATGAGAGGAAAACATATTGGGTCATAAAGGTTGATATGTGAGGCATGTGGGATAACAATGGCAGCCAATTTTCTTTGCTGTAGTTGGAGTTAGGTATGGGTCAATTTCATTGTTAAGTAAGTGAAACACAGGCTTGCAAATGTAATTTAATGGGGAAGGTTGGTTCACTTACAATTCAGTAATCGGGGCGCATGGAGTTTTCCTTGGCGGGAAATTATTTATTTTACGGTACGTCGGCCATAATTATTCATTTTAAGCATGCAAAATCCCTGAATGTTCATTCTCAAATCAAGTATTGCCCTATAAAGAAATTTCCCATTCAGAAATCATTTATTTCAAGACTGCCAAAAAAATTATTATTTCACCAAAACTGTGCAAGATATCATTTATTTAAGAAAAACTGCAAGCCCCCGTTAAGAAAAAATGGTGGCCACCTTACCCCTCACCATGATAATTTCATGAAGCTGAAATAAAACTCTACAATTATATGTAGTACCCTGCTGTAAACAATGCTGTTGATGCACTGTAAAGAACAACCCTTTTTGTAATATATTTTGTAATGTTGCAAATTAAATGTGCTCCTGACTATTCAGGTTCTAACATCTTCGTTTGCAGAGAATCTTGTAAACCAGAAGGGTGGACGTTCTACTGAATAGAAACTCCTTTTTACCCTGTTCAATCCACAGAAAAATGGTAAAACTGGGTGAAATCAAAAAGACGGTGTCACAACTGCACTTTTAAGCATGAATGTACAGTGTAGTACACTACTTTAATCATGTTGCTTATTATGCAATCTTGCAATATCTGCCTCAGCAAACAGGTTTATAACTGCTGCACTGTTTAGTCATGCATTTGACATGTTTATCACTAGCCTCTGACAGTTTATCATTAGTACATTGACAGTATATCAATGGGGTATCACCAGGTTATCTCAATCCATTTACCCTCAGTTATCTTGCTCTGGAAGGCTTAATTGCTAAGTGTAAATTGGTTTTGTCTTATTTATGTATCATTATCTGCGGCTGTCATTGAAACTTATTATCAGGCAATATTTATCGCCCCGTCGCCACAAGGAGTTATTGGGCTATATAACATGACTCTTTCTGTTACAGGATATTGGATATATATTTATGTCTGACAGACATCTCAGCTTGACAATGTTTGAAAGAGAGATAAAATTGGCATACTCATGCAAAATGTAACACATTCATGATAATGTAATTGATTTGTGAGAAAATGCTGTGTTGAAGGGTCTATAACCTAGCTATGTTTGGATTCTCAGCCAGTCATGATGGATAACAGTACCAGGATTATTCACACGTTATTGGATTTTCCAAAAAGCAGATGGATGTCTTAATATTTGACTCTGTTATATAGAATTGACATTGTGGATATTTGGTACTGTGCTTTGGAATATCACCTGGTCAATTTCACCTGAATGACTTTTGCTAAAAAGGTGCAAATGGTGTTTCCTATGATGGATTACACTGGACTATTATTCAAAAACCTCTGAGCAAAAAACTGGATATATTTTCATGGTGAAACAAGGTGTGTAATTCGAATTATACCATTCGACACCTCTGTCAGCCAATCACATAACAGTATTTCAGGGGAATAATTCCCATATTCTTTGTTGTCAAGTTATCCTCTCATGTTTGAATGTTTGAGTGTTTGTCTCATGGTATAAACCGGTTATTCACCATGGGATCAGGAATATGTGTTTATCACACCTCGGCCTAAAGGCCTCGGGTGATAAATCACATATTCCCTCTCCCTTGGTGAATAACCTTTACTTATTCATTGACTTTTGTGTATTTGGCCAACCCAGGGAATGACCCATTTATTGATATAGGGGGGTGAAAAATACCAAAAATTCACCTGAACTTTCTTTGGCATAGAGACCAAGGTGTGATCCACTGTGAAAAACAGAAAATGTCCAGAGTCAATGTTTAACAATGAAGCTGCCTGTTCTCTGTTTCCCTTTTGGAATATTGGGAGATATCAGCATTCATGATCTTTACAAGCAACTGTACAAAAGCATCACTGATGTGATCCAAGAGGACGATGTTGCTGGGGTACAAATTTACCCCGCCCAATGGCCAAGAAAAGTCCTAATATCACTGAAAAATGAAGTGGCAAGTGAAGCGTTAATGATTGCTGGTCTGATCATCAGGGGTGATCACATCGAACTAAAAGATGAAAATGAAGAAATTATTAAAGTCACAATGAAGGATGCAATGATTAGCTGGAATGAAGATATGATAAGAGAAATTATCAGTCCCTATGGCAAAATACGCAGAGTAGAAGATGAGTACATCCATATTGATGGGAAGCTGACAAGTTGGAAAACAGGGACAAGGTTTATTTACATGTCAAAAATAGACCAAGTTATCCCTCAAAGACTGACTGCTCATGATAATGGAAAAGAAGTTTCAGTTTCTATCTGGTACAGACGTCCAGCCCAGGCAACAGAAAAGTGCTTCAGGTGTGGAGGGCATCACAATGTCAATAAATGCAAATTTGGCAACAAAGTTTGCTATATATGCAAGGGCGAACATGAGATAAGAAATTGTCCCAAGAATGATGGTTCAAGATCAAATGACTCAGTTTATTGTTTTATGACTGAAAGATCTCCCTTCAGCAATTTCAACATGAGTTTCCCAATCACAATCAATGGCCATGAATACAGTTGTAATGAACAATATATCCAGAGTCAGAAAGCCAAACTTTTCCATGACCGAGAGTCCTTTGCCAAAATAATGGAATCTGTGGATCCTAGGGAGATGAAAAGGCTAGGAGGCAGGATCAAGGGGTACTCTGACGCAAAATGGAAAAAAGAATACTCATACGAAGTTGTAATGGACTGTGTGAGGCGGAAAGTGTTTGACCATGAAAAAATGCAAGAATTTCTGCTGGCAACTGGTGACAGGATGATCGGCGAGGGTACTCCTGATGCTCACTTTGGTGTTGGAATCCATATCTCTGATCCTCGTATACTGATATATGATGAATGGAGAGGCAATAACATCATGGGAAATGCCCTGATGGAAGTGAGAAGCGAAATTAAATTGCTGTCCTCAGTACGAAGTGCAGATCCAAGCATGCAAGAAATAGCAGAGATGGAATCACAAGACCGTGCAATTAGTACCCCAAATGATGACAAGCAAGGTCTGTCCCCAAATGATCTGGATTTATCCCCTATGGATGACAGCTTGTTAGATGACTTCAAGGGTCTCCTGGGCATACAAAATCACCGAACAAAGAAATGCGTACTAATTGGCGACTCAAATGCTAAGGGCTTAAATCTTGAAAATGCTGAGAAGGTATGTCGGTCAGGAGCATCACTTCAAGATGTGAGTGAACTTCTGGAGGAGTGTGAGAGTGACCCAAATAACGTTGAGACCGTCATGATGCACTTGGGGACATGCAACTGGTCCTCAAACTCAAACGATAAAATAGAGTGCCATGACTCTATCTATAGGGATTATGTGGAAGCCCTAAATGGGATTACTGCCAAATATCCACGAGCTGATCTGCATATCTCCAGCATCCCCCTCAGGAAACCCACAGGCCCAGATGCAGTGCACATAGAAGCTTTGAATGAGCAGGTTGCTTCACTGAATGAGCGGCTTAAAAAACTCGCGTCTGAAGAAGAAAATGTTGCTTTCATAGACAATGACAAAGTCCTGACAAAAAACAATTTACCAAACCCTAAACTCTACAAGGAAAATGACAGTACTGGAGTACATCTGAACAGGGAAGGCCTCGCTGCACTCTCTGTTAACATGACCAGACACCTAAAAGAAATTTCTGTGCAACCACAAAACACTAACAAGTGGGACATCAAGTAACAGTGTTGTAATTTAACACAAAGCCCTCTGAACATGATATTTAAATTTGTCAAACAGTACACAAATTTATATTGTAAGAATTTGTCATCAAAATATATTTACCACCAAATTATTAATATGACAGTGTGTAAAAAGTACTGTCTAAAAAATACTGTAATAGGCCTAAATATGGAAACTGAATCACATTATACTTTTATATCTCGTTCATATGTCAAGCCAGGTCTTATTATATCTAAATATTGTCAAAATTGATAACTTCTTCTGGAAATGCAAGAGTATTGTACAACTTAATATTATCAAAGAAATTTCCAGCAAAATCTTGATAAATTTTGTTTACAAAACTGTTCAATTAAGAATCGCTGTGATAAATGAAAGCATTTTCTTGATGAGTAGGTTGATCACTACGCCAAACATGCCAATTGACTGTTTGATTATTTACAATGGAATGTCATATCAGGTTCTGCTATTTGTTGTTTGCAAAACTGGTCAATTTGAAGTTGCTGTGATAAATGAAATCATTGACTATAACTGCATGTTTACCATTGAACCAAACTTTGTAATTATTGATTGTTTGAATGCTAAAACACCTGTGAAGACTTTGTATGCTGTTATAAACTGTCCCAGGTTGTCAGCTGTGAAGTATTATTTCATTGTCACGTATTGTCACCACTCCAAGAACAAAAGGGCATACAAATGGTACAGCAACCAAATTAATCACAATGGTCTGTGAATTACTACCATTTTACAGTTTGAACAACTTTGAATTGCAGAAAATTCTAGAGCCACCATCAAATAGATTAAATTCAATTATAAAGAGTAGCAACTTTGCAAACCATATCAAGACTATCCTTGGAGACAAGTTGGCAAATCTCACTGATTGCCAATATTATTCAGAAGAAAGATTAAATGAGGTGACAAAACGTGACAATTTTGACATTTCTGTTTGAATCTGAATATTAGAAGTATGGACAAGCACCTGGGTGAACTAATGGCACTTATTGAAAGCGTAAATTGCAAATTTGATGTTGTAGCTCTGACTGAAATTGGAATTAAAAATATAGCAAATTGGTTAGCAACAGTGAGACACAAGTACAATGCAGAGTTTGTCCTACCAAATGCCAACAGATTCGGGGGTGCTTGTATACTTATCAGAAAAGATATTAACTATCTTCTCAGGAATGACTTAAATTTGAAATGTGACCATGTTGAAGATGTCTGGGTTGAATGTGATATCGATGAACAGAAATTTGTGGTAGGATCAGTATACAGACATCCTGGAGTCAAAATTGACAGTTTTAAAGATTGTCTAGAAAACATTGCTTTTAAATTACAAAACGAAAAATGTCGAGCTTTCATATGCGGAGACTTTAATATTAATGGGTGTAAGATCAAAATTAGTCTCCAAACCGCAAATTTTTATGAATCGATTCTAGCTCAAAACTTCATACCAACCATCTCATTACCAACCAGAATCACAGAACATTCCATGACTTTGATTGACAATATTTTCATGAAAATCAATGGAAGGGCTGATGATGAAGTCATAGCAGGTAACATATATTCAGACATATCGGACCACCTGCCTAATTTTATTTTTATCAAAAGCAGGCCTAAATACAAAGTACCAATTGAAAGAAAGATGAGGCCCAAAGTAAGGCTATTGGGAGATAAAAATTTTGCAAAATTTGCAGAAATCTTGGAAGTCACCGGTTTGAATGATATATATAAAATATGTGATGTTAATGAGATGCTTGATATGTTTTATAAAAATTATGACGCAGCTTTCAACAAAGCTTTTCCTTTGGTCAAACAGTCCAGAAAATGATCGCTGGACAAATTCTGGATAACAAGTGGCATAAAGAAAAGCTTGAGAAAGAAAGCTGAGCTCTACAAGAAATGTCTTGATTCACCATCTCAGTCAAATAAACAATGATACAAAGCATATCGAAATAAAGTTACTAGTCTACTCAGAAAAGCTGAGGGGGAATACTACAAACAAAAGATAGATGAAAAGAAGAAGAATATTCGAGCACTCTGGGAGATATATGGCCCTATTATAAACCCAAACAAATCTAAGAAAAAGTGTCAATTAAACAAATTAAGGTATAAAGGAGTATTAAACACTGATGATAAGAATATTGCAAATGCTCTGAATGATTATTTTGTAAACGTTGGTCCAAATCTCTCTAGAGATATTAAAACAAATAAGCATTATACTTCCTACCTAAAAAATCAGTCACCACAAAGTATGTACCTTTCTCCAACTACTCCAGAGGAGATCAGTAAATATATTTCTGAATTAAAAATGGAAAAAGCACCCGGTGATGACAATATATCCAACAAAATCCTAAAGAAATGTAAAGATATCTTTTGTGGTCCCATTTGCCACTTGACTAACTCAATAATAAGTAGTGGAATATATCCAGAAAAACTCAAGTTAGGCAAAGTAATCCCAATTTTCAAAAAGGGAAAACCTGAAGAGCCATCTAATTACAGACCAATCAGTCTGCTAAGTGCTATTAATAAGCTTGTAGAAAAAGTCCTGCACAAGAGATTTTATGAATACTTTGAGAAATACAAAATAATTTTTGAGTATCAATTTGGCTTTAGACAAAATTACTCGACCACACTAGCCCTAATTGAAATAACAGATAAGATAAGAAAAGAAGTAGAGATAAAGAATATAGTAATGGGAATCTACATAGACTTAACAAAAGCTTTCGACCTGGTAAACCATGAAATTCTACTTTACAAGTTACAATCATTTGGAATTAGGGGTAAAGCTTTAGCACTTGTTAAATCGTACCTTAGTGATAGACAACAGTACACCAAAGTCAAGAATGAAAGATCAGACATAGGAAAAATAACATGTGGCGTGCCCCAGGGCTCAGTTCTTGGGCCATTGTTCTTTCTAGCTTTCATAAATGACATACAGAATTGCACAAATGAAGATATAAGATTGTTTGCTGATGATACTAATATATTCATATCAGATAAAGACCCCAAATTAGTCGCACAAAGAGCTGACAAATGTATGAAAAACATTATAGAGTGGCTGAGTTGTAACAAGATTTTATTAAGTGAGGAAAAAACTAACTTCAGTGTCTTTATGCCTAAAAGTAAAGCTATTCCGGCAACACTTGAGAGCATAATGGTAAATAGTAAAAGAATCCAAAGAACTGCCTGCTGTAAATACCTAGGAATTGTACTAGATGATCAATTGATTTTTGATGCCCATATTTCTAAACTTTGCACGGATTTACTTAGAATAACCAGTTCTTTTAAGTAGGGGGGGGGTGATAATTCCAAAATGTTTCTGTGTGGCATTTTTTGTGTGACCTGGACCTAGTTAGGCAACACGGTTGCCTCCGTTTGTCAATATAAGCCGAAAACCCATATGGACGGAGCCTTTGAAGGTTGACGCGACGAAATAATGACGAAAATTACCCAAAAAATATATCTCAAGAACTATTGGTCTTAGAGACTTGTGAATAGGCTCAAATTAACCGGAATCCTCACTTTTATATCAGTGTTTCATAGTAACTATAGGCCTAAGTGCAATATTTTTTTTGTTATTGGACAAAAACTGTTTTTTTTGCTCTTTTCCGACAGTATACAAGCGTAAACTCGCATTGCAGACTGTGTGTGTAGTGTCAGAGCCTAAATAATTGCAAAAATTGCTCAATCTATGTTAACATTTAATATATATATGCATTTGACAGTTCTATTCCATATTATCAATTACTGAATCATACTATACCAAGTTGTTGTATACCGTGCATAGAATATGCCTGAATTGATTTTATCAGCGAGATACTTGATTTACTATTTAGTTTCATATAACTGCGTGGTACTCTGTGTGCAGCTATCTTAAAAGTCTTGAGGTTCACTGACAAGATCTTTGACAAGCTTATAAAACAAGTGACATTCAAAACACCATAATAATTCTATTTCACATGTGAGACAGCAGTAATGCCAGTATTGGCATGAAATTAACTTGAAGAGGATAGCATAAATAATGAATCTATTAATACTAAAAGTCCAATACTGGAAAATGACATCCCTAATGGACTAGTAACTCTAAAATTGATTGTTAATCACATTCATTTGTTTCCTATGCTCATCTTGCAGTAACAGGGGCGTCAGTTTCATTTTAATGTGGTGGGGCAAGTAGCCGTCACATCTTCGTGGAAGATGTCAGGGGAAAAATTATATATTTTTTTTGATTCAGAAACATGTATACTTTGGTCAAAAAGTGGTGGGGCCAATGCAAATGCCCTCCAGCCCCACCTACAATGACACCACTGTGCAGTAATGATATATTATAACAAGAAAATAGAAGATTTTTCAAGAAGTCTTAAGAGAAACAAGAAGATGAGACAGGATCTAATAATTTTTACCCGTAGTATGACTAAACAAAACAATTTACACGTATAGACTGTGCCTGACATCTTAATGCACAAAATTTTTATCAGGAATATTGGTCCATACCCTCAAAGTTTGGGTTTGCATATAGCTCTGAAAATAGAGTAAGCTGTTTCTCTGAGGAGAGAAAGATTAAGCTGAAACATCTACCTCTGCCAAGTGACTTTGTGCCAATCCCAGGGACTTCTTAAAAAATACAGTTCTTTCTCCAACACCCCCTTGCTTAATTCTGTGGTGAATGCCTTCAGTGACATTGAATTCCCCAGCATCTTGTGAGTTGTGACTGAGCACTTTGTTTTTAGCACTCTTTATCTCGTTGAACCAACTGACTTTTGACCAATGAACAGGTAGGGGAGACCGGGGCTGGTTGTCACAGGGGCAGGTTGTCACACTTTTTATTGCACTGAACTATGGAGTCACACAGCTCAACCAATCATTGTTTATTGCTTTTATAACCCACTGGAGTCTTTTTGAAAAATCTTGACCCCTGGAAGGGAGTCTGGTAGGCACACGGTCTGTTAAAAATTTCCTGTCACAAAAAGTAATTTTTTACCTTCAACTTGCATGCAATGCTAGTCTTTATCAAATAGTTGTTGAAAAAGGTACTGTTAATACACTTACCATATAAACATTTCTTTAAATCATCATTAGAACAAATAGTGAAAATTTTGATAACAACGACCTTGGTCACCCGTTTTTGGAATTTTCATCATTCGGGGCAGGTTGTCACAAAAAGGCGGGGCAGGTTGTCACACTTTTTGGAGCTGGTTGTTACCTATGAGGACCAGGTTTTTAAACCAAAAAAACTATCACAAATATAAGTTGGTGATTTATACATGCTATTGATGAATGAATATGTACGCAGATATTGCATTGTGTTAAAATAAATCGATTTCAAATTTATATGTAAAATTTTCAAAAAAATTCGTAAAAATCCTGCTCCAGATCAGAATGCTTTCCTGCTGATCGGTAAGCCTTCATTTGTAGCACCCTTGTACACAGTAGCATGTTTGTTAAGGTCTTCACTTGGCAAGTAAAGGATTCCTCATATGTCCAAAATAACTTTTCTTGGTCATGATCTGCCCCACAGAGTTACACTTCCTGCATTCGAGCTCATAACCAAAAGTGTGACAACCTGCCCCGAGAGTGTGACAACCTGCCCCGAAAATGTGACAACCTGCCCCGAATTCTGAATTTTAGAAAATGTCCAATAGGACATCAAGATTTCGAATGATATAGGTATATATTCACCAGATAGGTTTAAGTCACTCCCCTTTTGCCATTCATACAGAATGGCAGTGCTCCTGCATGCTTTACATAGATATAGTAGCATGTTTAAGTTTTACACACTGTGACAACCTGCCCCTGTGACAACCAGCCCCGGTCTCCCCTAACCAAAGAAAAGCAAAAGTTACACAGACAACATGTGACAAAAGATGACCAGGAAGTACTACTTGAGGAGAACAAGTCAATCAATTTCTTGTTCAGAAACAATTTCAGGCATGAAACTGGGATGTTGAGAATCTTTCTTCTCTAACAAGTTAGCCATGCAAGTCAATAGAGATGTTGACAATCTCTGTAAAGTAGCAAAAACTAAAAATTAAAAATAAATTGTCAGGTCAGGTTATTTATTTAGTCAAATCAAGTCTGTGTGAAAAATGGCTACACTTGAAAGTGGATGTGGCTGCACAGTAAAGAGAAAAATGGTACACATATGTATAGAATTATAGACAGATTGTAAAATTTGAGATACAACATGCCAAAAATACAAAATTTCTCAATTCCTAGAATTTGTGACATGTTTCTACAGAAGGTGGAATAAACATAAGCCTTTTTTTGTGAACGGGAACTAAATATTTCTGCTTACCAATATTAGGTTGAAGATTTAAGATCACCTTTGTATATCAGAATATCTGATCCATCACCACCATAAGAAGCCACACAAATGTCTCACTGAATACTTAAGACTTACACATTCACAGCTTCAACTTGATAATGCTGCTTCAGTTTGCAAAACCTTTCAGTGTCCTCTCGATAAGAAAAGAAACAAACCAAAAAGTAAAATTACAAATATAGCGAAATGTGCTGTCGCTAGGAGACTCCTTACATTTTCTTACATGAAAATTGGTAAACAAAATTAGGCCTACTTTTCTTCACCCAACACACACTTACTTTAAAATATGAGGAAATGACTGAAGACAAATAAATCCCAAGTCATTATAGTGCTGACGAGGATAAAACCAGAACACATACATCACCTAAGACAAAGATAGACACTGTTACACAGAAAGACTGATTTGGCTAAAACTGCAACATCAATCTTCAATGTTTAGGATGATACTTTAACTTTTGGATGATAGAGCAAGTGGAGCAGAAATTTTTTAAAGCTAACATTCTTCAAATTAAGCCTATAAAGTTCCTAAAAAATCGAAAATATAAGGTTTTGCACAAAATCAAGGTTTTTTGGCTATATCTTAAAAAATAAGGCAGATAGGCATATATTTACTATGAAAGACGAATATAAACTTAGGGATTGCGAATAATTTGAGCCTATTTTGAAGTCTGTATGTGCATTCGTTCTCGAGATATGGCATTTTCGGGTAATTTTGCAGTTGGCGCAAAAGCCGTTATCTTCAAAGCCTGCGTCCATATGGGTTTTTAAAACCAAATAATGCGATTGAGGTACCTTTGGGTTTCTTTTGACCTATATTTTCATATTCCATCCACACAGGTATGATTTTCTGAAATTTTTAAAATAACACCCCCCCCCCCCCCTATTTTAAGATAATAAAGCACTGGGTCCCAAACAGCCATAAGTTGAAACTCTACTTCGCTTATTTTCATTCGAGAGTCCAATTTGGTATTGAAATTTATGGGACAGCCGCAAAAAGACATATGAAAAGACTAGAAGTTTTGCAACACAGAGCCTTGAAAACTCTTTTTAACCTAGATCCTCTTTACCCTTCCACGAAGCTATTGAAGAAATATAACATATTATCAATTACTGACCTCTACCAAGAGAGATTTGCCAAATTTGTAAACAAACATAAGTCAGGTAAACTACCAGATATTTTCTCAAGCTATTTCAGCTCTAATAGTAGTTGTCATAGATATCCCAATACAAGAAATAGAGACAAGTTAATCATGCCTAAGATTAGAACAGAAAACGGAAAGAAAATTATGAAATACAGGGGTGCAAGAATCTGGAATCACCTAAGTAATGTACTGAAACTAAGAGGTGAATGACAACTCCTGGCATGTCAGCAGTCACAAAATCAAAAAACATCTGATAGCTAAATATTAGCTTCTGACATAAACTTACTTAATCTTATCCAACCACTTCACTTATTATCATAGGCCTATATATAAAACATCCAATGTGTAAAATATACTTGTATATATAGAAGAGTGTAGGCCTATAATGTGTCTGTATATTTCAATACCTATTGAATATGTATGTATGTACTTATCTAAGGGTATGAATCATGTATGTTTACATGTATACAAAATATAATTGTATATATAAGAGTGTATAATATATCTGTATATGTATATAAACGTATAAAATATGTATGCAAGTACATATCTAAGAGTGTAAATCTTGTATAATATGTTGATATATATATATATATATCTAAGAGGATAAAATAATATGCAATATATATTGAATATAAAATCTTTTTGTGTATATATATAAGAGTTACAAAAGTGTAAATAGATAAATACAGACCCCAAACTGTGCCGTGTATGTAAAAAATATTACTTTGATTTCAAAATGTGTATTACCCATGAAAATTTTTCAATGTATTTTTTGTCTGTAATTGTTATTTTTTCAATGCCTGTACTGTCTGTATGGTGCCAGTTCGATAAGCAGATTTGCTTTTCTGGCTTCCAAAACTTTTTAGTCGAATAAATTAATCAATCAATCATTTGTCTAGAATAAACAAACTTAGCTAGAGGATGGACATTTACGCATGCACTTTTTGTGTTCTTTTCATTTTTCTTCTTGACAAACATTGTAATCACTGGCAGGGGCGTAATTTTCACGGAAAATGTGGGGCGGGGGGACACGCGGTGACCCGGTCGGAATCGGTTGTCGGATTTGCATTTAAACAGTTATTCAGGTATTTTCACAGTCCAGAATTCCCACTTTTGTATGGAATGGTAACTTTCTCGAGTAGAAAGGTGCATTATATGTCTCTCAGAACTGCTCCCTACCAAATTTACCACAAGGGTAATTACCACAAGAGATTTTGCTTTCACAAAAAGTGGGGGGGACATTTCATATTATGTCTGACTGGGGTCAAAAATGTGGGGTGGACATGTCCTTCCCATCCCCCATCAAATTACACCCATGATCACTGGCGTAGCTTGTAACAATTTAAGAATGATATCTGATTTGAATCACTGACTGAACCAACTGACATATTAGAGAAATGCACGTAATATGCAGGAATAGATGGCATTCCTCTCGAGAAGCTGTACATGTTATACTGATACACCAGTGTATCTAATATTTCTCTTCTTCCTAATAAAGAGCATTTCCTTTGGCTAGATATTCTTCTCATTAGCAACATTCATATTAGGGTATAAGTGCAAGGACTCAATGTAATGCCACTGTGATCTACTGTTTACTATATCCCAACAGTATATAGTTAATATATTTATTCTTACCTTGGCTATATGAAACACAACCATAAAAATCAAGCTGAACGCTGTCAAACTTAATGCTGTACATATACCACATGATACATAGTCTGAGCCTGCAATCTTACACTACATGATATTGAAATATTTGGGAGCAGCACAAGTGCATCTTACTAAGTATCATTAATGCTTTGTGAATTTAGTTAAGGTATATGAGAACTGCAGAAACCCTGAAGTTTCTGCTAATAATTCACACCAGTGTTTTGACTTCAAGGCTTGTTACCGATGTCAAGAGTAGATCCCAGGAGAATTAAGTCAGAAGTCTTTTAAACCTCCGTCTCAAGTGCATAGTGTTATTCAAGTTGTGTTGCTCATGTAAATGGTACTATCAAGCCAATATTGAAGTTTCCTGGTTTGCAATTTGAAGACTTGGTTGTGGTGGCTCATTGAAATTGCAAGATTATCTATCAACTGTCTTTTTAAAATTTTTGTTAATGACTGACTTATCATAAGTATTCAGATCATGTGATCTGACTCTGTTTATTGTGATAATTAGAGTGCAGTTACCAATCATACTTTAACTTGCCAGCAATGTTATACAATTATTATTTTTTCCTGTGAATATGATAATTATTATTATATGCTTGTTTATTAGAATTTCAAAAAAGTGAACAATTTAACAACTAAACAAATTTATAATGCAGTGAGACTTATCCACAAGGAATGTTGCTTCAAATTCTTTAACACCTTTTTTATAAATCTGTGGGATGCCTTTTTGACCATTGGTATATATGATATATTTTTAGGTGAAAGAAAGAAACATGGCAAAGGCAGGCAAGAGAAAAAGTCTGATTTAGATGCAAGAGTGTGATCTAATATAATTAGCTGAGACATCTCCTCTGTCAAACTGATGCCCATGGATAATCATATATGGGCTTCTTCCTTACTATCATCAAATACAGTGGTCCCTGCATTATAAGACCGCCCCTTCTGCAGTCATGAAGTGGTCTCTCGTGGGGGTGCGTTCTCTTGTCGGGGTGCAAAATGCACTAAAAATACTACTTACTGCGGGAGGAAGGCAGTCACATAAGACAAGACGGTCCTACAACAGGGGGTCTCATAAGGCTGGGATCACTGTAGTATCGACAAACATCTTGGTTCATGACTCACCAATAGAAACTTTTGCTTTCATTTTAACTATCCCTGATTCTTGTCATTTCTTGTTAGAAGGCAGCAGCTAATACCTGCAAATTAATTGAAAATACCAAAATCAAAACTGACAATACACAAACGAGAAAATGGTGTATTTGCAAGAAATGTCCTTTTAATGATTAGGGATGAGATTGCTTCCACAATCTCTACAAAAAAAAACCTGTGAAAAAAACGACACTATTATTTCAGTCCATAATTTCTAAAAAATCAGCCACGTAAGTTGTCTTACTGAAAGAAAAGAAGAGTGAAATAACATGACTTTCTTAAATTTATGCTAGTCATTGCTGGACCACTTGATGAATGATGTCCGCTTTTCCTTTGAACTAACCAATTATCTTTTATAATTGTTCAACCAGTTGTTGACCTCCTTTAACACACAATTTAACATGACCTGAAGCGTTTCAACTGTGGCCAGTATGTATATGTCAAATCACAAATCCACTTGTCTGCAAGGGATGGAATATGTGTTGTTGCCACGCCAACACTGTCTTTCACATTGAAAACATTTCTCTTTCTGAACTATGTGAACTCTGTTTTATGCTTTTCTTTATCGATTTCCAGGCAATAAATTTATTGTGTTCCAAACACTGGATTTTATATATCTCATTGTATTTGTAATGTTTAAAGGTAAATTTTATTCGTTTTATCCAATGAACTTGGCATGATTCATTTATCAATCTTAATCATTACTCCCTAAACCCTTAATTATACATTAAAGGAACAGAAATATTCAGGAACAACAGCAGTACAATATATACTATGAAGAAGTAGAGGTGTAACTTTCACTCAGGGAATCAAAACGTCATGACATGAACTCTGCTACTAATTCACCCCTGTGTTTTGGCTCCAGGGCTTGTTATCACTGTCAGGTATACATCCATTGAGAATTAAGTTGGAAATGTTACCCTTCTGCTGGAAGTGAATGATGTTATTCTTGCAAATTAAGCAAAATGCCGATGTCAGAGAACTCTGTTGTTTTGTAGAAGCATAGCATACTGGGTAGTTGCAGATCTCAGATATATGGTGCATGCATAACATTTTAAGGATTCCACTCAATTTAGTCCAGTTTTTTTACTGAGTCTTTTTTTATGAAAGATGTATCTGTCTCTTAGATATTTGAATTATTTTTGAAAATGTTCATTGGCCACTTCACCTACCAAAAATGCAATTTTGTACGAAAGTCAGGAACATTTTTGACTCCTATAGTTGCAATCATTTAATTTATAAAAGAAAATATATTCTGTCTAAGAATTATGTAAACATTCACTACTTTTATATCTTTTTTTTTGGAATTTCATTATATGTTTTTCAGTGAATTCCCAGAACCCATCTGCATCAAATTAAAGGCCTATTTTCCATGTCCTTAAAACTTCATTAGGCTTTCAATATGAATAGTAATGTTGTTAGGCGCATATCGCTTTTCCTGGAATTGTGAAAAGTTACATCAAACAAAGTCATAGTAATTGCCTTCCTAATTTCAGTGATGAACAAAGTCCAGACTAAAGGACTCTCGGGATTACATGTAGCTGTTTGTTATTAAAGTATATGGCTTCCAAAAATAGGTGGGAAAAAATACCAATTTATTAAGTACAGGACTTCTAAAGGGAGCAGGCAATCTAATTTACAAGATATTGCTGATTTCTGTGTGGCTATAAAACGAACTCTGTCACAATATTACTGGTGTAAATTGATAAAGAAACAATTTTTGCAACTGAGCGAAGTAGCCAAGAAAAAGAAGGTTCTTCGTGAGACTTAAGTTAGAATCTGGAAAACATTTCAGTCATCAATACTGAAATTTTCGATCGCCACCTGGCAAGTCTTGGAAAAATCACAAGTTAATTAAAGCTAAAGGATTTTTGAAGGATCAGAACTAAACCCAATACGGATTACTGCACGTCAGTTGAGAGATTTGGAATAAAAATCTTGTTTCTGAATGTGGTTCGCCCTGGCCAATGTTCTTCAGTCTCCTTTTTAACTTCTACAACAGGGTACGATGAAATTTTTACACATTCAAGAAATGGTATCTTTCTCTTTCAACGATGTAATAATAGTTCTTCAAACATTTGTGCTTCTGAAGCAAAAAGGAAGATCACAGAAGCTAGTTCCACAGTACGGGTAGAAAAACAAGCCTAGACAGTCTTTGCTAGAGTCGTAAATATAGGACTCTCTGGTGACTGCAGAATTCCCAGCTAGTGAAGAGACAAATTGCTTTAGCATGTGTTTTTGTCATGTGTTTCGTGAAGCCTTTTCCAAGGAGGTTACAAAAGCAGATCTAGATTATAAACAGTATTATAAACAACAATGTAGACAACCAATTCTGTGTTTATTCTATTGATTTCAGTCTCCATCCTAAAGATAAACAGTCACAAATAACTAAATGCACTTACCCCTCACCATGATAATTTCATGAAGCTGAAAGCTCTGCAATTGCATCTATCGCCCTGGTGTAAACAATGCAGTGGATGAACTTTCATACTAAAAAAGTGTAGAAAAGGATGCAAGGGTTGGAAGAAACTCCATTTTACCATGTTTCATCTAATGAAAACTTGTAAAACTGGGTTAAAACTCAAAACCAATTTTTTTTTGGGGTAAGATGAATAGTTACAATCACAAAAAAATATATCGATCCTTCAGATAAGGTTGATTGTAATTTCTATTTTAGAAATAATTGCATCTGTTTTGTTAGCTTGTGTATATGTGCAGTGCACACCACTTCAATCATGGTGCCTCTTACACAATCTTGCAATATCTGCCTCAGCAAACAGGTTTAAACATGCTGCACTGATTAGTCATGCATTTGACATGTTTATCACTAGCCACTGACAGTTTATCATTAGAACATTGACATTGTATCAATAGGGTATCACCAGGGTATCTCAATCCATTTACCTTCAGTTATCATGCTCTGGATCACTTAATTGCTAGTATAAATTGGTCTCGTCTTATTTATGTATCATTATCTGTGGCTGTCATTGAAACTAATTATACCTAATATTTATTGCCCAGTTGCCACAAGGTGTCATTGGGCTGTATAACATGACTATTTCTGAAACAGAATATTGGAGATATGTCGCAGCTGGGTATTGTTTGAACGCGAGGTCAAATTAGTAAGCTCCTGCAAAATGTAATACACTCATGATAATGTTCTCAAAATCTCGAGAAGAAGACAAATTTGAATACAGGGTGAACCCAAAATTTTTCACATTTCCACATTCACCTTTCCATGTCTTTTTCTCACTTACATGTTGTCACTGGTATATAGGTATGGCTTATAACAATTTAAGAATGATATCTGATATGAATCGAGGCCTAAACTATCTGACATATTAGAGAAATTCATGTTACATGCAGGAACAAAGCAGAGATATTATAATTTGCAAGACGCTGTGCATCATGTTATATTGATACACAAGGTTATCTAATATTGATCTGCTACCCAGGAAAGAGTATTCCTTCTCCTAGATTTTCTTCTCATTTGCTATGTTCATATTAGGTCGTAAATGTCATAAGTCAATGCAATGCGATGTTGATCTCCTGTTTACCATACGACATCCCAAAAGAATGTAATTTAGATATCCTACATACGAACAGGATTAGGTAATAACTTTGCTGAATGCAACAAAACAAAAAATGAAGTTACATATAATATTGTACATTTGGGGTACAAAGCCTGAGTTTTCTGTGGGAATCACTCCTGAGTGACATAGTATCTGTAACTTCACTGGGGGGGCCAAAGATTATTCTACTATTTAACCCCACACTGCATTGCTTCAAAATATTCAGGAACAGCACAAGTACATTGTACCAGGTATCATTACTACTCTGTGAATTTAGTCTAGGTGTACAATGTGCTTCAGAAATCCAGCAAATACTGCGAAAGATTCACCCCAGTGTTATGACTGCAGGGCTCGTTACCGCTGTCAGGAGTTGATCCCAGGAGAATCAAGTGAGAAGTCTCACCCTCCACCTCAAGTTGTGTTGCTCAAGTAAATTGTACTTGCTATCCACAGTCCTTTTATTTGTCAATTTCTGTTAATAACTGATAAATTACAACTAGTTACATGTAGATTCTGTGATCTATCTCTGTTTAATGTGAGAATTAGAGAGCAGCATCCAATGTAAATGTTAATTTTGGACGATGTTAGGTCTAAATCAATGTCACAGTTACGCGCTGGCTCTATGTTTTATAACCTAGTTTTTGACGTGGATAATATCTCAAATTAAAATCTATATAGAACAACCATGAATTGCATGGTGAGGAAGAGAGCTGTTTTGGACTTACACTACAGAGATACCAGATAAACATCCTTTTGATATTCTGTAACCTTTTCGTTCTTTTGTTCTATATGCAATATCATACTGTGCAGCTTATAATAATAATAATATAATAATAATAATAAATACTTTATTAATCATATAACATGAAACTTGTGGTGTACAATCCAATGACAGAGACATTCATTCAAGACAACTTACACACATCAGTCATTCATCACAAAAACATTCATTCACAGAAATGTATAATAAATGATTAATGATTAAAGTTATTGCTCATTGAGCAGACGTACGCTTGATGGCACAAAGGACTTGGCATATCTTGCCGTTCTGGCCCTAATTGATCTAAATCTTCTGCCTGATGGTAAATTCTGATAATGGCTATGCAGTGGATGCATATTGTCACTCGTGATAACCTTACATCTTTGTACAACACATTTTTTGTAGATGTTCTCAAGACTTGTTACTTCGATACCAAATTTGCTACAGTTTTTTACGATCCGTTCAAGTTTGTGCTTAGATGTTGCGCTGCAGTTACCATACCAACAGATAATCGAGAAAGCTATCACTGACTGTACAATAGATGTGTAAAAGAGATCTAGGATCTTATTATCTATTTTAAGTTTGCTAAGTTGTCTCACAAAGTACATTCTTGAATTTGCCTTTTTGTATACAGTATCAACATTGTAATTGAAAGTAAGTTGGTGATCGATTATTGTCCCGAGATACTTGTATTTGGTAACACTCTCAACAAGTTCATCATTTATATACAGCGGTGGATGTTCATACACAGATCTTCTAAAATCGACAATCATCTCTTTTGTCTTCTTTACATTTAGCTCAAGGAAATTATTTACACACCATTCAGTGAAGAGTTCAACATTTTCTCTGTATAGTTTGTCATTATTTGTACATTTCGCAACTAATGCAGTATCATCGGCATATTTAAACAGTTGGCATGAATCATGATTACATTTGCAGTCACTGGTATACAAAGTAAAGAGAAGTGGTGAGAGCACACACCCTTGTGGGGCGCCAGTGTTTGTAACAATCATACTCGATGTGCGATCTAGAAATTTGACATACTGTAATCTATTTGTAAGAAATTCATTTATCCACAATATTAATCGAGTGTTGACCTTCATATTAATTAATTTCTGCATCATAATGTGTGGTTGAATGGTATTAAAAGCGCTCGAAAACTCGACATACAATATTATAGAATACAACTTTTTATTGGCTGTATTTGGATGATCAACATGACTAAGGATGTAATCAGTTAGTGAGAGAGTTGCATCCTCCACACACCTCTTAGCAGTATAAGCAAATTGATAGTTGTCGACATGTGGCTTGACCTGATCTGTAAGTATGTTCTTTATGATCTTCTCCAGACATTTCATCATAATTGCGGTTAAGGCAATTGGACGATAATCATTTTGACATGTTGGAGGGTTTTTCTTAGGAGCAGGGATCAATTCCGAGGTTTTCCATATTTTTGGTATGAATGTTTCCTCTAGGGATTTTCCAAAGATGTTACGCAATACAGGGGCCAGTGGTTCTCTGCAAAGTTTAACAACGCTGGAACCAATGCCATCTGGACCCGCTGCTTTGCCTATCTTAACTGAGTTAAGACATTTTAGTACTTCTTGTTCTGTTACAGTGATGGGCTCCGGATCTCTGCTCTTAAGAAAGTTTACAATACACATTCGTACAGTTGAAAAATCTTGTTTGTCGAATCTTGCGTAGAAAACATTCAACTCATTACAGAAAATATCAATATTTTCAACGTCAGGTACAGGTTTGTTCTTATTCATACCAGTTAAGACTCTTAGACCTCGCCATGCTGATTTTGTATCAGATTTGAATAATTTTTCTATTTTAACCTTGTAATTTTCTTTACACACAGCAATTTGCTTGTTTATTTCTTTTTGAACAGATTTAAGTTGTTGTCTGTCATGTGTCCCAAGTAAACGTTTTTTCTCATTTAAGATGACCTTCAAGTCCTTGGTGACCCAGGGCTTGTTATTCGGGTAGCATTTGACAACCTTTTTAGGGACAATTTGATCAATACAGAAGTTTATATAAGCATTCAGTACTTCTACATTTTGCTCTACATTAGCATCAGCATCATACAATACATCAAAATCGGTGGACTCTATGCAACCAAGTAGTGTACTATTTACATCATCATTCCAGGTGTACACCAATCTCTCAGATGGCTTACAACGCTTCAACTTTTGTCTGTACACAGGGATCAGGTGACACATATTATGATCGGATATGCCAAGTGGGCATAGCTTCTTGGCAACATATGCATTCTTAACACTACAATAAAAAGGATCCAACAATTTATCTGATCTTGTAGGAAAATTTATATATTGTTGATAATTTGGTATACATTTATGAAATTTACAGTTGTTAAAATCACCAGTGATAATGTTAACAGCATCAGGGTTATTATTTTCCATTTTACAAATAGCATCTTGCAACAGATCTTCAGCAGTCTTTAAATCGGCACTTGGTGGAATATAAACAGTTGTAATAAATATCTTATTGAATTCTCTTGGCAGGTAGAAAGGCCTCAGAGAAACAGTCAAGTATTCAATGTCAGGTTGACAGCATTGTTCAAACACGGAAATGTTCTTACACCAATTATTATTGATGTACATACATACACCACCTCCAATCGATTTTCCAGAGGCTAGATCACGATCTCCACGAATTAATGAGAATCCATCCAGGTTGTAGGCTGAATCAGGGTCCTTTCCTGCTTGTAACCACGTCTCTGTAAGACAAATCACAGACGATTCACGATATGCAGAATTCCATCTTGTTAGGCCTGTCAATTCATGGCCTATATCACAAATTGATAATGATACATCACATTGCGCATGCGGATGTCTGTGATATATTAGACTATTGAATTATGCTCTTTATGATTATACCCTTCAGTAAATCTACCATAGTTGCTGTAAATCTACCATTGTTGAGCACTATAAATTTCTACCATTTGTAAGTCAAAAATAATGACATGGCTCTCATCTACCATAGGGAAGCAAATATAATTATTCAGGATTTTGGGTTCTCCAATACATCTAGCACTATAGATTCTTTTATTGTCATAGATGAACTTGTCACAAAATGTATTAAATTATCATCCGTTTCAGTGAATATGATATCATGGATGCCTGTATAATTATGTTTCAAAATAATTTATGAATTCAACAAGATGCACAATTATATGAATGTGTTCAAGAGGTCACATGCATAGAACATATTATAGTCCCTTGAAGCAAAATACTTCGGTAAAACTTTTCCACAATTTTTGGCAGAACGGACTACTTTGATACATTTAAAACATTTTAAAATTCTACAGGATGCTATTATTGACCGTCTACAGATATAAGCCTGTATGATATATTTTTGGTAAAAGAAAGAAATATAACAAAGCTAGCCAGGCAGATGAGAAAAGAAGTCTAATTGAGATGCAAGGCTGTTTTCTGAGATAATGAGCTGAGACACCTCCTCTGTCAGACTGATATCCATAGAGATTCATATGTGGGCTTTCTCTATAATATTATTATCAACAAATAGTGTCCACAGATATCTGAGGAGATGACTGACCAACTGTAAATATAGTAGTAGCCAAATGACTGACCAACAGCAAATATACTATTTATTTAGGCCAGAATACTTATATTGTTGTATGTAAATAAGTTGTTTGAAAGGGTAAACATAAAAAAGGAAACAATAGAATGGTTACTATTTCATAAAGGAAAGAATATGATGGCATATTTGGCAATAAGGTGCATGTGTCAAAATGTTTTATGTAGACCCTTCATCTCCAACTTCTGGTTGACAAATTGTCACTTCACTCTCATGAGGGTATCAGAAACAACTTGCACAACACTTCATTGTACATGACATTGTGTGGAAAATGCCAGCATCAAAAGTTGTCCATATTGTTATAGGAATAACCAACATGTAGATGTGTGGTCCCTGTATGAAAGTTGTGCCTGGAGACTCATCAACTAATGGTCTGGCATGATACACGGTACCTGTGCTTTGTGAACATTACATGTATTTACTAAGTAAGACAAACTTATGCCTGCCTCTGTCATACGAACAAACTATTGGCTTCTCAGTAATTTCCCCAGGTAATGTAAGAGATGTCCTACAAAATAATGTGTATTCTGAAATATTTACTCTGGTCTAAAGACTTGTGTCAGAATGAGCCTACAATTGACAGCTTATTTCATTCATGTCGGTATTGATTAATATTCAATTCAAATCCTCACACCAATGCATGTTTTCTTTTTCCTCTGTCATTTCTCATTCTGAAGCTTTATTTTTGGACCGACAATCATCAAAATATTCAATTGCCACAAGGTCAGAGTTATAGAAAGTTATCGAAAATTGATTCACATTAACTCTCCCTGACTTTTAGCACTCGTTTAGGGAAGACAGCAGCTAAAACCAGGAAAATTATCCTTTCGTTACTTGATATTGCTGCCTATCAAGAAACCTTCAGAAAATCCCCAAATGAAAGGTTACAACAAACATATGAGAAAAGGGTGTTTTTTCAAAGATGTTTCATTTTCTTTGATCGGAGATATTTCCACAATCTCTAATGCTTCAACAATTAAAAACACATGAATAATTCCATAAAGATATTATTTTTGTATATCTCAGATATATTCAAACAAATATCTAAAGAAGAATGAAATGAAAAGGCAAACTGTTATGCAAATAAACGGTTGATTTGCATTACATATTACTTTCCTACTATAAAGGTTACCATCACAAGATGGCGCTACCCTGCTAGCTGCCTTGGTATACAAGTCAAAATATTTAACTCTTCTTAATGCCCTGAGTAGATTTAACGTGCCTGCAAAACTGCAACTTCTTCTACTCAGCTTCTTGACTGAGCGACAGCAGTACGTTAGCACTTTTACCGAAACATCGCAATAAGTGACTACAAACACTGGAGCCCCGCAGGGGTTTGTCTTATCTGCTGTACTCTTCATCATTTATACTGACAGCATGAAAATGAATAATGAACACTGTAAAATCATAAAGTATGCTGATGACACTATCATTCTTGGACTTGTAAATAACGATAATGAGTTGATGTACAGAGAATCCATCGAATATGTCTCTGACTGGTGCAAAGACAATTACCTTAACTTAAACGCAAGTAAAACTAAAGAGATAATATTTGACTTTAGGAGAAGGGCTAATTATAGAAATTCTGTAACCATAGATCAGACTGATGTTGAAATTGTGGACTACAAGTACTTAGGTGTCAATATCCAGTGCAATTTGAAGTGGGAAACTCATGTCAATCAGGTGTTAAAAAAGATCAACAAAAGATTTTACTTTGTTTGTTGCCTCCGTAATCTGCATGTAGATAGACTACTTATCACTTTGTTTTATAATTCGGTTATGCTCTGCCAGTATGGTCGAATAGCTGCAGTAAAACTTTACAGATGTAGAAAAGGAATATGTAGAATTGTTCAGAACGATGGTGATGTACATAATCCAATTGATGTATATAACGAAAGGTGCATATAATAGCTCTAGCAAATAAGATAATTAACGACAACTCACATCCACTGTATAGCTATTACTCTGTTCTCCCACATGGACGCTTGTTGATATTACTATGCCAAACAAAAAGGTTCCAATGTACATTTGTACCTAACTCTATAAAAGTAATTAACTCTCAGTAACTTTTCAATGCTGCACAGATTTTGTCTACCAACTCAAATTCTATGGTATGTCTGTAGCTAATAAACAATCTTATGTCTTACACTGTATGTCTTATGTCTTATGTACCTTTGATTATTGTTCAACCAGACATTGACCTACCTCAACACACAAAACATGGTATCTTTCAGCTGTAGTCTGTGGCATATATCTCAAATTTCAATTTCACTTTGCTATGAAGGGATGGAAAGGGATCGAATATATGTTATTGCCATGGCAACAATTTCATTCACAATGGAAAACAATCCTGTCTCTGAACTATATGAACCCTGTTTTATGTTTTACTATTTAGAATTCCACAGTATTCATGGAGTTTTCCATATAATACAGGTTAATTCAACAGCAGCAGTAAATTGTATCTGTATGTAAGGAAGAGGTACACTCTTAAAAAAAAGGTTTAATATGAAACCTTTAAGGGTTCTATAAGCTGGTGTAGATAAAGAACCCCAAAAGGTTCATTACCCAATTTTAAAAAGGTTCCAACAGAAAAGAGAAACAACATTTATATAATCCAGCTGCACTGAACTCCTACGATGGAAACCTTTCTCTCCAGTTGGGAGCACAGGGTCCTATCACAGGGCCTTCTCATCAATTATTGAACCTGTTCAATTTCATTTAACCCTAAAAAATATAGAACCTTTTTTATCTGTGGGTTCTTTATATGTACGAACCTTTTTGTGTTAAGAGTGTATACTTTGCACTCTGTGAGTACAAAGTTGTGACATGCGTTCTGCTCCTAATTCACCCCTGTGTTTTGGCTCCAGGGCTTGTTATCACTGTCAGATATACATCCATTGAGAATTAAGGTTGAAATGTAATGTTACCCTCCTTCTATAAGTGAATAATGTTATTCTTGCAAATTAAGCTAAATGCCAATGTTGGATAACATCATTCCAAATATGCTGAATTTTATCCTGTGAAAAATTTATAGTTCTAGATTGAAAATAAGTGTCCATATGAAAAAAAGCCTCGAACTTTCTGAACGCCCCTCGTATATCATCATGACATATTGACCACAACCCTACTATAAGTTCACATTTGAATAACTCTTAATCTTGGTTTATCTTACGCGTAAGTTTACACACATTCTGAGGGAAGTGGCTGTTATTGCATGAACATTTGACAATAATGTCAACTTTGATTTTGTTTCCCCTACTCATTACTTTACATGTATTTTCCCAATGAAAGAAGAACTTTTTAAGAGTAATTCACGAAAAGTTATATCAAACAAATACATTGTAATTGCCTTCCTAATTTGTGAGATGAACAAAATCTAGACAAAATTAGTTTCAAAATTGCTTGTAGAACTTTGTAATTATGGTCTATGAGATAACAAAATCAGTTTAAGGAGTAGGAAAACTACTTTCTTTGAGTATAGGACTTCTGAAAGGAACAGAAAATCTAATTTACTTCAGTTTGTAGATTTCAGTGGGGACATAAGAAGCAACGCTGTCGTCAAATTACTTGAGTAAATTGATAAAGAAACAATTTGTACGGCTGAAAAAAGCAATGAGGGAAAAAATGCTATAAAAGAGACCCAGGAAAGGCAGAGCATAATGAGGTGTTGACAGCCATGGGAGTGGGTTGACTGAGGCATCTGGATTTAGAAGGAAATGATGATGTGTGGGAAACTGCTGAGTGGCACAGAATCTGACACTGAGTATACTTAAAACTTTATACACAATACAATCAGTGTATGGATAATAAGTTGTTCCTGGTTCCATGAATGGTTGGATAATTTTTTTGTTCACTTGAAACCTACAGATTCTGTCGGAAGTCCTCTGTTTACATATTTTCTCCCCCTTTCTCCTCTCCCTCTTAAATCTCCTAACAATTACCTTTCACTCCTTACCACAACTTTTTCCATATCAAAATAATTTACACGTATCAAAATAGCTGGCAAAGTAATTGCAGTTAGCAAGGGGAATTATATCGAAGAAATCAAACACAATGGGGTAATAGAGTTTGAATTGGTATTGGCCTAATGTAAGTTAAAGTAATTTTTGAACGGTAGTTTAAATTAGGTAAAGGTAGGAAGTGATTTGGGGAGAGCCACAAGGTGTGAAAGGGTAAGTAGTGTCTAATTATTCCTTCATTCTGGGGTAATCGTATATTATTTTGGGTTGTACCGTAAGTGTACATAACCAGTTATTGGCTGATAAATAATATCAGCACCAAGCTCTGTCCAATGAGTCATACGACCAGTTGGATTTAGTCCGTCCCGTTTGTATGGTCCGCAACGGTAGGTTTAACATTGGGTGTGTTAGCTCCACAATTTTGAGCAGCTGCATGATGTAGACACAATGAAGATATAATAGCATTACAAGTACAGACAATGAAACTCAAAATGTTCATGTGATCGATAAAATCCACCCCAAGATTTAGATTCATGAAGCTGATTGGATTTATGATATTAGATATTGTTGAACATAATATATAAAGATTCATAAAATTGTATGCTTTACAATGGCTGGTATATAAGTACACCATGTGCATCAATAATGCTGCTTCTTATAATACTCTCTCAATATCTGCTCAGCAAATAGGTGTAAAAATTCTGCTCTGATTAGGCATGCATTTGACATGTTTATCACCAGCCACTAACCGTTTATCATAAGCCCATTAACAGCTTATCAATAGGTTATCACCAGGGTATCTCACTCATTTGCAAGTTATCTTCCTCAGGATGGCTTAATTGCTAAGTGTACATTGGTCTTGTCTTATTTATGTGACATTTTCTGAGACTGCTATTAAAGCAGATTATTTACAGATAGAAAAAATGTACGGAGCCGCCTGCGTGTTAGTGATTTACCTGCTATCCTGGACAAAATACCTCTGGACTAAACATCATATTTAAAAAAAAAAATTGTATAGACCTTCCAATCTGCAAACTGAAATTTTACATCCAGTTTTAATTTGCTTAGGCATCACACTCCCTTAGAAATATCAAGCATAACAAAACAATATGTGCTCTTATCCTACTCTGGAATCCTACACTGCATGGTATAAAAATATTAAGGAACAGCACACCTACATTATGTTATACGAAGAACCACTCTGCTCTGCTCTTAGTTTTGGAATAAATGTACTGCAGAAATCCTGCACATTCTGTGAATGATTCACCACAGTGTTTTCACTCCAGGGCTTGTTACTGCTGTAAGAAGTTGATCCCAGGAGAATTAAGTGAGTTGTGTTACCCTCCATCTCAAGTGAATAATGTTATTTGTCCAAATCAAGTTGTGTTGCACGCGTAAGCAATCTCAGTCCAAACACCACTATATAGTAAAGTTACTGTTGCTTGTTCTTGAAGATGAACCATTTTCAAAACCATGGGCCTACAGCCACACAGCTGTAGTCAAGACTGCAGTACTTGGTCACAGTGTAGTTGCCATCACTGCCTCAATCAACTACCTATTTCAGGCTATTGGCACAAGTAGGACATGAGCAAGACAAAGGAAATATCTTCTAAATTCAGCAAATGTCATAGACTTACACGAATGAAATAAATGATTACTATTATTTGGAAATAAATAATAATAGAAAAATCCAAGTGTTTGAATGTTTATCATGGGTTAGTCATACGTATGTTTAATTCTCTATCAATTTATTAAATGTTAGATTAACCTGGTCCTGGTGGTCCAAAAATATTTCAAATACAAGACATCACATGGCCCTTGAGCCCAGTGAAATTCCACAAAAACCAGACACCAATATTCAAAAATAGACATCATATCTGATTCCATCAAATATGCATTTCTTTTGCCCTGCTGCATAACCTTGTCTGGTTTCCTTGCTTCTTTGAAACTTTCTAATGGTTCACTTCCTGTGAGGTCGTCTGAGGTCAATGACCTTTTAACTGAAGTGAAGCTCCACCAGGTCAATTCCCGCAGATCATGCATCACTTTTATTTTTTGCTTTTACCCATTTTATTCTCTTAGATAAGCGTCAACTTTCCCCATTTGTACATGTACTTTTATTCTACTTTCTTTCCTGACCTGTAAGCTGGTGCTTCTTAAAAAGCGCTATTCTCAACTTTGTTCTTATGATCATAAAAAAAAAGCTATGGAAAATTGTATGTAGCACTAAGAGATTTTGAAACTATGCGTGGATACTTCTACAAAATCAAAACAAAATAACAATACTAACAGTCTGTAACCATTTTTATATGCCACTTTTAAAATTTGTGATTTCAAACTTTTAAGGTTCTAAGAAAATGATTTGCCAAAAAGACTGCTTCAGTGAAACACTCCCTGTTGATTCTGAGGTCGTGTCTCATATTCCTTTAATTCTATGTAGGGCCTAACTGGAAAATTCAGCAAAACTCCTGCTCCCAAAATATTACGTGCAAAAAGTGCAATTTGCAGTTCGAGGTCACTTGTATGAAAATGACTTATTAATCATGACTACTGAAAAGAGACTGTGTTTTGTAAAATCAATGCATAACATTTCCTTCGCTAAATATCAGATCTTTGGATTTGGTATTGTGTTTTTCAATTGTCCTGATGAAGTGTTTTATTGTCTTTAAAATAACAGAATGTAAATGGATACTTATTCACACAGATATTAATGTGGGTGTTAGCTATATGTAAAAATTGCAAAGCAAAGTGCAGTGTATGCATTTCATGTCAAATGATACATATCATTATAAATGTAATCATCTAAATAGCAAAAAAGGGATTAAATTGTGTGGGCATACGAAGACGAAGGAAAATCACACGCTGAATATGAAAAGTCTGTAAATACTACAGTTGCGGTCCATATTTTCTCCATTTATATATTGATTATCTTATCTAGTTAAACTTGTTTGGTATACATAATTAATCATAATTCGATATTCTCTGTTGTCACCCAAGCATAATAATATCCGAGACAGCTTTTGCTATGTAGTTATATTCCACTCTATTCGAAAAAGGAGGAACGAACGGGTACTCACTTTTTGACTGTTTAATTGATTGTAATAATACTGATGTCATATTTCAAGTGCAAGTTCAATTTATATTGAAATAAAGGCTGACTGCCTCTTCCAGATTTCTAAATATTATTAGGTCCAAAACTGTCAATTGACACTCCCCTAGAAATATCAGGCGTAACATAACAAAATAGGGTCTTATCCTGCCCTGCAATCAGGTACCATACTACCATGCAATGGCATGCATGTATATCAAGTACCATTACTGCTCTGTGAATTAAGTCTTGGTACATGTATAATGTAGGTCTACATATTGCAGAAATCCTGCACATACTCTGAATGATTTACCCCAGTGTTTTGACTTCCGGGCATGTTACTGCTGTCAGAGGTTTATCCCTCCATCTCATGTGAATAATGTTATTTCTTCAAATCAGGCTGTGTTGCTGAAATAAACAATCATCCCTCTCCAACTCTCTTCCTGAAAATTAAGATAATATTTGACAGAGATATTGAAGATTTTGGATTCTTTGTCATGCTACTTTTCTTCTAACACAATATTTGACGAATTACAATTTGTTCTTTATTTATTTTCTCCATTTCATCATCTTGGACTTAAACAGGTAGGGTCAACATTAATGATAATATCTTTATCCTTTATATTACATTTAATCTCTTAAGTACATCTCATTCAATTTTAGTGTCACTCACTGTAAAATTTGAATTTTGAGTCAGCTTAATTGATCGAGTGAAATGGTTGCACAATTCCTTTGAGCCAAGATAGCTTGTTGTTTGTAAGTTATAACAGCATAAAGATTATCATAACTCAATACAACAAGCAATCGTGGCTCAAAAAAATTGTGCAACCATCTCACTCAATCATTTGAGCTAACTCAAAATTTCAAATTTTACAGTGCTCTTGGTAGACCTCTTGAAGCATGAACCTTTATCAAAACCAAGGGCCGGAGAAGGCTGACAACCTGACAGTTATTTCAAGGCCCACAATACTAATTCACTCCACATCTCCCATCACTGCTTTTAGCCAACTACCTATTTCTCACGTGAATCCAGATCAGCAAGGCATAAGGAAAGACCTTCTCAACTCCTTCATGCCTTAACACGGACTTGTTCCTAGAATTTCTTTCTACGAAATCACAAAATCTTCTCCATTCAGAATGTATTTCCATTCCTGGATATAAACAAAATGTGCATATTTCTTGCGCTGAATTTTGGGGCTACATAATGAGATGTCTCAGTTAGTCAATCTGCGGACTATTTCGATAAAACAAGGTTAAACTCCGACATTACCCAACCACAAGTTAACTGGGTCAAAAATATTCTAATTTAGTATAATTCAAGCTGGGATTGACACATATATCATTAAAAAGAGCCAAATTCTTGTGCAGCTAAAACCAGATACCAATACTAAAATAGACATCATATCAAATTCCATCAAATATGCATTTCTTTTGCCCTGCTGCATAACCCTGTCTGGTTTCTTCACTGCTTGGAAACTTCCTGTCGGCTCACTTTGTGTAAGGTCATCTGAGGTCATTGACCTTTGAACTGAAGAGAAGCTCCCCAAGGTCAATTCCCACAGATCATGCATCACTTTTCTTTTTACCACTTCTGTTCTTTCAGGCAAGCAACAATTTTCCCAATCCATACATACTTTGATTCTACTTATTTTCCAAGCTTTTGAGCTTATGCGGCTTAAAAAGCACTGTCCTCAACCTAGCTCTTTTTATCTTACAACTTTTGATGGTTATTTAAGTAGCAGGTGAATGTCTTTACAAAAGCCATACATAAGAATTGATTCTTTTTAAAACCTGACGAAATGGCGGCCACATGCATAGTTTAAAAGCATTGTATCTTTACACTCTTTGATATGTATATTGTCTGCTCAATCCATTTCGAATGTAAATAGGGCTGGATAATTGTGTTAGTAAGTTGTATAATTTTTATTTTCAAACTTTAAAGAATCAGTGAAAAATTTTGCTCAAGGTGGTTGCTTTCTTAGTGAAATGGTATACTGCAACATGTGAGTGCATTAACTGTTGCAGCCTTATGAAATTCATCTGTAGCCCGATTCAGCCTATGCGTATTGAGTACAGCATCCAGGTTTGAATGAAGACTACGGTATCACATATGAAAAATGTTCTAGGGTTGAGTTACTGTATGTAACTACATAATGAAATTCTTATACGGATACAGATACAGATACAGATACAGATAATTTATTGGTCACATTGCATACATCGATATATATATATATATATATATATATATATATACATACCATACTCGCTGATAAATCCTTCAATATTTACCATGATATATATCGCCATATATCACAAATATTTAGTGGTCACGTGACAAGTGGTGATGTCACAATGCACAAACACTGAATCAGCCAATCAGAAGCCAGCATTTGAATCATGACGTCATGACAGATGCCATTGAGCCTCACTCTGGAGTTTACAAGAGCTTTTGTAGCTTGAACATAATTTAAGTTACTGACACTGGAATAATGATTTAAAAAATAAGTTGTTAATTTTGTTAAATAAAGAAAAATTTTATGACCATTTTGGTATCTCTGGTAATAAAATAAAGACATTTTTAGTAAATCGGTCTTTATCTCCAAACACATGATATCAAAATAATCCTCTGAAACAGCGAATAATGGTATAAATCAGTTATACCAAAGGCATATTTGTGGTATACAGGATATATACAGCCTCGCTGGTAAATGTAACCCTCGGGCTACGCCCTCGGGTTATATTTACCACCTCGGCTGTATATATCTCTGTATACCACATATGCCCATGGTATAACTACTATATATACAACAGGGAAATTTTGGTACTTGGTACTAGGTTAAGGTACATTACATTGAAGCATTTAACAGGGAAACAGACACAGGAAGGAAAGAGTCTTTAAAACGCTGTGTCCTGATAGAGGGCATTCGATATCTGCGCCCACTGGGCAAGAGCTCAAAGAGTTCATAAAGTGGGTGTGTAGAGTCCCACATGATCTTATTAGCCAGGCTAACCACACAATTCTTGTAATGAGATTCATTATTGTCAATAACATAATTCCGTTTCAATAAACATTCACAAACTTTGCTTGATCTACTCAGTTCATTCTTTAGCTGTTTACTCAGCAAACCAAAGAAAGCCACATTGGCATACTTAAGAACAGGTGTAACAACAGTGCTAAAGAAGGACACAATCAAATCATAATTAACATTAAGTTTAACCAGAGACCTTACAAAATACAATCTTTTCATACAAGCTCAGCATTAGAACCAATTAATCATCAATAAAATGACCTGCAATAACCATGTTCTGGATCTGTGTGGTATCACAAATCACTGAGGGTTCGATTGAAGTAACACAATCGAGATTATAGGAGTAAATCATCAACTTCATGGATGAAATGGGATTCATATTTACCATCAAATAAATTGCTTGCCCCAAAGATCAGTTTTCTCATATATCTCAAAGAATATTAGATCATACCCCTTAAGTCAAGTCGTGCAGCTACCACAAAGGTTGAACAGGTCAAACCCATGTAGCCATTTGATGTAAACATGCCCAGCAAAATATTCAGAATATGAGTTTGACATTAAAAGACTAAATTTGACTTTATCAAGATATTGATGCCAGTTATAATCAATTTCGAGATAAAAACTAAAGTCAAATGTAGGTATAAATAAGTTGTTTTAGAAAATCGATCAATATATCGATCTACCTATCTATTTATCTATATATCTATCTACATATATCTGTCTATCTATCTGCTTTCCTAGACATATCTATCTCTCTACATAGCTACCTATCTGCAAGACATCTTACTATTTTGTGTATCATGCATGTCTCATTATTCTTCAAGAAGGAGTTGCAAAGTTTGGAGGAATTTTGAAACATAGACAGATTTAATGTAGGTGGTACAATGTCAGCATTCTAAAAGCAAAGCAGTTTGTGCATCATCAGCCATGTGGGATATGTAATTACCTTCTATGCAAAAATTGGAGTTACATTTAGATACTCAAAGGCGGATCATGAAAATAATGATAATGATAATAACAAAACTAATTTATTTTGTATAGCATAACATTCTGCCATAGCTCATGACGATTGGCAATGAATAATAGGTTTATGCAATGATATTAAATATGTACACAAATTAGGCCCTATGTTAAAATGCGAGTAGAAAGAAGTGATGAAATAGAATAGCCACTTGCTGAGCATGACAAATATTTTTAAAGGCTCTAATTACTGTCTATTTTGGAATATGGTTGCTTTACATAAGTCTAATATTGGTTAAAGTATTTAATAATGTTACAATTATTTTTTTTTTTCCAACAGTTATGGTTTTGACATTCTCTGTTATCCACCCACAGTTTTGCACAATATCTATCTCTGTTTGTCTGAAGAATATATATCTTTATGGTATTTTACATTATATTACAATCATATTAGCCACATTATAGCTAGCTTGTTTAGGATGTTAACCCAAGAAGAACACATTAGTAACCCCCCCCCCCTTCACAGAAGATGTGTCATGCCTTTAAGTTAATTAATGCTTCCATTGACTTGAATTAATCAGCTTTCAATGCATACATTTGTGTCATTCGTCTCTGAGTTAGCATTAAGCACAGAGCATTGACTTAACCACAATTCCATTATCACAGTAAGCTGCAGCAAATTGGCTGAATCTCTAGGATAGGCTAATATTTCTTGACTGCTTTAAGCTAACCCGCACCTCTTCATCAAACTATATTTCAGTAGTTTGGCGTATAAAAGGAGCAGATTTATAAGTCACTCTTTCCCGCTCATTATTAAGGATTACTTCTTTTACAATATGAAGTGAAAATTTTCAATTTTATCAGTTTCCAGAATTTGCCAATTTATCAGTTTTTTATAAAGAATTCTATACAACATATGAGCAAGGCAGTATGTGAATTTATTGGTCATAATATTGTGACTGAAATCAATCAATTACATGTACTTTGAACATTTCATGCCATATCGATTGCAGAATTGAGAATTGTGTTATCTACTTTTTTTTCACACTGTACAGACGGAAGGGTCCTTAACTATAAGGTTAAGTAAAGATTAGGTAAGAACACTCAGAACATGGTATGCTCATGGATTGCAATCGATAACAGTTACTACACCTTACTGAACGAACTGAAAATCCTGCTGCATTGAAAGAGGTTTCCATTGGACTTTTGTAGTATGATTTAATTTATCTAATATAGACTTTTTAACCCCTGCCTCATTTTATAAGGGACTTTAGTGACTCTACTTCAACATCCAACAAAATGTTTCTTCAATACAAACTTTGTCTCTAATAATTTCAACACAGAGATGTTTGATTTTTTATAATTTTCTTTATTGATATGGAAGCCACTAAATCATAGGATAACCATTGAATATTTTTCTTCAACAAAAACAAGTACCATTTAGATAATAAGAAAGAATTATCCAACTTATCCCCTCATCACCCTGATTAAAAGTAGTCAATTATTGCATGTATCAGAAATTAAACAATTAATATCAATTAACATTTCAAAGTATTACAATATCTCAAAATGTCATCACATCATCACAAATATATATTACAACACTTTTTATATTAATTTTTAACCATGAAGGACAAATTATGCAAATTGGTAGAATCAATAAACGACATTATTCATTGATATATATGATATATAAATCATAACATCCTTCTGACAGAATTTATGAGCAATTATCTCACTGTAATGACGATAGATGATTTTATAAGTTTGCTTGGTTCAACAGTGTCTCTCACTGTCCTATTCAAAGCAATGATAGCATAAAACAACTATTTGCAGGAAAATATCACTATCAACACAAATTCATCACAAGTCATTAACATATAAATCTGCCTTCTTTGAGTCAATCTGGTGACATTTTGATCAATGATATTTATAATTGGTGTGAAGAGATATATCGTATGAATTGGTAAAAAAACAGAAACGAAATAACAATATTTTTCCAAAATCTAATAAATTCAAACTTCATCAATTTGAAAAGAACAAATATATACCTTGGCAATCGGAAGAAAAAGGTGCTTCTATCATTACATTTTTAGCATACAAACTAAAGGCATGTTTTGCAAATTCGCAGATGTTTTCCTTATTTGCGACCAACGGTGATTTAATAAAGTGAAAACCTGAGTGAGAGCAGACTAAAATCACACATGCTATGACCAGAAACATGTGAAAGTTACTGATATGAAAACCTTTTAACAGTAGGAATTCCTGTTATTTTCTAGTTTGAATCGTCACATCATATCATTGATGCAGCTGGCTTTAAAGTGTGATTATTATTTAAAAAAAAGGCAAAGGAGGCCACATGATTAATTTTTCCATAAACCTATGAGAAAATGCTGCAAAGATATATGCATTTGCAATCATTTTTATTTGATAAATTAATATGCCGCCAATGAAAAAGCACCAAACTGAAATTGTGAAACAGATATATTAAGAGGCAGTTAAGCAAATCAATTCCAGCCAAAGAGTAACTTGAAGTGATTAGATGGGTGTACAGTCATTTTTTATTAAAACATAACTAAAATTAAAATGTTCATTACCAGTAAGGTAAAGAATAAATCTCCTAATAAATACTATTAAATATCAATGTTAATGTCAAATAATTTGTGATGACGCATGAATTGACTTGGTATGTTCAAAATCATTAATACAGTTCTTTCATACAATTTGTTGTATCAAAACTTTGTTTTAGACCAAAACTGTAAATGCATTTATCTATGATTTCAACAATTACAATTGAGAAATGCATTAGTCCTAAAAAGCTAATAACAAATATGGTTCATGATCAATACATGATAAAGGCCTCATTTACCTGAAATGGGCACAAGTGACTTGTATAACATTATCAGCAACATCCATAGTAGCACTGTTACAAAGATTTATGAACAACATAATCTTGGCAAGATAAATATGAAAGTTCTCTATCACAATACAAATTATATAAACTCTATGTTATAAAACACGGTCTTAAATGCATTGGTATGGTATATAAACTTGTTAGTGTTCAGTTGCAACTTATATTGATCAATTGGTCACTCAGCAGACACAAAAACCTATGACAATCAACACTTCAGCAGCTAGATTTTATTGTATGTATGGAGAATATACAATGACCTTTGACAAATTACAGTCTGTCACTTTGATATAGAAAAAGAGAGGACTGTTGCACTGTGAAAATGGCAATTCATGTGTCACCATGCTGATGATTTTTCATGATCATTCCCAATACTTTCAATGTCAATTTGATTTAAGGAGTCTTAGTATCCTGCTTGTTGGTGACCTCCAAATGAAAGGCGTATGTATCTGATTTTCACTCTAAAATCAGTTATGACAAATCAAATGGCCTTCTCTTGATCATGACGAATCAAACATCTATGTTTCCCATGTTGAATGTAGGAGAGATGACACTTTATCGGCTATCATGAGTCACAAAGTGCATTGTTCAAAGTGAAATGGTCCTCGTATTGTCAATAACAAAGTGTCAGACTGTAATACTAAGTGCAGCTGGATTAATGACTCATTCCACACTCCTCAAAGAGGAAAACTGCAATACACGTATTGTACATTATCTTTTGCAATGATTTCTCATGCATAAATAATTTCAATTTCAAAAAACTTAAAATAAAATGAAATGGCATCATTTTAATGAGTTAACCTCATATTTCAAAAGAGGTGCAGTAACAAATTTAAGATGGCTTAGTTTACTTTTCGATGGTTCTTTAATGCCAGCAAATTTTTCGGTTGTTGATCAATTATTTATCTCAGCAATTTTAAATGCTGATTTTGATTCCATTTTCTTGACATCGTACCTGGCAGCCGGGACATTTTTTTATGAAAAATCTAATATGCATTTTATTTGACATACTCTCTTTTTGACTGGTATTTTAGTTTGAACAACAACTATTGTATTTTCTATGAACACTGTGGGTATTAAACTAGTATAACATATTATAAGATTTACATTTTTAAAGATGAAGTATAATATGACCATGCAACTTGTAAAACACCCGTTTTTACCTTTCATGCAGGGAGATAACTTGGACACTTTATCATAAGGCAAAATATACAAGGTCCACTTCAGTAAAATATGACTTATTTGCGATAGAACTAGCTATAACAACATCACTGAAAGTAGAAAATACATATGCTCAAATAACAAATTTAAAATCCAGTTAAATTCCAGAAAGTTCTACATTTCCTTATCAGAAAGGAAGCATGGAAAATTTTTATTATTACAGAAAATAGATTTGTTACAAGCAGTTAAATCAGTACAAAATTATTGATCCAAGGTTTTCGGCGAAGGATTTGCCTTATTTCAATTATTTCATGTTAACACAAACTTGACCACAATTTTGAAGCACACTTAGAGACACTACCATCTTTCTCGAATCTAGAAGATGCGTTTGTTAGGCAGTACAAAGTTTGGATCCATACATTTAATTAAATGCTTGCAATGACTAGACTTCTTTCATTATTGGATAGCAAATGAGAGAAAATTGCAGAATTGCAGCGTTGAAAACTGTGATTTTTACATAAAATGGATTAGTTACAAGCAGTTAAATCAGTACGCTATAATTAATCCAAGGTTTGTAGTGAAGGATTTGCCTTTATTTCAATTATTACTTATTAAAATTATGAAACACACTAAGAGATAGTTTCATCTTTTTCGAATCTGGAAGAGTTGTTTGTTTAGCAGTACAAAGTTTGGAGCCATGCATTTATTTAAAGGCTAGCAGTGACAAGACTTCTTTCATTATTGGATAAAAAATGATAAAAAAATTGAAGAATTACAGTAATTACTCAATAATCTTATATCATGATATGCTAGTAACATGCAAACTCATGCCAAAAAGTTATATACGCACGAGCAATCGGTGACACTGATGATGATCAATTACATTCATGAAGGCAAGTTCGGAGCAAAGTTCAGTTTTGCCGCAAAATAGTTATTTTATCAATTCAATAATCTATGTCTACTTACAAAGACTTGGACCATTAGAGTGAGCACTGACAATGCAAAATATTAATCAGAAAATCACCAGCATTAAGTACGTTGTTGCTATTTATATGACAGATTTATTGTTTCTCACATTGACATATTTTAACTAAATCACTGTGTTCTTTGTGTTGTAGACTTGGGTGCTGCGCAATTCAAAGGTATTTTCAACTTCCAGATGGTTGTTCGTGCCATTGTTGGCCTTCTTGTAGCCCCCAGTGCCTTGGCGATCCGACTCGGTAGCACAGCACGAGTGACAACCAAATAGGTTCCTGATGGACTTGCAGCAGGGCGAGCACAAAACGTTTACAAACTCCCGTCGGAAATTCTCGTTCAGTCAGCCATAGAGGAAAGGGTTGGTACACGCTGAGCTGAGAACTAACAGGTGGCATATGGGGAAGACTAAGCCGTTCTCATCAATAGTCTTTAAGTAAGAGTGGTTAAAGTCCGCCATGATGTTGAAGACATTAAGAGGCATCCAACTGCAAACAAACACAGCTGCAATAGTCACCAGCAGAGTGTTGGTCTTTCGTTTTCGTTTGCTTCCCTTTCGTTTTTACGCTTTTGAAAGGAGGAGTTCAAAGCAACAGTTGGTTGCTGATTTATCATGCGATATTTGAGTTTGTTACAAATGCGAACATGAGCGACGGTCACTATCAAAATCGGCACAATGTATTGAAATATCATGGAAGCTATTGAGTATGCACCCTTCTCATAGTGTAATGCAGGATTCTCCACACAAACATAGTATAACACAATCCCTGGTGCAATATCCACAGGTTTAAGAACATTGAATATGAGAAGTGGGCTCGCCATGAGCAAGGATATGAGCCAAATTGCTAATAATGCAACGGCTGCCCCCACTCGCTTCATACTATCCCTTGTTGGATACACTATCACCTGAAACCTGTCCAACGCAATAGCTGTGATGCTGATAGTGCTCACAAACACATTAGTCCCGGCAAACATGGGCACAAATTTGCACATGAAGCCGCCCAAAGACCACATTGACATTGACACTTTTAGTAAGTTGAACGGCTGAGTAAAAAGGCAAAGAGTCAAGTCAGAAATGGCAAGATTGATGATGAAAATATTACGAGGTGTCCTCATGGATGGATTGCGTGCAACCACAAAGCACACTAGTCCATTACCCAAAGCACCGAAGGCTATTAAAATGGCGAATGCAACAATCAACATGATCTGGGTAGTTTTTTCAAAGTTACTCGACCACACTATTTGTGATTTCAAAATATCCTCGATCTCCTTGTTTGTCATGATATAGGTACCATTGTCAGGTGTGGGCATAGTCTCATTTTGGAGATCAACCGAGACATTTGCAGAGCTTAACATCCCTCGGAATGTTGCATTAGCTGGAGTTCCATGTTGACGAAGCGCATAATAAGGAAATTGATCATTGCTTCCTGGCTGCTGGACATGGTGGCCACCAGATCCAAATAGAGACGGACTGACACCTTCTGAAGTCATTTTTCTTATGTCTGAGGTCTAGCAGCCTAGACATACGAGGGGTATACCAAAAGTTCTGACCAATTTTTTTGGCAGACCTTTCTATTTGAAGTAGCTGTATGAATTCTTCACAAAATCAATTTCAGGTATTTCACTATCCATTTTGAAAACATGGTACCTGTTCGAACATTTTAAATAATTTTCCTGTAGTCATGGAAAGAACCAAGGAATTTACTGTAGATATGCAATAAATGCTCATGAAAAATATTATGTAGAAACCTAACAGTACCTCAAAGTTTTTCATATACAGTTAAAGACACTGTGAATCAGTTTAACTGATGTGCTGAGGCAATCAACTGGGTCCTCCAAACTGGGCTGTTCCCGAATTGTGGAATTTCAGTGTATGTGGTGACTACTTCATTTCTTGTTATGACTATTATTTCTATAATTTTTGAACAGGTATATATATTTTAGTATCAGACTAAGTTACAGAAGGCCAAATCTGGTAATCGAAGCAGATAAGATTGGGTTTTGAACCTAAGGTTCTTCAGCACTGCCTCTTGACAGCAGTTGTTTCAGCCAAACCGCCTCAAGCACTGTTAGGCTACTGCCGGAAAAAGCATTTGGTAATTGCCTCAGCTGATCAGATTGAAATATAAATAAATAAATGTTTATAATCTAATGGAAGATATCTTTAAAGACTGCAAGCTTATCAGGAAATACATTTTCTTGCAACATTTGCTTTTTTGATAAAAATTCTCTGACTTTTAATACAGCTAATTTGCTGAATTTCGTTTGAGAAATTGAGCTGCGCTGGGTGCACTGACCTCTCGTAAACATGGTAACAGAACAGTAATGTAAACATTTCTTACAGTCTTAATTATTTCAAAATAGGTGGTCAAATACCTGAAATTTATTCTGTGAAAATTTAATGTAGATATTTCAAATAGAAAGGTCTGCCAAAAAAATTGGTCAGAACTTTTGGGACACCCCTCGTATCTACCCATCTACCTAAAAACCTCTCTGCAAGAGATTAACCATTTTATATGCCATGATTCCTTTGTCCCAAAGGAGGAGCTGCATTACTTGCTAGGTTTTTGGAATACAGACAGATTTATATTCTGCTCATACAAATTTAATGTAGGTGGTTACAGTGTTAGAATTTAAAAACAAAGCGCTGTATGAGCATTTTTGGCCAACTGAGAAATGTGATTATCTTCAAAATGAGGAGTAATATTTCAGATGTATGAAGGCAGAGGAAGATAATGATACTGAAAATAAAAAATCAATACATGACATTTTTAGTTAATCTGATTGGTTTAGAAGCAACAGAACGTCGCATATTGGATTTATCAGACGTAGTAAGTGCTGGTTTATAGCATTGATTCCACACAGCAAGTGTGAAAGACAAGAATCGCATGGTAATGAAATCACCTGTAACATTCTGTCATAGCACAAAACACTTCAAAATTGAACAATAGATTTTGGCAATGATATCAAATATGAACATAAAATAGGTGCAAATAGGACTAGAAATTGAAGATGAAATTAAATATTCACCTGCTAAGCATGGAAAATATGTAAAGGATGTAGTGCTCCTTTTAGACTTTGGTGGCCATATATTATTTATATTTATATAATGGTTGCACAGCTCAATCTCAATTTTGTAATTGTTTTTTATCAAAGCACATTTCACGCATTAAATATCACTGCGTGTACGTAGAATATTTATAAATATCTTAGAAGAAGTTTCCCTTTTAAACCACATGTAAGCAAGATAGCGGCAAGCTAGTTCAGGATGATAGCCCAAAAAAAACACATTTGCTACCTCCCCCCTCCTCACGGAAAGTGTTACATGCCTTAAGCTGTTTAGTGCTTTCCATTAACTTGAGTAAATCTGGTTAAAGTGGTTATCAACGTGTTTGTGTCATTCGTCTCTGAGTTGGAGCTAGGAACAACACATTTCCCACAATATCAGTAACACAGGTAGCTGCAGCAAATTGCCGAATCTCTCAGACAGGATTACAACTTTTGACTGGTTTAAGCCACCTCCCCCTCATACAAACTATAATTGAGTAGTTTGGCATAGTATACCAGTGGCGGATCCAGACAGGGTCATCTAGGGGGGGCCCGGGCGTGTTTCGGCATTCGCGGGCCCGCATTGTTGAGTATTTTCTTCAAAATGCTATTATAATCTCAGGGGTCTAGGGTGAGGGCCCGAGCGCCCTAGGCCCCCCCCCTGTATCCGCCACTGTATACAAATAGCAGATTCAAGGACTCATTCCTGCTCAAAAATAAGGAAGATGAAAAGACAAAAATATCTAAGTCTATTTGCTGTAAAGGTGTAGTTATCTTCCCAACCACTTTTACTGCTTTAGCAATAATTTTCAATTTCCGGGTGAAATTTATTTGAGAAGTCAGCAGAAAGCATGAGTGTGGGTTTTCGAAGTGGTTTAGCAAGATGCATTCAGCCTGGTCCAGTATGGAGAAAGCATGATGCCCAATTTCTGAGTCCTTGCTTCGTACTTCTGATGCAATAATTAAAAAATTAAGTGCTTTGTCAATCAACAAATACATTACTCCACATAATGCATGGTCATTCTAATGTGCTCCGCATTTCCTATCTCTTCCATGTAAATCTTAGGCATGAGGGTTAAGGGGCTTGCCCCTCAACCCTGAACCAAGTTAAAAAAATATTGTTCTTAATTTCAATAATATATAATACAGAAGGGTGAATTCATCCAACAAAAAATGTGCAACTGTGTATCCCCTTCTTGAGACACCATAGCTGTGCCACTGGCAGAAAACCGTAAACAACATTCAGATTAGACTGTTTATGACTATTATGAGTAACAGTTGTTTATTGACTTTCACAGTTTGGAATATTCTTCTTTTGTTCAGTTATGCTTGATAAAGCATTCATACTGTGTCACATACCATATATGGCTATTCTCTACACTACATCATATGCCAACACTGCATCACACTCCTCACCACAGCCAATCACTATGCCCCAGAAGTGTGAGGTCACATACCAATTTTGCAAGATTTTTCAGATTCTACATACTTTCTGGAAGGATAATAAAGAGTAGTGTCAAGCAGGTAAAGGTAGGAAGAGTTTCAGGGGCAGCCAAAAGGTGTGAAAGGGTACAATGTAAAGAAGTGTCTCATTCTTCCTTCCTGCTGGGGTAGTCATACTTTATTTTGGATTGTACTGTAGTATAGGTCAATAGGATAATATAGTATAGGATATGACACCAACTACATAAAGGATAACATGGAAATGATAAAGACCTTTCAGAAATATGTCATTCATTAATAATGACTTCAATTAGAGTTCATGTTATAAGAGAGTATACTGGCCTCTTAGGCAAATCCAATGGTAATCAGCAAAGCAGAATTTGTCTCTGATTGTCCATACTTCTTGGCTAGACAAACACTCAGCTTGACAGTGATGCAATTATGTGGGGTAATTGCTCAAAAGCAGTGCAGCTCTGTCTTACAAATAGTGATGTCCACACTTAGTCTACACATACAGAGCAGAATACAGTGCCTTGTTGAACTTGTCAATACTGTGGAGATAGATAGATAGATAGATAGATAGATAGATAGATAGATAGATAGAAAGATGGATAGATAGATAGATAGATAGATAGATAGATATTGTAAGGGCAGCCCTCAAAGTGCAGTTCTTGAAACTTATGACCTTGAGTTCATTGATGAGATGGTAGAGAGAGGGTGTGAGTCCTCAGCATGTTATGCATTTACCCCATGTGAGGGATCTTGTACAGAAGGAAGGGTCCTTTAAGGTTAGGTAAAGTTTAGGTAAGTACACTCAAAACATGCCATACTCATGGGTTGCATTGGATACCAGTTACTACACTACACTGATATTCTAAAATCCTGCTGCATTGAAAGAAGTTTTCCGTGAGCTTTCGTGGTATGATTTAACTTATCTAGTATACATCTTTTAACCCCTGCCCCATTTCATAGGGGCCCTGTGTGACTCTACTTCAATATCCAACAAAATATTTTTCATACAGTTTTTGTCTCTAATAATTTCAACACAGAGATGTTTGATTTTTTATAATTTTCTTTATTGATATGGAAGCCACTAAATCATAGGATAACCATTGAATATTTTTCTTCAACAAAAACAAGTACCATTTAGATAATAAGAAAGAATTATCCAACTTATCCCCTCATCACCCTGATTAAAAGTAGTCAATTATTGCATGTATCAGAAATTAAACAATTAATATCAATTAACATTTCAAAGTATTACAATATCTCAAAATGTCATCACATCATCACAAATATATATTACAACACTTTTTATGCTAATTTTTAATCATAAAGGACAAATTATGCACATTGGTAGAATCAATGAATGACATTATTCATTGATATATATAACATATATATCATAACATCCTTCTGACAAAATTTATGAGCAATTATCTCACTGTAATGACGATGGATGATTTTATAAGTTTGCTTGGTTCAACAGTGTCTCTCACTGTCCTATTCAAAGCAATGATAACATAAACAACTATTTGCAGGAAAATATCACTATCAACACACATTTATCACAAGTCAGCAATATCTGCCTTCTACGAGTCAATCTGGTGATACTTTGATCACTGATATTTATAACTGGTGTGAAGGAATATTTATATGGTATGGTTTGGTAAAAACAGGAAAGAAATAAAGGTTGTTTTCCAAAATCTAATAAATTTAAACTTCTTGCAATTTGAAAAGAACAAATATATACCATGGCAATCCGAAGAAAAAGGTGTTTCTATCATTAAATTATTGATCATCCAAACAACAGACATGTTTTGCAAATTAGTTTGGTTTGTATCCATTGCTGTTATCAGGCATTGCCAAACATTCACTAGAATAGTAGGTCTTCTCAAATTCCTTGAACAATAATATGACAATTGTCAATAATATGAAAATCACCAAAAACTAAAAAAAATAATAAGAAAATCATCATTACTTAAATTAACATTCAAACAGGCGACTTTTCTAACTCTTAATTATAAATATAGGATACATCTTTACGAGCAAAAACAGCAACAAACAATTTAAATTTAGGAATTTGTCATGGTAGTGACGTTCATTGCTCAGGCCTAGATACCCTCTCCAGTTGGAAACATCCTGTGCCCAAATAAAAAGTGTCAAAGTAGTAACTTCGATGGGCAGATGTTTTCCTTATTTGTTATCAAGAGTGTTTTAACAAAGTAAAAACCTGAGTGAGAGCAGACCAAAATCACACATGCTATAAATAAAACCAGATACATGTGCATTTTTATGACAATGACCGTAACTGATACAAAACAATTTTACAGTAGGAATGCCAATTATTTTCTAGTTTAAATGGTCATATCATATCATTGATGCAGTTGGCTTTACAGTGTGGTTATTATAACAAAAGCAAAGGAAGCCATATGATTAATTTTTCCATAGACAAATGAGAAATTGATGCAGAAATTAATGCACTTGTGACTTAATTTGAAAAATTTAAATACAGCCAATGAAAAAGCACCCAACTGAAATTGTGAAACAGATACGTTAGAAATCAGTTAAGCAAGTCAATTCCAACCAGAGAGCAACTTGAAATGATTAGATGGGTGTACAGTAATTTTTAATAAGACAAAACAAGAATTAAGATTAACATTACCAGTAAGGTAAAGAATAAATATCCTTATAAATACATGTACTATTAAATATCAATGTCAAGAAGAAGAAGAAGAATATAATTCATTGACAACCAAATAAATAGTTGGATTTGTATGTTAATGTCAAATAATTTGTGATGACGCATGAATTGACTTGGTACATTTAAAATCATTAATACAAAAAGTTATATCATGCAACTTGTTGTATCAAAACTTTGTTTTAGACCGAAACTGTAAATGCATCATCTCTGATTTCAACAATTACAATTGAGAAATGGATTAGTCCTAAAAAGCTAATAACAAATATAGTTCATGATCAATACATGATAAAGGCCTCATTTACCAGAAATGGGCACAAGTGACTTGTATAACATTATCAGCAACATCCATAGTAGCACTGTTACAAAGATTTATGAACAACATAATCTTGGCAAGATAAATATGAAAGTTCTCTATCACAATACAAATTATATAAACTCTATGTTATAAAACACGGTCTTAAATGCATTGGTATGGTATATAAACTTGTTAGTGTTCAGTTGCAACTTATATTGATCAATTGATCACTCACAGACACAAAAACCTATGACAATCAACACTTCAGCAGCTAGATTTTATTGTATGTATGGAGAATATACAATGACCTTTGACCAATTACAGTCTGTTACTTTGATATAGAAAAAGAGAGGACTGTTGCACTGTGAAAATGGCACTTCATGTGTCATCGTGCTGATGATTTTTCATGATCATGCCGAATACTTTCAATGTCAATTTGATTTAAGGAGTCTTAGTATCCTGCTTGTTGGTGACCTCCAAATGAAAGGCGTATGTATCTGATTTTCACTCTAAAATCAGTTATGACAAATCAAATGGCCTTCTCTTGATCATGACGAATCAAACATCTATGTTTCCCATGTTGAATGTAGGAGAGATGACACTTTATCGGCTATCATGAGTCACAAAGTGCATTGTTCAAAGTGAAATGGTCCTCGTATTGTCAATAACAAAGTGTCAGACTGTAATACTAAGTGCAGCTGGATTAATGACTCATTCCACACTCCTCAAAGAGGAAAACTGCAATACACGTATTGTACATTATCTTTTGCAATGATTTCTCATGCATAAATAATTTCAATTTCAAAAAACTTAAAATAAAATGAAATGGCATCATTTTAATGAGTTAACCTCATATTTCAAAAGAGGTGCAGTAACAAATTCAAAATGGCTTAGTTTACTTTTCGATTGTTCATTAATATCAGCAAATTTTTCGGTTGTTGATCAATTATTCATCTCAGCAATTTTAAACGCTGATTTTTGATTAAATTTTCTTGACATCGTACCTGGCAGCCGGGACATTTTTTTATGAAAAATCTAATATGCATTTTATTTGACATACTCTCTTTTTGACTGGTATTTTAGTTTGAACAACAACTATTGTATTTTCTATGAACACTGTGGCTATTAAATTAGTCTAACATATTATAAGATTTAATTTTTAAAGATGAAGTATAATATGACCATGCAACTTGTAAAACACCCGTTTTTACCTTTCATGCAGGGAGATAACTTGGACACTTTATCATAAGGCAAAATATACAAGGTCCACTTCAGTAAAATATGACTTATTTGTGATAGAACTAGCTATAACAACATCACTGAAAGTAGAAAATGCACGCTGAAATAACAAACTTCAAATCCGTTCAAATTCCAAAAAGTTCTGCATTTCCTTATAGTACGGGAAGCGTTGAAAACTGTGATTTTTTACATAAAATGGATTAGTTACAAGCAGTTAAATCAGTACGCTATAATTAATCCAAGGTTTGTAGTGAAGGATTTGCCTTTATTTCAATTATTTCTTATTAAAATTATGAAACACACTAAGAGAGAGTTTCATCTTTTTCGAATATGGAAGAGTTGTTTGTTTAGCAGTACAAAGTTTGAAACCATGCATTTATATAAAGGCTAGTAGTGACAAGACTTCTTTCATTATTGGATAAAAAATGATAAAAAAATTGAAGAATTACAGTAATTACTCAATAATCTTATATCATGATATGCTAGTAACATGCAAACTCATGCCAAAAAGTTATATACGCACGAGCAATCGGTGACACTGATGATGATCAATTACATTAATGAAGGCAAGTTCGGAGCAAAGTTCAGTTTTGCAGCAAAAAACTTATTTTATCAATTCAAATATCTTTGTCCACTTACAAAGACTTTGACCATTCGAGTGAGCACAGACAAAGCAAAATATTTATCAGAAAATCACCAAGTACATTGTTGCTATTTATATAATAGATTTGTTGTTTCTCACATTGACACATATCAACTAAATCACTGTGTTCTTTGTGTTGTAGACTTGAGTGCTGCGCAATTCAAAGGTATTTTCCACTTCCAGATGGTTGTTTGTGCCATTGTTGGCCTTCTTGTAACCCCCGGTGCCTTGGCGGTCCGACTTGGTAGCACAGCACGAGTGACAACCAAGTAGTTTCCTGATGGACTTGCAGCAAGGGGAGCATAAAACGCTGACAAACTCCCGTCGGAAATTCTCGTTCAGCCAGCCATAGAGGAGAGGGTTGGTACAAGCAGAGCTGAGAACTAACAGGTGGCATATGGGGAAGACTAAGCCGTTCTCATCAATAGTCTTTAAGTAAGAGTGGTTAAAGTCCGCCATGATGTTGAAGACATTAAGAGGCATCCAACTGCAAACAAATACAGCTGCAATAGTCACCAGCAGGGTGTTGGTCTTTCGTTTTCGTTTTGCTTCCCTTTCATTTTTACGCTTTTGAAAGGGGGAGTTCAAAGCAACAGTTGGTTGCTGATTTATCATGCGATATTTGAGTTTGTTACAAATGCGAGCATGAGCGACGGTCACTATCAAAATCGGCACAATGTATTGAAATATCATGGAAGCTATTGAGTATGCACCCTTCTCGTAATGTAATGCAGGATTCTCCACACAAACATAGTATAACACAATCCCTGGTGCAATATCCACAGGTTTAAGAACATTGAATATGAGAAGTGGGCTCGCCATGAGCAAGGATATGAGCCAAATTGCTAATAATGCAACGGCTGCCCCCACGCGTTTCATACTATCCCTTGTTGGATACACTATCACCTGAAACCTGTCCAACGCAATAGCTGTGATGCTGATAGTGCTCACAAACACATTAGTCCCGGCGAACATGGGCACAAATTTGCACATGAAGCCGCCCAAAGACCACATTGACATTGACACTTTTAGTAAGTTGAACGGCTGAGTAAAAAGGCAAAGAGTCAAGTCAGAAATGGCAAGATTGATGATGAAAATATTACGAGGTGTCCTCATGGATGGATTGCGTGCAACCACAAAGCATACTAGTCCATTACCCAAAGCACCGAAGGCTATTAAAATGGAGAATGCAACAATCAACATGATCTGGGTAAATGGGGCGAAGTTACTCGTCCACGCTATTTGTGATTTCAAAATATCCTCGATCTCCTTGTTTGTCATGATATAGGTACCATTGTCAGGTGTGGGCATAGTCTCATTTTGGAGATCAACCGAGACATTTGCAGAGCTTAACATCCCTCGGAATGTTGCATTAGCTGGAGTTCCATGTTGACGAAGCGCATAATAAGGAAATTGATCATTGCTTCCTGGCTGCTGGACATGGTGGCCACCAGATCCAAATAGAGACGGACTGACACCTTCTGAAGTCATTTTTCTTATGTCTGAGGTCATAAATAACTTCAAAAATCTCTTAAAATATCAATCATTCTGGAATTGTTATGTCCTTATTGTGTTCATAAATCACTCAATAATTGTTCTTGAAGCTGCCCTTGCATAATTGATAAGTAGTCCTGTTTGATCCTTGATAATTTTTCAAAAACTGATATGATGATCCAAATATATACTCAAATAATTCTATTGTAACTCATATCTCCATGTTTTGAACACGAAAAGAAATTACGGCTGATAGTGTGAAATCCTTAATCCACAACGAAATTCAGGATTTGCTTTCGGTTCATAGAACTGCGATGCCTCTTCACTTGCGGCCCAACGATTCCTTTGATATGATATCACCTGCAACAACAAAGAACCAGATGTAAGCATTTGACACCACAATCATTGTATATCATTCAATTAATACAAGGTGACCCATTACATCTACCAAAAGCCTCAGCATCAGGACCAATTTATCGTCAAACACAAGACCTATAGTAACTATGTTCTAGATCTCTGTCGTATCCGAATCACCAAGAGTTTGGTTTGATGTAAGATAAGGGTTACTGGGGTAAATCATCAATTTTATAGCTCAAATGGGGATCCTATTTACCTTCAAATAAATTGCTTGCCTAAAAGATCAGTTTCCTCGTATATCTCAAAGAATATTAAATCATACCACTTAAGTTAAGTTGTACAGCTACCACAAAGGTTGAAAAGGTCAAACCCATAACCATTTAATGTAAACATACCCAGCAAAATATGCGGTATATGAGCTTGACGGCAAAAGGTTAAATCAGACATCAACAGGCTTTTAGTACCAGTTATAATCAAGTTCATGATTAAAGTGAAAGCCAAATGTGGGTAAAAGTTAGTCATTTCAAGTAGTAGGTCGAATGGACCGTATGATCTATAGGAAATAGACTCATATCAGGAGGAAATATCTATTTATATACATAGATATAACATTGCGAACTATATCTTCCTATCTATCTATCTGTCCATCAATCTATCTATCATTTGAGTTATCTATTGATCTACCTATTGATCAATCTATTGATCTGTCTGTCTACCAGCCTAGATATACAAGGGGTATCCCAAAAGTTTTGGCAGACCTTTCTATTTGATGTAGCTGTATGATTTTTTCACAGAATCAATTTCAGGTATTTCACTATCCATTTTGAAAATATGGTACCTGTTCGAACATTTTAAATAACTTTTCTGTAGTCATGGAAAGTACCAAGAAATTTACTGTAAATATGCAATAAATGATCATGAAAAATATTGTGTGGAAACCTAACAGTATCTCAAAGTTTTTCATATACAGTTAAAGACAATGTGAATCAGTTTAACTGATGTGCTGAGGCAATCAACTGGGTCCTCCAAACTGGGCTGTTCCTGAATTGTGGAATTTCAGTGTATGTGGCGACTGCTTCATTTCTTGTTATGACTATTATTTCTTTAATTTTTGAACAGGTATATATATTTTAGTATCAGACAAAGTTACAGAAGGCCAAATCTGGTAATCGAAGCAGATAAGATTGAGTTTTGAACCTAAGGTTCTTCAGCACTGCCTCTTGACAGCAGATTGTTTCAGCCAAAAGTCTCAAGCACTGTTAGGCAACTGCCAGAAAAAGCATTTGGTAATTGCCTCAGCTGATCAGATGGAAATATAAATAAATGTTTATAATCTAATGGAAGATATCTTGAAAGACTGCAAGCTTATCAGGAAATACATTTTCTTGCAATCATTTGCTTTTTTGCTATAAATTCTCTGACTTTTAACTCAGCTAATTTGCTGAATTTCGTGTGAGAAATTTAGCTGCGCTGGGTGCACTGAACAGAACAGTAATGTAAACATTTCTTACAGTCTTAATTTTTTCAAAATAGATGGTCAAATACCTGAAATTTATTCTTTGAAAATTTCATGTAGCTATTTCAAATAGAAAGGTCTGCCAAAAAAATTGGCCAGAACTTTTGGGAGACCCCTCGTATCTATCCATCTACCTAACAACGTCTCTGCAAGAAATTTACCATTTTGTATGCCATGATTCCTTTGTCCCAAAGGAGGAGCTGCATTACTTGCTAGGTTTTTGGAATACAGACAGATTTATATTCAGCTCACACAGATTTAATGTAGGTGGTTACAGTGTTACAATTTAAAAACAAAGCGCTGTATGAGCATTTTTGGCCAACTGAGAAATGTGATTATCTTCAACATGAGGAGTAATATTTCAGATGTAAGAAGGCGGAGGAAGATAATGATACAGAAAATAAAAAATCAATTTTTTTTGTATGGCTTAACATTCTGTCATAGCGCAAAACACTTCAAATTGAACAATAGATTTTGGCAATGATATCAAATATGAACATAAGATAGGTGCAAATAGGACAAGAAATGGATGATGAAATTAAATATTCACTTGCTAAGCATGGAAAATATGTAAAGGATGTAGTGCTCCTTTTAGACTTTGGTGGCCATATATTATTTATATTTATATAATGGTTGCACAGCTCAATCTCAATTTTGTAATTGTTTTTTATCAAAGCACATTTCACGCATTAAATATCACTGCGTGTACGTAGAATATTTATAAATATCTTAGAAGAAGTTTCCCTTTTAAACCACATGTAAGCAAGATAGCAGCAAGCTAGTTCAGAATAATAGCCCCAAAAGGACACATTTGCTACCCCCCCCCCCTTCTCTCAGAAAGTGTTACATGCCTTTTAAAAGCTGTTTAGTGCTTTCCATTAACTTGATTAAATCTGGTTATCAACGTGTTTGTGTCGTTCGTCTCTGAGTTGGAGCTAGGAACAAAACATTTCCCACAATATCAGTAACACAGGTAGCTGCAGCAAATTGGCCGAATCTCTCAGATTATACCTCTTGACTGGTTTAAGCCACCTCCCCTCATGCAAACTATAATTGAGTGGTTTGACATAGGCCTATACCAGTGGCGGATCCAGACAGGGTCATCTAGGGAGGCTCGGGCATGTTTCGGCATTCGTGGACCCGCAGTGTTGCTTATGTTCTTCAAAATGCTATCATAATCTCAGGGATCTAGGGAGGGGGCCCGGGCGCCCCCCCTGTATCCGCCACTGTATACAAATAGCAGATTCAAAGATACACTCCTTCCTGCTCAAAAATAAGGTCGATGAAAAGACAAAAATATCTAAGTCTATATGCCGTAAAGGTGTAGTTATCTTCCCAACCACTTTTACTGCTTTAGCAATAATTTTCAATTTCCGGGTGAAATTAATTTGAGAAGTCAGTGTTACAGCAGAAAGCACGAGTGTGGGTTTCGAAGTGGTTGAGCAAGATGCATTCAGCCTGGTCCAGTATGGAGAAAGCATAATGCCCAATTTTTGAGTCCTTGCTTCGTACTTCTGATGCAATAAAGTGCTTTGTCAATCAACAAATCCATTACTCCAAATAATGCATGCTCATTCAAATGTGCTCTGCATTTCCTATCTCTTCCATGTTAATCTTGGGCATGAGGGTTAAGGGGCTTGCCCCTCAACCCTGAACCAAGTTCAACAAATATCGTTCATACTGTTTATGACTATTATGAGTAACAGTTGTTTATTGACTTTCACAGTTTGGATTCTTCTTCTTTTGTTCAGTTATGCTTGATAAAGCTTTCATACTCTGTCACTTACCATATATGGCTATTCTCTACACTACATCATATGCCAACACTGCATCACACTTCTCACCAAAGCCAATCACTATGCCCCAGAAGTGTGACATCACATACCAATTTTGATCATGATGTTTAAGTTTGATGTCTTGAAACCTAGTTTGATGTTCAATGGGATCGGTATCTGCCTTTTTTAGTTTTTCCAATTCTAAGTTAATAACAGGATTTTTCATATTCCAGTAAGGAATATGTGGAACTCTGTTTTCGGAAATAACAAATGCATCGATTCCAGCTGCTTCCAGATGAGGCCTCATTCTCAGTCCCAGTGGCCGTATGGCGTTCGGTCGATTGTCATACCGATCTATGATATTGGGATGGAAGACAACTGGATATGCAGGGTTAGTTGGGTTGGCAGCCAATTTGACCGTGTATTGAAGAGACGGTTTTAGACGTCGCAGTGACAGAGGCCGTTCTTTAGCAAGAACGTACAAGCTCTCCACTGGCGACGTCCTGAATGCACCAAGACTCAATCTTAGACCTTGATTAAGTGATGTCTCCGGATGGAGAGTTCGAAGATGGCAAAAATGCCTACAGACAGTTTTTGACTTTGAAAATTTAAGCCCATTTTCTTGAGACCATTTATGTAGTCTGTTAAGACTTTGCTGTAATTGTCTCTCTATGGTAGATATGTTTTTGGATTTAAGAGCAATAAGAAAGTCATCCACATAAAGGGAGCACATGACATTGTCTTGAATGGCTTTGACAATGTTATTAATTTTAATGTTAAAACAGGTTGGAGATAAGATGCTTCCCTGAGGAACTCCCATTTCTTGGGGGTACTCATTGGAAAAGGTGGATCCCACTCGAACTTTAAACCATCGATCTTCAAGAAAGGCCCCAATAAAGTTGGGGAGTCTTCCCCTCATTCCCATTTCAAACAAATCTTTCAAAATTCCATACTTCCATGTGGTATCGTACGCTTTCTCCAAAATCGAAGAAAACAGCTACCACATGTTCTCTGGTAATGAAAGCATCTCTAATATATGCCTCAAATCAAACCAAATGGTCTATAGTGCTCCGTTGCTTTCAGAAGCCACATTGCACTTCCGAAAGGGAGTCACTTGACTCAAGATACCAAACAAGTCGCGAATTTACAATTCACTCCATAGTTTTGCATAAACAACTTGTTAAAGCAATGGGTCGATAATTAGTTGGATCAGTATGATCCTTGTTTGGTTTTGGGACAGGAATAATCGTCGCCATTTTCCATGAGACTGGAAAGGTCCCGTAATCCCAGATTTCATTAAAGATGTAGAGAAGAACCTCCAAACAGGGAGGGGGTAGATGTTTTAATAGCTGATAATGAACATCATCCTGTCCCACAGCGGAATCACTTGCTTTTTGAAGAGCTCTCTGGAGCTCTTCCATTGTTAGAGGATTATTATATTCTTCTAGGTTATTTGAACGTAGGTTCAAGGAGAGGCGTTCTGCCTGAGCTTTGAACCATTGAAAGTCAGGAGAATAATTTTCAAAAGAAGAATTGAAAGAGAACTTTTCAGCAAGCTTATTTGCTATATATTCTGGTGATGAATATTCTTCACCATTAATCATGAGATGGCTGATTTGAGATGATGTTGATTTGCCTTGGATTTTTTTAATCATTTCCCATACTTTGGCTGATGGTGTTCTTTCATTTAACCTAGAAATGTAATTTTGCCACGTAGTCCTCTTTCTTTGCCTGATCAAGTGTCTAGTTGTAGCTCTAATAATACGGAAACTTTCTAAGTTTTCCGTTGTAGGCCTGGTGTTAAATGTTCTAAGAGCTTTTTTTGTGTTTTTTATGGCCTCTTTAACTTCTGCATCGTACCAAGGTCTTGATTGTTTTTGAATACCTCCTTTAGTTTTAGGTATGGATGAGTTAGCGATGACAATAATATCGTTTGTGAATTTTTCAATGGGGGTATCGTCATTTATATATGAAGTAATTTTTATAAGATTGCTTGCTAATTCCATGTAGAGGTCCCAGTCAGCCTTGTCTAATTTCCATCTAGGATGGTTTGGTATGGAGGAGCCTGATTTGGATTCAAGAACAATTGGGAAATGATCACTTCCATGGCAGTCATTTAGTACATACCAATTGTAATCTAAGAAAAGAGCAGAATCACTTATACTGAGGTCTATGGGACTGTATGTCCCATGCCCGGGGTGAAGATACGTGTACGTTCCGTCATTGAAGACACAAAGGTCATTGGAAGAAACAAAGTCTTCAATTATGAACCCCTTATTATTTGTGTGTGATCCCCCCTACATCGGATGATGGCCGTTAAAGTCCCCAAGTAAAAGGCATGGTGATGGCAACTGTTCATATAGATGATTTAATTCAAGGATGGTTAAATGATGGGTTGGAGGAACATACAAAGAACAGATGGTGAATGTTTTATGAGATGTTATGCGGATTACAACCGCCTGTAGGTTGGTGTGTATGGGGACAAGAGAATGAATAATATCACGTCTGACCAAAATAGAGGAGCCACCTGAGGCTCTATCATGGTTTATATAATTGTAACAGTTATAAAATGTGTAACTTTTGAGTCTGGGACTGTACGTGGGCTTCAGGTAAGTCTCTTGCAAACAAAAGATGCCAGAATGGAGATCCAAGGCTAAGAAGTTGATTTCATCCAAGTTTGCTCTGAAGCCCCGACAGTTCCACTGTATGAATTTTTCCATTCTCTTTCGGGAGAAGTTTTGGAGGCTGGTTGCCTAGCACCTCGAGGGTGGACGGTCAGTTCGGGAAGGCAGGTGGATTGTTGTGAGTCAGCTTCTTTAGAGGCATTTGCCTGGATAGGGGAGCCCAGAGGGCTACTTCCCAGATCCATATCTTCAAGATTGTGGAAAGAAACAGATTGGTGTGGGATGAGTGTCTCTAGAGGAACTTCAGAGTTGTCAGCGTCTTCTGATCTTTTGTTTGGACGATGAGATCTGGTCAAGGAGTTTCCTTCTAGTTGAAGTCTTCTTCTTGGTGTGGTGTGGAGTTGGGGTCCTGGGTATCCTGCCATGTCCGCATAGCTAGGGATACCCGATCGGTGTTCAAAAATCTGTCTCGCCTCTGGGAAGGAGACGGCCACGTTTGCCTTTAGCTTCAGAATTTCCTTTTCTTTAATCCATTTTGAGCAATCTCTGCTATAGGGAGGATGGGCCTCACTGCAATTAACACAGTGAGGAGGGGCGGAGCATGGCTGTTCTTTGATATGTGTGTGGTCTTGTGCACCACAATGACCACATATGTCCTGATGACGACACCATTTACTGAGATGACCGAATCTTTGGCATTTGTAGCAGCGTCTAGGGTTTGCGATGTAAGGACGTACCTTACATCTCTCCCAGATAATTTCAACACTGTCAGGAAGTTTGGTGTCTGAGAAAGTTACAATCAGGAGTTCTCGTCCATCCTTTTGGGGAATTCTGTGAAAGAGCACAACATTTGTATAGGTTAGAAACCATTCTTTAAGTTCTTCGTCTGAGTTTTGTCTATTACCGTGGAGAAAACTACTCCTTTACATGAATTCAGAGTATGATAAGGCTCAACTGTAGTCTTGATACCGCAATATTTGTAATCTCAAGAAGCCTTTTTGTTTGGTCTTCATTCTTCGTTTTAAATAGAATTGTTCCATCCCTCTGCTGTGTGGTTTCTTCACGCTTGCTAACCTGTTCAAGCACTGCTTTATAGATCATAAAAGGGGACAACTTACTCTCTGGTTTCAAAACAAAGGACCGATGTCTATATCCTGTTGATTTAGGAGGTCCGCGTCAATGTGGTCATCCAAGGATGACCGCTGCCGTTTGGGTCCAGACTGTGAGTTTGGAAAAGAATATGCCATGGGATATTTTTTGTTTCATCCCCCATGCTCCCAACCCACCACACAGCCCAACAAGGGGAGACCAAAATAGGTAGGACTGTGCCCAGTACCCCAGTCCCAGGGATACATGGGGGATAAACTCTAAGAAGGGTAGGTCAGTAATACAACTGCAATCATGTTAACATGGCTAGCATGTACACATGGTCAGAACCTTCTTTGATTGACCCATCAGCCATGGCCAAATAGGACCAAAGTCCTAATGACAACATGACAAGACAATTGACTGGACCGGGCCAATCCAGCCTCCCGTCTGGGAGAAATCCAGGCCAAAGTAGTGCATTGTATGGGAGGAGCCAACTTAGTCCCACCCAACTCAACTACCAGGACCCCTTCATCCTCCAACACGGGTCGCAACCCACGGCAAACAGGTTGCCCCATTTCCGTCGGGGAGACGTGTGCTTGAGCACTGTCTCGTGTTGGCCACTAAGGATAGAGGACTTCACCTTAGTGTTACCACCCACCGCCACGGGGAGGCCCGAGACCTGCGGGGGCAGATAGATAGATAGATAGATAGAAAGATAGATAGATAGATAGATAGATAGATAGATAGACAGATAGAAAGATAGATAGATAGATATGTAGATAGATAGATAGATAGATAGATAGATGTTGTAAGGGAAGCCCTCAAAGTGCAGTTCTGGACACTCATGATCTCGGGTTATTTCATTGATGAGATGGTAGAGAGAGGGTGTGAGTCCTCAGCATGTTATGCATTTACCCCATGTGAGGGATCTTGTACAGAAGGAATGATCCTTTAATGTTAGGTAAAGTTTAGGTAAGTACATTCAAAACATGACATGCTCATGGGTTGCATTGGATACCAGTTACTACACTACACTGATATTCTAAAATCCTGCTGCATTGAAAGAAGTTTTCCGTGGGCTTTTGTGGATTGATTTAACTTACCTAGTATACATCTTTTAACCCCTGCCCCATTTCATAAGGGACCTGTGTGACTCTACTTCAATACCCAACAAAATGTTTTTCAATACAAAATTTGCCTCTAATAATTTCAACACAGAAATATTCGATTTTTCATAATTTTCTTTATTGATATGGAAGCCACTAAATCATAGGATAACCATTGAATCATTTGCTTTAACAAAAACAAGTACCAGTTAGATAATAAGAAAGAATTATCCAGTTTACCCCCTCATCACCCTGATTAAAAGTAGTCAATTATTGCATGTATCAGAAATTAAACAATTAATATCAATCAACATTTCAAAGTATTACAATATCTCAAAATGTCATCACATCATCACAAATATATATTACAACACTTTTTATGCTAATTTTTAATCATAAAGGACAAATTATGCACAATGGTAGAATCAATGAATGAAATTATTCATTGACATATATATATCATAACATCCTTCTGACAAAATTTATGAGCAATTATCTTACTGTAATGACGATAGACGATTTTAAAAGTTTGCCCGGTTAAACAGTGTCTCTCATTGTCCTATTCAAAGCAATGATAGCATAAAACAACTATTTGCAGGAAAATATCACTACCAACACACATTCAACACAAGTCATTAACATATAAATCTGCCTTCTTTGAGTCAATCTGGTGTCATTTTGATCAATGATATCTATAATTGGTGTGAAGAAATATATCTTATGAATTGGTAAAAAAACAGAAACGAAATAACAATGTTTTTCCAAAATCTAATAAATTCAAACTTCATCAATTTGAAAAGAACAAATATATGCCTTGGCAATCAGAAGAAAAAGGTGCTTCTATCATTACATTTTTAGCATACAAACTAAAGCCATGTTTTGCAAATTCGCAGATGTTTTCCTTATTTGCGACCAACGGTGATTTAATAAAGTGAAAACCTGAGTGAGAGTAGACTAAAATCACACATGCTATGATCAGATACATGTGCACTTGTATGACAATGAAAGTTACTGATATGAAAACCTTTTAACAGTAGGAATTCCAATTATATTATTATTTTCTAGTTTGAATGGTCACATCATATCATTGATACAGCTGGCTTTACAGTGTGATTATTATAAAAAAGGCAGCGGAAGCCACATGATTAATTTTTCCATAAACCTATGAGAAAATGCTGCAAAGATATATGCATTTGCAATCATTTTTATTTGATACATTAATATGCAGCCAATGAAAAAGCACCAAACTGAAATAGTGAAACAGATAAATTAGGAGGCAGTTAAGCAAATCAATTCCAGCCAAAGAGTAACTTTAAATGATTAGATGGGTGTACAGTAATTTTTAATAAGACAAAACTAAAATTAAAATGTTCATTACCAGTAAGGTAAAGAATAAATCTCCTTATAAATACTATTAAATATCAATGTTAATGTCAAATAATTTGTGATGACACATGAATTGACTTGGTATATTCAAAATCCTTAATACAAAATTTCTTTCATGCAATTTGTTGTATCAAAACTTTGTTTTAGACAAAAACTGTAAATGCATCATCTCTGATTTCAACAATTACAATTGAGAAATGGATTAGTCCTAAAAAGCTAATAACAAATATAGTTCATGATCAATACATGATAAAGGCCTCATTTACCAGAAATGGGCACAAGTGACTTGGATAACATTATCAGCAACATCCATAGTAACACTGTTACAAAGATTTATGAACAACATAATCTTGGCAAGATAAATATGAAAGTTCTCTATCACAATACACATTATATAAACTCTATGTTATAAAACACGGTCTTAAATGCATTGGTATGGTATTATAAACTTGTTAGTGTCCAGTTGCAACTTATATTGATCAATTGATCACTCAGCAGAAACAAAAACCTATGACAATCAACACTTCAGCAGCTAGATTTTATTGTATGTATGGAGAATATACAATGACCTTTGACCAATTACAGTCTGTCACTTTGATATAGAAAAAGAGAGGACTGTTGCACTGTGAAAATGGCACTTCATGTGTCATCATGCTGATGATTTTTCATGATCATGCCCAATACTTTCAATGTTAATTTGATTTAAGGAGTTAGTATCCTGCTTGTTGGTGACCTCCAAATGAAAGGAGTATGCATCTGATTTTCCTCTAAAATCAGTTATGACAAGTCAAATGGCCTTCTCTTGATCATGACGAATCAAACAGCCTCTATGTTTCCCATGTTGAATGTAGGAGAGATGACACTTCATCGGCTATCATGAGTCACAAAGTGCATTGTTCACAGTGAAATGATTCTTGTTTTGTCAATAACTAAGTGACAGACTGTAATACTAAGTGCATTAATGACTCATTTCACACTCCTTAAGAGGAAAACTGCAAAACATGTATTGTACATTATCTATTGCAATGATTTCTCATGCATTAATAATTTCAATTTTAAAAAACTAACAATTATATAAGATGGCATCTTCTGAATGATTTAACCTGATATTTCAAAAGAGGTGCAGTAACAAATTCAAAATGGCTTAGTTTACTTTTCGATTGTTCATTAATGCCAGCAAATTTTTCGGTTGTTGATCAATTATTCATCTCAGCAATTTTAAACGCTGATTTTGATTCCATTTTCTTGACATAGTACCTAGCAACCACTACATTTTTTTATGAAAAATCTAATATGCACTGTTCTGAAATACACTCTTTTTGACTGGTATTTTAGTTCGAACAACAACTGTTGTATCTTCTATGAACACTGTGGGTATTAAACAAGTATAACATATTATAAGATTTACATTTTCAAAGATGAAGTATAATATGACCATGCAACTTGTAAAACACCCGTTTTTACCTTTCATGCAGGTAGATAACTTGGACACTTTATCATAAGGCAAAATATACAAGGTCAACTTCAGTACAATATGACTTTGTTGCGATTGAACTAGCAATAACAACATCACTGAAAGTAGAAAATACATATGCTCAAATAACAAATTTAAAATCCAGTTAAATTCCAGAAAGTTCTAAATTTCCTTATCAGAAAGGAATCAGTGAAAATTTTTATTATTACATAAAATAGATTTGTTACAAGCAGTTAAATCATTACAAAATTATTGATCCAAGGTTTTTGTCGAAGGATTTGCCTTATTTCAATTATTTCATGTTAACACAAACTTGACCACAATTTTGAAGCACACTTAGAGACACTACCATCTTTCTCGAATCTGGAATATTTGTTTGTTAAGCAGTACAAAGTTTGGATCCATACATTTATTTAAAGGCTTGCAGTGACTAGACTTCTTTCATTATTGGATAGCAAATGAGAGAAAATTGCAGAATTACAGTAATTATTCAATAATCTTCTATCATGATATGCTAGTAACATACAACTCATGCCAAAAAGTTATATACGCACGAGCAATCGGTGACACTGATGATGATCAATTACATTCATGAAGGCAAGTTCGGAGCAAAGTTCAGTTTTGCCGCAAAATAGTTATTTTATCAATTCAAAAATCTATGTCTACTTACAAAGACTTTGACCATTAGAGTGAGCACAGACAATGCAAATTATAGATCAGAAAATCAACAAGTACATTGTTGCTATTTTATATAATAGATTTGTTGTTTCTCACATTGACACATATCAACTAAATCACTGTGTTCTTTGTGTTGTAGACTTGAGTGCTGCGCAATTCAAAGGTATTTTCCACTTCCAGATGGTTGTTTGTGCCATTGTTGGCCTTCTTGTAACCCCCGGTACCTTGGCGGTCGGACTTTGTAGCACAGCACGAGTGACAACCAAGTAGTTTCCTGATGGACTTGCAGCAAGGGGAGCATAAAACACTGACAAACTCCCGTCGGAAATTCTCGTTCAGCCAGCCATAGAGGAGAGGGTTGGTACAAGCAGAGCTGAGAACTAACAGGTGGCATATGGGGAAGACTAAGCCGTTCTTATCAATAGTCTTTAAGTAAGAGTGGTTAAAGTCCGCCATGATGTTGAAGACATTAAGAGGCATCCAACTGCAAACAAATACAGCTGCAATAGTCACCAGCAGGGTGTTGGTCTTTCGTTTTCGTTTTGCTTCCCTTTCATTTTTACGCTTTTGAAAGGGGGAGTTCAAAGCAACAGTTGGTTGCTGATTTATCATGCGATATTTGAGTTTGTTACAAATGCGAGCATGAGCGACGGTCACTATCAAAATCGGCACAATGTATTGAAATATCATGGAAGCTATTGAGTATGCACCCTTCTCGTAATGTAATGCAGGATTCTCCACACAAACATAGTATAACACAATCCCTGGTGCAATTTCCACGGGATTAAGAACATTGAATATGAGAAGCGGGCTTGCCATGAGCAAGGATATGAGCCAAATGGCTAATAATGCGACGGCTGCCCCCACTCGTTTCATACTATCCCTTGTTGGATACACTATCACCTGAAATCTGTCCAACGCAATAGCTGTGATGCTGATAGTGCTCACAAACACATTAGTCCCGGCGAACATGGGCACAAATTTGCACATGAAGCCGCCCAAAGACCACATTGACATTGACACTTTTAGTAAGTTGAACGGCTGAGTAAAAAGGCAAAGAGTCAAGTCAGAAATGGCAAGATTAATGATGAAAATATTACGAGGTGTCCTCATGGATGGATTGCGTGCAACCACAAAGCACACTAGTCCATTACCCAAAGCACCGAAGGCTATTAAAATGGAGAATGCAACAATCAACATGATCTGGGTAAATGGGGCGAAGTTACTCGTCAATACAATGTGTGAGTCCAAAATCGCCTTTATTTCTTCTGGTGTCATTGCACCGGATCCATTTGGAGGCGTGATCATCGTCTCATTTTGGAGGTTAACTGAGACATTTGCAGAGCTTAACATCCCTCTGAATGTCGCATTAGATGGAGTTCCATGTTGAGGAAGTGCATAATAAGGAAATTGGTCATTGCTTCCTAGCTGCTGGCCATAGTGACCACCAGATCCAAACAGAGACGGACTGACAGCTTCTGAAGTCATTTTTTTAATGTCTGTGATCCTAAATAATGTTAGAAATACCTTAAAATAACAATCATTCCGAAATTTTTATGTTCTTATTGTGTTCATAAACCACTCAATAACTGTTCTTCAAGCTGCCCTTGCATAAGTGACAGGTAGTCCTGTTTAATCCTTGATATTTTTTTAAAATATGGTGTGACAATCCAAATATATACTCAAATAATTTTATTGTAACTCATGTCTCCACATTTTGAACAGATTTATTATCATTAATTAGCATTTTCTGAATATTGTTTGCAAGGAAAGAAATTACGGCTGATAGTGTGAAATCCTTAATCCACAAAGGAATTCCAGATTCTCTTGTGGTTCATAGAACAGTGATGCCTCTTCATTTGCTGCAAAACGATTCCTTTGATATGATATCTCCTGCAACAACAAAGAACAAGATGTCAGTATTTGACATCTCAATCATTGTATATATATATAACTCAAATCATACAAGGTATCCCCATTACATCTACCAAAAAGCTCAGCGTTAGGACCAAGTTTATTATAAAACAGAAGACCTGCGGTAACCATTTTTTGGATCCCTTTGGTATCCGAATCACCAAGGGATTTGGTTTGATATAAAATGAGGTTACTGGGGTAAATCATCAATTTTATAGCTCAAATGGGGATTCTATTTACCATCAAATAAATTGCCTGCCAAAATGATCAGTTTCGTCATATATCTCAAAGAATATTAGATCATACCACTTAAGTCAACTTTTACAGCTATCACAAAGGTTGAAAAGGTCAAACCCATAACCAGTTTGATGTAAACATTCCCAGCAAAATATGCAGTATATGAGCTTGATGGCAAAAGGTTAAATCAGACATCAACAAGCTTTTAGTACCGTAATATGGGGTGAATAGGGACAGATTTGGCACTTTTCCTGCCATAGCATGGGCACAAAACCTCCCAATCAATATCAATATTGTCTCAAATTATGTCCACGCCGCAGATTTAACTATCTCTTAGAGCATTAACTGATACCTATATTTTTCTAGGTTTCAGGCTGAGAAAACCACTGTCCCAATTCACCCCTCACTTTGGGGTGAATCGGGACAGAGACTAATCTAAATAACTAGTCCTCCCTACCCTGTTTTATTGATTTATAATTATGAATAAATATTAGAAAACATGTTTAGCGCCAAAAAAGGCACTCTTACTAAAATTTAATAAATCACTGTAAATTGACAAAAATGTTGTTATCTGATAATTTTACAAGTGATGAATAAACTTGGACTAAATCCAAAACAAATGATCTCACTGTCAACAATTTAAACAAAAAATCCATGAAAATAAGCTGGATTGAAAATTAGTAAGACTTTTCTGGCAGGTCCGTAACTCTGCCATTCACTTGGATCCGAACCCATGACTAATCAGACAAAATATCACATCTCAGCAACTCTTTTGGTCTCTTAAAACAGTTTAAATCGATTTGGATTATAAAATCTTTATTTTTCTGCCTTTATTTGATATTATATCACATAATTTTTTCATCAGGTTCCAAAAGTGCATATTTATCACAATTTTGACACTCCCATAGCATTTTTGCAAGATAAAAATAATTTTGCAGCATGGTAGCACCGTGTCCAACATTATTTTATGACATTACATTACTGATTTCGTTTCTTGAGTTATTATTGAGGGCCGAAAATTACACTAAAATAACTCTAAAACTGAAAGTGCATTAGTGCTTGTTGAATATAGTCAGTGCAAATGTACCTAAGTTTGTGATTTTTTCCGTAATTGGCCACAACTATATACTTGAAGTTTTGTGAGAATTTTGTGTCTGTATCTTTTATAGTTTTTGTGGTACAAGCAAAGTTTTGACCAGCTTTTGAAAATGTAAATACTGCAGGGCAATGTTTAAGGTGCTGCAGCTCCTTGGCGTCTGCAGGTAAAATCGTGAAAATCCATATGAATCATTATTGGAGTATATACTAAAACGCGGCAAAAAATCAAGTCCCTGCAACAAGTAGAAGTGGTTGCTTTTTGAAGATAAAAATAATTTCCTGGCTTGTCCCGATTCACCCCATATTACGGTACCAGTTTTAATCAAGTTCATGATTAAAGTGAAAGCCAAATAACGATAACGATAACGATAACGATATACTTTATTCAATCCATACGGAAACTCTTGTGGTACAGGCAAGCTCATCACATTAAAACAATTATATGTGCGTAATAGTAAATAATTAAAGATTTCAAAATATTTACATCAATTAACTTTATGTACATGCTTTGATGACCTATAGTTGTAGTATCTAATACTTGACGGAACGAAACTGTTTCCGTATCGGCTTGTTCTCTGTTTAGGTATTGATAGTCTTTTACCAGAGCGTAGCAGTTGATAACAATTATACAATGGATGTTCTTTATCTTTCATGATCTTAGTTGACATTTGATATAATTTATTATTGTATATGGTTAATAAACATTGATTGTCCAAGCCGAGTTTCTTAGCGATCTTAATAATCTTACTCAATTTCTTGTGATCTTTTGTACTTGATATGCCAAACCATGCTATAATACAAAAGGACATGACTGATTCTATGATGGAACGATAGAAAAGGCTAAGAAAACAGAGTCCGCCTTACATACTTCTGATGGTTCTGTAGGTCCTTATATCATTTTAGCAAACATATTTACAGCTTCAAACAGTAGAAAAACGAGGTGAAAGATGAATGTTTTGAGCGTTGCTATGCACCGCGGCTGCCTGCTATGCTGGGTATAAGTTAGTCATTTCAAGTAGTAGGTCGAATGGACCGTATGAACTACAGGAAATAGACTCATATCAGGTGGAAATATATATTTATATATATAGACATAATATTGTGAACTATATCTTCCTATCTATCTATCTGTTCATCAATGTATCAATCATTTGAGTTATCTATTGATCTACCTATTGATCAATCCATTGATCTGTCTGTCTACCAGCCTAGACATATGAGGGGTGTCCCAAAAGGTCTGACCAATTTTTTTGGCAGACCTTTCTATTTGAAGTAGCTGCATGAATTTTTTACAGAATCAATTTCAGGTATTTCACTATCCATTTTGAAAATATGGTACCTGTTCGAACATTTTAAATAACTTTTCTGTAGTCATGGAAATAACCAAGGAATTTACTGCAAATATGCAATGGATGGTCATGAAAAATATTATGTAGAAACCTAACAGTACCTCAAAGTTTTTCATATACAGTTAAAGACACTGTGAATCAGTTTAACTGATGTGCTGAGGCAATCAACTGGGTCCTCCAAACTGGGCTGTTCCCGAATTGTGGAACTGCTTCATTTCTTGTTATGACTATTATTTCGTTAATTTTTGAACAGGTATATATATTTTAGTATCACGCAAAGTTACAGAATGCCAAATCTTGTAATCAAAGCAGATGAGAGTGGGTTTTGAACCTAAGGTTCTTCAGCACTGCCTCTTGACAGCAGACTGTTTCAGCCAAACCGTCTCAAGCACAGTTAGGCAACTGCCGGAAAAAGCCTTTGGTAATTGCCTCAGCTGATCTGATTGAAATATAAATAAATGTTTATAATCTAATGGAAGATATCTTGAATGTCTGCAAGCTTATCAGGAAGTACATTTTCATGCAATCATTTGCTTTTTGCTATAAATTCTCTGACTCTTAACTCAGCTAATTTGCTGATTTTCGTTTGAGAAATTGAGCTGCGCTGGTTGCACTGACCTCTCGTAAACATGGTAACAGAACAGGAACTTAAACATTTCTTACAGTCTTAATTTTTTCAAAATAGATGGTCAAATACCTGAAATTTATTCTGTGAAAATTTCATGTAGCTATTTCAAATAGAAAGGTCTGCCAAAAAAAATTGGTCAGAACTTTTGGGACACCCCTCGTATCTTCCCGTCTACCTAACAACCTCTTTGCAAGAAATTTACTATTTTGTATGCCATGATTCCTTTGTCCCAAAGGAGGAGCTACATTACTTGCTAGGTTTTTGGAATACAGACAGATTTATATTCAGCTCACACAGATTTAATGTAGGTGGTTACAGTGTTAGAATTTAAAAACAAAGCGCTGTATGAGCATTTTTTGCCAATGTGATTATCTTCAAAATGAGGAGTTATATTTCAGATGCATTATGGCTGAGGAAGATAATGATACTGAAAATAAAAAATCAATTTTTTTTGTATGGCTTAACATTCAGTCATAGCGCAAAACACTTCAAATTGAACAATAGATTTTGGCAATGATATCAAATATGAACATAAAATGGGTGCAAATAGGACTAGAAATGGATGATGAAATTGAATATTCACTTGCTAAGCATGAAAAATATGTAAAGGATGTAGTGGTCCTTTTAGACTTTTGTGGCCATATATTATTTACATTTATATAATGGTTGCACAGCTCAGTCTCAATTTTGTAAATGTTTTTTATCAAAGCACATTTCACGCATTAAATATAACTGCGTGTATGTAGAATATTTATAAATATCTTAGAAGAAGTATCCCTTTTAAACCACATGTAACCAAGATAGCAGCAAGCTAGTTCAGGATGATATCCCAAAAAGGACACATTTGCTACCTCCCCCCTCCTCACGGAAAGTGTTACATGCCTTAAGCTGTTTAGTGCTTTCCATTAACTTGAGTAAATCTGGTTAAAGTGGTTATCAACGTGTTTGTGTCATTCGTCTCTGAGTTGGAGCTAGACAAAACATTTCCCACAATATCAGTAACACAGGTAGCTGCAGCAAATTGGCCGAATCTCTCAGACAGGATTATACCTTTTGACTGTTCACAGTTCTCGGTTCTCATGACAACCCATTGATGAGATAGGAGCGCGAGAGTCCTCATCATATTACACATTTCCCTCATACGAGGGATCTTTTACTTGCCTATGCAGCACAGACACATACTGACAGATAGAATAAGGTAGCACCGTAGGATTTGTATCTCCCGAACATTGTAATTATATGTACCAAACTAGGGCTACTTTGAGGCTGCTAAAGGAAATGAAAAATTGACATTTTAATTCACTATGTGGCGGTGAGGCAGTGTGTGTGAGAATTACAGGCAATTTTGCTGCAACTGCCAGCATTCTGTGAGAAAAGACAATGTTCTTAGCTTTACACTGCTTCAGAGGAAAACGAACGACACAAACACATTGAAAACCAGATTAACTCAAGTTAATGGAAGAACTAAATAGCTTAAAGGCATGTAACACCTTCTGTGGGAGAGAAAATGTGTGCTTTTCTGGGTTAACATGATTTTAGAGTAAAGTTCTCTCCTGAAACAATCTACGTTAAGCAAGGTAGAAGGATTGCATTTACAGGTACATAATTATAACGTTTTCTTAACTTGATTTAACTTATCTTTTACATAGCTACATATAGAGCCAAATCAGCAATGAGAATGCTTACAATTCTCTTAGTGAAAATAAAGGCTGTGAGGACTGTTTGATATCCCTGACAAATTTCACACCTAAAGGAAATCAAGCTTATTTGTGCATACAATGTCAGATTCTGATGCCTTGTTACCAAAACGTAATTGAACATAGAAATCAATCAGGACATGTCACACCTTATAAATATTAATATATTGGTTTTTACACTCTAAACGGCTGCTATCTCGCAGGGACAAAGATTGTTTGTGTCTTAAAAATATATTTTATTTCTGGCTGTTCAAAGGTGAAAACCTCCATGCATGAAATCCTACAATTAGCTTCATATGAGATGGTGCTCATGGACATTTGAAATTCACTACTAGTAGGAGTCACTCATGTCATGACCATCTTTCTTTCGATGGGACAAAGATCATAGTTTGTGGAAATTACATAGTTACGAAACGACAATTTTGTGAAACCTGACCTTTGCAGAACACCAAAAACAAAATCATAAAAAAAAACTCAACACAATTCAAAACAATTACACCCAATTTAAATGCTTAGCACAGTTAACATTCATGTAATGGCACCATGCACATCAAATCATTTAATGTTGACTTAAGTTGTACACAATGACTGTCTCAATGACATTTTATCAACAATCATCTGAAAATTTAATACTCAATTGTTGTGTAAATAACAGAAAATGATTTTGTGAAATGTCAGGTATATCGTTTACAGCCATAATTTGTTTACTGTTTCCCTGTGACGGAATTTAATTCTGTTTTTCATCATGACCACCTTATTATACTATTCCTAATTCTTAGCAAAATCATCCACTCCTACCACATTCGCAGTTGTTATTTACAGTGAGCCGCTAAAGTTTGGGCACCCCGGAATGTTACAGCACTTCTGCGAATTACAGACAAGCAATTTGCAGGATATCTTCGAATTGCATGAAATGAGAGAACATAATGCACACAGTTATAGCCATAAATACTAATTGAAACATGAAATAAAAACAATATGTGATGGGTCTGTTGCCTGAATTTGGCATGTGTTGAAGTCAGAGCAGTTGGCAACCATATATTCTGGTCTATAGTTATGTCCCTACTGCACTAGAAATATCCATTAGGGAAAGATTTTGAGGGGGGTGGGATAAGATCAGATCAAATAAGATAAAATGTTACGTTATGGTGTCATCAATATACACTCTAAAAAATGTCGGGACAAAATTGGTTTTTTAGATTCAAAATGGTTTTTGAAAAACCAAATTTCAATGCAAAAAACCAACATGGATTTTTTTAAAAATCCATGTTGGTTTTGCATTGAAATTTGGTTTTTCAAAAAACCATTTTGAATCTAAAAAACTAATTTTGTCTGAATTTTTTTAGAGTGTACACAGCACCTAGGTACATCATAAAACTCAATTTGGCACAACTATTCAAGCACACCATGCTTGGATAGTTGCAAGGACAAAAAAAAAAGTGGGGGGAATGATCAAATATATAATATCGAAAATGCCCATTGCATAATTTCTGCATGATCCCTTGAAATGAGGATTATGAAATTTTGCTCAACCTCCCCAAAAACCCAGATGAATTTTGCATATGTTGTTACCATTATTGAGCTAGCCATGTAACCTCCCTCCCACTCCAACATGTGATGGCCTGAACAATATTTATTATTGTTATAAATGATGTGCAGTGCAAATGTATGGTGAATCCCATAATTGAAAGGTCAAGGCTGAAGCATTGTTTTCATTACTGGAGTATCTTGACTGACAGTTAGTGTCATAAGTTTGTCAGAATAAATCGTTCATATGAATTACCAGGCTATGTATTGGTTGATTTGACATATGTTTATAATTATTTGTAGATCTGGTGAGGTTAGGCGAATGGATATATTGGTAAATACTAATGACCTTTTAACAGTTGTCAATGTAAATAATAATCACACTGCTGTCACTCATTGATTGTTTTGAATGTCCAAATTGCTTGACATTACGCAATCAATACTTCTAATACATATAAACTGAAACAGTGAACTGACATTTTCAGTAAGATTGTATTTTAATATAAATATGATCTACAATCCAATTCTACAATATTTTGTTTCAGCCATGATATTTGATTGAAAATGAACTATGTACATGACATTAATATTAACAGCATCTTATTCGGTCTTATTCACCACTTGGCTATCTATCTATCTATCTATCTATCTATCTATCTATCTATCTATCTATCTATCTATCTATCTATTTATCTATCTGTCTATCTATCTATCTATCTATCTATCTACTTGTCTATCTATCTGTCTATCTATCTATTTGCAGGGCTACAGCCATCAACCTGTTTATATACCTATTTACCTATATATCTAGTTATCTACCTCTTAAACTATCTTCCTATATATATCTACCTAAGCTGCTAAGAAACACCTATCTGTCTATTCATCTGTCTATCTATCTATTTTTCTATCTATTTTACCCTGGAATTTCTCATATTGTATTTGGCAAACTATGAAATTCTAGTTTCTGGCAGCCCTTTCCTTTAATTTCAACACAATTTCTAAATGAAGCATCTCCTCATTACAAAACTCATTTTCATAACTGGAATAAAACATAACAGATTTGTCTGCCTATTTCTTAATATTAGGTTTATTTCCAAGCGTCCTCATTATTACAGAAAATAGATTTCCAGCAGCCAAAAGATGAAACTAATTCTCAGATAACTTCCACAACATTATTTTCACCTTTCCAGGATTATGGGCAAATTACTTTCTTAATGATATTGGAATCATTAGTAAGTTAACATCTTACACATAGTTCATTTAAAGGTAGTAAGTCCGCCGATTCTATGTAAAATTTAACTTGTTGTTATAGATCATAAATTGATAGATTTTAAGTATAGTATACACCTCCAAGCAACAGAATTGCGTGTTTTCCATGATTAAGTGAGTTTAATTGATCAAAAAGCCTTAAATTACTTAAGGAAAGCCCTGCATTGCTTGAAATGTAAACAAAGCAGGGCTTTTTCACGGCATGAAAAACTATTTGTTTACATTTTCCAAGGAAAGAAACTTCTTATACTGTCAATAGAACAGCAATTAGGTACATTTTTCAACTGGAATGTTTTAAATATGACTGAAATCTATCCATAAACAGTCTATTAAAAATGCGGACTTACTACCTTTAAACTTTGGGAATTGCAAGAAAATTAAAAGAAATGCTTGTACATTTCATTACATGGCGAGGTCTAAAAGTAATCTTCATCTGGGTATATGTACTAAAGACGCTGAGTTGCTGTTCACAGGATACAACAGTAATTATTATAACATTGCAGTCGAGGAAATAATGTACTTCTTTTCAACCATAAGCATTTCAGGCTACCATTTTCAACCCCCTACCAAAGACCAACAGTGACCAATGGAATAATAATGTTTTAAATATTATGCAATGCACAGTTTTGCATCGTTGGTAATTGTAAATTTCATATTTCTTCAAACTGTCTATCTAAAACAAATAAAAATTCTACCTCTCAGTCTTGCAGTTCCATTTGTATCCACACTCCTGTGTACTTCACAATTCTGAAAAGAAAAGGATTCTTTTATTAACACAGTTGTAATAAAAGCAAGAGGATTTCATAGTTTTGAACAAGTAATCAAATAATGACATAAACATTGCATTATAAGTTACATAGATAGTGACCAGCACAACAAAATTCACGAATATACTTGTAATGAACAATGTGCAGGCAGGCAGCAGGCTTGTTCAAATCCAAGTCTTCCCAACACTGAGTCCGAGTGACAGTGAGGGGGGCATCATTCAAGTATTCCAGAGTCTCAATGCCACCCATCATCATGTGTTCAAACCTTGTGGTGTCTGCATCAAGGCCTATCATTCGCAACATCACTGTACAATGCAGTAGAACCTTACATCAATCAGATAAAAAAAAAACATAGCTGAGCTGCTGGCCTAAAATCATTAATAAATAGTATAACATATTTTCCATACCAATGAAATATATTTTTTCTGATGTCTTATGATAAGCAGCTTAAAATAATAATTCACACTGCTTCATTGACAAATAACTTCCGACAAAACTGATCATGAACATTGCTATCCTAACCTACGAGGGGCGTTCAGAAAGTTCACGGCTTTTTTTTCATATGGACACTTATTGTCAATCTACAACTATGAATCTTTTACAGGATAAAATTCAGCAGTTTTGGAATGGGTTTCCAAGATTTTGGACAATTTGGACACTTTTAAGTCATTCTGTGGTTGCCATGGAAACAGAAAGTTTGGTTAGGTGGAGCAGGAAGTACGGATATCAAGAAAATCAATGAATTGCGGCTGAGGGAGACCTCACTCTGCCACTTGTATTAATTCGATTGACAATAATTAACACAAGAAATATAATATTACCTTTTAAAATACTCGCAAGTACTACAAAAGCATTTATTGATACACCTGACGCGTTGAAATAAATGTTCCTTGAAGCATTCCAGGAAAAGTTCTTGTGAAAGCATTTCAGTCATCCAAAGCCTTTTCTCCTCCAGGGCCTGAAACTGTTGCCCCCAGTGATTAAGGTAATGGAAAACCAGGTCCTATGTAAAGCTATATGTAAAAGGAAAAGCTGGGATGGATAATGCTGTCCCTTTAGGTCTCTTGCTCATACCAGTGAATCCATGCTTTGTCATAAGTCCTGATGTAGTTAAGGACTCAAAGTTGGGCGAATGAATCGCTCTTGCCAAATTCGGCATGCAGGAGTGCTTTCCCACATTGGTTCGCTGTAAGAATACAAACATTTGGTTTGCTTGAAAGTATATTTAGAAGCTAATATCATATTTCTTGTGTCATATATTGTCAATCTCACTAATACAAGTGACAGAGAGAAGTCTTTCTCAGCCGCAATTCATTGATTTTCTTGATCTCCGTACTACCTGCTCCACCTAGCCAAACTTTCTGTTTCCATGGCAACCACAGAATGACTTAAAAATGTCCAAATGTTCTAAAATTTTGGAAACCCATTCCAAAACTGCTGAATTTTATCCTGTAAAAAATTCATTGTTGGAGATTGAAAATAAGTGTCCATATAAAAAAAAGCCATGAACTTTTTTAATGCCCCTGGTAATTCACAAATTTCACAAATCTAGGAAACGGACACATCTTGATTTTTCACTCTAAATTTATACTTTAGATGCGCCTCATTTAAGTTACATGTATTCAAAGATCTATTTTGGCCTATAGATGTCGTATGTCATTGTTCAGATAATCCTGTTATGTAATGTGTATCTGTCAGCGGCATCCCTAGGATTTGGGGGGGGGGGGGCTGGGTGTTCCTGTACCTTGTAAAGATGTATCTAAAGATGTATCCTAAGTTAAAACACACAATATGTATAACTGGTATCCCCCCCCCCCCAGATAATTTCATCTCGTTGACCCCTACCTCATTGAAGAACCCCCTAGTTGTAGTTACACTACAGCCATCTATTTATCAAGCTAGATTTTGCATTTATATTCCCACTTATCTGGTCATTCTTCCATCTATCATAAATTCATAATACATGTGTTTCATTGAATTTCACGTGTGCAACTCTTTCTTATAATTTGCAATTCCAGTTTCAGTTTCAAAATCAATGGTGCTTCAATAACACAATTGGAGAAGTTAAAATTTAATTGGTTGTAATAACACATTAATGACCTTCCTTGTTAAATGAGATAGATGAAATATTAATCACACAATTAAAACTGTCTTCAATTTGGCTACAAATGTGAGAGATTGGGATTGAAGCTTCCATTGCAAATGGAAATAATATTAACAAAGTTATGAACAATTATTCTTTAGACACACTTAGCTTTTAGTATGATAACTGGAGACTGGCAAAATTAATTGAGAAAATGTTTAGGAAGTAGAATAAACGAGCACACCCCAGGCAAAATATGACACATATTAGGTTATTGGCATATCGATGTGAAAGAACTATGCTTAAATCAGAAGTCAATCACAGTATTTACTTGACAGCAATTATCCCCAAGACAAGATACGCTTTCGACACAAATAATATCATTGAAGATGTTGTACCAAGAGTACAGTTTTAGGTATTCGTTCTGTCCCGCATCATCCTAACCGGTCATGCATTATGTGCTAATAATGAATGAAGGTTGTTAATGTCACCTCAGCAGATAACATGTCAATTTGTACATAATACATACACATGCACCTTGTGAATACATCAATGTCAAAACAGACACATGTAATTCATCACATGGGATGTGGCATTATCAGAATGTATTTGATCCATGATGGAGCTATTCTAATGCTCTACAAAGTAGTTGTTGTAATGGATCAACTAATGCATTAGTTACAGGCTCACTAACATGCTTTGAACAACACCACTTAAATGCATTATTCGTTACTGAATCCAGAACACTTTACTGTGAAAAATAAACTTTGTGACTTATGATAGCTGTTGAAGTGTCACGATCATACTTTTAACATGAAACCCATATAGTGAATTTCATTGGTCAAGGAGGCCGTTTGATTTTTCATAAATGATTTTTCTCCAAGAATCAGATAAAACTTTCGTTTATCCATCACCAACAAGCAATGTAAGTCTCTTAAACAAAACTATTATTGAAGGCATTGGTATGATCATAACACATCATCAGCATTTATTAATGACAATGTGCTATTTTTACAATGAAATTGTCCTAGAATTCTGCATAACAAATTGTCCAACAGTACATCTCCTTATGTACATTGCAGTTATCAAACGGAACGTGATCAATAAACCACTGCTTGAAAAGTATGTACACATGTGAAATTTCAAAACTCAAATTCATTTCTCTCAAAGCAACCTCACTGCCATTGTTACTCGCCTTTTGATGCCGGTGTAATCTCTCATTATCCAGCTCAGAGAGAGAAATTACGAAATTCCAGATTTGAAATGAACGTGATTTTGACACATCTGTCATGCACCAAGCCTCTTTGTAGAAATCTAAAGACTAACATCAAAAAGGTGAAAGGAAAATCTCTTTCAGATGCTTCAAAAAAATGTGTCTGTCCTTTCTCTCAACTATTTTTGGGAGGGGAAGAAAAATATTCTGAGGAGTCCCAGAAATGTATCAAAATGCTTTGAAAGTGTCAAAGGATGTGGATATCTTAATAGAAAGTTGTTCCTCTCATTTTTGAATCAAGAAGATGAACATTTCCTCCTAATTATGTAAATTTGCTTTTGAAGTAAAATAAAAACACACACTCAAACTAAGAAATGATGAATATATCCGATTGCAACATGTTAAAAAGAACCATCTTGCAAGCATTCAAGAAATTGTAGATAGTCAGTCAAATGGATCAAGGTCCAGACAGATGGATAAATAGAAGATAGAGAGTATAATACAGAATTTATTGAGCTCAGAGCTGGTGTAAACGAAGTGAGTGGAGTCAAAACTCTTCTCATGTGCTTTGCAATAGTCTAACAGAATATGGTCAATACACCTCTAGGTGAAAAGTATGTACATATTGTAAGATTTTCAAAACTCAATTCTCTCAAAGCAACTTTGCTACTATTGTTACTCGTCTTTTGATGCCAGTGTAATCTCTCATTATCCAGCTCAGAGAAAGAAATTACGGAATTCCAGATTTGAAATGAACGTGATTTTGACACATCTGTCATGCACCAAGCCTCTTTGTGGGAATCTAAGGACTAGCATCAAAAGAGGTGAAAGGAAAAACTCTTTCAGAATCTTCAAAAAGATGTGTCCGTCTTTTCTTTCGACTCTCTTTGGGAGGGGAAGAAAAATATCCTAAAAACTCATATAAATGTATCAAGGTCCTTCGAAAGTGTCAAAGGATATCTAAATAGAAAATTTTTCCTCTCATTTTTGTTTTAAGAAGATGAATATTTCTCCCAACATTTCTTTATTCTGTTTTGGAAGGAAAAAACAACAACAGAAAAACACACACAAAGAAATGACGAATATGACTCTGGAAGATATAGTAATTGAAATCAAACTTTTAGGAAGCAGCTGGTTAATATAAAGTAGATAGATCAGTGGAGAGATAAGTAAATACACATATAGGTCGATGGAAAGATCTTTAGATGGATAGATAGGCAGATAGATAGATAGATAGATAGATAGATAGAAAGATAGATAGATAGATAGATAGATAGATAGATAGATAGATAGTTAGATACATAGACATCAAAGGATGGATAGATGGATATATATATATATAATAGATACATGTAAATAGATTAATAGATAGAGACGAATACAGAGATGCAGAGATACATAATTATCGTAGATATGGCATTAGGTGATTTGGTCCTTATACATTATGAAATAAAAATGGTTAAACAAAAATGATGAAATTCTTCATTATTACACTTGAGCCTGAATATTGTACCAGGTTTATCTGTGTATAAGCCTACGTCTAAGTATACATCACAAGATGTATTACTTGAACTTAGAGGGGTGCCTCAGGCACAGGAGCCCATTATTTAGGGTAAAATAGGGTTAGTTGGGCTACAATGGGGTGATTAGCATTTGGAGGGAATTTAGGGGGACATTAATATCAATTTTTGTCATGGTATGCTGTGAAATGAGCCTATACTTGCTGCAACATACTTTGGATACTATGTTACACTACTGAGAGAAGGCCACGTAAATGTTATGTGAGGTTGAAGGTAAGATGGGAGTAACAGGCTTCCCAGCAGCCGTGAAAGAAATATAGGGATTTTATAGGAGGTTTTAATGAAATTGATAGGGTTTTATATGGCTTCAGGAGTCGAAATATAGGAAAAATAAAGGGCATCTCGGCATAAATTGTTTCGTAAATAAAAACTGTGTCTCGGCATATCAAAATAATGTACTGAATCAGACCTGACCAGTGTTGAGATAAGATACATTGGCATGTTGAACAAGGAATGAGTCCAATTGACCTTGAATTTGGGTATTCTGACAAACGCTAAACAGTAAGGTTCCATTCATTTTAATATCAGACAGAAAAGGATGAAAATTGCGAATAAATGCCATAAAAATATAGGGATAAGTTTGAAAATATAGGAAAATATAGGGAGCAAGAAAAAATATCGGGAAATAAGGAATTTATAGGAAATATAGGGCTATGGTTATACATGGAAAATCAATCAAATAAGAATAGAAAGTCTGTAGAAGGTATTATCCCATGTCTAGGCACATTTTCTCCCTGATACTGTGTTTTTTACTGGGCCAATACAGCAGGGAAAAAGTCAGTATCAGGGAGAAAAGCCAGTATATGGTCAGCTGACCAGTATTTGCCAGGGAGTATACTGACTTTAGATTCATTAACCAATCACAGTGCAGCAATGTGACACACCCACTTTCAGCTGAGCCAGACAAGCCAGAGTTCATGCATGACTGCACAGAAGAAAAAAATCAATAATCCACCACTTCACCACTCCACCACTGTGCACAGAGTTGTTCAGCGTTTTCATTGTTGGGATTAGACTTCTTGGAGTGTGGTAACTTTGTGTAATTTAATTAAAGCAACTAGAGTCACCAATTTGAATAAAAAATGTATAGATAGAGTTAATTTTAAAATGAAACAAGGGCTATCTTACTGTATTATTTTTAAAAGTTATAAAATCATTTTCAAACTCTAATTCTGAACAGTTCTGTTGTTAGGAAGTGTATAAAATCATAGAGCTATAAGGGATCCATGATAAAATACTTTAATTTATCAACTTCTGATATTTTATTGAAAGTTGAATTTTACATAGAATCAGTAATAAATATTAGGCTGTTTTTTAAATACAATTTAATGTCATGGTAAAAATAGTGGGCAGTTCAGCAGCACTTTATTTTTCATAATACTAAATCATAAGACTATTAGAAGCTTGACATAATTCAATCAGCAATCAACTTCTCAACCTGTCAAACAGCCAATCCTATTTTTGAATATTTATGCTAACAGTACAGCTGGACAGCTAGATAGATAGACAGATAGATGAGATAGATAGATAGTTAGATATATTAATTGATAGATAGTTAGATAGATAGATAGATAGATAGATTAATTGATGATTGGTTGATTTATCAATGTATATTATATATAGGCTATGGAGTTGCTATGATGTATACATGTAAGTCACAGGCTGGTTCAAGGCATTTTGAAAGACAGATGGATGACTGTTGATCTCGCAGTGTTACTAATTTCAATTAAATAGAAAAATGTGCCTAGACATGGGATAAAAAGGTCATACCATGGGTAGGTGCAGTACATCCCAGTATACTCCCCTCGACCCCAGTATATACTGGGGTCTCGGGGAGTATACTAGGGATGTACTGCACCTACCCATGATATAACCTCATATTATACCAAACAAAATTGATGTGAGAATTTTATTATGATAATGATACTATAATATTCTGCCATATAACTCTGATAGGAATGTACTGAAAATTGATCTATGTGTTCATTATTATTACAAAATGCTCACATCAATTTTGCAAGCCATCAAATAGCCAAGTAGTACATACAGTCTGGACATTCTGATAATGCTGTCAATACCTTATAGGCTTAGGTATGCTCAATCAGCCACACAGGAACTGTGTATTTCCTGTACTTCCGGCTTATGACCTTAAGGCGACCTTGTAGTCAAGGTGCATTATTTTCTTACATTAAGTCCTAAATGACCTGTCAACAAAGTATGGGAGCTGTCTTGAGCAATTCCTACACAAACAGACAGCCTGACAGAGCGCAAACAATACGCCAGATAGATTGGTGAACGTGTGGGACATAACATAGTGCATAATTATAAGAGCTAACTGAGAAGAACACTTTATTATTATTATATCAGAGGACTGAGATAAATAAATTCTTTCTTGGCAGTTTTGAAATAAATTATTCTTATTTCTGGTTTGGGTATTTCTTAACACGGCATTGTTGGATTTAGTAACAAAAAATTTCGCGACGTCATACACTCATGAAATTATTACAGTTGCCGTTCCACAAAATACCTAATTTGCTGTTAAGAAAAACTTTAACCCCTTCTCTCCTCAAAATATAACGGTCACCACTTACAGATAAAAGCTCATGTTACAGACTTACAGTCTTAACTTAACCTTAGTCACAACAATGGTCGGATTTAATATAGAAAAGTATATATGTTTCTTTCAATGAGGGATAGGAATATACAACAATGCTTAATGATGTTGCTCCCAACATGTTTTGATATACATTACATGAATAGGAGTGTATTTATATACTAACAAATCCAGAAGCAGGAATTAAACCCTGATCCCCTTCAGGGGAGGCTGGAGCGTTATCCACTGCACTAGTCAATAGATAGCACAAGGGAAACACCCTGCCACTAACCACCTCACTATTATCGGTCTATGCAATGTATATGAAACTATACAGAAGTAAATACATGGCTGTTGTTGTTACAAAACCTGTTTTTCTCTGAGCTACCATTCATTCCAAACTGTTTCTGAGGATTTGGTGAAGGGCTTGTCACTGCAGGCAACTGCAGGCAACTGTAACTGGCAGCTCAACAAGTTTGACCCAGAAAGAAAAAAGGACACCTGGGATCTGACCTTGACCTCAGTCGATGGCCTTGATCAAAATTGACCTCAGATGACCTCATGTGACCTCATTTTCTCGTGACCCACTTGATCCTCACGACCTGCACGCACAAGCTGACAAGCTGTCTCCCAAATGACGTCACCTGCACACCGTAATGACGTCATGATTCTCCGTGTACTGAGGTTCCAGAACCCACTAAGCACAGTGACACACTGACTGCTTGCTCTGACCTCCAACCCCGCATTAATGACTAGAAAAGCCTTAGATACTTTCCAAAATGTTGCCTTGGCAACAAAAAATCTAGGTTACAACAAAACTGTTGCTCTTCTTCTGATCTTTAGAGACTTTATGTGTAGTCTTTATTTTGTAGGCCTACTTCTGGTCCTTCCATAGGAATCTAGTTTGAGGTAGCATGTTTCAGCCATGAAATATTTTATTTTCTCAAGAGAAATCAGACAATTCCGGAAAGTTACAGACATACAAGGTGTTGATTTTGTCATGGCATAGAACATTAGACAGATCGCTTGACAGAAAGATATATATTTGCTAATTGCATCCATCTAATTTCAGTTTTCCGTGCTTGCGGTGGTTGTTTTCCACTTTTTCAACTCCAAAATAACCAACTGTATACAATGTCTCAGCAAAACAAATGTACGGAAGTTCCATCCAGAAATAAAAATAAGGAGAATGCTACTTTAAGATTATTGACTTGTCCTTATTAGGCCTATGCTATAACAAAAAATCAATAGATTCAAGGTTCTACCTCTTTGTCCTTACACCGGATGCTATCCAGCAAGGTCATGCTAGATCCTGTGTACACCGGAAGTGTTATTAAATTGCATTATTTGCCCATGCAGGGACACCTGCTGCTAAACATCCAGACTGATACATGCTGCCTTTTGCTAAAGTAAATAACATATCTTGAAAATACTAAGGCATTATTTTAAAACTGAGGAGAACTTTATTGCAGATGAAATCATGTTAAAATGGTTTGAATCAATTTTAGGCAGAATATCCTGAATTAAATGTGTTTCAAAATATCTGCAAAACACCAGGCTACAGTAGCCTGCTAAATCAGTTGCGAGCGTCAGCGAGCAGGCTACAACATTTCCCTGCAGGTGCTGCCAATCAGGTCCCCGCATATATGCATTTTTGAAGCAGCCAAGTTCAGTTCTGCTGAGTGCTGCATGAGCGCGGACCTGACAGGCAACAGCGCATACTTTAGGGGCAGCAGTTCCACTGACCTAGAAGCCAATTCGATACCCAATTCGACTTGAATTTCATCAGTCTGCAGCCTTGCTCGCTCACCTGCTTCTCAACAGGCTGACTTGTCAGTCAGGCAAAACACAGCTTGTTGATATATTTCTCTAGTCCTGCGTCTGAGTCAAGGAATTGGAGAAAATCTCTGAAATGTGTGACGGAAAAATAATACATTTAAGCCAATATGTAGTTTTGTATAGTTTTGCAATTTGTCATATAATTTAAGCAAAATCAACAACACTACTATTTATTTCCATGAAATAAGTTTACATGGGCATAATGTTTGGCGTGTTGCAACACCCACACATTTTATAATAACCAGTACCAATCAACCCTTGTGACCAGAAACTAATATTTCTTAACCTTGAAATAGGAGGATTACACCAAAAAAACTTAACTGGGTTAATGATAAAACAAAAACATAGGCGCTAACAGCAGAGCAGCTTTAAATTAAAAAAAAAAAACATAAATCATTTTGCAAACCTTGACATTTTTGGAGCATAAATGGAATTGGTGATCAAAAAGGGCACACTTAAAAATTACAAGATCTTAAAAGAATGTAATTTGCTTTAAGACAGATGCTTTCATTTTATCATTAATTAAGTAAATACCAATTGATATTAAAGTTTCATCTCTCTGCAGGAGATAAATGCACACAGGTCAGATTACCTTTCAGAAATAATGGTTCATTTTCCAATTTCTCACAACACCACTTGTCAAGACAAAATCAACAGAAAAATTTTAAAATTCATGTTGTAAGTAATGCGATATGATTATATGCCTCGCGATAGACGAAATTTCAAATGACGTCACAAAACCTTTCAAAATTTGTTTTAACGAATATGTTTCTCATGTTATCTAATTACTATGGGTTCAACTTTCATGCACTTATATAGCTGAATATATCATACATTTGTTAATATTTTATTTCATCAAATTCTACTGCATACGGGTCAAAATTCCAAAGGTTCATTTACGTTCTAGCGGCACTATAAATGCAAAATAAAATCATATATTCGACTTATAAATCTTCTTTTTTTTAAGATCGGCCAATTGCATATAACTAATCAAAATCTCTAGTTTGTAAAAAAATGCGATGCTCAGGTTTTTTCTCATCCAAAAATCCAATTATTTTTGCTGGAATTAGATATTGAAATGGAAAGTATAACATTCGAGTTATTATGTAGAAAGGCTTTTTTCAATGCAAGGCAACTGAACACATATAATCGCTATTTTCAACACCAGATCAAAATGCCTCAAAACCACATTTTGTTTCAAGCTGTTCTACATGGAAGTCTTTTGAATGAATAGCTTTGACTCTTGCAAGATAACTGCCCTTCAGAGAGCATGCTTCTTGTCCTTTTCAGTGGGACGAAGGGCCTTTTAGGATCACCTTTTCTCATTGAAAAGGTCCACACCAAGACCCATGACCTCTCTGAAGATCTCAAGGTCACATCAGGTCACTCCAGCAGTTGAAGTGTCTGAGGTCATTCATCAATAGGGAGCTAGGTCGAGGTGACCTTTTGAATTTGATTTCCTTCCAATGTTCGGCTCAAGTAGCTATTGCTACTTTTGCCCTTTATTATTGCAGCTTATACAGTGGTAGGAGTAGCAATAGCTACTTGGGCCGTCCATCGTATGTCCATTATAATCATTCAGTAAAGTCAACAGCCCCATGTATTGTGATGTATAACTGTTTGTACAGGAAAGACAATTAGCAGCCGTTAGTATCAAAAATTCCAGAAGCATGTGTTTTCCTGCTATGGAATAAGCATCATTGTCCACAAGCAGTTTGGTACAGGATGTTTGGCATTGAACCAACGGCAGAACATCGCTCGTTTCACCTACTTACAGGCGGAACCATTTGAACTTGGGTCGGTTAATTGGTCGAAGGAGAATATGATATTCTATGCATCATAACAAATACAATAGAGAAGCAACAAGCAAAATGCCATAACCTATTAGGGGAGAGCAGGACACAGTGAGACACTTTTTCTATTTTCAAGTGTTCCAAAATGTTGGCAGTAATGAGTTAAATAAAATCAGGTCCACATTATAGATAATGACGTTGGGTATATTATTGTCCAGCAGTTTCAGGTTCCTACCTTTTACAGATTAAGAGAAATTTTGAGTTAAGTCCATGCTAGTTAAGTTTCTCACTGTGCCCCGTGGGCGGGTCACAGTGAGACAGCAGGCGAGGCACAGTGAGACGGGGCATCAGCTGCCCTAACTGCCAATCCGCAGGACCTGCGGAATTTTTCTATCAATTGTTGCTGCAGAAAGTACTGTAGTCTTAAGAAATCAGCTGGCTAGGTGATTTTTTAGGTCCTTTTTTTAGCATGTTGCGAAACTTCATCACACAGGAAACATGCACGACTTATTTAACCTACAGGTGCGCACCTGTTACGTACTAATCAAAATAGTTTCTGATGCTTCCCTTTGGTTATGACTCACTAAAATAAGTAGTTTATAGTAGGGCTGCACGATATATCGAAATGATATCGATATCGCGATATCACATGCCACGATATTGATATCGTGCAAAACACGATATTCACGATATCATTATTTTCAAGAATTGTCAAAATACTACCCACTTCTTGGGCCGCCGAATGCCGTTTCGGCGGCAAAAATGGCCACTGAACGTCCATAGAAGGTGGCGAAAGGTGCCAAACCATTAAATTAGAAACATTTTAACGTTTATTTGATGAAAATCCGACCAGAATTGACGAAATTAGCAAGAAATTGTGGAAAACCCCAAGCATGCTGCTGCATGCAGTCCTCCCTGACACGATCTGACCTACTGAGGCGCGGGGTCCCACTGATGGGCGCAGGGAGCAGTCAGTTGAGGGAGCAGTTCTTTAATTTTACCAAATATCGAAAATGATATCGTTATCGAAAATTTAACCCCTAATATCGATATCGACCATTTTTCCAATATCGTGCAGCCCTAGTTTATAGCAAGCATTTGGTTTTCAATAGTGAATTGTGAGCTATGCATTATATTCAGGTCATTTTGAGTGTATTGTGAGGTCTCACTGTGCCCCGCCTCAAGCTGTCTCACGCAGCTGTCTTCATAAAATTTTTGAATCCTGCAGACCTGATTCCAGTGGCGTAACTGGGGGGTCTCAAATGGGGGGGCACCTGGGGGGGCACGCGATTCTCTGGGGGGGCACCCGCTATACTAATTGTATATTTTAGCCAGAGTTTGAAAGTTCATATGGGGGGCACCTGGGGGGGCACAGGTCCAATATGGGGGGGCCTGTGCCCCCTCGTGCCCCCCCATAGGGACGCCACTGCCTGATTCCTGTATTGTGGTTCATCATCTCATTAATCTAAGACAAATAATCAAGGTTTGAATCCCTGGCAATTGATTTGCATTATACCAAGTCGTTTGGCAAAATTATTTACTTTTACTGGCTAAAAACCAAAATATTGAAATTCCACTCTCGATATGCTGCGTAAGCATTCGAGATATAGGACAGTCTCTCACTTACTTACTTTTTGTACCACACAAAAGTGGGTTGATCTGTAAACTGTACCAGCCAGACGGGCTGTGTCTCACTGTGCCTGCCGTCTCACTGTGCCCCGCTCTCCCCTACTTGGTTTTTTAAAAAGGATATTTTTGAAAGCTTTTTAATGAGTCAAAGATAAACTAACGAAACCAACTACCTCATGGCAATGAACTGTTTATCGTAACTATCATATATGTCAAGAACTATTCTAGCTGACAGCCTACATGGACTCGTTCTATTTATGTGCTCGAAGTAGAGCAGAAAGTTCCTAAAAGTCTTTAAACATAATTTGGATGATTTATATATTCCAAGCAGACAGCTGCTGAAGATACTCTCAGGTTGAAATCACAAAGACATGATGTCATGTAGTGACTTCCTGTGAGCTTTATGTAAATGTATTCAGGAGACTTGCGCCTGTTTTATAAGCCTGTTTATTGCTATCAGAAGGAACTTTTTCCATAGTATTATATTTTCACTCTAAAAGAATTTTAAGCAACATCTGTAGGCCATAGTCCATATGAATTTGGAATATAATGCCTCACCAGCATATTGATCAAATATTACTTATCAGATACCACCATTTTTGTGATGAAAACAGTGGTTGCCATTATAGGCCTACAAGCCTATGTATAATATCAAAATTATCAAAATATTTCATGACATGGACCAAAAGCAGACAACATCAAACCGGATGTACGAAGCCACTGCCCTCTATCTCCAATAAATGCAATTACAATGACTGCTTATACAGGATCTCAAATGACCTTGCTGGATAGCTTCCGGTTTGAGGACAAAAATGTGGAGCCTTGGCAGCATTGATTTTCTACAATAGCACCATGTTGTGAGAGGAAAAGCTTGGAAGGACGACTGTCATGATAATGCAATATTTACACTATACTAAGGTATTTCCAGTTTGTATTTTTCTCACTGGGAGGGTTTGTAGAGGGTTCTATATACTACTTAATATGAAAAGTGCACAGACAGAGGTATTGAAGACTTGTTGAATATTTAATTATTCATGTTCAAAGTAAAAACAGACTTGTCAAAGATTTTGAAACAAACTTTCGACTTCCAGTTTACCAAATATTTGATGCAAGTAAATTCTAGTTGTCAATGAATTTAGATATTTGTTCATAGCACCAGTTTGTAAACTTGAAGAAAGAAGAAAATACCAGTTTTTCTTTATCAAAGAACCTATTCCTTGAAAGTTAAAGATTAACAAAATAAACAAAATTATGTTAACGATGGAAGAAAACCTGAGTGTTTACAGCAACCTTTAAAAGTTTAAAAATGTCAGATTTGATTTTTCAGACAACCTTGAATATTTTTGCATCAGATATTGGCTTAGTTGATCAAAATGCGGCACTTCAAATTACACAATTTCAAAACAGCATGATTTAAATTTGCGGCAGGTGGTTTCATTGTATCCTTAATTAAGTAATTACAAATTTAAGGAGCAATTTAAACTTCATTTTGAAAAAGTGTTTTAAAAAAGTCAACTTGATTTCAAAAGGAAACATAACACACACCAAATTTGCCCACGTTTCAAATTGCATGAAACAAAACTGTATTAAGAAATTAATCTTTTTTTTTTTAAATTAATCTCATGTCATATTCAACACAAGTTAGTTGAAGTAAGGTGCATCTCAAATCTGGTCATACATGTGAGTCCTAAGTTTCACACCTCCTTACACCTGACTCTGGTTTGCTTTGGCTTACTTCCTCTGCCCTTTGCCAGGTCAGGTTCTGGGATCTAAACACTTTGTAATGCACCAGACAATTTTTTGTAGGGACCATCTCAGATCTGTGTTATAAGCTCCAAATGAGGAAAGATTTTACAGTGGAGGTCCCTAACTAAAGGGACAAAAATAATCAGCCAAGTGCTATTTGTCATCAATTTATGTGTACTGCAGTGGTGGAGCTTCTTGAGTTTCTGGAGGGGGCTACTAGGAAGTTGGCCTTGCAGATATACTTTCCCTATAGCAGGAGTACCCTCCAAATTTACCTCCAATATTAGGAGGATACTCATGCTACAGCAAAGGTAACTGTGACTACAATTTACAAATCAAGTATATATTTGCCCCTCTTTATGCTCAGTAGCTCCTTCACTGCATGACCTTGGGAGCTGTCATGGTTGAGTGATTGGGAACCATATCCAAAGCACACCTGGAGCATAATATTATCCCATAGAGATTTCCTTCAAAAAATTATATAGCCTAAGTGTATAAAGATTTGAGACAATGTAAGACAAGTGATAAAAGAAAACACTGTATGAGAACATTAGCTAGGCTCGATTTCACCAACCTAGTTTAAAATAGGCAGTCTAAGAAGTTAGACCTAGTCTCCATAAACACTGTTTAACCTTTAAAAACTGTCCAAAATAAACACATTTCACCACGGATGTTTATTATTTTCTTAACTCAGTCTAAGAAGACAGTGTTTATTTAAGTTTAAACAGTCAAATCAGTACAAATAGCACAATTAAGTAATGTTGTTCACACCAAACCTCCCTTGTTGGTAGTGTCTCATCAACAAGCCAACCATGGAGTGTGTGGTGGCACCATTGGGGGCTGACCAGACGATCCCTCACAGGGGGAGGGGGGCAGTATGGATTTTCGGTTAAAAAAAATATTGTTCCGAACTTTACACTGAAAAAAAAGTTTGTTCAGCACATGAAAAAACGTTCAACCCACTGCTGTACTGCAATGTAAAATTGTAATAAAAAAGTTGGTTGCTCCTTCACAAACGTTTGTCACAGGTGTAAAACAGATAGCCGCTCAAAAGTTACCTGGTTGGCCCGATTTTGAGTCATGTCAAGGGGAAGAAAGAATATATTTTGCTAAATATTGTTGCAACGGTTAATAGACGGTTACTTTTTGTTGCAACGGTTAATAGATGGTTACTTTATGTAATCATAGTAAGATATCTTAGTTATAATATTAATTTTTGATACATTATTCTTAAAATTTTTGAAAGGTCAAAATATTGTCAGACAGCTCACGGTGATCCGACCCCTGGGCACCATTTTACCAAAATAGTCTACTTCTTTTCATAGCCTGGGTAAATTGTAATACATAAATAAAATTAATAGAATGTAAGGGAAATAAATTTGTCAGTGCCTGTCAAGTGTCAACTCAAAATTAATACATCATCCAGGGTTGTTGACACATTATCCCACTCATTAAACTGTTTAGAGACCTAAGTAACCAGATAATTTGCAAAAAGCTTTCTCCTTCTCACATGTAACCACAATACTACATGGTTAGATGGATTTTGCATATGATAACTTCTGAAAATAACCCTTCATTGAAACTGGCTCAAGGTGCCCCCATCTCAAATGGCTCACGGTGCCCCATTTGTCAATTTCATCTATTGGTGCATTTCACCAGTTTATCCCAGTACCAATGTTATGACATTATCCTAGCACATGCTTTACCTTCTTTAAGCGGACTAAGTTTTATCAAGATGCTGGAAATACATATCATGTAGTGAGAAGAATAATTTGTCAGTCAAAAAGAATCAAGCATCAGCTCTTTAAATTTACAATTCAAATGCAACATAATTCTTACAAATTTCCCTTGTTTTATTCTTCAATTATAAGTTAAATTGATAAATACTGTTTTTTAGATTATTTTTAAAAAATTTGAAATCTTTTCAGGAAGTTTTTAAAAGAGAAGTCCCTAAAAAATGTCATGTCTTTTTGAAGTTCAGCTCAATACCCAGATTTCACATTACTACCAGCAAGATTTTTTTTCAAATTCTCCAGAATTTGGTCCATATAAAATATCAGCCAAAAAATTCAAGAGTTTTCAACCATTGCTGTTGTGCTCATGATCTGTCTCAAAATCAGGTTTTCCACATGCAAATTTTTTTACACTTGCCTGAATTTTATGATCCAAATTTTCCCATTGTTTTAGGGGTGGCTGCCTCCAGTACGCTCAAAATTTCCAACAATTATTTCCACTTTACAAATTTCCCTTTATTCTGGAAAATGCATTTTCTAAAATTTAGATAGTTTTCAATTTTATCTTTGCATCAATTAGATAATGCTGTGAAACACAAATACATTCTTCAACAGCGAGTTGGTCTGGAAAATTTTGGGAAGTTTCTTGGAAATAGAAACCACTTTTGAAGTTAGGTATTTGGGTTTTTCCTTATTTCGAATCTGCTTCATCACTTATTTGCCTCAAAACGCTACTTTTCCTCTCGGTGAAATTTTTTTTAGGGGGGGGGCGGCTTGCCCCTAGCCCCCTGGGCCCCAACCTCCCCAAGCCTCCCTAGATTCACCACATGCTTATTTCAGCAGGATGAATTTTCCACTTCCCAGATGTCAATGTCTTCCATAATAGTCTGACGTACAATGTATATCTGCCAAATTTTGACTTAGACCAAGTTTATACACTTTAGACCTGGGTGTTACCTGGTCTAGATTTACTGAATTTTAAACAGCGTTTAGATCCTGTTTAAAGTTACTGTCTTGGTGAAATGTGTTTAGAATTTAAACATGTCTAACTTCGATTTAAGCATTGTTTAAAAAATAAACTAGGTTGGTGAAATCGAGCCTAGATATTCAACTTCTCACAAACTGGCCAGTCTAAAAGTGTAATAATCCAAATATTATGCAAGCCACAATTAGTTTGTTGTAATGGAAATAGAAATTTCATGTTCATGACAAAGAATTTAAAAGGGCTTCTCATTGCTTGGTTTGCTGTCTTTGTTAATAACACCTGTAATTAGGCATGCCTAATCATGATGTAACATGTATTAGGTTTGTTAAATCACACACTCACAGTGGTACATTGGAGGTATAGATGCAACTACACATACATAAAACATTATTTAAATATTTGGAAAATAAAATATGTGTTTGAAAAACCTCAGGTCCCTACAATTCTTTTTTTAAAGAATTTCTTGTTATCTGTTCTATTGTAATTTTATATGTGATATATGATTTGGCTCCATTGCCAGTGGTTAACAGATCTGCCTTGTTCACATTGGGAGCTGGTTCAAATCCTGGTCTGATCACCTTGACTTTTTATTTTCTTTCAACCAAATTTAGGATTATCTAACTTATACCGTGCCAAGGAGCAGTGAGCAAATTCATCTGTGAACAACAGTGTTACGACACTCTATAAAAAGACCCCATACATAAATACAAAATTGTGCTTAGAGGGTGTAGCTAAACCACATCAGGTTTAGTGTCTTTTTTTATATCTTTCTTTGTCAATCTTTGATACTACTCAGTCATAGAAAAGCCTAATTTAGATCTAAGATAGAAAGACAGACATACATTATAATATGTATTAGACCCCAAACACAATATTCTTTGTCTAAATTCCCAAAGTAGACAGAAAAGAATCAGCATCTTCTTGCTGGATGACAAACATCTCTTTCACATCATCAAAAAGAGATTTTTCTTTCCACCCTTTTGATGCCAGTCTTCTGATTTCTAAAGGGACTTCGTTTCATAGATCTGTCAAAATCAAGTTCATTTCCAGACAAGTATTGCATAATTTTTCTCCAGAAAGAGATAATGTTAGCATACCAAAAAGGGCAGTAGAGTCATTTACCATTTTACATTGGTGATTCGACACCGTTTATCTGGAATTGGCTTTTCGTGACCACTGCATAATCTCTGATATTTCAGAAACAGTCAAAGCCTGAGAGGAGAATGATTGATACACAATTACAGTAGACGAAAAATGAGTGCTTACAGAAAAGCTGTTGGCGTCCATCAATGACCTCAAAACAAGTTGTGTCAAACGCATTGATATAAGCTGTGAACTTTTAATTGAGCAACTTTTTGCCTCACTGATACTCAGTTGGTCACTCATTTTGACAGCATGCAAGTATATATAGGCTATGGCCTCATCAGTTGCTTATGACTCATCGAGAATAACAGGGCATGGATAGGGAAATGACCGCAAAAGGAACATTTCAGTCCTATTCTGTAAGCACTCCCTTTTCGTCCACTACACGTTCTTCTTGCAAAAAATACATGATACAAAATTGTGTCGAGAAGAAAGAGACAAAATTGTTGGTTTGAGACAAGTTTAAAGCAAAAGAGCAGTTTTCATATTACACATTCTCTTGCGGTGTAGAATTGTTTACTGCGCAACGGAGGGAAGAGAGTCATATTAGCTAGGGCTTTGTGTGACTTGGTTCAGGGATGAATTCTAGCTATATGCCCAGGTCAGCTTGGTCTACGTCTGTCTACTTGGACCGCGTCGATTCAATCATCCATTGACTTGACCTGGTTAGACTAATATAATATAAATACAGGAAGTACAGCCCTGAATGATCTATCCATTCACATACTTTTCCAGGAGAGACTAATACTCAAGGATTTCTATACCTATAAACTGACTGTTACAGACACATAAGCCCACTTAGAATTTCGAGAGAATTCTGTCACCACTGCAATCATTTCAAGAAGCCATGCAAAATTTGTTGCAGCGTTTAGTTTTGATTGCTTCCAGGGAATGAGTTTAAATGGTGGTTTCACAATCTGCCATTTGGCTTCTGCCAATCTAATATCATCAATTATCAGGTTTTTGGTAATCTAAAGGAAGGGTAGTTATAAAAGGTCAACTCATATAACTTGTTGTTGTATTGGGAATCTGGGATGAAAGTATTTCATTAAATTGTTTGTGGCACACCAGCGGCAAAGATACAAATTGTGCAGGACTTCTACGAATTGCACATGGAAATATATTATAGTCATATGAGACTGTAATGTTGACTCTATTCCTTAAATTTGACTCATCTGCAGTAACAGATATGGCTGCCATGGTATGATTAATTGAAAATTGATGCCAGAGTGTAATATGCAATTCTCAGCATTTCAAATTAATTATGAGTTTGGTGAAATCATAAAATGTTTGTCCAAAATGACTGGACACCACCACACAGAAATATATATAGCAAGCATATCAGATATTCCAACTGTAGAACTGAGAGCATTTTCATATCTACCTCTGACAGTAGAACATCATGATCATCATTATAATGAATGAAACAATCATTGGAGTCAAGCAAACATGTTCCTCTTGCAATACCAAAGAATATTTTTGCAAGCCTTGTTTACTTCATTATGCGCAAATCCTCTCTGCTTCCAAATCATAGTTCCGCTAAAGTAAACAATCGAAGACCAACATTGCTTGATGGTTCTCGAAAGTCGTTACACAGCCAGACCATTGGCGTTGAATGAGATCTAGTTCTAAAGGTCACTTTGACCTCCTTCTTGCTGAAAAACCATGGATTCTTCAATCTGCTACGCTGACCTTATGTGACCTTGAGATCCATGGAGAGTCATGGGTTTTGGTGTGAATCCTTTTAAACCCTAAAGGTCATCCTGAAAGGCCTTCCTTTTAACTCAAAGGAACAAGAAACTCTATTCCCTCTGGCAATTTTTCTTCTATCTGTCAAAATGCCTTTGAATTTTTTACAAGACTAAAATGAGATGACCCACTACTCCATGGGCACATTGACGTTGCAGCAACGTTGCAACGACGTCAAACTTTTTGTCAAATGCCGTAGAATTGTAAGGTTGAAATTATGGTTTCACAACGTTGTGAAGCAACATCAAAGATATGACATTAACATGCAACGTTGTGGCAACATTTTACAACATTGTGAGGCAATGTCAGGAGTTCAACGTTAGCTTGCGATGTTATGGCAATGTTGTAAAAAAACCCAGACGTCTTGTTCACGTTGCGCCTCCAACAGGGGAGTGGGGCAAGACGTGCCCTTATGTTCTTAAAAAAATTTGGCATAATCATATTGTTATTTACACTGTATGAACACTTTTTTGCAAATTGGATGTGTTCTGTTTTTGTCCAAAGACCCTTGCTGCCCTTGTACCCTCAGGTCTAGGTTTTGAATTCATTGACAGCTGGATACCTCCACCAATTCTTGTGACATTGGTAATATTAATAAGGTTGATGATGACAAACATGTATGCCTGGACATTGTTCAATGCACTATTATGCTTATTGATGTCAATTTGGATGGAGAATTTTTCTCAACAGATAAATGACCCCAATTTTTCAAGGAATTGATATTAATTAATAAGCTCACAGTTGTTAAGACAAGTGAACTGCAGAATGGCTCAATGTCCGTGGATAATTTTACTGATCTGCACTTTAAATTCACTGAATCACATATTTCAACTATTTGTTAGTGACATTTAGGGATCTATTGGTCAAACTTTAGACATCTGCAAGACGGCATCCTTGAATAACTGGACAGCAACCACATCTGTCTTTGAAATCATCTATAATAGGCAATAAAATGTCTGATATCCTAATATAGCTGATTTAGGAGACAGATTTGCAATGTAGGGGTGCTCAGGCCCACTCCAAGATTTTCAGAACAATTTTATCTTCAAGAAGTCTGGTAACTTAGCAATGGTAATAAACAGAAGACACTTATCGAAGATATGCAAAATACTTCCAAGGACTATCCAACTATCTAGATATCTCTAGATATCTATTTCTCAATCTGAATGTCTATTTATCTTTCCATTAATCGTCTTATACCTATCAATTGATTTTTTACCAGCCTTTACGAAAAATATGAAATTGCAGCATATATACCTTACAAATTCTTACAAGCCTGCACAGATAGAGATACCAAGACTTACTTTGTAGTCTGTAAAAGAAAAAAAATCTCTTTAACCAAATTTTACTGTGAGTTGACCTTATAGGTCCTTGAATGACCTGTATAAACATGTGCAAGTAATCTGCCCTGAGGAAGAGTGCTTCTTGTCCTTTTGAGTGAAAAGAAGGACCTTCCAGGATGACCTTCTGGTTTTGAAGAGGTCCACAGGAAGACCCATGACCTCAAGGTTACACCAGGTCATTCTAGCAGTTTGAAGTGTCCCAGGTCATACATCTGTCAAAGGGACTTGAAGAACAAGATTGCAGTCAATGGTCCATCTGTGTCGATGCTTGCCGATGCCAATATGCTATTATCGACTTAAATTACCACTTACATACTAAACCATATTTTAAAATTGTAATATGAAGTTTGGTTTCAAAAACGTTAAGGCAGGTAATAACAATATGAAACCGCTGCAAATTTAATGTTGTAACCCTCATTACTAGTACTGCCAATTGCCTCAATGATTTTGTAAAACCTGGCCAAGCATATCTAATCAAAATTAATACAGGAGTGCATCAATTCTCATGACGGAGCAAGTTGGACAAATATAGTTTGGTATCAACTGAATCATTTTGAAAGGCTCTAAACTAAAAAAAAATATTTACATCATACTCTATTGTCTCTAACTAAGTATAGGGTTATTTATGAAGCTATTTAGCTTGATATCATCATGATTTTGGTACACATCTTAAAGAATTGGAACCTGATGTTGTCAGTCAACTGATTGATCTTATAAAAAGGGAAGCCAATCATTCACCAATATTAATTCACATTAACAACAACAATAGCTTGTTATGAGAGCCAGCATTTATTTTTAACCTTTCTAATATTTAGAGTATTGGCAACTCTAGCCTGGATGACTCAAATGCAAAAACACCAGTTTAGACTACTTCCCAGGAAGCAATCAAATCAAAAGGCTGCAAATACATTTCTATGGCCTCACGAAATAAAATAGCAGGTTTGCTTAATCAACGAGGTAACGTAAAATGGCTTCAGCTGATATAACTTCTGATAAATTGGAGGGCAAATATATGAGATAAACAGAGAAAAAGACAGGTACTCCTCTGGACCAAGACAATAAGTATATTGGTAGAACAACAACTTGACCTCCTTTTGACGGGACACCATATAAGTAAGTGGTTGAATGTATGGTTGGGGCTTTACATCCTGCATAAAAGCAATTTGATAGGCATATAGAAACAAGAGGAAGTGGACATAGAAATTCAGACACTAGAAATTTAGCAATATTGATTGAAACTGGCATCCAGAACAGGTTGAGATGAGCTGGCTAGAGCTGAAATCAAAAACCAGAACTCAGTGCTAGGAAGAACAGAGTGCAAAGAACAATTCTAACTTCATTACAAAATGTTCAGTCCTTTTTTTTCCACAAACCTCTTTCATATTTCAACTCACTCCCATGTAACACTAGGACCATAGCTGTTCCTAAAATATCAGACATAACCCAGAAGTGACTGGCAATAAGCCCTTCCCGGATAAGCTGTGTTGGAGTCATTGATGTGAAATGGCAGATGACATTACGGCCCTTGTCGGTGCAGAAATGATGGATGTGAATTGGCTCTGCTGGATGTTTGAATCAAAGGGGGAGGATCAAACCAAAACTGCTTCTCTGAATAGGTCTGCCGTTCAATACTCGCAATCATCTAGAATGATCAATTTTTCAGAATGAACTTATTGGAGAGATTTTCAGGAATTTATGGAATAACTGTGTTATTGGTGAAATGCAGGACATGAAGCCTTTTGTTTTCTCACTGTCAGATTTACTTCAATTGTAAAATTTGATTTACCAGGGTCTATCATTTTGATAGACAGATACTTCACTTTTCCATCTCGTTGTTTTGTCAAGTCAGGAAAATAATTTTCGATTTCCAGATTTGTTTTTGGTTTTAAACCATGAAAGTTTCTTGACAATAAATGGCTTGCTAGCTAATTGGTGATAACCATGCTTAGAATGATAACTCACTAGGAAAACAATAACTGTATTAAATCACCGCTGTCACGTCAAATATAGATACATTGTAACCTTGACTTATCAATTAAATGACAACAAGCAGAATTCATTGATACCAACAATTTCATTAATATCATAGTTTTAATTAATAGGTTAATTTTCAGTAATGAAAAACCGCATGGATTGACCTAAATATTTTGTATCGAAATCTAATTTGAAGGCCATTATCATGTTAGTGACACTGGCCTATATTAATTGTTGGTCAAAATGAGGTTCATGATCTGCAATTAATGGCTGTACTGCTATGCCACTAGAGATAAACTTACAAATTTGAAACCAGTCACATTCCTGTCTTACATTATAAACCTTAAGACATGGTACACTTGTTTTGTGGCTCAAAGCGAATGTAGCATATGAAGCTGTTCTCCTTTACAGATTATATAATACAACTTAATGGGAGTGTGGTTCATGAATGCCAGGTCGCGGAAGAATACAACACGAGTCCGAAGGATGAGTGTTTATTCTGCAGCAGACCTGACATGAGTGAGGTTCACTGCTGTGAACCAACCTCCCATTATGTTTTATTTATATCCCACAATAAAAACAGACTTCCAGTTAAAAGAAATAATAATTTCATGAGGCACTATTTTGCTTGAATGGCCGCAAAAAGATCCCAAGCAACCGCACCGACCAATGAGAGTGTCAAAACATTGTCACGTCATCATTTCACTGCCAACTGTTTACATAACAACGTCAGATAATGAGATGCCTGTGGTTTACAACAATGAACCACATGGGGTGAATCATATGGTTTTTTGCCAGAACTTCACAGCCTATTGTGGGATATGACTATATATCCCATTATTGGCATGTTGGATGAACAATGTGACATTAGAGGACTTGCTGATTGGTGAATTTACAGTATTCGCTGTTCCCAATTTGTTGCGTTATAGTCTGAGCATGCTCAACAAGATATGATGGGCTTATGCGAGTGAGCATGCCCAATGAGACATGATGGACTCAACTCAGCCTTACACAAAGCTCATGATAGGATAAACATAATTTTCAGGCACAATGTTTCAAGTTACAATGACGATAGGCAATAGTACACTAGTTATCTGGAACACGGTGGACTTTATCGTGACAAAGTCGCACAATTGAACAAATTACAATTCACTTTAAAGAAGTGAATTAGGAAAAAATATAATAAGTAAAGCTGCATTGTTCGATTTTTACTGACTGATTCATCTACATATACACTGACTCTGCCCTCTATCCAACTGTCCGTCTGTCAGCTTGCTCTGTCTATCTTTTTATCAATCTATTGATGTACTTAGGGTAAACAAGGGAACAATTCTGTAGATTTAGGTGAAAGTAAAAGTGAAACTTGACTGAATTTCAGGTAGCAGTTCTTGTTGGAAATGACTATTTCGGAAGTGGCTCCAATCCACTATAGCAGAGATGGCTGCCATGACAGGATTAATTGAAATTTGATGCCAGTGTGCAATGTGACATTCTCAGCATTTCAAATTAATCATAAGGTAGGTGAAATCATAACATGTTTGTCTAAAACGACCAGACACAGCTACTGATGACAAGCAGTGTTGATTTCTACCTGGCTGATATCAGATTCTGTGGCAGTAGGACCAATAGTATTTTCATATCTACCCCAGACTTGCATGTAACATCGTAAACAAACACCAGTGACAAGTAAGCATGTTTCTGTTGTACTACCAAGGAATATTTTTAGGAACATTGTCAAATTCATATTGAGATCATCGTCTTTGACTCAAAAACACAGTCTCGTTAAATTAATAATCAATGACCAACATTGAAGGTTCTTGTCAGTAGTCAGACTGCAACATCATCGGCACTGAATGAGATCTAGTTCTATGGTCACTTTGACCTCCTTCTTGATGAATAATGCTGACCTTATGTGACCTTGACATCAATGAAGTCAGGGGTTTTGGTGCGAATCCTTCTAACCCTAAAGGCCATCCTGAAAGGCCTTCCTTTTAACTGAACGGGACGAGAAACACTCTTCCCTTTGGCAATTTTTCTTAAATCTGTCAAAATACCTTTGACGTTTTTCACAAGACTAAATGCGATGACCCACCGTAATGTGGTTTGAAGTGGCGTGATATAGATAGGAATGGAGGATGGGTTGTGGTGCTTTTTTTCTATTCAAATAAGTACTACTCACTAGTACTCAGTCTTCTTTAAGACTAAGATTGTTAGTGCTTAATCATATTGCTATTTACACTGTAAGAACACTTTCGTGCAAATTGGATGTGTTCTGTTTATGTCCAACGGCCTGCGCTGCCCTTGTACCCTCAGGTCTAGGTTTTGAATTCATTGACAGCTGGATACCTCCACCAATGCTTATGACATTGGTAATATTTATAAGGTTGATGATGACAAACATGTACAGTATGCCTGGAAATTGTTCAATGCACTATCATGCAGATTGATGCCATTTTGGATGGAGCATTTTGTTCAACAGATAAACGACACCAATTTTAAAAAAAATGGATATTAATGAATAAACTCACAATTTCTAAGACAAGTGAACTGCAGAATGGCTCATAGTCCGTGGATAATTTTACTGATTTGCACTTTAGTATTCCCTGAATCACATATTTCAACTATTTGTTAGTGACATTTAGGGATTTATTGGTCAAACTTTAGACATCTGCAAAACGGCATCCTTGAATAACTGGACAGCAACCACAATAATCTGAATGTCTATTTATCTTTCCATTAATCATCTTATATCTATCAATTGATTTTTTACCAGCCTTTACGAAAAATCTCAAATTGCAGCATATATACCTTACAAATTCTTACAAGCCTGCACAGATAGAGATACCAAGACTTTGTAGTCTGTAAAAGAAAAAAAATCTCTTTTACCAAATTTTACTGTGAGTTGACCTTATAGGTCCTTGAATGATCATATAAACATGTGCAAGTAATATGCCCTGAAGAAGAGTGATCCTTGTCCTTTTGAGTGAAAAGAAGGACCTTCCAGGATGACCTTCTGGTTTTGAAGAGGTCCAAAGGAAGACCCATGACCTCTGTGATGCTCTCAAGGTACACCAGGTCATTCTAGCAGTTTGAAGTGTCCCAGGTCATACATCAGTCAAAGGGACTTCAAGAACAAGATTGCAGTCAATGGTCCATCTGTGTCGCTGCTTGCCGATGCCAATATGCGATTATCGACTTAAATTACGACTTACACTAGCAACGGCCGTCATTGAAGAGCATCACATACTTTTACTAAACCATATTTTAAATTGTAATATGAAGTTTGGTTTCAAAAACGTTAAGGCAGGTAATAACAATATGAAACCGCTGCAAATTTAATGTTGTAACCCTCATTACTAGTACTGCCAATTGCCTCTATGATTTGTTAAACCAGGCCAAGCATATCGAACCAAAATTAATACAGGAGTGCATCAATTCTCATGACGGAGCAAGTTGGAAAATATAGTTGGTATCAACTGAATCATTTTGAAAGGCTGTAAACTAAAAAAAATACTCTATTGTCTCTAACTAAGTATAGGGTTATTTATGAAGCTATTGAGCTTGATATCATCATGATTTTGGTACACATCTTAAAGAATTGGAACCTGATGTTGTCAGTCAACTGATTGATCTTATAAAAAGGGAAGCCAATCGTCTAATAATTCACATTAACCAAACAAAATAACTTGTTATGAGACCCCGTTTTTATTTTTAACCTTTCTAATATTTAGAATGTTGAAAACTTGGTAGATTGAAGATATTAGATTAGCTCTAGCCTGAATGTCTCAAACCACCAGTTTAGACTACTTCCCAGGAAGCAATCAAATCAAAAGGCTGCAAATACATTTCTATGGCCTCACAAAATAAAACAGCCAGGTTGGCTTAATCAACGAGGTAACGTAAAATGGCTTCAGCTGATATAACTTCTGATAAATTGGAGGGCAAATATATGAGATAAACAGAGAAAGAGACTGGTATTCAGGATTAGGTTAATAGTTATATTGGTAGAACAACAACTTGACCTATTTTTGACAGGACATCATATAATTAAGTGGTTGAATGTATGATTGGGGCTTTACATCCTGCATAAAAGCAATTTGGTAGGCAAATAAAAACAAGAGGAAGAGGACATAGACATTTTGCAATATTGATTGAAACTGGCATATAGAACAGGTCGAGGTGATCTGGCTAGAGCTGAAATCAAAACTGGGACTCAACGATTGGATGACCAGAGTGCAAAGAACGGATCTAATCTCACTTGAAAATGTTCAGTCCTTTTTTTTCCACAAACCTCTTTCATATTTCAACTCACTCCCATGTAACACTAGGACCATAGCTGTTTCTGAAATATCAGACATAACCCAGAAGTGACTGGCAATAAGCCCTTCCCGGATAAGCTGTGTTGAAGTCATTGATGTGAAATGGCAGATGACATGACGGCCCTTGTCGGTGCAGAAATGATGGATGTGAATTGGCTCTGCTGGATGTGAATTGGCTCTGCTGGATGTTTGAATCAAAGGGGGAGGATCAAACCAAAACCGCCTCTCTGAATAGGTCTGCGGTTCAATACTGGTAATCATCTAGAACGATCAATTTATCAGGATGAACATACAGGAGAGATTTTCAGGAATATTGCAATAACTGTGCTCTTTGTGAAACACTGGACATCAAGAATTTGGTTTTGTCACTTGTGCATTAAAGTCAAGGGTGAAATTAGTATCATTTAGTGTATCATATGCCCAACATATACATACCTCTCTATCCGTCTCTCCATCTATTCATCTATTTACCAATTTTTCCGTTGCCTATTATTTTGTTTGCTTCCTATGACTTCAATTCTGCTGATACATTCACAAAATATTATTCAATTTCCAGATTTGTTTTTGGTTTTAAACCATGAAAGTTTCTTGACAGTAAATGGCTTGCTAGCTAATTGGTGATAACCATGCTTAGAATAATAACTCACTAGGAAAACAATAACTGTATTAAATTACCGCTGTAACGTCAAACATAGATACATTGTAACCTTGACATACCAATTAAATGACAATCAGGATAATTTACTAATACCAACAATTTCATTAATATCATTATCATAGCTTTAATTAAAAGGTTCATTTTCAGTCATGAAAAACCACATGGATTGACCTAAATATTTTGTATCAATATCTAATTTGAAGGTGATAATCAAGTTAGGGACATTGGCCTATATTAATTGTTGGTCAAAGTGACGTTCATGATCTGCAACAAATGATATTTCAGTTTGTACTGGAACAAATTCAGACTTACAAGTAAAAACAAATAAAATCGTACAAAAATAGTAAGAATACGCATTGTAATCCTGGATGATAGAATATTGAAACTAACTTATAAACACAAAGCTATCGAAGGAAACATTGAAGATAAAATGGAAAAATGGATGGAATATTTAGATTTAGGTAAAATTATGTCCTTAAATCACATTCTTCGGACTTTTTCTTTTGGTAATGAAACAATCATTGTATACCAATTACTGTAATCTGTTAATTGCATAGTGGATCATTCCCCTATTGTATCTATCCAGTAAAATATCAACAGGACACTAAAATGCTTCAAAGATGCTGATCAGTATTTGATCACTCAAAAAGGCTTCAAGGGGTCATGCAAGGACATGACGGTAATGATATTGACCTTGATCTACTTTCCTGGTTGTGAAATAGGTGTATCATGATCATTTATTAACTGCAGGCTTTTTAACTAGTATGGACAACAAATCACTTTCACATTGATGCTAGAGAAAAAAATATTTAGAAATTGGGATTTAAATCTAATTAAGTGGAATTGGTTTTATAACTCTGGTTGGTTAATGCACTCTTTATCTTTTCTTGGACATAGTTTCTCGGATGCCTGCTGCCAAAAAATTTGGATGAAACGTGCAAAAGTCTTTAATGGAGCAGCATATGAAGGAAAGGCAGTGCAGCTCTCAAAAAACTCAAAATGGCATTAATGAACCAGAGATTGAAAATGAGAATGGTATCATTACTTATTGTTCTGGTTATTTATGTCGTTCTATCCCAAACTATATAAAAATAATCTCTGTGCGTTTTTGGGCAAAACAAAATAGTCTGTGTCAAAGTTGCATTCCAAAATTTGACTCAGCTTGATGGAGTATCCTCTGTTGGAAATTTGTACCAGTTAATTGTCCACATGTGCTAAGTGATGGCAAAGGTCCAAAAAAAACTTTGAAGAGATCATAGCCAAGTTATCAATAATGATCAGCAATGGATTAACATGTGAAGCATGAATCAATCAATCAGTGTGAAGGATCAGGTTGGAGCAATGAGATGTAACAGACACAACCTGTGATCAAAGCTTTTTGGCCAGAAACAGGGTCAGAAGTAGGTCAAGGACAAGGCCAATAATATCGATCAGATGTGAACAGTTTTTGGCTAATCATATCTTGAAAGGAGCTTTTTGAATGATTCTATAAATATGCTTTAAGAAGACAAGCTCAGTGAGAAAGTTGGGTATTAGTTATACAGTGATCAGAAGAATCTAGATACAATAGAAAACAAGGTCTCTATCTAAAGTTCTTCGAATTGAAACACTTCTTTAGATTCATATCTAGGTGGTGATTAGTGCAAATATAATGTAAAATATCCTATAAATGGCTTTGTCTTAAATGACTGTTTCATAGTGTTTATTGTATTGTGCTGTCTGGATCTAACCACAAGTGGGGTTGTGGTCCTGATCAACCTAATATGGGGATGACTAATACTAACCATTTGAAGAGTAGGACAGGAAAAATTGAGCTCTTCCTTTTGAATTTTACTAAAATATTGAAGTAACTTACGTGCACATGTTTCAGATCCAATGTTCAGCGGTACAATCCCTCCACGCCTGAAACATAAATATAGCTTAGATGATTTATAGCCGATGACTTAATACAAACAAAGGGAATAAAAATAAAGCATACAAATTGTACAATAATGTCCCAAAATGAAAGAGATAACAAATTTATATGTATATCGTTCGATCCAACAATCTATCCATCTTGGTCTTTGAATGTGAATAAAAACAAATATCATATATCTTATTTCATTCTGTCTCTAATTCTGTTTATAATTCTGTTCACTTATATATAGATGAATCCATTCATTTATCCATTAACATTAATTGTGAGGAAAAATAAACTTCAGACTGAGAATATCAAAAACTTCTTCATAATAATGCTTTGAAATTCTGAGCTCATATTTGATTTCCAGGGTAAGAGGGATGGTGTTAAAAACAATAATAGTGGATCAACTTATCATCAATGATTGCTGTACTGCTATGCCGTTGTGAAAAAACTTACATATTTGAAGCCGGTCACTATCTTGTCTTACATTACAAACCCAGGACTTGGTGCACTTGTTTTGTTGCACAAAGTGAATGAAGCAGCTATACTCCCTTACTGATTAGACTATACATCCCATTATTGGCATTTTGGATGAACAATATGACACTATAGGGCCTGCTGGTTGGTCAATTTACAGCATGTGCTGTTCCAAATTTGTGGCATTATAGTCTGAGCATACTTGAAGAGATGTGATTGGCTCATGCGAGTAAGCATACTCAGTGAGACAGGATGGATTCCACTCATCCTTACACAAAATTCATGGTGGGAAAGAAATCATTTTAGGGCACAATGTTGTCAGTTACCATGACAATGTGCAACAGCAAACAATTTATGTGGCAACACAGTGGATATTCTTGTGACTAAATATTATACATTTGACCTAATTTTGATTCAGTTCAATGACCGTAATTCTTACAATAAATTCGTAACACTGATTTACCTGCATACAGTGTACACTGTGCCTGCCCTATATCTAACTATCCATCTGTCAGTTTGTCCTGTCAATTATTCAACCAATCAATTGATGAACATAGGGTAAACAAGGACATGGAACAATTCTGTAGCCTCAGGGAAAACTAACAGTCTGACTGGACAGAACATATCTAAGAGGACAATTCAGACTTTTCCAGCTATGAACAATTTCTGTGACAATATGGCTTCTGAGGCATGATTAGTTGAAAATGACGCCATCATGTAATGTGACATTCTCAGCATTTCAAATTAATCAGAAGGTTGCTGAAATCAAAAGATGCAAGTCTAAAATGATTAGACACAACTATTTCTGACAGGCAGTGTACTTTTTCTAAGTGGCTGACATTATATTATGTTCCAGCAGTAGGAATCAGAGCATCTTCATATATGTCTCTGAAAGCTGATCACAATAATTGCTAATTGACCAGACCACTCTTTTGTAGCAGCTTTAACGTAGCACCTAAATAAGCACTACTGATGAAGAAGATATCTCAACGTTGCAATATTACATTGAGAAACAATATATAGTTTACTTCAATGTGGGTGCATACTCTCCGCCTCAAAACCATTATTTTGTTGATGTTGATGCCAAAACACCAACATTGCCTGACAGCCCTTGCAAGTTATAACACTGACAGACCATTGAGCAGATCTTCTTCAGGTCACTTTGACCTCCTTCTTGCTGAAAAACTATGGATTCTTCAATCTGCTACTCTGACCTTATGTGACCTTGAGATCAATAGAGTGTCATGGATTTTAGTGTGAATCCTTTTAAACCCTAAAGGTCATCTTGAGAAGCTTTTCCCTTTTTCTTGAAGGATCAAGGAAAACACTTCCCCTTAAATGATTTTTCATGAATTTCATCATGATGTTGCCACAATTAACTCAAAGCGAATTGACACAACAATGAACTTGCCAATCAACAGTTTTCAATCTGAATACATAACAAACAATCATTGACAAATATTAAGGAGTGACTTCTAACAATAAGAATAACAAGCTAATAGAGCCAGCATCTATACGGCAACAACTCAAGATTGATGATATCAGTTTAGCACAAGCCTGACTCAAACGTAAAAACACCAATTTAGACTACTTCCTAGGAAGCAATCAAATCAAAAGGCAGCAAATAAATTTCTATGGCCTCAAAAAATAAAACAGCAGGTTGGCTTAATCAGTGAGGGGACGTGAAATGGCTTCAGCTGATATAACTTCTTGGGACTTGGAGGGCAATATGTGAGGTAAATACAGAAAGAGACAGGTAATCTAAATTAGGATAATGTATTGATAGAACAACAGCTTAAATTTTCCTGATTTTACATCATATATGATGGTGGTTGATTGAGGCAATACATCCTGTATTTATGCACTTTTCACAGAATGAGGATAAGGCAATGAGGTGACAGTCGATGGAAACTGCCATCCAAACATATCAAGGTGATCCATCATGGAACTGGGAACACAATTGGAAGCCAAGAAAACAATCAACTGAACTAATTGCAATCTCGCCGTCACATTGGCTTTCTGAATCAGCAAAAATAACAACAACGAGGGAAAGAAGGGGATTAAATTTACATACATTTAACACATAATGGATAGAGATCCAATTTTTATTATACATGTATTATCAAACAATTGAGGGCGGAAAAACAATGTGTGCCTGTCATACATTTCATACATTTCCTGTATTTTTTCTTCAAAAACTGCTTTCATATTTCAGAGGCCCATAAACATCATACTTCCCCCGCTAACACTAGAACCATATCACTTCCTGAAATATCAGACATAACCCAGAAGTGACACCATAAGCCCTTCCCGGATAAGCCGTGTTGGAGTCATTGATGTGAAATGGCAGATGACATAACGGCCCTTGTCGGTGCAGAAATGATGGATGTGAATTGGCTCTGCGGGATGTTTGAATCAAAGGGGGAGGATCAAACCAAAACCGCTTCTCTGAATAGGTCTGCCGCTCAATACTGGTAATCATCTAGAATGATCAATTTTTCAGGATGAACATATTGGAGATATTTTCAAGAATTTTGGAATAACTGTGTTGTTGGTGAACTGCAGGACATTGTACTTAAACCTTCCTTATATGAGACTTATCTATATCTCATACATATGTATACCTACCTCTCTATCAACTTCTCATTATCTATTCACATGTCTACAATCTATCCGTCGGTCACTTATTGTATTCCTCCTAATCCAGTTTGACTACCTTTCGTAATAATGATCTATCTGTTTGTGTATCTATCTTCATATCTATTTTGATATCTTGTGATCGATCTATACCTATTTATCAATAACAATCCATCTCGCCTTTCCATATTATGGCTCCATTTAGTGAACGAAAGTAAATAAGTTCTTGGGAGTTTTTTTTGTGAAAGCATGAATGTTTGACATCTTATTGGTTATAACCATGTCCAGAATGACGACGGATCAAAAAAAAGGTAGGACAAATCTATTTGTTGTCATTTCCACATCTATTTCTAACCTTGACCTGACAATTAAACAACAAAAAGTAGATTAATTCTTACAAACAATGTCATTAGTATCATTGTTTTAATTAATACCGTCATTGTTATTCGCGAAATCCACATGGATTGACCTAAATAGATTTTTTTATTGGAAGCTTAATTGCATTAATATTATTGTGTTAGTGACATTGACCTATATTCCATTATTGATGAAAAAGAGCTTCATTATCTTTAAAAAAATGACAATTCGCAATTGAACTGAACATGTTATTGGAGATGATGCAGTTCTCACCATTTCACATATTTACATGTAATGTACTTGCCATTTAGCTTTTGCACCTTTACAATATCATACTGTATATCATTAGAATGTTTTTAAAAATGTAGAAAATAGTGCCAAGGCAAATAAATCTGTCATTATATTATGGTTCACAAAATCAATTCAGCCATAGGCCTAAAAGCCAAATTGAGAAAATTCAGACAAATTAGGATTGTACAATGGATTAATGATTTAAAAAACACATTAAGACAAAGCTGTCTATTAAAAGATTGAACAATGGATGGATGGTTGGGCTTTACGTCCTATGTGTATTTATTCACTTGTTGGGCTTATTAGGACAGGAGGAAATGGCATGCTACCACCACACCAAACCTTTTCCCAAGAAAAGATTGAATATGAACGGATGGAATATTCAGATGAGGCTAAAAATTATTTGCTTAACTGATCAAAGGCAATCAAAATGCTTCAAAGATGACGATCAGTCAAAAAGGCTTTGCGGGGTCATGTCAGGTCATAATGCCAATGAAAGAGTCCCTGGCCTAGTTTCATGCTAGTGAAATATGGATGTCATGATCATTAATTATCTATAGTATCCAACCTAATATCTGCAGTATTTGCTATTAATCATTTTGATTGTGCAGTAACATTAGAGGAAGTAGGGAAGGTTATTTCAGAAATATAATTATTGAAAAGGGATGCATACTGATTGCGCTTCTATCTATCTATCTATCTATCTATCTATCTATCTATCTATCTATCTATCTATCTATCTATCTATCTATCTATCTATCTATCTATCTATCTATCTATCTATCTATCTATCTATTCTATCTCCTTATTTATCTATCAATCTTTTGATATTCATATCAATAATCAGTCTTTCTTTCTCTCTCTCCATCAGCATGAGACAAACAGTATTCTCAGAATTCTGACAGATTCTTCTCCACACTTCGTAATTAAAGCAGAGAAGGATTACAGCTTCTTTTAATCAAAATCAGGGAATTTCCAAGCCTGCTCCACATAGATAGTTAATCTTCTGCATCATTGATGATAATTTGATCCTCAACTTTTGTTGCAGGTTTTTAAATATCATGCAACATCTCTGCCACAGTGAAATGTTTTGAACTACTTTTCTGCAGGGAATATCCACAGGGAGCCAAGCATTTCATTCCTGTTTATAAATAGCCCTCTGGGATTTGAAATTCTAATTCTGCAAGTCAAATATGAACTCAATATTTCAAAGGCACATTGTCATTTAGATGGAGAAGTTCCTCGATGAGTCAATGTCCTCAGTGTGATGTTTAATTTCTATAGTTCGCTCTTTGGTTAAAGAAATCAAGGAATAGAGAGATATGTGGTATGATAAGTTGTTTGAACGATAGCTCATAAATAAATAGACAGATTGGTCCACAAATATCAGATATATAGCTCAATAAATGCAGATTTCTTACAGGATATATAGGAAGTGCTTAGTACAGTGGTCCCTGTGTTATAAGACAGCCCCTTCTGCGGACATCTAGCGGTCTCTCGTTAGGGTGGGGTGTCTCGTCGGGCTGCAAAATGCCCTTAAAATACTACTTAGTGCAGGAGGAACAGTGTTAAATACGGCAAGTCCGTCTTACAACAGGGGGTCTTACAACGCAGGCACCATGTACTCAGGCTAACAAAGCACATTTCTTTGGTTCTCGCATATTCAGCATGTTCAGGCATGTTCTTGCAAGACCAATTAAATTTGAGAGCTGTAAACATGCAGTGATGTATTGGTGTATTTATAATGTATTTTTTAATATCCTGATTCGAATAAATATTGTTTAAGTCATAGTTTTCTGTGCAAACCTTACCATGTCAGGTAAGATAATGCCAGTCCCAGGAGCCCTGTTAAATATCTGAAAAAGAAGCTGTCTATTCCAGTCACACAGAAAGCCTCAAGATTCTCAATACATTGGACTTAGAAGAGGATAGCAAAGAACTTGGGACTTTATTCCTGTCCACTAAAAAATGTGTTACAAGAGTCTAGCAGTCTATTTGTTTGGCTAAATTGAGAGCCTCAAGGAAAGTAACATATTTAAGTTTCTGGAGGAATTTTTGATGATGCAATCAAAATAGACTTCGAATCATACATCTGTCATTTTGGTAAAATCATGAGCAGTCCACGAAGGAATAACATTTTTATGAGATATTGGCGACTTGGATTACCAGTCAACCAGGCGACAGACAACCAGGCGACAACACTACCAACTGGGCGACAACCATCCAGGCGACACACCACTACCAACCAGGTGACAAGTTTTGACCAGCCAGGCGACAACAAGTACCAACTAGGTGACAGATATTTTGAGTGACATACCAACTAGGTGACACGCATTCCCGAATCCAGGCGACAGACTTTAATTCCAGGTGTTTCAGACAACAAAAACCTCCACAGACTAGGAGTCAGATTATCGCTCATAAATCATGCAGTCCTGCCACCTGTGGACAACTTTACAGCTCTCTAGATCTCAATTATCTTTATCAACTAACAGTCAAACTGTATCTAAAATGTCCTGAATCTCAATATTTCAATGCAGTAAAGTATTTTTTATTCATAATTCCAGTTGTGTATCAGTACAAACAATAAATTCCAAGCCAGAAAAGCAAAACGCCCAAAGGCGCCCCCTGGCTCAAAATGTGGAATCTCAAAAACGTTGTCAACATCCTGCAGAATGGACCAGAGAGAACATGAACATGATGAAAGTTCTGAATGGACTGAAAACATGTCGCCCAGTGAATTAAAAGTGCTTGTTGCCTAGTGCAAAAGCTTGTCGCCTGGTTAGAAGTGTTTGTCGCCTGGATGGAAGTACTTTGTCGCCTGGATGGAAGTGTCTGTCGCCTGGATGGAAGTGATTCTCAAATTTTCCGTAGCCTAGTTGGTAGTGGTAAGGTGTCGCCTGGTTGTCTGTCGCACGTGACAAGTTCGCACCCACTAATTAGTCTTGTTCTCTCTATTTTCTCATCAGTTAATGCTCTCTGTGCTACATGTACCTGTACATGTATAAGCCAATGAATTAGTTATTTCCTATATCAATTATTATATTCTTTCAGAATCTGTAGAATTAAGAGAATCACCATGAACTTTTGAATTTGGCAGATATTTTGCAATTCCCAAATGAAGACAGAATATAGTTTTTGTTAAGACAAGACCTTGCTAATTATCATCTCAGCCATATGGTAGATGCATACCCTAAAATCGACTGAGGTCTGACAAATATCACAAATATGAATATTTTTTCTATCAAAGCATTAATAGATATGTCTCATACTTAACATGAATACAATGAATTACCCAATAACCATCCTCCCCACGCAAGCCCTGCTAAAATGGACAGGGCTTTCTGCTATTTCCAACCTCTTCTGTGATTGGCTGCTTATTTAGGTCATAAGCATTTTGCAGGCAGATTTAGTCCGATTATGGACACTTAGAGGATTACTGGCAACTAAGAAAAACAGTGTAAAACAAGCAAACTTTCAAACAGTTTCATTTCAGAACTGTGAAAATACATAATTTAATGGAATTTTCAGAACTGCATTAGCACCTTTCAACAATACACAATTTCTCCATTTGTAACTGTGTGAAACAGAAGCAACAATTTCAAACTGTGATGTAGCAGTCCCTGATTTGCTGAGCCAAAACTGGGTCAGTTAATTAAGTATTCATGAATTAGCAAAGGTTATTGGCCATTTTGTCATGGTATGACTTGGGATGATGCCCAATAACTTGCTTAAAGAGTGCATCCTTATATGCTTATTTGTTCATTTATCTATTTATTTGTTTCAAATCCCATAATTAGGAAAATATAAAAAGATACAATATAAACAGATTGAAATAGATAAAAATGTAAAATATTGTAGTCTGACACCAATACAGATTATAGAATAAATGTGTGTTTCATCAGATTTTCTATAGGACAAAATACACTGGCTATATACAAGACCTAGACTGCTTCTTTGGTGTCGTGTTTCGCTGAAGCATTCTTTCGTAAGATTAATATTTTTCTTGCTGCCTTCCTATGGTCTCAGCAAGAAATTATACACCCTGTGGTCTTAAGAGATTTTGCAGTCTCCAAGATATATATTTTTCATACAAGGTACTGAGCGTAAAGTGTTGTGTGGAGTCTTATTGACTATACGCTTGATCAGTAAGAGTGGATAGATATTTGTAAAGATAGAAAATGGATTGATATATGGAGATTAATAATAGAAACATTATAGATAGATTTATATATATGACTAACAGATTATCTATAGAGAGATATACTCATTCAGGACTTGATTGTTACAATGATGACTTAATGATCATGGTCTGACGAAATAGAAAAGCGTATTCATGAACTCAGCATTACAATTTGGATGTTGTGGAACAACTAATTTTCTTGTTTATGAATCACAAAAACCACCACTGACTTGGTGAGCATGCTTTATTATACACAGAGAATGCAGACCCAACTATTTCTATTTAAGATTGGACATACATTTAACAGTATGAGACTGAAGAGCAAACTGATTGGTCAATTTATGGCTAAATGTACATTGAATTGCTGTCAATTATCATGCCAGAAATTATATTCTTGATCATGTTAATGTGATTATTTTTAGCAATCCACGTGGGCAGACCACTTTCATTTTCAATTATTTGTCAGGATGTTTTTTTATTATATTAATTGCCCTTGGGCTATATCAGCAATCATGTAAATGATAATTTATTGTAGGTTGGAAGCACATTCTTCTAATGACTAGGGGAGAAGGACTATTGAGACAGCTGTGTAACATGGGTCCAGGAGACAGGGCAAGAGCTGAATTTGAAGCCGGGACCTAGCAATTGGCGGCCAAGCGCACTTCACCGAGGCTTGTGTTTTCCAGTATGGTTTCAATAGATGAAAATAAGAATACCTATGGTTACAATATTAACTTGTAAAGGCTGTCAACATACGTCACAACTTAATACCCAATAGTCCACTGTGCTTTCTATATAATATGTTAAGGTGGCCTTACCATTTGTCTTCAGGGCTGTAATGTTGAATATCATTATTGAATGACCATCTGAATGACATTTACCTGAATTGTTGGAAAAATCGAAATATCACAATAACTATCATTTCGTAATTCTACAATAACATGCCCATTGACCTTCATGTGTGCACTAAACCCAAATTAGCATTTTGCACTACAAAATATTGAATATTGGAAATTTACACGACTTAATTAGCCCCATGTGTAAAGTTAGGGCAAGGGTCCAACAATGCCTTTGAAGAGATCATAGCCAGGCAACCAATAATGATTTGAAATCAATTAACATGTGAGGCATGAATCAATCAATCAGCCTGAAAGATCAGGCCTGATCTATGATATGTTACAGACACGAAAGCAATCCGAGCTTCATGGCCACAAACTTCAAAATAGGTCAAGGACAAGGCAGATATCATCCTTAGCCTTTTGAAGTGATCTTCATCAGACCCAGAGATGCCTTACGCGCTTCAGTGAGACTTTCTGTTGCAAATTATATAGCTATATGTTTCATACTGCAAGAATCTTGCCTGTCAAATTCAAAATAGAGCTAAATAGAAAAATAATCTGTCATTATACTGAAATGAAAACATGTCATATTACAAAAATATACTTCAATCATATAACAGTTTTTTTATTGTTAATGATATCATATATTTCTTTCACCCAAGGTCATCTGTCTATTTTGTAAAATCAAAATTGACTTTTGTGCATGTGATCCATTAAAATGGCCCTGTGTATATTACCCTCTGCATTATGCTTAATGCATATATATCTATTCAACTTATCCAAATTAGGAAGATAGCACAAAATGATAGACTAAAACAGCAAATTCATTATTTTACTAGTATCCGACAAGGGATTCAACTGTTTATCTCTCATAATAATTGTTTTATCTGTCTATCTTTATTTATATCCTTAATCTTTCTGCCTCTGCCTCCATCTGATAGTATCTATAACTTTAAAATGGTTGATACTTTCTCCAAAACTCATATCAAAAACACATGTAGGCAGATTGAAACTCCTTTTAATCAAAATCAGAGAATTGCAAATCCTGCTTCCCATTGATAGTTCTTCTTCTGCATCACTGATGACAACTTGATCTGAAGGATTTTGATTCTCTTGCCACGTCTCTGCCAGAGTCAGATGTTTTGAAGCTCTTATATCTGCTGCAAGAATCGTCCACCGGACAAGTATTTCATTCCTTTTTAGAAATATTCCTTTCGGATTTGAAATCTAAGATCTGGAAGTCAAATATAAACTCATTAAATTCAAGGTCTACGCTGACGCCTTCAAGAGTGCTTCTAGAACTCAGCAATATATTCCTTTTTCTTGCAGCTTCCAATTTAGCCTAACAAATGTACTGCTACATTGCAAAGAACTTTTCAGTGGACAGAAATAAATTCCAAGTGCTTTGCTAACATCGTCCAATATGCGGAGCCTTGAGGCTTTCTGTGTGACTGGAATAGAAAGTGACCTTTTTAGTCGAGGAATCAGTGGGATAACTTTGAAATGTAAAGATGGTATCAGTAAATGATCAATATTTCCCAAAGCAAAGATATAGAAATAGTTTCTGTCAAAAATGTCACCAGAAATGACACTTTAAAAATTAAAAGTTGCTTAAGATACTTTGAAGTGGCAGCTGAAAATATCATTTGGGATATCTTATGTTTCAAAGAAAAAAATAAGATCCGTGCCAACGGCAATACATACTTTTAACTCGATTAAAAAGAATTTGTGAGATCACATTTCATCAGGACTTTCCTAAGAGCAATAGTCTTGACTGCATCATCGTCTAGAAAATAAAAAAAAAGCAACTACCATTCCCGCACTGAAAACAGATTTGTGTTAACAGACAAAATGAATCTTAGCTGGAATCCGTCGTAAATATTCCTATCTCAATAATTGCTTTATCTGTCGATCTTTATCCTTCATCTTTCTGTCTCTCCCTCCATCTGACAGCATCTATGTCTTCAAAATGGTTGATACTTTTCTCCAAAACTCACATCCAAAACACATGTAGGCAGATTGAAACTTCTTTTAATCAAGATCGGAGAATTGCAAAGCCTGCTTCCCATTGATAGTTCATCTTCTCCATCATAGAGGACAACTTGATCCTCACGTTTTGTTGAAGGATTTAGATTCTCTTGCCACATCTCGGCCAGACTCAGATATTTTGAAGTTCTTGTCAGCTGCATGAATCGTTCAACAGAAAAGAATTTCATTCCTTTTTAGAAATATTCCTTTCAGATTTGAAATATAAGATCTGGAAGTCAAATATAAACTCATTAAATTCAAGGTCTACGCTGACGCCTTCAAGAGTGCTTCTAGAACTCAGCAATATATTCCTTTTCCGAGCTAAAAAACCATGGGAAAAGAGGTCTCTTACAGACGTCCATAGCGTCAGTGGCACTTAACTATACTGTTTCTCTAGACGTCTGGCAGGACCATCAACTGGTTGCCTACTGACGGTCTAGTTCACATATTTTTCATGCATCTACTGACACTGATATTTTCAGTGATCATATCTAAATTACTGCTAACAGACGTCTAGTTATGCAACAAATGTGTCACTTACAGACGTCTGTATTCCATGCTATTGGCTAATCTACTGACACTGATATTTTCAGTATTCAAAGCTAAATGGTTGCTAACAGACATCCAAATCAGCTAGATGCAGACGTCTGGAGCAGTTCAAATTGTTTACTCTCCAGACTGTCTGCATGGTTGCTGGAATTGACCTTTGCAGACGTCTCCAAAAAACCAGAACTCAAGCCATCCAGACAAAGCGCTGGAAGCATTAAACAGGAGTGTCTACAGACGTCTCCAAACAACCACAATTTAAGCCAGCCAGACTAACCATTGTCTAGACCACATTGGCTATAAGTATTAAGAAAGGAGTGTCTATACAGACGTCTCCAAACAACAAAAACATCAGCGATACCGACAAACCCTTGGCTGGACCACAATGGCTACAACTTAAGACAACTTATTTCATTAAAATTACAGACTATACTGCAGATGACTCATTCACACAACTGACAATAATGATAAATATCTTTGAAAAAAAAAAATAAATGCCTCCCAATTCAAACTTGCACAATCAAAGGACATAGACAATGATTTATTCACATCATAAATAATTTATTAAATTTGAGTACATTTTAACATCAGTATTGTATTTGCCACTTGTCACAAAAAATATATATAACAGTTTGGTACATATCCAGTCATTCATGATTGAGTTAATAATACATTCAATATTATTAGGAATATGGCAGGCCCAGGGATGATAGGATGCTGAAGGTTTTAAATAAGAGGACAATTAATTGAATTAAATTAAAATTTGGTAATGCTTCATTTTTTTGGTTTTCCGTCTGGCTGAACAGAGGCGCTTCTGGGTCATCACAAAATGTTCTTCTTTTGTTGATCAATAGCATCCACCTGAAAGAGACAAACAAACATTAGATCAAAAACCTGATTATGATAGGTAGATAGATAGATAGATAGATAGATAGATAGATAGATAGATAGATAGATAGATAGATAGATAGATAGATAGATAGATAGATAGGTAGATTATATAGATAGATAGAAAGATAGATATATAGAAAGATAGAATATCTGACAGATTGATATACATACATACATAAATATAATAAAAATAGACAGATAAATAGATAGATGTCGCAGGATAAGTTTATTAAAAAATTATAGATATATAGATAGATAGATAGATAGATAGATAGATAGATAGAAGATAGATAGATAGATAGAAAGAAAGAAAGAAAGAAAGAAAGATAGATAGATAGATAGATAGATAGATAGATAGATAGATATACATACATACATACATACATACCTAAATGTAAAAAAATAGACAGATAAATAGATAGATGTCACAGGATAGATAGATAGATAGATAGATAGATAGACCTAGATTCAGCAAGGTGCATGATAAGTAAAATGATATTTTGTTCTTATCTTTCACATCATATTATTGCATCATGTCAGTGTAACTTAATATATTAATGAATCAAAACTTCAATTTGTAATTGGATAAAATACACAGAGTTTTTAAGTTTTGATGAAATAATAACCAAAGTGGTCCTATTACAATGTATCTGGGAGATAAAGGGCTCTTGGTAAACAGATGAGCTGGGGGATATAGGGGTACACTTATAGGGTAACAATTGCATAACATCAGATGTTAACTCATCATCCTTTGTCCACCCCCATGTTTAAGATATCTCTTCATCTGACTCCAATCATAATAATTTTACATTTAAATATCATTCACACCCTCATTATGAATCTCATTTGCAATCAATTTTAAGAAGCAAAAGTAATTTCACATTAACATGGACTTGCTTGATCTAATAGCGTTAAATCAAACTTTTTTGTCAGATACCTAGCATGGTGTTTCACTTGCTTTTATACCTTGTTGAGGATACTAAATTCAAATGTATATTCTTTGAATAAAATGAAGTTAAATTAATTTCCTGTTCTAAATGGAATGTATTTTAGTATTTGAAAAACACATGGCTCCGGCTTAACTACATTAAAAAAATTTTTTACATATTGTGAAAATCCAGTTAAACAGTGTTTTGTACAATAATTAATAAGTGTTGCTAAAAGATTACTGACTATTTAATTCATGTTGAAGAAGTAATCCATGTGCATAACAAGTAGGATGCTAATTTATAATTTTAAGTTAAAGTTTCTTTTGTGATATTCATATGCCTATCCCTTTATCCACAATACTTTTAAAAATAATTTTTTGTAACCTTGAACATAATATGCTACATGTTAATAGCTTACCTTAGATGTGAACACTTCTGAGTTTCCAAATGAAATGAAGTGTTTCTTCAAACCCTGAGCAGCTCTTCTGGCTTCCCACCTGTTAACCAATCAGCAGCAAGAAAAGTCTCCACATAGGTGGTTAGTTGGTCTGTCATAGTACCAGATTCATACACAGGGGTGTTTTCCACTCCCTCCCAATTTCAAAGACCAATCAGGGCACAATGACCCTCCACTAGAGGGGGGGGGGGCAGGTCATCAGGTTGGCAGATGATAGGGGCACCACTATCATCTGAGCAGCAGAGAAGAGAGGACATATCTAAACAGCATTATTAGTAAGGTAGGTATATTCATCATGTGAATTTTCAAACCTATTAAACCCAGATTTTCATTTGTTTCTTATATTATTGCAATATTGGATTGCCAGCTATATCAATGTATGACTGAAATATGTTTTTTTATCAGTTAGGCCCATACACATAACATGATGAAAAGAAAAACTAGTTTTTGCCTTTCTCTAAAAGTTACATATTCATAAATTATATACATTGCACCATTTATGTGTTGAAAACCATAATGATATTAAATAATATTATAATCTTTGTATATAAAATATTTATGAAAAAAAGCATAATTTTTATTCATTTTTTGTTTTCTGTTTAAGGTTTCTGGTAATCCGGGCCAATGGACTATCACAAGTAAGAAGGCCATCAATTTTATGACATTGAATTATGGTAAAGTATGAGGTTGGGTATGATAAGTTGATGCCAACAGACAGTAGTAGTATTGAGAGACACTCTTTAGATATAATAGGTGGTGTTGCATGCAAGAATATGGGAAAGGATGGAGAGGAAACCTGTGGGATAAATACAAATTGAAATACAAAGTTGTATATTTGGTTGTAAACATAATTGGATAAATTGTTGTATCAATAGCTTGATAATGATTATTATCAATAAGTTTCTTTTATATGTAATATAAATGTCTACACATGGCAGTAATCAAAAGAATCTTTGAACTTTTGATATTGAAAACCAGTATATAGGCAGTGGTAGATTGTGTGATAAGAGTGCATGTGCTGTTATGTAATCACAGGTGATGCATTACAATTATCTCCTGCACCCCAAACTCTAATCTAATCATTGTTGTGTTATCTTTTATCTATAACCCTGTTTCCTTTGATTTAAACAATATCCATTTTGACAAATCAGCCTATTATTCCTACTAGAACTGAAAATAACTTTTAAAGATATTTTTCGGACTAGAAAACTTTTAATGACTTATTTCAATAATATGGCATAAAAATCAACATGTCTGGCATATGAATTTTATATACCTACTGATCTATCTATCTACCTATTTTTAACTATCTATCTATCTATTATTATTTATCTATCTATCTATCTGGCATCCTATCTAGCTTTCTACCTATTTATCTATCTGTCTGTCTGTCAACCAATATTTCAAACACCTGCATTTCAATCAACCTATCTTTCAATAAACCTATCTTTCAATAAACTTATCTGAAATTTTATCTATGCATCTATCTATCTATCTATCTATCTATCTATCTATCTATCTATCTATCTATCTTGTCTGTTTTTCTGTCTTTCTATCTATCTATCTTGTCTGTTTTTCTGTCTTTCTATCTATCTATCTATCTATCTATCAACCATCTATCTATCTATCTATCTATCTATCTATCTATCTATCTATCTATCTATCTATCTATCTATCTTTCTATCTATCTATCTATCTATCTATCTATCTATCTATCTATCTATCTATTTAATCAACAAATTTGAGGAAAAAATCTGAAAAATGTGGTAATGCACAAGTCAGATACTTTTGTGTTATTTTCAATATTGTTTTTTTTTTTCTTTCAGGGGGCATTTCAGTACCAATTTGCTCTCTCCACACTGCAGGAACCAGATTTCCAGTAATCCACATATTAACACAGTAATGTAACTGATACAGTGTTGCCCTCGAATACTAATCTTTAACATATTCTGGACTATCAGTGCACATATCTTTAATTTTGATCATCAATATATTTTTGTGATATATATTTAAAGTAAAAAACTGAGTTGAAACATGTAATTGATGAGTTACATTATTTTGATATTTGTTGTCATAGATAATAAATTATTTCGTTTTTACCGACTTTGTTGTCTCTATTTCTTTTGATTATAGTATCAGTATATAGCCAAGGAAAGTAATGGTAGAATCCTTTTGCAAAACAGAATAACTGTTGAGGCCTCGTGGTGAAGGCATCAATATATATATGTATACAAATCTGGGATTAATGGTCTTTTTTTCTTAAGTATATCATCAAAGCACTTTGCATTTGATCAAGATCACAGATGGTCTTTTACTGACCATGTCTCGGTGGCCACAGATGTCTGTATATATTGCAAACTAAGAAGTGCAAACATCTGTTCATTTCTTGAACTCCTTTTTGAGCATAATAACCAGAATTTGTTGAACTTCAGTTGAAGTGCTGTTATCTGAAATGTCAGTAACTTGGGGAAATTGTCCTCTCCAGACTGTCTGTAAGCTCATTAAATGTTATGCTTCTAGACTTCCATAATAAGCACAATTTCATGAAGTGCTGGTGTCTGAAATGTCAGCAACTGGTGTAAAATGTACTACTCCAGACTGTCTGTAAATCCAGTAAATAGCATGCTTCCAGACGTCCATAATAAGTACAATTTGATGAAGTGCTGGTGTCTGAAATGTCAGTTACTGGGGTAAAATGTAATACTCCAGACTGTCTGTGAACAGATCAAATGTTATGCTTCCAGACGTCCATGATAAGCACAATTTGTTGCAGTGCTGGTATTCTGGAGTGTCAGCAACTGGTGTAAAATGTCGTCATCCAGACTGTCAGTAGACCTGGAGGAGCAATTGCTCCCAGACGTCCATAGAAGCAGAATTACTTTATTTATGGACGTCTGGAGCGTCAGTAGTAGGGGTAAAATGGACTGGTTTTTTATATGCCTTTTCCTTGCAGCTTCCAATTTAGCCTAACAAATGTACTGCTACATTGCAAAGAACTTTTCAGTGGACAGAAATAAATTCCAAGTGCTTTGCTAACATCGTCCAATATGCGGAGCCTTGAGGCTTTCTGTGTGACTGGAATAGAAAGTGGTCTTTCACTGTAATTTAGTCGAGGAATCAGTGGGATAACTTTGAAATGTAAAGATGGTATCAGTAAATGATCAATATTGCTCAAAGCAAAGATATAGAAATAGTTTCTGTCAAAACTGTCACCAGAAATGACACTTAAAGAATAAAGAGCTGCTTAAGATAATTTGAAGTGGCAGCTGAAAATATCATTTGGGATATCTTATGTTTCAAAGAAAAAAAATAAGATCCGTGCCAACGGCAATACATACTTTTAACTCGATTAAAAAGAATTTGTGAGATCACATTTCATCAGGACTTTCCTAAGAGCAATAGTCTTGACTGCATCATCGTCTAGAAAATAAAAAAAAAGCAACTACCATTCCCGCACTGAAAACAGATTTGTGTTAACAGACAAAATGAATCTTAGCTGGAATCCGTCGTAAATATTCCTATCTCAATAATTGCTTTATCTGTCGATCTTTATCCTTCATCTTTCTGTCTCTCCCTCCATCTGACAGCATCTATGTCTTCAAAATGGTTCACACTTTTCTCCAAAACTCACATCCAAAACACATGTAGGCAGATTGAAACTCCTTTTAATCAAGATCGGAGAATTGCAAATCCTGCTTCCCATTGATAGTTCATCTTCTGCATCATAGAGGACAACTTGATCCTCACGTTTTGTTGAAGGATTTAGATTCTCTTGCCACATCTCGGCCAGACTCAGATATTTTGAAGTTCTTGTCAGCTGCATGAATCGTTCAACAGAAAAGAATTTCATTCCTTTTTAGAAATATTCCTTTCAGATTTGAAATATAAGATCTGGAAGTCAAATATAAACTCATTAAATTCAAGGTCTACGCTGACGCCTTCAAGAGTGCTTCTAGAACTCAGCAATATATTCCTTTTTCTTGCAGCTTCCAATTTAGCCTAACAAATGTACTGCTACATTGCAAAGAACTTTTCAGTGGACAGAAATAAATTCCAAGTGCTTTGCTAACATCGTCCAATATGCGGAGCCTTGAGGCTTTCTGTGTGACTGGAATAGAAAGTGGTCTTTCACTGTAATTTAGTCGAGGAATCAGTGGGATAACTTTGAAATGTAAAGATGGAATCAGTAAATGATCAATATTGCTCAAAGCAAAGATATAGAAATAGTTTCTGTCAAAACTGTCACCAGAAATGACACTTAAAAAATAAAGAGCTGCTTAAGATAATTTGAAGTGGCAGCTGAAAATATCATTTGGGATATCTTATGTTTCAAAGAAAAAAATAAGATCCGTGCCAACGGCAATACATACTTTTAACTCGATTAAAAAGAATTTGTGAGATCACATTTCATCAGGACTTTCCTAAGAGCAATAGTCTTGACTGCATCATCGTCTAGAAAATAAAAAAAAAGCAACTACCATTCCCGCACTGAAAACAGATTTGTGTTAACAGACAAAATGAATCTTAGCTGGAATCCGTCGTAAATATTCCTATCTCAATAATTGCTTTATCTGTCGATCTTTATCCTTCATCTTTCTGTCTCTCCCTCCATCTGACAGCATCTATGTCTTCAAAATGGTTCACACTTTTCTCCAAAACTCACATCCAAAACACATGTAGGCAGATTGAAACTCCTTTTAATCAAGATCGGAGAATTGCAAATCCTGCTTCCCATTGATAGTTCATCTTCTGCATCATAGAGGACAACTTGATCCTCACGTTTTGTTGAAGGATTTAGATTCTCTTGCCACATCTCGGCCAGACTCAGATATTTTGAAGTTCTTGTCAGCTGCATGAATCGTTCAACAGAAAAGAATTTCATTCCTTTTTAGAAATATTCCTTTCAGATTTGAAATCTAAGATCTGGAAGTCAAATATAAACTCATTAAATTCAAGGTCTACGCTGACGCCTTCAAGAGTGCTTCTAGAACTCAGCAATATATTCCTTTTTCTTGCAGCTTCCAATTTAGCCTAACAAATGTACTGCTACATTGCAAAGAACTTTTCAGTGGACAGAAATAAATTCCAAGTGCTTTGCTAACATCGTCCAATATGCGGAGCCTTGAGGCTTTCTGTGTGACTGGAATAGAAAGTGGTCTTTCACTGTAATTTAGTCGAGGAATCAGTGGGATAACTTTGAAATGTAAAGATGGTATCAGTAAATGATCAATATTTCCCAAAGCAAAGATATAGAAATAGTTTCTGTCAAAAATGTCACCAGAAATGACACTTTAAAAATTAAAAGTTGCTTAAGATACTTGAAGTGACAGCTGAAAATATCATTTGGGATATCTTATGTTTCAAAGAAAAAAATAAGATCCGTGCCAACGGCAATACATACTTTTAACTCGATTAAAAAGAATTTGTGAGATCACATTTCATCAGGACTTTCCTAAGAGCAATAGTCTTGACTGCATCATCGTCTAGAAAATAAAAAAAAAGCAACTACCATTCCCGCACTGAAAACAGATTTGTGTTAACAGACAAAATGAATCTTAGCTGGAATCCGTCGTAAATATTCCTATCTCAATAATTGCTTTATCTGTCGATCTTTATCCTTCATCTTTCTGTCTCTCCCTCCATCTGACAGCATCTATGTCTTCAAAATGGTTGATACTTTTCTCCAAAACTCACATCCAAAACACATGTAGGCAGATTGAAACTCCTTTTAATCAAGATCGGAGAATTGCAAATCCTGCTTCCCATTGATAGTTCATCTTCTGCATCATAGAGGACAACTTGATCCTCACGTTTTGTTGAAGGATTTAGATTCTCTTGCCACATCTCGGCCAGACTCAGATATTTTGAAGTTCTTGTCAGCTGCATGAATCGTTCAACAGAAAAGAATTTCATTCCTTTTTAGAAATATTCCTTTCAGATTTGAAATATAAGATCTGGAAGTCAAATATAAACTCATTAAATTCAAGGCTAACGCCAGAGCCTTTAAGAGTGTTTCAAGAACTCAGCAATATATTCCTTTCCCTTGCGGCTTCCAATTTAGCCTAACAAATGGACTGCTACCTTGCAAATAACTTTTCAGTGGACAGGAATAAATTCCAAGTGCTTTGCTAACATCTTCTAAGTCCAATGTGCAGAGCCTTGAGGCTTTCTGTGTGACTGGAATAGAAAGTGGCCTTTTACTGTAATTTTAGTCAAGGAATCACTGGGACAACTTTGAAATGTAAAGATGGAATAAGTAAATGATCAATATTTCCCAAAGCAAAGATATAGAAATAGTTTTTGTCGAAAATGTCATCAGAAATGACACTTAAAAAATAAAGTTGATTAAGATACTTTGAAGTGGCAGATGAAAATATCCTTCGGGATATCTTATGTCTCACAGAAAAAAAATATAGATCCTTGCCAACGGAAACACATACTTTTAACTACGTAGATTAAAAAGAAGATGTGAGATCATATTTCATCAGAACTTTCCTTAGAGCAATAATTTTGACTGCATCATCACCTATAAAAATTTAAAAACAAATACCATACCCACACCAAAAAAATTAATTGTGTGAAACAGAAAAAATGTACGTTAGCTGGTTATTGTGTAAATTCAAGCACAGGTGTGCTCGTTTTTTACATTTCTTCGATCGAATCACACAAAAATTGATCAGGATTGACAATTTCCTAGTCCTTTTTAAACAAAACTCTTTCCTGATATGGAGAGACACCAGCTAACGTTCATTTTGTCTGTCTTAAGCAAACCTTTTTTCAGTGCGGTTGGAAGATAATAGCTTTCCAAAAACAACTCTGTTACTGCATATGGGTACACTCCTTTAAATGCATCATTTTGACGAAGTGGAGAAATAGGAAACATGGAATGACCGGAACGCATTATGTAATTTTTCATTGAACAATCAACATACTGATCAATGGATTTTTGGGAAATAAGTCTGCAGGGTTGAAATTTTAAAAAAGCTACATCTACTCCAGCTTGAAAAGCAAATTACATAAAATATGTGTGCCACAGGCCATTTCGAATAATGGTCCCACAGTTTCAGACTTGTTCCGGCATTTTATACTTCCAGTTATGACACATATGAAGGAAGATGTGCTTCTCTTGTCACAGTTATGACACATGTAAAGGCAGATGTGTTTCTCTTGTCACAGTTATGACGCATGTGAAGGCAGATGTGCTTCTCTTGTCACAGTTATGACACATACAAAGGAAGATGTGTTTCTCTTGTCACAGTTATGACACATGTGAAGGCAGATGTGTTTCTCTTGTCACAGTCATGACACATATAAGGAAGATATGTTTCTCTTGTCACAGTTAGGACACATTCAAAGGAAGATGCGTTTCTCTTGTCACAGTTAGGACACATTTAAAGGAAGATGTGTTTCTCTTGTCACAGTTATGACACATGTGAAGGCAGATGTGCTTCTCTTGTCACAGTTATGACACATATAAGGAAGATATGTTACTCTTGTCACAGTAATGACACATATAAAGGAACATGTGTTTCTCTCGTCACAGCTAGAACACATATAAAGGAAGATGTGTTTCTCTAGTCACAGTTATTACACATGTGAAGGCAAATGTGCTTCTCTTGTCACAGTTATGACACATATAAGGAAGATATGTCTCTCTTGTCACAGTTAGGACACATTTAAAGGAAGATGTGTTTCTCTTGTCACAGTTATGACACATGTGAAGGAAGATGTGCTTCTCTTGTCACAGTTAGGACACATATCAAGGAAGATGTGTTTCTCTTGTCACAGTTATGACACATATAAGGAAGATATGTTTCTCTTGTCACAGTAATGACACATATAAAGGAACATGTGTTTCTCTCGTCACAGCTAGAACACATATAAAGGAAGATGTGTTTCTCTTGCCACAGTCCGGACACAAATGAAGGAACATGTGTTTCTCTCGTCACAGCTAGAACACATATAAAGGAAGATGTGTTTCTCTAGTCACAGTTATTACACATATACTCGTATTTAAAAGAAGATGTGTTTCTCTGGTCACAATCTATTTTACACCTGCTTTATCCAAGATTCATGCCAGTATTTGCTTCTGCGTTTCAATGAGACATTCCTTCTTAAGATTAACCTCTTTCCTGCTTATTAGATTATAGAAGAAACATTTGTTTCATCAGAATTTCTATATACTGCACTGGCTACATATGTACAAGACATGGACTGCTTCTTGGTCTCATGTGTCGCTGGAGCGTCCTTTCATGAGATTAATCATTTTCCTGCTGCCTTCCAACGCCTAAGCAAGAAATTATACACTCTGCAGTCTCAGGAGATTTTGTAGTCTCCTACATACTCCTATGAAGTACTTTGTGTTCATTTTGGGACATGGTGGAATCTACTAAGCTACTGATCTATCTCTGGAACACAGGGTTTACAGTTTTTGAAAATGGTTGCTATTTATACACCTACACGTAAAGGGAGAAAACCAATAGCCTGACTTGTCTGAAACTCAAGTAGTAAAGGTGTGATGGAATGTCTCCGGGCATTTGAAGGAGGGTGAGAAAAGTACAAAAAAAAGTAAAAGAATGGCATCCAAAAAGCAGAAGACAAAGAAATGAAGAAAAATACTGAAAAAGAAATCTCAAATGGCAAAAAGATCACCAGACAGAAGTATCCAGAAGAGGCCGGACAACAACAGATGAAAAAAAGATCTGAATGCTGAAACGAGGAAACAAAACAGATTTGGAGGAGAGATCAATTTGAGTCAGTGCAGACGGGTCATTGCAGAAGATATATGGCAATTTTGTTGCACTGCAGCACTTTTGACTTTAAAATTTATGAGTTGGTGGGTTATTTAAGAAGAAGATAGTTTCATTGCTGTATATATCTTAGTACCATTAGTGATCTGCGTCATTGCGAAAATGTTGAAAATTGAGAATATAAAGGTTGCTGGTTAGAATCAGAAATGGTATTTGATTCGGATCAAGATTCAGATTAGTTCATTGTCTCATCATACACAATAACTTCATTGGAGACTACTCTAACACTCCCAAGAGCAGCTACCAAGGAGCCACCGGTAAAAATATTCTACATAAATAAACAAGACCATTTCAGCATTGACGCAAAGGACATATCTCTGTGATTATTTCTAGATTTCCTTTTAAACAAAAGAATCATGGTAAAGTCTAATATGGGTCAAGTGTACGCCGTATAGAAAAGTCTAATATACAACTAACCTAAGGGGCACACGACGTATACACGACGTTGCTAATTGGTGGACAGCCGGGCTGTTGGTCACGTTGATATATGGTAGAGATCATGTTGCCACAACATGAACACAATATCGGTTTTTTTTTAAAACAATGCCACAACGTCTCAAGTGATGTCGAACCATTGATATTGCCTTACAATGTTGTGAAAACGTCACCACAACGGCGCATGCTAATGTCATATCTTTGAAGTTGCTTCACAATGTTGTGACAACGTAATTTCTACCATACAAATATACGACATTTGACGTACAGGGTGACGTTGTTGCAACGTTGCTACAATCCAGATGTGCCCATAGGGAATGGATTGGTACGAGATGAGCATCATAACCGTCGAACTTAATTATTTCCTTGGATAAGTGGTAGCCTGTTTTGACACTCATGCACTGAAAGCAATTAGCATTAATAGCAATGGCATGTTTTTTTGACAGAAAGCATTAGCAGATATTACAAAAATGTTCCTGATACATTTCTAAGCCTGCGGTAATTATCCATAGTAACAATTGTTCATTATAATGAGTTTCAAAGCAAATGTGCCAGTTAGATTTCTAGCTTTGTTGAAGCTTTAGCAAATTTAAAGGCAATCAGATGGTGTCCTCCGGTTGCAACTTTAACTTTCATGTATTATCTGTTCATATACTAGATATATTTATAGGTTATTACATGGCTTTCGCTGTATTTCTCAGATATATTCACATGAGATCCTGTATTTCCCGAGACCCAAGGTAATTTTTGGGTCCCTGTAGGGTTCTAAACCTTGATGAATTTAGCTGTTAAATTGGAGTGTGAGCTCAGTAAATACAGGAGCAAAACTATGCCAAAAAGAAGCATGATCCAATCTTTGTTTACATTGAGACACCCTAGAGTTCTTGACCTAGTTCCAAGATCATTTTATTGCTACACGATTTTGTCTCTTGTAAGCATGCAGGGCTTAGGCTGGTCAGAGTGGTGGAGTCTGAGGTTTTTGGATGGAGTCAGAGTAGGAGTCTAACTTTAATTTTCAGGTTGAGTCAGAGTTGGAGTCGGAGTCGAAATTTCAACTGGTGACTCATGATCCCTAAAAATAATTAATTGTTTATTCAAAAACATTGTTACAAAATTGTGAAATGTAACCAGTATTCATGTACAAAACAATGCTGAACTTTGTAGAAATAATGTTACGCAGCTGTATATGTTTGCATACATGCCGATAATCAGATTTACTATACGACACAAAGGCCCTGATTGTAAGTGAACATTCTTTAAAACATTTCTAGGCCAAAGAACATGTTTACAACCTCAGGCAGTGCATGGCTGCATTTTGTTGAAAGGAGAATCAACAGTAGTTCAGTACTTGTTTCACAAGCATGATTATCCTACTATTAATTCATGGATCCCTCCGTCTTTCCCAGCCAGAGTATAAGTTGCCCCTCCACAAAAACTTGCGTGCAACCTTTTTCTCACCCACTACAAGGTTTTAGGCTGCCTTTTATCTTAAAAAATTCTACTTCATATTTAGACCCCTCCCCCCTCCACCAACAGTTAACGGGTATCATGCTAGTCACTATCAATCCATCACTATTCTTGTAATATCTCATGATCTAGGAGAATCAATTTGTCTTAGAACACTTTGCAAAAGGAAACTGAGATGCTTCAAAGCTTGATGATCACTCAAAAAAGCTTTGAGAGGTCATGCCAGGACATCATGCTAATGAGAGTGACCCTGACCTAGTTTCATGGATCTGCCAATGATTAATCATTTTTATATTTTGAAAGCAATCATTTTGGACTCCAGAGGAACAGAACTTTGAGAGAGTCTCCAAAATAAGAAAGAAATAGACCCATTTAATGTTTTTGCCCGCAAATAAATAGTATAACAATTTTCGGGCTTCTGAACTGAGTGTCCATTTTTTGTTGTGAAATTTACCTGTTAGGGCTGCAGTCATGTCTCCCTGAACTTTAGCAAACCTAAATTGGTATGCTGCTCTACAACATATTGGTGGCGGAAATCTGCACTAGTTAATTACCCCCATGTGAAAGGCAAGGTCACCAAAGCTTGAACAAAACCTTTGAACAGATCATAGCTAAAATGATCAATAATGATTTGGAGTGGAATAGCATGAGGCAATCAATTAGATCAGATGGCAGCAGTGAGATGTTACAGGCACGAACTATGATATCAACTCCAAAGTAGGTCAAGGTCAACATTTTTCATCAGTATGAGCGGTTATAGAGTCTTTTGAATCTATTCAGAGCCTTTTCAACTGATCCCAAACCTTTAAGAAGCCTTGCATTGCTAACAGGCATCTTTTTCACTTTTTTGACGTTCCAACACTGATTCTGTTGCCATTTCTTTGTTAGTTTTGCACATTCTCGTTTCAGTGAAATAAAACCGATTGCAGTTGAAACAGGGGAAAATAGTTCGCTATAATAATTAATAATAATAATTTTATTTCTTAACAGCGCATTACATGAATCATCTCAATGCATTTTACAAATAATACATACAAATACACAGTAAAATCATTGTAAATTGATATGTAAGAAGCTTAAAATTTGTAGAGATTGAAAATATATGAAATTAAAAATTACAGTTGATAGAACAATCGGAATAAATGAGTTTTTAGCTTTTGTTTAAAATTGTCAAAGTTAAGTGTTGATCTGAGATCAATCGGAAGTCTATTCCATAGCATGGGGGCTTGGATGGTGAAAGCCCAGTCACCATAATTTCTTAACGTTCTGCTGCTGGGGCTCTGGAGAGTTATGGCACAACTGCTGCGGAGACTACGGCCATGTGACTTGATTTTGATCAGTTCCTTCAGATAACTAGGGGCCGTTTCCCAATGAATACATTTAAAAACAAGGCAGATGACTTTAAAAACAATGCGTGCTTCACTATACAGATCTAATAAGTGATCATCTACCTTTTTAGGCTTTTGCAGGCTATGAAAAATTGGTAATGCCTTGTTGTGCACATCATCTACATATTTGATGACCAATATCCTGTGAGCCTTATTCTACACTTACCATGTTCTCATCAAAGGTGTGTTTAGTGCAGTCTGACACTCTGATATAGAAAAAAAAACCAGGACCGGTTCACTGTGAAAAATGCACTGAGTTACTCATGATAGCTGATAAAGTGTAATCTTATCTACATTAAACATGAGCTGGATGTCATTGGGATGAGATGTTGAATTAGTGACCACTTGTAAGCCAACATGTGTCACTCCTGTTAGGTAAATTTGAACAATATCTATCTATCTATCTATCTATCTATCTATCTATTCATATATCTATCCATCAGAGACACAACGCACAATTAAGTCATCTTAAAAAACTGTATTGACATCCCTGGTAGAGAAAATTAACATAGCAGTAGCCTAATAATAACCTCACTCCAGGTATTAATTGTATTATTTGTATACAATGGAAAAATCAAAATTCACTTACATTTACACGTAATATTCAGTTAGTATAATCCATTCCACTCTGAAATCAAATTGAAACATAATTAGAATAACTAATTGGATGGTTCAACAATCAACAACAATTACCGATTTTACAAAAATACAATAAAAGCAATAATGTCTCGCAATTGGAAGAATCCATAATCATGGTGGTACAGAGTATTAATCATTATATTGGTATGTAGTTTACAGCCAGGCGCACGTAATGTAAGGTAAATACAGTTTCTTTGCAAAATAGTTCGAGGTCATGTTGGTGTTGACTGACGAAATTGGGTTTGTGTGGAGTCGTTACTTGCCTACCTTAGACATTTATACCACATGTGTGTTTCGGAATCACTGCTCTTTGAAGACATACAAGAACAGACCTTTCCACACGGCTACATGAAATACACTTTTACTTTTAAATTACATTCATTGGCTAATGTATCACTAGTCCCCAAAGTCTTTTACAGAAATTATAGTAAAATACCACTTTCTATTCCAGTCACACTGAAAGCCTCAGGGCTCCACACATTGGACTTAGAAGGTGTTAGTGAAACACTTAATAATTGGACTTTATTCCTGTCCACTGAATAGTTCTTTGCAAGGTAGCAGTCGATTTGTTAGGCTAAATTGGAAGCCACAAGGAAAAGGAATATATCGCAGTTCTACAACTACTCTTGAAGGAATTGGTGCATGCCTTGGATCTGTCTGTCAATGTTTCAGTCTCAAATAAAATTAAATTCTGACTCAGAGTCTACAATAATTTTATTACGAAATCCTCTGTTAGTTATGTCAAACAAATTGCAGACTTTGCCATTCACCTAATGAATTCTACAGCCTCTAACTTATTTATAAATAACTTAAAAAATTGTTCTTGGTTATGATGAATTTTATTACTTTAACTTTAAAGGCGTGAAATTGCTTTGCTTTTAAGTAATTCAATATCCATCAAAGCAATTAGCTCATGTTTTCAACTGCAGAAAAGTTTTGAAGTTCAATTTGCCTAATGGATTTGTAAAACTTCAAAATAAAATGTGTTTTTGCACTTGTCTCTCTTCCCATTGCCTCTCAGACATTCATTATAATCATATATACTTGCAATAACATGATTAAACAGGTTTGAAATGTATAGTAGGTGTCAGTTAATTATCAAATATCGCCCACGGCCAAGATAAAGAACTTGTTTTTCTCTCAAAAGCATCCTCAGGATTAATATCGAAACAAGGAAGATATATATAAAAGTAGCTGAAAATATAATCTATTATATTTTTTGGATATACAAATAAATTTCTGGATTACTGCCAAAGGCATTTTACTTATATAAGTTAAAAATACACTTGCTGCTGCCAATTGTTTTTTTTTTTCCAATGGCTTGTGCCCCCCTCATTCAATATAGGAATATCACATTTCTGTAAACATCATATTCACCCTCTAAATTAAGCTTCATATGTTCCCCGTAAATTCAATATCTTCCAAACCAAGTATCTTCTCCATGAATTTCGTAGTTTCCCTCATTTTTCCATATTTATGCTGATTTTGCCATATTTTTAGCAGGGAAAATCACAAATATCATTCAAAAAAGCGATCTAGACATGGGATAATTAAGAGTTATATAAATATTTGATCAAACTTCAAAAACAAGCAAAATATTTTCCGAATAAATGCACATAGATTGCCCAAACACCACTGCATACATATATGTATATTTTCACTTTTTGAAGAATAAGATCTTGAGATACTAGGAGCAATTAGAATTATTGGGAAGAAATCTGTTTCTTTATGAACGAAATTACCAGTAAAATTACAAATAAGTAAGATGATAGTGTGATGTCGAACCTATACCTTCCTGGAACAGGTTTAGTAAGGACATCTATACAGTACAGAACATACGTTATGAGACCGATCTTTCTGTAGTCATTAACGCTTGTGGGGTGCAAAATTAAGTTAAAATACTACTCAGTGCATGCGAGAAGAACATGGTCAAATGAAGCAAGTTGGTTTTACAATAGTCTTATAGTGCTTGTAGCATTGTATAGACTGTATAGAGGAAGAAATGTTTCTCTCAAAATAATGTCTCTAAGTTACAAGACACACAAGACAAATACAAGCTCTACCACAGAGCTTCGGTGTTGTGTTTCACTGAAGCGTTCTTCTTAAGATTAATCTCTTTCTTGCCGCCTTCCGAACACCTAGGCTAGATATCATACACCAAGCAGTCTTGGGGGATGTTTTGTATGCAATTACTTTGTGTACATTTTCTGACATAGTCGAATCATACTATAACATATATGAATTTAGTTTGCAACACTGGATAGATGGAAATATACGCAGACATAAAGATGGACAGATAGGCAGCCCAAGAGGCAGATAGATAAATAGAAGGATAGATAGATAGATAGATAGATAGATAGATAGATAGATATAGATATATAGATATATAGATAGATAGATAGATAGATAGATCGATAGATAGATAGAGAGATAGTTAGATGGACAGATAGTTAGTTAGATAGATAGATAGACAAATAAATGAATAAATACTCTACGAAAAGGAAATAATTATCTCCTCGATACATACTTCACAAAACCCTACAATGTGGCCTACTTCTGGTATGATAGATACATCAAAAGATAGGTTTAGCGCAGTCTTAAAGAACATTTCTAGTATTAACAAGGATTGATGGATGAGATGCATTAGCGATCAGAAATCCTCAACATGTGTCACGTTCACTCTCTGTGAGAGATATATTAGTTGCTCACCCATATGCAATGGCCCAGTTGCGTATATACAGAGGGGGGGGGCACTGGGTTATGCCCCCGCCCTCAAGCTCAAGATTTGGAAAGGTAGGAAAACCCATTCAAACAAAAAGCTAAGACTGCACAAACTTTACAAAAAAGCAAGTCATTTTTCCCTAGATCAGAATATCAGTATGTGAAGATGAGCTTGGCCTATATTACCATATAAATTGGACTATATAAGTGTGTATATCATATGTCTAGCGGAAATACTCGCTGCTCATTGGCTGACAGCCGTGCAATATTCTACGATATTGCACGCTGTTATATTGCACGCTCATTTTAACATGTAAGAGATTGGACGGACCTGAGAGGAAGCACCACGTTTCAATGCTGCTGCAGCCACAGATTGACAAACAATTTGTGTTTTCCAATTTTAGTAAAAAGTGCACTGTACAGCAACGGAGGCAGTTAGAAAGCTGTTTTTTGCGGCAAAAGATGCGTCCATTAAAGGGCTAATCGAATATCAACTTTTTGTACTGCTTATGTAATTTGTTTTATCAGAATAAAGCATTAAGTGGCCGAAAAACAGCATTTTTGCCGATTTTTTGGTGATTTTATTGGTTTTAGATGTCAAAAGTCTGCTATAAAGTTTTTCAAAAAAATCGAAAATTAAGTCTATCATCAAGTACATCATTTTTGGATTCCTATAGTGTGAAATTTTTTTTGGTGAGTGAAATATTCATCCATTTCTAGTGAGATGCATTTTAAATGTGTGGTTCAAAAGAAACACAAATTGAGTCTTGCAGCAGCAACAATTTCGTTTGTTGGTTTTAAATAGTTAAAGAAAGTCACTGCACAGCAACGGAAATAGATAGAAAAAAATGTTTGAAGTGGCCAAAAGATGCGTATATTAAAGGGCTAAGTAGATATCAACTTTTAGTACTGTGTGTGTTACTTGTTTAATCAGAATAAAGCAATAAGTGGCTGAAAAACAACTTTTTTTCTCCCATTTTTCAGTGACTTTGTTGAATTTAGAGGTCTTAAGTCTGCCACAAAGTTTGAGAAAAAAAAAATTAAAGAAGACCAATCATCAAAATACCTTCTATGGATGCTAAAAGTGTGAAACATTTTTTGTGAGTGAAACAGTCATTGATATACATTTCAAACATGCAGGTCAAAGAAACACAAAAAGAGTTTTGACATCAGAATTCCGGCCCTTTTCTTAGCATTTCCCAAAAAAAACCATATGATATAACAGTTATTGCACATCACCTCGTGCAATATCAGTTTTTATGGCACCTCGGTGACTAATATTGCACTCGGGCTGCGCCCTCGTGCAATATTAGTCACCTCGGTGCCATAAAAACTGATATTGCACTCGGTGCTGTGCGATAACTGTATAATATTCAATTATTATCTTGTGTAATGAACAATATGAGACTACAGAACATGCTGATTGGTCAATTTGCAGCATGTGCTGTTCCCAATTTGTAGCATTATTGTCTGAGCATGCTCAACAAGATGTGATTGGCTTATGTGAGTGAGCATGCCCAATGAGACATGATGGACTCCACTCAGCCTTACACAAAGCTCATGATGGGATAAACCTCATTTTGAGGCAAAACAAATTGCCAGTTACCATGACAATAAGCGATAACAGATAATACCTACCCTGGGACACATTGTGGTACAGTGGGACTGATTGTGACTGAAAATTGATTATACCATTGAACAGAAATGAACTGTTTACAGTTTGGAAGTATAATTCATTCTTGACAAAACAGTTTTTAACATTTCTGGATACAACTTGGCATATATGCCAAGTGACAGTGACAACATAAGGCTTAGATTCATAAAATTTATAAACCAAGGTTATCTCATTGAAATGATTTAACCTATAAAGTCTACCTATAATGCCCCAGATCTTACCAATCTATGTATCTTTCCTTCGATCATCAATAATATATTTATCTACCCATGTAATCTCAATTATCTGCTATTATCTACTGATATATGTGCATAACTTACACTGTCTCTAAATTTGACAAGCTCTCGATCTTTTGATCTATATTGTACCTACCCGCCTGTCTCTCTAGCCCTTCCCTATCTAAGTGTCTCTCTATGTGATATCTATCTCACTACCTATATAATCTCAATCTATCCATCTACCCACTTATCTGTACATACATATTCATTGACCGCCTGAGGATTGACAATTTTTGAAAGATGAGGACATGTCTACAGCTGATGAAGAAAACCAATAGCCTGACTTGACTGAAACTTGTGCAATTAGAGTGTGACGGAGTGTCTTTGGGCTCTTTTGAGAAATATGAGAAGGAAGTTGCAAAGTAAAATAACAGTATCAGATAAGAAGTAGTATAAAGAAAAAATATCTAAAAAGGAATCTTGAATGGCAAAAAGACTACCAGATAGAAGTACACAAAAAAGGCAGGACAAAAGTTGATGGAAAGAAGGTCTAAAAGCTAAAAGGTGGTAACAAAAAATACTTGAAGCAGAGATCAATTTGACTCAGGGCAGATTGATAGTTGAACAAGATTAATGATGTTCTTGTTACTGTTTTGTCAAGTTGCGTCTGTGGCTTTTACGAGTCAGTATTGCAATGATAGCTGTAGGTTTATCACCCTGGAGAGGGAATATGTGATTTATCAAACGAGGGCTATGATGTTAACATTTCATAAGTTGGTGTGACTCACATCCATGAGACGACCATGAAAATTTTTTTTTTACGTTTCATGAGACTCAACCAATTCTAGGATCAGAAAAGGGTGGGCTTTTAGTTGCAAATCTGCTTCAATCAACTTCAGCTAATCCTCATCAACACCCAGGCCTCTAAGTGATCCTAACAATCAATTTCCAATCTGACATGGTCACCAACCCACAATTCAATCTCATTGAGTCTTGTGATTAAGTTGTATAGAAGTCTATTCCTAGTCTAAGAATATGGCTTGTCAGCCTTCCAGGTCAATGGCTTAGACATATAGCCCAAGCCGTATTGCAATCACGATATCTCACATGTAAAAGGATTACTCAGTACCGCATAACATGTGGCTGTTGCTGCTTATCAAGACATTAATCAGAAACAATGAGCGTTGAACAAGCAGGATTAGCTATGAATCAGACATGCTAGGCCTATAAGCCAATGCTGTGGACTATCTGTCTCAGACAGTCGACTATAAATATACTCTTGATCATGCCAATGTGCTATCGAAAGACATGATGATGATATCATAAGACGCACTGGCGAAGAGTGCCGCTTATGACTTGCATCCACAGTTCAACATTTTTGGCCTTACTCGTTCTAATTAACTTTCTGCCTGATGATGTTATATACCTATTTATCTATCTATCTATCGAGGAGGGTGGTTGCCTCAGTTGGTAGTGCAATGGGCTGCCAATATATCTCTTGGTCCAGTGTTTGATACCTGCTCTTGTTGGATCATCTGATGTTATGTTTGACAGCAGTTTCAATTATCCTAGGCCTATTTACTTTGTACTCCTCCTGTACTATTAGCCTACAAATTATTTTGCTCAATCATCCACTCGTCTTGTCTAGATATTAATCAGTCTACCTGTGGATAACTACATGGAGCACTGGGGGTGGGGGGAGTATAACCGACCTATTCAAGATGCCCTTCTCCAATTTGTAATAGTGAATCAAATGCAGGAAATCCTGTGCCTCTTCCATGGCTTAATCCATACGATTTGTGGGGACTTTCAAGATCTAACTCCTCGCAAACTCAGTTGGATGCATTTTAATGAGATGTTAATTGGTAGCCCTTTGCATCAGTGTATATTTAGGAAAATAAAGGATCCCAAACATAAGGTAATGCTTATCAACTTGAGGAACCTTTCTCTTAACCATCTAACGATTCAACCAACAAGAGTGCTCAGAACTGTGCATCAAGGCTAGCTTTCACCACATCTTTCGACTTTCGATATATCATTATAGCTTGGTCTATCAAGCTCACTCATTGATATTTTATATCAATTAATTGTCAGCAGCAGTATAATCGATGAGTTATAATATCCAAGGGAATAATAATTATTTTCAATGAAAATTTCCAAAGATAATTCTGACATTTGCATCTAAATTGCTTCTTTGACAACAATTCCAGACTAATCGTCATGAAGGACGTTTGTTATGAGTCAGTTATGGTTTTAAGCTGCTTTCTATCTTTATTTCGATTCACAATTTCCAGAAATGTAAATATAAATTGTTTCAAAACTGGAATTAATGACCAGCTTTGAAAAGTCTTCAATGTCTCATAGACAGCTTCAATTTCAATGCATCGATTCCCAGGCAGAGAATTTACCTTCTCCAAATGATGGTTGGTAAAAGTCATAACAAAACGAAAACTATGCGTGTGCATGGATTGATGGCAGGAAATTAATGAATAATTGTATTTCATTCCATATTAGAATCTACATAGCCATACAATTGAATTGTTCAAAACGCCAAACTACTTGATTTTTCCATATTATTAAATGTCTAAACATGACATTTAATAGAATACAGCAGACAATAATATCATGGAACAATCAAGCCGGTAGACACTTTGAATAATTCTAACAACAAGGCCATTTTTTTCTGTGATTGTCAGTCTGGCCTAGTTAAAATTGATATCTTTTTGTCTCCATCTTTAGATCCTTCTTATCCAACTTTTAACCTGCCAGTTTTATACAAGATCTGCTTGATCTTTTTAATTTTCATTATTTTTTCTTCCTTTCTTATGGATACTTTTCCTTTTTTCCTTGTGACTACTGCCTTTTACACGTTTTTTTTCCCCACGAAAGTCTGATGGCTCTCCATCACACCATGCTACTGGAGTTTCAAGTCCGAAAGACTATCGGATTCCCGTCACCAGCATCATCGCCCACATCCTTCAAGAACTGTCAATCCATATCAAACTTATAATAGAAGTCAAAAAAGAAAAAAGAATTAGTAAGCCAGACTGTATTATGTCATTTAAATAAGGATGTGACATGTGAATAGGTTAAACAGAGAGAAAGACAGATTGTGGATAGATATAGAGAGATAGATAGATAGATATACTGCGATTATGATGCAAACATTTCAAGAAAAGTTTGCTACTTGTCGACACACACTCTGTATTTCATTATGCATTTATGCTATCATCGGATCTGTAAAGCTTGTATTGTCGGAAATTTAAACTGTTCAATGAGACTTTGTGGCTTGATGATCCAACAATGTCATAAGAGTGGAAGTGTTCAAACGAATCAACGGGTTAATTTTACAGAAGCCTGCGGTGCTGTTTCTGACTGAGAGTCCCATAGCTCTTGATTATTGGTCTATGTTGTCTGATTAATAGCTGATCTTGCTTGATCATGGTTTATTGTGTCTGATTACAACCCTGATAAAAAGTGATTTGCACATGTTATATAGGAGTAAATAATTTCCCAGTGAGATAACATGATTGAAATAGGGCTTGTAAGCCATGTGCCATGACAAAGCCATTGCCCTAAAAGGCTAACATGTCAGATTTGCCATATTCATAGTCTAGGAATGGACTTGTGTTCATGTTAATCACAAGGCAAACTAGGATTTGTTTGTGGGTTGATGAACATATTTTGTTTGTAATGGAGGAAGAGGGGAAAGAGAGAATACTCTAACGGGGTGGGAAAAGCAGAGATTGGAAGATCACAAGTCAAACTATGTTGTACGATCCCAAAGCTTGAGGAAGCAACTCAACTGTGGTAACTTGGCTTGTTCTTTTGAAGGTCATGGATTTGAATCCAAACCTTTATTCTTTTAATCTCAAGACATAAGGCATGAAGCTCCTAGCTCTTTGTACTTTGCCAAATCTATTTGGAAATAGGGAATGATCACTACTGGATTGTTATGCTTATTGTCATATTTTGGCTTATACAGAAGCATTTTATAGATGTCACATAACCTATAAACATGACTACATGTACATCTTAACATAAAAATCACATAATAAATGTATATAAATAAAACATAGAAAACCTCTTTTTTTTACCTTAATTATTAAAAATATCATCATACTAGTTCTACGATTGATATATATACACTTTATCATATTTCATTGACATTGCGAAAGAGTCATAAGCGACTCCTTGAAATCTCTAATCATCCCAAAAAAGTAATACGAGGCTAGTCTGTTTGTAGAGCGTATGGATCATTTTACTTTAAGCCATTTCCATATATTCAGGATTTCAATTTATTTGAGTAACATGATAATAAACTGTCCATATCATAGACTGAAGTGAATACAATATTGAACATTCCAGACAGACACAGTTACACGGCCGTCATTTTTCCCAAAAACCAATCCCATAAAGTGTATCATATCATTGTATTCTGCGCATTGTGTAGCATGTATTCTTCATATAATCGATAGTATTAAGCAGGCTTGTGTACAATTCTGGTCATTGTATTGCACTGTGTGAGTACTTATACGACCTACTTCTCAATCTAGCAATGAAATTCTTGGGAGATGTTTTCGGTTGATATGTTGTCAGGGTGGGCAAATAATAGAAAAGAAATTATTACTCATGGATACTACCTCGTACTATGCTATTAAGAGGTAGTTTTGACATAGCGACTGACTTCATTTTGCTTGTGGATGATGTATGTCTTATTGTAATAGTTTTAACGTCAAGGTGATACATGGAAATGGATGTTACATTGAAGAATGACAAGTACTTACATCCAGCTGTTGGTGGCCATCAATGATATCACAACAGGCCCTATCCACTGTATTGAAATTCGCCGTCAATTTGTCATTGACTGACCTGTGACCTCATTAATACACAAATGGTGACTTGTTTTGTTAGAACTGAAAGTATATGATATAACCTCTAAAAAGTCGTCAATGATTGAGACAGAATAACATGGCATGTATGGGGATGTGACCCCGCAAGGAACATGTCAGTGCAATTCAGTAAGCACTTGTCATTCATTGGCTGAAACAACAGAAGAAAAGAATATCAGAACACAAAATCCTTTATTTTATGAGCAAGTGGTTTGTCGAACATATACAGTGTTCTATGTGCATCTATTCACACCCAAATATCTCTGTAGGGCAAAGGAGCTCATTTGCTTCAAAGGTATCTTTCCTAAAAGCTTTTAAAAGCTATCAATTAAGATAATCATTTGCAGAGATTACTTCCTGATTGCAAAATGTCACTATGTAGAATTGTGGTTGCAAGTTTCACAAGGAGACAAAACTGTCTGAATCAGTGCGAGTGTAATGCAATGAGACAGACAGATAGATGAAAGTATAGATGGATGGATAGTTCGGGATTTACATCCTGTATTTACGCACTTGGTAGGGTAATTAGGACAGGTGGAGGACATAATGACACACTTCTTCCTCAGCTTCACAAAAATTCATGAGATTCCAAGAGTAAGAAAATGGTCATGCAAACAGTACGTTACTTGCCTGCAGATCCTCCAATGGTCTTTCCAATATAACATTACACAATTATATGTGTACTAGATATAAAACAGGCAGAACTTATTATTATGGTAAAAGCCAGAGAGCTTGGAAGTTGCGTGTGAGCACAGTTTGGTCCAGAAAGTGTAGGTCAAATGTCACATTGAGACCAATTGATCAACTGTGTCTGCTGCAAAGGTAGTTTGTCTTGCTGATAAAGCTCTTTTTGTCGCAGTGATGCAGTAGGGGCAAGGATTAGGCCAACTCTCTTGTTGCCGGGGTAGAACAGCACACAAAGGCCGAGGGTCCTGCGTGACATAGAAAACAGGACAATTGAGAGACGTGACATCGCATTGTGATGCCCAAATTTTGTCTGACACATATAGACTGCACCACATTGGCCAAATAGCTTCCTCTGATATGTTATTTTTTCTAACACTCAGCATCAGAACTATGCTCTTGTTGTTTTTTTTATACTGACCAGTCTTCTATAATATAGGTCAGGAAAGATGTAACAAAAAAAGGGAAGAATGAAGTTTGATAAATAATCAGATTCAGGTGAGATTGATGGCAAGAAACAAGCAAGTGTGTATTATCCATAATTATGATATAAATAGATTGCTGATTGACGAGGCAATTATCTTATACATTGGTCGTTGATAAATAAACAGATTAAAAGTAAAATTATATACCAGTATATATACCAAAATAACTGAGAGAGGAACATTGACAGAAAAACAATATTGTGGTTGTCAAAGACATATGGTAACTTTATTTGTCAATTATCACCATGAAATTTTATCATACCCTTTAGCCCATACAGCTTTTACAGTTGAGTTCACTTTTGCTCATATGTCAAAAGTATTCTTGGTCTGTGCCTTCATATAGGCCTGCAGCCACACATAATAAATATGTCATTTTCCACCTTGTGAATATCCAATTATTGGCACTAAGCAGATCTAAACACACTTGTGGTATAATGTCTTTCTTGGCTTATGTTTGCAATATAGAACGTCAGCAATTGTGAATATAAAGGTGCATCAATGTGAATTGTGCAATAGTCTTCTCATATAAAACAACATAAATAAAGCAAAGCACATTTACAACACAATGTCATTAGCGAGAAGCTATGTTTTCTCCATGGATTACCCAGCACAAGGTGTTACATGCCTTAAAGCTATTTTGGCCTTCCATTAACTTCATTTAATCTTGTTTCCAATGTTGTTTAGGTGTTCCTTACTTTAAGTTACACAAGTTTCAGTATAGTGGAATTAAAGCAGAAATATATGTTGTTTCAGAAAATTGGTTTATTATAATTTTGCTTGAGTTTACCTCGTGTAACATCAGAACTACTGTGTTTTGTCTTTCCCTCTTAGAATGACAAAATACATGTCCTTTTTGATAAATCATGACGGGAAGTTCATAACAAACTACCTAATTAGATTTTTTCATGTCAAGTACACCTGGATAGATGCTAACTGACAATTCAGCTTTCTGTGAATAGACAGGTAAATGAGACAATATGACAGCTGTTCATCAGAACTTCAGCAGAGCTGGCCAGCAGAGTGCTAGAATGAAATATTGCACCCAGGATGCAACTGCACAGTGCACGATGGTATGTAGCACTTGCACTCTATTGGCTTCTTCATGACATTCACACCCCAAGGAATACTTCGACATTTTAAAATATCTGGTTATGTATTATACTAAACCAATGTTATTTTCTTCAGAGTAAGATTCTGCCTCACATGATCATGCTGATTCAGACTGTCTCCTCCTGTGACATTTCCAGCCACATTCTGACATTTGCAATCAGGAAGTAATCTGTGCAAATGATGGTCTCTGTAATCTGCAGCTTTTAGAAGCTTCTTATGGAGAAGCCTATTGTGGCAAATAAGCTCCTTTGTCCAACTGAGATATCTGGACCCAATGATGGATAGGTAAAAATAAAGAATGATTCTTGGAAGGCTTTCTATTTGTCCATTCTCATTTGACAAATAAGTTGTTACAGACTTCTGAGTTCTGTCTTGAAAATATGACAGATAAGGATGACTTTGTGTCTAATTTTAGATGTACATTTACAAAACATGACAGAAATGAATGAGCAGTACACAATAATGTAATGAAGATAGCATACACCTGAGGTGAAACATAGATATCTACAACATGTTCGTATTTCACACTGTCCATATGAATAATCTATCTCCTGTTCAAGATAAACAATTGACTCCGAGTCTTCTTTCCATTGGTAACCATTCTGAAACTTGTGGGGGTCTGGGGCTACAAGGCATGTATAGCATGAAGGACTTCTATCTTCCGGACCTGTGATTGATTATGGGTCCAGGCAGACTATGCTCGATGGAAACTGGGTTATATGGATGAACCTTACTTCATTCATTATATTCCTTCTAAGTTTGTTGTTGACCCTAATTGGCAGGTCATTCCAACATGTTCAATGGAATTGGACATACACTGACACCAAGTCTGCACATAGATTAATAAAGCAATCTGGCAATGCCAAAATCCTACAGCAGTGACAAATTGAAGTTATAACTCTTATTTCTCACTCCAGGCCACAATCACATGGTATAATCTGGAAAAATCAAAATTGACTTACGAGTTTTATATCCAAGACTCAGGTAGCGTAATCCTTTCAATTCTGAAATGATATTGAAACAAAACTGATATGATTCACCGAAAGGCTTTTTTATACCTAACAACTTATTTTAATTCGATGGAAATTATAATGGTGTCCCAAGTAGTGATGAACAATGGAATACTACAATTCATCAAAAGTAAAGCAAGCTGACATAGACATATTATGTGGATTTGTTAAATATAATATTTCATGCTCATGTATTTAGTTCTCTAGTTGCATCTATTTTCAAAGTAAATGTTTATCACTTCTGAAAGAGAAAGATAAGACTGAATTAATGGCGAAATAATTAAGGTTATGTATTGTTGTATGGAGATAAATTGAATATAATGTAGAAACCACTCATCTATCAATTGACCTCATTGCATTCCTATAATGCAGTTCATGCACACTTACATGTAACTTAGAACATCAGTCCCAGAACCTCTTTCACATGCAGAAACTATACACTGTAAAATTTGAATTTTGAGTCAGCTTAAATTATTGCTGGAGATGGTTGTAGAATTCCTTTGAGCTATAACATAACTTTTTGTTCTAAGTTATGACAATGGAAAGAATATCAAAACTCCAAACAACAAGCTATGTTAGCTCATGATTGTGCAACATCTCACTCAATCATTTGAGCTGACTCAACATTCAAAATTTCAAATTTTGCAGTGTAGGGACAGAACCCTTTCAATTTCAGTCGCATAAAAAAGCCTCAGGCCTCAACATACTGAACTTAGAATTTGCTAGCAAACACACTTGGACTATATTCAAGTCCTAAATTGGTAACCTGGGGGCAAAAAAAATCTAAGTTCTAGAAGTAACGTGGAAGGCGTACATGCACACTTGGATCACCTGTTCTGAGTCAATACAACATTCAAGACAAGTATAAGACTACAGATAGAGACACCTTTATATGGGACTAAAATATTTCAAGCAATAAAACATGCAGAATTTGTCATTCAGTGATTATCATTCTCAATTTACAGGTTGTAAACAACTTGTTAATCACATGATAAGATTTTAAATATTTTGATGACTTTTATTTTCACTGAAGGGCAAACTTGCACTGCTTTTAAGCTCCGCTTCCATAACACTAATTCTAGAACTTGCTTTTAAGAAGAGAAACTTTTTAAAGTTTGCTACATGCATTAACTATTTTGAGGCAAACTTTTAATGTAATGTGTTTTTGAATTTGCCTCTTTTCTTTATAGCTCTTAGACAATTATTATAATTATACTTTGGCACACTAGCAAGGTGTAATATTTAAAATGAGAACTGAGTGTCAGTGATTCACCAGTTTTACCTACAGCTGAGGTGAAATAACAGATTTTCTGCCAAAATTAATGTTATCAGAAATAACACTTAAAGGAATGACTATCAACACTAAGTTGAAGTTGAAGCTTTAAATCCCCTCTATGATGTTTTTTGGATAGTTCCTTATAAAATTCAGATCACTGCCAATGGCACTATACTTTTAGCTGAAATTGAGATTTCACTATAAAATTTGAATTTTGAGTAAGTTTAAATGATTAAGTGAGATGGTTGCACAATTTCTTTGAACTAACATACTAGCTTGTTGTTTTAAGTTATAACAATGAAAAGATTATCATAACTCAATACATCAAGCTATGTTAGCTCAAACAAATTGTGCAACCATCTCACTCAATCATTTGAGCTGATTCAACATTTCGGATTTTACAGTGTTGGCACAACCACAATCTTCTAAGGACTCTCAGTAGCAATTGTCACAGACTGTAGCCTAATATATTTGACAAATAGCACTATATTCAAATTATTAATGTATGCGTAAACATAAAATATTACCAGATCAGGATTGTTGCTACATCTGGTGGTGCTACTGCTTCAAAAGTATAACCTTGAAGAAGCATGTATGATCGAAATAAGCCATCAATTATGTCCCACAAAATGCTTATACATTTATGTCACACTTTTGGCCTGTGCCAGTGAGTGTCTGACAGGCCACAATAAGTTTCAGGCCTTTTCCATCCTATAAACTGATACAAGAATCACAAGCCATGTGAAGACCACGTAACTTCAGTGTTGCATTTTGCTGAAGTGCTCGACAAGATAAATAATTGTTCTTCGTGTGCCTTCCAACCGACTAGGCTAGAAATTATACACCAGGCAGTCTAAGGAGATTGTTAGTCTACAACACGTTTCTATACAAATATTAAGAGCACCTTTTCTTACAAAATGGAATCATATTCAATGCAGTCGTTTCACAAGGTTATACAGATGAATGGTGCGGGAAGGAAACACAGGTGGCAGGGGCAGTCAGATGAAGAGGGCAAAACAGATTAACATAATTAATGCAACAAGATTATATCATAATGTTGATGGTAATTTTACATTCCTACATTAGTTCCTAAAATAAAAAGTCTATCAGGTCGAAACAGCACACCTTGCTCCCTCTGCTCCCCTTGCTCAAGAACAGGAGGGACAATGCCCTCTTGCCCTCCTATTCCGCAACCCTCGACACTGACAGATGGAGAGACGCTACCAAAAGGCAGAGAGCGCTAGAAAGACACATACGGGCAGACGGATTGTGAATACTCTTCTGATAGAAACTTGAGTAGTGGGTTTGCAATGGAATGTCCTCAGGCTTTCTGAGAAGTGTGAAAAAGAAGTTGCAGAGGATCCAAAAGGAATTGATAAAAATTGAAGTAAAATATCTAAAAAGGAATCTTGAGTGGAAAAATACCACCAGATAGAAGTACTCGAAATGGCCAGACAAAAGTTGATGGAATGTCTCAAAGCTAAAACGGTGGAAACAAAATAAGATTTGGTACAAGATCAATTTGAGTCAATGTAGACCATTCAAAGCAAAATCAACAGTTTTATTTATCGAATGTTGTCTGTTACTTTTATGAGTTAATGCTGCATTGATAGGTGTATTTCAACATTGATGCATTTTTAAAATTGTGCTTGAAAATATAAAGCGAGCCAGTTACATTTTTACGTTCATGAAGCTTTTGCGTGACAAGTCTTATCTGCACATTTACACAAACTATGTAATCATAAGTTACACAGAAAAAAGAGGCGAAAAAAGAATAGATTGACAAACTCTGGAAAATTGCATTGTTGGTGTTACATGACTTATTATTTTCAATAGTTCCCGATATATTTAACTTTGTTGAAGAATGGGATTGTTCAACAAAATAGATAAATAGCACAGTTTGCTAATTGTAACATTCTGTAAAAAAAGAAAAAAAAAAGAAACTAAGCATGAAATCCATTAAAGCTTTTTTTCCCCGGTGATTATAAACTGTAATCTCTGTAATCTCCAAAATGAATTTAGTCGCCAAAAATAGTTTATGGTAGTTTTTAAGCTGTTATTTCTGTTTCACGCAGTCATACACAGATTAATTTTGCATCAAGAAGGCCTGGTTCCAATTCAATCAATGTGTAACTGTCAAAAACACAAAGGAGAGGGTTGAGGCTTCAGTATCTCAGCACCTGTGGGCGACTGAGATTGAGACTGAGATTAAACAATTGACTGTTTGTTGACTATGGTTTTGTTATACAAGTGATTATACAAGTTTTAGTCACCTGGGTGTCTTAGAAGGGACTACAGAGTGATTATGAATGTATAAAATTTATAATCACAGCACTCAGGTGACACTAAGACTAGAACTATGGCTACAGATGATTGAGATGAATTAATTCAATGGCCACAATTCATGCTGTAGCCTCAGGCCTACCAAGCCCGTGAAGATAGAGGGTAGATAGAGATAGACAGATAGATAGATAGATATGATAGACAGATGAATACTAGACTTGAAGAGGACATATATCTCTATGATCTCAATCCCCCAAAATGAAAAATAACGAAATAAAATGATGGTTAGGTACACACATACTTCAAAAGGTAAACAGCACACTTGCAGTACTTATAAATTACTGCAGTTCCAAGTTCAGAAAAGGTTGGGGAACACAGAATTTGTTTAGCATACCGGCAATAGTGGACAAGTAGATTACACATGTGACAGAGCAGGTCTCTATCTCAACACTTCTGTGTGCGATTATGAATTTCATGTTTGACAATTTTACATGTTTTTCAGTCTTCACATTGGAGACTGAGATTTTACACTTCAGTTTGGGCCAAACTGAAACAATGTGTTACAGGTGCCTATTTGAGGTGATTATAAATACATATTGTGATATAAATATTGTGGGTTTATACTCAATGATAGACAAATAGATAATTATATACGCAGACAGATAGATAGCTAGATAGATTGATAGTTGGATAGATGGATGGATGGATAAATAGATAGATAAATTGAACAAATTTTGTGATAACAAGCATTTTCACTATCTTCTATAAAAAGTAAACCTGTTGATGCCCATCTCAAATACTTTAGTGGGTCCGTTGTGTCAGTGTCTATACTGGACAAGTAAAATGTCCCACTCATTGGGTAACATGTGGAGGGCTGCACAATATATTTGTAAGGTAAACTTGAGAGATATTACCTTGAAATGCGAAAATCATGCCTTGGCTCAGTTTAATATTATTTGTGTTTGTATAATAACTTTAGAATAAATCCATGTTGAAACATGCTGAAGTGCTCAAATTCAATTTGATTGTTTTTCACGAGGTTGGTTGGGGGGTAGAGATTATGGATTAAATTGTTGTATTCTATTGCAAATCATCATAGTTGTTTGAAATCTAACTGTCGACAGTGTTTGCTTGTTTAACACTGTTTTCCCAAATTGTCAGTAATCCCCTTAGTAGCCATAGTCGCCATTTGGAGAGATTAAAGTTGAATCCCACAGAATACAGCTGCTCCACCTATTGTACTCCACGTAACTAAACTGTTCAACAAAAATACCCCAGCTGGTGGCTCCCCCGCTTGGTCAAATTGTTCATATGCATTGGAAAAGCCACAGATTTTTGAAAGCAGGGGTAGGCTCACTCGAAGGCTGCTGGGACAGCCAGGAATAATGGCACTAAACTATAAATACACACATTTTTGGTCGATATACAGGCCTATAATTCAATTCAACTTTCATAAAAATCTGAGAAGGAATCTTTGAGATATTCAAGTTTATTTTACGAGGGACTTATTTTTGTTGAACTTTTTTTCATAATTTTATCATATTGTACACCATGTAACTCTCAAAAAACATTGGTAACCCCCCTTCAAAAACTCGTTTTTCAATAAAGTGTATTTTCAGCTATATTCCTTTAATTTTTCATAAATATCTCATGGATATTGTTTGAGTGACGCTCCTTTTCATTATAGATGCTGCACTTTTTTAGAATTTTGCTGTATGTTTTAATGTAATGACATAAGATTTTGAAAAGATCATGGTTCAAAAGTTATGTGGGGGGGCCCGTCTATTTTTTTTTACATTTGAAAGCCTTGGTTTTGAAGAACTTTTTGGCAAAGTTTCATGAATATCTCATGGATTTTAGATTTCTTGCCAAGTGTAGGATTCAACTTTAAAACTCATAATCACCGAGGAAAAAAAGCTCTATTTGGCTTGCCTTATTACTCACATTTACATGCTCACTCTTTCTTGTTCAGGGTAGCCATGTAAGAGTATATCAGAGACATTTAAAATTCATTATAATAATTGACTTTCCTATTGCCTAAACCGCAGAAGGAGCGGTCTTATAACGCAGGGACCACTGTATTCATGCGTGCCAGGGTAGACGATTCTATCCATTACAATGCCATCACTCAACCGTTTATCAGTTCATCATGAGCTCATCAATGTCTGTTTTTGTCATCTTAATCTTGCACCTCTCTAGTCAATGGTCTTTACACTTATCTTCAGCTATTCATCTATCTCAATGCCACAGTTAATACTCTTTCAATTGTTAACGGTTGTAGAATTGATGAATTGATATTCAAGGGAGTAATAAAAAACAACCATGATAATTTCCAATTATTATTTTGACATTTGCATCTAAATTGCTTCTTTGATAACAATCCTGACTAATCATCATGAAGGACTTCAATTATGAGTCAATTGTGGTTTTGAGCTGCTTTCCATCTTCTTTTCACTCAAAAAAACCAGTTTCCAGAATATAGAACGTAGACCTTTTAACTCTGCAGCCAACTTACATTTGTACTTCAAGCTTTAAATGACAGATACACTGCGGTTGTATTGCCGTTGAAATGAATTGATAACGTAATGCAATTCACCTCTTTTTAATGAAATTTAGCTTTGGCGTGGATTGACAGGACTAAACTTGGGATGTATGAACGCATATTTTACCAACGACAGTGTCATTAATCTTTTGCTACTATCAGTCCTCAAGACCTGAAATTGATGTCCGCTCCAAATATAATTTAGTCTCTGCTTTTGGTGATTCAATCTCTTTCTCCCATTTTTGTCCTGCTACTGCTATGCACTTCATCTGCTTGATATTTCCTTTCTGATAATCTCATCAATTCTTTCACCTTTCATATGAGACTGTTCTTTTCACTTTTGGCATAATCCTTTTTCCCAAGACAGCCTGATGACTCTCCATCACACACTAGCTACTTGAGCTTTCACCCATGTCATACTATTGGATTACTGTCAGCAGCAGCATTGCCCTCATCTTACAGGAATCTTCAATCTGTATGTTAAGAACTTCCAAGACGGAAGGAAGAACGACAGAAAGACACATAGATCTGTTTACGAGTATCAGATTTTCAGATTCAGATCTTTCTATTGTTGCTCTTATTTTCAATACATAGGCTATATATCAATATTATATAAAACGAGCTACAGGACCTCCTGGGGCAATATAATGCCGCTGTCGAGCAGGCCCTCATCTCAATCCAGACACAAGTTGAACAACATGAAAGGTTAATATTTTTTAGGTAATCATTGAATCACTAGTGTACTAGTGATATTGGTTGAAGATGAGACACGTTCAAATAGATTGATGGACAGAAGACACATAAAATCTGATAGCTGATATGATGTACATTGAAAGAAAGGCATCAGTTGTCCCAGACCACTGTGTATTATTCAATTATCCATTGACAGGATCTGGGAACCTCGCAACCCTGGAAATTGTCTGCTTGATTCTGGTCAAGGAATTTTAGGTCTTTGTGATCCAGAGTTCAATAATAGCAGAAATGATCAAGTGTCAATCAACAATATGTAGCCGGACCATTGCTCTTACATGATCATTGATCTACTTTGATTAATAGAGCTCTGATCTTTCTTGATCATTTGGTTTATTGTGTTTAATTACTAGCGAGATAAAAAGTTATTTGTACATATGTTATGCCGGGGTAATAATTTCTCAGAGCGATAACATAATTTCAATAAGGTCAATAAGGCTTTTAAACTGTATGCTGTGTCAAAGCCATTGACCTGACAAGCATTTTTCCTGGCTTGGGAATAGACATATTAGTGTCTTAATCACAAACCAGACTAGGATTGGTCTGTGAGTTGGTGACCATGTTGGTTTGCGATGGGGCTACAGGGAATTCTCCCATAAGATGGAATGAACTCAGAACAGGAATGGGACACAAATTACTGTCTAGATTATGATGAAGACTTCAAGGATTATATAAAGAAACTTATCTTCAGTAACTAGCTTGTTCTATTGAAGGTCACAGATTTGAATTTTGATGCAAGTGTGCATCTGCTCTATTATGATTATACACATAGTATTTGGTTCCTTAACACCTAGATTGTAATATACATTTTTAAAAAACTGAACAAAATAAGAAACGCAAAACTATTTCAAGGGCTTTATTTTTCTTTATATGATTCGGATGGACTGGTATGTTTATGCATGTGTATAACCAGGTGTCAAAGGACTCATTTCCGTAAAATGACAGAGTTCTGACGTTTGTTTACACATCTACATCCATGTTTATCACATTGGGGTATGAGTAGTGGACCAGAGAATTCGGCACCCCAAAGAGCAAATCTAATGATTCCATGTGAAAGCTTGAAAGTTGATGCAAAAGGCCACATTATTCACTTCTGTTGGTGCTACTTAACTTGTTAAAATCAAGTTTCTTCAGAAGTCAGGTCGGAGTTTATCACACACAATGATATTCCAGTGAAACAATGCAGCTGTGGAAATAGGTCCCGAAAGGGCCTGTTCAAATGCAAAAGAGTGAAAAAGGTTCAGAGTCTTTAAAAGACCTCACATAACCTGTATAACAGTCATAGGACAAACAGTAGTACACTGCGTGCCCTCCTCATGCTTTTCGTATGGTGGCAGATACATGTGTGGTTGAAAGAATAGCACAAGGTAGGCAGAAAAAATACTGATGTTAACCTCTGTAGCTGTTACACAGCTTATTCAACAGAACCTAAGCCTTTTTCATTCCACAGCTATTACATAGGCTGTTTGAGGACCTGTTCTCATAGTCTTATTGTTGCATTGGAATAGCATTGTGTGTGACAAACTCTGACCTCACTTCTCAAAAAACTGAAGTTTAAAAAGTTTGGTGGCACCAACTGAAATGAATTGTGTGGCCTTTTGCATCATTTTCATCAAGCTTTAACATGAAATCATCAGTTTTGCACTATAGGGTGTCTAATGTCCCAATTCACTGGCCATACCCCAATGTGATAAAATTAGCCACAGACTTGCAAAAATGTATCACACTTAAGTGATTTTATGCACCTGAGCCCTTTGACACCTGATCACACAAATGCATACACTTAACATCCCATCTAAACCAAAATGCTGAAAAATACAGCCCTGGAAATAGTTTTGAGTTTTTAATTTGGTTCTGTTTAGAATGAGAGGGTAACTACAACAGATGCTGCTTCTTTATAGTTATCATAATTGTTCTGAAAACTATATACTCTGAACATTTTATAACCACACAACTGTGAATTTTAGCATAGACAAATCGATCTTGATGTGCATAGCGCAAAAAAATAACAATTTTCTCCAACCAGGAATCTCATAATGCCAGTTCATTGTTTGATATAAGCAGTATCATATTTAAATGACCCTGTTATAAACCACTCCCTGAAATCATTCTCCAAAACAAGTAGGTCTAATATGAGGCTACAATATTTGTGCAAAATGTGGATAATTTATTTCTAAGCCATTTATAAATTTTCTTTCAAAATTTCTTCTTCTCTGGCACAAGCATGTGTCAATATTACAATAAAAATTATGAAGTGCATACAATATTGAATATTCCTAGCAAAACACAGTTACACAGCCCATCCCATTGAAAATATACATCATTCAATCTTCCTGTAATAATGAGGCATTCTGTATCTCAGCAATTCTATTGATATTGTGGCACTGCATAAGTATGTTCTTGACCTAGTTCTTTATCCCTGCAACAAAATGTTCATATGTCACAACCAACAAGGCTGCGCCGCTGGGGGGATTTTTTCAGTTAATATGTTGTCAAGGTGGACATATAATAGAGAACAAATTTGTCACTTATGGCTACTGCCTTGTATTAGGAAGTAGTTTCGCCATAGCAGCAGGCTTCAATTTCCTTCTGGTTAATATTGTACCTCTCAATATTGCATTAGGCTTACAGTCAAGGACATCCATGAATATGGTTATTTACAGCAACATTGGGTGGAATGTAAAAAGAGTCAGTTTGACAGAAGCCAGCACAGTCTTATCTCAGATAATATTTGAAAATCCATTAATTAATGTGATAACCATCAATCATATACATATTCCTCATTGAAAAATGTCGCAATATTGAATTATGGATGCATAATTCTTAAGAAGAGACTGAATCAGTTTAATAGTAGAAAAATTCTAGACAGATCTATGATCAACAGGCAGATGGGTAAAAGGTTAAGATAGATTATCATCAGTCTCACACACTAACTTACATTTAACTGCAGACACACATACTCTGACTTACATGTACCTGCCATATCCCAAATAAATTTATTCTTCCCACTCCGAGTAGTAGAGAGACTGCAGCACCACAAGAGACCACTTCATGACCGCAGAAGGCGCGTCCTTTTAACGCAGGGACCAAGGTAGTTGCAGCAACCTTTTGGAAGTAATCTAACCCTTTTTTCTCACTACAGTCGAAAAGTGCTCTTTATACTATGGATATTTCAATCAGATTAACTTACTTGTGGCAACTTTTCAGAAGTAATATAACCCTTTTTTCTCACTCCATTCGACAAGTGTTCTTTATACCATGGAAGAATCAATTAGATTTTAAAACTTACTTGTTTTAAATCCAACACTTAGACAGCATAATCCTCAATTCTGAAATGAAATTGAAACATTACTAATCACTTGAAAATTTAAGCCAATCAATAAGTGAAAATAGAAATTTTATGGCAATAACCTATGCCATACAATAGTAATGAAGTGGGTAATAATAATTTGCATAAACAGGAAAATAGTCTGATACATGTAATAACCCAACATATGTATTCTATGTTTATGGACATCTATACTAGCACTTTGATGCCCAGCATATGTTTTTAATTTCTAAATAATGTAAAATTAATGATACAGAAAACTATGGTCATTACTTTATTGACATATGTCTAATATTAATACACTGTGTAAGAGCCTCTGGGCTCATTTATCAATATATCAATCTACATCATTGCCTTGCTAGAAAGCCACAGGACATTCACACTTGCATGTAACTGTAACTTAACATCAGTCCCAGAGGCTGTTATACAGATATTTTAAGTGAGAGAACACTTTCAATTCCAGTCACACAAAAAGCCTGAGGGCTCCATGCATTGGACTTGGAGTGTGTTGGCAAAGCACTCGGACTTATTCAAGTTCTCTGAAGAGTTCTTTGCAGGTTGCGGTCTATTTGTTAGGCCCAATTGGTAGCCCAAGGGCAAAGAATGTAAGCTCTAGAAGTACTCTTGTCAATTCAATCCCAAAAATGCATGCTTGGTCAGTGGTTTGCTGACTGATCACAGCCATTGTTTCAGGCATGTTCATTTTTCTAAACTTGTAGTTTATCTAAGATGTCCTTAATTTCTAACTGTCGTAAGAATTGCCAGCTGCTTCAAGATCACAGACAGTCAGCGTTGCATTTTGCAAAAGTTCTCTCAAGGATTAATCATTCCCCTGTTGCCTTCCAACCTATTAGGCTAGAAATTATACGCCAGGCAGTCTTAGGAGATTTTCAAACTACAACGTATACAACGCATCTACACAGAGTATTTAGATTATATTTCTTTGCAAACTGCTAAAGCATTATTGGAGCCCCAAAAATCAGATATGACGGACTATACTCAAAAGTGCATCTGTGTTATAAAGTTCCCTTTTACATCAACTGTCAACCACCTTTGGACACAATGATGACATACATGTACTGATGAAGATGTGTCATTAATGACTTGGGAAGCATTGGCAATATACAGTCTATCGATATGCCATATTTGTTTTTAATCTGTCTACCTCTCTATCGGACCAACCATTAAGACGTTTATCAATTTATTCTTGGTCTTCAGTCATCTCAATTTTGTACTAACAGTAATCTGTCTATTACCCTGTCTACCAGGTACTGTATCACTATTCATCTACATCAATATCACATTTGATATCGTTTTAATTGTCAGCGGCAGTAGAATCAATGAATTGATATTCAAGGGAGCAATTATTATCCTCCATGACAGTTTCCAATGATGATTTTGACATTTGTGTCTAAATTGCTTCGTTGATAACAATCCAGACTAATCATCATGAAGGACGTTAGTTTTGAGTCATTTGTGGTTTTAAGCTACTTTCCACATTCATTTCACTTTACAGTTTTCAGAAATTTTAATGCAGATGTTTTAAAAACGCAGCCAGTTTTGAAAAATCTTCAATGTTAAAAGACATATTCAATATGGTTGTATTGCTATTGAAACCAATTGGCAATGTCATAGGCCTATAATAAACCTGTTCCCATGAACTTTGGCTTGAGGATGAATTAGCAGCACATCATTTGGAAAGTATAAATGGATGATTGACAAATAACACTGTCATCTATCTTCTCCAACTATTAGTCTGCATCAGCTTCTATTTAGCGGTGAGAGAGCCTACACTTTTAGTTTTTCAATCTGTTTTCTTCAACGTTGTCCTGCTTCTGCCAGGGACTCAATCTGCTTGATCTTACATTTTAGACATTTTTTTCCATTCTCAAAAATTTCTTATGGTTATTTTATACAGCGTATTCATTTTTGCTTTTTTATGCAATATTTCCCCCCGGAAAGCACGATGACTGTCCGTCACGCCTTGCTACTTCAAATAGCTTGATCGACGGAGGACGGATATAATCTGATATCTGAAGTGATGTACATGGAAAGGAAGCAACATCAGTCGTCAAAGCTCATTGTGTATTGCCTTATTAGCCATTGCCAATTTGCCAGGATCTGGGAAGATGGCAATGCTGGAAATTGTCTCTGCTTAAGTCTGGTCAATAAATGTTTGGTTCTTGTGATCCACAGTTCAATAATAGCAGAAAATGATCAAGAGTTGATCTGCACTATATCATGTTACCTGACCATAGCTCCTGATCACTGATCTATTTGAATAGATTAATGGCGATATTTCTTCATCATGGTTTATTGTGTCTGATTAATAGCAAGATAAAAAGTCATTTGTACATGTTGTGCAAGGGTGAATAATTTTTCAGGGCAATACATATTTCAATAAGGCTTTTATCGCTTTCAATCGTATGCCGTGTCAAAGCCATTGACCTGACGAGCCTTTTCTTAGCTTGGGAATAGACATCTTAGCATCTTAATCACAAGCCAGGCTGAGATTGGTCTGTGGGTAGGTTACCATGCTGGTTGGTGATGGGACTGCAGGGAATTCTCTGACAAGATGGAATGAACGCGGTAAACGAGTGGGACACAGATTGCTGTCTAGATAATGTTGAGAACAATGGAGATTGTAGAAAGAAACTAGGTCTTCAGTAAGTAGATTTTTTCTTAAGGTCATGGATTTTGTTTTAGATCCAAGTGTGTTCCCTCTCTAATATGATTTACAGAGTGTACATGGTTGGTAACATAAATTTAGAATTATCTAGAGAGTACCTGCTGAAGCTTTTTATGCTTTTTTAATACTTATCATTATTACTCTGCTACTGAAAACTATATTGAGAACATTATATAAACCATAAATACAACAGTGGATATCAACATTTGATAATACATATATATCACCCATTATTGTACATAAAAAGCACAATTTTTTCAACCTTAGGAATCTCATAATGCCATTCAAATGTTCAATAAGCACTTTATTGTATTACAGTGACACATATATATACCACTCCTTGAAATCCTTCCCAAAAGAAGTAATATGAAGTAGTATTATCCATACAGCATGTGGATCATTTTGCTTCTAAGCCATTTATAATATCATTTCTAATTTCTTCTTCTTTGGCATAACAGGCATTTGTCAATATTACACCAAAAATTATGAAGTGCACACAATATTGAACATTCCTAACAAAACACAATTACACAGCCCATCCCATTGACGACATACATCATTTAATCTTCCAGCAGTGAGGTATTCAATATTTTAGCAATTCTATTGATATTGTGTCACTGCATAAGTATGTTCTTGACCTAGTTCTTAATCCCTGCGAACAACCAACTAGCCTGCGCTGCTGGGGGGATTTTTTTCCAGTTAATATGTTGTCTAGGTGGACGAATAATGAGGAACAAATTTGTCACTTACACCTACTGCCTTGTATGAGGAAGTATTACGACATAGCAGCAGGCTTCAATTTCCTTCTGCTTAATATTGTATCTCTCAATATTGCATTAGGCTGACGGTCAAGGACCACCATGAATATGGTTATTTTCCACAACATTTTGTAGAATGAAAAATGATTTAGCTTGATAGAAGACAGTATAGAATAAAAAATGAGTTAGCTTGATAGAAGGCAGTATAGAATAAAAAATGAGTTAGCTTGATAGAAGGCAGTATAGAATAAAAAATTAGTTAGCTTGATAGAAGGCAGTATAGAATGAAAAATGATTTAGCTTGATAGAAGACAGTATAGGCTTCTCCCCAAGAAGAGCCATGAATTGCAGAGATAGTGACTTAATAATTTACTTAGATTACTTCCTGATAAAAATATGTCACAGTGTGGAATTATGGATGCTCATTTCACAAGAGGCACATAGGAAGAAGGATAAGATAGATAATTATTAGTTTCACACACCAACTTACATAAAACTGCAGACACACATACTGCACTGACTTACATGTACCTGCCGGGCCCCAAATTTTTAAAAAAACATGAGTCATTTCTCACAAACCAAAACAGACTGGCTATCCTCAGGCTGTCTTTTACTTCATTTTCTATCTATCGATACAGATAAACAATTCATTATACATAAATGGAGAGAAGCATATTCTGAGTGGCTGAATGATATTTTCCAGTTCTGAATAATTGAGTGTTTTTCTATTTTTTCTATTTTGGTTCCATCACTTCTTAGAAAATCAATTCATAACATATTTGTGAAGCTAATACCTTGCTATTGACAGTAGCTTCTGCACTTAATGACACTATCACAGAGTGATTGATGTACCGAATCACATGTTTAGTTTTTTTGCCGAATTAATATGTTATTCCATAGGCTTTTTAAATGTTATTTAAGTGCACAAAAACTGCACATGAATAATTTGTATATTTATCAATTGTAATTGCTGTAACACTAAAAACTCTCAAGAAAAAGAAAAGAGAAGTCTCCCTCCCTAAAAAAGCTCAATGAATTCTAAGTATTGAATTGGAGAACACACATTTTACATACCACACAAAAACAGACTGTTATCACTACTTAGTGACATACTGATTCCTATACATCATATCAATACTGAACGATCAAGAGATTTCATGAGCAAGAAATGGTCATTCATTATTTAACCGTGGGTATCTTATTTTAGAGATGTAGATTTTTTATTTTTATATATGGGAAGGGAGATAATTTCAGCATATGGACCCCTAGTGATTCATCCGGGATCAGTGGCCGCTTAAAGCCCAGGTAGCTTACAGATTTTTGTTTATCTGAGGTTAATTTCGAACTTCCTGGAGCTTGTTTCTTTAAACAAAATTGTTTATGTCTTACCGCAAGGACGGACTCATATTAATAATAATTCTCATCATATAGAGAGGAATTATTTATATATTCATATAGACTTCCCCAAATAGTCGCTATGCTTCACGCTCATGTCCAATAAGCTTTAAAAGAGTGACAGGACCTAACAACTCATGTAGATGAACTTCAGATAGAAAACATTCTTGTTATGGCAAGTGCTTGGGAGCTAGGAAATTGCGTGTGGGCACAATTTGGTCAAGAATGTGTGGGTCAAATGTCAGACCTAGTGCAATTGATCAACTGTGTCTGCTGCAAAGGTAGTTTGTCTTGCTGATAAAGCTCTTTTTGTCGCAGTGATGCAGTAGGGACAAGGATTTGGGAAACTCTCTTGTTACCAATACAGAGCTACACACAAAGGCCGAGGGTCCTGCGTGACAGAGAAAACAGGGCAATTGAGACATGTGACATAGCATTGTGACACCCAAATTCTCCTTCAACACATATGGACTGCAGTTCTTTGTTGGATAACTGGCTTCTTCTGCCCATATGTAATTAGTCTTGAGTCTAGAATGTCTTCCTTAAAAGCATGAGCCTATATTCATTTGCTCTGAGAAGCTAATTTTCTGACTGGAGGACTCCACAGTCTACACTGTAGCAAGATTTTCGAAATGTATGAAAGAGAGGACAGTTAAATTATGTTACAATCAGCCTTAAGTCACAGGGCTAAAGAGGAAATTATTGGACTAAAATTTCAGATCATCTGCTTATTTAAACGAAATACTTGCTGAAAACTAGTACTAAAAATATTACATATTTAGGACGTGTAGGGTACATTTATATGATATGTATGTACTTAAATATGAATCTGCCTAGATGTCTTTATCAAAGCATTGCCAGGTTTTGATTGAGCTCTCACAATCTTCACATTGAACTTGGAAGACACAAACGACCGTACATTGAGGCAGGTGAACGGCTATGCAAGAGATGCAATTCAGATCAAGTTGAAGATGAATTTCACTGTCTTATGCGCTGTGAAAAGTGGGATATGCTTAGGACGAACCTTTTTGAAGTTGCTTCTAAAAAAATAGAGAATTTCTTAATTTTTCACCCAAAAGAACAATTTCTAAGTATATTGTGTGACAAAGATTGTGAAGTAAACTTTGCACTTGTTAAATATTTAGCAACTGTCTTAAAAACGGACAACATAGTTTAAGGAGTTATGTAATAACTTCACTTAAATTTGCAACGATCATGGGCGGCAAAAGGCACCAAACATGTTTATTCCTGTGGTATTTGGTGGACTAAAAATTCATGTGTGAATGAGATTGGGAAAAAATATTCTGAATATTGCTTTAAATTTGTTTTTTCCCTGTTATTTTATACAAACTCTTTGTACATGGTTGCTGAATTTTTATTCAATTATGTTTCAATAATAGTTTATTACTTGCAAATTTAGATGTAGTTACTATTTCTGTTTGTATACATACAAATTATTATATTTTGTATATATGAATTATTATATAAATTACTATTTCTGTTTTGTATATAAATTATGTCTCAATAATAGTTTATTACTTGTAAATTTAGATGTAGCTACTATTTCTGTTTTGTACATGTATATATAATTCTTCTCTTTTTACTTCATTATATTTTTATTTTATTTTATATATATGACACATGTATCTTTATGATATTTCGTTGTCTAATAAAAGTTTATATATATATTATATATATATGGATCTTCCATTATTCCATGCAGTTTAGAAGTAACAACTAAAATGGCTCAAAAGATGTAAGATGGAGCCAATTTCTGAAGCAGGCTATTTTTCTCAGAAATCCTATTGTAACTTTAAGCAAGGAAGAACAGAACAACATTGGAAACAAGATTAACTGAAGTTAATGGAAGAGCTAAATGGCTTTAAGGCATGTAACATCTTGCACTAAGAGAAAGAAGACATGTATGGCTTTTTAGCATGTTCTGTAATGTCATTGATGTGCTTTTGGGGAATTTATTTCTAACTGTGTACATTGTGTACACATAAACTGCACTGCAACGTTTGAATTTTGAGCCAGCTTAAAAGATTGAGAGAGATGGTTTCACAAATCCTTTGAGCAAATACAGCTTGCTTTAAGTTATGAAAACTGAGAGACACAATGTCATGTCATCGAAACTACAACAAGCTATGGTAGTTCAAAGGATTGTGCAAACATCTGACTCAATCATTATTTTGAGCAGACCTATAATTTCAAATTGTGCAGTGTGATAGATTTTTAATAAGTGATTGTGTTTAATACCACATTGTACCTGATAATAAAACTGCTCACCTGCAGGCAGTTGTCTCTCTTGAAGGTACAGTACACTGCTGATGCCAGGTACAGAATTCACACAAATTATATTACTCAGTTCAGAAGAAAGCCTTTCACGCTGAGTCTTTCGGCTCTAAGATTGGTTTTGAACAAAGGTCCATCTTCTAAAATAGGCCTAGCACTTAAAATTGGGGTGTTCTGTGGCTTTTATGTCTTTCCTCCTGTCATTTTGGGTCTGCCAGGTACAGAGATAACCCATTGTTTATTAATTGATAGGTTGGGTTCTCTCTGCATTTATCCATCACTTTGCTAAACTATCCAGTATCCGTGGTTCACATATTTATTGACATTTTCACTATATCAATAAATGCATAACACAGCATCTTCACGATAGTTAGCCTCTACTGGACATGATCACACTGATTTAGAATGCCTCCTCTTGTGACATTTCCAGCCACATTGTGACATTTGCAATCAGGAAGTAATCTGCGCAAATGATGGTCTCTGTAATCTGCAGCTTTTAGAAGCTTCTTACGAAGAAGCCTATTGTGGCAAATAAGCTCCTTTGTCCAACTGAGATATCTCGACCTGATGATGATTACGTAGGTAAAAATAAGACTGATATTTTCTGTTTGTCCTTTGACTCCATTTGCTATCGACAAAATAGTTTTGCAGACTCAGATCTTTAGATAACTTTCAAGTCAAGATTGGCTGTTTGCATTCGGTCATTTATATGTGAAACTAGATGACAGGCTTTATGTACCCCTTTTCTTTGCCAATTGCAATCAGCACCCTTGCAAAAATAATGCCACATAACATTAAAATGTATTGGATGACAAAAATAATAATTTCCTTTGAACTGTGGAGAAGTAAGTGATGAACAGATTGAACAATTCCAAGAATAATGCATCATTGGTCAAATTTGTCTGACCCAAAAAAAAAAAACAAGAATCTGACAGAATACATTTGTATGTCCAAACTACCACTTTAACCCACAACACAGCTACTATCTGATACATATTTGATATACATGTAAAGCAAGGTAGTCAAACAGATGACTTATCAGAACGTTTTATATATTATTTACAGCTTTCTAAAGCTACTTTTTTTAATGACAAATTACAACCAACATTAACCCATATGTAATTTGCTTGCCCTCTCTTCTTCGATGAAAGTTCATATAATGGGTCCGACCATTTAATATCCGGGGGGAGAGATAATATCTTGCCGAGTTTTGGTGATAAATTCTTTGTGGGCAGTCTTGAAATACACACTTTCTCACTTTCTGGTTGAAGAACTTCCAAACAAAGTGTTGCTTGTTTTTGGAATGAATATTCGGGGTCTTCCCACGATACAAACAAATAATTACCGGTACTTCTGAAATAAATAATTTCCCGCTGAAGAAAACTCCCAATCCCTCTGGATATTCTAAAAAGGGTCTCCCCTAAATGTGTAAAACTGAAATATATTATGTGAAAGAACAGAAAGGATGTCTTTAGGTCAATGAAACATGAGGGTGACTCAGCTGCAGGAGCCCTGTGCCTTTTAGCTATTCATTCTACCTATTAACGTGGGCTAATCTTATTTCACTGTATCTCATGTAGACCCTAGACATAGCCGTCTTATAACAAAGCAGCTAAAATAAGAAGCGAAACAGAAGATAGAGAAGTAATGTGAAGGACCAATTCAGATTTCAAAAGCAAAAATACTTGAACACAAATCGGCACATGTAGTCAACTTGTCACCATGGCACGTGTAGAACCTAGACTCAGCCACTTACCAATAGGGCAGATTTTACCTAAAAATAAGAAACAAAAGAGTGGATAGAGCATCAAAACTTTGTCTCATGCAGCTCGATACCATTAACCTTTTGCCATGGAACCTCATAGCACTGTGTCACCAGATGTAAGTGTTATTTTGCCAAGGTGTGAAGACGGAGTCAAACAAGCTCTTCAATTGAGCCAATTCTGTACGACCCAGGCAGACCACCTCTTGAACTGCTTGCACTGTGACTGTTTGTGCACATTTTGTGTCTGTTCATTATTTGAGATTTAAATTAGTCCTGCAGGTAAGTGTACTCCACATTTTACTCTCATAGTTTATTCATCTAATAGTGCTCAACCGACGGCACTTGTGGAAGGATACATAATATGTTATGCCCTTGCCTGTTGCTAGTAGGAGGACAATATATTAACCAAGCACCCCTGGAGGAACAGGCAATATATGATTTATCCAGTGACGACTCAATCCCCAAAACTGTGATAAAAACATATTGCCGTTTAACGGAGAACAACTCGCTTGACCATGAAGCCAACACCGAAACATGTCAATATTTGAAAAGATAGGGAAGAAGAAGAATGAAATAATATAATTTTACATAACTTACTTTTTAGCATTTAACATACTAAAACCTTTCCATATTACAGAAGGCTTTGATTTATATTTCCATGTTATATTAATTGAAAGTGATTTACTTTAAGAACAAGCATTTGTGAAATTGTGATAGCTCCTGGGTCAGCCTGAGATGTTTGTTGCTCTTGGTTTGGACTGACTTTATTAAAGACACAGAAAAAAGGAAGTCACATGGAGTGCAAGAGATCACATATCATGATAACACAAGTAAGGTGCATTGGCTTAGACTGACAAATGTCATACGTTATTATACTGCTAATTCTCTAGACAAGATGAATGGAGTATTACTTGATGAAATATAAAGGTGAGACTGAGATAAAGATATAAGTTTGTCACGCTGACACGTCAAGTCAGAAGCTATAAATGTCAGGTAAAATACTGAGAAAAACAACCTTTTTATAATTGTAATATTATGTGAACTTAATACCATTACCATGTAATTTAGCAGGCCTACTTCTGTATCAAAGCTTATCAAAGTCTGATGCTTTATAGATATATTATAACAGTACGGTCAGTCCAGGTATTTAAATTGTTCACAACACTCCGACACCAGAGTACATCCCCTGAGTTGGCAAGTTGTAGAATTGATGACCTTGCTGTAATGTTTAATTGTTGCTTCACGCGACCTTGCCCACCTTCCTTGCACTGCTTAATTACACACTATAAGATGTGGCTTTGGTGAATATTCCGCATTCCCCACTGTAAATTATTTTTTTAGCACTTAATGTTTTATATTAATACAGATTTTCAAATTTCAGTGTAATCTTCCCTGCATCAATGTGCATTGTACATAATGTTAATTATTTTCCTTTGTCATCAAGCTCACAAAACATGCAAACTGTGCACCTGCAGTTGTTCTGATGAGAAATATGTGAATACAACGACTTGAACCATAGATTTAAAGAAGACATATTCCAGCCGGAGAACAAAATTAATTACCAACATGTCAGATGCAGCCATTTATCCAACACAAAGCTGCCTGCATGCGACAGACCAGTATTGTGATGTCACAATATGATGTCATGACTTTAGATTGTCCTGTTTTCCCATGTCACGCGGGACCCTCGGCCTTTGTGTGTCGCTCTATGTTGGTAACAAGGGGTTGGCCTAATCCTTGCCCCTACTGCATCACTGCGACAAAAAGAGCTTTATCAACAAGACAAACTACCATTGCATCAGACACAGTTGATCAATTGAATCCCCACTGGCATTTGACCTGCCTTAGCCTACACAGCCTCATATAAGCAGTGTACAAAAACAAGCTCCTGGGGCTTATTTTTGCTATTTCTATTTTATTTATATTGATTCTATTTGTGAAGCGAATCTTTGAGTGTAAGTTTGCTGTTACAGTTACGCTACACTGCAGAATAAATCGAAATATGCTCATAGAAAAGAAAATCCAATCTCGTTGACTTGGACTACTAGTACTACATTGAAGGTCCTCATGTTGCTGAATTTTGTATGGACACAACATGACTCAATAATTTGTTGAACAAGCTATCTCCTTCATAATGGTTAGATAACATTTGTGTAACATCTTTCTCTGGCCACCTCATGTACCAATCAACTCTATTGACAAGTAAGAACACATTTCAATTATTACTGAAACTATCCGTATCTTCCTATCAAACACATAACACATATTAGTTTCTTAACCTTTCCATACATTCTTACCATACATATAAGGCGGCTTCTTTCGACATCAACAGGTGCTTCTACAGCAGTTTGCCTAGACCTATACATCAACGCCCTTAATGACTATACGGCACTGACTCGAGCAGCACAGGGCCATGATGTCAAATAGCTTGTCACCTTAGAAGTAGCCGGGGGTCCTTCAGCCCCAGGACAACATTGGAATGGCATTACTGGCATTACCAGCATTACTGGCATCTCGAAGACTCTACACTGTCATTGGCGGCACCTGAGGTAGCCGGGAGATAGCCCGGAGATAGACTCGACAGGCAGTGAGATGTTTTGACAATATATCCCAGGTCTCGAGTGGGTACATAATATGTATAATGTGCTTCACGAGCTTTGCGGTTCATAGAGAGCTATTTATAGGAAGTCGCTTGTCCTTTTTAATGTGCTTCCCAGGCTTCTCCATGCATCCTTTTTACGACTCATTTCTCAATTTTGTTCCATTACAGTGTATCATGTAAAGCAGAGGACAGACGTTTGGCCAGATATCTCAACAACCATAAATGCTATATCAGAAATACACCTACCTACCTGTAGCCTAGCAACCAAAGTCTGAGTACCTACTATGTTCTTTATTATTATAGATATATTGACTGCTTATGAGGGCACTAGTACAATCTATTAGTGAGGCTGACCTACTATTTCCCCAAAGCAGAAGCAAAATTCAATCATTTTCATTCTCAAGGGCCAAATAGACTGCACTGTTTTACGAGTGTAAGAACATCATAACTGTCAAGTTGTAATGGCATCAGAAACTGTGAAGCTGTAAAGATATCTAATATTTTGAAGCTGTGAGGACATTAGAACTATGAAGGAAGTCAGAAACTGTGAAGCTGTAAAAATATTAGCATCCTTGAAGCTGTCAGGACATCAAAAACTGTGAAGCTGATAGAACATCAGAAACTGTGAAGCTGTTGAGACATCAGGAACTGTAAGGCTATAACTACACCAGAAACTGTGAAGCTGTAAAGACATCAGAAACTGCAGTTAAAAGGACACTGGAAACCATGAAGCCATAACTGTGAGGCTGTATGAACCCTTAACACAGGTTATCCAAAAATGGTTAAGTCATTTTACTGATATTTGGTCATTGCTGAACACAAGTCAGATGCCTAGTTTTAATCAATTGAACTTATTTTACAACATGACAAATGTGTTTGCCAAAAACTCTGTAAGAAGGTAAGTTATAGGAGTTAACCGCTTAAGGATAACCAGTGTTAAGCATTCATATAATCCGGTGCAGATCAGAAACTGTGAAGCTGTCAGACATCAGGAAAACAGCTGGTGACATCGGTCTAACACGAGAGCTGTGTGAATAGATGAGCACATGCTTAGCATTCATGAATGCTCCAACAGATTGTTGTTGCCACTGACCCACAGAGCAATAAGTCACAGGCGAAAAAAATCAGACCTTGTAGAGTGAGCCAGAGTGAGGCGAAAATCCATGCTAAAATTGTCAGCAGACGAATAAGTCAATAGAGCTATCGTAAAAGCATACTTGTCAGGCAGGTAGATAGCATCGTATGTTGACAAACTGTTTGTGAGGGCATGATGTTTTATGTCCAACTTTTTGCACCTGAAAAGATGTTGTAGAATCGTTTTATAGAAGGATATGAGAAGCTGAAGCTGTCAGCAGATCCCACCAGGAGATTGGATGCAATATCTACAGCATACATTGCAGTGTGCAAGAGTCTATTTTCATGTTTGTTAGATAAGGTACTTTCAAAGCTGGTACACATAGAAAGGTAATAGGAAAGTTGAGTACGCTCTAGTAATTGCTGCATCAGTTGGTAGAGTGAAGAAATTACTATTGTTGCAGTTGTTGTAATAATATTATTGGAAATGATTATTGTATAATGAAGTTACAGGGTTCACTCAGTATTGTTTCCATTTTCTGTCAAAGGAATAATGAGTTTTAATTTTCTCCAAATTGCATTTTTAATTTTAGATGCACCAAACAGTCCTACCTCATATACACAATGTAAGCCCATGGCAAATTTAATGACCTCGTAGCCAAATGGTTAACAATGCTTGATTGCGTAACCATTGACTTTGAGGTTGTAGGTTCGAATCCCTCTCTTGATACTCAATTCGGTCCGAACCAATGTGACATAAGTAACTTGTAGCCAGTGTTCGGTGGTGGGTCTCTGACATACCTAGAATGAATATTGTATTATACATGTAATGTCCCAGACTCCCATTTCTAATCATTCATCATCACAGGGCAATCACCAACACAGGAGGATGCTACGGCACAGGAACCCTATGCCTGCCCCAAGCTGTATCATTGTTGAAGGCTCCCACGAATTCCATTCTCGCATTGCAGTGTGCGACAAAAATTAATTATACTATACATGTACATATATTACAAGGCTATATATATATTACAATACAATACAATGTCTCTAAGTGTGAACAATACAATACAATGTCTCTAAGTGTGATTTTAATTTTGCAAGAGCCTGAAGTGAAATTCTGAATTACATGTGTGTCTGCAATTAAGGAAATTTCAGTCTCTAGTCTTCCCTTAGGTGGTAATTCAAGCTTATATTCCAGCTCATACTTTACCTTTGTCATGATACAATTTAACCGAGGGAGGCTATGTCTTTGTTGGATTGTTAACTAAGCTGAATACAATCTCCCTTTTCATGCTACTTCGATAGGGAGTAGACCTATGTGTTCAGAGGATCTTAACCCTATGACATATAAGCTAATAGGACTGTTCACAGAGTTCAGACGTTATTGTTCCACACAGTCTGAATCAAAGTCTAAATCAGCCCTAAAATTAAGGAAGTTTTTATGTTGCCTGTTTTTTTTTCTTATTTTAGTTGGCAGTGCCCTGGGCTAGCTAAGGCTTTGACATACAAGGTCATAGGACTGTGTGACTTAGTTCAATAGTTATTTTTTGCCACAGTGTCAAGTCAAAGCCTAAATTAGCCTTGCAATTAGGGCAATTTCTTCTCCTCCTGTCTTATTCTTTTTTTAGACGAGGATGTGCCACAATCTTCCTTGTTGCAGTGTGAACTTGTCTAAGGTGTACGTGAGACATACTGAAATAAGATTATCACAGCTTCATTTGTAAAACGAATAGCTAGAATGCATATGATACTACCTGCAGTGGAGTCAGCCTAATATTCTCCCGCCTTGTCGGCATACTCTGGATATCAAAATGTTTTAATGATTGACAATGGAATGGTATTTTTTGTGATAGAAGCACATAATATTCTACATTTCTATGTGTCACCATTTGCTTGTATTTTACCTACTAGAAAATGACAGTAATACATACAACCATACTACCATTTCAATCTTTTTAAGAGACATATTGGCTTGTGCAACATCACTAATCAATCATTTATGAAAAAACCACAAATTCTGTTTCTCATAGCAGATAAAATCCAGCACAAAAAAGCTTTATGTATGCCAGATATAATTCTCCATTAGAAAAGTGCTGTAAGTGCAACTTGCGAAAGCCATTGCATGTACATGATGCAACTTAACCAATGAGTGCAAATATAAGTAAAGATGTGGTATAGTCAGGAAGATAAATGATTCTTTGGCAGGGAATCAGTAATAAAATATTTGTAAGTTATCCCATGGATTGGGCTATATATTTCCCTGATATTATCAGTGACAGACACCCGATATGCCACAGGGATATCTCGCATCACTTTGCAGCAGAGAAGTTTCATGATACGAAGGTCACTCTTCGCGCGTTATTGTTTAAACGCTGTTTATTCCAGCATTTTACGACTCACCATAAAGCTAGAGTATCATTATGGGAGCTACTAAGTACAGAATTGTATACATTTGAGAAATGTGAATGCTGTTCAGTGTATTAATGTTACCTGTCTCATAATGCAACAAAACATTTCAAACTCCATTCATAACTAATTCTACCTATTCGGCTCACATTTTGTCCAAATTCCATTACTGGTACAGCTTACCAAAACCAATTAAAAAACATGGCATACCCATCTTAGTAGATAGATCAATATACAAGTTCAGAAATGCATCAATTTGTGAAATGCATGAGAGACGTGAAGCCTCTCTATTGCATTAATGTTACCGGCATTATAATGAATGAAAACATTTTAAACTCATACATAACTCATTTTACCGAATTCCATAACCCGTACAGCTTACTAAAACCAACACAAGACACGACATAAGCTGCCCCTAGAATGACCATGTCAAGTTGCATGTAATACATGACCCACGGGGCAATACATCTTCATCACAGCTAATTAGGCCCTGGCTCTTTGTATGGGAACTCTATTGATTCCTATTTGTCACTGTCCAGAAGACCTTGTTGGTTAATATTATATTGACAATATTCCTCACACTGCCCTTGCTACCTCTATGAATACTAAATTTAGTGTTTAGCGTTTGTTGTGCATGTGTTCAGTGAACCTTTCGCGATGTAATCTACGTTGTAACTTGGGAGTCTGACTTGCGACGTCTCACCACTTTTCTTCTATGTCTTAAATTTAGAATCCAGATGAGTGATAAAAGTCCAGCAAATAAATAATTTTCAATGCTGGAGATACCAAGACATGTTTTTAGAATGAGTATTTTGCTTGTGCAGTTAATACAAATTGAGTTTACAGCTGTATAGAAACCGTGAAGACATTGTTCCAATTCCAAAGAGAAGAACTAGAAGTGCATTGTACATGAACTGAAAGTATAGTGAAACTGGAAAGGCACTTTGATTTTAGCTAGCACCTCTTTACAGATAAATCTGCTCTCCAGCACTCACCATGTTCAACAACAGTTATGCATGGATAAGCAAAATAATTACAATAATAACCTCAGGTCCTGGGATGAGCAAGATTTTAACCCACATCCAATATGCACAGGGCAGATGCAGTAACCACTGTGTTGTAAAGCCGGTTCACTTTTGCATCATCCTATGCAAAAACAACTCTCGGTCTAGACAGCCAAATACCAGGTGACATACTGATGATTGTGACACTGTGGCTGTCTGGAAGCTGTGGCATAAAAATCAAAACAATACCTTTCCGTACCGAGCAGACAATAACATATTTTTCTAGTTGATACATATTTTTGCGCTAACAAGCTTGTCATACGTGACACATACAATCCCACTTATGGCAACACACTGCCCGACGCCAGCACTTTTACAGAAAAATGGTGCCGTACCTACAGCACATAATGTCACATTTGAATAAAAAAGCATGTACAGTATTACGTTATTTATCTTACATTGCACATGTTTCAATAAATGCCTTATTAAATTATTTTGAAATGTTGATCTAATTCCCCAAATTTGCAACATTGACAGGATATTATCACTACATTGTCATGATGTTGTTAGAATGATGCTGTAACATTGAAGTGTCCATTGGGACAGACTTCCAAAAGACAAAATTGTTTTACAAGCCGATATGGGAGTCATTGCAGGATAAATCTCAAGCAATAGTACTTGCCATGGATGCACAGTCAAAACATTCATTTCTAAGAATAAAAATATTGTGGATTTGACATAATACGCACCATCACAAGAAAATTGTTATAGAAAAATGAGGAATGAGCTTATATGAACTCATAGTACTGTTACCATTTCCAAACCAGACAGATAAAATAACGGCAAGGTGGTGGTTTTTATCCGATAATCCTCTTATCTTGGCAAGGCTAATTACATGTCAAATATTACTTGGCCACCTGCTGAATATTATATAGAAGTGTTATCAGAAGTGCCGCTACATTATTCACCGGCAATACATATCCAGACTCTTAGAATCCATTTTCTAGGGAGAAGGGGTTTGTTTGAGCCATGCGTCCTGTACATATGCACAGTGTTAGGCTATTGAGAACTAGGAGAAGACAAGATACAAAGTTTTATTTTCAATCGTTTTTTACAACACAGAAACATTAGCTCACAGAGCTAATGAGACTGATCATAACAAGGTATGACTATTTAACAACACAAAATCAATAAAAATTTAAAACAAGAACGTCAATAGGGCCACAGGCGATGCAAGCTGCCTGTTGCAAATCCTATCCAACAAAGATCCAGGTGAAACTACAAGAGGTAGACTTGATTGGGAATCGAGAGTGCTATGTAACTGATAATCGAGATGTCTAATCATAGGGCTACCTAAATGACATTTCTGCTGAGACATGCCACACAACACACAAAGATTTCATAATGAGTACTTTCTAGGGTCTACTGATAAGTTATATCACAGTTATTGTGTCTGGAGTTATATCTGTTATGTCATCATCCTATTGACCTATTTAAGCTGACAAAGCTTCAGCTAAGTGGCATGAAGACAATGTGACAAAAACATAGTTAAGATATACCTGAATTAGGTTAAAAGGTAGCCCTACAGTTAAAGTCATGAGCACCTTACTTATAAACTTTTAAAGAGCTTTTAGGTAATTGCCTACTTCTTAATAGTGTTGTCTAAAGATTTTAGGGATAGCAGAATTTACGACCTTTGGAATCCTGGTACCGCTAAAGTACCACAATCTTCTTAAAATCGATTTGATGCAAAACTCTTTCCCAAGCCTTAAATAGTTGCTGAGACTGGTTTTAAACTAAGCTTAGTTTTCCATTAAGCACTCAAGAACATTCTTGTCTGAGAAAACATAACCGAAGTGACAGAAAGGTCAAACAGGAAAATAGGACAAAAACGACACATGTGTGAAATTTCAAATGACAGACTGAGTATAGCATCTGGCAGATATGGAAATATTATCATCACCTCAGTCATGAGATAAGTAGGGTATTATCATTAGATAACCCATGCAACAACCACCCATAACGCCCTCATTTGCAGGGCCGACAATGATTTTGAGGGCCGACAATGATTTTGAGGGCCGACAATGGTATTGTCGGCCCTGTGATGACGTCATGACTCATGCTGCCTAGCAACCATGAGCATCTGAATCTATAAATAGATTGTGACGTCATGATTTTCAAGGGCCTGCAAGTGGTAGCGTCACAAGTTTTGTTGAAATCTTACTGACTCAGTCTTGGTTGTTTCTTTTGTTCTCAGTCCCTATTTACCTGACGACTTTGAAATTTTCACAGGATTTTGAATACTGTATTATACACCAGCACTGCAAAGTACATTAAAGTGCATAAATTGATTGTGATTTTAAAGCTCTGTAATTGGGAAGTGCTGAAAAGTTTTACTAGTCCAGTTCTTAGTGTCTGCAGAGTTTTTACAAGGAATTCAGGAATTGTCCCGTATAATCAATGCTGGCCATTGCCAGGTAACCTAATCGCTCGGGTGAAAATTTTTACAATCTAATTTATTGAGAAAAAAATTGTGATGGTACTTAAAAATCGAATTTGTATCACAGATAGGTCAGGGTGGCAGATGAATTATTTAAGTAAGAGGTAATGATAATAGTAATATCATGACCTGAGTCGGGCATTATGGGTGGTTGACAGCCCTCGGGCTTGCTTGTCATCCCTACGATTGTCAGCCCTCGTTCCTCGGGCTGACAAGAATTCGTAGGGCTGACAAGCAATCCCTTGGGCTGTCAACCACCCATAACGCCCTCCACAGGTCATGTTATTGTTATATTAATTACTAAGACCGTGAGAATATAAGAGTACTAAGCTCTAGGCTGTAACATCCTCACCTTCTGATTCTGCTTAATGTTGCTTTATAAGGGCCATTGCCATTATATGGCATTCAGCAGCTGCGGGTCCGGAGGTCCGAACACCGGGCGCATGGAACACATAATTTTCAATAGACCTTCATCAACAAAATGCAAGTTGAAAATGGTTCAGATGATGTTGACGAAGAAAATTTTCATGCTATGGTTTCACCTCATAATGATGTAAGACACGCTATGGTATAACTTAATAGTGTTATTTCTCCGAACGTATACACGTAGGTTATTGCCATTCTTGCTTCATGATCTCAAAAAGCAATAAAACAACTGTGCTTATTGTCTTGTACGACCACCCCGAGCTGTACCTTTGGTACCATATATACAATCATAGGCGTACGGCGCGCGTGATTTTTGGGGGGGCGAGCGACATGTGCCCGAATTTCAAGAACTAGATTTAATACCATTTCAAATTAAATTGCCTTGAAACGATTAATTTTTAATATTTTTTATTTAATCATCTGCCCAAATTATTTAAACTTTTTGCCCGAATTTTAGTTTTTCCCAAACTTTGGGGGGGCGATTGCCCCCCCCTGCCCCCCCCCCCCTCCGATACGCCTATGTATACAATTACAGCAACATACTTTGGCATATATACAGTGATTCCAGCAATATATAGGCCATTCTTTGGAATTTATAAAACATTTACTAGGCCCCATGCCATCATGAAAAGCCTACAGGAGCCTTACATGTGGAAGACGAGATAGATAAGAAAAGAATTGGTCTCACGTGTATACTGACATGAAGTGTTGTTTTTCATTTCTCCCATGAGCTTACATGAAGAAAAGTTGCCAACATTGCAAAAGTTTTTTCTCCTTGAATTTAGATATTGTGTACAGTTTTTGAGCTGTAGCTCTTGACCCACATTAAAGGTTGGTTATTGATAGGCATTAGGAAATAGCTGAAGAGTTCAACGCTGTCATGAAGGCATACAGGAGCTATACATGAAGAAGACCAGCAATATATAGGCCATTCTTTGGAATTTATAAAACATTTACTAAGCCCCATGCCATCATGAAAAGCCTACAGGAGCCTTACATGTGGAAGACGAGATAGATAAGAAAAGAATTGGTCTCACATTTATACTGACATGAAGTGTTGTTTTTCATTTCTCCCATATGCTTACATGAAGAAAAGTTGCCAACAATGCAAAAGTTTTTTCTCCTTGAATTTAGATATTGTGTACAGTTTTTGAGCTGTAGCTCTTGACCCACATTAAAGGTTGGTTATTGATAGGCATTAGGAAATAGCTGAAGAGATCAACGCTGTCATGAAGGCATACAGGAGCTATACATGAAGAAGACGAGATAGATAAGAAAAGAATTAGCCTCATGGGTGTACTTACAGGAGATGTAGTCTTTCCGAGTCATTTCATCCATAAGCTTACATGTCGAAAAGTTGCCGACTTCGTATAAGTTTTTTCTCATTGAATGCAGAACTGGTGTTAGAGCTGAAGCTCTTGACCCATATTTGTGGTTGGTTTTTGATGGCCAACTTTTGAAGGGTACCCAGAATCACACATTTAGGTTGTTTGTCTATATGTGTGCATGCCTATTTATCTATCGGAATATAATACCCTCTTTAAGATGAGATATCATAGTCGGATGCTGATGATACTTGTAAAATTTAACAATCGTCTTCTGAACTATGTAGTTGACTTATTGTTGATTGAAAAGACAATACACCAAAATTCACAAAAAAGTTATTATTGCTCTAAAAATATCAATCAATGTTAGATGAGTCTACCGACGTGGTATATCAATATGATAAATTATGGCTTAAAGTGTTTTATATTAGTCATTTTGATGTCATAAAAACATGTGTTGTGCAATAATAGTGCATTGGGGAAGCATCATAATAATCCTAAAATATTTAAACTACATATCCCAAAATAGACACCCTGTTAGCAGGACTGGCCATAGAGTGCTGCACTGTCTGTACCATTCATCCCAACTTATTCCTAGGATGGCCGAGACAGCTCAAATGCATCTAAAAAATAACAACAGCTAAAACGTAACAAAACAACACCATTAATCTTTGATCAATACCTGTCTCAACTGAATTGATCTCCATGTTTTTGTTAGCACCTTTTAGCTTTTAAGCTTTTTTGTTTCTTTCGTTGTGTTCAGCCTTTCTCTTGTACTGCTATCTGGTGGTCCTTTTCACGAGCCGTGATTCCTTTCTAGTCGTTTTTCGACGTATTTCTTCTTCCGACCTTATTCGATACTGTTCTTTTTCACTCAGTGACGGTTCCTTTATTTGTATTTTTTTTTCCAAAAAAAAGGCTTCAAGACTCTCCATCACTCAGCTGCTACTTGAGCTTTTCCCTTCAAGCAGCAGAACTGCTACATACCTTTAAAGAGTCTTTAATCCTAGCTTAGGCTATGGTTCCCCTCTGGCATAGTAGTAAAAATGCTTTTTTGCGCAACCACTGGCTTCTGAGAGCATGGGTTCAAATCCAGCCCGGGAACTCAATCCTGTCAATGAACGTGACTTTAAGCTGGAGTATGCTTTTTATTCAGTGTTCTATGCTTAGGCAATGCAAACGACCCCAACATTGGGAAAAGAGTTTACCTTATTGTTGACTCATAGCCTTATCACCTTATCATGGCATCTGTCTCAGGCTGCCACTCATATGAGCTAAAATATCGCTAGAGCCAGTCGTATTGAGACAACTATATATCAAATACAAATTATTGTTGTTCTGCAACTACGAGCAAATTTTCAAATACAGTCAAGTAAGTATTATTTAGACACAGGTTTGGAAGGTTCTATGATAAAACTTAATGGGAGTGAGTTTGTTAAAATTGCTGTAAACAAGTTTCCCAAAAAATCTATCATGTTTCCTATGTCACACTTTTTTTACTGTTTTCTATTTCACTTGCTTGTTGCTGATAAAAAAAAGTCAACTTCATTACTTCACCAATCGAAGTCCATTATTATCAGACTTTCACTATTGTTACTTCTACTGTCAGTGGAAATCTGTAATAAAAATTATGTAAGAATTATTCCTTGGATAAATACTGTAACCTTCATCCATTTTTCCATTCATGTGAACTGCTGAACGAGGTCAACCATGTAATTTCCAAGTCACCATGCTCCCTATTGTGCCCCATAATGATAATGTCCCACAATGGCCATTACCCACTGTAACTCATCGCCATGGTAACTAACAATACTGTGCCTTGAAGAGAAGTCTATCCCATCATGAGCTTTGCGTGTGGCTGAGCGCAGTCCATCATGTCTCATTGAGCATGCTCACTCACAGAAGTCTATCAGTGGGTATTGAACATGCTCAGGCTAGAATGCTGGAATGAGACATTAACGTCAACATGTACATGCTGGGAATTGACCGAACAGAAGTCCCAAAGACCCCTCATATTGCTCATAAAATAATATTGCATTGCATGCACCACAGAGTCCATTTGTATTGTCAACATAAATAGATATGTTCAATTGAATCTCACATCATCAGTTCAACAAAAACAATACATAGTCTATGCATTGGCCAAGTCCTTAAAACCTTCATATTGCTCATAAATTAATCATGCATCACATAAATCCATTTTTCTTTTGAGGATTAGCAGATATGTTCAATTGAGTCTCCCATCATCAAAAACAATAAATAGTTTTTATATTGCCTTTTTTTTCTTCTCATCTTAGTAGAAGGTGCCCTGGGCTTTCTAATGCTTTGACATATAAGGTAATAGGACTATGACTTAGTTCAACAGTTATTTTGGCCGCAGTGTCAAGTCAAAGTCCAAATTAGCCTTGCAATTAGGGCAATTTCTGCATCGCCCGTCTTTTTTCCTTTTTTAGACGAGGATGTGCTGCAATCTTCCTTGTTACAGTGTGAACCTGTCTAAGGTGTACGTGAGACATACTGAAATAAAATTATCACAGATTCATTTGTCAAATGAATACCTAGAAGGCATGTAATACCTGCTGCGTAGTCAGCTTCATGTTGTCTCGCCCTGTCGGCGTATTCTGGGTATCAGATTGCTTTCATACCTGACAATGGAATGAATTTTTTTGTGATAGAGGTGCATTATATTCTAGATATCTGTGTGTAACCATTTGCTTGTATTTTACCTGTTTGAAAATGACTGCAATACATCCAACCATACTGCTATTAGGCCCTACAATATTTTTAAGAGCCATATTAGCTCGCAAAACAGCCCGATCCACCATACATGAAAAAACCAAAGAACATTTTTCTCAAAGCAGACAAGAGCCTTGCACAAAATGCTGTATGAATGCTATTAATAATATTCTCCATGAGAAAGGTGCGGTAACTTTCAAAAGCCGCTACATGTACATGATAAGACTTAACCAATGAGTGCAAATATAAGTAATGATATTGTATAGTCAGGAAGATATATGATTCTATGGCAGGAAATCAGTAATCAAATATTTTTAAGCTATCCCATGGCTGGAGGTATACATTTCCCTGATATTGTTGCCAAATATACCACAGACATATCACATTAATTGGCCGCAGAGAAGTTTCGTGACACAGAGCATACTCTTCGCTAGTGTTTAAACACTGTTTATTCCAACATTAGTACGATTTACCATATAGCTACAATATAATTATGGTGGCTGAGTGCAGATACGCATTAATTTGTGAAATGCCTGCAAGATGTGAAAGCTCTCCAGTGCATTAATGTCATCGGCATAATAATAAATGAAAACATTTTAAACTCAGTTCATAACTCATTGTGCCGAATTCCATAACCCATACAGCTTACTAAAACCAACACAAGACACGACATAAGCTGCCCCTAGAGTGACCATGTCAAGTTGCATGTAAGACATGACCCACGGGGCAATACATCTTCATCACAGCTAATTAGGCCCTGGCTCTTTGTATGGGAACTCTATTGATTCCTATTTGTCACTGTCCAGAAGACCTTGTTGGTTAATATTATATTGACAATATTCCTCACACTGCCCTTGCTACCTCTATGAATACTAAATTTTGTGTTTAGCGTTTGTTGTGCATGCGTTCAGTGAACCTTTCGTGATGTAATCTACATTGTGCCTTGTAAGACTGATTTGCGACATGTGACCACCTTTCTACTGTGCGTAAAATTCAAAGCCCCAAAGAGTGACCACAGTCCAGTAATGAATAACTTTCATTGCTAGAAAAACTAAGACCTGCTTCTCGGATAGGTATTTTCCAGGTATGATGAACAAACATAAGCTTATAAAACTGTGGAAGCTGCATTATAAGACCCTTAGTTGTAAAACCGATTTGCCTTATGAGACCGTCTTTGTATGGTGGGTCGGAATGTACCGTATAAAAACTGAAACTAGGAAAGCCCTTATGTTTTTATAGCTAGTGCCTCACAAGCACTCAAAATATTCAACCGGGTTGATCAAGGCTTGAACCCTTCGGTGGCCCACCAGCTGCGACCGTGAACTGAGTCTTTGGTGGGTGTCCTGGCCATAGAAAAATGAGTGAAATTGAAATAACTTTTTGTAGATTATTCACTGTCATACATATTATGTGTCGAATAAATACAGTCTGAGTCTGAGTCTTGAATCCACATCCAACGCGTACTGGGCAGATGCGTTAACCACTGTGTTGCAAAGCCAGTCCACCATCATCACACATTGCACAAATAAACAACTCTCGGTCTAGACAGCTAAAATACCAGGTGACATACTGATGATTGTTACATTGTGGCTGTCTAGAAGCTGTGGCGTAAAAATCCAAACAATACCTTAATTTACAACGCAGACAATAGCATATTTTTTCTGGTTGATAAATATATTTGCACTAACAAGCTTGTCATACGTGACACATACAATCCCACTTATAGCAATACACTGGCAGACACTGTTACATAAATATGGTGCCGCACTGACAGCAAATAAGGTCACATTTAGAAAAAGCATATACATAATTACATTATTTATCTTTCATTGCATATGTTTCATAACGATAAATTATTTGAAACTTTAGGCCTGATTCCCCAAATTTGCGACATTGACATGACATTGTCACAACATTGTCGTGACATTGTTACAATGTTGCTGCAACATTTTAGTGTTTATTGGGATTTGGGACAGACTTTCAAAAGAAAAAATTGTTACAATGTTGCTGCAAAATTGATGTGTTCATTGAGACAGACTTTCAAAAGATAAAATTGTTGTCAGAGCTGATATGTGAGTCATTCCAGGATAAATCTCAAGCCATAGGAGTTATCATGAAAGACTAGTTGATGCGCAGTCATAATATTCATTTCTACAAATACAAATATTGTATTTTCAATATGATGTGCACCATCATAAGAAAATGGTTACAAAATAATGAAGAATGAGCTCATATGAAGTCATAGTACTGTTACCATTTCTAAACCAGACAGATAAAATATCCCAAGTCAAGGTGGTGTTTTTATCCGGTAAGCCTCTTATCTTGGCAAGGCTAATTACATAATTATCAAATATTACTTGGCCACCAACTGAATATTATATGGAAGTGCTATCAGAGAGATGGGGCTACATTATTCACAGGCAATACATAAGCTTATGAACAGAAGCCTAGACTCTTAGAATCCAATTTCCAGGGAGATGGGTGGATTATTTGAGCCATACGTCCTGTACTTATGCACAGTGCTAGGCTATTTAGAGTCAGAAGGGGACAGAATTTCAAGGAGGCCAAAGATTATTGAAGCTAGTTTGTTGAAAATACATATTGTACTGTCATACAAAGATCCAGGTGACACTACAAAAGGTAGAATTGAATCTTGACTTGATTGGAAATCCAGGGTGTTTCAAAATAGAAAAGTGGGATGTCTAGTTAAAGGGCTACCATCAAACATCTCTGCCCAGACTTGCTACACACCACAAATTATTTCATAATGAATACTTTCAAGAGTCTAAGTTGCCTCAATATCATGTCATCATTCTATGGACCTATAAGCCCATTAAGCTTCAACTAAGAGGTATATTATAAAGACAGCGTGATAAAACATTGTAAGCTATACTTGAATTAGGTTAAAAGGTAGCCCTATATTTAAAGTAGTAAGCACCTTACATATAAACTTTTAAAGAGCTTTTAGGTAATTGCCTACTTCAGGAGTTGCCTAAAGATTTTTTAAAAGTATAGCAGAATTTAAGACCCCTGGAATCGCAGTACTGCTAAAGTGCCACAATCTTCTTAAAATCGATTTGATGCAAAACTCTTTCCCCAAGCCTTAGATAGTTGCTGAAAGTGGTTTTAAACTAAGCTTAGTTTTCCATTAAGTACTCGAGAACATTCTTGTCTAAAAAATTAACGGAAGTGACAGAAAGGTCACAAAGGAAAACAGGACGAAAATGATACATGTGTGAAATTTCAAAAGACCGACTGCATGTAGCATTCGGCAGATATGGAAAGATCATTTATTACCTATTATCTCAACTAAATTAACAAAAGGGCATGTAGAATGTAAGAGTACTAAGCTCTACAACGTAACATCCTTAACTTCTGCTTCATCTAAAAGTTGCTTCTAAAGGCCATTGTTTTATATTAAATCTGGTATTTGGTAGCTGGGAGACTGAGGGGATAAAGGTCCGCCCTGATCCGCCGAAGATATTTGCCTAAATAGGATCGAACCCCCTGTGTGGAACAAATAACTACCTTCATGAACACAATCCCAGGAGAATTTCGTTTGGATGATGTTTGCAGAGCAAAATGTCATACATGTGACAGTTTAACCTTATAAAGCTGTTTCTCCATACAAAAAGGCTATTGCCATTCTTATTCCATGATCTTAAAAAGCAATAAAACAACCACACTTACTTCATTATATGACCATCTAGAGCCGTACCTCCGCTACTATATATACAATTACAGCCACCTACTTGAACATATATACCGTGATTCCAGTAGTATATAGGCAATTCCTTGGAATTTGTTACATTTACGGTGCCCCACGCTATCATGAAAGCCTACAGGAGCCTTACATGTGGAAGACGAGATAGATAAGAAAAGAATTGGCCTCATGGGTGCACTTATAGGAGATGTAGTTTTTCCAAGTCATTTCATCCATAAGCTTACATGTAGAAAAGTGGCCAACTTTGTAAAAGTTTTTTCTCTGTGAATGCAGAACTGGTGTAAGAGCTGAAGCTCTTGACACATATTTGTGGGTGGTTATTGATTTGATGGTCAACTTTTTAAGAGACTCAAGGGTACCAAAAATCACACATATATGTTGTTTGTCTATATGTCTATCAGCCTATTTATCTATGGAGGTATATTATCCCCTTTATGACGAGAGATTATAGTCGTATGCCGATGATACTAAGTCTTGTAAAATTAAACAAGCGTCTACCAAGCTGACGCTGTATAGTCGATTTATTGCTGACTAAAAGACAATACACAAAAATGCACCAACCAGTTATTATTGTTTTAAAAATATTAATCAATGTTAGATGGGTCTATCTACATGGTATATCAATAATCAATATATTATATTTAAGTGTTACTCTGTATATATTAGTTATCTTGTGGTCATAAAAATTGATATGGCACATAGCACATATATTTTTCATTGACTATATGCCATTGATGAAGAATCACAATAATCCTAAAATATTCAAAATAACATATCCCAAAATATGCACCTTCTTAGCAGCCAGAAGTAGCCAGTGAGGCTGTACTCATTGCCATGTCCATAACTACTCTTCTTGGGATGGTCTCAAATGCAAAACAACAACAACAAAAATGTAACAAAACAACACCATTAATCTTAGATCCATACCTGTCTTAACTGAATCGATCTTCATACGTTTTTTGTCTGCACCTTTTAGCTTTTAAGCTTTTTCGTTTCTTTCATTGTGTTCAGCCTTTCTCGTGTACTTCTATCTGGTGGTCCTTTTCACGAGCCGTGATTCCTTTCTTGCTGTTTTTCTACGTATTTCTTCTTCTACCTTATTCGATTCTTTTCTTTTTCACTCGGTGATGGTTCTCTTTTTTTTGCTCTTTTTCGAAAAATAAAGGCTTCAAGACTCTCCATCACTCGGCTGCTACTTGAGCTTTTCCCTTCAAGCGGCAGAACTGCTACATACCTTTAAAGAGTCTTTAATCCTAGTTTAGGCTATAGTTCCCCCGTGGAATAATAGTAAAGAGTGTTTTCTTGCGCAACCACTGGCTTCTGATAATATGGGTTCAAATCCGACCCAGGAATGCAATCCTGTCAATGGCATGTGACGCAAAGCTAGAGGGTGCCTTTTTTATCAGTGTTCTATGCTTAGGCAATACAAACGACCACACCCTTGGGAAAAGGGTGTACCTTATTTATTACTCACAACCTTATCAAGTCATCATCGCATCTGTCTCAGGCAACAGCTCATATGAGCTAAAATATCGCTAGAGCCAGTCCTATTGAGACAACAATACATCAAATACAAATTATTGTTATTCTGGCAATTTCTGCAGCTGCAAGTGAGTTTTCAAATACCGTCATCTTTTGTCATTCATCTGTCCTTCACACGAAAAGGCCAACGGCACAAATTAATTTAATAAATTCTGTTGTTTGACAAAATGTTGCCTGAATCACACATTTTATCTGTTATTTATTTCACTTGCTTGTTGCTGATAACAAAAGTCAGCTGCATGACTTCACCAATCAAAATCCATTATTATCGGACTTTCACTATCCTTGCTTCTACTGTCAGTGGAAGTCTGTAATAAAAATTATGTTAGAATTATCCCTTGGATAAATACTGTAATCTTCATCCATTTTTCCATTCACATGAACTGGTGAACCAGGTCAACCATGTAATTTCCATGTCACCATGCTCCCTATTGTGCCCCATAATGACAATGTCCCACAATGGTCGTTACCCAGTGTAACTCATCACCATGGTAACTAACAATACTGTGCCTCGAAGAGTAGTCTATCCCATCATGAGCTTTGCATGTGGCTGAGCGCTGACCATAATGTCTCATTGAGCGTGCTCACTCACAGAAGTCTATCAGTGGCTATTGAGCATGCTCAGGCTAGAAGGCTGGAATGAGACATTTACGTCAACATGTACACGCTGGGAATTGACCGAACAGAAGTCCCAAAGACCCCTCATATTGCTCATAAAATAATCATGCTTCACATAAACCACAGAATTCATTTGTCTTATCAAGATAAAATTTAATAGACATGTTCAATTGAATCTCATATTATCAATACAAACAATGAATGGGAAATAGGAGCACAAATGTATTATAACCAGGTATTTTGGTAACCTATTCAGAGCAAGAATTGAACCAAGGATCCAGTGTTTCGAAACCAGTACTCAGAACTCATTTATTTACAAGACAGCTGACAAAGCATAAGTCCCTAAAATGCCCCATATTGCTCATAAAATAATGATTACGCATTGAAGAGCCCATTTGTCTACCTAGATAAACAGATTTATGATTATGTCTCACTCCATTAGTACAATAAAAACACTAAATAAGAAATAGGGGCACAAATTGAACCCAGGACCCCTCATTCAGCCAGGCATGGTTTTCACATCACAAGCCTGAACACCAGCCAGGCTCAAAACATTTGCTCGACAGACCTTGAAGTTTCATTCATCTCTACTATGCAAATGGTAAGTGCCATTTTCCAGAGCGAAAGATCACCTAGGGGACCTTGACTCACTGCTTGGTGGGTCCAGTAATCAAGCAATCCTCTGTGGTACAAATGTGTGGAACATCTGCGCAGTGAATCATTTTGCTCGATTATATACAATATATACTGAGCTTCTCCTTATATGAGGCAAACAATGTCTCAATGTGACTGGCACTAGAGATATTTCAGCTAATATGAGTAGCGGCTTGAGACCGATGCCGTGATGAGGTGATAAAGGTGTGAGTCCACAATAAGGTGCAGCCAATAAGGTGCAGCCTGTTCCAAGAGATGGGCTTTTTAACTGGACTAAACATTGTGCAGTGATTACAAGGCATCTCCAGCTTTTAAAACATCAATATACCATCCGATTTACTTAAGCTTGAACTTGAACACAATATTTCTGGAGCCAATGTTCACTGTTCTTTGCAAGTCCAAGTCGTAATAATATCAAATTACTTTTTTGTATCTTGTATCTAACAAGTTGAGCCATAAGTTGGCAGGAAATTTCCTTTCACAAAAGACACAGACATGTCAGAATAAGGTCGGATCATGTAGAACTTTGTTCACACCCGGTTGCCTCTAAATAGCCCACACTGGTGCTGATGGGGCGTAAAACACAAACTCACTCACTCACTCACTTGTTCACACCCGCATTTTTCTTCTTCTTCTTCTGTTTGTGCTGGGGTACCCTGGGTCGCCAGGTAGCTCTACCTGGTGGTAAGAACTGGTCCTACCACTAAAGAGCTGCACGGAGTCTTTGGTTTTGGTTTCCTTTTATGGTTTTAGCAGTTTTTCTATTTCTCTTATTTTCTGGGCTATTTTTGACATGGAAGGAATGAACACCATGTAATTCGGCGAAACGAGTGGTCAGTTTCTCAAATGTGACATCACTGATGAGTGATAGGAATCATTCAATGATATGGACTCATCACAATGTGGGTATAGAATGTTAATCTTAAAATATTTCACGACATAAATCTGGAGGGGGGATCATCTCAGTTGGTAGCAGTCTGGTAGCAAAATGCTGTGTTCCAATCAGCTTGACCAATATTCGTCAGCAGTTTCAATTATCCTTTGCCTCACTGTTTTGGTCTCTTTCTCTTTCTGTTCTAATTGGCCTAGTTGGTGGATAAATGCTGTATGTAAAACCAACATTTTCAATCAATCTATTCAGGATATTAATCCTTTAATGAATAAAGCAGTATATAATTGCGCTAATTTTCAATAATTGGGCAGATAGCTAGTTAAACTAAGGATAATATATTCATTAATTGATAAACTGCACTGATCCTCACATAAATCAATATCTGGATGTCAGGAATGTACACGATAAAAGTGGAACTGCACAAACAGAAGCACCAGTTTAAGGTGACCATCATTGACTGACGGGCTTGCTAGTCAACACTGAGTCTGGACCATTTCTTGGCTGTCAGCCATTCAAGTGCTGTCATTCAATTTCACTCATTAACTCAAGTGCTGTCACTCAAGTTGACTCAAATGCTTTCATGCTCAAGCAGTTTACTCATTCAAGTGACATGCACTGATTTGCACCCATTCAAGCAAATTCAGTCACTCATTCAATTACAAATTTAATCACTTACCACTTCTTTATGCCACAGATTTGTACACAAACACAGTTTCTAAGGCCTGTCAATATGGGCATTCAATGAATGATTTCCACTTATCACAATAACAATGTGAGGTGTGGTACTGAGAGATTACCTTATAAGCTCCATATAAGTACAGATAAGCACGAATAAGCTCAAATAAGCTGCATTTGACTCGGTTAAGCTTTTGTTGTGTCAGTCAGAGCATCTGTGCTAGACAGAGCATCTAATTTGTCTGAGCTAACTTGGGAGTGCACTAGATATATCTTTTTGTGTAGGTGTCTTTTTTAACAAGCTGCCAGTCATTAGTATAATGAATTCCTCATGAATTATTCTACTGATATTCATCATATCGCCATAATTTGACTTCAGTCAACAAACTTTTCACATTTTGTTCTCACTTTGCACATGAATGAAAAATAACCTACATGTAGCTAACCTGCTATCTATCTAGCCCATAGTCTAACTAGCTCATTTTCCTTCTAGCTCAGTATCAGTCTATCAAATCAATCACTCAATCAATCAATCAATCAATCAGTCTATCTATCAATATATCTATCTATCTATCTATCTCTCTATCTATTTTTCTATCTCTATCTATCTATCCATCAATCTATCTATCTATCTATCTATCTATCTATCTACAATACATGTATCCATCTTTCAATCTATCATTTTAATTATCATGAAATCTGTGTAAAATTTCATTTCAAGTTGTGACAGCGAAAGTAAAGCACTGGTTGTCAGACAAGTCTAATGACTTTGATTCAAAACAACGATGCAGTATATCATGATCACCACACGTTTTGTCAAGATTTCAGAGAAAGAAGAGTTGAGAAAGTATTTATAAAAGTCTGAAAGTTTGTATTGTCTGTTTGAAGGAATACAGTTAATATGAAAAGTAAAGGTTTTGTGGATGCAGGAAATTTCAGACCACGTGATTGTTGTCAAAAAGTAAATATACTGAAGTGGTAGGTTCTAAAGACAACACTCAATTAATGGCCTTCTATTTGTTATTGTGACAGAAAATGAGGGACAGTCAGATAGATCCGCACACATTAGATGGATTTGGTCTTGATGCACTGATAGATAGATAGATAGATGGATAGAAAGATAGAAAGATGGATAGATTGAGAGATAGATAGATAGATGGATAGATGGATAGATATTTAGATAGATGGATAAATAGATAGACAAATATAGATAAATAGCCAACAGCAAAGACCGTTAGACATGATGGACAATGTCTCTATAAAAAAAGCATGCACTAAAAGTTGCTCCTAAAAAAAATCAGTTTTCATTAAATACTTTTATTTATAAACACACTAAACCTAATTGAAATTCTAGCACTCTTTTAAATAAAGTAAATATTTCGACAGCGGCCAACCAGCAGAAGTGCTCATTCTTAGAATATTGAATTGAAAAGAACAACACTTCAAAATCTAAATATAGATCTCATCAATTGAGTGCAATGTAATTCTTGGAAAGCAGATCAATTTTAAAAGCTAAAAAACAAAGAAAAAATGACATCAGCAAATAAGAACAAAATGTGACATCTGCATAAAAGAAGAGATTTTATCAGAAATTGCATTTCTGAAATGAATGCATTTTCTCCATTGCGCATTTGTTCAAAACTTGATAAGTTTTTCAAAGCAGCCAATGGACAAATTACTGATGTTATTCGTCACATCTTGGCCTGAATCTTTCAAGGTTGAAAGGTTTGATCCTTAGTTAATGAATTATTTTTTGAATAAGTGAGATCAGAGATATGATCTTGTCTAAAATAAACTGATTGAACTACAGGGAATGAGATTCTGTATAACTCGTAAAAATATGTATGTTGTTTCCTAGTTCCTGATGTGCATATAGAACAATACTTATTGTATCAGCTAGTCTATTGTTGCATCGCATAAGCAACTGTTTTGAAGATAGGGTAGAATATAGGCCTAAAATTGGTTTTATCTGTCTTAAAAGCTTGATAGGAGGCTACTGAGGAAGGGAGGCAGATATTACAAATTAAGAAGATATGATCATCAATAAGAGGACAATTCAATCAGTTGGATTAATGAGTTAGTCTTTTTTGATTTGGTATCTAGAGTGAGTGATAATAGCTGCAGATCGCTTACCCGGCTCTGGCCGTGTCACCTGAACAAATATCGGTCAGATGTTCCAGTTATTATTCTCCTGATTACTATGCCCTCCTTATGTCCTAATTAGCCTATATTATATTTAAATAAAGGACATGAAGTTCCTATTATCAATTTATCCATCTATTCTGGAAATGAATCTCAAAAGGCATGCAGTAGTATGCAAGAATGATCAAGTATTGGCAGGCAGCTTTTTAAACTCCTAATATACTAATTTTTTGATATACTGAACAGTACTCAAAATAAATCAATATCTAAGGGTCAGGAATATACACAATTAAAATAAAAGTGCACTAACAGTTTGAAGCACCAGTCTGAGGAGACCGTCAGTGACTGAAGTGCTTGCTAGTCAACACTGGGTCTGGGCTATTTCCTGGCTGTTAGCCATTCAAGTGCTGTCATTCAATTTCACTCATTCACTCAAGTGCTGTCACTCAAGTTGACTCAAATGCTTTCACGCTCAAGCAGTTTACTCATTCAAGTGACATGCACTGATTTGCACCCATTCAAGCAAATTCAGTCACTCATTCAATTACAAATTTAATCAATGACCACTTCTTTATGCAGCAGATTTGTACGCAAACATAATTTCTGAAGGCCTGTGAATTGGGCGTTCAGTGAATGATTTCCACTTATCACAATAACAATGTGAGGTGTGGTACTGAGAGATAGCCTTATAAGCTCCATAAAAGTACAGATAAGCTCAAATAAGCTCCATTTGACTTGGTTAAGCTTTCGCTGTGTCAATCTGAGCATCTGTGCTAGACAGAGCATCTAATTTGTCTGAGTAAACTTGCGCTAGATATTTTTGTGTAGGTGTCTTTTTTAACGAGCTGCTTGTCATTAGCCATAGTGAATCTCCCGTTGTAAAAGTCCAGGCCCTAATTAACATTTATATTAAGGAATTATGGAGAAAATTAGGAATATCCAATTGTGTATTAAATATGTATTTTTATGTCAATTTAGTCAGATTAAGGTAATATAGGTTTATTGTAAAATCATGATTACCAATCATGATTATATCAAAGAAGGTTTAATTGAACATACTGACCAGAGACCAAATAGAATATCAATTTAACAGTAAAATGCAGTTTATATAAATTAAATGGTACTTTAACATGTAGCTAAGCTTGTAGGAAGCCCCAGATGGTCTGGATATTTAAGGGCACAATTTAATCCTCAAACAAGACTTTAGTGAGCTAGAATGTATTTTAAACATAAAACTACTAGAGTAAAATGCAATAGTACTGCTGTATATTTATGCAGGGACTTTGCTTAAAGCAAGCCCTTATCTAACAGCCCACCTGTATGTATTTAGCAATTAGGGTGTCTTTGTCTTTTGAGCTCATGTGTCAATTGGGGCCACAGAAAATGCCTTGCTCTTTAGAAATGCCACTTTAATCTTTTACCCTTAAGTTAGAAATCCCTGAAATTGACACAATGTTTAGCAATTGCATTGTTAGAGATTTTAAGCTTATTGTATTGTAAGGCCCATTGTCTGTGTGTAGCTTGGTCTCTGGAACAGTCACTGTTGTAAGATAATTTATGCAGATATGCATCAATGAACATTTTAGACAATTGGATGAGCATTGATTAACTAATTAACATGTTGTCTCTGATTGGTGCAGCCCTTTTTGGCTGAAACTGCTGTATTTGATATATCTGATTGTCTTTAATAAAATTGCCAGTTTAAGTTTTGAAGTAAGAATTTAGTGGGAACCTGAAATTTGAGAGTTTGTCTTACTTGAAACTTTGTGAACACTTTATCAACCTACTGGATGTTTATGGATATATATGAAACACTGAAGGCAAATGGTGAAGCCTGACTTTAGACTTATGAAGTTAACTTGTCTTTTGGATTAGTTAGGGTCATAGCCAAAGGGAACTTGGATAGCCCTTATGTGATGCATGGTAGCATCTGGATTATCTGGAAATGAAATGACTGATTTTAGTCTTGATCTCAGTTGAGTGAAGCCTACTAGAAGGCTGTTGTTGACCCCAGTCTCATATCTCTATAGAGGGAGAATATTTGGGTGAGATGATGAGACTGAAACAGTGGTGCTCAACATGTGGTGACCCGCGTGAGAAGAACCCAGAGTCATAAATGGAGTACTGAGATTAAGAAAAGGTGACAAGAAGGAGCAACCCATCACATTAATTTGATCAAGTCAACCAAACGATCAAGATGCCTTTAGACCAGCAAGGAATCCCCCTCCTGGATGCCAATGGAGTTCCCATCCCAGATCAACCAGCACCTGGAGCTGTTGATGATGCAGCAGCAAGAGAGTTGGCTAACCCTCTAAGGACTGAGGAATTCACAAGATACCTCAATGAAGAAAGGGCCCAGAAAGAGTTGGATAGGAGAGAAACTGAAAGGCAGCACCAGGAGAGGCTAGAAAGAGAGGACAAATTGATCAAGTGGCAACATGAGCAATCAGAGCGCCAAATTGCTTTGGATCAAGCAGCAAACATCCCAAAATGTGATGGGGAACAACCTGAGGCAGTGCGAAAATGGATCAAAAATATTGATCTCACCAGGCCATATACCAATCTAACCATTTTGGTAGCAGCCATGACAGCCCAGGGATCTCTCAAGGAAGAGATGGAGCTGTTTAAGGATCGTCTCCCTGATGCCCCACCTGTGGAGTGGCCTGCCTTAAAGGAGCACCTGCAGAATGCCTTCTTGTCACCCCAGGAAGACGACAGATTGAAGTTGGAAGTGGAAAGATTGAGGCAGGCTGCCTATGAGACCACTGCTGCATATGGACGCAGATTTAGGCAAGCGGCGGATTTAGCTTTTCCCGCATTTGGAAAGGGGGACCGCCCAGCAACCCAGGAAACCCTTCTAGTTGGCCATTATGTTAAAGGGCTCTCTGACCAGAAATTAAAGGAGAAGATCATCCGCCATGGCTTGCCAGAGAAGATTAGTGAAGCAATGGAGAGAGTGACCTCTTATGAAGCAGGGAACACCAGAATTCTTTTGGCCAGAGAGAGAGGGCTCATTGATTCTACCCCAGTGCGACATGAAGAGCCAATGGAAGTTGGAGCCATTGCAGGAGCAGCCCCCCAATCGGATCTACAGAAGAAAGAATTCTGCAATATGAAGAGGCAAGTGGATGGATTGACCACAAATTTTACCAAAATGTCAAGCCTTCTTGACAGAATCAGCAAGGATCTCCAGGACATGAAATCCGCCCCAGCACAGCCCACTGCTACCAACCAGCCAGCAGCCTATGCCCAGCCAGGGGCCTACTCGACCTCCCAAGGAGGGGCCTACTCCCAACACAGCTACCATCCTCAACCAGACTACCAGTATGCAACTTCTGGTAAACCCATCTGCTACCACTGCAACCAGGAGGGACACATTTCCCGGTACTGTCAGATGAGGAAAAACTACAGGATGAAGCATCCCCAACCTCAGCGTCAGCAGCAGAACCAGATGTCCAGAAGGAACCCAAAAAACATGTAAGTGCCGCACCAATCGACGAGTTGGTTTTCATAAAGTTATCAATTGGAAATTGTTCTATTTATGGGCTCGTCGATTCTGGGGCGGCACGTAGTGTAATTAGGAGGAAAGATTACGACATGCTGTGTAAATGGACTGGGAGTAGCCCTATTTTGAAGCCCACTGTGGAGTTAACTGGTGTCACTGGGCATGAAATCACGGTATTTGGGAGTACTCTGGTGCGTTTTGATGAACTTGGATTGCTAGAAATGATAGTTGTTGGCGACATTGGGCACTCAATGATATTGGGAAGAGATGCCATGAGAGAGAGAGGGGCCAAAATTGACTATGAAAAAGGGATTTTAAGATGGGAAGACAAGGAACTGCTTTTAATGCCCAGAGAACATTTTGACAGCCAGTCTGACAGCTCAGTGACAGCTGTCAAACTAGACCGACCCCCCAGGCCTGTCAATTCAATATTTAAGCAGCCCACCCCCCCATCACTTAAAGGATCCGCCACTGAGGTGTGGAGATCACCAGCAGGCCAAGGTGTTGCAGTGGAGCTGTCATCATTTGGAGAGCGCCCTCCCCACATTGGAGCATCTTCAATTAAGCACATAGTGGACAATTATGAGCACTTATTTGCGGCAAAAGGTGAACCACTGGGATGTCATCCTGATATCAATATCAGAATCAACACAACAGGGCCTCCCATTAGACGTCGTGCTTATAGAATCCCATTAGCAAAGAGGAAAGATTTAGATCAGAAGATTAATGCCCTTCTTGAAGAGGGAGTTATAATCCCCTCTGCTTCTCCTTGGGCTAGCCCAGTGGTTCTCGTATCAAAGCCAGACATGAGTGAGGGATTTAGATTTACTTGCGATTTTACTGCTTTAAACAAAGTGACTATAAAAGACTCATACCCAATTCCTCTAATCAGAGACATTTTTGATCAGATGACTGGCGCCAAAATTTTTAGCACTTTGGATCTTAAATCAGGCTATCATCAGCTCCCCATTGATCCTGCAGATGTGGAGAAAACTGCTTTTGTGTGCCACAGAGGACAATTTGCTTGGACCAGGTTGGCTATGGGATTAGCCAATGCAACTCAGCAATTCCAGAGAGCTATGGAAGTAGTACTCAAGGGACTCATCGGTAACATAGCCCATTTGTACATCGATGATGTAATAATCTTTAGCACATCAGAAGCAGAGCATGCAGAGCATTTAAAATTAGTTTTTGAACGTTTGGAGCAATTTAACTTGAGATTGAATCCTAAAAAGTGTGTTTTTGGCTGTAGGCAAGTCAAAATGTTGGGATACATTGTAAGTGAGCATGGCTTAGCAGCTGACCCAGACAAGGTTGCGGCCATTGCTAAAATGGAGGCTCCAGACAATTTAGCACTTGTGAAAAGTTTTTTGGGGATGTCGTCCTATTACAGAACCTGCATAAAAGACTACGCCAAAATATCAGAGCCCTTGGTACGACTTTCTAGGAAAGATGTGAAATTTGTGTGGGGAGAAGACCAGCAGAGAGCGTTTGACACTTTGAAACAGGAATTGTGTAGTGAAAGGGTTATGGCCCACCCGAGGACGGACCGTCCCTTTATTCTACAAACCGACGCATGTGATTATGCAATTGGCTCCCTGCTTTGTCAATTGGACGACAAAGGAGTAGAACGTCCAGTTGTCTATGTGTCAAAGCAGTTATCTGCCACCCAGAGACGTTGGTCCACCATAGAAAAAGAAGGTTGGGCGCTTATTTATTCGCTGTCCATTTTGAGACCATATTTGTATGGTAATGAATTTACTGTCTGGACTGACCATCTCCCATTAACCTCGTTATTCACAAAACAAATGAACAATGCCAAAATTCAGAGGTGGCAGGTGCTGTTGGCTGAATACAGCTGCAAAATCCAGTATAAGAAGGGTAAGCAAAATGTCAGAGCTGACATGCTATCCCGCATCAGACAAAAGGAAGAGCTGGCAGTCTTTGATGTGGGATACTGGCAATTAGGAGATCAATTGCCAGAACACCCTGAATCTCTGGATCAAGTCTCAGCATACAACTTGGATCTTAGGACCATCCAGCAAGAGCAACGGACCATGCCGGAATGGACAGAGACCTATGATGATGACAGCCAATATGAACTGTCAAATGGGCTCCTCTACTCCTCAAGAAGACCACACAAGCAAGCTGAAGACTACCTGAGACTGGTGCTTCCTCCATCAGCACGCAAGGGCGTAATTGAAGCAGTCCACCAAGAAGGGGGCCACATGGCAATGTTGAAAACAATGAGGCGGATCCAGGAAGTCTTTGTATGGCCTGGCATGAAGAGAGAAATCCTGGAATTTACCCAGCGTTGCCCTACATGCATTGTGCACAACAAAAGAAAACCCAGAGCTCCAATGGGATCTATGCCTATTGTTTTTGCTCCGAATCAAATGATTGCTGCAGATCTGATTGGCCCATTGACCATGTCACCCAATAACAACTGTTACATTTTGACTGTCATTGACCATTGCACTGGCTATGCAGAGGCGTATCCCATCTCCTCAAAATCCTCAAAATGTGTCTGGGAAAAACTAGCCAATGAATATTTCTGCAGACACTCTTATCCTGATATTTGTTTAACAGACAAAGGTCTGGAGTTTAACAGCCACAGTTTAAACAGTTATTTAGCAGGAGTGGGAGTGGAGCACAGGACGACAACAGCCTACAACCCCCAGAGCAATGGAAAATGTGAGAGATTCAATGGCACCCTGAAAGGAATTCTCACTAAGTTGGTCAACAATGACAGGAGCACCTGGGAGATGATGCTGATGCCTGCTTTAATTGCTTACAACACCTCAGTATCAGATGTCACTGGCTTTACCCCTTATTTTCTACACTTTGGAAGGAGAGCAAGATTGCCCCTCTCCAAACTGCTACCAAGGGATCCACCACTGGAAGGACGTCTTCATGACTTGGCCACTGCTTTAAGGACAGCTGCATCAATGACAGAAGAGTCAAGACTGTATAATAGGCAGAGACTGGACAAGAAGGCAAATACTGGCAAATTTAATGTGGGTGACGCTTGCTTGGTTTTGGCGCAAGAAGGATTAACAATGACAAGCAAGTGGGATCCACATTGGACAATCACCAGGATCAGGGGAAAAGTCGTTTGGGTGCATCATCAGCAGACAGGGAAGACCAAGACCCTTAATGTCAACAAGATCAAACTGGCAGATCCAACGTTGGCCTGGGACCATATAAACCCTCGTCCAAAAAGACAACAGATTCGGCCCCCCAAAAGACCATCTAGATCCGCCCCATATGCTCCACTGCAACACCCAGCAACGTCACAGGCCACTGGTCAAGCTGCAGATCAAGCCAGCCAGCCCCAGCAGCCCAAGTCACTGGAGCGCGACTGTGTACGCCAGCCAAGGGTGAAGAGGCGTCGCTCAAGCAGTCCACAGCCAGCACCTGCCTCCCAGGGATCAGAAAAGTCAAGTGACCAAGCCATCAATCATCATTCTCATCCTGCACAGCCAACAGCACAGTGCTCTCCTGAGAAACCACCTCATCCAGCAGTCATCAGACCCCTACCCCAGCGCCAGCCCTGGATTGATAACAAGCGTCAACACACGGTGCCAAGACCTCCCACAGGTCCTAGAATAGCCAACCAGCTATCCAGGAAAGCCACTGACCAGCTGCAGCAAGATCCAGCTAAGAAGACCTGCACCAGACGGCAGCCCTATCTTACAAGGTCAGCAAAACGTTTTCTGGAATACACAGAAACTGAAGCTCCAACTCAGGAAGTTCAAAAGAAAGCAAGGTTGGCTTTGATCAATTTAGTGAAGCAGTGCTGTTAAGCACACAGTGAACTTTAAAAGTGAAAGTTACTTTTAACATCACCAAGGGATTAATATTTTGCATATTTTTGAAACCTTTAACAAGCATCAACGGATTATTTTTAATTATACTAGTTATCAAGTGACTATTATTGAAAAATGGAACTGTATATTTTTGTGATGTGCCTGTGCTGGTTAACTGCGTTACCCAGTGAATTTGTAGCTGGACAGGAGGCCAGCCAGGCCATCAATGTGATTAATTTACCTGATGGTATATCAATTACGGGAGAAGAGCCTTTAAGGCAAGTTGTAGCTACCTGGGATGTGTTTGTGACGCTAGATAGCCCTATATACCCACAGGCACTAGCTGACCAGGTAGACAACTTGGAAGTGACATTTGAGGCTATTATGAAGATGCAAAGAAATGGAAACCGAATTGACTTGTCTTCACAACATGTAAGAAGGAACAGACTGCAAAGAACATTGGATCTATGGCCCCAGCCAAACACTCAGACCTCGAGGAAGAAGAGAGGCCTCTTGGACATTGGTGGTCATCTGTTGAATGCCCTTTTTGGAGTAGCCACGTCAGATCAACTGAGTAGATACCAGGCAGCCCTGACATCTCTAGCTGGGAATACACAGGAGATTGCTCATGCCCAAGTTGAATTGGCCTCAATTATAAACCAGACACGCTCCTATGTCAATTTGCTGAGGGAGGAGCAAAGAGATATGGACATCCACATCAGAAAACTACACAGAGTGATGAGTGAAGTGGGACAGCAGCTTGCCAAGCAGGAAAGGAGGATCGGTAATCTGGAACTGATCAACCAGCTGGACCACTACATGGATGTGCTGGACATGTCAGCTGAGAGACACAGAGCCCAGCTGTCATTATTTAGAAGCCAGCGAGCAGAACTGGAGATGGGGCATCTGACGAGACACCTGCTGTCAGAAGACCAACTGGGGGAAATATTACAGCAGGCTGCTACTCAACATCAGGTTAGTGGTATGGAATGGCATTATCAATACTTGAGTGTGGCACCTCTATGGTTAAATAAGGATCAGTTAATATATAAGCTAGAGATCCCTTTGGTTGCTTCAACTCCATTTTTGTTGTACAACATCATGACTCATGTAGTACCAATAAATGCATCTGCATATATGGTATCAGAGTTTTGTTGGCTGATGTTTATGCTCTAGACACCACTAGTGGTAATCTGATTATTGTCTCCTCCTGTTTGGGTAGAAACCCATGTGTGACCAGTCAATCAGTCAATTATGACCAAAGTCTGTTGCAATGTCCCCGAGGTTTAATAACAGGCAGACAGGACCTAGTCCAACACTGCAAGGTTGAGGTAAAGGCAGTGAAAGGCCTGCCGGCTATTAAAAAGATAGGACCAAATAGCTATGCAGTAGCCTCACAGGGAGAATTATTAGCTATCAGATGCATTAATAAGAAGGTACAATATCAGAGACTCACTAGAGGTACATATAACATCACATGTTTAAATCCTTGTAAAATCAGTGGACAGGGGTGGTCAGTTCAGTGTATAGACCGGAAATTTCTGACTCGAAAATATGTAATGCCCGCTCTGCTGGTCAGCGCGTCTTTTAATTTCAGTCTAACGTTAACTGAAACTGGCATGCATATTGCCTTGCCAGAGTTGAAGGCTAGCACCAGGCTGGCTCCTCTGAAAGCGGAGATTGTGAGGCTCTTTAATCCTATGAACACCCATAAGGCTTACCAAAAGGTGACGCCCTGGCAAGCCAAAATTGGCATATTAAACTTAAGTCTCATTACTTTGATCCTAATAGCAGTCACAGGGTTTTGCATGAAGTCTAGGAGATCTCTAGCTAAAATAAAGCAGTACATAAAACCACCAATCACTCCTACCAATGCTATTGAAATGGAGCCAATTAACACAGACACCATGGATAGGTCTGAGGTAACAACTGGTGATAGTCAACCACAACACACCAGAAAACCTTTAAATATTTGGCCAAACATCAATGCATTAACAAATTGTACTGCTAATAATAACTGAACAACCTTTTAATCCTGACATGTTCTTGCTCTAAAGAACTTTAAACTTACTACTGACTCATTAATTTCATTGTAATCTCAATTTTTAAGAAATCTCCATCAAAAGAACTGCATTGTTCAGCTCTTGCGGCACTTTAACTAGTCTCAATGACAAATAATCTTAAAGATGCATTTATCTATTGATTTATCACTTTTATCTGTTGGATCTATGATACTTTGAATAACATCCTATCTTTTTACTTTGGAGAAAGCTGAAGTGCACTCAGTGACCTCTCCTGGCACACAGCCAAGTGTTATAGGACGTTATGCGGTATTGTGTAATCTTATCAACTGTTGCATAATTTGGATCCTTTGGATCCTCCTATTGCAGCGTATCAACAATGAGTCAGCAGTTTTAGTTAATTGATGTTTAAAATCTTTAACAAATAACATTGTATGCATAGGAAACATTTTATTTAACTCTAGTCTTTCTAGGCTATGGGCCCAAGAGTCTTTAGGTGAGGGCTGCAAAGTAAATCGTTTGGCAGTTTATCTTTAAAAAGAAGACTGTATAACATTGCAATATTGTATAATGAATTGTGAATTGTGATTTTAACATATGTCTTATATTTCCAGGCGCTGGCCCGAATTAGCAGTCAGTAAGGCACGCCGAAGTTTAACATTGTCAAAAGCAACTGGCTTGGACAATTATATTGGCTCTGTATAAGCACATAGTTAAAACAATTAGCTGTCAGAGCTACCCAATTAATTTGTACCTTTTGAGATTGCAGGTTGCCACACTTAATACCATTAGAAGCCCATTCTGAAATACCACTATACCTTTAAAACTCATGAAATTTTAAGTATAAGATGCTGTCATGTGACACAATTATTAATTTAGAAAGGTCCAGCTGGGGGACATGAATTAAATTGTGTTTGACACATCTTAGAGAAATTTAAAGTGCAAAATTGCCTAATTTATTGTGCGCTTTTGACGCTTCAAGGCACAATAACCTTTAGGGTCCATTGTGAAGCCTTGACGCTTGCTACACAATGGACAGTAAAACAATTTAAATTGGCTTTGTGCCCTATTGAAGCCCCACAAGGGGGCAGTAAATTTAAATAGGCTATATGCCTTAACTTATAGCTTAACGAGGTGAAACAAGCTGTTTTACTTTGATCAATTTGTCTTTAATTTTGTATTAACAAGTTTATTGCAGTGTAGCCCAGGGGCCGGACCAAAGAAGACCAAGGAGCTGTCTGGGAGTGAATTGTCTTTAAGTCTGTAGTGGCACTTGGGAGTATAAACTCATTATTGTATAATTTCATTTTTGTCATAATTGTTAGCAGGGAAGTTATCTATTTACTTGGGACGGCTACCTGGGGGGGTTAGCTCAACAACTACAATAGATTAGTCACTTACCTGAATCATATACAATCATATATAATTAATGTGTAGTGACATATTTAATCAACAAGTAGCTGGGGTTTTAACAAAACGGAATTTAAAAACTCTTAGGTGCCCACTGGGAAAGGATTTAAGTGGGAGGGATTAATACCAATTACTGTTTGTATCATGTTGGCCATTGTTTATTTGTGATTGTCATTGTTTAATGTTGTGATTGAATGAAGTTGTGTTGAGTAACTGGGATGCAGTTACTCAATTTGTCTATTACTTAAGCTGCTTAAGTGTAATGGGCTTAGGCTTAATAAGGAAGTCCATCTGTTATCTCAACAAGTTAAGAGTGATTAATCTACTACCAATGTAATTACCTTAAGTTAGCTAAAGTGTTATAAGCTCAAGATATATGTTAAGTCTTATCACTGTAATTATCAAAATTATTATAACTCTGATTTAACTGTAATTATCACTCTAATTATCAAAATTATTATAACTCTGATTTATCATCATAGACCAACATAACAATTATTGTATAGTAATTGGATAACCACTTATCAAGTGTATAACTGCAATTTAAACAAAAATCAACAACATTATAGCCTTTACGAACCACTTTGTGAGTTTCCTGGCAAGTTCAGGTTTTTGACAAAGTGGATGTAGGAAGGTCTATCAATAGTCATTAAGAAAGATGGACTCCCATTGTAATTGGTATTTGATAAAATGTGTTTAATGAAGTTGTATTGAATGTACAGAGATGGCTAGGTTTCCCCAGAAAAGATTATCTGGTTTACTAGCATCTCGGAAAAAGTCGTATTACCATGACATTGTGATGATGTTGTGTTTGAATGCTAATCAGGTCCCGAATTTTAATTTGATGTTGATGAAATTGGTAAAACAGTAGCTGTTTGCTAAGATATCAAACAGCTTGGGCAAATAGGGGAGGACTGTAAAAGTCCAGGCCCTAATTAACATTTATATTAAGGAATTATGGAGAAAATTAGGAATATCCAATTGTGTATTAAATATGTATTTTTACGTCAATTTAGTCAGATTTAGGTAATATAGGTTTATTGTAAAATCATGATTACCAATCATGATTATATCAAAGAAGGTTTAATTGAACATACTGACCAGAGACCAAATAGAATATCAATTTAACAGTAAAATGCAGTTTATATAAATTAAATGGTACTTTAACATGTAGCTAAGCTTGTAGGAAGCCCCAGATGGTCTGGATATTTAAGGGCACAATTTAATCCTCAAACAAGACTTTAGTGAGCTAGAATGTATTTTAAACATAAAACTACTAGAGTAAAATGCAATAGTACTGCTGTATATTTATGCAGGGACTTTGCTTAAAGCAAGCCCTTATCTAACAGCCCACCTGTATGTATTTAGCGATTAGGGTGTCTTTGTCTTTTGAGCTCATGTGTCAATTGGGGCCACAGAAAATGCCTTGCTCTTTAGAAATGCCACTTTAATCTTTTACCCTTAAGTTAGAAATCCCTGAAATTGACACAATGTTTAGCAATTGCATTGTTAGAGATTTTAAGCTTATTGTATTGTAAGGCCCATTGTCTGTGTGTAGCTTGGTCTCTGGAACAGTCACTGTTGTAAGATAATTTATGCAGATATGCATCAATGAACATTTTAGACAATTGGATGAGCATTGATTAACTAATTAACATGTTGTCTCTGATTGGTGCAGCCCTTTTTGGCTGAAACTGCTGTATTTGATATATCTGATTGTCTTTAATAAAATTGCCAGTTTAAGTTTTGAAGTAAGAATTTAGTGGGAACCTGAAATTTGAGAGTTTGTCTTACTTGAAACTTTGTGAACACTTTATCAACCTACTGGATGTTTATGGATATATATGAAACACTGAAGGCAAATGGTGAAGCCTGACTTTAGACTTATGAAGTTGACTTGTCTTTTGGATTAGTTAGGGTCATAGCCAAAGGGAACTTGGATAGCCCTTATGTGATGCATGGTAGCATCTGGATTATCTGGAAATGAAATGACTGATTTTAGTCTTGATCTCAGTTGAGTGAAGCCTACTAGAAGGCTGTTGTTGACCCCAGTCTCATATCTCTATAGAGGGAGAATATTTGGGTGAGATGATGAGACTGAAACAGTGGTGCTCAACACCGTGAATTATTCTACTGAAATTCATTATATTGCCATAACTTGACTTCAGTCAACAAACTTTTCACATTTTGTTCTCACTTATTGTAATTGCGCATGAATAGAAAAGAATCTAGCTAACCTGTTGTCTGTCTAGCCCACAGTCTAACTGGCTCATTATCCTTATAGCTCAGTATCAGTATACCAAATCAATCACTCAATCAATCACTCAATTAATCAGTCTATCTGTCTGCCTATCTATCTATCTATCTATCTATCTATCTATCTATCTTGCTATCAACAATATATGTATCCATCTTTCAATCTATCATTCTATTTATCATGAAATCTTTGAAAAATTTCATTATTAGTTGTGACAGCGACAACAGAGGACTGGATTTCAGACAAGTCCGATGTCTTTGATTCAGGACAATGTCACAGTTCATCACACCATATTCCATGATCACCACATGTTTTGTCAAGACTTGAGAGTGGGTGATAATAGCTACAAGTCGCTTACCCAGCCCTAGCCGTCTCACCTGAACCAATATTGGTTAGCAGTTTCAATTATTCTTCTCCCAATTCCTATGCCCTCCTTCGATCCTAATTAGCCTATAGTATGTTTAAAAAAAATCTATATCTACGGATTAGGAATATACACGAGTAAAATAGAAGTGCACTAGCAGTAAGAAGCACCAGTTTTAAAGTGACCATCACTGACTGGAGGGCTTGCTAGTCAACACTGAGTCTGGGCCATTTCCTGGCTGTTAGCCATTCAAGTGCAGTCATTCAATTTCACTCATTCACTCAAGTGCTGTCACTCAAGCTGACTCAACTGTTTTCACACTCAAGCAGTTTACTCATTCAAGTGACAGGCTCTGATTTGAACCCATTCAAGCGCATTCAGTCAATAATTCAATTACACGTACATTTAATCGCTTACCACTTCTTTATGCCACAGATTTGTACACAAACACAGTTTCTAAGGCCTGTCAATAGAGGCATTCAATGAATGATTTCTACTTATCACAATAACAATGTGAGGTGTGTTACTGAGAGATTGCCTTATAAGCTCCATAAAAGTAGAGATAATCCCAAATAAGCTCAAATAAGCTCCATTCGACTTAGTTAAGCTTTTGGTGTGTCAGTCAGGGCATTTGTGCTAGACAGAGCATCTAATTTGTCTAAGCTAACTTGAGTGTGCACTAGATTTTTTTTGTGTAGGTGTCTTTTTTAACGAGCTGTTTGTCATTAGCTATGATGAATCTCTCATGAATTATTCTACTGAAATTCATCATATTGCCATAACTTGACTTCAGTCAACAAACTTTTCACATTTTGTTCTCACTTAATTGAAATGGCACATGAATGGAAAATAATCTAGCTAGACTGTTTTCTGTCTAGTCTAACCAGCTCAATATCAATCTACCAAATCAATCGATCTATCTATCTATCTATCTATCTGTCTATTCATCTTTCTATCTATCCATCTACTTATCAAGCAATCTATGTATAATTTCATTTTAAGTCATGGCAGAGACAATAAAGGACTGGATTTCAGACAAGTCTGATGACTTTGATTCAAGACAACATCACAATATATCACGCCACATTCCATGATCACCGTTGTTTTGTTAAGACTTCAGAGAAAGAAGAGTTGAGAACATATGTTTAAAAGTCTGAAAGTTTGAATTGTCTGTTTGAAGGTATACAGTTAAATGGTATGTCTCAGTGAAATGTAAAGGCTTCGAAGATGCAGGAAATTTCGGATCACGTGATTGTTGCCAAAAAGTAAATATACTGAAGTGGTAGGTTCTAAAGACAACACTCAATCAATGGGCTTCTATTTGTGACTATGCCATGCATTGAGAGACATACAGGTAGATCTGAACACATTAGATAGACAAGGCTGTGATGCATAGACATAAAATGGATAAACTCACAATTGATAATAGATAGATAGATAGATAGATAGATAGATAGATAGATAGATAGATAGATACATTGTAGATCTATAAATACAGATTATATGCAATCAGGACATAAAAATAACACAGCAAGGAGGTGACAGATGGAGAGACACATAACTAACCTACAGCATGTATCTTTAGACATGATGCACAATGTCTCCATTAAAAAAAGCATGCTTTAAAGTTGCACCCTGAAATATGTATTCAGTTTCCATGAAATATGTATATAAACCGACAATAAGCTAATTGAAGTTATGGCATTCTTTATAAATAAAGGAAATATTTTGTCAGCCAGCAGAAGTGCTCATTCTTAGAATATTGAATTGAAAAGAACTAAACTTCAAAATCTAAATATAGATTGCATCAATTGAGTGCATTGTAATTCTTGGAAAGCAGATCAATTTGAAAAGTTAAAAAAAACAAGGAAAAAATGACATCAGCAAATAAGAAGAAAATGTGACATCTGCAAAAAAGAAGAGATTTTATCCAAAATGGAATTTTTTAATGAATGCATTTTCTCAATTGCGCAGCGGCAGCTCAAAATGCCATTTTTCAAAGCAGCCAATGGACAAATTGCTGATGTTATTTGTCACAACTTTGCCTGCATCTTTCAAGGTTAAAAGGTTTAATCCTCAGTGAATGAATTATTTTTGGTATAAGTGAGATCAGAGATATGATCTTGTCTAAAATACACTGATAGTACTACAGGGAAGGAGTACTGTATAACTCGTAAATATGTATATGTTGTTTCCTGGTTCCTTTTGTGCATATAGAACAATACTTACTGTATCAGCCAGTCTATTGTAGCTTTACATGAGAAATAGCTTTGCATAAGAAATTGCTTTGAAGATATGGTTGAGGATAGGCCTAGAAATGTCCCTCTAAAAACTTGCTAGGATGCTTCTGAGAGGGAAAGGCATATTACAAATGAAGAAGGTATAATCTGCAATATTAAGAAGACAATGCAATCGGTTAGATTAATGAGTTATTATTTTTCAATTTGGTATCAAGAGTGAGTGATAATAGCTGCAGGTCACCTACCCAGCTCTAGCCGTGTCACCTGAACCAATATTGGTTGGCAGTTTCAATTATTCTTCTCCTAATTACTATACCCTCCTTCGGTTCTAATTAGACTATGTTATGTTTAAATAAAGAAAATAGTCCCTAAATATTATCAATTCATCCGTCTATTCAGGATATGAATCTTAAAAGGCATGCAGTAGTACGTATACAAGAGTGATCATTTTCAAAGTACTAGCAGGCAGCTTTTTAAACTCTGGATAATATATTCATTTATTTATATACTTAACAGTACAAAAAAAATCCATATCTAGGAATATACACAAGTAAAATAGAAGTGCGCTAACAGATAGAAGCACCAGTCTGAGGTGACCATCATTGACTGAAGGGCTTGCTAGTCAACACTGAGTCTGGGCCATTTCCTGGCTGTTAGCCATTCAAGTGCTGTCATTCAATTTCACTCATTCACTCAAGTGCTGTCACTCAAGCTGACTCAACTGAGCACTTTCACACTCAAGCAGTTTACTCATTCAAGTGACATGCTCTGATTTGAACCCATTCAAGCACATTCAGTCACTAATCCAATTACAAATTTAATCACTTACCACTTCTTTATGCTGCAGATTTGTACACAAACACAGTTTCTTTGGGCCTGTCCATAGAGGCGTTCAGTGAATGGTTTCCACTTATCACAATAACAAAGTAAAGTGTGGTATTGAGAGATCGCCTTATAAGCTCCATAAATGTGTAGATAAGCTCAAATAAGCTCCATTTGACTTGGTTAAGCTTTCGCTGTGTCAGTCAGAGCATCTGTGCTAGACAGAGCATCTAATTTGTCTGAGCTAACTTGAGAGTGCACTAGATATTTTATTTTTGTGTAGGTGTCTTTTTAACGAGCTGCTTGTCATTAGCTATGATGAATCTCTCATGAATTATTCTACTGAAATTCGTCATATTGCCATAACTTGACTTCAGTCAACAAACTTTTCACATTTTGTTCTCACTTAATTGAAATTGCACATGAATGGAAAATAATCTAGCTAGACTGTTTTCTGTCTAGCAATTATCTAACTAGCTCATTATCTTACTAGATCAATATCAATATACCAAATCAATCACTCAATCAATCACTCAATCAGTCCATATACAATTTTATCTATCTATCTATCTATCTATCTTTCTATCTATCTATCTATCTCACTATCTATTGGTCTATTTGTCTATCTATCTGCCTATTTATCTATCTATTCATCTATCTTTCTATCTATGTATCGATCTTTCTATCTATCGATTTACTTTTCATAAAGTCTATTTCATTTTTAGTCATCGCAGCGACCATAAAGGACTGGATTTCAGACACCTCTGATGACTGTGATTCTAGACAACGTCACAATCATGCCACATTCCATGATCACCGTTGTTTTGTTAAGACTTCAGAGAAAGAAGAGTTCAGAACATATGTTAAAAAGTCTGAAAGTTTGAATTGTCTGTTTGAAGGTATACCATTAAATGGTATGTTGCAGTGAAATGTAAAGGTTTAAATGATGCAGGAAATTTCAGATCATGCAATTGTAGTCAAAAAGTAGATCCACTGAGGTGGTAGGTTCTAAAGACAACACTCAATTAATGGGCCTCTATTTGTGATTGCGACATGCATGCATTGAGAGACAGATCAGTACACATTCAATGGAGAAATAAACATTATGTGGATTAACCTGTTTTGATGGAAGAACGAGGGACAGCTAGGTAGATGGATAGACAGGTAGATAATAAATATATATATATATATAGATAGATGAATAGATAGATAGATGGATATATAGATGGATAGACAGATAGATAGATAGATAGATAGATAAATAGATAGATAGATAGATAGATAGATAGATAGATAGATAGATAGATAGATAGATAGATCGATGAATGGATAGACAGATAGACAGATATATAGGTAGATGGATGAATGGATAAATAGATAGATACATGGATGAATAATTGGGCCTTATGTCCTGTATTAATGCGCATAGTGAGCCATTAGGAGACAAAGAAGACACCACAAGGCGTTTAAGCATGAATGAATTTCAGTTAAAATACAGAGTGATAGTTAGTAATGAAGACAAATATAGTGTGTGGAGATTTAAGCACAATGAATAACGTTTCCTTGTTAGAAAGCGCCATTTTTATGTTTTGTAAAACAAATACAATAAATGCCCATGCTAAGGGCTACTCCCTGAGGTATTCAGTTTCCATTAGATGCGTTGTATAAACACACCAAAACGTAATTGAAATTCTAGCACTCTTTTTGAAGAAAGCAAATATTTTGTCAGCCGCTCTAAGTGCACATTTTGAAAATATTGAATTGAAAGAGCAACACTTCAAATCTAAATATAGATTTCATCAATTGAGTGGATTTTAATTCTGGGAAAACAGATCAATTTTAAAAGCTAAAAAACAAAGAAAAAATGACATCAGCAAATAAGAACAAAATGTGACATCTGCATAAAAGAAGAGATTTTATCAGAAATTGCATTTCTGAAATGAATGCATTTTCTCAATTGCGCAGAACTTTGCAACTTCGCTGATGATTTTCGAAGAAGCCAATGCACGAATTGTTGGTGTTATTCATCACATCTTGGTCTACATCTTTCAAGGTTAAAAGGTTCAATCCTCAGTCAGAGAAAGATCTTTTGGAATAGCCTATACAAAATTGGAGTCTTCCATCATTGCTCTCTCAGCACCGAATTATGTCGTTTGGACAAGATTTGAATTTGTTGGCCCTTGTGGCCGTGTCTATGTTGGACAATTATTACAATAGAGATAAAACATTGATAATTTTCATTGGAAATAACTATGCTACAACACAAAAAAAATATATGCCAAACCGTCACTTGTTGACAAACAAACAGTTGTTACTTGAAGCCAGCTATTGCTTGTTCAACCCTACTCTTCTCCAAAAAATAGTTTTTCAACAATTACCCCCCCCCCTCTTCCCCCAAATTATTTTCTTTCACATAATCATGTCATTTTCTTTGTCAGTTGAATTAATTTCCTCCTTCTATATTCTCATCGTCAATGCTATTTTACTATTACATTTCTGGATATTGTTTATTCCGACACGATTCTTTTTGTTGTTGTTTCCATTTTCTACCGTTTTGGACTGACACTTTCGAAATCAACAAGTTGCTTGTCCGAAACAAATTCGTGAGATTTTCTCTTACGAGAATATATCGCTTGTCCTTAGCAGAGAGCCATAAAAAGTGTCCAGGCGGGATGGCCTTGGGCCTTAAAGTTGTCAATGCAGCTAAGTTGTTGCCACTTACAGAAGGCCATGGTGAAATAGCCACCGGCCTGTAGAAAAAGTGTTAAACCAAACAAAAATGGAAGCAAACAAAAAAGGAACTTGTGAAAAAGGCTAAGACAGGGATGTGCACAATGCTTAAAAATATAATCTGATAGAAATTATGAATGAATGAAGGTAGCAGGGTGTGGTATGAAATACGTTTTCAAATGTAGTAGACATACACTGCTGGCCAAAAGTTTGGTAACGGTAACTGCTGGTTTCCATTGCATTAGTGTTGCACATAAAAGCTTCTGGGTGCTTGTATTATTGTTTGATCAGGTTGAAATGTACCTATATTAGTGTGAAGACGATTATGAAAGGTAAAATTTCCAACATAGCTCTCAAAAATAGGGTGTCAAATTGAGTAAGCCATCGCCATTGCTATTGAATTGAATGTTGTGTCCACTTGTTTTAACCCATCTGTAAAATATGCAGTGAAACTTGAAATTGAGTACCTCTTGTACATATAATCCCACTTGCTATTATGATTTTTTTTCTGATTGAATAAGAAACCTTGCACCCATGAATGGTTTTGCATATCACTAATCCAATGGTAAGCAACCTGCTGTTTCCATACTTAGGGCCTGCGGCATATTTACACCCTGGAAGGATGGATGTTTGGGGCTTTACGTACAGTGTAGGACATGAGGAGGACACGGCAATAAGAGGAAGGATGATTGAAACAGCCCTCCGACATAGGCCCAGGTGACCCGGCAAGCGCTGGATCCGAACCCAGGACCCAGCTATTGGCTGTCCAGCATGCTACAACTAGACCAACCCTCCCCCCTTACACCCCAGAAGGAACATATGGTGACTGGCACAGAATACATAATCATGTCATCTGCTTATCATCGGTTTAACGTGATGCTAATATTACAGGATGCACTTGATGAGATGAAGTAATCACTAAGTAGAATTGCAGATCGATTTAAAGGGAAATGCCTATGCACTGCCAATGCTATTAACATAATTAATAGCATGATGTCATCATTACTGGTAGTGATGTAATCATTACACCATCTTTGGAATTGTTACTTCACTATTGGCTTAAGAGTAATCGGCACTTTATACAGTTATATAACAGGTATTAATCTATTATTGACTTCTATGGAGAGAAATTGTCATTATATAATCACAGGGAATGGCTTGTTACTGTTAGCGGGTGACCATTTAATTTACAGGGGAGCCTGGGGAGGGCTTGTTTACCTCGGCAGGAATTATCTACTCTCCTGCTCATAAATATGGAATACCTTTTTTGAAAAAAAGTGTCAAATAAAATAAATTCTGTGTGAATGTAAGCAAGATCAATTGTAAAGGTCAAGTCATCTTCTCTATTCACTCTTTAAAAGCCTCAACTACATTTTTTGCAAGAATTTTCAATTTTTGGTTGACTGAACCTCACCCTGAAAAAACCCCTGAATTGCCATAATTCATGCTTCCTGGGGTTAATGGCGCAGGATGCGTTTTAAACAACAACATGTTCTTCCCTTTAGCGGTCATTGGAGGTAGTTACCATTTAATCAGACCATCATGTGCTCCAGCAGAAGTTGCTAAAGTTGTCATTTTCAATGGAGAATGTTGACGTATTCCATATTTATGAGCAGCGATGTATTTCATGGCAACTGCAGCAGTACTTATTTTTCTCAAGCAAGCGAAGTCCCCAAATTTGCATTCCTAAATCAAGCAACAAACTGCTGAGAAATACCCCCACCAGAATTATTTCAGGACTGCCCAAAGGAATCTATTTATTTCACCACAATTGAGAATGAAAATATTTATTTTAAAAAAAACCACATGAATTAATTGGAAATAAACAAATACATGGAAAAAATACTTTTGCTTATTAGAGGAAAACATAAAAGAAGAAAACTGTTTATCAATGATACCTCTAGTATTTCCGCCTCAACTTTAATGCGATGAACAAAATGAACAGATCACCAATGAAAACACACGAACAAAAATATACCATTTGCTCTTTTTAGGTTTTACAACTGTTTAACTCTATGTATGACCTGGTTGGTCTGACATATGCATCTAATATGAAATTTATAGGCAAGTGAATCGATTATAATGCATTAATCGCTCATAAATTTTGATGCGCTTACCAAAAATCAATGAGTTGAAAACATGAACTTTCATAAATAACTTGATACACTTCGGCAGTTAACAGTATTTCACTTTTTTTGATAACAAAATCGATGAACTAAACTAACAATTTCGAACGTTAAAAGATATATTTGACAGTTTTCGATACGGATTACACTTTTTCACTCACTAATGTATGAATAGCTGAAACATGATAGAGGTTTATTTAGTTTATTTTAAAAAACATGTATAAAAATAGAGATTATGATAATTAATCACTTTGCCACTGGCCCAATTGCTAGACAAAAATCAAACCGTGGTAAAATATATAAATATTGCATAGTGTATTTAATAGGTATGTTCGCTAGGGCAGCTATCTCTTACCTTCTTCTTATTCTCCAATAGTCTTTCCTTTGAGAATGCTGTATTTCCTGCTATATATATATTTCATTATCATTCTGCGTGCATTTTCTATTATTTTCATAAAGTCAGTTTATTTCTAACATACATGTATACAGTGTAGGCACACAGTGTGTAGACTTCTTCAGGGGGGGGGGAGGTAAGCGAGATTTGTCAAAAATTCTAGATCTAAATTTTATACCATTTCAAATTAATCACTCGGAAATTGATAGTTTATTTAATCGTATGCCCAAATTTTTTGCATTTTGCCCAAATCTAGTGCTTCAAATAGTGTTTTAGGGGGAACTGTCCCCCTATGCCCCTATGCCCCCTCTTCCTTACACCAAAGCGAGAATATCTTCAACTGGTGAGCCTTTTACTACTTGATCTGTTTCCGCTTATCTCTCTATACCCTACTATATACAATAGACCCCATAGTATAAACGATATATTTCTCTATCTGTCTTTGTTCACGTATTTATGCATAGATACATGTATCTATGTACTACAAATCTGTCTATCTATGAGATTATAACGATCCATCTTAGTCGTGAAGTAAAACATGTTTTTATCGATCTGAACAAACTAACTTTTCCACAAATGAACCAAAACAATATATTCTGAAAATCGGATAATATTATATTGTAGGTCTTTCCTCGGATATGTGCATTATCATACACCATATACTTACCATAAACCCAATCATCTGTTGTAAGCTTAAGCTAAATACAAGGGAGTTATGGCCTTAATCCTTGTTATGCGAAGGTTAACGTCGAGACTTTAGCCAAACGTAAGTACTATGCCATTACTAACAATAATACTCAACCTTGGTCTGAATCCCTATCTAGCCCTAGCCTTTTTAGTATGCATACATCAGCTCTGCAGTGTAGTGGTATTCAACACTTTTATTTAAGAAAGAATGGAGTGAATTATACATAAGGAAACTGAATTTAGAAATAGGCAAAGTCCCATGCAGCCATGGCGTATAGGGGAACTGAACAGATCCTCTGTAACTCTTCGCTTCACTCCACCCAGGTGTAAATGGGTATTCAGCTGTAGGCAGAAATGGCGATTGTACAGAGACTTAGCATTTTGGCAGTGATCAGTGATTGAACATAAATCCAGGCTAGGGTGGACAGGGCCTATCTGGCAGAGTGCAAGCAGCCACGGACCCATCCAGAGAAATCCAGGGTCTTTCAATTGCCTCAGCATAAATTTGGACCCATCCCTCAGACCTAGTGAACAAGTCTACCTAACCATTAAGCCAAGGGGGAACACAATATACTATAATAGGATGAGTGATGTGCACATGCATATCAAACCAAAAAGACGTTTTTCAAATATATTTTTAAATAATTAATAACTTATATGACAGACCTATTGAAATGATCAATCACTGGTTAGAGGGCAAATATTCTGACATTTTGTCAATTCCTTTTCAGGAATGATAAAAAAAAAGATTAATAAAAAAGAGCATCTTCATAATTGAATAGTGTCAGTGCATTTGCATCGATACAATACAGACAAAAAACTGCCGAAAAAATGACAAGTGAAATGCTGTAAATAAAATATTACTTCTCATAAAACATTCACTCATATAATGGAAAGTTTTGCTTTATTATTTAAAGTTGTAATCTAACGATGAAGTTCTTTGAATTAATCAAAAGGAGTGAAAATGTCATACCAGTAACTAAGGCCAGGTATTGTAAAGAGAAAAAACAATATATTATTTAAAATTTGTTTCAGTGAACATCCGGGATCGATATACATATTCTTTAAAACGAGCCTTTCTGAAAGGTATATATCAAAGGAACCAGAGAAAAACAATTTTTTTAATTTCAGCCTTGGATAGATTTACACACTTTTTAAATAAAAATTGAAAAGATAATGTTCAAATGATTTAGAATAGAAAACTTTGGGGCATTGACTCAGAAATTTATACCAGTATTATACTTGTGAATCGATTATAATGCATTAATCGCTCATAAATTTTGATGCGCTTACCAAAAATCAATGAGTTGAAAACATGAACTTTCATAAATAACTTGATACACTTCGGCAGTTAACAGTATTTCACTTTTTTTGATAACAAAATCGATGAACTAAACTAACAATTTCGAACGTTAAAAGATATATTTGACAGTTTTCGATACGGATTACACTTTTTCACTCACTAATGTATGAATAGCTGAAACATGATAGAGGTTTATTTAGTTTATTTTAAAAAACATGTATAAAAATAGAGATTATGATAATTAATCACTTTGCCACTGGCCCAATTGCTAGACAAAAATCAAACCGTGGTAAAATATATAAATATTGCATAGTGTATTTAATAGGTATGTTTGCTAGGGCAGCTATCTCTTACCTTCTTCTTATTCTCCAATAGTCTTTCCTTTGAGAATGCTGTATTTCCTGCTATATATATATTTCATTATCATTCTGCGTGCATTTTCTATTATTTTCATAAAGTCAGTTTATTTCTAACATACATGTATACAGTGTAGGCACACAGTGTGTAGACTTCTTCAGGGGGGGGGGAGGTAAGCGAGATTTGTCAAAAATTCTAGATCTAAATTTTATACCATTTCAAATTAATCACTCGGAAATTGATAGTTTATTTAATCGTATGCCCAAATTTTTTGCATTTTGCCCAAATCTAGTGCTTCAAATAGTGTTTTAGGGGGAACTGTCCCCCTATGCCCCTATGCCCCCTCTTCCTTACACCAAAGCGAGAATATCTTCAACTGGTGAGCCTTTTACTACTTGATCTGTTTCCGCTTATCTCTCTATACCCTACTATATACAATAGACCCCATAGTATAAACGATATATTTCTCTATCTGTCTTTGTTCACGTATTTATGCATAGATACATGTATCTATGTACTACAAATCTGTCTATCTATGAGATTATAACGATCCATCTTAGTCGTGAAGTAAAACATGTTTTTATCGATCTGAACAAACTAACTTTTTTCACAAATGAACCAAAACAATATATTCTGAAAATCGGATAATATTATATTGTAGGTCTTTCCTCGGATATGTGCATTATCATACACCATATACTTACCATAAACCCAATCATCTGTTGTAAGCTTAAGCTAAATACAAGGGAGTTATGGCCTTAATCCTTGTTATGCGAAGGTTAACGTCGAGACTTTAGCCAAACGTAAGTACTATGCCATTACTAACAATAATACTCAACCTTGGTCTGAATCCCTATCTAGCCCTAGCCTTTTTAGTATGCATACATCAGCTCTGCAGTGTAGTGGTATTCAACACTTTTATTTAAGAAAGAATGGAGTGAATTATACATAAGGAAACTGAATTTAGAAATAGGCAAAGTCCCATGCAGCCATGGCGTATAGGGGAACTGAACAGATCCTCTGTAACTCTTCGCTTCACTCCACCCAGGTGTAAATGGGTATTCAGCTGTAGGCAGAAATGGCGATTGTACAGTGACTTGGCATTTTGGCAGTGATCAGTGATTGAACATAAATCCAGGCTAGGGTGGACAGGGCCTATCTGGCAGAGTGCAAGCAGCCACGGACCCATCCAGAGAAATCCAGGGTCTTTCAATTGCCTCAGCACAAATTTGGACCCATCCCTCAGACCTAGTGAACAAGTCTACCTAACCATTAAGCCAAGGGGGAACACAATATACTATAATAGGATGAGTGATGTGCACATGCATATCAAACCAAAAAGACGTTTTTCAAATATATTTTTAAATAATTAATAACTTATATGACAGACCTATTGAAATGATCAATCACTGGTTAGAGGGCAAATATTCTGACATTTTGTCAATTCCTTTTCAGGAATGATAAAAAAAAAGATTAATAAAAAAGAGCATCTTCATAATTGAATAGTGTCAGTGCATTTGCATCGATACAATACAGACAAAAAACTGCCGAAAAAATGACAAGTGAAATGCTGTAAATAAAATATTACTTCTCATAAAACATTCACTCATATAATGGAAAGTTTTGCTTTATTATTTAAAGTTGTAATCTAACGATGAAGTTCTTTGAATTAATCAAAAGGAGTGAAAATGTCATACCAGTAACTAAGGCCAGGTATTGTAAAGAGAAAAAACAATATATTATTTAAAATTTGTTTCAGTGAACATCCGGGATCGATATACATATTCTTTAAAACGAGCCTTTCTGAAAGGTATATATCAAAGGAACCAGAGAAAAACAATTTTTTTAATTTCAGCCTTGGATAGATTTACACACTTTTTAAATAAAAATTGAAAAGATAATGTTCAAATGATTTAGAATAGAAAACTTTGGGGCATTGACTCAGAAATTTATACCAGTATTATACTTTTATTGAAATGTTTATGTTTAAAAAGTAACGCATGAAAGAAATTTAAGTTAAAAAAGTTACAGATCAGAGAAAAGCTTCTATAACGTATAGAAATGGTGGCCTTGTGTATTGACAGAAATATGTTTGAATAGATAAAGATTTCAAGGAAAATGTACCATAAAGTAAATAAGTATCTAAAATATGATTATTGTTCTTGGAGTTTTTTCAAGAACAAAGAGTATGATGATTTATGGGATGGGATACAAAAACTCCAAAATCGATATATGCATTGTACAGCTGCTTGGTTTATAAAAAGTGCAGCCCTCCTATTTAGGCAAGACCTTGCTATTCATGTGGGTTAATTGATGAGAAAGCCTAGGGATGAATGGATGATTGGCACTTTACATCCTCTTTTAATGCACTTAAAATAGTTGTTATGCTGATTGGAGAAGAAGGAAAGGCAATAAGTCACGGTTACAAGATAGATAGAAGATAGATTATGGTAAGTGTAGTCCACTTAGCCCAGTTCCGGGTGCTCACAAGGATTTATTAATGAGATGGGAGATACAGCGTGAGTCCCCAACATGTTGTAGATTTACCCCATGAGAGGGATCTTTTAGTTGCCCAGCACAGACTGGAAGACATTGATAAAAGGGGCCGCCAATTTTACGTCTCATCCGAATGACATCCAGCTGGAATTTTGCTCATGAGGGTCCACTGAAAATTTTGGGTTCCCCATGTGGGGTTTGAACCCAGGTAGGCAAAGACCTTCTCATTTTCACATACACTGCGACATTGTAACAATGTAGCTTCAATTTATAAGCCCATTGAGTGTTTGCTTTACATAGACATTTGGACAAACAATCTAAACAAGAAGGTTCTAAATGGAACCTTTAAGGGTTCTATAAGCTGGTACAGATAAGGAACCCTAAAACGTTCATTATTAAACTTTTAAAAAGGATCCAACTGCAAACAAAAACAACACTTAGATAATCTAGCTGCTCTGAACTCCCACAATGGAAACCTTTTCTCTTAAGTTGGTAGCATGGGTCTCAATCATCGGGCCTTCACACCAGTGTTGAACCTTTGCAATTCAGGTGAACCCTTAACAATCTTTTCAGCTGTAGGTTCTTTATATATGCCATCAAGAACCTTTTGCGTCGAGAATGTACTCTATCTAGAAAAAAGGACAAAAGCGCATTGTACTCAGAACCAACATAAGAAAAGACAGCTGATAATGTTATTTTTCAACTAGGCCTAAGCCATTGTAGTTTTCAACAAATTTTTTGTTAAATCATATACATCTCAAAGAATGAATATGAAACTTTTATTGCTACATATAGAAAAATTTGGTGTATTAACATTTGAATATCCTTACAGGATACCGCACATATGGAAATTTCATCGAACAAACAAGATATCAAATAAAGGTCTCACAGAAAACCACATATATGGAAATTTTATTCAACAAACAAGATATCAAATATAGGCCTATAGGCCTGATGAGACATTTTTATCAATGCCTATCAAATTTCTTCGGTGAACACAGACATCGTACACCATATATATATGATCAAAACGCAAACATAAATTAATTGAAAAGAAAAGAAGGAAATCCAAATATTGTTGCTACAAACACAACACAATATTTAATATCTGTGATCATTTGCTATAGACTATCAAGTGCAAGGTGTAAGAGGAATGCCTAGGTAGCTGAAAAAAGAAATTTAAGTTAAAAAAGTTACAGATCAGAGAAAAGCTTCTATAACGTATAGAAATGGTGGCCTTGTGTATTGACAGAAATATGTTTGAATAGATAAAGATTTCAAGGAAAATGTACCATAAAGTAAATAAGTATCTAAAATATGATTATTGTTCTTGGAGTTTTTTCAAGAACAAAGAGTATGATGATTTATGGGATGGGATACAAAAACTCCAAAATCGATATATGCATTGTACAGCTGCTTGGTTTATGAAAATGTAGCCCTCCAATTATGGCAGGGACCTTGCTATTCATGTGGGTTAAATGATGAGAAAGCCTAGGGATGAATGGATGATTGGCACTTTACATCCTCTTTTAATGCACTTAAAATAGTTGTTATGCTGATTGGAGAAGAAGGAAAGGCAATAAGTCACGGTTACAAGATAGATAGAAGATAGATTATGGTAAGTGTAGTCCACTTAGCCCAGTTCCGGGCACTCACAAGGGTTGATTAATGAGATGGGAGATACAGTGTGAGTCCCCTTCATGTTGCAGATTTACCCCATGAGAGGGATCTTTTAGTTGCCCAGCACAGACTGGAAGACATTGATAAAAGGGGCCGCCAAGTTTACGTCTCATCTGAATGACATCCAGCTGGAATTTTGCTCATGAGGGTCCACTGAAAATTTTGGGTTCCCCATGTGGGGTTTGAACCCAGGTAGGCAAAGACCTTCTCATTTTCACATACACTGCGACATTGTAACAATGTAGCTTCAATTTATAAGCCCATTGAGTGTTTGCTTTACATAGACATTTGGACAAACAATCTAAACAAGAAGGTTCTAAATGGAACCTTTAAGGGTTCTATAAGCTGGTACAGATAAGGAACCCTAAAACGTTCATTATTAAACTTTTAAAAAGGATCCAACTGCAAACAAAAACAACACTTAGATAATCTAGCTGCTCTGAACTCCCACAATGGAAACCTTTTCTCTTAAGTTGGTAGCATGGGTCTCAATCATCGGGCCTTCACACCAGTGTTGAACCTTTGCAATTCAGGTGAACCCTTAACAATCTTTTCAGCTGTAGGTTCTTTATATATGCCATCAAGAACCTTTTGCGTCGAGAATGTACTCTATCTAGAAAAAAGGACAAAAGCGCATTGTACTCAGAACCAACATAAGAAAAGACAGCTGATAATGTTATTTTTCAACTAGGCCTAAGCCATTGTAGTTTTCAACAAATTTTTTGTTAAATCATATACATCTCAAAGAATGAATATGAAACTTTTATTGCTACATATAGAAAAATTTGGTGTATTAACATTTGAATATCCTTACAGGATACCGCACATATGGAAATTTCATCGAACAAACAAGATATCAAATAAAGGTCTCACAGAAAACCACATATATGGAAATTTTATTCAACAAACAAGATATCAAATATAGGCCTATAGGCCTGATGAGACATTTTTATCAATGCCTATCAAATTTCTTCGGTGAACACAGACATCGTACACCATATATATATGATCAAAACACAAAGATAAATTGAAAAGAAAAGAAGGAAATCAAAATTGTGTTGCACAACACAATATCTTTCTATCTGTGATAATTTGCTATAGACTATAAAGTGCAACGTGTAAGAGGAAAGCGCAGATAGCTGAAAAATAGTATAAAATACAAAGCATATGAAATACAAAGAAAGTGCACAAGATACAAGAAAATGCCAGAAAAGAAAGAAATTACACCCAACTTGGCAGATATATGTAAAGACATAGAGATACGATCTTCTGCAAAACACACTGATAGTACTGCAGGGAATGAGTGCTGTATAGCTTCATATATATATATGTATGTGTTTTTTCCTAGTTCTTTGTGTCCATATAGAACGACGCCTATTGTATCAACCACTTCATTGTTCCATCACGTGGGCTCTTGCATGCTTTGAAGATATGGTATTATGCATGAATTATATATACTCGTCTAAAAGCTTGCTGGATGCCTCTCAGAGAGAAAGGTTGATTTTACACGCAAATTAAGAAGGTAGAGTCATTAATATAGTAATCGGTTAGAGATAAACGAGTTATTCTGCGATTTGATAGGCAGAGCGGTAAAAGTTACAGGTTGCTCACCAATGTGATTTGAAGTCCAGGGTCCGATTCTAAGTTGCGAACTACCTTTATGCATGAGTAACATTCCACAGGATATATATGCAAACAATCAGTGGTACTGGCTGATCAGTTGTTTGTGCACAAAAAGTCTGAAGTGTGTTTGTGCCTGAACGATAAAAAATCCTGCATATTGAAAAATAAATCATGTATAACATGTGAAAGAGTAAAGCAAAACATCTCATTTGCTTATCTCAATTAACAGACATTTGCAAGACCCTGATTACAGCGGAACACTTTGATATAGAATTAAAGTGGACTGTGGCACTGTGAAAATTGCACTTCATGACTCATGATAGCCGATGAAGTGTCATCTTCTCTACTTTAAACACTGGAAACGTAGAGGCTGTTTGACTGGTCATGTTCGAGAGTAAGCCATATGACTTCTCATAACAAATTTTAGAGTAAAAAGCAGATGCATAATCTGACATGTTAGAAAGTTATAATTTTGATGGGTCTATGGTCTCTAGGTTAGTATACAGGGCCTTAAATAAAACTTTTTCCTGAACTGAATACGAAATTGTTCTCTGGGGCAGCTAAATTCCTGAATACTAAGTTAATTTTCAAAAACAAAAAATTAAGGGGGGTATCTTTGAGTCGGACAGTTAAGTTAACTCCTTCAAACAATACCTTACCGATATAGCTGTTTAACAATATTCCAGTCCTTCGAAAAAGCCTGAATTGTAGCACAAAGCTGATAAAGCCCATCTCCAGCTGAAAGATGGACAAATGGAAGTACAACCAATATCATAGACCCACAAAAGATGGCTTCACTGTGACTAAATTCTACTAAAATGCTCAAATATCTGTCAAAATTTTAGCAGAAAAACGCACTTTTTTAAGCTAAATATTGGTACTAAGTATATAGGTACACCTGCTCTCATATAGCCAACTGAGCCCCACAAAAAGTGTCCGACTCAAGGTGTCACCTTCTAAGTGTCCGACTCAAAGAACATTCCCTATATTAAAAGGTTGTACTGTAAAAATTTATTCTAAATGAGAGAATTGCCAAAAATTTGTGAGAAACAGCTATCAGCCTCATTTTTATGTTTGATGTCACCATTATGACGTAAGCAAAAATACCTATGAGATCATAAACGTTTGTTGTGACATCACTCTCTCTCACCCAATGAGGAGACGCCATTTCTTCAATGTTTAAAGAAAAAAATCCTTTCTTTAACTTCACAGGGTAAGTGTTCATTTATTTCAACATGTAGAAATATCGAAATAGGTACCGTCAATAGGAAATGTTGTCTATTTTCAAATAATGTTTTTGGTTTTGCCATGACTATTAAACTAACAGAGCAATCTAAGTTTTCCCAGACCCTTTCTGTAAAATCTCATGATTTTTCAATGCGACGATTCATGACCCCTGTCCCACAGGGGTCCAGGGCTACCACAGTCCACTCTAATTCTATATCAAGGTGTTTCGCTGTAAGAAGGCTGCAGCTTTCTGCATTATAGCACAGTCCCTCATGTTTGCAGTCACAAAGCACAGGGTATCTCATGGTGAGTGAGTGAGTTTGTGTTTTTCGCAGCATCTCACGGGGCTGTGCTGCCTCCGTAAGTTCATATTTGAACAAAGGTTCTTGCACAGGAAGGACCATTGTGCACTGAATAATTTGTTCTTATAGCAGCAATGGTAATAATTAACCTTCATCGAGTAGTCGATTATCTTATCTTTACCGATAACAGGACAATGACCCCAGCAAGGTTTTTATTAGTCTTTCTTGCAGAATCCATAAATACATGAAGGATGCCACCTGTAAATGAAAATGTAATCACAAGCAGGCTTCAACCCTTTTTTACAGCCTGTAAACTTGATATGCCAAAAATGAGTGTTTTTTTTTTTCACACAGATTTGGCACTCATGAGTCATAATAGCCGATGAAGTGTCATCTTCTCTACATTCAACGAGGAAACATAGAAGCTGTTTGATTAGTCATGATGAGGAGAAGGCCATTTCAATTGTCATAACTGATTTTAGAGTAAAATCAGACGCACAATCCTTTCATTTACCTGTCACCAACAAGCGGGATTAGCCTCCTTAAATTGAATTTTAAACATTGAAAGTATTGGGTATGATCATTACAAATCATCAGTATGATGATTCACAAAGTTGCCAATTTCACAGTGCAACCGTTCACTCTGTTTGCATATCAAGTGTATAGGCTGTAAGCAGTGTAAGGTCTTCATTACCATTAGAACCTTCTGGAAGAATATCTTAACATCTGCTTACAGTTGACGGATGTCCGGTGCTTACAGAATTGGACTGAACTGTTCCTTATCATGTCATATGTCTATCTCAGCCATGTTATTCTCTCTGTCTCATTAGCAGTTTGTGATGTCAAATCTTATACTTTCAATGCTGTCAATACAATTCACTGGCAACTGAGGCACTTCATTTCAATGCAATGGATAAGGCCTGTTGTGAAGTAATCGATTTTCACTAGCAGCTCTATATTTACTTGTCATTCGTCGACTGTAAAAATCTTTCGGAAACCTTTGTTACATGATAGCATAAAAGACAAACTCAAAATGTTTCGTTACACTGCTATAGCGGTATAAAAAACTAACTCGGATGCATGAATACTGCATTTGTCCTTCATTAGGCAGAAGAGTAATTGAAAACCAAAAGATGTTTCCACTAATGCATCTATTTCTCCTGTGTTATCTCAAACTGTATGATGGCCTCAATGGTCAGTCAGCCCAATAATAACTCGGACACAAAGGCTATTCTCAGGATACTCAATCTGTCAGGGTGATTATTTGGGGTTCCTAAGCAGATGTCAATTTTACCCCTAGTGATTTCAAAGCATGTTAGGGTAATATTTGTAAATTGCCCTTATTCCCAAAGGGAGACATAAAATGACAGCTCATACCCTAAAGTGTCGCCACAATTGAGTAGTGTCTGACAGTTGGCAGCTAAAATTCCGTTTTATGGTGATTTTATTTCTTCTATTAGCTCCTATTATCCAAAATGTGACAGCTGGAAATTCCAATAGATATGTTGATTTAGGGCACTTCTATGCTGCAGCAAAATGTTATAAAAGATGGAGATGTGTTTAGATTTTTGGAACTCAGAAATGTGGCTACATTATTTAATTCAATCAGTGAATTTTGTCCCCCACCTAGTTGTAAGGCAAAACACTGCAAAATTTCCAGCGTATAAGCGTTTAAAGTATCTAACTGAAAAAAGTTAATATCTGATAGTATTACTTAAAATATATAGCAAAACCAATTGATATTTTACTGCATGATGAGATTGTCACTCACACTGCACTAAATGACATAATAATGACAGGCATGTTGACCATTTCATCAGACTGCGAGAAATACTAATAGTCAATTATAGAGAAACCCCAAAGGAGTATAATCAGTAGAGTAGCGCGGGGCATGCAGCCCGCCTTAACTTCGAGATGCGATTCGACCTACTTTTTGTGGTCGATTATTTGAATGCTTATGCTGTCAGGAAGGGATCACTTGACTCTACTTATAACTAGTGAAACGAATGTCTACCAATTTTAATAAAGGAGTTACGGCCCTTTTTGTAAAAAAATAAAAATGGCCTTCTTACCCCACCTATTGGGCAAGAAGCCCCCCTATTATAATCCTATGGCAATTTTTTTTGCGAGTGCATTCAGCTTGAAAGTTATTTCTTGGGGTTCTTCTATCATTTTTAAGGCATTCTATTCACTTTTTCTGAATTTCAGAATTTTTCTGTTCATGCATTTATTTTATTTTATTTTTTTGCCCTTTTTTAATTTCGGCCAAAATTTTTTCTATTTCAATTAGCTACTCTATCAAGATTTAAGGTAAAGTAAACATTATTGAATGGTTCCGGAAGCAGCTTCGAGGCCTCAGTGAAGGGGGCCCCATACCATGTGGGGCCTCTCGCCCCAAACCTACATATTTTAATTTGACCTCTATATTTTGAGCTTAAATGCAAAAAACATGATCCAAATCATATTTATGTGATCGTCATAAAGTGAAGCAATGCAGATATCCATTATACTTTTAAAAATTTCCAAAGTTATTTCTGAAAACCACTTTCAAAGAATTAATCAAAGTTACAAAAACCATGCACCTTATTTTGTTTCTTTAATTGCGACTATGGTTTGGTGCTGTATGCCTTGAAAATTTGTGACGTCACCTAAAAAGCCTCTAGCTTCAATCCTATCAATAAGAAAAAGCACCAAAAATGTAAGTTTAGATATAACCCTGGGGGGGCTTCTCACCTAACCCGGGCTTCTTGCCCCGACCCACTCTACTTCTAGAAAAAAAGGTTATTCAGCAAGTCGGTTCATAATGCGCTACGTCACATCATTGTCATGATCATACATGTCAATATGACATCATCAATGAGAAAAATCAGGACAAAAGTTCTTGAAACCTAATCTCCCCAGTTGAAAATTGTATATTATCCTAATAGCTTTCTTTAGTCAACGGCCACACAAAGATTATAACATGACACACACTGCTCACAGTTTTAAGGTAGCCAGGCAGCAATCATAGTCAGTTCCAGTAACGGCTCTGTAAACTTGATATAAAAAATAATGAACATTTGAGGATTTAGGCCTATGTGAAAGAAATGTAATCACAAAACGCATGCGGCATGGTCAGCACATCAGGCGTGAAAAGATAACCAAGGTTAAATTTAAAATTAGAGTTACAATAAGGGTGAGGTTTGTGTATAGGGTTAGAGTTTAGGTAGACTCTTTTGTTATTTCAATAGATTTCTGCCACCTTTCTCCTCATAAGCCAATTTTTTTTCTGACATTTAATGCATGGTATCTCACTGAAACAGCCGTAACCGGCACAATAATGAAACACTCATAGCTCCCTTAATTTATGTGAGCAGTGCGTATCATTCTATATCTTTAATTTTAAGTGGTAGCTTCAGATTAAAAACTATTTTTGTCAAAATGAAATAGCTGCAAGTGCAGTTTCACGGAGCTAAGTGATCAACTGGTAATATACTTCTTTTTTTTTTCGCATCTTGAGAAAGTAAGTTTATGTCTTTTTATGTCAGTTTGACATATGAAGAAACCTTAGCAAGAATGTAATCTTTTCCCACAAGGTTTCAGTTTTAATAAAAGACGAGTTACATAAGCTGATATCATATTACCAATTGTTAACGTCATCTTTATGGAAACTTACTCGTCTTGTATGTTAAACGTCGTAATATTTCTCGGAATGGAATAGTTTTGTTCTTGGTTCTTTCCACAACTGTCAAAGTAGTCAAGGTGAGATGACAACTTCTCAAAATTTTGAAGACCACACAGATAATTAATTGGATACTGAAAGAAGCACAAGAAAGATACGCTCTACAGGTATAGCTAAAATAAACTATCCTTAAGTTACAGCACATTTATTTTGTAGGGGCCAGCTGAGGGCCCAATAGCCAAATTATTCAGATTATCAGAAGGTTAATTCTGAGCAACCTGAAGTTGTATTTTCTTCATGACATCCCACTAGTATTATTGCAAAAACAGCTAAATATATTAATAATTCTCAACACCAAGTAGTTATGATTTGACATTCTAGGGGGGGGGATAATCATATGATTCTCCCCCAGGAACTCCGCCCCTGCAAATAAACATTCTGCTTCAGTGAGCAGCTTAGTTTTGAAAAGTGGATAAGACTATTAGGAAAAGACCAACAGTCACATCAACCACCAGACACGTCAGTGACTTTAATAGACGTTTTTAAGGTATTCGTATTTGATTTTTGCTATGTATTTCAGTGTCTCAACCAATCACATGAACTACATTTGCTACGTTTAGCCATGCTTTTGAAGAAACTCATCAAGCCTGTTAAAATGTGCTGTAACAGGTAGTGACTTGCTCTTCAAAAGAAGCAAACTAATATCCTTTGTCTATTTACCTGCACCTACATAACTATAGTTGAAAATAAATTCTACTTTGCTGAACTATTACCTCTATGTGTTTCATTGCATACATTTCAATTTTTCTTCAAGTTATTCACCAAGTGAATAACTTCCTACCTGCAGCCTGCTTATAAATACCCTAGGATAATAACTTGCTTAACCTCAAATATATTTGAAATGTTTTGAAGAGAGTTGAAAAAAAATTGTAAATTTGATCTTATACCAAAAATCTAAATGTAATACATAATGAAAGAAGAAAAAAAATATCATGAACTGAATTCATCTGTATAGTACATACCTTTTTAGCCTTATGTTCTTATTCTGGTGCTGTTTTTAAGTATCCTTAATTCCAGTATTTCCTTAATGAACCAGCTTTCTGCACACAATTTCCGAATTATGTTTCCTTCTATGTTTCCAGAATATATATTCACAGAGTTAGATTTTACAATTATTGTTTCATGAGTTTTTGGCAATAAGTCCTCATTACATAGTACAGTAACTGTTGCTATTAAAAGATCAGGGATCTCGACAGTCTATAACAGTTTTTGGTGATTATATTAAAATCTCAACAATGGAACAGCTAAAATGTAGCCAAACAAACACCTTTCTGGAAGGGTGGGCACCTTCAAAAGTTTTGAAAAGCGTCTCTGCAGCCCAGCTGATATGTGATGCTTTCAGGACGAAATGTGTTGTTCGTGCTTTTGGACCAATGCTCTTCTGGTGAAATGTGTTTCGTTTAGAAAACCTATACAAGTATATAAATTTTGTGCGGATGTGATTTATAGTTGATATTAGGCTTTCGTCAGTTTCAAAATGGTATCCAAAATGTTAATCAGAAGCCCGACGGATTTGCACTTCAGACCAAACTCAAATATAAAGAATCTGTTTTTTTTTTAATCACATGAAACATGTACAGTTAAAGAGGCACATTTGTCATAAAGTCAGATTTGAAGGAAGGTATCCAAGGCATCATGAAGATTTAAGTCTTCAAATTTTAAATATATGAATGAAAAAGTATTGTAAAGTTTAAGTCCAAATGTGTATGCAAAGTTTTTAATAATAATCTAAGTTCTCAGACTTGAGGCTAAGTAAGATTTTATGCTACGTGGTGAAGTTGAATAAAAATGTAAAGTTTAAGTCCAAATGTGTATGCAAAGTCCCCAATAATATTCTAAGTCGTCAACCTTAAGGCAAAGTAAGATTTTAAAATGCTGTGAAGTCCAAGTGTGTCAAACACTGACAGGTTAGTCATCCAAAGTCTACGATAAGCAAAATTCCTCAGAGCACCACTTCAGTGTTTTTGAAGTTGGAGTTGTGCCTCCTATGAAGTGAAGTGAAGTTATGCTCAATCTGGAACGTGCTCATTGTTAAATAGTGTGCACACCGCATGCCGTCCCGGCCCAATACTTGTCACACACATTCATGCATGCGCAATAATGAAGCCTTTGTTAAATTGAAAAATTCAATATCAATCGGCCTGCATTTAAGGATCAGCTTGCCAAGTGCTCTCAGCAACTATTGGCCAGTCATTATGACATTGTACCTTCCACAGGCCAATTCAACTTAATCCAAAAGCTTTTTGTACATCTCTATTGGCCAATGACAGCTTCGTACTAAGTAGGCATCTCAAAAGTCCTATCGGCTGGCTAATTGTATGTCCATTGGCCAATCGTTCAGCATACTTTTTGGTCCTATCCTGGACTCTTCCTACTAATGATAAAATATTATTGGTTTTTATTCAGCTTCTGGGCAGAAGCAGTCCTTTATGCCAACAGTTTACAGTATCTATATTGGCTGGTCAAAGGCAGCGTGAAGTCACAACATAAGTTCTTTTTGGTAAACGTTGTCAATGCAGCTCGTCTTGGCCAATATCTCGCAAACATCGGTAATAATCTTCTCCCAAACTTAATAGTAAATCCAGTTAGTCACATATGCTAACTTAGAGTCCTTTCGAGCAAGAACTGTTATAAAGTCACAGATTTTACTAAGTTGACAATACAAGTATTTTCGACTTGTTATTTGCTTATAAACTCCTTATAACAAGGTAGTGACATTATTAGCAACACTTTGGTCAACACATCAGCCTTCTATGAATGTTAAAATCCGATTGTTACACTTGCAAAGACTGCATCCAACAACTGCATTTCAATGGCAATAACTATAGGCACATGGCAGAGCCTTGCAGTGCACTGTTCAGCCAGCTCCTGCCCTGCTGATGTTCAGATCACTTCTGTTGGGAGAGAAGCTGCCTGCAGCATTGGATAGCTCACTGCTGCTTGCATAGAGCAGCTTGCACAGTGCTGCTGCGCCGAAGGTGGCCAATCAAGGCCTGTCACAGGCACCTGCTGAGGACTCCATCATCAGTGTATCAGGATGCAGGCAGGTTGTTGTGGGAACACAGGAGGACTCCCAGGAACTCATTGAAGCATCTAGGAACACTAGGGACACCTGTGGAACAAGCAAATCGGAACAGTAACCAGAATATTTTTGGTTAGTAGATGATGATCTAGATTCTATAAAAGCTTATTTGGACACTTCAGATATTTTGTCATGGAAAATTTCTCATCAAAGCAGCAGGTTTTTAGAAAACAGAAGGACTCCCAGGAACTCATAGAGACATCCAGGAACACTAGGAACACATATGGAACAGCAAATGAGAATGTGTAGTCAGTAGAGCATTTATGGTTAGTATTATAATAAAATTTGTTTCCACATTCATTATTGGCATTGATCGAGTTCTGCATGGCGAGAAATCACATTGGTGCAAGAAGGAGACATCTAGAAAAACTGGGGACAACAACTGAGGAACAACCAAATAGGAATAGTCAGTAGATTTTATTAAAGCATATTGTAACATTTAGATATTTTGCATTGGCAAATTTTGTGCTAAGCTGACAGACTTTTTGGAACAAAGAAGGACTTCCAGGAACACATAGAGACATCTAGGAACACTAGGAACACCAGTAAAATAACCAAAGAGGATCAGTCAGCAGAACAATTATGGTTAGCAGATTGTAATAAACTTATAGTAAAGCATGTTGGAACATTCATTAACCTTGCGGCAACTGGGAAATTTCAAGGAAGCCCAGGAAGTAATAGAAATGCACATGACTGCTGTGGAACGACTAATGTAGAAGATTCAGCACAAATGCATGGCTAGTGATAAATTTTGTAATTAAACAGGCAGAGCTGTACAGTGAGACATCATGAGGATGCCCAGGAAGTCAAGGAGGCATCTAAGAACATTTGCCGTTGGTAGATTGTAAAACATGCATCTTGACACATTCGGGTGACATTTGCCGGGTTTGAAATAAGCTCTGGTCTGATCTGCTGGGTCTATCTTTGACAGAAGTTTCAATCATCCATTACCTATTCCCATATATCCGAATCCGGTCCGAATCACAGCAACCAGCCTGCTAAATATGAGACATAAAGTCTAAATCATCTTAACATGTATTAGAAACTTGAGTGAAGTCCTCTCAGGACAGGAAAATCAAATATATATTTCCTTTTTTTTTAATATCGAGACTCCCACACACATACACATACAGAATGAAACACTATAGGCATCCGCAGATTTCAGCAGCTTTGCAGGCAACTACAACTTGTCAAGGCTTGTTGGTAAGAGCAGGTTGTTAGTGATGTCCACAGAATACGGAACGACGTGGCACCCGCTGTGAGATGGAGACTACGCTGGGAAAGCATCGAGTCAGAGTCTGCTGTTCGCTGCAGCACTCCTGCTTACTGCACAAGCATGCACAGTACTTCATTCATATATTACAACGGAAAGTGGTTTCTTATGAATAGGTAGATAGATAGACTGATAGATAGATAGACAGATGAATAGATACATGTAAATAGATAGATAGATATTCATATAACCTTTTCATAAACACGATAAATGAAAATATTATTGGTTTGCTTTAATTGATATCAAATAATTATATGCCAAAACAAGACAAGAAATGTTTCAGTTTCAATTAGTGGAAGGGAAAAAACTATATCGGATTTTCATTTTCTGCGTATCCAAAGTGGCCTTACTCTGTGAGTCTTTGTTTTTAAGGACACGCTGTGATTATAGATAGATAGATAGACAGATAGATAGATAGATAGATAGATAGATAGATAGATAGATAGATAGATAGATAGATAGATAGATAGATAGATAGATAGATAGATAGACAGATAGACAGACAGATAGATATGGTAAGTGTAGCATTCTAAGCCCAGTTCTGGACACTCAAGAGGGTTGATTGATGAGATGGAAGAGACAGCTAGTGTCTTCAACATGTTACATACATTATATGCACCGTGTGAGGGATTTTTTATTTGCCCAGCACAGACACTGACACAAGCACAGTTAGGGGCAATTTGATGTCTCATCTGAACAACATCCAGCTGGGATTTTGCTAATGAAGGTCCACTGCAAATTTTGGGTTCCCCATCCGGGGTTCAAACTGTCCAGGCAAAGATATTCGGGCGAGCAGGCCTGGCTTCTCACCTGCTTTTAAGAGGAGTCAGTCAATCAGGAGCTTGTGGTCAATTAGTTCGATATTGGTCCTCTTATACATCAATGATTGATGATTTACAAAATTGTCTAAAATTTAATTTACAAATTCAAAAAGAAAATATATGAGAAGCACCAACAGCACAAACTATACCATCATGAATAAAATAAACAAATATTTTCGACAAGGACAGCATGATTTTAAAACTTTTACCATGCATACAGTATTAGGGCAGTCATCAACTATCGCTACATGATAAAGCGAAATTACATTAGATACATTCTATACGAAATTCATAAAACAAATAAAGCATACGAAATAACTCATCAACTTTGCCTGAAATAATATTATATGCCCGGTTACACAGGCTCTGCATGTGTACAGAGTAAACACAATAAATATAATAAATGTACTAACAATACAAAATATATACCATAGTAATAGCAGAATACACTGTATATAGTAATGAGAGTATATATATAAACAATGTGCATATGTTGTGGTTATCACATGGATGTAAAGTACTAGAACCGTCAGGCAACTCTGCTTTTAATCATATTGGATTCTTGGCACTTTTTAAATATTTTTTATTTACTCGTTTTAATTATATATTGAATATTCCATTAGACTACTATGGTAGCAGTCCTTTTATTCATTGAGTTGAATACGTATTTTCCAAGTGAATTCCATATTTCTGTTTGACATCATAAAATTTGCTTTCCTCATTTATACACAGTATAATACACTGTGCATATGAATACTTTATAGAATACAAACGTAATTACTTGGCAAAATGTATTCATCTGAATAGAAAGTCCATTCACCTACAAAATGTGCAATTTCACACTGCTGTGCTTCTTATTTGATGCTGCAGCTGGAAGTTTAGTTATCTTCCCTACTGATGCTGATGTTTCAGTGTACTACGTGATGCTTCTACAGACTTGCGCACCTCCATACTTTCAGCCAGCTCACAATGGTGCTGCCATCTCATTGTTACACTGACAACAGATTCACATACTTGAATAGTTTACTAGGAATTTATCGTGTTATGGGTTTCTGTTAACAAAATTTTATTCTGCTGAATAAACTCAAGGGACAGATGGGTGATTTGGGCTTTATGTCCTGCATATATACATGTATGACCGTTACAAATTGCATCAACCTGCCAGTAATCGTAAATGATTACTTCACCAAAACAATCTACAAGCGGGCGGTATCCTATCAGGAATTAAATGTAAAACTGCATGTGTTTCATAAAGGGACAACCTTTAAATATCCGTAGTTGGATTCTTTGTCAGATAATTATTCATGTATTGTCCAATTGTGGAAAAAAATAATTGCATTGTTTTTTTATTTTTTATTTTTTTTGGGGGGGGGATGAAAAGATGACGATGCGGAGCATGAGTGGACCAGAAGGGATACAAAAAATGTGAAATCCACTTTGTTGGAATAATAGCTGCATTCTGGCAGTCTTAAAATGAAAAGTTTCTATTCTGTGGATCTTTTACGTTGCAACTGTTTGATTGAGAAATGAATATTTTATAGGAGGTTTTGTGCTTGAATAGAAACAACGACATCTGGCATTTTTTGTGAAATAAATAATTTCCTATGGTGGTCTCCTGGTAACAATAACAATCATTCAGAAAATATAAGTCTATATTCCAATGTCCAATTCACATTTCCCAATATAACTCAGTCATATTCAACTGATTTAACCCTTACTGGGCTTAAGGGACATTTATGTGCATCCCCAGCTTATTGCCTGAAGGGCCATTTATGTCCCCAAAATTTGCTGTTGTCCCTGATGACGTCATAAACACAGGATTGTTTTTTTTTAAACTGCTCAGTCCAGTAAAGGTTAAGATGCTCCGCTTAGCAACAGATTGAAAAAGAACAATCTTTCTTGACAATGGCGTATGCCGGGGCCACCTGTTTAGCACTTGTCTAATGCAGGATTTCTTGCTGTGTTTCTCAGAAACTATCATTGATGCAAACCAGAAGAAAATATCAATCAGAATATACAGATCACATTTCTACAAGTACTCTAGAGCCATGGAAAAAATATGAGTGTTTATCTAAATGCACCAAAATTCTTCTTATGTGGTCATCTGATGGTGTACTTGAGGACTCATATGTGCTGTTAGTGAGGTCATATCCATATACTTGCCACATCATGCTTGATGTCACTTTCCTATGGAATACATACATATCCTAGAAAAAAAAAACATTCAGACTCAGTGTCTACATTTATGGAATCATGTGTCCTCAAATAAGTCAAAGCCTGCTTTGCTGGAGTTGTGAAACTTGACATTGGACTAAAAAAGTCCAATGTTTATTCAATGACGTGCTATTGACATGTGACCAATTTGGCCAATAATGAGGCTCCCAGGTAAGCAGTGGCCATGTAATACTTTGTGTGTTTTTGTTGTATCAAGTTACCTGCCCTGTAGTGTAAACTGCATTACACCTGGTGTGAATTTCTGGTTTTGAATGGAACTCCAATAAAGTCACAATTTTTTATGTGTAAACAACTCCTGCTGTTTTATGTACTTCAGTTTTATCCATTGTTCATGAAATTACGAGCCACATAAAAACAACATGTTAATTCCGATACAGTTAATTTGAGAGACATGCAAGGTATCAAAATGACATTATGTTCTGTACCAGAATGTGGGCATTGATTTTGGAGTGAGCCTTCTATAGTACATGTATGGCTCTCACGGATTAAGGCAAGAAGAACATTGCCCGAGGTTCCCATGTGGCACTCTCAAGTTTTTCTCAATGTGTGTGATGATCAGTGATGTGAATATTACAATGTATAATACTAGTAGTCTGGTAGTCCTATATACTACATTATGTACCCAATTCATTCAGCGAAGTCTAAGGTCTTTCATTTGCCTCAGCAAAGAACAGGTCTTTCATTTGCCTCAGCAAAGAACATTGGATACTACCTGCTTCCATTAAATGTTCCATGGGCTATGATAAAATTGATATCCAGGATTGGGATTTAAATCCATAACCTCAAAGCCAGTTTTTCCACACAAAAAAAAACAACAAACAATTAAGCCTTAAAAAATCCTTAGTATGAGATATGCACATTCTGATAACTTTCTGCGATGTTGGCATGTTGAAGAAATGCCATTATTATTATTTTCAAGAGACCAAAGTCTTGATGACCCTAGCATTGGTGGTCTTATAAAATGAGTACCTCTGTTGCTGTTTGTAATCTAGATTTCTGTGTCAATTTAACTGCATACAGTCAAACAGGGTCAATGAAAGTAGAAATTTATTACACAATTCTCGCTGTTTTATGATCTCTGTATTGTGTAGCACTCAATTCTGATTCGATTTTGTGAAACAACAACATTATCACAGCCTTTTATGGATTGAAAGAATATATTTATTGTCATCTTCAATGTTTGCCTGCATGCACATGGACGTCGATTACTTATACCAATCATATCAGCCCACTTTTCGGCTTCATTAATGAAAAGAAAGCTGAAACTATAATTTTACCGTTAGCAACACACCTAATATAACTGGCCAGATGTGAGTGACATGTCACCGTGACTTCATCATTGCCTTTTCTTTAATTATCCTTAAAGTTCAAGTTGAAGTTTATTCATCCTCAGTTCAGTGTATGCAAATACGAGTCATGTTGTGCAGATTTCAAGGAAGTTTTCTATTGTCACTACATTTGTTGTGTCCCATATTAATACATAAGGTCAAGAAATGTGATATTAACATAGATGCAACAAAATTTAATGAGACATACGTAAACATTTTTTCAGAGAACATTTTTACCTTTAAGACTATAACTGAAATAATCGAATGTGATGAGAAAAGCTTTAGCTGTTTTACTGTTACAACGCAGTTTTGAGTGCTGACAAGTTAACCGCTATTTGCCCCCAACTAGGGGGCAAAGTATGCCATTTGATTGAGAAAAGATATTTTTATGGGAGGTTGTGCGCTTTGAATAAAACCAACAACATCTGGCATTTTTTTGAAAAAAGATAATTTCTTATCGTTGTCTCCTTGTGAAAATAACAATCATTTAGAAAACATCAGTCTATTTATCAATGTCCAATTCAGATTTCCCAATATAACTCAGTCATATTCTGCTGATTTAAGATGCTCTGCTTAGCAACAGATTGAAAAAGAACAATATTTTCTGAACAATGGGACATGCCGGGGCCACCTGTTTAGCACTTGTCTGATGCAGGATTTCTCGCTGTGTTTCTCAGAAACTATCATTGATGCAAACCAGAAAAAAAAAAATCAATTTAGAATCTACAAAACACATTTCTACAAGTACTCTAGAGCCATGGAAAAAATACAAGTGTTTATCTAAATGCACCAAAATGCTCCTTCTAGGTCATGGTGAACTTTATGACTCATATGCAGTTAGTGAGATCATATACATGTAATCCCTATACAGCCGCAGTGGTCATGTTATAATACTTTGTGTGTTGGTTGTATCAAGTTACTTGCCGTGTGGTGTAAACTACATTACACCTGGTGTGGATTTCTCGTTTTGAAAGGAACTTGAATAAAGTCAAAAATTTATGATACAACTCCTGCTGTTTTATGTACTTCAGTTTTATCCATTGTTCATGAAATAATCAGCCACATAAAAACAACATGTTCCGATACAGTTAATGTGAGAAACATGTATGGTATCAAATTTACATAATATAATGTCCTGTACCACTATGTGAGCATGGAATTTGTAGTGAGCCTTCCATAGAATGGACCCACAGGTTGAGGCAAGGACAATATTGCCCGAGGTTCCCATGCCATGGCACTCTCTGGATTTACTCAGCACATGTAATGTTTAGTGATGAAAATATTACAATGTATAATACAAGTTGTCTGGCAGGCCTATATACTGCACAATGTACCCTGTTTATTCGGAGAAGCTCAAGGTCTTATAGTTGCCTCAACATAGATCATAGGATACAACCTGCTTCCATTTAATGTTCCATTGGTCATGGCTAAATTGATAGCCAGGGTTGGGATTTAAATCCATAACCTCAAAGCCAATCATTGCACTAAAAAAATTAAGTCTTACAAATAATGTTTGTATGATATACGCAAATCCTGATAACTTTCTGTGATGTTTGCATGTTGGAGAGATCATATAATTATTGTTTTCGAGAGACCAAAGTCTTGATGACCCAAGCATAGGTGGTCTTATAAAATTAGTACCTCTGTGGCAATTTGAAATCCAAATTTCTATATCAACTATAACTGCATATTATCAAACAGGGTCAATGAAAGCAGAAATTGATTACACAATTTTCGCTGTTTTATGATCTCTGTATTGTTTAGCACTAGATTTTGATTCCATTTTTTGTGAAACAACGACATTATCACAGCCTGTCATGGATTGAAAGATACTTTATTGTTATGTTCAATGTTGGCCTGCACATGGATGTCGACTACTGATGCTATCATATCAGCCTACTTTTCGGCTTCGTTACAGTCTGTCACTTTGAAATAGTAAAGAATGGACTGCTGCACTGTGAAAATGGTACTTTGTGTGTCATCATGCTGATGATTTGTCATACTCAATACTTTCAATGTCAATTTGATTTAAGGAGACTAATCCAGCTCGTTGGTGACAGGCAAACAAAATGATTGTTTTCATCTGAGCTGATTTTCACTCTAAAATCAGTTATGACAAGTCAAATGGCCTTCTATTGATCATCACTAATCAAACAGCCCCTATGTTTCCCATGTTGAAAGTAGAGTTCTAAGATGACACTTCATCGGCTATCATGAGTCACAAAGTGCATTTTTCACTGTGAACTGGTCCTCATTTTTTCTATATCAATGTGACAGACTGTAATGAAAAGGGAATTGAAGCTATAATTGGACCATTTGCAACACACCTAATATAACTGACCAGATGTGAGTGACATGTCACGGCGACTTCATCACTGCTTTTCTTTGATTATCCTCAAAGTTCAAGTTCAAGTTGATACATCCTCACATCAGTGCATTCAAATACGAGTTTATTTTAGTATAAAACCACAGTCATGTTGTGCAGATTTCAAGGAAGTTTTTTATTGTCACTACATATCTTGTGTCCCATATTAATACACGAGGTCAAGAAATTTGATATTCACAGATGCAACAAATGAGACAAACATAATTTCAAGGCAAATTTTCATCTTAAAGAGAATTGAAGAAATCAAATAAGATGGCAACAGTTACTTCGCCATCCCGCCCCCCCCCCCGTCAATTCTAGATTTGCCCCTGAACTATGCATGTTCATTTGGAATGAAATAAATTTGTCAAATATAGGATGATGGACTTGTTTGCAAATTTATTATTTTCAAAACAGCGTGATTATCATCACAGTTTAAATCTACCCTTATTCTCATATATGATTTTGTAAATTAGTACAAAAAGAGTTTGCATAACATATCATCTATCCATGGGCATTGTTCTAAAATTTTGATTGATATGAGCATTGAACAGAGTTCAAGAAACTATTAATATACTACCAAACATTATTATGATGAGTATAAAGTAGATATAACATTTAATTACCAGCTGGATAATTAAACTCTCAAGCTGACACCAAGCTTGAATGAAGAAAAATGTTACCTGATGTGTTTTATTACTTTAAAATCGTGTTTCTTGACATGTAAATTGAATTTATCCAACTGGCTTGAACTTAGTGTTCAAAGAAATCAGAATTTTATCCTATTGGTTCTCAAGCTAATGTTCAATTAAGTATATCATTAAAAGAACGCTTTCTGATATCAAACACATTTAATTAAATCTTGTATTAAAGAAATGTAAAATTATATTACCATGCAGTGAATGGTGTATTATGAAACCGGTTTGAGCACACATACACAAAATGTCCAGATGTTAATGACACATTAAATTAATCACTACCTTTTCTGATACTAAAGTCCACATTTATTGACCAATCTCAGTCTGAGTAAATACAAAAGTTATTAATGTATATTTATAGAACAGGATGTTATTATTTCACATCAATTTCTTGTCATCAAAACATTCTTCAAACATGAAGTCTACTTCAGTATAATTTGATAAGGTTTTAGTATAATGCCCCAATCTCAGGGCAAGAACCAGAGAAGGTTTTACGTCTGTGGGACAACTTAAGATGATTTCTAGAAAAATATGGCTAACCCGTCGACACACAACGATTATTTAACAATTATTATTTAACAATTATCGACACCAAAAGACCCCTGTAATGTACCGTGAGAACTAAGCGTAACTTTTATTACATTTATATAGCGCTCATACATGTAAAAAAAACTATGAAATATTTAAAACAATACAAAGAGCATCAATGTTACTAAACGCTTTTAAGAATAAAATGGTTTTAACTTTAGATTTTGAAACACAGACTGATGCAGCAGTAGCCTACTGATATCAAATGGCAATGAGTTTCACAGTTTATCACCACACACAATGAGGGAGCGATCTGTAAATGTCTTTTGTTTGATGAATGCAATTAACACAGAGCTCTTTGATTATGTGCACCTTAATGACTTGAGGATTCTATATGTATCTTGTACAGAAGCTCTGTCTTTGCATCGTTAACCATCGGCCCATGTAGAATCATCCAGCTCTTGACTGATCAAAGAGTATTCTCCAAAATAACGATATTGCAAAAATAATATGTAAATGGCACAGCCATGAAATTCGCGCAGTTATGTTACTGTTTCAGAGAAATTGAAAGACGGATATATTAAAAGATAGACAGAAATTTACTATACTGGAAACTATTAGAAAGATAAAATAGATAATAAAAAAGAATATATAGATAGACAGATAGACAGATAGATAGATACACATATACATACATACATAGGATAGCAAATAAATAGGATTGAGGATAAATAAAATTGATAGATAATCAGCTAAATAGTAAAAAAGGAAGACAACACTGAAAGCTGCCAAATTTAAGTCTATGCTAGATTGTTGATATTACATAATAGTGATAAAAAAACAATAACATGATATGCATGAAGATTAATTGCTCACTGTTACATAATCATCAGTTTACAAAGATTATGTAACTTTAATTTTGTTATGTTTTCTTGTTGTCTGTTTGAAATGAAATGTGAATCACATGTTAATAATATAATTTAGCTTTTCAAGGCTTATAATTAACTATTCAATAAAAATTATAGATACAGGGAATATTACTGGAGAATATTGAATTTTTAAGACACTTTTGAATATGAATATGTCATGTTTTGTTAAATTCGAAACTAAATCATTGATTAGAAGCTGGTCCCACTTGACCTAATTTCCTGCTATCGACCATTGATGTTGAGACCATCACTGCATAGAATTTTGAAACCTTTCTTGTGCTAAGTTTCGCTTTGCGAAACGGCCTGCGGCCGTTTCGCTGCGCGAATATAAATGGCAATGTTGCTAAAACTAACTAACTAGTGCATACTTCGGGACATGATCACTTCTTCAATCATCATGAATTACAACATCTTTATCAGGAGGAGACCAGTCAATAATTATGGGAGGAGCCCCCTTGAGTTTTCCTTGGAGGTAAACCACTTATTTCATGGTAATGGCGACAGTGATTATTTTCGGTTTAAAATAGAAACTACAATCCCCCCCCCCTACAATTAAATCCTGGATTTGATCATTATGCTCGGACAATTCTTTCTGATTTAGTAGTAGTATTTATTGAGGCTTAATAGCAGAAAGAGTAGTTGATACATATTATATATACAAGAAAGAAATTCACAAATTTGAAGTCCAGTGGGTCATACAGCCAAAGAGTCTTTATGAATAATATAATGGTTTGTGTGCCAAAGTGTCTATACATTATTTACATTATTTCCCAATGTGGCTGGTAAAATCAAAATGCTTCAGTATCACTCATGCACTGACGCGGTTGTTTATCACTGTATAGTGTTCATTCGCTTGTTAAAAAATTGTCTGCCATCTAGTGAATTGCTGGAGTTTACTTAGAATTGAGAATTTATTACACGACTCCCACTGGTTTGGCAAACTCCACATTGTTTCTAACTCTATTCTGATTCGATTTTTCATAAAACAAGAACATTAAAACAACGTGTTGTGATGTAAAATATATTTAAGAGAAGTTAATGTTGAAAGCGCGGGGAATTGTAATACGGTTTATGACACATATATTGATTAGAATTTGAGTCATATACATCTTCTCTGTAAAGATCAATATACCAGCATGGCTAGTCAAAATTAACTACAGTCTGTCACTTTGATATAAAAAAATGAGGACCAGTTCACGGTGAAAAATGAACTTTGTCACTCATGATAGCCGATGAATTGTCATCTTCCCTCCTTTCAACATGAGAAACATGTTTGATTAGTCATGATCAAGAGAAGGTCATCATATCCAATACTTTCAGTGTTAATTTGATTTAAGGAGACTAATCCCGCTTGTTGGACATTTGTAACAGGCAAACAAAAGGATTATGCATATACATATTTCACTCTAATATCAGTTATGACAAATCAAATGGCGTTCTCTTGATTATGAGGAATCTAACAGCCTCTATGTTTCCCATGTTGAAAGTAGAGAAGATGACACTTAATCGGCTATCATGAGTCACAAAGTGCATTTTTCACAGTGAGCTGGTCCTCATTTTTTCTACATCGAAGTGACAGACTATTAGTAAGACGCGAGTTCTCTAATATACAATCAAAACAGTTCCTTTGATAAAACCAGAGAGAATATTGTCACATTTTCAAGTTTAACCTTAGATTAATACAATGTAGGTGAATAACCTTATGGCCAGAAACAGGTTGTGTAAAAAGTAAGGCGAGAAACCCTATAAATATTGCCAGCCTACTCGTATTTCTCGGCCTTCTCCTCTTATTAGCAGAAGCCCCAGGTTATTCGGAGACAAGAGTTCTCGGCACGCAAACTTGAGATCTGACATTTTGCAAGTGTCATCTCTCCTCTGTTGACCACGGGTAATGGCTTCAAACATGAATTGATATACATCTCAGACATATTCTCTACTTCAACCAACAAAATGCTGTCTAAGGATTTTAATTGGAGTCATGAGTGTTCCTTGTTTTGCAGTAAAATACCGTTATTGCTGCTCAATAATGTTCACTCTTTGTTGGTTATATCCCTGATTCCCTGTGTAATTTCGGTCAGTGATAAATCAAAATTTAAACTGGGCATGTACACAATATAAGAAGACCTACATGGTGTGAACTAGAGTTACCAGAAAACTCAAAGAAACCTTATAACAAAGTTACTTGACCTTCTCCTCTTATGACCAGAAGCACTAGGTTTAGAAGGGGCAAGAGTTCCTGTCATGCAAACTTGAAATCAGACATCTGGAGAGTGTCATCCTTTCTGCTTTGACCGCAGGTAATAGCAACTGATATGGGGTTCATAAAATGCTGCCTGAGGAATCCAATTGGAACTGAAATGTTCATTATTTAACTTTTAAAGAGGTTCCAACAGCAAATAAAAACAAGACTTAGATAATCCAGCTGCACTGAACTCCCAAAGTGGAACCCCCTGTCTCTCTGAAGTTGAGAGCTTAGGGTATCTTCATGGGGCCTTCCCACCAGTATTGAAGATTTTCAATTCTGTTTGAAGGCTTTATAAAACTTAGAACTTTTTTCAGCTGTGGGTTCTTTACACTGCTCCAAAAAATTAAAGGAACACATCTATCAGGCCATTTTTCTGAAAATGTGAAATCTGTAACTTAATGACTTAAACATGCTTCTATTGTCTGTTCATTTGTCTCACCAGTTCAATTGTAATAGCAATATTGGTCATTAATTGTCTTGTCCCCAGCAATTGTGCTGCGTTAACCCCTAAAAACAAAGTGATTTCTTTCGATTTGCTGATATGAAAAAAAAAAAGGATTATCAAACAGAGGATGAAAAAAATGTTCATTCGTCTAATTTTTCTGACATCTGCAAGCCAAGGCAAAGTGTTCCACACATTTTAAAGTGAGGTTGTCAGGGATGGGTAACTCCCACAGAAAGGTGCTGAAGTGAGAAGGGGGACTAAAGGGTTGATGTGTCACCAAGTGTGGTCTCTTGGTTCTGACAGAGCTACAGGTGCACTGAACTCTATAGCAGAAGACCTGGAAAGGGCAGACATTGGTCCGTTATGCAGCAACAGGACCATTATCACCAGAAACTTTGGCATTGGCGTCTTCATGCGACTGAAAAATGGCTGTGACAATGCATCAAATTTTGTAATCTTGGACCGAAAAGTTAGGAACCAACTGCATGAAGAACATTTGAAATGCAGAAAGTGTTGTTTTGCTCCTCCAATTGCCCCACAATGCTGTGCATCAATATGGGAGTTCAGCAGGGAGCCCCTGTTTTAGCAGTATTGTCTGTAGTGACCTCTATTGTCTGTTGGTGCAAGCAGGTCTCATTTTTTATATTCGGGCATCATGTCTGTGTCAGAAGAAACCCATGGTGATGTTTTTGTGAGTGTAACATTTTCAAACATGAAGATTTTTGGGAGCTTTCTTGGTGGTCAGGGATGCTTTGTCAATGGAGGGGCACATTGAGTGTACAGAGTGCATACAGGACAAATGAATGGTATAATGTGCAACAATGGGATTGTGGAAATCACACTGAAGCCTAATGATGGGTCATGCATGAAAATGCACATCTGCAACCTGCTTGGGTGACCACGGCTCATCTTAAATTGGAAGGTATTGCAGTGATGGTCTATCCAGAAAGGCATCAGACCTCAATTCCATAGAACATGTGTAAGACATCCTATACAGTTTGTTTCCTAGCAGCCACAGCCTCCATGGACCATATAGGAACATGAACGAAAAAACATTCGAGAGTTGCCCAGGATCCCCCAATTGACCACCCGCAGGTTCATCAAAAGCATTGCAATCTCATTCAAAGAGTGTGTTCCACTGTTCATGCTAATATTGGCCTAACACAGTATTGGGAAACATTTGGCTGAGGTAGAGAGTCAATTTAACAAAATTTTGGATTTGGTCATATCGTGTTTTCACATCAGTTTTGGGGGTCACCAAAGTTTCAGTGTCCCTGTACAGACGATATTCATTCAATCCACTCAACTGTGATTTGGTGCACCGTTCAAAATGATAAAGAAGATCAACTTTGCATTGAAATTCACTTACATCTTTCCAAGTTCCAAAAAGTTTACTTGAAAGAGCTGTTCCTTTAATTTTTTTGAGCAGTGTATAATACTGTATATGCGTATACCATCTTGAACCTTCTGTAAGGGTCGATCTTGAAATGAAAATCCAGGAACTTTGCAGGTTGATCAGGTGAGGTATTACAAATCTCCTCATATGGGATTGATTGGTTAGAGGCTTTACAGGGATGCATTGACCATAATCTATCTACCTGTCTATCTTTCTACAATACATAGGCTTTCTTAATTTGTTAGGCGTCGAATATCCTTCTCTCTTTTTCTTCAAGTCCCTGTTGGCTTCCTGCATGTGGCTGGATAATCTGTGGGGAAAATTACACTAACTCACACTGACAGTTGCAGTAAAGATTCTGAAATGTAATATGCGGAGCACCTTCGACAAATATGACTAAACAGCCCTGGCTTACTTCACAGACAAAGACATAGTCATGTATTCAAGGAAAGCCTTTGAGAAAGACTATAGTTTACTGCCACTTATTCTATTGACTGTAACTGTACTGAATAAAAGTTACAGGTTGCATACTAGAAGAAAGAAATATACTTCATTTACATCATTTGCGGTGTAGATAGACATTTGAAATGACAATATGACATCTTCTTCTAATGCCAGATTTTCAAAACTTCACATCGGCCATGTAATGATGACAAACACATGTTCATGACACATTAGCTCATCCGAAATTTTATCATGATCTGCCACATTCCTTCACTCTATGATTCACCTGAGTCGGTTGGGTTAGAACATCACTTCTTATGGAACTTCTGTGGCAAGAATTATGCTAACTCACATTGACAGCTGCGTCATATGATTCTGAAACATAATAAGCATGACTGTGGAGCTACTTAAGACTTCTACTCACAGTGTGGCATTATATATATACTGTCTGGTAGTTCTGACTTAGTTTGCAGACTAGTTGCACAATTTTTCTACTTTTCTTTTGGAATCTTCAACAGATTTTTTTGTTTCGCCTGTCCTACAAGCTCAATATGAAATCAAAAGAGAAATCTGGGGAATAAACCAACCAAAAACTATATTCACACTGGTGTATTCATCCACCATTTGAACAATAGCTAGACTTATTTGTTAAAAAGGTATTTGAGCAACTTATGCAAAAAAAAGTTTAATTGCAAATGAGTGTTATTCAAAGATTTGTTGGTACAAAATTCTTTGAAATTACACTGAAGAGTGCATTTTACCATAATAATGTCATAAAAACTCCTTGTAAGAATAAAAATACACAGATATGAAGACAAAGTTTTCCATTTTTATCTGTGAGAAGTCATCTCTGTCATACATGGAGACAGAAAAAATCTAAAAAAGAAACCTATGAAACAACACAGAACAAATGTAGTTGTGTAAGAACTAATTTTAGGAAGCCCTGTGTATTATACCAGGTCACCTGGTTTTCACACAGGGCTTCTGTCCAGGTCTACTTGGATTTCTTGGTCTTCTTATCTCATTCCTTCGAGCCCCGGATTTGGAAGAGACGAGAGTTCCTGTGACCTGAAATGAGGCATTCAGCAGAATGTCATCCTTCATCTGACTGCAGGTAATAGCAGTCTGGATATCTGAGAAATATTGCTTCAATTTGTTGCTATCCTTCCAGAAATTACGTGGAAAGTGATTTTTTTAGAGGCGATGCATCAGCCCTTCGCTGATATGTTCTTAGTTACTCTATTTAGAGCCACTCATCTCTGTATAGATGGCCACAGGCCTCCCGATAGGAGGCTTTTTTCTAAGATTGAAGAATCAGCCTGTGAAACTTTGTCATCCGAAGGGGTGGCCAGCGTCGTAATAAAACGCGGATATGCAGTTGCGGAATGGGACGCTTTTTGCGTGATCGGGCTGAAATTAAACGTAGATGGGGTGAAATATGTTGCACAAGCTGAATTTGCTTTAAGAATCGCCTCTATTTTTTTTGACAAAATTTTCTTGTTATTTTAATGTGGAAATGTGACATCATATTAAGGTAGTTTCTATAGGTTAGTATTGGAAAAAAAGGTGCTCCACGTGAGGTCACAGGTCGTTTTAAGCGTCATATCAAATATGTGAGGTAGTGCCTATAGTATTTGAAATTGTATTTGAATACTATTTATAAAAATTAAACTTCACAAGTTGTAGCCAGCAGCGGAGTATCTAGAAATGACCTGGGGGCTTAACATATATGATGAATATCCTATCTCTTCCATTTTGAACTTGGGCCTGAATTAGCTTATACTAGGGAAAAAAGTTTCTCAATAACTGAGACCATGAAACCTCACAAATGATGGCAGGTCTACTTGGATTTCTTTTCCTTCTCCTCTTACTATTACTTTTAAAAGGCGCCATGCTGTGGAAGGGACAGTAGTTCAAGTCATGCAAACATGAAATAAGATATTTTGGAGGGATTCATCCTTCCTTTTTTTGACCGCAGGTAAAAGCTACTGATATGGGATGGAATACCACAGGATATTCTTTATTGTGACCTATAATGCGTTGCCTCAGGAGTGGAATTGGAGTTGGTGACAGATTGAAATGGAATCAAAACTTCCTTATTAGATTCTAAAATCTTGTTTCTATTTGACGGTCATTGGGTAGTTTCATAATACAGTCAACGAAAGACAAGTACTTACATTCAGCTGCTAATGGACATCAATGACCTCACAAAGGCATTGCATTGAAAGACACTGATAATTTGACATTGAGTGACTTGAGATCTCATTCATGCAACAGTGCTGACTCAGCAGGCGACTTGTTTTTACAGGAGAAGTATAGGATTTGACCTAACAAACTCCTTCTGACTTATGGGGAATAATATGGCATAGATAGGGCTATGGCCAAACAATCAACATTTCAGTCCAATTCTGTAAGTGCTTGACATTCGTTGACTGTAATTATGCAAAAAATATCTTCCTGCCATTCTTCTAGAGTTCCAAACGCCTTGCTCCATTGCAGGTGTAATGGCCAAGTTGCTGGAAGCAGGAAAGCATGGTGCCCGTTGTTGAATAAATGCACGTTTTTCCATGCTGATATATACAATTTAGCAACATGGGAACTCATTGATTCAAATCTTAGGTTTCTATAGTGACAAGATGTGATTGATGCAACTTATCTTATCTGCACTCTTTTCCATGCAGAAAAATACAATGTAGCTAGGACTGAACTCAATGATTAAATATTAGGTTTCAACTGTTATAAGATGCAATTTATGTAACTTATCTGAATCATAATCCCTATTTTTATCCCCTCAAATTCCAAGGCAGATTGACTCATTGTGAGCTGTTCCACTTCATGGAGTTTTTTCATCAAGTAATATATTTAAATTCAATTGAAGTTATTGACCACTAAAAACAAGGAAATACATTGTCATGGTTCATTAAAATATTCTGGTAGGCTGACATCTCTAAGAGATGTATGTGCCATTGCCGATATAAGAAAAGAAAACAATTTGTTGAGTCTGCGATGTAAGCCAAGTGGCAAAGTTTCCAAACACATGTGAGCAGATGTTTCTTAAGTCTCCAATATTGCATTTAAGATAATTTTGCTGCAACTGTCACCAACAGTTAGTGAATTATCACCACAGATTCTCAAGCCATATGGTGATGACGCAGGAATGAAGGCTAAGTGAAGAGAATGGGAGGGATATTATTGAAGTTTATGACAAAAGAACATGTTACAAAAATAACATTGTGGAGATACGTTGATTTGTTTGATGGAGTACACTGTCAAAATGATAGTTTTCTGTTTTACGCAGTTCTAAAAGAAACTGGCACTGTGAGCTTTATTGTGATTGGTGCTCTGCCAATCGGTCCATTGTGATCATCATGGTGTACACAGGTAATCTAGGTGCAAGCTAAAAAAAAGAAGCAAAAACCAAAACAAGTAAACCAAAGCCCGGATAAAAGATTGATGAGCCTTTGTTGCTTGATCTCAAGGTCAGTGAGTTGCACTGTCAGTGTGCTTAGCTTCGATCAGATAATTATTTAGAATAATTGTGCCCTGACACAAACGTATTGTCAAATTTGTATCAATTTATTTTAAATACAAATGATTCCTTGTGCAGTATAGGCCTGGGGCATACCATGTAATCATGGTTGACACTAAAATATAGTGAACTGTCTGTTATCATCAGACAATGAAATTTTAATGAAGCATTGGCATTATAAATGGGAAGTTCCGTAAATCATCAACCAATCAATCAAAATTTCAAAGTTCACATAATTACGTGCTGAGGATGTTATAATGTGCCAAAATAAGTTTATTATCAGAACAGAAAAAGTCAATTGATTATCTCATTTGGTCTTTGAGATATTTGCATTTAAGTAATGCTATCTTTGGTGACTGCAATTATTATTTTTTTAACACTCTAATATAAGATGTCACTGCCAGTAGAGAAATTGGTAAGTTGGTTTCATTTTGTTGTCACTTACTGCTTAAGGGAGCACACTTTCATTTTGCGTCAAAAATTCTTGTATCAATCCTTGTGAATTCTGTCAGGCACATTTGACTGAATAAGATTCTCAGCGTACGTCCGACACCAAAATTATTAAATAATCTTCCTGCTGACAAGTTATTGATGTTAACTTCATTATACTTCTGATACAAAGCACATTCATGCCCATGAACAGTATGATTTACGAAATTCTTTGATTTACGAAATTCTTCAAAAAGGCTTTACTGACATATTCTTTCTCTCTGAAACTAAACTTGATAACACGTATCCTAATGCTCAATTTTATATCCCCACATACAACACTCATAGACTTGATAGAAATGCTCATGGAGGAGGTTTACTATGTTACGTAAAAGAAACCATTCCCCATAAAAATAGAATGGATTTAGCAGTTAATTCAAATGGAATTGAAAGCATTGTAATCCAAGTTAAAACACCAGGCATAAACATATTTTTTCTTACACATTTACAAACCACCTAATATATCTGTAAACTGTCTTAATGATGCTTTAGTAACCATGCTTAATAGATGCTTTCAGGAGAGCAAATATGTAGTAGTTCTAGGTGATCTAATGTAAATTTTCTACTTTCCCCGAACCCACTAGATGAAGTATGTGATGCGTATGATCTCAAGCAAATTATCAAAAAACCAACGTGCTTCAAAAGCCAAACAAATCCATCTCTCTTGGATGTAATACTCACTAACAGTCCCAAGTCGCTCACCACTCATATAAATGTACCTATTGGAATAAGTGACTTTCATAACTATGTCAGTGCAGCAACTAAAATAAACTGCCCCACAAACAAGCCAAAAACTATCTATTATAGATCATTTAGAAATTACAACGAAAACTCCTATAAAAATGATCTAACTGCCGCTCCGTTTCATGTCTCGCAGATCTTTGATGACATAGATGATCAACTTTGGTATCACAATACTCTATTGTCTGAAATTGTTGACCAACATGCACCAAGAAAACAGAAAACAATCAAATTTAATCAGTTGCCCTATGTGAATGATAATCTAAGAAAGGCTATAACTGTCAAAGCAGCACTAAATAGGAAGTACCTAAAAATAAATAGTCATCAAAATTGGATAAGGTATAAAAATCAAAGAAATTTAGTCAACAAATTAAAAAGAGAGTTGTTACAAAAGTATTTTAAAGAAAAATGTAACACTGTGGGTAGCAATTCAAAACACTTTTGGGAAGTGGTGAAACCTTTCATGACAGACAAAGGAAAATCAAGTTATCACAATATCATGTTACATGAAAATGGATCTTTATTGAATGACCCTGTAGAAGTTTGTAATGCCTTTAACAAATATTATATCAATGTTACAAATGACATGAATGAGCCCCCTAGTGTTAAACAGATGTCAGCTGATGAGGTCATTGACCATTACAAGGACCACCCAAGCGTGAAGCTGATTACTGATCAAGTAAACAATGATCAACAATTCCATTTCAAACCAATACAAAACACATTAACGGCAAACAAATTAAAAAACTTACACCCTAACAAAGCAAGTGGCTTCGACAATATTTCTCCAAAATTTTTAAAAGTTGCCCATGATACACTAGGTCACTCACTCACGCCAATTATAAACAATACTATAGTTGCACAAACATACCCAGACTACACTAAAATAGCAGAAGTAACACCTCTTTTTAAAAAATCAGATCAGCTGGCTAAAGAAAATTACAGACCCCTTAGTGTTCTTACCTCCACATCAAAAATATTTGAAGGCATACTATGTGATCAATTATTTGGCTTTATCTCAAGTCACTTATCTTCTGATCTTTCAGCATACCGTAAACAGTACAGTTGTAACTAGAATCGCTAGCGATGATAATATGACCGGCCGGCAGTGCTGTACGCCTTTTGGTTGTGACGTGCAAGCAAGTGTGATTGTGGCAATCTGTATTAAAAAGATGAATAATGATTTTTGTATTGAGAGCAGCTTGTTTAGCGCTGGTAATACACAAAGTTTGTCAGTCGTCGGGTGAGTGACTGCCTCCCTGGCACCAAAGATTAGGGACCCATGATGTGATGCCACCAATTCACCGTGGATAATCATAACGCGTTCTAATTGAGGGTATGCACTCTTTTTGAGTTAATGCAAACGTTCTTGTTGAGTGGATGGGAAAAAATCTAACTTTTTTGCTAAATATGACCTTTTCCAAACAAATACTGACTTCATGGAGTACCAGAAAGGTAGTCCTTGGCCTGTGGGCCATCTTTGCTTTAATAAAATTTCAACTTTCAATGATTGGAGCCACACAATGCAGTGCAGGTCTGTCACTCTTCTCACAATGCTTCTCTATCACTCCGAAAGAACGCGTTCACTCAACCTTCATAAGAACCCGTACCACTTTATTGTGAAATGCACTCAGTACCTTTGCAGAAATCAGTGCATTCAGGGCCAGCCCTGCACTCTAAAAAATGTCGGGACAAAATTGGTTTTTGGTTTTTTGAAAAACCAAATTTCAATGCAAAAAACCAAAACCTGATTGCTGCAAAGGTACTCAATTCCTTGGTTATTATCCACTTGAATTAGTTATTTAAGTCATGGTTAATGTCTTTGCTGCACTGTGGACAAGTTTTGACATCCCACTTCATGTCTAATACTGTGATATGAGTGCAATATTGGAGACAGTTTTCATTTTTTCCTGAACTTTCGAAGTTGTGACCATTATATTGCACTCTATGATTTGGTAAACAGTTTAAACCCACACCATAATGATGCTCTAGAATATCCATTACACCATGGTAATAACAAAATTTTCCTAACCACAACATTTCTTTGTCTTTTCTGGTATTTTTCTAGTATTTTTTCTGGCACTTACTCATAAGCACTCCATTAGAAAGCTTTCACAACTCAATAAGAACGCGTACCCTCAAGTAGAACACTTTATGATTATCCCCCATGCAATTGGCTCAATGGGAATCGTCATAACATGACGCCACCTGGGGAGTGGGCGCGAAATTAATAGTCAAGCTCGATCAGCTTCATAACGTCACCTCACACTGTCAGAGCTGTCACCAGTGCGCGCAAAAACCATCAGACAATCGGCTTTTGCCGACTATTTTAAAGTTACCCCGAATGATAAAATGAGTTGCCTAATATTGATGATTTTAGGCGTACAATGATGTGATAGTTTGATTAAGAATATTTTCTAAAGTATTTTCTTTTGGTTGTCCTCGTTAAAATGAATATTTAATTATTTCATTTACATTTATTGATAGCTCCTCCCTGGATCAGCTAGTTCACTGCAGATGACGTCACAATGACCATTGTTAAAAATATATAGCTAAAAGTTAACTAATTCTAACAATGGTGATGACGTCACAAAGTTGAATGCACTGACAGCTGTCAATTATTTCCGTGCGTACCCGAAATAAATCTAGGGGTCATTTAGGGCATGTTTTAAGGCATAAGACCTGGAAAAAATTCTCATAGAGGCAAGAAAATAAGCATGCTATGCAGTAATATTATATCAGATTATATCAAAATTAGAAAAACTTTTGGTCCAATCCTGACCTATCATTCAGGGTAACTTTAAGTATTTTTAGGAATGTCCGACCTATCTCTTGTCCATGTCAGACAAAAAGTCCGACAGTGACTGCTATGGGCAGTACAAGGGCTCTGTTAGACAATCAGCAAGTCTTTCAATAGCAGTGTAGATGGCAATTTGGAGTTGTTTCAAGTGAGCCAAATTGCAGGTAATTAAATTGCAATTCTGTCAGTGTTCAGCTTCTTTTGACCCTCAATTGACCTAATTGCAATTTTGGGCAAGGAACTTATTACTGACCAAGTGTTTAGAGCTAATTACAATCAACAACACAATAGAGGGAGCTGTGTAGCCTGTATTTTTTATGACAAAGAGAACATCTAACATCTTAGCCATCATGGCATAGCCAGCAGTTGTCACCAAAAATTAAATTGTGCATAGATAGATAGATAAATAGATAGATAGATAGATAGATAGATAGATAGATAGATAGATAGATAGATAGATAGATAGATAGATAGGTGTTGCATTGGCTAGCATGTCAGCTGCATCTGCCATGAAGAAGTTAATTGAATTAACCTACATATATTTATAAGTGATCAAACGAATTTAATTGATTTTTGCGTGTATCTAGCTGAAACGTGCTTCAACTTTGAGAAAGTTGTTTTGTGAGATATGCATGAATCTCACGTGTGGCAAATAAAATGGGAATGAACCCTCCAGGAAATATACATTCCAAAATATATGCGTACTTCGGGAAACTCTTGTTAAGAAAAATTCATGGGGTCGCAAGTTAGGCAAAGTACTTATTAATAACTGCCACTAGAAGAGAAATTTTTGTCTGATGAAAATGAAAATTGTCTGACCAGAACTCTTCTCTCCGTCAGACAAAATATCTGACCAAAGTCAATTTGCTTTTGCGTGCACTGGCTGTCACACTAGCAGAGCTGAGTCAGGGCTGACTGCAGTGTGCAGGATCAGAAATTAGAACAACCAGCATAAGACCCGTGAAAACATGCATGCGAGGGAAGGAGGGAAAAAACTAAGGGCGTTTTCCAATGGCCTATGGTTAGATTATGGGAAATCATCACGTCAATTTCTTTGACTGTAATTTGAACATCAAACCTGGTTATTAAGGACCTTGTAGAGTATACAGAAAAGCTGCTTGTGAGTTTTTATAAACTGTTAATTTCAATATTTAATTTTATGCCAGAAAAGATACATGTGTCACAGCAAGACATGATCAAAATCAATTTGAATTGGAATTATCGGATCAGGGATTCAGGGGTGTATCTAGAAATGGCTGATATGGAGTGACAGAAACTAATGAAACTATGGCATAGTTATGTGTTCAGCAATTAAGAAATTATGAAAAAGAACAAGAAAGTAGGCTGCTTGTAATTTATTTAGTGAAGATTCTTTAATAAATCTATTTCTTTTCTTCAAGTCTATTTATTAGGCCTATTTTTTTTCCTTTTTTCTTTTACAGACGAATTCATATTTATGGCCAGTTGAGACTGAATGGACATTTTCTTTTTGGACATGTATTCTATTGGGAAAAGTGACTATGGATACATTATGTTATACGTTTTTTTTATGTCATAGTGACATTAAAAAACTTCTAACATAATTTATCCCTAGGCCTATTAACATGTCCCAGAAAAAAAAAACACAGTGTCTAGTGACAGCGCTGTATAAATATTTCTTTCAAGTTAACTTTAAGGTGTTGGCAAGGTCATTTGTTTCACCTGAAGGGGGGGGGCAGGGAGGGACCTTCAGCTATGGTATTCTGCCGCATAAGCCACCCCAGAAAGAATTACCTAATTTGGTCGTGGTTTCTGAGAGGGGGGGGACCTGTACATCCTTGCTGGACATCAAAAGGGAGGGCAGGGCAGTGGTTATGTAAGAACCATTTAATAAATTAATAGGTAGTCAAGCCCACAGAATCATCTACTGCAAAAATTTTGAGATTAAATAAATGATATATCACAGAGGATATCACACAGCTAGATGTCATTTGACCTGACATTATAGGACCAATCAATTATTTAAAGCATAAAGTTATGAGTTCAAATGTACCTGTAAAACAATATTCTGATATTCAAATAAATAAAATCAATGTAAAATTGCACATCTACGCTTTTCCAGATCATTGTGATTAAAGTTAGGCCAAATGTATTACTTATGAGTGGGGAACAATTTGAAGCTTTGATTTTCATACTATGAAGTATGAATACAAGGAAGCCTTCAAGGCCTACAAAAAGAAAAGACTTCTCTGACAGTCATTCTCTTGATTAGTCAAATTTTTATAGAAATGATATTTTTGTGCAAAAAAGACAACAAGCAACAGAGTAACATGGTACTGTGAAACAAATTGTTTAACCTGCAAAAAACTTCATGTTTCTACGACACATAGAAGCAGAGATGATTCTAATGTTCAGGTAAATTTTATCTAATTAATTGATTAACAAGTAATGATTTGATGGAAAGTATTTAAAAGTCAGCATGCTGCAATTATCCACCACCCTCACCCCTCTCTTACATAATCCACAGCAATGAACAGTGGCAAGCTGCCAGGCTGCCAGCAGATCTGTTTTCGCGCCACCCACGGCTGCTGCAGGCCTGCACTTGACACGTGCTGGTTGTGAATGTAGCTTTGGAAACTCGTAGAGATCACGAAAAAGAATAAGGTGGAGGTTTTGACTATAAAATGGTGAATGTGAGAACTATATGAAGGACTGCCTGATGCCACTTTGTCTTGTGAAGCGCGAGTGAAGGGTGTAAAGTTACGTGTATACAGCAAATTTCATGACTGTGCATGGAGTGTAAGTTGTTCTTTCCTGCCGCAAAAATGTGCGTTAAATGGTACAATCTGTGCCAATTGCAAAATGACCGGCGGCCCCCTGGCGGCCGGTCATAATAATGTCCTTGTCAAATGTGTAGAAAATTGACGAAAAGCATTAGATAACAAACAACATGTCGGATGTGTATTAATCAATCTTTCTAAAGCCTTTGACTATCTTCCACATGGACTGTTAATAGCCAAACTACATGCATATGGTGTGTCCGTGGAAGCATGTAAATTAATCATGAATTACTTGAAAAATAGAAAACAGACAGTTAAGATAGGTAACCACAGAAGTGAATGGTTAAATCTTAAAACAGGAGTCCCTCAGGGATCTCTTATGGGACCATTACTATTCAACATTTTTATCAATGATTTCATATTTGACCTGAAAAAAATTTGTGATGTTTACAATTATGCAGATGACAATACTTTATCATATTCACATCATAACCCCTCGATTATCAAGCAAACTTTGGAAAGGGCTTCCAGGGAAGCCATCAAATGGTTTGATGTTAACTTTATGAAAGCAAACCCATTTAAATTTCAGGCTATCTGTATCAGCCGTGATGATATTTCCATTGATTTAGATATCCATGTCATTAAAACTGAAAAAAATGTTAAATTATTAGGTGTCAATATTGATGACAAACTGGACTTTAACCAACACACTTCTGTTGTCTGCAAAAAGGCAACAAGACAAATAAATGCCCTTATGAGACTTTCTAAGTACTTAGACTATGAAAGTAAGCTAAGGATATATGAATCATTTGTAGCTTCTAACTTTGTTTACTGTTCGGTTGTTTATAACTCATTCACTATAAGCCAAGATAAGCAGAAGGAAAAATTGAACAAACGAGCAATACGATTAGTTTGCAATGACTATGTTAACTCATTTCGCCACTTGTTGAATAGGAGAGGCAAAAAGATGTTGTATGTATCTCGTAGGATAACATTAGTAGAATTTGTTTAAAAAGTAGTTCACAACATTTCGCCGCCTCTTGACAGCTCTTTTTTCAAAAGACAGGTAACAGGATATGACATGCGAGACAACCTAAAATTAACCAAACCAACTTTTAACTCTGTTAAATACGGCATGAAGTCAATTGCTTATCAGGGTCCTCATATTTGGAATCTCCTACCTACTGGCATAAAAAGTATAGAAGACTTTTCACAGTTCAGAAACTCAATAAGACAAAATGTTGAAAGTATGTGTACATGTAATTGTGGAACTTGTATATTATGCACCGTTGATAATTTATAGTTGAACTGATACTACACTCAGCTGTTTCTGGATGCTTTTGCTGGGCTGTCAGGTTAGTTTTCCCCTTCTGCCCCCCGGGGCAGTAAACGTAATTTGGCAGTTTCCGTTATGCAGAGCATTCCAGTACAGCACTTTCATTTCATACTAGTCTTCGCAATGATGTTAATGATGCTCCATTGAAGTAGTCTCCAATGTTTTATATGTATATAAGCCAAGAAATGTTTATAATTTATGCAACTTATATTTTATGAAATTATCATTTTCATTTGCCTCATTTGTAAATAACTTCATTTTGTTTCTTATTATTCTGTTATTTTATCTGTCGGTAAAAAGCTTGTAAGCTTATGTTGTAACTGTTTGACTTATCACCACCGACTTTAAATAAAATTTTATCTTCTTCTTCTTCTTCTTCGGTCGCCATTTCAACCGTTTAAACCTAATACTATTGCCAGGGAGAGCAATTAAAGTGTGTACGTCCGACACCAAAAAGGCAATGTATGTCCGACACCAAAATAAGAAAGTGCATCTGGAACGAAGGAAATCATACAAATGTTGGTACACAGGCTTGGTCTCATCAGTGCACCTTAGGCCAGTCTGTTTGGGTGAACCTTAAAATGGTTTAGGTCACAAAACAGGAAATATATGGTATCCTTGAAATTTGACCATTTTAAACTCTGTTTTAGGCCATGAAATTATGTGAAAGGTAATTCATCAATTGCCCCCATCACATGTAATTGGTACGAAATAGTGACACAAGCTAAGTAGACATTATACTCATAGAAAAGGAAAGATATATCTACTCACTTAAACCTAGTATTTTCAACTGTGATAGTACCAAAAAGCATATACAGAAATTGTCCGAAAATGGCAGGTTTTCTTTATTTGTTTACATATTTATGCCAAATCCCTTCACAATTATATTTGTCAAGTATTCTCTCAACATATACGTATTAAAGAAATATTGCCACTTGCAGCGACAATAGTAGGTATAACTTGAGATTTTCTAGATATTTCTGTGCTGAAATTGCTGTAAAATTGATGGTAAAAATGGTGAAAATAACCGGCATGTTTGAGACACCACATTTGGCTCCAATATACTATGATGAAGCAATTTAATGGTTCCTAATTATTGCAAAAGAACTCTGCTTTATATAAAAGATGAAAATTTGTGAAAATTTTGAAAGCCTAGATATTCAGTGCTTGTCAGAAAATATCATCACAGAGACGTACTATTTAACTGGCTGATGTGGAATAAACTGTAAAAAATGTGAAATATTTAATAAATGTGATTTTTTTAATTATTTGGCCATAATGAGGTGACATTTACAATTTAGAAAGAAATTAATGTCATTTTCAAATTCTACATATCCAAAATCATAAAGATAGATGTGCCATTTGTGAATGCAACTTGAGTCAAGAGCAGCTTGAGAAGTCATAGCCTATACTTGCAATATTATCAAAATTAGTGACCAATAAAGTGTCAATGAGGTCACAAGTTACTCAATGAACAGATGTGTTCAATGCAATGGATAGGGCCTGTTATGAAGTCATTGAAGGCCACAAGGAGCCGGATGCAAGTACTCATCATTCGTCGGCTGTAATGTTCCATGGGCCATGGCTGAATTGATATCCAGGATTGGGATTTGAATCCATAACCTCAAAGCTAGTCGTTGCTGACCAAAGTCTTTATGACCCCATAATTTGTGGTCTTAAGAAATGAGCACCTCTGTGGCAATTTGAAATCTAGATTTCTATGTCAACTTTAACTGCAGATAGTCAAACATGGTCAATGAAAGTAGAAATTTATTACACAATTCTTGCTGTTTAATGATCTCTGTATTGTTTAGCATTAGATTATGATTCGATTTTTGTGAAACAACAACATTATCGCAGCCGGTCCTGGATTGATAGAAACTTTATTGTTATGTTCAATGTTTGCCTGCATGCACATGGATGTCGATTACTGATGCTAATCATACAGCCTACTTTTCGGCTTCATTTAATGAATAACAATAATACAGTAGACAAACGTTAAGTGCTTACAGAATTGGATAGAAATGTTCCTTGTTAGGTCGTATCCTTATCTATTCAATGCTATTCTTCATTACTCATAAGCAGTTAATGACGTCATACTCTATACTTTCAGTGCTATGGAAACGAGTCACCAACTGACCCAGAGCCCTCATCAGTGAGGTCACAAGTTCCCAATGATGAAATTGACACTTCACTTCAAAGTATTTCATAGGTCTTTTTCGTGAGGTCACTTATTGTCACTAGCAGCTGTATATAAGTGCTAGTCATTTGTTTACTCTAATGAAAAGGGAATTGAAATTATAATTGGACCATTCGCAACACGCCTATTATAACTGGCCAGATGTGAGTGACATATCACCGTGACTTCATTATTGCCTTTTCTTTAATTATCCTCAAAGTTCAAGTTCAAGTTTATTCATCCTCAGTTCAGTGTATGCAAATACGAGGAGTTTATTTTAGTGCAGATTTCAATGAAATTTTCTAAAAAACTCCAAGCCCCTCCCCCTAAGATTAAATGGTGGTCCCCTTAGCTCTCATATATAATTGTGTGAATCGGTACATAAAGTGGGATAAACATGTATAACAACTATCATAATCCATGGGCATTTTTCTGAAATAGTGATTGATCTGAACATTGAAGAGAGTTCAAGAAACTATTAATAAGCTAATGAAAATTATTATGATGAGTATAAAGTAGATATAATATTTAATTACCAGCTAGATAATTATTCTCAAGCTGACACCATTCACTTGAAAGAAACAATCTTACCTGATATGTTTTATTAATTTAAAACCATGTTTCTTCACATGTAATTGAAATATATTTAACTTGCTTGAATTTAGTGTTCAATGAATTATGAATTTTATCCTATTGGTCTACAGCTGATTTTCAATTAAACGCATCACTAAAACAATACTTTCTGATATCAAACACATTTCAGTAGATCTTATATTGAAGAATTGTGTATCATGAAACCGGTTTGAGCACACATGCACAATGTGTCAAAATGTTAATGACACATGAAATTAATCACTACCTTTTCTGATACTAAAGTCCATATTGATTGACCAATCTCAGTCTAAGTAAATACAAAAGTTATTACTGTATATTTAAAGAACAGGATGTTATCATTTCATATCAATTCCTTGTCATCAAAACATTCTTCAAACATGAAGTCTACTTCATTATAATTTGATAAGGTTTTAGTATAATGCTAATAATAATTTTATCAGGGATAGCCCCGACAACCACCTCATCACAGCTTGATAGCCAATAGGCTGACAGTTCAAGTTCAAGTTCAAGTTCAAGTTCTTTATTGGAAAATAATTATTTAGCAAAATACATAAATCATGTACAATTATAAACAATCAAATTTTCCTTAGTCAAGATACAAAAAAATGTATATATTGACGTATAGTTAATAATACAAATAATTTTTATGTTACATTGGTAAGAACTTCTAACAAACTAAATTATAACATATACTGAAAACAAAATAATAATAATCTTAATATACATAAAAAAATTTAAAAAAAATAAAAATCAAGAAAAATAAAAAATAGAATTAATAAAATCATCCTTGGTTATTACAAAAAGACTACGCATCACAGTTCAAACATTGATATATTGAAGGAAGCATTACATTTGTGATCCCAATGATTTATCACAGCAATCACCAGTCTAATCCTACCAAATGGCTGCTTTGTGCACATTCACAGTAGACAATTGTTATACTCCCTACAGAGTTGTTTGATTAATCTACAAACTTGCTAACTTACAGCTTTAAACTTTGACGGAAGTTGGTATAAACAGAAGGCTTTGACAATTTGTTTGTAAACACTGGGCTTATGTTATGTATATTTGTTCAGGCAGCCCATTGGTTGAGAGGCTGTGATGTCAAACTTGTGTGGGTTTTCCCAGACCCAATTTTCACTCTGACACTGAGTTGAAACTGTGATGCTCAGTTTGGTGGATTCGCATTGGCTAAAAGCTGGGAAATCTGACCCAGTTTAAAATGATGTCACAGCTTGAAGTTAATTTAAATATATTGCAATTCTAGAATAGTGTCATCTCTGACATCACAGTTCAACATCACAGAAAAGATTTTGAGATTCCATGTAAGTATGACAAGGACTGTAATGTGGAAGTGTGATATTATATGGTAGTACCTACAGTGTATAGGTTAGTATTGGAAACCAGGTGTTCCACGTGAGGTCACAGGTTGGTTAGCAAATCATTGCTCACTCTGCATAGGATGTCATATCAAATCAATGAGGTAGTACACTATAATATATACAATGTAAAATTTTATTCTATTTATGAATTCATGTAGTGTGTAAAAATGAAACATTACAAGTTGTAGCTAGCAGGGGTGCATCTAGAAATGGCCTTGGGGCTTAACATATATGATAAATGTCCTATCTCTTCCATTTTAATCTTGCACCTGAAGGCGGAGGGTAAGCTTCTCAACCCTGAACCAAAGGCACATAAAGAAGATTTCTCTTGATTTTAAAATAACAATCACACAGCCGGTCCCTCTTCCTGCAAGAAGAGTGAACCATTCTAACAAGTTATATGCAACTGTGTATCCCTCACTTGAGACACCCTCGCTGTGCCACTGACAGTAAACAGTAAGCAGAATTCAGATTAGACAGTTTATTAGCAACAGTTGTTTTTGTATCGATGTCTTAATCTGTAAAAAAACTTACATGTAAGTATACTTCACAGTACATCGATTCATCAAGGTTACTCCTCGACACAGCCATCAAATCTTGATGTTGATCGAGTATCCACTAAGAAGAAGAAGAAGAAGAAAAAGAAGGAAAATCTAGTGCGAAACTTTTTCCGTGTGAAACGTCATCAAAAAGTGTGTACATTTTCCATAGAGGCTCAATACAAAACTTGGCCTACAGACCTCAATTTCCAAAATTTAAAAACTTGGATATATCAAGTAAACCCCTCTGAATTTAATGCGCTTATTCATTTTTCTCTATTTGCAATATCAAGTTCGCAAAAAGCCTTTTGGCGCATTACGCTGTGAAGATGCAAAGTTGCTAAATCCCAGTTACCACAACAAACCAGTGGCATATCCTGGATTGGTTTTGTAGGGGGGGGGGGGTTATTTGCAAATTGGTTTTAAATAGGCCTAACTGAAATTTACTTTTACTTGGTGCAAAAATAACTGAGGTTTTAAATAAGTGAAGTTTGATTTTATTTGACATTTCATTGGTTGTGAAAGATTTTCATGAAACAAGAGGAGGGGCTTGGAATTTTTCCTATAGGCAGTTATTTCATAGCAATGCCTACTTACAGATATCAAAATATTTTATTACATGCCACATGCCCTCAGGTTAATGGTAAGATCGATACAGTACCCTTTTTTAAGGGTACTTTTCTTGTTTATTGAGTTACACAGCTTCTTATCTTCTTCTTTTACTTAGTTATGCCTTATAAGACTTTCATACTATGTCACAAAATATTTGGCTATTCTACGGACTGCATCATATGTGCATCAATGTGAGGTCACATGCCAATTTTGCTAGATTTTTCAAGCATTACATACTTTTTGAAGGATAGTAATTTCTGGAATTTGTGACATGACTCTTGCATCTTGCGGAACAATATATATGCATTGTCAGACAAATTTGTGGAATGATAAAATGTGGAGTTAACTGCAATCGTTTACACATAAGTTTCAGGAATATGGAAGTTCAAAGACCATTTTGTTGTAGGAGCTCTTGCTTATTTTAGGCTCTTGGAATTGAACAGTGTTTTTCATGTCAACGGCAACATCGTTGTTATTTTTCTTCTGTATTTAAAAGGTACATTCATAATTGCTTGATAGAATTAATAGGAACAGGCCATGCCAATAGCTCAGATAAAATAGGCTACCCATTATACAAATTACCTTTGCATGGACACAGAAGCACCACTTACATAAATATTCAGCTCAGTAATTGGAGGAAATCACTTTGTTTATTTTTTCTATTAATTCCTGATCATCCTTCCTATCTGCCGGGAAATAAAAATAAGTGTGTCATGCATTAGCTCATACTAGGGAAAAGAAGTTGCATAATAACGGAGATCAGGAAACCCCACAAATGATGGCAGGTCTGGATTTCTTTGCCTTCTCCTCTTATTAGTTCCAGAAGCTCCATGTTCCGGAGGGACAGTAGTTCAAGTCACGCAAACATGAAATAAGATATTTTGGAGAGATTCATGTTTCCTTTTTTGACCGCAGGTAAAAGCTACTGATATGGGATGGAATACCGCAGGATATTCTATACTGTGACCCATAAAATGTTGCTTCAGGAGCGGAATTGGAGTTGGTGACAAATTGAAATGGAATGAAAACTTTCCTTATTGGATTATAAAATGTTTTTGTATAAAATTTTTTTTAAAGTTTTATTGCAGAAAACTTGCTAAGTAAACGGAGTTATTGCTGCACTTTTGAAATCTCGTTTCCCCCTATATTCCAAGGCAGATGGGCTCATTGTGTAGCTGTAGGATTCCAGGGAGTTTTCCCCACCAAGTAATATGAGAAAAGAGGACAAGTGGTTGAGTCAGTCTGTGAGGTAAGCCAGGTGACAAAGTTTCCAAACACTTATGAGTTGATGTTTGTTAAGTCTCCAATATTGCATTTAAGATGATTTTGCTGCAACTGTCACCAACAGTTTGTGAATTATCACCGCAGATTCTCAAGCCATATGGTGATGACGCAGGAATGAAGGCTCAGTATGATGAAAAAACATTTAAAAAAAATAACATTGTGGTGATAGTGTGATTTGTTTGTTGTCATTTAAAAAAAGGATGCTAAAGATGACAATATCACACACTGACTTGCCTAGTTTTGACTCTGATGGTTTCATCAGCGTTACCAATGACTGGGCCTTCATGATTTTGTGATACATTGTCAAAATTATAGTTTTCGATTGTACGCAGTTCAAAAAGGAATTGGCACTTGGAGCTTTGTTTCCACTGTTGCTTTGCCAATCGGTCCATTGTGATGGTATACACAGGTAAACTAGGTGCAAGCTAAAAAAAAAGAAGCAAAAACAAAAATAAGTAAACCAAAGCCCGGATAAAAGATTGATGAGCCTTTGTTGCTTGATTTCAAGGTCAGTGAGTGGCACTGTCAGTGTAGCTTTTACGAAATAATTATTTAGAATTATTTTGCCCTGATATAAAAGTATTGTCGAAATGCTTTAAATTTATTGAAATACAATTTATAACACAGTATATGCCAAAGACATCCATATCTGGTGCTTCACAAATTCTCGAAAGAGCCAGCTCAATTCTCTTTGTTACCGTGGAACATACTTATTTCCTGTGATTTGTCTGATAGAGTACACTTTCATTAGTGGATGGGTGTTATCCCCATGGGCAAATGCCAATGTTACAACGACGTCACCATTTTCGTCAAATGAAGTAGAATTGTATGATTAAAATTAAGTTGTCACAACGTTGTGAAACAATGTCAAAGATAAGAGGTTAACATGCAATGTAGTGGCAACTTTTTACAACATTGTGAGGCAATGTCAAGAGTTTGACGTTAGCTTGCAATCTTGTGGCAATGTTGTAAAAAAACCCGACGTCGTGTTCACATTGGGGCGACATAATCTCTACCATACATATCTAAGTGACCAACAGACCAGCCTTCCACCAATTAGCGACATCGTGGTTTACGTCGTGTGCCCATTGGGATACGGCTTTGCGTCCTCTACTTATACACTGACAAAGCTTCAGAGGACATCAGAGACCACAAAATTGATTTGAACTGTAGGACCTAAACAGGGTGAAACTGATACTATGAATGTCGCAGATCTAAACTTTGTATGATATATTGAAAAAAAAATATATATATATACACTGATACATGATATGTGACTTGGGTAGTTAATTTCCAACTTGATATTCTTAACCCGAATATAAAACCTTACCTTAAGTGCTTTTATTTTATCATGTAAATCAAGTACTTGTCACACACCAGTAATGATCCTACTGTCTCAATAGCCCTTGGACATTGGTGTCCAGTTAATTGCAATTAAATTATTGCTTAAATCGCTACTTTCTGATAACGAACAAATTTAAATATACCTTAAATTGAAGATGTTTGAAGTTATATTACCACACATGGAATGTGCATTATCAAACTGGCTTGATCATTGACTGTATTGACACAGATAATTTAAAATGACTCATGGACTTAATCACTTCCTTTTCTGATACATGAGTCCACATTTATTGACCAATCTTTGTCTCAGTAAATACAAAAAGTTGTATTTATAGTAACATGATGTTATGGAGCATCACAAAAATTTTGTATAATCAAAACATTGTTCAATTTTAAAATTCAATACAGTATGACTCATACTGTATGAGTTATTAGAGATATAGAGATATATTTGTTTTGTCTTGTTGAATAATTATGTATAAACATTTTTACATGATATTAATAGCAAACAATGAACAAAGCACACAAGACAACAAGACGGGACAAAACAGATTAACTAAGTAAGTTCTGCAATCCTCGGGAAGTAATAGTATATTCAGTTTTCATGCACTGAAATATCTTTCTAAATAAAATTCCGGGATATGATCGTTCTGCCTGCTCAATTCTCCTTGCAAAGAGCTAATTTTAATATTCTTTTCCAATATGGTAGGTAAAATCCCGAAAGAATGACTGCCACAGAATAAGTTTCCCAACCTCAACTTTGTGAGGCAAATAGCATTTTTACCAGGCAACATGTGTCAATATCATGGAATGAAGATTATTTGCTGACTTCTTTTTTGCTTTAAAGCTTTCATTGCGCCTTCTTATTTTTGATATGCATAACTACTTCATTTTCATTCCCACACAACAATTTTGAAAAAATCATGCAAATCATGCACTGCACTTTCCATGAGAGTGTACATTCTTAACAAAAGGTTTTAATGGAAACTTTAAGGGTCCTAAAAGATGGCATAGATAAAGATCCCTTAAACGTTCATTATTCAACTTTTAAAAAGGTTCCAACAGCAAACAAAACAAGACTTAGATAATCCAGCTGCACTGAATTCCCACAGTGGAACCCCTTTCTCTCAAGTTGAGAGCTTAGGGACACATCAAAGGGCCTTCTCACCAGTATTTAACCTTTTCAATTGAGTTTGACCCTTTACAAAATTTAGAACCTTTTTTTCAGCTTTGGGTTCTTTATATATACCATCAAGAACCTTCTGCATTAAGAGTGTATAGTATCATACTGCATGTAGTGGATCTTGAAAAGAAAATCCAGGAACTCTGCATGTTGATCAGATGATCTTCAATTGATTATAATTGTATGGTAAGAAGTTACAGGTCGCATGCACAAAGAAAGAAATATTCTTCATTTACATCATTTGCTGTGTAGACAGACAAACTGACAATATAGCATTTTCTTCAAATACCATCAGATTCAGATTCAGATTCAGATAATTTATATGTCTCATACAAAATAAGCATTCAGTATTCATTTATTCTATAGTTTCAAAACTCCACCTCGGCCATGCAATAGTGACAACCACATGTTTGTGACACATGAGCTCATTTGAAATTTTATCATCATCTGCCACATTCCTCCACTCATGATTCACCATATTCAGTTTTGCTAAAAGATTACACTTCAAATGGGACTAACTTCTGTGGCAAGAATAATGCTAACTCACACTGACAGCAGCAGCACACGATTCTGAAACATAATATGCATGACTATGGTGCTACTTAAAACTTCTACTCACAGTCTGGTAGTCCTGGCTCAGTTCGCAGGCTAGTCGCATAATTTTTGTTGTTTCTTTTGGAATTTCATCCTGATATTTCGAGTTTTGCCTTTCCTGGCAAACTCAATACAAACTTGAAAGAGCAATCTTGGAAATAAACAAGCCAAAAGCAGTGGAAAACCGTATTCACATGGTGTAGTCATCCACCATTAGAGCAATAGCTAGACTTATATATTTAAAAAATAACGTGCGAAAGGCACTTTAAAGGGCATTCTGCAAATCATCTAACTGCTGTGGTGTTTTGTCCTAATTGTTGACCTCTTGTTGTTTTGACAAATTCTCAGTGTGCTATAAATAGATCGGGTGGGGAAGCCCCTCAATGACATCACAGGACTCCCTCCTTCCAGTTTTTAGGGCATTCTGCCCTATTGCACAAGGGGTTTAATTTGCCTGAGAGAGTGTTGATCAACTTTACAGGATTGTGCTGATTTGTGCCCATCGTTTAAATATCATTTTAGAGACCCAGGAAAACCATCCTAGAAAACTGGAAAGAGGAAGTCATGTGATGTCATTTAGGGGCTTCCCCAGTCTCCATCCAGAGCTATTTATAGCAATTAGGACAAATCACCCTGCATGCTTCATCAATGTGTTGCTATTTAAGCTAAGGACTTCAGATAGTAGTTAGTTCATGTGCAGAATGCCCTTGTGCATGTTATTTTTCTAGGATGGTTTTCGTGGTCTTTCAAATGGTATTTAAACAATGTGCATGTTTGCTGGAAAGTTGATAAACACAATCTTTGCCAAATTAAACCACGTGTGCAAAGTTTGAATGAAATTGGTGCAGTATTTTGTCTCAAAATCTGTCCACAAGATTCCAGAGAAGACCAGTGACAATAGGGCAAAATGCCCTAAAAGGTCTTTGAGCAACTTTGGCAAAAGATTTTAACTGCAAGTGAGTGTTTTTCAAAGATTTGTTGGTACAAGATACTTTGACATAACACTGGAGAGGACATTTTACCAAAAGAATGTCATGCAAAAGTCATGCTCGTACAAGACTACAAAATACACAGATATGAGAAAATTTGTTCTCATTTTTATCTGAGCCAAGTCATCGCAGTCACACATGGAGACAGAAAAATCTAAAGAAAAACATCTATGAAACAATACAGAACAAAAGTTGTTGTGTAAGAACTAATTTGAAGAAGCCCTGTGTATAATACCGGGTCACCTGGTTTTACACAGGGCTTTTTCCAGGTGTACTTGGATTTCTTGGTCTTCTTATCTCATTCCTTAGAGGACCGGATTTGAAACAGACGAGTGTTCCTGTGACTCAAAACTAGGCATTTAGCAGAATGTCATCCTTCATCTGACTGCAGGTAATAGCTAGAAACGGCCTTGGGACTTAACATAAAGTATCCTATCTCTTCCATGTAAATCTTGGGCCTGAAGGGGCGGGGAGGGTAAGCCCTTCAAATCTAAACCAAAGGCACATAAGGAAGATTTCTCTTGATTTCAAAAGAATGATCACATAGCCGATCCTCCCCCCTTCCCCAGAAGAGTGAATCCATACAACAAGTCATGTGCAACGGTGTACTCCCTACTTTAGACACCCTAGCTGTGCACCTACAGCAGACAGTAAGCGACATTCAGATTAGACACTGCCCCCCCCCCAGAAAATCGCGTGCCCCCCAGGTGCCCTCCCTCTCGAGACACCTAGTTTAGGCTAGTTACGCCGCTATTGGCTGTATCTACTTTATAAGAACTTCTTAGCATCTAATGAGGGAATTGTTGATTCCATTTCAATCTGTCACCAACTCAAATTCCACTCCTGAGGCAACATTTTATAGGTCACAGTAAAAGATATCCAGTGGTATCCCATCCCATATCAGTGGCTCTTGCCTGCAATAAAAACAGGAATGATAAATCCCTCCAAAATATCTTATATCAAGTTAGCATGACTTGTACTACTGTCCCTCCAGAACATGGCGCTTTTAGTACTAATAAGAGGAGAGGACAAAGAAATCTAAGTCGACCTGCCATCATTCGTGGGGTTTCCTGATCTCAGTTTCTGAGAAACTTTTTTCACTAACATGCAGTGTAAGCCATACAATGCATTACACACTCATGGCCAACAGAATGTTTGTTGAACCTCTATATGACTGGAACAGTGGCGTTCCTATGGGGGGGCACAGGGGGGGGACAGGCCCCCCATGTTGAACCTGTACCCACCCAGGTGCCCCCCCATATGAACTTACCAACTCTGGCTAAAATATACAAATAGTATTGTGGGTGCCCTCCCGCAGAATCGCGTGCCCCCCCAGGTGCCCCCCGCTCGAGGCCCCCCAATTACGCCACTGGACTGGAACAATGCATTATTGTAAAGCAAAGTGATTCCGATTAAACACACATAATGCCACAGATATTTTACTTTTAAGCATACACACTGACAGAAGTTACCGACAGTTGAGTGACATCCAGTTGGGTCTTGATGGTCTACTGGAAATATTTTGAAACTAGGATTCACCCTTATATGAATGATGAAAAGGTCATGCTGAGAACGAAGTCGGGAAAAGAATGTTAAGTAAGTAAATGTTCATCATTGCTTTGTGAAACTGCTAGATGTCTCAAAGTTTGGAAACTTTTTCCAAAAGAGTTACAGATCTCTTATTAGTTTGCCATGTTCTTTTCAACTGCCACAGTGCTCTTGTGATGTCAGTATCAGCATAATGATTTCAAAGTTGGTATATTTGCAATTTCAGCTGCGTCACTTGGAACCCATACTGATCAAACCAGTACGAATTCACACAATAGCTGTTAGATTGTTGCTTAACATTGATTATTCAGTTTGATGTTTTGAATAAATCCAAAAGTTACAATATTCAACTATATATAATGCATGGATTTTGCATATAACTGCTATCAGTTTTAGCACTTTTACAACAGAACAAATTCATTCACTCTCACATTCAATTGTTGGTCTGAAAGATTATCATGTGCTGCTCTGTCTTGGCAAAAATAATATACTCAGGATCCATTCAGAATTTAAGACCTAAGGGGGGGGGGGAGTTTTGCTTGGGGACATCCTTATCACTGATTTCCCATAATGTTTATTTGATGATTGAATTCTTAGCCTCCTTGTTTGGCCTTTTCCCAAATTTTTGGAGAGCAACTAACCCCCCCCCCCCCCCATTTCTCGTCCTCTGGTATGCCCATGCAACACCGCCACGTCCACTTCTGAAAAATCTCCCCATCATCCCCATTCCAGTCATCAATTCTGAACAGTTTCTTTGGCGCAGATCTCACCTAAAAGACTGAAAAGCCACAAGGTGCTGCCCTCAAGGAGAAATTTCACAACAGGACACCATGAATGTCCATGATGGATCAAGCAAGTGGCTCAAACATATCAGTTTCAGCTGCTCCAACTGAATCAAACAACCATACCAATGAATGCAGATTAATCAATTGTCATTCATGCTTAGACAGCCCATAAGCCTGACTTGTTGGTAGCAGTTGGAATCAACACTCAAGCTTGGAGTGCCAATAGTGATGTCAGTATTGCAATACTGACATCATCTTGGCATATATTCACATGGAACATGGCACACTTATACGAGATCTGTAATAACAACTTCAACAAGTTTCCCCAGGCAACATTTTATGGGTTGAAATAAAGAACATTACAGGGATACCACACCCCATATCAGTTGCTACTCACCTGCGGCCAAGGAAGGAGGGATGACACTCTGAATGTCTGATGTCAAGTTTGCATGACAACAATTCTTGCCCATTCAAAACCTAGGGCTTCTGGTTATAAGGAGAATGTAACTCAAGTAGGACTCGTATTATTTATGGGGTTTCTTGCTTTGAGTTCTCGGGTAACTTTCATTCTAGTTCTGCAATTGCACACGGTTTATATGTAAAATTTTATTTTGACGGAAAATTTATAGGTATAATAACTACTAAAAATGCGTATAGTTAAGCAACAATAATGGTATCTCTGCAGCAGCTTCTACGGTCATCTCTGCTGTTATATCACACCACTTAACAAAATTGAACTTTGAGTTGTTCCTGGGTGAAGATTGTTATGTCTCAGTTGACCGTGTGCTAAGTGACAGTGCAGCACTAAAATTACCTTCTAAACTACGTTTTTGTGATTCTGCATGGTGATGACTTGTTTAAATGCTTTTTTTTTTCATATTCTCTTATAGCTAAAAAAACTATGGGCTTTAGGGGATATGAATATATTGACTTTGAATTGGAAAGTGAGTGTTCTGATAATTTTGGAATTAATTTCTAGTTCAAGTGGTTGTCAAGATATGGGAATTTTGAAATTTCATGAAAATTGGCAAAACTGGTGACTGCTCGAAGCTGTTGGTTGAAATATTTTGGAAAGACTTTTCAGGCAGTTGTTTGAGCTCAAGAAGTTCGCTGGTGCTGCTATTTAAGGCTTTGGATTTAATTGAGCTTTATTTATATTCGTTCATGGTAATGACACATTGTGATTTTATAATTATTATTATATTGAGAAAAAGTGTAAATGAGGGTGTTGCAAGCCAGGAGAATTTCTCAGGCTTAACAATTATATCCAGGAATTACCAAAGACAGATGTCGCAGTGCATGATGACTGAACAAAATCACGTGAAGCTTGCACAAGTTAGTTAGTTTATAACTCATAATAAAATATACTATATGAAACTTTAAATTTGAACAATTTTTTGATGATGAGAAATTGATGTGATACTCCATAACATCCTGTTGCTATAAATATACTGTGATAATTTTTGTATTTACATGTACTCAGACTAAGATTTGTCAATAAATATGGACTTCAGTATCAGAAAAGGTAGTGATTAAATTTGAGTGTCACTAACATCTGGAGATGCTGTGTCAATACATTGTATGATCAAAACAGTCATGTGTACAGATTCGGGGACTTTTGCGCAAAACCCCCCCCCCCCGGACATGTTGTCCAAAATTAGTATCCCCCTTGAAATACATTTGAAAGGTTAGTAACCACTCAGGCAAAATGCCCACCCCTCCCCCAGTCATAAATTCTCGACGGTCCCTAAGGTAGATGGCTCATTGTGAGCAACAGGTCTTCAAGGAGTAATATAAGAAAAGAAAACAATTGGTTGAGTCTCTGATGTGTCAAAGTATTCACACACATGAGAGCAGATGTTTGTTAAGTCTCCAATATTGCAGTTAACTTTGCTGCAACTGTCACCCACAGTTAGTGAATTATCACGGCAGATTATAGTGTTCTGTTTTACGCAGTTCTAAAAAGAAGTGGCACTGTGAGCTTTTTTTTTATTGGTGGTTTGCCAATCGGTCCATTGTGACCATCATGGTATACACAGGTAACCTAGGTGCAAGCTTGAAAAAAAATGAAGCAAAAACCAAAACAAGTAAACCAAAGCCCAGATAAAAGATTGATGAGCCTTTGTTGCTTGATCTCAAGGTCAGTGAGTTTCACTGTCATTGCAGCTTTTATCAAATAATTATTTAAGATAATTTTTTGCTTTCGCCCTGATATGAACATATTGTCAAATTGATATAAATTTATTGATATGCAATCTATTCCAAGGTATATGAGGCATCAATATTTTGCGCTTGAATTGTCGAAAAGCCTGTTAAATTATTCTTTGTTACCATGAAACGTACTTGTTTTTTGGATGGGTGCTATACGGCTTTGCATCTTGTACTTATACACAGACAAGGTTTCAGGGGACTTCAGAGATCACAATATTGAATCGAACTGTAGGACTTCAAAAGGGCGAAAATCATACCATGTAATTATGGTGGACACACAAACATTGTGAACAGTCTGTTATTACAGATCTCGTATATGTGTGCCATGTTCTTTTCAACTGCCACAGTGCTCTTGTGATGTCAGTATCAGCATAAAGATTTCACAGTTGGAATATTTACAGTTTCAGCTGTGTCACTTGGAACCCATACTGATCACACCATTACAAATCCACAATAAGCTGTTAGATTGTTGCTCAAAATTGAGTATTCAGTTTGATGTTTTGAATAAATCCAAGAGTTACAATAACCAGCTATATATAATGAATGGATTTTGTGTATAACTGCTATCAGTTTTAGCACTTTTACAATAAAACAAATTCATTCACTCTCACATTCATTTGTTGGTCTGAGAGGTTATCATGTTCTGCTCTGTCTTGGCAAAAATAATATACTCAGGAACCATTCAGAATCTAAGACCTAAGGGGGGGGGGAGTTTTGTTTGGGGCATCCTTATCACTGATTTCCAATAATGTTTATTTGATGATCGAATTCTTAGCCTCCTTGTCTGGCCTTTTACCAAATTATTGGGGAGCAACTAACCCCCCCCCCTCCGTTTCTTGTTCTCTGGTATGCCCATGCAACACCGCCATGTTCATCTCCCCATCATCCCCATTCCAGTCATCAATTCTGAACAGTTTCTTTGGCCAAGATCTCACCTAAAAGGTTGAAAACCACAAGGTGCTGCCCTCAAGGAGAAATTTCACAACAGGACACCATGAATGTCCATGATGGATCAAGCAAGTGGCTCAAACATATCAGTTTCAGCTGCTCCAACTGAATCAAACAACCATACCAATGAATGCAGATTAATCAATTGTTATTCACACTTAGACAGCTCATAAGCCTGACTTGTTGGTAGCAGTTGGAATCAACACTCAAGCTTGGAGTGCCAATAGTGATGTCAGTATTGCTATACTGACATCATCTGTGCATATATTCACATGGAACATGGCACACTTATACGAGATCTGTAATAACACAGACAATGGAAGTGTAATAAAGCATTGGCATTATCCAAACATATATAGCTAAAAGAACTTTATTTCACTGTTTTGATTTTGGGTTTTATGGACCATATAGTTCTGATAAACCTTTGAAAGGATTTTCTTTTACATTATTCATTTACAGCATGGCAACGTGCACAATGAAAATTTGAAAATACATTTCATTTGGTAGTAAAAATGGTTTTAAAAACGTATAAAGTGATCCAGTGGTGGGCACAATTATTCAGCTATGTGCAATTCAATTCAATTGGGACATAAGTATCTATTAACTTGATTGGCACTTTGCAACATCTTTGTTAATGATTCATCTTTTCTTATATCACAAGAGTTCGGGATGGTATATTTTAGTACAGTGTATACAGTTATGAGGAATTTATTTCTGAAAAAATTACAGACAGGTTATGCAGATTTCAAAGAAGTTTTCAATTACAATTAAATGCATCATTAAAACATTACTCTATGATATTAAACATATTTAAGTATGCCTTAGTCGAAGATGTTTGAAGATATATTACCATGCAGTTAATAGAATTTCATTCAACTGGTTTGATCATTCACTGTATTGATACAGCATCCCCAGATGTCAATGACACACAAATTCACTGCCTTTTCTGATACTTAAGTCCATATTTATTGACAAATCTTAGTCTGAGTAAATACAAAAATTATTACAGTATATTTATAGAACAGGATGTTATGGAGCATGACATCAATTTCTCATTATCGAAACATTGTTCAAATTTAAAGTTTCACGTACAGTATGAGTAATAAACTAACTTGCGCATACCTCACAAAATGATTGTATTTTCAGTAATCATGTGCAACATCTGTATATATGATTGTTATGCCTGGTAAATTCTCCATCCAACAGCCCTCAGTTACACTTTTTCTCAATATAATAATAATTACATAATCACAAGATGTCATTGCCATGAACGAAGATATAACAAGCTCAATTCAACCCAGAGCCATAAATAGAAGTACCAGTAAATTTCCTGAGCTCAAACAAGTGTCCGAAATGTCTGTGCAAAATATTTCCACCAACAGCCTCGAAAAGTCGGCAGTTTGCCAATTTTCATGAAATTTCAAAAATCCCATATCGTGACAACCATTTGACCTGGAACTTGAAATTTACACCAAAACAATCAGAATACCCACTTTCCAATTCAAAGTCAATGTATTGATATCCTCTCAAGCCTATAGTTTTTGAGCTATATGGAAAATTGAAAACAGGCTTTTTCAAGAATTCATCGCCAGAATCACAAAAGCAAACTTTGGAAGGTAATTTTAGTGCTCCTGTATCACTTATGACACAGGCAACTGGGATATAACAATCTCAACTCAGGAGCAAGACAAAGTTCAAATTTTGTTACGTGGTGGATTATAACAGCAGAGATGGCGTTGAAAGTTGCTGCATGGATAACATTATTGCTGCTTAACAAAACACTTTTCTTGCCAGTTGTTATGCCTCTGCATTTTCCATCAAAATAAAATTTCACGTATAAACAGTGTGCAAGAAATTGCACCGCAAGAATGACAGTTACCCAAGAACTCAAAGCAAGAAACCCCATAAATAATACCAGTTCTACTTGAGTTACCTGACATTCTCCTTATAACTAGAAGCCCTACATTTTCAAGGGGCAAGAATTGTTGTCATGCAAACTTGAAATCAGACATTTAGAGAGTGTCATCCCTCCTTCTTTGGACGCAGGTGAGTAGCAACTGATATGGGGTGTGGTATCACAGTAATGTTCTTTATTTCAACCATAAAATGTTGCCTGAGGAACCTAATTGGAGTTGTTGACAAACTCCAATGGAATATGTTTCCTAACTTTGAGATATCTTGCAGCTTTACGAAGCAATGATGAGCATTTATGAGGATTAAGACTTTTTCGCTGTATTCAAAATTAACCTTTTTTTCATTTGCAAAATAAGGCGAATCCTGGTTTCAAAATATTTCCAATAAACCATCAAGACCCAGCTGGATGTCACTCAACTGTTAGTAACTTCTATCAGTATATACTCCAACAAGTAAAAAAATTGCTCACATGAGTGATTTAGTTCTTATCAGTCAACCTTTGTGAAGGGCCAGAACTAGCTTTAATTAGATGCACTTACCATAATCTATCCGTCTAACAGTCTTTCTACAATAGCCTACTCAACTCATAAGGCTAACCACTTCCTTCGCTCTTTTCACCAAGTTCCCATTGGCTTACAACATGTGGCTGGATAATCTGTGGAGAAAATTACACTAACTCGCACTGACAGTTGCAGTAAACATTCTGAAATGTAATATGACTAGCACCTTCTCCAAATATGACTAGACAGCCCTGGCTTTCTTCACAGACAAAGACAACTTTATGTATTCAAGGAAAGCCTAAAGAAAAAAATATTGTTAACTGCCTTTTCTTCAACTGGTTACAAGTGTGCAGTCAACAGTTACAGGCATAGGCATACGGTACACCCGACTATGGGGAGAGGGGGGCGCGACGTCTGCCCGAATTGTAAGATCTGGTTTTAGTATCATTTCAAATGAAATTGGCTAGAAATCATTAATTTTCAATAGTGTTTATTTAATCATCTGCCCAAATTTTGCTGCCACTTTGCCCGAATCTAACTGTTTCCCCCCCCCCCCTGCCTCCCCCCTCCGATACGCCAATGGTTACAGGCTACAGGCTCAATAAAGAAGTACATGCACTTCATTCACATAACTCACTGTGGAGATGGACAAACTGATAGTATTACATATTCTCCGAATGCCACAGTATCAAAATTGTCATCATGTTCCAGATGTCTCCTTTCAATGATTTATCCGACTCTTTACAGGTCTGTACACTGAAATTCACTAATGGGGATCAATTCATGTCTCCCAGATCTCCAGGGCCAGAGTATGCTTCAATTTAGTTTGCAATTGCCCCATCATGTGAAGTTCTTTGTAATTTTGCTACAAAACAAATTCTGGAGGCTGAGTCTGGGTTAAGAGTGAATGATTTCACATCAATCATCAAAAATGATACATACGTTACCGTCTCCAACCCTGACTTAGGACACACATCTTAGTCACTTGGATTAGCAACTTAATGGAGTTGCATTATTTTATTTTACCTGATTCCATATCATGACAGCCCCCAAATATTCGAAGGATACTTCATTATTGCAAATTTCTTACTGATGACAGCCAAAGGAACCTTTGTCTCCCACATCCTGATACATACGTTACCACAAAGTTCACTAGCCTGTCACAGTTTCCTGAACTGAAATTTCAAATGCTCAGGCTTTGAAATCAATCATATATTTTGCTACTACTTGAAAGCAAAAAAGCTTTTTTTCTTAAGTTTTGATCCCCAGGTTTAATTAATGATGAAATGGTTAAAAGTCAGCAGTTATATATCTCTTGATACATACGTTACCATACATATAGGAGCCAAAGAAGTGCACACAACATCTAAAGTAAGTCACACATAAAATGCTTCTTGTCACTTGATTTGATGCATAGCATACATATAACTGCAACATCGAAGTCAATTGTGGTTATATGCCAAAATATATCCTTGATGATACATACGTTACCGATACATACGTTACCAAAAATAAAGGGCTCATGCTGTCCAGCAGAAACTGATGAAGATAGAGCAAGGAAATTTTACACAGGCATCAAGGGTACAAAAGTAGGACCCCTGCTGAAATTTTAAGTTACTATGGTTACGGTTGCCATAGTAACACATAATTTAGCATTTTCGGAAGTATTTGGCCTCACACTACATTCATCTCAAGACTAAGCAATCGGAATAACCAGAAGTAATCTATTTTCATAAATTGTGATGCTTGCTTCCACAACAAGGCTATTTCAGACAGAAGGTATATGTTTCTTTTGTGTTTTTCAAGGCTCATAACCATAGGACTATGGAGCTAGTTCGCAATTTTTAGGGTGCTTTCTTCAGAGAGCTCCCAGTCTCATATTTAGTGGGGGTGGTGTTTGGCCATGGCCTCAACCCTCAGGCCCAAAATTAACATGGAGAAGATAGGAAAAGCTTCAATTTGGTAAAACCATAGTTGGTAAATTATCATCTGTCTTATTCAGAATTGAACTGCTATCTTAGGGACAAAAATCAATGAGAGTACAGAAAATAGCCTTCAGACACAAATGTGTAAGTGAGCAGTATGCAAGAATTCATTAGAATATGATCTAAGGTTGTCAGTGATCCTTCCATCAATAAATCATGGAAATCAACAAAAATAATTCACGTCAAAATGCTTATTATTATACATTCTTTAGATGCATGGTATGACTCAAGTGTATCACCTAACTCAGTTATGGATATAAGTCATGAAATATCCTTAAAATACATATGCTACCGATACATACATTACCAACAATTAGAACCAGGCCTGAAATTTTGCATGTTTAAACAGAATTGTCCCCAAAAACTCTCAGAGAGACATAAAATATTTACTTTTGATATACTGAGTTGTATTTAAAAGTTTTTTGTTTAGAGTTGTATAAAGATCGGTTATTTCCCTCGGGTTAAAGAAAAACTTCAAAGAAGTTCAAAAGGAAAGCGAATCATTGAGGCTGTGGATTGCATGTATCATTATGTAATTCCCTTGACTTTTATAAGACCTGTCTTAGCATCCCAATAAAACACCAAATCAGGAATTTCAACTACATGATAAATTTTAGAAACAAGCAGTGTTTTTAGAAATACTGTACGTCAATTGGTGAAATATGTATGGATACCTACGTTACCTCAATTAAAGTTCTTTTTCCTTTCCTGCTTAGGCTAATATCGCAAGTATAAAGGCACAATGCCGATTTAGAATAACAAAGGTGAAAGTTGACTAACACTAATGAAAGAGCAGAGACAAAGTTACAGAGCTAGGTCCTGGCAGCGATGTTGTCAGTCAGGTTAGAGAAGAAAATTAACAACTTTTAAAACAATTACCCGAAAGTTCATAAACAGAATGAACCCACTAAGGTTGTTGATCAACCACAAATAAATATTTTCACAGTGTTGTCAATGCAACTTGCTACTTTGTAGTTGGAGCCTCTTTTGGTCACTGTAGTGTCTGATAATTCCTGGCACATGGGAAAAGGTTTAACATATTTAGCACATATAGGCCTGCATGGGTATAGGCCTAACTATGGAGAACATTTTATCAAGTTCACTGAAAAAAGCCATTGGATTTGTAAGCCAGATCGTTAATTATGGATCGGTCAAATGTCTTGTGAAAACTTACTACCCAAAGCAGGTACAGATCCATGAAAAATAATGGACAAAATCCAAAGTTTTTCAGTTGTGACAAGGACATTAGAACCACATGCTAATGCTTTCCTTCAGCACACACTTATAATTCCGATTTTGGTAGATTCTGGATGAACCACTATGTCAGACATGTATATGTAGTAAATTACATGTATCAAAACCAGAGTTGAAGGGCTGATAATAGTGATTTCTATTCAATCTGTTTCGAGTCATAGTTTTATAACACAGAGAAACTTTTCTGATAGCTTGCTCTTTCGTGAAAAATGCAGGACTTTTAATTATATCGTTGATACATACGTTACCATTCACTGGATTGTTCTCAGGATAACAGCAGTCTTGATAAGATACAACTAAACACAAATTTTGCATGATCATAATTATTTGCGTCTATCTCCCGCTTTGAAATGCTTTTTATGACTATTCAGGTTATTTCTTGCACAAGTAACTTCTGTCTAAACATGCTAAAAAAGTCGATTTCTGATGAAAATTTCCTTAAAGTGGACATTTGTCATCTTAAAGGTTATGTGGCAATAATCACTCACAGAATAATCTTTGAAGGGAAAAAATCAGAACATATTATATATGGCTTCCCATTTATGGCATTGTAGACGTAAAATTAATTTTCACTTGGAGAGAAGAACATTCACAAGTAGGTAACGTATGTATCAAAAGTAAAAAATGAGCATTTCAACCACCAAAATTTCAATTGCTGTATCTTGAAAACCGATCAACTGGTGCAGTTGAAATTACAGCTACACACACATCATACACACATGATTATTTGGTTTACTTTTCATCATCATTGTAGAACTTTTATTTTTGGTCACCTCACAACCCTCAATTGATCCCCATTAGTGAATTTCAGTGTGTAGTGCTGCAACACCAACTCGTGGCCTAATGGTCAAGACTGCTTGTCCACTGGCTTTGAGGGCGTGGGTTAAAATTTCATCCCGGGAACTCACTTTGGTCTGAACCAATGGGACATTAAATGGAGGCGGGTTGTATCCAGTATTTTATGCTGGGGCAACTGAAAGACCCTGGGCCTGAATTAATAGGGTATGTTCCAGACTCCCAGTCTTCTCATCTCATCATCATACGGCAGTCACCAAAAAATAAAAGTGCAGCTCCCTCCACAAAGATGGTGGTTGAGCTGCCCCGGCTGATCCGGGGTACACCAGCACAACACAATTCAGTAAGTCAGTCAGTCACTTCAAATGAGACTTACATTTGCGGGGCAAATTATGCTAACTTACTATGACAGCTGTAACATATGATTCTGAAACATAATATATGTAGCTGCTTAGAACTTCCACTCACAGTCTGCCATTATACTGTCTAACAGTCCTGGCTTAATTTGCTGGCTTGTTGCGTTATAGATGTTCACAAACATTCTGTCATGAGTGTTATGTGTAATGCATTGGAGAGCTCACACTGCATGTTAGCGAAAAAAAACTGAGATCAGGAAACCCCACAAATGATGGCAGGTCTACTTGGATTTCTTTGCCTTCTCCTCTTATTAGTTCCAGAAGCTCCATGTTCTGGAGGGAGAGTAGTTCAAGTCATGCTAACTTGATATACGATATTTTGGAGAGATTCATCCTTCCTGTTTTGGCTGCAGGTAAGTGCACTGATATGCAATGGGATACCATGGGATATTCTTAACTGTGACCCACAACATGTTACCTCAGGTGTGGAATTTGAGTTAGTGACAGATTGAAATAGAATCAAAAATTCCGTTATCAGATGCTTAGAAGTTCTTATAAAGTTTGTAAGAAGAAAAGTTGCTGAGTAAATTAATCGAGTTATTTCTTTTCTTAGCCCTGGACCCCTGGGACAGGGGTCTTGAATCCTCCCATTGGAAAATCATGAGAATTCAAAGATACACTTTTGGAGAATTGGATCTTCTGTGGTGTTTCGTAGGAGGCCCAAAATAAAGCACACAAGCTGAAAGCAGACAAAATTTGCCGCTGATTGCAACTTTTATTTTACTTCTACGCTTTCCTGATACTCTTCGTATTGTTATCTAAACTGAGAGAAGTGATTTATTTCCTTATGCATTGAAAAAATGGCCTCTTCTGATTGGTTAAAATTGTAGATGATGCCATGATGTCACAAACAAGTTGTTGTGATGTCATAACAGTGATGGTGATGTCACCATTGTGACATCACAAACCAGAATGAGGCTGATGGCTGCTATTCACTGTTTTCTGCCCATTATATACATTTTGGAGATCTGTAGCAAGGTCCAGGTGGTAGGAAAGTATCTTCAAAAGTAGTGCCGTCAGGAGCAATGTGTCTGAACTACACCGCATCTGACAAAATTACGCAAGTAGGTTATTTTGCAGTAGTACAAAAACTTTTGGGCCTAACAGTGTATCCTGTTCATGTAATCATTGGATTGAGCTGAGAAATATTCCATGTGACTTTCATAAAGATTCGTTCAGGCAAAGTGGACTTATGCCATATATTCAAATATTTTGGTGTCTGACGAAATTATGCAAAAGCAACATAGTAACTGGAAAGACAGTACAAAAGCTTTATTTTCAAATAATTGTGGTCAAAACATTAGTGTTTTATCATTTGGCTACTATTCACATCAAAAACTTAGCTTACTTGCTGTCACTTCCAAGTAGAATGCATAAATTGTCTCTATCAGAATTACATTAATTTTGCATATTTTTTTCAATTTTTATGCTCCCCGAAACCTCAAAAAGGTTCCAATCAAATGAAAAATGCTTCTAGAAGGCACCCAGCTCTGTCTATTTAGCTGCATGAAAAGGAAACGGTAGTAACATCTCTTACTTTGAAATGGCTAGCAATCAAAAATTATTCCAACTACCTGCCATTGGAATTGCATTGTGTTTAAGATGTGCAATTCCTTCTTCAATGGTATGTCAATTTCCAATGCACAACCTATCTCGCAATTTAACTGAACTTAATTGATATCAGATGGTAAATTGTGAAGGCATTTTCAAAAGGATCAGAACTTTTTTGAGATTTTGGAGAGCATAAATTTGAAAAAACATGTAAAAACAATGTTATTCCAATGAAGGCAATTTAAATGCATATTGTGTGGCACTGACAGCAAGTATACAATTTTTTTATATAAATCATTACCAAATAATGTAACACAAATGTTTTGAACCCAATCATTTGAAAATTAAACTTTCACACTGTCTTTCCACTTACTATGTTGCTTTTGCATAATTTCGTCAGACACCAAAATATTTGAATATATGGCATAACTCAACTTTGCCTGAACGAAACTTGATGAAAGTCACATGGAATATTTCTCAGCCCAATCCGATGATTATCTAAAAAGGATACACTGTTTGGCTCAGAAGTTTTTGTACTACTGTAAAATAACCTACATGCGTAATTCCGTCAGATGCGATGTATTTCTTACATTTCACACTGCACTAATCAAAGAACTTGTTTTGTTTCATTCAATTGATTGTTTGAACCAGACAATCAATTGAATGAAGCAAAAATGGCATATTGAACAATCCAATTGTCTGGATTAGATAATCGCTTGATCGGACACATATTAGACATTTATTGTCTGTTATCAGACAATCCTTTTTTCAGTGTGTTGGCTAGAACTGTTGTACAGCTAGACTTGCCCTTAACAAAATTTGTCATTCGAGGCTGTTTTGGTCAGTCATGTGATCCCAAGAGAGCTTTAAGGTGAAAACGTTCTGTTGCCAGAGGTCATTTAGTGGAAGAAGATATTAGGAACTGCTGATCTCAGGTTTCTACTGCTACTTACAGCTATGAGTTGGAAGCGCAGCAATTTTCCCCACATAGATCTTTGCAAGTAACATTGAGTCTCTTGCAAATAATGCTGCAGCACTTTTAAAAAAGTCAGAGAAAGTGCAGCATTAAATACATTACAACCAAACACTTTTCCAAGCAGATGTTCACAGTTGCATGCCCTTATATTTCCAAGCATTTCCATTACTTTGATTGTCCTCTGACTGAAAACTACTAAAGCATGCCACTGTAGCTTGGATTGTCCTTGCATATACCCAGGCAGATGAACTAGCACATAAGGTGTGACACATAAGAGCCCATGGTAACTATACAGTGTAGCTTGAGGCCTTATATCAACAAAAGTCATTTTTCTGAATTAGAGTACACAGTAGCCTTTTCAGCAACGTTCAGCCTTTTGGCCCTAATATTAATAAAAGTTTTTTTGTAGGGGCCATCTCAGATCTGTGTTATAAGCTCCAAATGAGGAAAGATTTTACAGTGGAGGTCCCTAACTAAAGGTGCAAAAGGAATCAGCCAAGTGCTATTTGTCATCAATATATGTGTACTGCAGTGTAGGAGCTTCTTGCGTTTCTGGAGGGGGCCACTAGGAAGTTGGCCTTGCAGATATACTTTCCCTATAGCAGGAGTACCCTCCAAATTTACCTCCAATATTAGGAGGGTACTCATGCTACAGCGAAGGTAACTGTGACTACAATTTACAAATCAAGTATATATTTGCCCCTCTTTATGCTCAGTAGCTCCATCACTGCATGACCTTGGGAACCACTCAACCATGACTGTCATGGTTGAGTGATTTGGGACCATACCCAAAGCACACCTGGATCATAATATTATCCCATAGAGATTTCCTTCAAAAAATTATATAGCCTAAGTGTATAAAGATTTGAGACGGTATAAGAGAAGTGACAAAAGAAAACACTCTATGAGAACATTAGATATTCAACTTCTCACAAACTGGCCAGTCTAAAAGTTTAATAATCCAAATATTATGCAAGCCACAATTAGTTTATTGTAATGGAAATATCAATTTCATGTTCATGACAAAGAATATAAAAAAGCTTCTCATTGCTTGGTTTGCTGTCTATGTTAATAACACTAGTAATTAGGCATGCCTAATCATGAGGTAACACGTATTAGGTTTGTTAAATCACACACTCACAGTGGTACATTGGAGGTAGGGGGAACGGGGGCACATTGGGACGCTTTTAACGTATACTAATTTTGCTCAATGCTGAAAGCACTGAAGAACTCAGAAGTTTGAATGAATATCACCAATACTATTGAGCTTAGATGCAAGGCATAATAAACTTGACAGCACGTACCCTTTTGCAGCCAGAGAGTCGTAAAAATAACTGTCCCAATGTGCCCCGGCTAAAACAGCCGGGGCACATTGGGACATCAATAAAAAATCATTTTAACACTCCACGTGCAATAGATACCACATATAAGTAGTGCGTAAGATAATATACGAGGGGTGTCCCAAAAGTTCTGACCAATTTTTTTGGCAGACCTTCCTGTTTGAAGTAGCAGTATGTAATTTTCACAGAATTAATTTCAGGTATTTCACTATCCATTTTGAAAATATGGTACCTGTTCAAACATTTTGAATAACTTTTCTGTTGCCATGGAAACAGAAGGTCAGTGAACCCAGCGCATCTCAATTTCTTATGCCAAATCCAAGTGTCTAGGCTTGTAAATAACCAAGGAATTTACTGTAAATATGCAATGGATGATCATGAAAGACATTATTTGGAAACCTAACAGTATCTCAAAGTTTTTCATGTATATTTAAAGTCACTGTGAATCAGTTTAACCCATGTGCTGAGGCGATCACCTGGGTCCTCCAAACTGGGCTGTTCCTAAATTGTGGAATCTCAGTATATGCGGCGATTGCTTCATTTCTCGTTATGACTATTATTTCTTTAATTTTTGAACTGGTATATATATTTTAGTATCACACAAAGTTACAGAAGGTCAAATCTGGTAATTAAAGCAGATGAGATTGGGTTTTGAACCTAAGGTTCTTGAGCACTGCCTCTTGACAGCAGATTGTTTCAGCCAAACGGTCTCAAGCGCTGTTAGGTAACTTATGGAAAAAGCCTTTGGTATTTGCCTCAGCTGATCAGGTTGAAATATAAATAAATGTTTATAATCTAATGGAAGATATCTTGACTTTCAACCCAGCTAATTTGCTGAATTTCGTCTGAGAAATTGAGCTGCGCTCGGTGCACTGACCTCTCGTAACCATGGTAACAGAACAGCAACTTAAACACAGCCTTGATTCTTTCACAATAGATGGTCAGATACCTGAAATTTATTCTGTGGAAAATTTCATTTAGCTATTTCAAATACAAAGGTCTGCCAAAAAAATTGGTCATTAGTAGAGGAGCCAGCTCCCAGAATTTGGTGTTGAGTCCAACCCGAGAGGTGAACGGACAATCTGCACACCGTCGGAACCGGAAAATTCTCTATTTTCAGAAAATGCCTGTTGCAATGAACTCTTGACATTCAATTTTTTGCAAATTGGTTTCCATGGCAACCAAGTCTGGTTAAAAAGTATTCCATATTTTGAACTGTCCATACAGCAAGGTTTGCAATACTTTTGACTTGATTTAAAAAGTGAATTACATTCAATATCAAAAACCCTTTAAAATGGTCATGAGATATTGGTTATTCCATATAAGGTCATATGCAAATTAGGCATCATTTATGGAAAATTGTGTTATTTTGTGGACCATTTAGTTTATTTATGTTATGCTGCTGACCTAAATTGGTTGTTCAGTTCAACTTAAGATGTCATATCATAGTCCCGAGAATGGGGATTTCTAAAAATCTAAGATCATATAGCTGGTTACCATGGCAACCAGAATGCAGGCATTTGAACGGCCTTCATTCAAAAATATTGAGAATCTCAGTGTTATTTGTGCTTGTCCTCATGGGCTTATCTTGACCTTATTTAGACATTGATTGATTATGTATTTGGAGTTGATTCGAGTGCCACATTTTGCATATATTTTTGCATAATTAATGATATTCAGATATGCCCAAATAATGAATTATAAGCATTTTTCAACCATTTTTCAGCATATTTGACCTCACAATCTGGGGACTGGGAAATGAAAACTTTAGGCGATCAAACCTGTTATGAAGCGATTGATGCAATAAGCTGGTTTAAATATATTTTTAGTATTTTGGTTTGTTTCTTGTCATGGTGGTTACCATGGTTACTGAAATATAAGCATTTGCAAAGGATATCACAAACTGCATTACCCCTGGTCATTTTATCCGGAAATGCTGATTTGGTAATGTGTATAATGCATGTTGAATATGATAGTTTGGGTTCCCTTTCAAAAATTGTTCCAAAATACAGAATAATTAAATTTTACCCCAATTCAATGGGCAGTACAAACCATAAATGGAGATAACGGTTAATTAAAAAAAATCAGTTAATCACCAGATTCACTCGGTTCCAGTTGGTGTCTTGAACACTTTGGCAAGATTTTCCTGCAGCATCATTTTTTTAGCTAGCCATAGGCTTAGCTATTGGAATGGGTGATGAGTGTATGGGATTCTGAAAACCATAAACCATGTTAACAGTAAACACTGTAAACAAAAAAAACAATAAACATATGAACCAAGAACAGGCTAGGTGGCAGCACTGTCCACTGTATGTATTCAGAATGGCCCTCTGGTGGAAAAGGCTAGCAGTATCTTCAATATAGCCCAATTACCTTTCAGGAGTGCAATTAGGTACAATGCAATACATTGGATTTCCTGTGTCAATAAATAGGGTCAAGGTGTGAACTTGAAATGCAATTAACCAGCAATGGGCTATGGATAGATGGATAGATAGATCCTTACAGAAAATCAGATGTGCAAATAGGAAATAGCTAGATATTCTATCTACAAGCACCTCTTGAAGTGCTTGCATGTTATTTTTAGAACGTAACAGTGAACATAATCATTTAGTGCCATGACTTTATTGATGAAAACATAAAAGTTATTAAAATCATTTTGATTTAAATTTTCCAAAATTTGGCCTGGTATAAAACTTTAATTGTACAACTTTCTTTTCCCTCTAAAATGTGTGTTTTGATTGTGTGAGATTTTCGGCGTTCATGCATTTTGTTTCCTATTTTACCACATCAACAATTGATTTGTCTAAAAAGAAGGGCCCCATAGTTTTAGCTTCATGAAAATTCTATCAGTTAACACCAGGGGAAAAGTAGTGCTTGAATCCTTCAATCCCATTGGCTGATAGATTTCCCGACCATGCCTCTGATTGGTCCAGCCAAGAGACAATCTGGAGTATGTTTAGTGAATTTCAATGTAACTTTAAGGCTTCACAACTTGGTCACTCCTTTAGGTTAAATTTTGAAAGTTGTGTTTCTTGAATTAAAGTGCTATGTCTGCTTCATGTGGAAAGCAAGTTAAGAATCACTGTCTTAACAAAAAGTTGTTTGGGGCCAATGTTCAGGCCACTCAGTGAAATGGGTTTATTCCTTTAATTGTACTTCACTTGCATTAAAATGATGGAGTTCATATCATCTCAACTTATAATCTCTGCCTGTTCTTCCTATCTGTCATGCATTTTCCTTTCTATTCAGACGGAAGCTCCCTCTTTCAAGTCCATCCGCCTATCTATCTTACTAGCTACTTATCTATCTGTCTTATTTCATTGTATTCTATTTTTTCCCCTCCAATTTACGATAAGCTTCCTAGTTGCCTTTTATTTCGAGGATTTCATGATATTATTTACATTCTTCAAATTGTTATTTACATGTCTTCAGTATGGATACACTATAGATTAGGTCAAAATTGCTATCATCCCATTCAATGTTAATAACTGCCCCTTTAGTATAAAACAAAATGGCTAGCTTTGAATCCGCAGATTCTTGTTTATTCAGATAGTTGAAATTTAAAAATTAACTGGTTGCCATGACAACATAATGCACACTAAACATGACGTTTGAAGGACACTACTTGAATATTAAACAACAGAATACTGCAATCATGCGTCATTGAACAGCTACACATTAACTTTTGGGACACCCCTCGTACAATGCATTAACACTTTGCAGTGCCAATAGTTCATAACTTTAAACAGTTTTAAACATTTAACATAAACTGTCCTGGGTGCGGACATCTATGTAAGTAACACACTGTGCTTTGCGACAAATTTGTTCACAGAGCATGGTAATCCACTATGCCTCTATTCCCTGTGGCCTGAATACTTGTTGTGTGCTGTCCCAGGTCATTCATTTGCCTTGGACACTTAAATTCTGCCATATTAAGGGCGTCCCAATGTGCCCCAAATTCACTGTCCCAATGAGCCCCGATATGACTTTTACACCAAAATGCTAATTTCTCGGACACCAGTGAGTGTGTTTATCACGATAGCAATTCATAACTGTTCATTACGTTATATATAAAATTCATACAAGCACTGAGAAAGCCTCATTGTTCATGGTTTGTCCACAGAATGGTTCGAATTGAACCCTTCCATATTTACTAGTGGTAGGAAAACAAACTTTTGCTCGCCATACTTCTGCATGTGGCTGACATTTGTCTATATAACCATGGAAACATCAGGATGTGAAATTACAAGATATGATGGCACTACCATATCCTATACCTTGCCAGGATCCAAGTAAACCCCACCGTCCCACAGTGCCCCGTGTCCCAATGTGCCCCCGTTCCCCCTATAGATGTAACTACACAAACATAAAACATTATTTGAATATTTGGAAAATAAAATATCTGTTTGAAGAAACCTCAGGTCCCTACAATTCTTTTTTTTAAGAATCTCTTGTTACTGAAGAAGAGTGGCTCACTGATTACAGTGATAAGCTAAAGCAAAAACACTCATTCCAGAAAACGTTCTACTCAAAAATAAGATGCAATGTCTTTCTTTCATTCCTGAAATCCTGATCATAGTTATTTGAAGGGAAAATAAAATTGTGGACAATTTAACCCATTGGTGAATTTATACTAAGGGAAAAAAGGTGCTCAAAAGCTGGGAGGAGAAAACCCCAGAAATTATGCCAGATCTACCTGGATATCTCTACTTTCTCCTCAAGATTATTATAAGTATAAGAAGCTCCTGTTTTAAGACTTTGACAGAAAATACATAGTCTTAAGAGTTTGAGGCATGCAAACGCGAAATAAGATATTTTGGAAAGCGCCATCCTTCCTCTTTTGACAGCAAGAAATATTTATTGATATGGGATGGGATACCATAGGCACATCTCTACTGTGACCATAAAATGTTGCCTCAGGAGTGGAACTGGAATTAGTAAAAGACTGACATGGAATTGAAACTCTACTTATGTCATGTTAAGAAGTTTTCAGAAAGTATTAAAGGAAAATGTTACTGCATCAATACAGATATTTCTTGTTTATGTTAGATCTCATGCACTTCTGTTGCTCGTCAGATACGTTTCATATGTGTTTTTTATAGTTAGTGACAAAGCACTGATGTTATTATCGTTTTCATAGCTACATGTTTTTCAAGTTTGCAATTTGCTTCATTCCAAAACTATGATGTCAGAGATTAGTTGAATAATTTTGTTTATTACAAGCACAGATTTCAGGAAACTGTCAAATTGCAGAGACACATGGATGATGTATGTTTCATTATGCACTGTAACTGAACCAAACATACTATTTAGCCTCAAAGGAGAGTTGCAAATTGCAATTACTGACAAAAAAAGTTGTTTGAAATTGTGATCACTGGTGTCTTGTGAAACACAGCAACACATTTTGTTTGGAAAACAATGAGGTGCAACACTCAGCTTAGACCTGTGTTGTTTGTTGTGGTTGTACACAAATAGTAACATTGCCTGGCAGTTTTAAATTCCTTTGTCATTAACTGTGATGTCAAACTCTGAACTGATATGTCACAGATTGAAGATTAGACCAATCACATTGACAGATACCCGATGATGTCACGGTTTAACTGCAAAACGAAGTTTTCAAAAAACACATAGCTATGAAAACGATAATAATACAGTTCCTTGGCGGCAACAATTTCAGTGCTATTCTTTGAGGTTCAAACACATTGCTCCAATACTCACGCAATTTCCAAAGGGCTGGAAGCAAGGGTGTCATCGGTGGTGTTGCATGTGAGCAAAATTTGCCCGTAATGTACTGTAGCGATAATGAAACTCATGTCACTAACATAATTGGAACATTTTGAGAGAAAAATTCTGACACATTCAAAGCTCCAACTCTTGTAATACAGAACAGACCTAACTCAATCTGCAGATTTGTTTTCTGTAATTATGGCAATAGGAGTATTTTCATTGGAAAAGAGATGCTGCAGAACTTTAATAAAAGGATTTTATCTACACTGTAAATTTTGAATTTTGAGTTAGCTTAATTGATTGAGGAAGATGGCTGCACAATTCCTTTGAGCCAAGACAACAAATTGTGCTACCATCTCACTCAATCATTTGAGCTAACTCAAAATTTCAAATTTTACAGTGTACCAAGGCCTATCAGAAAAGGAAACAATTTGAAAGCCGGGCTGCTACGTTTCAAATCACTTGCGAGATGTTTGATGAGTCTCACTTATCGCATTTCAGATAATTTTGCTTCAACTGTCAGCCTTTGTTAGTGATTTACCTGTACATTCTCATGCCATATGCAGATGATGTAGGAATGAAGGCTTGGTAAAAGAATGGAAAAAGTCTTTATGATGAAGTAGCATGAAACATGTACTGTGATTTTTGATGGCAACAAGTAATTGTGAAAAAAAGAACCACAAAGTGACTTGCCTAGTATTGACTCTGATGGGATAATGAATGTGATTTCATGATTTCTTGGGATGCCTTTGTAAAAAAATCAGATCGGATCTTTTGCGCTGTTCTAAAAGAAACTGACACTGTGTATTTTTATTTCAGTAATTTGCTGTGATTGGTGCCCTGCCAGCTGTTCCATTGCAACAACCATGGTATACACAGGTAACCTAGGTGCAGTTGAAAAAAAGGAGCAAAAACAAAACAACTAAACAAAAGCCAGGAAAAGCATACATTTTTAAGAAAAAAAAACCTGGATGTGACATGATTTGTCTCTTCATCATGGGAAGACCTCTATAAGACAAAAAATGGATAATGAATTTGCTTTTCATCACTGGCCTGTTTCACAATATTGCGGGACAAGAGCATGTAGAACTCATAATATATTCAAACAACAATAATATTTGTAGAATGTGGGCGGTTTCTTCACTAATATCTTGCCAATGATGGCCTGAGCATAGACTGAAAGTTTCGTATAGCTATATTCAAAAGTTTCTGTTTCAAGGACCATTAAGTCGTCCAAAATTGGTAAAATTAGCCCATAATTTGTGACATGAGAAATTTAAGATATTTACTTCTGTCGCAGTTCCTATCAAGATGTGTATAGAAAACTGAACTGCTATTGCTAATGGCCTCTTGTACCTTACAGAATGTCCAAATACATCTTTGTTGATTTAACACCAGTGACCCATCTCTCGGCTACATGTTAGCACACAGTGTACTTGTAATTTTTCCGTGTCCCGAAATGATGCGCCACTATATTCTCAAGTGTATGCACTGTTTACCATGTATTCAATTGAATTTGCAATTTTGTGTTGCCTAATAATCTATATTAGTTTGTCATCTTGCCCAATGTTCAATAAATGCACACATGAATTGCGGAAACCCTTATGATTTTCGGTTTTTGTTCCGTGTCCCGCTGGAGGATGTAAGTAATGGTAGTTTTGAAGGCTCCTCATTGCCTGTTGAAATGATCCAGCTACTTGTTAACACATGTGCTGATTTGAAGTCCATTGATACATCATTGTGTGCTTTTTTAGTTTTCTGTGCCAGTTTTTTCTGCTTTATTCTGCAAAAAGTTGAAATGTGTCCCGTCCCGTAAGTAATGTCCCGTAAGTAATGGTTTTCTGATTGTTGACTCTGGGCTCAACAAAGACTTGTGTAATGATTTGTACATTGTGCATATTTAAAAAATCAGCTGATCTGCACTTTAATTTTAAGCACATAAAATTGATAAGCCAGCCCAAAACATTGGTGCTACTGCAGCTTATTTGGAGCATAATGCAGGATATTCCGAATTCATTGAAGCTGTCATGAGTGACTGTAGTGATTAAAATACAAATTAAAAGCCACTTTAGTAATTGAAAATTTTAGCAATAAATGTCATTCAAGATGCTGTATCTTCACTTGTTTGCTGTGTGAATGCGCCTGTGATGAATGTGAAAAACAATTCTTTTGGGACTATCTAACATTGTTGTTTATCCCACTAAAGCTACATACAATATTATGTTTTGCAGAGTTCCTCTCACCTCGCATGTTTTGGGCGGCTTTACATAATTTTATTTCTTGATGAATTGTTTTTTTAATATGCTTCATGCAATTAACGTCAAATGTGTTTGTACGACACACCCAAGAGTGGGGTTTTCTAATTAAATAACAATGCCGCAGGCCTATATACAGGCCAATATACTGTGAGAATTTTAGTTCAGATCAATGTCAAACTGACTCTTAACATGTTTAGGGCTAAATATTTGCAGAAAAATTCAATATATTGCAGTTATCATTTGTTAGCAGTATCGGGACACATGTTGAGTAAGTAATGTGGTTTACCTTGAAGTTTTTACCTAGATTCTGGGTACTGAAATTAATTTTTCAATTCACCATTTGTATTTTTTGGTCTTTACATGTGTGTTGATATATCTGTTAAGACCAATATGCCATGAAATTATACAGTTTTGTACTACAAAAGTTTTTTGTTAAAGAATTTTTATGCTTATTTTGAGATATTGTCGGTCTCCACTTTTTCCAATGGCAGCAAAACTCCAATCTTGTTGCTTTCTGTGTCGACTAACTAATAGTTAGCTGCCAGCAAGGCAAAGAGAATTTTCCAATGATGTATATGTGTCCTGTGATGCAAAAAAGGAGAGAAAAAATGATAAAAAATAATTCATACTTTCTGGCAAATATGTCTTCATCAAATGAAGGGAAAAAGTGCCTATGCCTCAAATTTGCCAAAATCATAAGCCTGACAGTTATAGCTTGCCTAAATAATATGGATGTATTGGAAATAATAAAGTTTATTTTTTGACCTCCATGTCACACTTCGTCCCGCAATAGTGTGAAACAGGCCCACTGTTTGATATGAAAATCAGATTATACATGTTTTACGCAGTTCTAAAAGGAGCTGACACTGTGTATTTTTCTTTCAGCAATTCACAGTGATTGGTGCCCTGCCAGCTGCTCCATTGCAATTACCATGGCATGTACAGGTAACGTAGGTGCAAACAAAAACATAGGCTGCGCAGCAGCAAACCTTCAGCGAATAACACATTTAGAAGATTACAATTACATCATGAAATTGGTGTGTTTACCAAATTCCGTATATTATAGGTATGCAACAGTGGTCGAGTAATGGCATACTATTATCTGTTATTTGCCTGCTGCCCTGCTATCTACCTGTGTGCTTGCCAGGGTTTGTAAAAGCAGGGAAAGGCGTTATTATACTAATTTACTTATATTATGGTACGGTTTTATGCATGCACCAATTTTTTTCCGATCATTCAAAAAGTGTTAAATACAAGTCAAAAAGCACTGCTACATTTTATAGGTGATACGTGTAGGAAATGGCATTGCTGTATATGCAATAGTGGGCACGTTTTGGCTCCTATAAGAAAATAAGTATTTTTAATATTTTTTCTCAATATTACAAAAAGTATAGAATATGTATCAGTCAGACCATGAAAAGGTACAACTAAACCACATAAGTCATATGTGTACCAAACTTTATCCATGTACATGCAATAGTGACCAAGTCTTGGGCCAGAAACAAAAAATATTTGTTTTCTCTTTTTTTTTCAATATTTCAAATAGCATTTAATATTTTCCACCAGACCTTTCAAAGGGCACAACTAGACCTTATAGGCCAGGTGTGTACCAAACCTTATCCATTTACATGCAATAGTGACCGAGTCTCAGGCCAAAAAACTAAAAAAATACATATTTTTCTATTTTCCAAATTTTTGCAAAAAGTATAGACTATCCATCAATGAGACCATCAAAAGGCACAACTAGACCATATAGGCCACATCTGTACCAAATTTCATAAGTGCACATGCAATAGTGACTGAGATTTGGCCCGGAAACGAACAAAAATAATTTTTATATTTTCTCAATTATTTCAAAAGGTATTGAATATCTATCAATTAGACCATCAAAAGGCACAACTAGACCATACAGGCTATATATGTACCAAATTTCATCCATGTACACTCAATAGAGGCCGAGTGCTGGCCCGGAAACGATCTATCCGCCCGCCGCCCGACCGCCCACCCGCCCGCCCGCCCGCCCGCCCGGCGGACGGACAACATTTTTACCCAAGTGATTACAATACCTTCTTCGAACTTCGTTCGCTGAAGGTAAAAAGAAGTAAAAACAAAAACAAGTGAATCGTTTGGGAGGATAAAACGTTTATACTAAACTTTATCAGCCTTTGTTGCTTGGCATCAAGGTCAATGGATTGTGTTGTCATTCTACTTTTGGTTGAATAATTATTTAGGATAATTGGTTTGCTAGTGTCTTGATATGATCCTATTGTTAAATTAATTTCAATTGATTGAAATGCAAATAATTATGCAATATACATGTATGTGCGACTGTGGCATAAATATTCTGTGCTTCATAAGTGACAAATACTTTTTTTTGAATTAAATGCAGACATAATTAAAAGATCATTCAGGTAATAAAGAAAAATGTGTTATGTCTAATCATCTGAATTCTTACATCTGGTTTTTAAAATATTCTCTGCGGTAAATTTTTCTGTTGGATGCAGATTCTCAAAGTGATTGGACTATATGTAGAAACTATACTGTGTGACTTGACTGGTCATCAATGGCTATTTCTGATAAATCTTTTCAGTTTTTTTTACAGAATTTGATTGATGGTCTCAGATATCACTGTATTAACAAATCATTGTGAAATTAATTGATGTACAAATAAGCTCATGGTAATGCCTAAATAATCATATTCTATTTGTTACTGTCACACAAATTCATTGTTTGGCGAGGCTTTGCATCCTACACTACTGTTTGGACAGATACAAATATATGGAACAACAAATGATTTTTAATACTTTATACTGTGGGCTAGGAGGTGTTGTGCGGCTAAACTTGCCCTTAAAAAAATTGTAATTCGAAGCTCTTGTGGTCAGTCATGTGATCCAAGAGAGATTTAACGTAAAAGTTTTATGTTACAAGAGGTCATTTAGTGGAAGAGGATGTTCATAACTTCTCTCTTCAGCATTTTAAAAGAATACACTGATTTCAGCTTGGGAAAATTTACTGCAAAAGGCATTGCCGATAATAGAGCGAAAAAATACTTTTGGCTGTTCAAACTACCTGTGAACGATTGATACAGTGTAGGTTTACTCTAAAACACCGCTTCCCGAAAGTGTTCAACTTGGAAATAAAATGTAAGATGTAGTGTCTTTTTCATGAACTCCCTTCCCTATGGTATTCATAGGGAAAATAAAAGTGCATACAATGTAACCTGTTGGAAAGCTTTTATTAGGGAAAATAGTTTCCCCAAAACTGAAAATAAAAAACCCCACAGATGATGTCTTGACTACTTGGATTTATTTGCAAGCCACCTGTTTAGGAGGGACAAGAGCTAAAGTCAGGCAAACTTGAAATAAGATATTTTTGAGATCGCAATCCATCCTCTTTTGACCGCAGGTAATAGCTACTGATATGGGATGGGACACCACAGGCATATCTTCACTGTGACCTATGAAATATTGCCTCAGGAGTGGAATCGGAGTGGTGAAACACGGAAATGAAATTGAACTCTCCTGAGGTCTAAGGAAGTTTTATGAAGTTTTAAAGTGGAAAAGTTACTTCATTAATAAAGATACTTCTTGTTTATGTCAGAGCTCACTTCTATCTGTCAAGCATTTTATATGTTAGTACATGGAAAAGCACTGGTGATAGGATAGTTTCTTTGGGGCAAACCATTTCCCTTTCACTCTCTGATTTACAACCACTTTGCTCCAATACTTGCTAATTGCGATAAAACTATATACAAATATATACAATCGCACACTTTGATGCATATGTGAAAACTTGTCTGTAATAAAGCGATACTGAAACTCATAACATTGTCATATAATTAGAAAATGTTGAGAGGAAAATATTGACCTTTGTCAGTTCTCCTACTCTTATAATACAGAAATATATCATATCTAATCTGCAGTTTTGTTTTGTGTGGTTATGTAAAACGGAATATCTTCTCAGATTCCAAAGCCAGACTGACGAATTGGGAAAGAGACACTGTATAGGAATTCAAGGAGTCCAAAAAAAAAAACAATTGTAAGCCAGGCATCTTCATTTCAAAGCACTTGCAGGCAGAATGTTTGTTGAGTTTCACTTATCACATTTCGGATGATTTTGGTTCAACTGTCAGCCTCAGTTTGTGAATTATAACCACAAATCATCAAGTGATATGGAGATGACGTAGGAATGAAGGCTGGGTGAAGAGAATGGAAAAAGGAATTTAGAGGTTTATGACAAAAGAACATGTCACAAAAATGACAGAGTCACAGGTTTCAAGTTTACAAGTTTACAAGTTTTATTCAGAGGACAACGACCAGCAAAGCTGTTTGACAATTGTGCTCCTAACAATAGGAAATATAAATTAACAGAGTGACTTGCCTCGTTGTGGCTCTGATGACAGACAGACATACAGACAAGAAACTTATTTTTAACACAGAGGCAAGATACATATTAATATATATACTAAATTTTTAAAAGAAAAAATGAACATAGCTGTAACCTGATTTGTCTTTTTATTATGGGGAGACCTCTGTCAGACAAAACTGGATAATGAATGTGATTTCATGACTGTTTGGTATGCTGTCAAAAATCAGATTATATATGTTTTGCGCAGTTCTAAAAGGAGCTGACACTGTGTATTTTTATTTCAGCAATTCACTGTGATTGGTGCCCTGCCAGCTGCTCCATTGCAATTACCATGGCATGTACAGGTAACGTAGGTGCAAGCGACAAAAGAAGCAAAAACAAAAACAAGTAAAATCAATTGGCAGGATAAAACTTTCATTAGTCTTCATTGTTTGATCTCAAGGTCACCAGGATCTATTAGATTACAAGTTAGATTTATTTCAGTTACTTTTATGTTTTGAACAAAGTTGTAGTTACTTTGAGTAAACAATGACGTCATTCCTGTTTCGCAAATTTTGAAATGATTAAATTAATTGAACAAAACATATCGTTTTCATTTAGTTATTCTAAGAGAATTATTTGGTAAACAGAGAGCGAATATTTTAACCTCAAACTACAGCTATATACCATATAACATCACATGTCACAATTAGCCACAAAGAGGTAATTGAAGCAGAAAAGGAAAGTAACTGTTATCTGAGCATGTCAGTTTTTTGTAAGAAATTTAATGGATTACTTAGTTTACACAACATGTAATATATCATATAGTCAAATTACTCTGTACTTGATGTAATTATTACAGACAACATTGTCAATGCTTATAAATATTTTGTTAGAAGAATAGACAAACATTATTATTTTAATTGTAATGGCATGTAGTAATACATTATAAAGAGAGCCAAAAAGCCTTTTCTGCCAAAACAACTGTGCATCACAAAAAAATATTTTTGCAATTGTTTAATTTACATTACAAAACAAAGCAACAACTTTTTATGTTTGTGTTTGTGGAAAATGTTCATCATGCTAGGTTAATTTTGATAAAAGATGCTCAATATAATTTGATATTTGTAACTGTTGTAGTATGTTTGTGACCTCAAGAGAGTTCACACATGAAAAATTTGCTGCTACCACAGATCAGTTAGGGCAGATTTCACGAAAAAGCTGCAAAATGACTTACCACAACTTGTCCACAAGTTACATTAGCACAATACTGATAAGGCCAGACATAATCGATTCGTAGATTCTCAGATTTTCTGAGGGTGCTTCTTCTGAGGATAGCTGGCAGGACAAAAAAAAGCTGAAATCTAAATCTTTTATTGTGTCAATCCATTGAATAAAATCATGGGTAAACAATCTTTTCTGTTGGATTGGTAGGTCAGAGTAGCTAAAAATATGGCCTTGTGCTAATGTAACAACGATGAATGGTGTAGGACGGAATTTTTTTATGCTGATCCTACTGCAATATAAATGAAGTAACCAGCAGGTTATCACCCCTGGCATGCTCTTGGGAGACCTGGCTTTCAGTTCAGAAAAAATTTGAGATCTAATCATGTGTTTTTTAACGTAATTTTTATGCACACATTTTGCTAATGTAACACTATGAAATGGACGGATGCAAAATTGAAGTTACATTAGCAATAAAGAAACAGGTACCACACCCAGTCGTTTATGTTTTTGGTGATGTAAATAGGCAAATAAGACACGTTTTTCAATAAAATATTATAATTTCATGTTTGAAATTGGCATAAGTAGCAAGAACACAGAAAAATTTCCATGTAAAAGTTGCTAATGTAACCTCAGTGTCCTGAGACGGAATCGAGTTACATTAGCAGTCTTTTTTTATTTTTCATTTTTTTCAAGTTTTATAGTGACCAAGACAATTAAAAATGGTTCCAAAATAATTTTCAAGATTTTTTTATCAAACACATACCATTACATTTTCCTGAATTGGTTTTAGCAAATTCCACAGAGTTCCAAAGTAAGCATGTGTGATCGCCAGTAAGTTTGGTTGTCCAAAATTGTCCTCATGAGGCATAAAAAGATATATTTTTAAGAGGAAAAAGCTACATATTTGAGGAATATTTTACTGACATTTATTCCTTACCTCACAGATATACTTAGTAATAGGTTTACTTGCTTCAGGAAGCAACAGAGAGATAACAAAAGGGTTGGAAAGTTTAAGGTACCTTTTAAGAGCACTTTTCGTGAAATCTGCCCTAGTGAATGAAGATATCAATGACGAGTTGATATCAGGTTTCTGCTGCTACTTACAGCTGTCAGTTGGGAGTAATTTTCCCAACAGATTCTCAAGTTTCCTAAAATCTCCAGCAAATAATGTGCAGCTTAAGTGACCCTAGCAGACTTGAAGAGCGGATTGATTTTGCAGACTTTGACAAACTTATATGTTTCATTGTGTATCATATACTTTCAGGATGATACTGATTACTATAAATATTGATGAAGTTGGCTATTGTAGATATTTTAAACTGTACATCATGTCAAAGAAAGTCTAGTGGCTAGCCAAGAACCATTCAACATTATACTGTCAGTGTCATAACAACATATTGGAAGCCCTCATGGACAGCTATGTGATCACTTCGGTGCTTCAAGGTGAAGAATTGTGTTACAAGAACTGCAAGTGGATGCACCATTATAACTTGAGGCAATATTTGGTGAGTCATGGCTGTCAGACAGAATTAGCTTAATTTTTGTAACAGTAATGCTACTCACTGAAGATTTTGTATAAACAGGAATTTTAACAACTGTGACGAAGGAGTATTTCACAATATTATTATATGATGCTACAATGATTGTACTTTCTCATGTAAACAGATATATGTTAAATTTCACAGATGTTGATATTAATAGCGTTGAAGTGCTGGATAGGGGATCATTGTTACTTTGAAAGAGGAGTCAAAGAGGCCATCTACATCCGTGGCCATCAACCCACATTGAATTGCAACAGTCGGAAATTCCAGGTTAGAATTTTATTTTGTGTGTTGAGAACAAAAGTTTAAACTTTCTCCTGTACACTTCACAGACGCTTTTACTAGTTTTAATAATCCTTAAATATATCTCGTTTTGAAGAATGATATCAGTTCGGCAAAAGTCAAAATTCGGCAACGTTGCCGTTTAAGGCATCCCCGCTGCCGTGTGAGGCATCCCGCTGCCGTTTGAGGCATCCCCGATGCTGTTAAAGGCAGCTGTTACTGTTTTATGTTCTTTTCAGTGCTGTAAAAGTGTGATGCACCACACATATTATAGGGTGAGGTGTGAAAGTTTGGGTACCTCTTGAGTGGGTTAGTATTTTTTCACATTTGGGCTAATACTACCAGCCTGCCATGTGCAGGATAATTCAATTGCACTTTTAAATTAATGGTACTCCACAGATGTTAATGATGCCTAGGCATCTAAGCTCACAATTCCAGCTTCAAGGAGCAGTAAAAACATTTAAATTTAAGAGGACATATATACATTTTAAAAAATTGTTGTGTATATATAAGTTGCTACACCCTAACCACTTTTAAAATTATATATGTTATCAGATGGTACATATGTTACACATCAGCCCCCGTATCGTGGTGCATGCAGCACCAAAGGTCATGTATCAACACGAGCAATGAAGGCCGCTTCAAGATCCAAAGGGCAGATAATCGTGGTCTTAACATTGTACAAACTGTGTATTTTAGATGGTCATAAACATCACCAGGCCCATATATAGTATATTGTCAGCCAAAAGCTAAGACCTTAATGGCTAAAGTCACTTCTGAAGGGCATATTTTGTACCATGGGAAGCTTCTGATACTAATCGATTCAATACACATGAAGGAAAAAACTATTTCTTTCAAATAATATACACTGAAAGACAAAAGTTATCCATATATGTTGGGAGGGCATGACGTTCAAGGGTTATGGTCAATATGATGGTTCCATGGTGTAAGACACCCGAAAATAGGGTCACAAACAGTAAATCACTGAACCGGGAAACATTTTTGTTTTTAAAAATGGCTGACAAATAAAAGGGGAGTTTTCAGAAAACACAGTTTTTGCTGTCGACCAATACCATTTGCAGGCATGAGGTTTCATGTGAGCTCAAATGAATTCTTAAACATACAAGCACACAATTCTTTTACAACTGAATGTATTGTGTCCCCAATTACAGAATATGACGGGGATGAAACTATTGGAATGGTGCAGGTGTGAAAACCCAGCTTAATGTTGTAGAGTGAAAGATGTTCATCCGTCAAGTGTATCAAAGAAAGCTGCCTGTTACAGGGAGGTAGGGTAGACAAGGAATAAACAAAGAGGTGTTGAACCCTGAAAAACAACCGGAACTCAAGATACCCTCCATTGTAATGAAGGCATGTTTCTGGATGTTGTAGGGGATGCCGTAGATGAGAGGAAATCACAACCTTCGAATGAACCCCAAGACCATTATCTTTAGACTTTATGGTTTATTTTAAGTAAAGCATGTGTTTGGTAGAACCTTATATTAAGCACACAGATGAGGTTCTTGAATGCAGAGCATATGCATAACTTTTGTCTTTCAATGTATGTGCCTCGAAACTCGAATTAATTTTTTGCACATTATTCTAATTTAACAGGGCCAGGTTGACAATATAGGTATCGTTGAAAAATGAGCCATTCCATGGCTAGGAAAAAGACCAAAAAATGTATATTCAAACATTTTGGTCATCGGAACAAAGATGGCCTTAGTTTCCATTTCTCAGAGAGTTGCAAAAAAATAAAATACGTAGGCCAGTTTGCTTTTGGGTGACTATAGCCAAAGAAATGCATACCGTATTATAAAAACGGGTAAAGTTGGCAATCCGGGGTAAAGTTGGCTATTTTGACCCACTTAATGGCCAAAATGCCAACTTTTCCTCACTGACATGTATGGCAATTGTGCCAAAGAAGATACCTGTGTCTGTGAGGAAAGTTGGCATTTCTTCCATTAAGTGGGTAAAAATAGCGTGCCAACTTTACCCCGGATTGCCAACTTTACCCCGTTCTACGGTAATGCAGAGTAAGTACACATATAGGAAGAAACTAAGGAAAAAAGTAAAGATGGGAGAGGCAAGGGCTATTAGGAGATAATCGTTAGAGGGAGGCAGAGAGGGAGTAGACAGAGAAGGAGGCAAGAGCTTTTGTGAGAAGGCACCCTTGCAAGCTACTAGCTGGAACTGAGGATGTGAGAAGGCGGAGATCAGGAGAAGAAATCAGCAGGGGCAGACTGGCGGCATTTTGGGCACTGTAGCAAAATAAGACAATGCAGGGCTGTAGCCTGCAGGGGGGCAAGGGAGCAGCTACCTCCCCTAGAAATTTGCCCAAAAAAAGGTGCATTACATGTAAATTTTTTAATTTTCTGAGTTTTCCTGCATGGGGTGTGCATGCCTTTGGATCAGGTACTGCCTCCCCCCTAGGATTCAGCCCAGCCTACGGCCCTGCATAGGCCCCCAAATTCCTATTTTCGGCAAAACCCCATTTGTACCAAGCTGGAATGGCCCTTTTCTATACAGAGCCCTCTCCCATGGGGGCCCTGATCTAAAAGTTTTCACAGTCGCAAATAAAGAAATTTTGTTTTTCTTTTTATTATTTTTTAACATTATTTGGCACCTTGCATGCCAACCTGCCAGTCCGCCCTGGAAATCGGTGCAAGGCAGAAGAGAAAAAGCTAACGGGAGTAGGAGGAAAGAGGAATAGTGAGGAGGAAAACCCTGGGGTGATATAGATAAGAAAGGGATAAGAAAAAGACAGAGACCGAGGAGGCAAGTGTTATTATGAGCAGCAATTAAACAGGTGGGGGAGGGGGGGGGGTGAAGTAGACAGGGAGAATGCACGACAAACAGAGGAGGAGCACACTGAGCACTAGCCCCAGTGGCGTCACCAGGATTTAATTTAGGGGGGGGCAGGCTGTTCAACCCGGGAAATGTTTTTTTAGGGCGTTGGGGAGGACTCGGGGTAACTACAATTACCTTGGAATCATTTTTTGTGGGGTCAATTCCGATATTTTCAATTTTTTTGGGGCAATTTTTGGCAAAAAAAGCCAAATTCTGTTTCCTAACATTTACCCAGAAATGGCTATATCTTAAATATAAGCCACCTGTTTTTGGTGTTTCATATCCAAAATGGTCTTCAAACAAGATTTAAGTATGCCAATGAGCCTTCTGAAACCAAGGAAGCTGACTCAGGCCAAAAAATGGTCTAAAAAAGCATGTGAAATGGCTGAAAATATGCAATTTCATAAAAGCCAGAGTGGCACGGCACAAGTTGCATGCCACAGATTTTTTTTTTGCACCAGTTATCATTTTTTGGCCATAACCAAGTTTCTATACCACTGGCATACTGAAATTCCAAAAAAAGTTTTTTCCAGCCCACCCTAGTGTTGGTGCACAATGTAATTAATGAGTCAGAAACCCAAATTAGCAGTCTCATTTCTTAGTTAATTAAGTAGCTTCTAAAGAAGAGCCAAATTATCAAAAATGCTTGGATAGATTCATCTTTTCCTTGGATAGATTTAAAGAAATATATATTAACTCAAGGTGGCAGCACTTAAGTCATCCCCGATCATTTGCGCCACCTGCCGGGAAACGTCTGAACTGCGGAGATGCCGAATTCGGCATCTCCCAGATGCCGTATGAGGCAACGGTTGCCGAAAATGGCATCGGGGGATGCTGTATGAAGCAGCGTTGCCGAATTTTGACTTTAGCCGAACTGATATGATCTGTATCACAACCTGTCTGCCAGTGGGTAGTAATTTGTTGCCTCTAAGGCATTTTGGACAGTCATGTGATCTCCTTGGTGCTTCAAGGTGAAAGTGTTCTGTTCCCAGAAGACTTTTCAGTGGAAGCAGATACTTAGAACTGGGTGATATTAGGTTTCTGCAGCTACTTACAGCTACTTACAGCTGTCATTTGCAGTTAGTGTAATTTTCTCCACAGATTCTAAATTCACATGGAGACCCTACTATAACTAAAAGAGATGCCACAGCACTAGAAGCTCGTTGGATATATAAATGTGGGATGCTGTTGCAACTTGAGTGTTGTATAGTGACAAAGTCAGAATTCCAATGGAACTGTTTTAGTAGCAAAATTCAGGGATTTTAAAATTTGTCCATTGGATGAAAACATCAATGTATTTGCAGAGATTTTTGGGCTGTTTTAAACTAAAAATTTCAACTGCTTCATTGTTATCACCATGGTATCTACAGGTAACCAAGGCACGAGCAAAAAAAAGGTGCTGGAGAGAAAACAAAACCATCTACCTGACAAAAAAAGAAGTCATCAACTGTTTATCTGCTGTTCCTGTTGCTTTTCTCAAGGTCAGTACGATGCATAATTATTGAAGCCTTATAATTAAAGGAGATTTATTGCTACTGTATGGCCACCATAATACGGTCACAATAAATTTGCACATTTAATGACATTGCTGTATGATCAGTTATTGATGAGAGTACCTATTTTTTTGGGGGGGGGGGGGGTTTGGGCCAATTTATATTTCTTTCAACCGGGTATTTTCAATTATCTTGGAATTGGCACCTCTTCAGTTTGAGTATTAAGGACAGCCCAATCAATGTAAACAACTTTATAAAGAGCAAACCTAACCCAGTACTCGATCTTTGAAATAACCAATCAACAGAAAACAAGTTTAGAAATTTTTGTGCAGATTGACACAGTAGCTTTACATTGTGGAGAGACCTGTAAAAAAAAAAAGCGAAAGCAGATATTCAAAACAAGTCTGGTAATATGAGGGGTTCTATATATCTCCTAACAGCTGTCAATTTCCGTTTGTGTAATTTTCCTCTCGGTATCCCTGCAGAAGTGATGTCACCCACCAGAACTTGGGAAATTGCGACAAAAGAACATGTCGCAAACACGTGGAAGCTGCAACAGAAATTATATATATGACATCATGTCAAATGTGAAATTGCTGAGTCGGGACAAGAAAAGTGATATGTTATAAGTGATATTGTGTTGCCAGTTTCAGCTTGAACTTTGAAACCAAATGGAACAAACAGCTCTATTAGTTCTATTATAGACATAATCAAAGAATGTAAGAAAAGTTTTGTGCGAAAGACACAAAACAAGAATGGGAACTGGAAGGAAATGTAGGTGGCAGGGGCAGTTGTAGGAAAATTCAATCACAATTTGCCAAGAACATATTTACTCACATGCACCAAAACGTTTAAAAGCAATTTTTTCTTTAATACCGGTATTTATTTTTTGCTCCCCCAGGTGGTCTCCCCATATGAAGTTTCCAAATCTGGCTAAAATATACAACTAGTGTATTGGGTGCCCCCCAGAGAAATGCGTGCCCCCCGAGGTGCCCCCCAGAGAAATGTGTGCGGCCCAAGTTCGCCCCCCCCCATTCGAGGCCCCCCAGCTCGCCACTGCCTTCACCCTATGCCCCCTATGCCCCCTACGCCCCCTGTTCTTGAACCCTTCAGAACGAAGCCAGGCAGCCAGTGTCTACACAAACTGTATGGATAAAATAAAAGATGCCAAAGTAACAATTTTTGACCAAATTAGACTGTTCAAATAGCAGAAACATTTCTGTCATCGTCCAATTATAACTGCTATGATATAATGCCTTCTTGCCTTTTGACAGCTATGTCATCTCAAGGGTGCTTCCAGGTGAAGGTGTTCTGTTACCTGAAGCTATTTAGCGGAAGCAGATACTCAGAACTGGGTGATATTAGGTTTCTGCAGCTACTTACAGCTGTCATTTGGAGTTAGTGCAATTTTCTACATAGATTCCAAATTCACATCGAAACCCTACTATAACTAAAAGGATGCCACAGCACTGGAGTGTCAGTTTCTCAAACTTCATGGTGTCCCTGTTTAAGTGATGGTGTGTGGAGGAATTCACACTGCATGTAACAAAAGAAAATGTCACAAACATGTGGAGATAAGACAGAAACTGTAACTTGTGTGTCTTCCATGGCAATTGTGAAATGGCTTGGATTTGAAAAGATAAATGTAAGAGAGGTGTGTATACATCGTATTACGTCAAAGCTGAACAACAATATTCTTGATGTTTTTAAACAAGGCTAAAAAGACTATTTTGTTTAAAAGAGTTTTTATTTTAATTTATGGTATACTAAATAAATGGATAATATAAATAGCTGTAGTGCTATGCAAATGTTATAATAATAAACAATAAACAACAATTGCTGGCAAGCAGAAAGCATAGGAAGAAAACATTTCTACCCACATCATCGGCCACATGCTGCCAGAAATATATCATTACAGCCACTGTTACCGTGAAATAAATAATTTCCCAATGAGGAAAACTCCAAGCCCCCCCCCCCCGATAATTAAAAGGTCACCCCCTGAATGTAGGAGCCATAAGCATAGAATGAGAAAAATCAGAGCATGTCTTTACCTTTATCACATTGTGAAAAGCACAGTGACATCCTCAAAAACTTTTGCGTCTATGCTTATGGCTCCTAAAATAGAACCGACGACTCTTTTAGTATTTGGCATAATCACATGCTTGAGGTTTTTGCGCAGTTTCACAACAAAGTGGGTTTTTTTTTCTTGAAAAGTGTCAGCAAATTGTTGTCATTGGTGCTCTGCCAACTAGTTCATTGTAGTATCCATGGTGTTGGCAGTACCAGGGAATATAAAAAGAAAAATAATACCAAAACCAATAAATAAGAAAAAAACAGAGGAGGAAACAAAAGTTTATCAGCCTTTGTTGTTTAATCTCAAGGTCAGTAGTTCACCAGGTTGTGTCATTAAGCTTTTTAGGAGATTGATCTGTGACAATAACTCATTCAATACAATAAAGAAAATTAAATTGGCTTGACATTTTCATTCCGTTATATTTGTGAAAAGATAGTGGTTCCCAATGGGTATATCTATGTTGTAGAAACTTTGTGACAACGTCACAATTTGAAAATAACGTAGAATTGTATGTTAGAAAATTTTACATTATCATAACGTTGTGAAGCAATCTTAAAAATACGTTGTTAGCATGTTATGTTGTGACAACATTATCACAATGTTGTGAAAAATGTTAATGTTGTGTTCACCTTGTGGCAGCATAATTTCTGTAATGCATTTTTACACCACAACAGATGAGACCTCCGCCAATAGCATATTATTTTTATATTATTCCATCCTCACTTATTTTGTGTTGGATGTAAAAGCGATTGAATTTTTTTAATCTTCACACAAAGTGACAGTAAATCTCAATTCATCAATTATCAACTGTTTCAAGCTGCTTTTTAAATCCAATAGTATTTTAAGTGTCAATTTCGAAGTTAATAAAAAAGGATGTCATATCATAAAAACTTTGAAAACTCAAAATGATATGTGGACACCTGAAAGTCATTGGCAATTTCATACAATATGGAGCCAAAACCATGCATGTTGATGGTCCTGGCAATACATCTCTAAACAATGCATTTATTTTAAATGGGAGCCCTAAAGCTGCTCTGGAAGAGCAGCAAGTCCCAACTGAAGTATCAATGCAAGTGTGTCAATTTAGCATACAGTTAAAAATTCTGTACGTTTATGGTATGTATCTTTGTTGTCAGATTTGTTCTGGTTCCTGAGCAGTGAGCAACCATCAATTTGTCTATTTAAAACCTCAAAATTTCATCTCATTGAACCTGCAGCATCAAAACCTTATAGTCCATCACATGAATCCAAAAAGATGCCTAGAAGTGTGATTTCGTTGACCCCCCCTGTTTAGCCAGGTTTCATGGTACCAAATTGTAGCAAATTTAGTATAGATTCTATTTCTGCCTGTTACCAAGTTGGCAAAATACCTGAAACATACTCAAATTTTAAAAAATGGGACAAACATTGAAAAAATGAATTTTTTTTATGTTTTGCTCCTAAAAATATTTAAAATTCAGCCTGGACCTTAAAAATTGTCAGAATATCATGATTTTTTCAGAGGATGGTCACCAAAGTATTCTACAAAAGATAGAAGAACTAAGTTCTACCTAACTTCAAGATGGCCACCAAAATTAAAGATGGCCGCCAGATAACAAATATGATTTCCCTCTATTTTAGCTATTTTTCCAAAATAATTTTTTTATTAATATTTCAAATGCCTTCAAACTGCAAGGAAGTGGTGGGCTACCATCAATTAATTGTATTTTACCATTTTGTGAAGACAGAAATGATTTAAATGCCATACTTTCCATTTTATAGGGTGTTAAAGTTGGGCCCGACATGCAATTTGGTGTGAAAAGTCGCTGTAAACGGATCTGGGATTTTCATCTAATTCCTTGGGTCCAGTTGTGCTGCTTCATTGATCTCCCCCAATATTTAGTCAGGTTTCTTGGTACCAAATTGTTGCAAATTTAGTATAGATTGCATTTCTGCTTGTTACCAAGTTGACAAAATACCTGAAAGATGCTCAAATATTCAGAAATTGCGAAAATGTAGAAAATTTTTTTTTTTTTCCATATTTTGCTCCAAAAAATATTCAAATTCAGCCCTGACCTTAAAAATTATCCAAATATCATGATTTTTTCAAGGATAGAAGATCAAAGTATTCCACAACAGATGACGGAACAAACTTGTTTTTATTTTCAAAATGGCCGCCAATATTCAAGATGGCTGTCTGACACCTAATCGGATTTACCTATATTTTAGCTTCTCTTTTTAAAAAAATTATTTTAATTCATACTTCAAATGGTTACAAGCTGGAAATCCTAGATTTTGGCCCTCAAGTGAGGGACTATTATAACTATTACATACAGTCATGTATGATGTATGAGTGAATGCAGATGTTGGAGCTTCAATAATATGTTTGGCACTAATTAACTGATTTCTATGGACAACATTATTGCCTTCACTCCTTTATGACCTCTGCAAGATGAGGTTGTTAAGCCATTGTCATGTCCACCTGATATGATGCTAACTGCAATAGGATTACCAGTACGGGGAAACAAATGTTCTTTCTCAAGGTCTGATAAATATGCCATGTATTGCATATACATTATTGAGTGGCCTGACAGGACAAAATTCAGGTAATATTCAACTGAAATGGACAGCAAAAAGCCATCCATGTAAATGATTAAAATACAATTATTGTCAAACCCGGTATTCCAAATACATAGTGTTACTTCGTTAAGATTTGAAATATGCTTGGGACAAAGCCTCTCTCACTTTTAAAATGAAATTACATTTTCAGTGGATCTTAATGCCATGAGCAAAATCCATATTACCGCTTAATATCATAATAATAATATCTATCTTTCTATCTGTTGGTACCACACAGACATGGTTCATCACATGCATATTGTATTATGATTCTTAATTTCATGGTATTACCAAGTTTTAAAACAGCGTTTAATATGGCTCAGTTGTTGGTGTAAATTGCCTGAAATTTTAAGCCATCCATATTTCATCTCTAGTTTCGAAGTTTTAATGGCCAATATCTGGTTTTGATCCTTTGAAAGGTGAAACTCATGAATAGCAATAGGATCTTACATTTTGAACAACAACTGGTTTCTTCAATTACCAATTAAACTTTATCATTAAATTAGAGAACAGTTATATCCGTCCATATTGTTGAAGCTTTCAATAGTTTTAGTCCTTTTTAATTCTCGATAAAGTTCTTCAGTATTTGTTTTAATTAAAACCGTTTAAAATCTTAATTATTACCCCAAAGTTCTATATGTTTTGCATTTTATGATGATTGAAAAGTTATTATTCTCAGTTACACTGCAGGTCGAAAGTTTGGAAACAGCAGGTTGCTTGCCATTCATCTAATGTTACGCAAATGTGCTTGTGGGTGAAAGGATTCTTATCCAGTCAGAAGAAAATATCTCATAATAGGAAGAAGGATTGTAAAGGTATTCTCTGTATTCATGAATGGCACTCAATCTCCATTGTTGCTCTGAAAAATACAGACAGGTCAAACAAGTGGTAACAACATTTTACTTTAAAACAATGGTTATGGCTTACTAATTTTGACACTTTGGAAATAATGTTTTATTGGTCCATGACAGAAAAAAGCACATCAATTGTTTTAAATGAACAACATTTTAGTAAATCAGTATCGATTTAGTATAAAACTTCCATACTTTTCTATTAATAGAAGGTGCATGGCAAATACGGTCAACATGACATTGTATCTCCTCATGAAGTCTATATTAACCTATTCAAGCCAACAGCATCTTCACCTTTCTCCCCATTATGAGCATTCCTTCTTTTTAGCAAGCAGTTCCATAGCATCAGGTGAAAGTGACATCTTCTTAACTATGATGTCACCACTGCTGTGCATGCAGAGGTCAGACTGGGTTCAAGGACAGGTTATTTTCTAGTTCATGGATGCCCAAGTCCCCATGTCAATGTGAATAGATCCTCTATCAGGTCAATGCTTGTTTTGTTTAGGCACAGGGCGGTTGATTTAAGGCAACAACATATTTCTTCCATAATACGAAACACATAACTATTTCTTTTAACTTTTTCATCAGTAAAGAAAAAGCCTTATGACTCAATTTCAGCTTCATGGTTAATCCTACTATGTAAAAGAAGGTTTGCCCCATTTCGTTGTGTTCTATACATTCCCTCAAGCCTTTATTAATCAGGCCGTCAATAGACCAATTTCTCTGTTTTACAATCTTCTTGAGAGTTAAATACTTTAATATCACTATTTTGCGGCTACAACAGTCACAGACAAATTATAATGCTCCTAATTCTGTCTCACCTCTACCTTCACCAATCACGATAAGTAGTTGTAGCATAATTTTCCTTAGAATCCGGAGAGGCAAGGATGTTCCACTCTCAAGGATTGGCCCATGGCCATGGGTGTACATGATTTGCTAATACTTCCTTTAATTCCAATATGTAAATCAGTTTGTGGGCACTCTAGTTCTATTATATGGTATCCAGCCATGCATGGTAACGGCAGAGAGCCATAGGACTACGAAAAATGTTTGTCATCTCATAATGAACAGTAAATGTCATTATTCATTGGATATTAGGGCTGTATAGGCTTTATGGATAATAAAAACACCATTTGCTGCATTTAATGAAAACCTGTAGATTCAATTAATCATTATTACAGGCATAAGAAAATGATGGCCTTATAATGAAATTAGGATATCAGAAAGGTTATGAGGTTCATTTTGAAGGTCAGGTAGCTGACATTGAATCACTTTATTGTTCAGTATCAAATACATCATCATTCACCACTGTGGTCTACTTCGCTTTGTCAAGGGATTATAAGAAGTGTTGATGACTGGCACTGATTGTAGTCTGATCCATATACCATAAAAAAAATAAAGCATATTTAAGCTTTTGGTGACATTAATTTCAGTATTACAACAAAAAGCATCCTTATTTTTCTAAATTGGCATATACATGACCACCTCGCATCACCTCATGAAATCTGTATTAACCTATTTAGTGAATGGCATCTTCATTAGACTCTCCATTATAAGCATTCCTTCTTTTCAGCAGGCAGTTCCATAGCACCAGGTGAAAGTGACATCTACTTAACAACCACATCGTGCAGAGGTCAGACCGAGTTCGAGGCCAGTTCATTTGCTGCTTCACTTGTGTTAAAGTCCCCATTCCAGCAAGCTCAACCCTTCCTTCAAATCAATACAGGAACACTCTGCCATGCACCCAGCTAGCATATCACTGATAATAAGATTAAGTTATTACAGATCTCATATTAGTGTGTCATGTTCTTTTAAGCTGCCACAGTGCTCTTGTGTTGTCAGTGTCAGCAAAATGATTTCACAGTTGGTGTATTTGCAGTTTCAGCTGTGTCACTTGGAACCCAAACTGATCACACTCCTTCATTTACACAGAACCCAGGGTTTTATAATCTGACACAAGCCATATTGTACAGTAATGACACTGATTTATTGGGTGCACATGCTTGATTTTTTGGGTTTTCAAAGAGTTTATTAACAAATTTTCCAAAAGACTTTTCTCATAGCCCGTATTCACACTAAATCACTCCCAAGATGGATCACCTGCTTTATGTAATACTCGAAGCACGTTCAATAAATGAAGTCACCCAGAAATTTTTGGGCAGGGAAAAAATTGCATAGGAAAATCTCATATCTTAGAGCGTCTGTTGCCAATATATTTTAGAGTACAGGCCTTCATGCACCAGCGTTGTCAACAAATGGCATATAGGGGAGAGTGGGGCATAACCACCCCCCGGGGCATAACCACCCGCCCCGTGGTTCCAGGTGATTTTACTTGTGAGAGACAACTTTTTACGGGAGGGAGTTGGAAGCATAAGGCAAAATCAAACAGAACAGCTCAGATTGTTTAGTTTTCTATGCTTTTTAAGCAGCTTTATCTTATTTTTACATGTGACGGTATTTGTGATGACATTCAACATAAAGGAGATATAAGGGAACGGTGATAGGCATTGTGTTGGTTCATATTCTGACTAATTTTCACATGGGATTTAACTGTCATTAAATCATGTCATGAGTGATAATAGGGGTAATGGCTGTTTTACCCCAATGTGGGGTATAACCATCTGCCCCTGGAAAAAATACAGTAGGGGAGTGACAGAAACAGGAGGGGGTTTCCAAAAACGTACTGTAAATGTGCGACAAACTTGGTAAGGGTTAGCATAGATTATGTCATTCGGGCTGTCTTGAAAAACATAAAGACTGGTATTGGTGGGAGCATTTCGGAGAGAAATATCTCAGAATTCATCACCATAGCAAAAGTGAGTACTCTGAAATGGTTTGACACTTTTCCAGTCAAGAAGACCAGCATTTTCATCAGAAAGGGACATATTAGTATCCTTCCACCAGATATGGAAAATCCTCCAGTAATTTTTGTTCCTGGAACCTAGGGGTGAAGGTTATGCCCCATAGGGTGGGTGGTTATGCCCAAAGCATGGGGCATTACCACCCATATGGTACCAAAAACTATGTCATATCCCTGTGCTACAAGGAAGAGTGCTTTGATGGTGGGGGGGGGGGGGGTAGGGGATAAGACTGTACTCCAAGGGTGTGTCATATTGCCAATTGGAGTTCTTAATTGTGTTGGTCATTATCATTCTTTGAGACATTTTGTCTTAGGGGGTTGGTTATTCCCCACTCTCCCCTATTCATCCCTTTAAGGTAGGAGTATAGAACAATTCAAAAATATTCCCTTTTTCTGGTTGGTTTTATGTTATTCCCTCAATTGATTATTATTAGTTGAAATTTAGCAACATTCGGCTGTTGGGCTCCGAATTTATACCTTTGAAAACTGATCAAAAGTTTAGTGCACTGGGGTGTTCTCCCATTACAATTTCACACAAACTCAACCTGGCTATGACATTTTATAGCTAAAGTTTAGTTTGTGAGTAATACAAATTATTACAGGGTACACACAAACTTCTCAACAAAAATGAGCCATGAACAGCCCAATCCGTTATCTGATTATGAATCAGCCCGATTATGCAACTCGAAGATGATGGTTACCCATAATATATGAGAACAAATTAATCTTCCACATTTTGAGTTCTGTTTGACCAGATTGATGTGTTCTAATGAATAAGTGTATATCATATTATCAATCAAGATATCTATAAAGAAATGTTTGACAATGTTAAAAGGCAAAATGCATATGTACATCTGTTTAGATATGTACACACAAACTAGCATGAGCCTATTCTAGATTGGGCAATCAGTCAGCAGTTAGCTCTGCATGGTAACTGCGGAGAACCATATGACTACAAAAATCTTTGTCATCCCATAATGAAACGTAAATGTCATTGTTCATTGGATATCAGGGCTGTATAGGCTTTACGGATAATAAAAATACCGTTTGCTGCATTTAATGAAACCTGTAGATTTAATTAATCATTATTACAGGTTTGAAAATGACATGATAAGCATTATAAAGTCATAAGGATATCAGACAGGTAACAAGGTTCATTTTTATGATCAGATTAAGTTCTGACAAAGAATCACATCACTCTTCAATGACAAAGACATTACCTCTTTTCCCGGTGGATAACCTCTTCCCCAAGGGCACATCAATGTTGTCGCAACATTGCAACAACATCACCCTGTTACCAAATGACGTAGTATTGTATTGTAGAAATCATGTTGTCACAATGTTGTGAAGCAACATCGAGGATATGATGTTGGCAAGCACTGTTATGGCGACGTTTTCACAACATCGTGAGGCAAGCACTGTTATGGCGACGTTTTCACAACATCGTGAGGCAATGTCGATGGTTCGACGCTAGCTTGCGACGATGTTGTAAAAAAAAACCGATATCGTGTTCATGTTGTGGCAACATAATCTCTATCATACGTATCTATGTAACCAACAGACCAGCCCTCCACCAATTAGCAACGATTTACATTTTGTGGCCTTGGGTTGAGTCTGAGAGTCAGATCCGTGATTTTTTTTTTCTTTGCTAAAAGTTAACATGCTCTCACTGCTTCTACAAGGAGTTATAACAAGCAGTGATGATTGACATTCATGTGTTCAAATTCGTTATGTACGCAGATGACACAACTCTGTTAACTATGCTCTCTACAAACAAGAATGAGATCAATAGTCATGAGTCAAAATTAAATAATGAACTTGAAAAGATTAGTACTTGGTTAAAGCTCGATAAATTATCTCTCAATGTTTCTAAAACAAAATATATGCCTTTTCGACCAAAAAACAAGATTGTTAACGATATGAATTTATTCTTAGATGGTGACAGACTGGAACGAGTGAAAACTTTTGATTTTCTAGGCGTTACTGTGGATGAATGTCTGACTTGGAATGAGCATGTACATAAAATTCAAATGAAAATGGCCAAAACATTAGGGGTAATGAACCGTGTCAAATCATACTTGCCATCTGAAACTCTGCTGATTATATATAACTCCCTCATTTACTCGCTTCTATTATATGGTATTTTAACATGGGGAGTAAGACACGATAAACTTGTCAAAATTCAGAAAAGGGCTGTAAGAATTATAAGTAAAAGTAAGTATAATGCTCATACTGATCCTTTATTCAAAAGAATGAATATTCTGAAATTAGAAGATATTCTATACATTCAAGAGTTTAAATTTTATTATAAATTAAGAAGTCGAGATGTCCCAAATTATTTCCTCAACATGAATTTTCCAAGGCAGTCGGACATTCATCCATACCCTACCAGAGACCGACATAACTTAGTTATACCACGACTACTATACAATATATCAAATAGCTCAATCAAAAATAGAATACCAAAAATCGTTAACGATGCACCCTCTGAAATTCTAGATAAATTACAAACCCACAGTCTCTACGGTCTGAGTTTTTATATGAAAAGGGTAAAAATCAGTGCCTACCCAACACAATGCTCTATTCAAAACTATTATATTTGTGGTGTTAGGCAGCCCACGGCTACATGATGTGATGCTAGTAATGTATTATGATGACAGAAATGTTGCTGTGGATGATCTGATATAGAAATTGTTCCCTTCATGTAGTAACCTACAAATCATATGTATTCGCTAATGCTCCATCTATAGCAGCATATCATACAGTGTACCAGATGTATTCAATTTGATTTTGTGTTTGTTAATCAGTCCTAAATTTGTCTATTCATTTAATCTATTTCATTTGTTGATTCTTTAGTTATCCATAGTAGTGCAGCATAATTTGAAATATGTGAATAACTTTTATAACAATGTATAGGGGGTCATACACAAAAGCGGCACAAGCCAAGGTGTATGCCTCCTAGACCAACTTAATAGTCTATGTATATTATAATTATGTTATTATTGTAAACAATCATATTGGTCAAATAAACTACATCTGTCTGTCTGTCTGTCTGTCTGTCTGTCTGTCTGTCTGTCATTGTAATCTACTCCATATGCAAATAAAATATTTATGCGAATTTTAGCCAATGATGCTTTACTATTCTAGTGGGAGATGTGAGCAGCTTGCATCATCTCATGAAATATATTATTAACCTATTTAAGCCAAATTGAATGTCATCTTCATCACACTCTCCATTAATATTATGAGCATTAATTCCTTCTTTTCAGCAGGCAGTTCCATAGCACCGGGCCGGGTGAAAGTGACATCTTCTTAACAACCACATCGTGAAGAGGTCAGACCAAGTTCAAGGAAAAGTAATTTACTGGTTTACTGTGTGCCGAAGTCTCCATTCCAGCAAGTGTCATTATTCCTAGAAATCAAACTAGAACCTGTTGCACTATTTAAATAATCTATGGATGTCCGTTTGACATGAAAAGATTTATTCATCCTGTCTGTATCTATACAGAAAATATTCATGTTATAACCAACAAATATCTATCTAATACTTGGTTTCTTAAAAAGTCATGTTAGGTGACTCCTTAACTTACATGAAACCCAGGTTTGATTATCCCACACAGCCTACAGAACAGCAATGACACTGATTTATTGGCTGTTTGATTTATTGGATGTTCAAAGAATATACATGTATTGGCAAATAATTTTCCGAAAGACTTTTCTCATAGTCCAGATTTACACTACATCACTCCTTGAGATTGATCACCTACATAGCTCATTTAATACTCCAAGCACCTTGGATGAATGAAGTTATGCACCCAGAAATTTTGGAAGGCAAAACTGCATAGCTGAATTTTATATATATGTAGAACCTTTTTTAAATAATCTTCTTCCTCGCACCCTTTCCAATGCATACCTTACACTATGTATATATTCTTGATTACAGACTTGCATGCTCTGATTGTTGTGTTAATAACAGCTTTTATTCATTCCTTAAACCCAGAGGGAGCCGATTATCTGAAAGGATCCCTTGTTTCCACTAGAAAAATCAAAATTAAAACATCTTCAACCTCTGAAGAGATTTTAGTCACAGGCAAAAATTATTCATGCGTCTTGAAATCTGCACAAAGGCTTCAAAGCTTTCACTATAAGTGCAGCATTGTGAGAGTAAACTTGGTAGACTTACTGGCCCGTTTTCACCAACATGGTATTAAGAGTTAAGCCTGGTGTTAACTCCTTTAAACCTGGTATAACTAAGTCCATTTCACCAAGAGTGTGCTAAGCATGTAAACCTGTCAAGGTTCAGTGAATCATACACATTGTCACCAAACTCAAGGATCAGCCATCTCAAACTAATTTGGTGTCAAAAAGTGATTAGGCCAATGAAAACAGAACATATATGTTTCTTATGAGATGGCATGACAAATCAGTATTATAGGCCTTTGTCTATTATATTTGCATGTTTCTCTAATTTAACAGTCACCAAAGATTTTGTCAAGAAAGATATGTCACATCATGAGATATAAAGTTTGCAAACCAAGAACACACACTTACCTAGAAAATGTATTTGTTGAAGTAACTGTTGCTAATACTAGCCATACAGCATTAAGCACACGATTTAAAAGTATTTCATGTATGAAACTATGTTTTTATAGCATTTGCCTATGATAGTCATGACACCAAATAGAGACAATTCTTCTGTGCTGAGTTGTACAAAACCTCTGCACTTGTTGTTGGTCTTAGCACAGGGGTACTTTTGAAGGGCAGGAAATTCGGAACGTGGGTGCAATCTATGCATCCTATAACCCCCCCGGAAATCGGGCGATTTCGGAAAATTCCAATTTTGCCTCCCATGTGACTGGTCCACTGGGCATACGTACATTATATGGGTTTTAATGAAGCGATTGCATGACTAACACGCTTCACAATCCTTGAAACTGAGCTGATTTGTATTAATTTATTGTTTGAGGGGAGGGGGCTAAAGAAAAATGCATTTCTGTCACCAACACTGGACAGACAACTAATTAATTTTATTTTTTATAAATTTCCAAGCCCACCCCTCTTTTTCTCTTATCTTGTCATGTGGCCATGTTTGGGAACTTCAGAGATTAATTGCTCCGCTGGAGGCGGTGTATTGTGAGGGTGCCCATATTCTGGGAGATCTTCATGTGGGTTTGTGTGTTTGTTAATCGACTCCTGCAAATACTACATTTCATATCTAGCTGTCCTTTGGCAGAATCTCTTTTTTCCTCTCCCAGCATACCTGATTAAATTCTGGTAGCTATTCATGCCTGCTTTACTGAGAAATGACAACTTTGTCAATTACATCCTCTACAGTGCAGTCTATCCACAGCACATTGATGTATGTGACATTTTTACACCAGATGTCCTCACTAGTTTCACTGAAGGTGTCACCACTAGGACTGTGATGAAAAACACAGATGGCAGTAGGAGCAATTAATGGCGGCTACAAATTCAATAACAGAGAATCCAAGAGGTTTCATGCCCATGAAATGTCTTGTTTGTTGCCACAGTCAAAGACTGAGAGATATATAGTTTAAATCTTCCATTGGAAAAGTTGCATGACACTGTTCATTCATTTGTGACTAAATTGGTTGTGAAGTGTTATATGTTGACCAACAACCCAAGGCTTTCGACCTAAACCCTGTCAACACATGACCATAATATGCTTCCTTTATAAAGTCTGTGTTTTTTATAGGTCTTTTCCCATCAGTTGTGACATTTAATCCAGGGCATTTACTGCATTCAATTTCTTTTAACAATGATAAGTATTAACATTTAAGCCTTAACAAACTGCTTCAAATGGTGCAACATTTTACAGTAATGGAAGTTGTGAAACTGCAAATTTAAGTGGACAGCGGAGCATGTGCTCTCCGAGCGCCCGTTCTAGTTGTGTTTGTAGCAGTTGAGTTGTTTAAATACTATGTGCAGACTTTCACTCAGTAAATGTTCCTTGATCCTGCTCCGCTTGAGTGATTGGCTTAGCCAGACCAGGTCTTAGCTAAGACCTGGCATAACTCTTAATACCATGTTGGTGAAAACGGGCCACTGAGATCAAAATTAGCCTTTGTTAACGACTTCAAGGTCACTGGCCCATGTTTGTCATTGCAGTTATCTTTTATTCACCAGGTTCCATCAACAACAGTGTTTATCTCTTCATTATTCAGGGATGCTCCATGCTAAAACATCATTTTAGTTTTTCATGACCATGCATTCAAGGTCAATTGATGTGCCAAATGTCGTTGAGTGACATAAAATTGAATTGAAACACGCAGTATTGTCATGTCACTATCTCTGATGCCAATATGCAATGAATGACATAGAAAAGAAACCCACCAAATTGGTTATAGTAATTATTCACTCTGACCTTCTCACTTCAACTTACTCCACTTGATATTACCTAGATAAGTTTCAATTGTTATGCATTGTTTTATTCATTCAATTGAACATTATTGGTAAGTGCTGCAACATTCAGCACTATCTCTACTTTAAGGCCAAGAAGGGCAACAAATGTAAATTTAGAGCATAACGAAATCCTTTTTAAGGTGTTTAAAGTGTATAAAATCATGTTGAGTCCTACTGTCAAGCATCCATTCTGAGTCTGAAAGCAAAGATACACTGATATTTGTGGTGTTTCTTGATGATACTGTATATTTGTGGAATAATGCCTAATGTTTTTTCCAACAACTCTGTATCTTGACAAAGGGCGCCATTTATGTGTCGAATTCAAGGTTCGGAGTACTTCTGTGAATACTCGTGTCTGCAACCCCACATCTATATATATATATATAAGGCACCGTTCAGAATTTGTGACAGGGAGGCGGGAGTTTTGTCAGAACTTCCAGTCAAAAATCGATACCCCCCTTGAGATTCATGCAGATTTTTATTACCCCACCCTTAGGTTTCTTGCGGATTTTTAGTACCCCTCCCTTGACGTACAAAGCAATACACACTATGATGTCTTACATGTGCCCCTTGGACGATCATGCGCACAGATTCACGGACTTTTCAGTGTAGAAAAGCGTGAATGAACTGAGTGTATGCGTGTTTTATTACATATATGTATTGTTCATTTTTCTTCCCCTTGGATCTTGTCAATTAAAATTAGTACCACCCCCTTGAAACACATGTGAAAATTAGTACCCCCTCGGCCAAAACTCCCACCCCCCTAGTCATACATTCTGGCCAGAACTCCGACCCCCTAGTCGTAAATTCTGAACCATCCCTAACTGACTGTCCATATAAATCCAAAGTTGAGTGGTGCTGTTCGCCTGCTCTACTTTTACACAAGCTGATGTATATCTGCCGCCTATACTTTTTAAAGCTGCTTTTTGTAGGTGTGATGAATTTTTACAGGCTGTAATGAAAACTCCCAAACAAAAATGTTCCATGAATACATTGAGTAGCCCCATTTGTTATTTAGTGATGAATCAGCCCGATAATGTGTCTCGGAGGTGACAGTTAGCCAAAATACATGAGACAAATTCATCTTCCAACATTGTTAGGTCCATTTTGTCTTGAATGATGTGCTCTGATGAATCACTTATGTGTTTTCTGTTCATCATAAAAATTATTATCAATCAAGACATTTATAAAGAAACTGATGACAAGGTGTTATTAGCCACCATTTCATCCCCGTAATTTCCTGGTGATTTATAATACAGTGCTGTCTGTGAGTGAAACAATTGAAACTGTGCCATTGCATCAATCCTTAACATCCTTAACCAAACTGCTTGTGAAAGCATGAATTATCATCTAATAAGAGGGAAACATATTTGGTCATAAAGTTTGATATGTGAGGCATGTGAGATTACAATGGCTGCCAATTTTCTTTGCTGTAGTTGGAGTTAGGTGTGGGTCAAAGTCTTTGATAAGTAAGTGAAGAAAACTCACCAGAATCATCAAATCATGTATCAAACTAGGAATTTCAGGTGATATGTCTCTGGACGACATCTTTAAAAAAGCAACTTTGCAACGATGCAAGGTTATTGTAAATGATGTAGATCATCCATTAAATCAATTGTACAACTTGTTACCATCGGGTCGAAGATACAGTTCCATCAAATGTAGAACCTCTAGGTATTCAATCTCATTTGTTCCATCAAGTGTTAGACTCATCAATGACCTCAAAGTCAATCTATCACAAACTTAAACCATATCATCAATCATCCATCTATCTGTTGTATATAAATGATGTGTGAATCTGACTGTTTGAATGTTTCCTTGAGTGAATGCCTTTATTTTCATTGTACACAAGTTTCATGTTTTCATGATTAAATAAAGTATTATTATTATTATTATTATTATTATTCCCTATGAAATAATATTGGGTCTGTGTTCCTCTATATAAATATTCTTCCCATATTTTCTTCTTTCACATGAAAAGTTAGAAACTTTTTTAAAGGACACAATTCCTCACACATTTTACAGAACACACGTTTTCCTACATATTGATTCATCATTTGTGTGAAAGGTTGCAGAACTCTGAGAACTTTGAAATGTGTGAGACACAATACTGTGTGCTTTCAAGTATCTAAAAAGTTCCGGACATTTTCTGCTTTCTGCAACTATGTATACGACAGTTTCCTTCTAGCATATTTTAGATCTGTGTGATCAGATTGATATAAGGTAAGAAAGGACTGACAAATGAATACAATAGAGATTGGGCAAAGTGATTTTGGATGGAAAAACTAACAAGATGAACTATAAAAATATGTAGCATTTACATATATATAAAGATTGTTGTTACGTTCTAGTACAAAATGTGATTCTAGATGTGAAACAAAGCCATGAAAGTACAATCATAGAACTTAAAATGTACAGAATATTATTCAAAATAAACTTGAAAATGAAGGATACATAGAATGTTCGCATAAATGAATTTCCCCATTTAGGCGAAAGCAGCTGAGACAGCCTATCTGAAGGGGAACACAAAATAAACGCAACACTGCTAATTCATGTACAGCTGATCCGTTGGTCACATAGAAATGGCTAGAATAATGTTTCCACAATGTGAACACAATTTTGGAGTGGTTTCACAATGTTGAGAAATGTCGCAAAATTTCAAGCTACAGCAACCTGCTTCAGTTGCGAGCGTGAGCGAGCAGGCTACAACATTTCACAAGAGGTGCTCTATGTCATGTCCTCGCTCACATGAATTTCTGAGAACCTCCAGGACAGTTGTGCTGGGTTATGCTAAGCGTGAATCTGAAAGGCAGCAGCGCACACCTAAGGGGCAGATGTGCCCACCGGGCTTAAATTCTCTTTGACCAGGCCATGTTTGAAAATGGGTCAAAGAGGTCACAGAACAGTAAGTCGTCACTTCACACTTTCAGCCTCAGTGAGTTTAGTGTTGGCACTTCCTGTTCGTCTCCTCCTGCATTAACAGAATATTCATTGTACACCTGCAGTTTAAAGACAACAGATCAGGCTAATTATTTCTGTGAGGAAATCATGTAGGATCATGCAAGTGTTCAGTTACCCTAAAAAATTAAATAATTTTTTTATAACAAAGTTTAAATCAATTATTCTTGGCATCTGCCCTGGAATTCTTTGCTTGTCACAGCAAGTTGATAGAAATCAAACTTGATCAGTTGTTATGGATTATGTACTCGTGAAACTTTGGTCTTTGTATAGATAGATAAGACTTCTCAGTTAAATGTACATACAGAGGTATAGTGGCATTGTTCAACTTCAGCTAAATCAGTCAAGCAGCTATAGGCTACACTGTAAACATGGTAACTGCAGAGAACCTAATAATTACAAAAAATGCTTTTCATCTCATAATGAACAATAAATGTCATTATTCATTGGATATTAGGGCTGTATAGGCTTTACGGATAATAAAAATACCGTTTGCTGCATTTAATGAAACCTGTAGATTTAATTAATCATTATTAGTGGCATAAAGAATGACAGTATAGCATAACAAAGTCATAAGGATATCAGGAAGATTATGAGATTCAATTTGAAGGTCAGGTAACTGATATTGAATCACCTTACTCTTCAGTGCCAAGTACATTTTTATTCAGCCCAATGGTCCACCTCTTGAAGTTACTGACTACCGGGAGTCTGATTCGTAAATAGTTTTCTTTGTTTAATTTATTTGCGTTGTCAAGGGTTTAACCAAGCAATAATGATTTATATTGATTGTGGTTTGCTTAATATACCAATGAAAATGTATGTAAATTTAAGCTCGGACTGATATAAAGTTAAGTATTATCATAAATAAAAAGCCTTTTTTTTTTTTGGCAGATGTGACCAACTTGCATCACCTCATGATATCTGTATTAACCTATTTCAGTGAATGGCATCTTCATCTCCCTGTCCATTATGACCATTCCTTCTTTTTAGCAAACAGCTCCTTAGCGCAAGGTGAAAGTGACAACCACATCGTGCAGAGGTCAAACTGAGTTCAAGGCCATGCAATTTGCTGGTTCACTGTGTGCCGAAGTCTTTATTCCAGCAAGTGATGTCCCTCTATCAAATCAAATCAAGGATTATTATATCATTTTGATACTATGACTGATGTTTATTTGACAAGACAACATGACATGATACATCTGTCATACTTTTCATTCACTAATATATAAAATGTGCTAAATTAGGACTCAGGTATTTTTGTGTTGTTGAAAATAATGCCTATGGTAGGGACGTTGGGGCCCACTGACTTATTTTGCCACGGGGCCTGAAATGCCATCAATCCGCCCCTGGTCATGTTCTCATAAGATGCATGAGCAAACATGCAACCCAAGTTTCATTACAACACCCGCACAAACTACCGAACAGCAATGACACTGATTTATTGGCTGTTTGATTTATTGGATGTTCAAAGAATTGATTAGCAGATAATATACTTTTCTCATAGCCCGTATTCACACTAAATCACTCCCAAGATGGATCACCTGCTTTATGTAATACTCGAAGCTCCAAAGACAAATGAAGTTATGCACCCAGAAATTTTCAGGCAGGAGAAAATTGTATAGCTGAATTTCATACATTTAGATTTGCTGTTTCCCATTTATTTGAGAGAATTAGATTTGCTGTTTCCCATTCATTTTAGAGTACAAGTTTACCTGCCATCATAACAGTGTTATGTAACAAAATGTTAAAAGTTCATTCCATAAATGCTGAAGTTGATATCCAACGGCATCTCCTGCTTTTGTTAATAGACAATTTAGTACATCTTCAACCTCTTAAAAGTCTTGAAAGATTACAGTCGCAGATAAATTTATTGGTAACATGACAGCGGAGATTTTGGGTGTTGTTTGTCACACAAAATACATTACTACAGGGAAACGAAAAGTGCAATGAAATGACAATGCTTTGGTGCACAATACAAGTGGCTTTGCCAAATCACACATACCACAGATGACTGGGCACATTCAGTATATCTGATATATCACAATTCATTATTACTCCAATTAATGTGAGACAAAGCCCTCTTCCACAATGAAATATAATGGTTTGAAGCAACTGTCATATTTGTTGGGACAACAAAATGCATACACCTGACACATGTTCATGTGGAGGTGGTGGATAGGCCTATATTAAATATATTATTGAAAATCAATAGTTCCCAAGATATGCCATTTCAGTAATAAGATATGTACATCTTGAAATTCAAATAAGTGTTTGCCCCCCCCCCCCCAGGGGTAGGGTTGGTCTAGTGGCAGCGTGCTGGACTGCCAATCGCTAGGTCCAGGGTTCGAATCCAGCTCTTACCCATTCAACTGGGCCTATGTTGGACGGCCGTTTCAATCATCCATCACCCACTACCAAGTGAATAAATACAGGACGTAAAGCCCTAATCATCCATCCATCCATTGCCCCCCCCCCCCCACCAAAATACTCTGCTCCTGGTATCAATTGATCTCTCAATCTGAACAGTTCCACTGGATAATGAAATGTTAGAATGGGCAATATGGATGAATGATGGGGCTTTTACTCCTATATTTTTGCACTCTATTGGGCAAATTGGGGCAGATGACTGCAATGACGTGAAGGCTGATGGAAACAGAGAGCTGGGATTAAACCTGGGACCCATTGATTTGAAGCACAGGCAGGACCAGAAAAAATGTGAATTTCCAGGAAATTTGATTTTAAGTACGACAACATTTCCCTTGAATGGTCGTGAATCAAGCAACTGCTTCCAAGTCAGATATCTAGACCTTTCTTCAAAAATTTCCAGTGAAATTTTGAAATTTCCAGTGAAATTTTGAAATTTCCAGTGAAATTTTGAAATTTCCAGACAATGATATGCCCGAATTCCCTACTTTTTCCAGTCGTGAGCACAGGTGAATAGCAACTGAGCTAACCAGCTAACCCCATCATCATTCTGGGCAAGAGGAATAATTTATAACATTTATTTATTGAGAACAGATTCTTTCCACGTAAAATGAATTATGATCGGGGAAATAATGCATTTGGTGAGATTTATGGACAAAGATGCTGTACACAAAAATTGGTGTTTCAAGAAACAACACTATTCTTCTAAGAAATATTTCCATCTGGAAATTATTTATATAATAACTGCCCAGAAAGGATTCATTTATTTCACGAAAACTGACCAAGATATTATTTATTTCAGAGAAGGTGTTCCTTGAACAGAAGGATTAAAATGTTGTATTATTCAGCTTCGGAGATATCTACACTCAGTGCTCAGTGGTGCATAGAAAAATTGAACAACAGACCATATGATCATTTCGTTGCACTTCTTGTTTCATGTAGTAATGCCCAAGGAGAGTGTCAAGTAATTCAGTTTAACCTAAAATGCAGAGACACATGTGTGCAGATTGTTTGGTGTTTGCTAAACGCTGTATAATGATAATTTGCAGGAATAACACAATAAACAATTTTCTCTCGTCACAACACTTTGTCTTAACTGAAGCCCATTTGTGCGAATACTTCTTTATATCTGACATTACATCTGTAACTGACTGTCCATATAAATCCGTAGCTCAGTGGTTATGTTTGCCTGTTTAAATAAACACAAGCTCGTGCAGAAACTTTTTGAAACAAATTTTCTTGCTAGTGCTTAATATCATTAAAGAATGCATTGAAAACAGTTTCATGAACAGCTTAATGGATCATCTTGCAATGAATCAATCTGATTAATACCTAGGAGGTGATGTTTGTCCCAACTATATGAGAACAATGTTATCTTCCAACATTGTGGGTCCATTTTTTTTTGAATGACGTTGACCGATGAACTCGTTGGAGTTTTTAGTCTATCATATCAATTATTATCAATCAAGACATTTATAAAGAAAATAATGCCAAAACATCATTGGTCATTTCCTCCATCTTACTTCCTGAACAAGTTTGAAGAAGTACTTTAATCACTAGGGTAAAAATACTGTCCGTCCGCCGGGTGGTTTAGCGGGGGGCAGGCATTCGGGAGGCGGGTGTTCAGGTGGATAGATGGTTTCTGGGCTATAACTCAGCCCATATTGTAATTACATAGAAAAATGAAAATGGATACACAGGGCCGTATGAGCACATTTTTGGGCCCAGGGAAAACTGTTTCTAAGATAGACAGATAGATAGATATGTTTATTAACGTCTCACATCATCATTCAAAATACATAACATATAAAACAATTCGGATGATCCATTCTAAAAAGAATTATGAGAGACAGTAATATAATAAATAAATATTATATATATTTCAATAAAAACATTATTTGTACTAAAAACATATTAAAAACATTTGACTAAAAACATTTAGTTAAAAACAATTGACGTTCAGTTAAAATTTCATCACAGGCTTTGGCAACATGGAAAGACAGATCATTATTTTTAAAGAGCACCACAAATTTATCACAGTCGTTTAAATTAGTAAAATCAGTAACAATTGATATGGCTTTAGCATATAAGTCCTCTCTAATACTGTTATACAAGCTACAACCAGTGATGACATGCAACTCATTCTCAACTACATTTTTACAAAATGGACAGAAACGCTCTCCCTCCTCCGTACCAACATATCTCCCTGTCTCAATACACAAAGGTGCAACTCCGCACCTAAACTTCGCCAAAGCACTTCTACTACATCTAGCCATGTTAAGTTTTACATACCACTCTGGCACTCTGTACCAAATTCTCTCTTAAAACATTCTATATATAGGTTCTCAGTTTGTTTCTTCCTGAGCCATTTACACTTTAACTCTATCTAAACAGTCTTTCCATTCACATATTTGCTTGTTCCTTAATTTAATATTAACTCTAGTAATTACAGATCTTACACTTTCAACATACTCTAGGTTCACAAAATCATCTTCAATCTTAGCAAAAATATCTTTTGCTCTTTTATACCAGGTGTTACCCCTCTGCCGTTTTGCCCAATCAAACACACGCTTATTTACACGGCTATTATCAGTGTTGGTCAGCCTGCACCAAAGCCTAGCTATACATACACTTGTGCGCTGCTCTGGGAAGTCCCAGCCCATCTCGCCCATGACAGCAGCATTAGGAGTGTACCTGCCAACTCCCAGGAAAAATCTTGAGGCTCTCATCTGTACCGCCTTAATACATGAATGTGAACTAGTACCCCAGATGGCAGCACCATAATTTATGACCGACTGTACAAGAACATCATACAAATGTGAATAAACTTCATATGGCATACCTCCACAAGATTTAAACTTAGCTATTAACAATCCAAGTGCTCTACCTGCAGCCTGGCTTACCATCTTTGCAGTCATTTTATAATCTAGATGTTCACTCAGCTTAAGGCCCAAATACTTATACTGTGTTACAATCTCTAATTGGCCACAACCAAAGTTAAATACAACATCAGTTCTCGGTTTTGCTACATTTCTAAAGTGAACAATTTGGGATTTATTGATATTAACAGACATTCTCCATTTATCACACCAATCACTTAGAATATTTAACATCAGCTGCAAATCATGCTCAGACTCCGACAAGAGGCAAATATCATCAGCATACAACATTACAGATAGTATTTCTAATGGGCCCCCGGAGCAAAATTATTGGTGGGCCCCTATTATCGTAATAGCTCCGTCTTCAATCTAGCATTCTGAATTAATTTGTACCTTGATATACCTGCATCAGGTAATTGCAGATTTTTTTTATCTGCATGATTTTATATGAAATCATGAATATCAGAATATAAAAATAAACAAAAACGTCACACGAAAATCAGGAGAGGGGCCCTAGGACTCCTGCTTTATACAGTTAATTGAGGGGGCAGATATTGGTGGATTCAGGAGGGGTGAAGGGGCTCTGGGGCCCATGCCCTTTTAGGTCCCCGAAACAAAAAGTGACATTTTGAAGCAAAATATAAGTAGTATGAGGATTGAGGAGGGCCTACAAATTTCAAAACACATTTGGGCCTTTCCCAGTGTACCGTATCTGAAGACTAAACTGGGCAAGGGGCCCATTACTTCATTTTTAATTGGCTTGTCAAGCTCTAATTGATGATATCTTTTTATGAGGCCTGAAATTCAATTGGGCCCCAGGGCATTGCCCTCCTGCCCATAGGGCCAGTCTGCCCCTGAGCCTCCAATTCAACCCAAAAGCTCTCTAAATTCTGAAAAATACGTTCTCGCGTCAGTTACCCGACACACTTTCTTTACTGTCGCAACTCTTTTCAGCTTCATAATGCCCCCCCGTTTGCCCTATGGTTAATACGGCCCTGGATAGACATGTAGCCTATAATATATGGTCTAGCTGTGCTTGTTGTGCCAATAGTTAAAGACTTTTAGCAGTTCAAACAATTGGCATAAACTCTCCTGTGAGCAGTCATCACTGTTAGCAACGCAAAGTACTTTGTTAAAAATTAGTTTATACAGCATGGTAATCCACTATGCTTCAATTCACTGTGGCCTGTTTGATTAATTCTGGAGTCCCATTCCACCAGAAGACCATATAGGCTATATAATATTTATGTGTAGCAAGTTTAATCCACAACAAGCTGTGCATAGTGTTACATACTTCTTATATTCAATATCTAGTTCACATCTCAAAAAGACATTGTTTCTTTTTTTTATCATGCCGGTACGGTCATGTCACATTTTTGCAATTTCGCTGCAAAAGAGTAGGTGCAGTATTTTATCTTATTCCTTTGATACCAGCTTGATACTATTGGTAATAGTCATGCAAACTTCTCAGTTGTTTAAAATATCCCAACGTGCCCCGGTTCCCCCTACAGAAATGCAGTTTTTGCTACAAAATTTATTTGTGTTCCTAAAGCATGATAAGTAACAAAAAAACTTGGTCGTATACATAGGCATAAAATCTTGCACATTGTGCGGAATATACATCTTTCTACACATTGATCCACCTCTGGGGTGAAAGGTTGCAGAACTTTGAAGTGTGTGACAAGTATCCAGAAAAGTTTCAGAATGTCTGTAGCAACAATGCATGAGACTCTTTGCTTCAACAGATTGTAGTCTGTGAGTACACGCCTGTCCTATTATTTGATAAGCAAAGCAGTACAACCGTAAACATTTTGCAGTGACATACAAAAGTACAGGATATTTTAAGAATTTGGTGAAAATCAAAGGATTTTTCAATGTACATGAAGCGTTTGGGCAAATGGATTTAGTAGCACAGAGTTTGAAGATGGTTTATGCTCCTTACGTTTTCTCAGACATTTCAGGAAAACAAGAGTGTTTTGTCATGCAGCTCACGCCATGTTTGTATAGTTCAAAGGGGTCCTACAACAGGAAGTCATCACTTCTCACCTGCACCCCTGTATATCGTCTAGTGTTGGCACTTCCTGCTTCAAGTCGTCTCTTACATAAACAGAATGCTGATTGTACATCTGAAGCCCTGGGATGGATGGATGGATATTTACATCCTATATATCCGTGCACTTGTTAGGCTAATTAGGATAGTAGGAGGACACAGCAATGACGCGAAAGATGCTTGAAACTGCCATCTAACCTGGGCGTAGGTTACCCGGCAAGAGCTGAATTTCAACCATGAACCCAGCAATTGGCACCCCAGCATGCCACCACTGCACTAACCCTCCCCCTCCCCTAGGGATCCATCATTGTGATTTTTTGCACATTGGTCACAGATCATCCCTTCAGATGGCAGCATTGTATAGAAAAGGGTTGATTCTGAAAGGTAATGATAGGAGCAGGTTAAATAAAGACTTGTGTTTTCATCATTATCTCGACAATACATGGCATATTATATCTTTATACTGACAACACTTTTAAAGCATAATTTGACACCTGTGATAATAAATACACAATTTTCCTAAATTTGACCATTGGTCGAGAGAAGGTGTGAAATCATTCTGTACAGAAAAGTGAGTAGCGTAGTTTCAAGGTAAATTACCATGGCCATCTGAATCATTCGCTCCTGACTGGGACTGACCTTGGCTGTAAGTACTGAGTGAGAGTTTCTCACCGTTTGACCATAAATTCAAAATTTACTTTTTTACAGTGTATTGTGTCAATTCATAACTGATTATATTCAGCTCCCTACATGAAAATGTAGAGTTCTGGTGTTGTAATACGTATGATAGTTTGAAAATGACCCTGTTAACCCTTATTCCAGCAGTTCAACACATTGGCTCTTATCCATCCTTCATTGATTACATGTAATAATTGGGCCATACAGCTGGAGACAGGGCACCCCTCTTGAGTCCTGACCCTGCCGTGTTGTCGGTGCAAGTGATAGCAATCATGACATCAGCTAATAACGCATGATCCAGTCAATAAGTAAGGATCACTTGGTCTGAGATGAGTGCCATGAGAATATGTCCATTCCAAATCACAGATGATAATATGTAAAACTTTGATTATAGTTCAATGAGGAGCAACAGACATGGACCTGAGATTTGTATCATTCTTCTTTGATTTACTGTTACTGTTCTTTAAAATGGGGACACAGCCAAACTTGCTAAAAGGTTGGTCAAAATGAAATTCAGACAGAAAAACAAAATAGTATATAGTCAGTGTCATTTTTTGGTGATTCACTTCTGAAATTTAAAAGGTAATTATGATTTTGAAAAAAATTAAAAAGACAGTGATCTTCATATACAGCTAGAAATGGTTTATAAAGGAAGAGCAGCAGAGAAATAGAAATAAAAGTTCATTCAATTTATTAAGTATTTGGTCATGTTGAATATTGACTGCAGCATTTGTGCACCATTTGTGTGTGAATTGATTTCTTTACAAACAAAGAGGCTGTGATGACATCATTGTCAGTTCAGCTTAGGCATTGCCGCCTAATTTAACATGAAAAAATAGCAAGATTTTCATAATTTTTATGGTCGAATAAAAACATCTAAATCTTATTCTGAAACTGTCATAAAACACCATTCATAACGGATTTGCTTTAGCTCCTCACATGAATTGATGCAGTTCTTGTGTCATACTATGAAGGAAATGACTGAAATGACCCTGTTTAGCTTTAACCAACTGTTCAACACATTGGCTCTTATCCATCCTTCATTGATTACACGTGGTTTTTGAGCCATACAGCTGGAGACAGGGTACCCCTCCTGAGTCTTGACCTTGCAGTGTTGTCGGTGCAAGTGATAGCAGTCACGACATCAGCTAATAACGCATGATCCGATCAATAAGTAAGGTGTAGTTTCGTCTGAGATGAATACCAGTGATTAAATCTCCATTCCAAATCACAGATTATAATTGTATGATCAATTTTGTTTATCATCTGCTTAATTAACTGTGGTTCAATGAGTAGCAGCACACATGGTTATGATTATTCTATTTATAAGCTGAGAATGGATAGCAAAACATTTTGCCAATTTTATGTTTTTAATTAAGTCAAGTGATAATATTCTGAGCTGCATCCGTTTCCTTTGTGTCAGATTTTTTTTTTTTGTGATATGGATCATAAAAGCATAATTGTGTATCAAAAGGAAGAAATCATCAGAAGTAGCTGTCAATTCTTAATGGGACGTACAAGTACGCTCCACTCACAATTCAGGTACAAGTACATATTGATGTTTTCGGACCTTGGTGGGTATGCATTACGGTGATCTTTGCTGCTGATGAGAATCCATTGTATTATATTATTGCAGTTGAAGCAACACAAAATTCATAACCAACACGCTTTTTTTTTTTCAAATACAGCGCATTACATAATATTGTCGCAAGTGATCTCTGCTTATGTCTCTTTATTTTCTTGTTGCAGACAGACTTGTTTTTTCTGAAGAATTGAGAGAATTGTTATTTTCTGAATGGTACAATTTTTAATCTAGTGTCAAATTGTATCTCTGCGTTCTTTATTAGATTCCAAAAATAGTTTACAAAACTTTCCAGACATATATCATGTATCATCTTCCACTGAATGAATATTCCCATTTTTATAGTTAAAAAAAAAAAGAAATATTGCCCAATAGATATTTGTATGGGCATGCTGTTCCAGCATTCTCTGCAACATGTGACAGAAAAAAAAATTAATCAATTAGATGAAAAATTGAAAACTTTTAAAGTTTGAATTGGGTTGGTCGGGCATTAGATATTACTACATTCTAATAACCTGGTGTACTGACGCAATAAATACAACGATAATGTTTATGAGTGTCATTAGATTATTTTGTAGGACTAATTGTAGTGTTTCTTAATTAGCACACCATTCATCAGCAAAGTAGGGTACAAAAACATGAGAAATGTTTGGGAGGCAATTCACAATATCACAAATTGTTTGTCAAACTATTGATGTCAAGGTCAACGAACAAATTTTGTTCTTTGCTTGCCAATGGAAGTCAACAGCAATTTGACTTGATCAATTGTGATGGATGTTTTTTCTGAGTTCTCAGCATGTACCATGAATCATAGAAGAAATGGAAAGCACAAGTTATAGAAGTATCTGTCAATGGTTTAATAGGACATACAAACACAATCTATTCATACCTTAGGTACAAATACACACTATAAAGGTATAGACTATGCCTGGTTTTCATGTTTACAGATTATTTTACAGCTAATAAGAACCGAATATTAATCATTTTGTTGCCACAAAATTTGGGCACTTTTATTTCAGTTTTCTTACAAATTGTCCGTTGTCCGTGGACTTATTTTCTTATTTATTCATCAAGTTTCAACATGATTTTTAAAATTATTTTTGTTACAAGGACGTCACCCAAAAATACCACCAGTACTTCCTGTGTATCTTAAAATTGAAACAGCAAAAATGTAAAAAAAGGATTATTAAGATTATGAAGTACTAGTTTCATTTATTGAATTAAAGTGAATTTTTAAAATATTGACTCTCTGAACTTGGGACAAAATGAAAATTCTACAAAAGTTAATGTTTTTGACATGTAACGTACATAAATGTTAAAATGTATAAACGTAAGTTTCTCAATAAAAGTCACAAGAGGTCCAACTGGCAGAGTTTCATAACACCCGCATTACCTGCTGAAAAGGAATGGCTATTTGATTGATTGAGTGTTTAAAATATTGATCAGCAGATAATTTTCCTAAATCACTCCTCAAGATGGATCACCTGGCTTGGTGCTGTATTGTGATAAATGAACATGGTGTGCCCAGCTGAATTCATGGCCCTGTGAAATGGGATTGCTTGTTCTCTCATAGAATGAATGCTGCAATGAATATCTGACATGAATATTTTTCTAGAATAAAGCTATCAGCTATTTTCATTGGTCAAGAGAAGGTGTGAAATGCATTCTGTATGGATAAGTGAGTGCCACAGGTTTCATGGTAGAACACCATGGCCATCTGACCAATTAATCTCCTGACTTGGATTGACTCTGGCTGTACTGAGTGAGATCTTCTCAACATTTGATCATAAATGCAACAATAATTTCTTACAGTGAAAAGCACAATTCATTACATTTTTTTTAGTTCCCCCCTCGAAAATGTACAGTTCTTGTGTTCAAATGCACATCTGCCCTTATCTGACAAAAGGCATTTTCTGACAAAAGGCATTCTTTTTTTTTTTCGACTAATCAACATATTTTGGTGATGGCTATTTGCCAGTGAAATTTGGTGGCTCTACTGCATCTGTAACCTTGTCAAACCAGTACCTAGAAAGGCATTTTTTTGCACTTTTGTAGTACATTTTTCTGACAAAAGGAATTTTTTCTCGCAAATGGCATTACTTCATCAAAAATATGCCTTCTGTCTGAAAAAATGCCTTCTGTGAGATAAAAATGCTCTTTGTCAGAGATTTTCATGTTTCTTTTGTGATACAAATGCTTTTTATCAGAAATTATCATGCCTCAAAAAGTAGCAAAATATTTAAGAGTTGATAGCATAATTATTCTGTGTTATAGGAATTATGTTGCCACAACGTGCACACGACATTGAGATATGTTTTCAGAGCATTATCACAACCTTGCCACAGCGTTATATATGCTATTGTCATATATTGATGTTGCTTCACAATGTTGTGACAATGAAATTCGTACCATTCAATATAATTTACATGAACATTGCAATATTGTATAAGGTTCTGTGCAATGGGATATGTTTTAATTCAAAATCTTTGACATGCTTTGAAGGTTTGGCAGATATTATTTTCCATGATGGCTGCATGTGCAGCCTGGGGAATTGAAAACTTAAATAATACTGTTGTCATGCACAAAATTCTAAAACATAATAAGAGGCAGACAAAATTGATTTGGTGTCGGCTGACCAAGATATTTTTCTCTAATCAAAGTCTAATTACTTTGAATCAGGAAATTTTACCTCAGTTACTTCATTCGAATTTTTGTATTTTTTAAAAGTAAAATAGCCATAGGAACGTTCCAAGGCAGAAAAAGCAATGAATGTCTTATTGTTTTGATATCAGCTGCATAGCCAGGTGGATAGACCCCCCCTCCCAAGTGATAATTCAGGATGCCTATGTAAAGGAAGCTAAAATAAAAGCATAACCCATCGGTTGATCTACTTGTTGTTTTTTGTCATAAACGTAAGGTTGATCTACCATAAAACGGGGTAAAGTCAGCAATCCAGGGTAAAGTTGGCAAGTTATTTTTACCTGCTTAATGGCAGAAATGTCAACTTTTCTCGCTGACAGGAGATGGCAAGTTTGCCAAAGAAACCTACTCACTTGAAATTATCTTGGTTTCGCGGGAGGTCTTGCCGAAAACAGATTCTTGACAGACATAGTACTGACCTGTCCTTGGTCGCATGTCATAAGGTGGGCCTCAAATGTGTGACATGGTAAAAATGGCCCATTTTTCAACATTCCCATAGCTTATTGTAGGCCATCACACACATCAAATACAGCAAACAGATCTTCATTATCTTTATTTATAATTTAGATATACTCGTTTATGTGTAATTAATTAACAGCACTAAAAGCCTGACCTAAAAACGCATTTTTCTCAATTTTGACCTTTTTTACAAAAAATCATTGCAAGTTCAAATCTAAATAGAATTGATTCTATTCTGATTTAAATCATGGATTACAGATGGGACTATAAGACAAGGCCAAAATAACCTACTTCATGTAAGTGTAAAGGAATATGAATTGTGAATAAAAAGTAGCATTAAATTGTTCAGCTGTTCGTAGAAAATATCATCTCAAGTTTGCTCTTTATGACTCCTTTGAACGAATCATAGACCACAAATTATATCAAAAAAGCATTCTGAATTCCTTTCCAATGAGCAAGTGCCCCCTGACACACCTAATAATGGAAATAAGTGTTCACAAGGCTCTTTTAAGCACATTGTATCCTAATGGTCAAAAACAGACGAAAAACCACTAGTCTGTGCCTGAGGTACAATCCATTTCTTTTAAATATACAGACATTACACCACAAGAGACATCTGAAAGGCCTAGTAGAGACATTCAAGAAACTGAACTATACACAGAAACAGTATGTTCAGGTTACAGTCAAGTACTTCAGATACAGGCTTGATTACTGCTTTCACCTCCCGCCACCGCCTCTGCCACCGAACCACCCCTGGATTTTTTCATTTACAGGGTAGCAGGGCCCAAACTATTCAATCAATTTAAATAAAGTTGCAGCCAAATTAAAGAGAACATTCAAGGCTACAATATGAGACTACAGCCACATTGATAGACCTTTTAGTTCTAAGACTTGTGAAATAGACAGTTAAATGACCAATTTCCTTGCAGACTGTCACAAAACCACATTTTCATTTGCCCACCTCACGACATGTGACCACTGACCCCTTGTCCATATCATCCTGTTAAATGGAAAAGTGCTGGGGTATCTTATTGTTGGAGCATCTAAAATTCCAAGCACAACCCTGATGATTTTTGAAATTATCTCAATACCGAATTAATTTTGTCTTATTTCATTTTCAAGACCATTTGAATTTGTTGATTTTACACATTTATAATAAAATAAATAGATAGGACAAGACATTGTTACACCAAGAATTGTTATTAACATTTAATCAGTAAACAAATAAAAAGTCATAAAAAAGGATGCATTTAAAGTTTTCAATTACATGAATATTATTTTCAGCAGGCAATATTTTTATGTCCAGGATCATCGAAAATGAATCACTTTTGTCTTATAGATGTACTTGTGTAGGCATATTTTGTAGTAAAAGTCTTTAATCAAATTATTAATATGTTTCTGCAGTAGTTATGTTGTGTATAAGATCATTGAAAAAGACCAACATTATCTTATTGATGTATTTCTTGCAATTTAGTGTGAAAACTGTTGAGATTTTAGCAAAAAATGCCTTTTGTCAGAAATTTTTGACTCATGACTCAGCTTGAATTTTCTGACAGAAGGATTACTTTGTGATTATCTCATCGAATATTGAACCATTGAAATCCTAGTTACCTTGTGCATTTACACATTAGTGACATACACATCCTTGAAAAAATCTGGGAGTGTGGGACAAATAGTTTTCATGCAGCATCGATCTGAATAGTTTTTGAGCTCTCCTGAAAACCTTCAATTTCTGAAAAAACGCCTTTTGTCAGATAAGGGCAGACATGCAAGTTCCAACATGTAGTAGGGGGGCATGTGTCATTCCGTAAAAAGTTTCATGTTAGAGCTACGTATGATCACTTCAGCAAAGCCTTCAGTGATTAAAGCAGACACGCCCACAAAGCGGGCCAATGAACAGGCTTTCACACAAGTTATGCAAATGAGGCCGATTTCGCTGATTTAGATACTTCCCGAAGCCTTAGACATATGATGTTTAGCTTGTTAGATAGATCTCTCTGAGAGCTTTAAAATGATAGCCGTTGCAAGTCCGTAGCTCAAAAACTCGCTTCGGAAATTGCCGGTAAATATTTGAAGTGGAGAGAGCTCCTGCACGCTGATTGGATATGACGCTCGTGACGTAAATCTATGATAATGTGCGGCCCTGGAAGGATTCGTCTAGGGTAGATTCTCTGGGTGTATGATACATCGTTTCGAAGCTTGTGCAATCAGGATTTCAAAACTGGATGTTGCCATTTTTTCAAAAATGTTTCTGTTGTCATGGTAACCAATTGTTGTTTTGAGGCTTTTGAATGAATTTTCTGATATACACTACTCGATTAACATCAAATTTATTATGCAAATCATGCTAATATTATACATTTTTTATTGTTGGAGGTATTAAGCAAAATCACCTATTCAAAAATGATTCTTTGTTGTGTGGTTGCCATGGTAAGGGTCATAAACATAGCTTCATATAGTTGATTTTTAGGCGAAAAATGCCATTTTGCACCACTTTCTCAGTTTGAAATGTCTAAAACTCATCTAAAGCATAGCAAAGCAGGTTGTCTAAAGTAGTAAATTTCTTGAAACATGCAAATATGCCCAAAAAAAACAAACATTGTGTAAATAAGGACATATATTGTCCATGTTCAGAGTGCCCAGTAGATCCGACTAAAATCGACCAACGAAAAATGGTTGTATTGAACTAAAATATTATGGATAAAGCTGCAGAAGTTTTAATGTTAAATCTATGTATGATGCATCGTATCAAAGCTTGTAGATTCAGGTTTTCGGAAACCGATGTTGCTACTTCCTCAAAATTGTTTATGTTGCCATGGCAACCAATTATTGTTTTGAAGCTGTTGAATGCAGTTTCTGATATATTTGAGTATTTTAAAGGAAAATTTATCATGAAAATCATCCTCATTTTCTTATATTTTCCATCTTGCAAGTTAAATGCCATATTGTCTTTATGAAAGGTTTGTTGTTGCTATGTTGCCATGGTTACAGCAATAAATACAGCTGCCCATGCACATTTAGATTTGAATGATGCCATTTTGCACCAATTTCCTTGCTTGAAACGTCTATAGATCTCACTTTAAAAATGACAAAGAGCAATATTAATTTATGCATATATACCCAAAAATGAATGGAGTTAGTAAATTATATGTTGCCAATATACAGCTGTTGCTGATATGTGGCACTTAAATCCCACAAGTCTTTATGAAAAATGGCTAAAAGGTACTAATTGATTACAGATAAAACGCTTCTAAATGTTATATCACATTTAGGCCTTTGTGTGACACACGGTTTTGAAGCTGGTGAAAACAGGATTTCGTAAATGGATGTTGCCAATTTTCCAAAATGTTTCTGTTGCCATGGTAATTTCTTGTTGTTTTGAGGCCACTGAATGAAACTTCCGACGTATATCTTAGTGTTTCAACAAAAAATTGTCATACAAGCGTTTCCAATTTTTTTAACTTTTTGATCTGATAAAGTGTCATGCACTACTAAATTAATAATGATTCTTTCTTGTTAGGTTGCCATGGTTACAGTATGAACACAGCTTCTTTTAGCACATTTCATGAGAAAAATGTCATTTCGCACCACTTTTTCTTACAAATGTATTTTAAAATGTTTTAAGTCTCGCCTAACTGGCGCAGGAGGAAAATACACATAGTGAATTTATCAAACATGCAAACATGCATAAACAATCCATCGATTATGTAAATTAGGGTAGACCATGTATGGCATATATCTGATCCCGTGACTGCAAGCCTTTTTTATTAACAAAATATATATATTTCGCTTTTTAGAAATAAATCTTGAGTACAAAAACAGAAGAATACACCATATTGATTGTATAAACCATGTGTATTTATAGCCTAATGAATTATTAATTTATTTAATTAGGTCATAACCATACCCTTAATAATTATATAATATTATAATTGTGATGTGCAACTATCCATATCCTATGAGAAAAAGGTGATCAAACACTTCTTTTGGTTGCATGGTTTTTTGTGATGAGTCAGAAGGCCAAATCGGATACACGGGGGTGTGTCTGCATGTGTGTATCGGGATTTTATGCCTCAACGGCAACTGATTGGGCTTTATAAAGGCATACTTGACCAATTAAGAGTCATGATGCTTTAATTTTGGTGCAGTTTGTCATTTATTTCATGGAAAGTTGGCAACTGAGAGTAGGTCACGTGCATCGAGTTTAAGAAGGATTCCATGAAAATCATTGAATGTATGTGAATATCTCACATTTGGGAATGCATTGGTCTTCCATCAGTTGGGTATCTTTTGTTTTGACCATTCAACCACCAGTGCTTTCGAATTTATTTTACAGCCAGACATTTGTATGAGGTTGAGGCCGAGGGCATCCAACTATCGTGTCTGTGTGGCTGGAAATGCCTGTGTTTACAAGCTGTCTTGCTTCAGGAAAGACCCATCTTGATCTGCCTTTAGCTTAAGAATTTATTTTGCTTTAATTCATTTTGGACACTGGACAGGTTGCAATAAAGGTTGAATAATTATTGAATATACTTCAGTGCACACAATGCAATGAGGAGGGGTGAGCACGGTAACAAGTGACTGTGTCTGGGTGTGCGTCCTGGGAACCACAGTGCCAAGAACTTGCTGTCCACACAATTTGCTCAGGTGGCGTAAACATTGACATTTTCAGCAACATCTAGATTTGGGATGTAAGAGCATCTCTTACATGGCTACCATGTGACATATACAGTTGTTGTTTTTGAGAATGTCATGATAATAAGGAGTTCTCGATTATCTTTTTGTGGCTGTGGATGACATCAATGAGTTTTTCAAAACTTTCGCTAAGTTCATCATCAGTGTTTGTGTGGCTATCTGTGGAGAAAACCACTCCCATGCATCTGTTTAGGGAATGGTGAGGCACGACCAATACACTGGTTCCTGAAATCGTTGTAAGCTGAAGAAGTTTTTTGAGTTTGTTATCATTCCTGGTCTTCATCAGGATGGTGTCATCATATTGGCTTTGTGTTTCTTCAACTTTGCCAATTTAGTTTAGTACCGCTTGGTAGATAGTGGCAAGGAGGATAGTTTGTTTGTTGGCCATAATACAAGGTATCATTGTCTGTATTGGCAGTATTGTGATTTTTGGTAGAAGTTTGTCAAGTGAGGAGGTCAGTGTCAATACAGTCATCCAAGAGTGACCGTTGCCGGTTCAGGTGAAATTGTGATTTTGAAGAATCCTTGAGAAATTCTTTTGTATTTTGTCTCCGCTTCTAACCGCCAATGGCAAGTACCATAATCCTAGGATACATGGAAAATATGCTCTTAGAAGCCAGGTCAGCAATACAGCTGCAATCATTGCCAGCATGTACATTTCTTTATAACATTCCTTGCTGGATCCATGAGCCATTGGCCAAGTAGAATAGAAGTCCTATCATCTAAACAAGCCAACCAAATAATTGGATTGCGCCAGTCCAGCTTTCCATCTGTAGGAGAAATCCATGCCAAAGTAAACCAGGATCTTTGCATCCTACGACATGGGTAGCAATCCATGGCAAACAGGCAGTCCTACAATAAGAGGTGCGAATGTGCACTATCTTGTCTTGGCCACAGGGCTGGTTGTTTTTGTCCAAGTGTTTCCATTCACCGCCACATGGACTCATGGAGGCCCCAGACCTATGGGGGTGAGGCCAAAGCTACTAGATCACAGTTGGGGTAATAGATATTCATAATACACGCTGTTGAGGTCATCGTACCAAAATGTTTGCAAGATTTTAAGCTACATAGTGTCATCTGGTCGATGTTCTCTGTTTAAATAAGGTTAAATATTAGCTTGGCTGTGTTCATTGTAGACAAAATGTAAGAAATTTTCCCAATTAATTAATAATGATAAAGTAGTAATATACTTGTCACAATAGGTGATGCAAATGATGCAAGAACCTGATTTCAGAATATATGCAAATGTTACTTCATCATTTGCCTTTCTTTGAATGTCTGACGGCAATGGCCCGACAACCTATGTTTGACAGACCTGTCACACATACTTTAAAAAAGGATTGTTCCAAAAAGCTACCAAGTTTATAGTTATAGCACTATTGATATATCTAAGACACATTTTCTTTCCTAAATATGATCACAGGCAATGGTCACATCATATTATATATAATTATATGTCTTCCTCACTCTTAATGAAATAACCAAAGTTGTAGAGTAAAGTGGCCCGTATTGAGTAGCCAATAAAAACTTTGATTGAAAACACGTAATTGGCACTCTTTGAGAGCATTAACATCGAGTTCATTAAATGAGTAATCACAGATGTACCTGTAGACAATTTTCACCCACTACAATGCATTACACTCTGAAATAAGGGTTATTTACCTGCCCAGGACAAAACTTGAGTTGGCAAGGACGTACATGCTCTGAATAGCCTACAGTGCATCACTTATTGTCTTGTATATGCCATAAATGGGCAAGATATACCCTAATGTACATAAGTCATTGAATTTTTCTGCATATTTGCTTGTTGAATAAATGCCCAAACTGTAATATCCTATTTGATAAAGGGTTTTCCAAGAGCGATTTGGGCATTGTCAAACAAAGTAAAGGTGATGGTACCAGGAAACTAATTCTAAAATCTCAAAGTAACAAGCAGTAACCATGGCAACGGAAACATTTTTAAAAATATGGCAACATCATTTTGTGAATTCTTGAATCTACAAGCTTGAAAACGGTGTATCATACGAAGCTGTAACGTGGAAATTCGCATTTTTATCTATAATAGCTTAGTTCATTACCACTATTTTTCATTTTGTCATTCCATGAGAGCTCTAGGAGTCACATATCATCAACAGCTGCTGTATGAGGGAATTATATATATTTCTGCATTTTTTCTGCAAACTTGCTTGTGAATGAATTCATTATGTGTAAAACCCTCCCTTGCCGCGTTTTAGGTGAGATTTAAAGTTTCTAAAAGAAAGAAAAGGTGGTCCAAAATGCGATTTTTCTCATAAATATGTTCTATACCAAGCTGTATGTATTTATGGCTATTGCTATGGTAACCTAACAACAAAATAATTCATAAAAGTAATAAACATAAATTATTATTGTAAAACATCCTGTTAAATTGAAAATAAAGATAATTAGAATGATTGGCATGATAAATTTTCATTCAAACAACAGAAGTATATTTGACATTTCATTCAAAATACTCAAAACTACAATCTGTAACCATGGCAACAGAAACATTTTCGAAAAAAATTGCCACATCTGTTTTTTAAACCTGATCGCACAAGCTTCAAAACGGTGTATCACATGTATACCTAACAGGAAAATTTGTATGACTTTATCCATAATAAATCAGTTCTTTGCAACAATTTTCATTCATCACTCCTTGTAGGATCTCGGGTCCACATATCAGAAACAGCTGTATATGGGCAATATATGCCTTAATTTCCATAATGTTCACATGTTTTCAGCATATTTGCATACTTGAACAAATCCCTAAGTTAAACAACCTCCTTTGCCACTTTTTTAAAGGAGGATTAGACATTTACCAAAAAGGTAAAGGATGCAAAGTAACATTTTATCATAAAAATATACCGTAGGGAGCTGTATGTATGACTGTAACCATGGAAACACAATGAAAAAGAGTTATATATAAATGTCATTGCTAATTATACTTGCTAAGGTATAAAATAAATGAAAGCAGAATGATTTGCAAGATAAGTTGCCATTAAAACATTAAAATATGTCAGAAATTTGAATCAAAAGGTCCCAAACAACAATCTGTTACCATGGTAACAGAACCATTTTTGAAAAAATGGCAACATTCATTTTTGAAATCCTGAAATCATAAGCTTCGAAACGATGTATCATACGTAGCTCTAACATGAAACTTTCTACGGAAGCCCTTTTTCTGACACATGCCCCCCTACTAATGACCCTGTTAACCTTATTTCAGTAGTTCAACACATTGGCTCCTATCCATCCTTCATTGATTACAAGTGGTTATTGAGCCACACAGCTGGAGACACGGTACACCTCCTGAGTCCTGACCCTTCCGTGTTGTCGGTGCAAGTGATAGCAATCATGACATCAGCTAATAACGCATGATCCAGTCAATAAGTAAGGATCGTTTGGCCGACATGAACACCAGTGAGAATATCTCTATTCAAAATCACAGATGATGACTTTATGATCAATTTTGTTAATCACCTGCTTAATTAACTGTGGTTCAATGAGTAGCAGCACACACGGATGTGATTGTAATTTTTCTTAGCAGAGAATGGATAGCAAATCATTATGCTGATTTTATGTTGTTTTGGCAAGAAGTATCATGATGCCTTTCCGGGTTGCAGTTAGGTCATATTCTTCGCAGTGTTGACAAAATCTTGTAAATTTTTGTCAAGGTTAACCAACAGATTTAATTTATTGACCACTACTTAAGTCAAGTTGATAATATCCTGACCTGCACCCGATGTCCTTTGTGTCAGACTGTTTTTTGTTCGTGATATGGATCATAAAAGCATAATTGTGTATCAAAAGGAAGAAATCAGAAGTAGCTGTCAATCCTTAATGGGACGTACAAATATGCTCCACTCACAATTCAGGTACAAATACATATTGATGCATTACAGTAATCTTTGCTGCTGATAACAATAAATGACATTGTGTTATTGCAGTTGAAGCAAGCACAAAACTCACAACCAACATATCTTTTTTACCATTCCTAATACAGCACATCACACAATTTTATTGCAAGTTGTTTGCTTTCTGTATTTTCTTGCTGCGGACAGCTATATTTTTCTTTCTTAAGAAATTGAGAGAATTGTGATTTTTTTAATGGTATTTTTTATATCCAGTGTTAAATTGTGATTCTTCGTTCTTTATTATACATTCTGTAAATTGTTTGTGAAACTTTCCAGACATATTCTCTGTATCATATTCGACTGAATGAATATTCCCAGTTTACAGTAGAAAAGACACAACAAATATTGTCCCATACATACCTCCAGTACTTCCTGTGTATCTTAAAATTCAAACAGCACAATGGAAAAAGGCATTGTTAAGATTATAGAATATTAGTTTCATTTATTGAATTTTACTGATTTTTTTGAATATTTCCATGAACTTGGGACCAAATGAAAATTCTACATAAGTTAATGTTTTTGACATGTACATAAACGTTAAAATGTATCAACAATTAGTTTCTTAGTAAAACTGGCAGAGTTTCATAACACCCGCATTACCTGCTGAAAAGGAATGGCTATTTGATTGATTGAGTAAATGAACTTGGTGTGCCCAGCTGAATTCATGGCCGCATGAAATGGTATTCTTGTTCTCTCACAGACTGAACGTTACCATGAATATCTGACATGAATATTTACGTATTCTGTACAGAAAAGGGCCCTTCCACCTTGCCGTAAGTAGAGTAATATAGAAAATGGGAATCTGGGACCCATCTAACATATTTTGCCACGCGCCCGAAATGTCACTAGTCCGCCCCTGCTTCTTCCAATGAGAAAACCATTCATAAAAAGGAAAATGCTGCACTTCACTGAAGCCTTCCCAACATGACCTTCAGAGTATTCCGTTTCACCTGACACACTCAAAAAGGTTAGAAAGTAGTTTTGAAAGCAAAAGCATCACAGTGCCATACCATGCACACAAAAAAACAGCACTATTTGGAGCTTTTAGTGCAGCCTTCTAAGATTACCGGTGACCTTTCTGGTCCCAGATAATTATGCACACGTAGTAACAAATAACCATGTGACCTTCACCATTCTATAATACTGTCACATGAGACACAAATCCAAATAAAAGTCTCATGACAAAAAGCAAGTCTTATTTTAATCATTTCTGTTTTAAAAAATGACGCATGGGCTTTTCTTGACAGCAATTATTGCGTGAGGTGTGTAATTCAATAGTCTAATGAAGAAAATCGAATTATGAAATAGTTTGTCTGCCTAACATTCATATAAAGAGATTGTGCAATTAACATTTAGGTCTGAGTTATCAATAATGTACTTATTTTTTTAACAAATAAGACTCAGTTCTTTCTTTCTACCTTACATTTAGTGCAATGTAATGAGAAGCTTTTGACCATTAGTTTTTGTATGACTGGTTGTTAGTTTCAGGAACCAGCAAAACAAGCCATACTGTTTGAGGGAATATGGTATTAGATCAGGTTGCCAGTAAACACAATAAGTCACTGCCATTCCGCTTGGAGCGGCACACAGGTGGGGCTTTATGAGGTACTAAACCTGAGTGACACTTAATTTGTGGACAATAGTGCTGCCTTGAAAGGATACAGCACAACTCAGGGGCCTGCATGTATGGTTAGCTTGTTCTGTTGTAGGCCAAGAGTAGTAACAAACAATTTCAATTGCAGGTTATTGATGTCAGCAAAAAGAATACTGGGCTCTCAGCAATAAGCTTCACTCTTTAGAATTCACTCCTAATTATCTTGATGAATTGGCTGGAATTTAAATACCAATACATGCCTTCAGTACCAAAAGGCAATATATATTCCCTTTGGTTACATGCCAATGGTGAGTTTTGGTGACACTATAATATCATTGTATAATCCATAATCTATATGCAGATCAACATTTGAGGGGTTGAATAGTTTGGCACTAAGATGTTCTAAGCAGAGATATATTCTTGCCATGCGTTGTGTTATCTCTCCCTTTTGACTAATGTGCCACAATGACCAGTCATGCAGTATTTGTTTTGTAACAAGCCTAAACTTCTAAAGATCAACATGAGCCTAGTTGCATGGGAAAATAATGCATGTGCCAAGGTCCAAAGTTGATCAAGAACAGGCTGGAAATCATCCATATAAATCGAGTGAAAATTACTTATTTCCTTTTGTAGCTGTATAATATCTTGATCTGATTTCCAAAATGAGATGTATAGGTATAACAGTGCACTTGACTCGCTAAAGATGAACTGCTGATCTCATTTTCCAATCTAGGGGGTTAGGTAGTACATAATTAGGTTCCCAGAAAGTACAATCAGCCAATGCAATTCCGCTGCTAGGAGCAGAGCGCAGGTGGGGCTTTATTAGGTTCGCTACATTCCTGGGCAATTGATGCACCTCTTGGAATTGGCACAACATGCCAACCTGGGTGTCTTGTGTTCTAATGCGCATATAAGCTCGAACATGACCCTGTTAACCTTATTCCGACAGTTCAACACATTGGCTCTTATCCATCCTTCATTGATTTCAAATGGTTATTGAGCCATACAGCTGGAGACAGGGTACCCCTACTGAGTCCTGACCCTTCCGTGTTGTCGGTGCAAGTGATAGCAATCACGACATCAGCTAATAATGCATGATCTGATCAATAAGTAAGGAGTCGTTTGGCTGAGATGAATACCAGTGAGAATATCTCTATTCCAAATCACAGATGGTGACTTTATGATCAATTTTGTTAATCACCTGCTTAATTAACTGTGGTTCAATGAGTAGCAGCACACACGGATACGATTATAATTTTTCTTAGAAGAGAATGGATAGCAGATCATTATGCCTTTTATATGTTATTTTGGCAATAAGTTTCATGATACCTTTCCGGGATGCAGGTCATATTCTTCGCAATGCTGATAAATTGTTTGTCCAAGTCCTGTAAACTTCTGTCAAGGTCAACCAACAGATTTCATTTATTGAACACAAATTGAGTCTAGTGATAATATTCTGAGCTGCACCCATTTCCTTTGTGACAGATTTTTTTTTTGTTCGTGATATGGATCATAAAAGCATAATTGTGTATCAAAAGGAAGAAATCAGAAGTAGCTGTCAATCCTTAATGGGACGTACAAGTACGCTCCACTCACAATTCAGGTACAAATACATATTGATGTTTTCGGACCTTGATGGGTATGCATTACGGTGATCTTTGCTGCTGATGAGAATCCATTGTATTATATTATTGCAGTTGAAGCAACACAAAATTCATAACCAACACGCTTTTTTTTTTTAAAGTACAGTGCATTACATAATATTGTCGCAAGTAATCTCTGCTTATGTCTCTTTATTTCCTTGTTGCAGACAGACCTGTTTTTTTTCTGAAGAATTGTTATTTTCTGAATGGTACAATTTTTAATCTAGTGTCAAATTGTATCTCTGCGTTCTTTATTAGATTCCAAAAATAGTTTACAAAACTTTCCAGACATATATCATGTATCATCTTCCACTGAATGAATATTCCCATTTTTATAGTTAAAAAAAAAAAGAAATATTGCCCAATAGATATTTGTATGGGCATGCTGTTCCAGCATTCTCTGCAACATGTGACAGAAAAAAAAATTAATCAATTAGATGAAAAATTGAAAACTTTTAAAGTTTGAATTGGGTTGGTCGGGCAATTAGATAGTACTACATTCTAATAACCTTGTGTACTGACGCAATAAATACAGCGGTAATGTTTATGAGTTTCCTTAGATTATTTCGTAGGACTAATTGTATTGTTTCTTAATTAGCACACCATTTATCAGCAAAGTTAGGTACAAAAACGTAAGAAATGTTTGAGATGCAATTCACATAATCACATACTGTTTGTCAAACTATTGATGTCAAGGTAAACAAACAACTTTTGTTCTTTGCTTGCCAGTGGACGTCAACAGCAATTTGACTTGATCAATTGTGATGGATGTTTTTTCTGAGTGCTCAGCAAGTACCATGAATCATGAAAGAAATGGAAAGCACAAGTTATATAAGTATCTGTCAATGGTTTAATAGGACATACAAACACAATCTATTCATATCTTAGGTACAAATACACACTATAAAGGTATAGACAATGTATGGTTATCATTTTTATAGATTATTTGACTGCTAATAAGAATCTATATTAATTATTTTGTTGCTACAAAATCTGGGCACTTTTATTTCGGTATTTTTCAAAAATTTTTGATTTGTGGAATGTTTTCTTTGAAATTCTACACACAAGATTTCAAGTTTCAGCATGAATGTTTAAAATAATTTTTGTTACAAGGTTGCCCAAAAATACCACCAGTACTTCCTGTGTAGCTTAAAATTCAAACAGCATAGAGTAGCGCGGGGCATGCAGCCCCCCTTAACTTCGAGATGCGATTTGACCTACTTTTTGGAGTCGATTATTTGAATGCTTATGCTGTCAGGAAGAGATCACTTGACTCTACTTATAACTAGTGAAACAAATGTCTGCAAATTTTTATAAAGTTGTTACGGCCCTTTTTGTAAAAAAAAATTAAATGGCCTTCTTACTCCATCCATCGGGCAAGAAGCCCCCCTATAATAATCATTTGGCAATTTTTTTTGCGAGTGCATTCAGCTTGAAAGTTATTTCTTGGGGTTCTTCTATCATTTTTAAGGCATTCTATTCACTCTTTCTGAATTTCCGAATTTTTCGGTTCATACATAAATTTCTTAATATTTTTTGCCCTTTTTCAATTTCGGCCAAAATTTTTTCTATTTTAACTAGCTATTCTATCAAATTTTAAGGTAAAGTACACATTATTAAATGGTTCCTGAAGCAGCTTCGAGGCCTTAGTGAAGGGGGCCCCATGCCCCATACCATCTGGGGCCTCTCGCCCCAAACCCACATATTTTAATTTGACCTCTATATTTTGAGCTTAAATGCAAAAAAACATGATCCAAATCGTATTTATGTAATGGTCATAAAGTGACGCGATGCAGATATCCATTATACTTTTAAAAATTTCCAACGTTATTTCTGATAACCACTTTCAAAGAATTAATCAAAGTTACAAAAACCATGCACCTTTTTTTGTTTCTTTAATTATAACTATGGTTTGGTGCTGAATGCCTTGAAAATTTGAGACGTCACCTAAAAAGCCTCTAGCTTCAATCCTATCAATAGGAAAAAGCACCAAAAATGTAAGTTTAGATATAACCCGGGGGGGGGGGCTTCTCACCTAACCCGGGCTTCTTGCCCCGACCCACTCTAATGCAAAAAAGCATTATTAAGATTATAAAATATTTGTTTCATTTATTGAATTATATTGATTTTTTTTAAATTTTGACTCCCTGGACTTAGGACCAAATTAAAATTCTACATATGCTAGTGTTTTTGACATGTAAATTTACCGGCATGAGTTTCTCAATAAAAGTCACAAGAGGTCCCACTGCCAGAGTTTCATAACGCCCACATCACCTACTGAAAAGGAATGGCTATTTGATTAATTGAGTGTTTAAAATATTGATCAGCAGATAATTTGCTTAAATCACTCCTCAAGATGGATCACCTGGCTTGGTGCTGTATTGTGATAAATGAACATGGTGTGCCCAGCAGAATTCATAGCCGTGTGAAATGGGATCGCTTGTTCCCTCGTAGAATAAATGTTACAATGGATATCTGACAAGAATATTTACGTGAAATATTCATTTTGATACAAGTACTCAAGTGTCAGAATAGTTGAATGATTGGGGCTTTACATTCTGTATTTGTGCATCCCGGTAGTCAGTAGGCAGATAAGGGTAGGAAAGGGAAACGGCAATGAGACAAAAGATGGTTGAAACTGGTGTCAACGTATAGGTGACCTGACCAGAGCTGGAAGCGAATATATAACTTATCTTCTGACAGGGTTTATAATACCATTAAAATAATGCAGTTATGTTGTGACATCAGCTCAACCAATCAAAATAATTTGACCTATTTTGAATCGGGGACATCAGTGTGGCGTCACAGACGTTATTCTGACATCAGTACAATACATGTATGCATGCTCGACAAAGGTTACCTTAAGGTTTTATACGCCTATAACTGATCTTCTAATAGGGTTACAAGCAAAACAATTTGATATGTTGTAACATGAGTTCTGATGAATAGAACTAGTCATCAAACTCATGTTCAGCATTGACACAACATCAGTAAAATGACTTCACCACCATGTCAAGTGTTCATACAATCTGGTGCAGGTGAGGTCAGAATGCCCTCGGGGAAATACAATTTGCAAAAAAATATATCACTCTTTCGGGGTAGCATAAACAAACTGATGCAATGAACTACAGGCAAATTGTTGGTGCGTGTTATTGCTCGGTGTATATCTTCTTTTTTTTGCAGTTCCCCTAGGGCATGAAAGTCAGTTGGGATGCATGTTTCAAAAACAATATTGACCTGCAAGTTCCTAACTGGTATAGGGAGAGGGGTTAGCTCTGTTGACAAAACTCTTGGTTTGCAGTTGCATTGCCCTGGTTTTGATCATGGTAACATACAGATCGAACACTTAACACTGAAAATGTTTTACGAATTTTTAGTCAAACCCCAAGTTTAGTCTTAGGCTAACTTAATTGGTCAAGATACTGATATGGCTAGACTTTTGAAAAAATTTAGTTAATAATCATGATGGTTTAGTTGACTGATAAATCTAGACATTTTACTAATTTAGCAGGTCTATCTTTTGACAGTAAGTTAGTTATTTCACTAATTTAATTAGTCATATTGACAAATTAAGTTGGTCATTTGATAACTCACATAGTTTTGTCTGACATCATTCCTTGAGATGGATCATATACATATATATGCAGCTTGGCACAGCACAAGGCGTGTGAATCAATGCCATTCAATGGCTTCTTATAATGATAAACCATTCATAAAAAGGAAAATACTTCACTTCACTGAAGGCTTCCCAACATGACCTTCAGAGAATCGAGTTTCACCTGACACAAAAGGTTGGGAAGTAGTTTCGAAAGCAAAAGCACCACAGCGCCATACCATGCGGAAAAAAAACGGCATTATTCAGAGCTTTTCGCGAAGTCTTCTAAGATCACTAGTGACCTTTTGGTCCCAAATAATTATGCACACGTAGTAACAAATAGCGATCTGTCCTTCACATATATGCAGAGCAGAATGAAGGAAGGCAGGAGATAAAATGTAACAAAATCTACACTCAAAGAAAGGGGTGGATTGGCTTATGTGGTAGCTGTCATGGGCCAACCCATTCAGAGGGGACCCTGAACGATGTAAAAAGAAGTTAAAGAAAATTCATAAAAGTAAAATATCTATGTAGGGGGAAAGGGGGCACATTGGGACGCTTTTAACGTCTACTAATTTTGCTCAATGCTAAAAGCACTGAAGAACTCAGAAGTTTGCATGAATATTACCAATACTATTTACCTTAAATGCAAGGCATAATAAACTAGACTGCACGATCTTTTTGCAGCCAGAGAGTCGTAAAAATGACTGTCCCAATGTGCCCAGGTGTGCACAGCCGGGGCACATTGGGACATCAATTAAAACATCATTTGAACACTCAATGTGCAATAGATATCGCATATAAGTAGTGCGTAAGACAATATACAGTGCATTAACACCTTGTAGTGCCAATGTTTCATAACTTATAAGATTTTTGATTTAACATAAACTGTCCTGGGTGCGGACATCTATGTAAGTAACACACAGTGCTTTGCGACAAATTTGTTCACAGAGCATGGTAATCCACTATACCTCTATTAACTGTGGCCTGAACACCTGTTGTGTGCTGTCCCAGGTCATTCAGTTGCCTTGGACACTTAAATTCTACCATATTAAGTGCGTCCCAATGAGCCCCGATATGACTTTTACACAAAAATGCTAATTTCTCGGACACCACTGTCACACCAGTGAGTGTGTTTATCAATAGCTATTCATAACTATTCATTACGATGTATAAAATTCATACAAGCATTGAGAAAGCCTCATTGCTCATTGTTTGTCCACAGAATGGTTCGAATTGAACCCGTCCATATTTACTTAAGTAGTAGGAAAACAAACTTTTGCTCGCCATACTTCTGCATGTGGCTGTAATTTGTCTATAAAACCATGGAAACATCAGGATGTTAAGTTACAAGATATGATGGCACTACCATATCATATACCTTGCCAGGATCCAAGAAAACCCCACCGTCCCACAGTGCCCCGCGTCCCAATGTGCCCCCGTTCCCTCTATATATTTTTCACTATTTGGCATTTTCACGAAATTGCGGACCCGAAAAAACGAGCATGGGTGCTCGTATACATGTAATGACTAACGGGTCATTCCACATCAACTCAGGCGGTGCTCCTGCTCGACCGTCTCAGATCTTCCTGAAACTCCAGTCAATCATTGACCTGATATCCAAATGAGGATTTCCAAAATAATAGCTTTGACCGATACATAGTTTTTGATTTAGAAGCCCTTAAGCGAACCTGGGTTGTCAATAAGATTTGAAGCAAGTCCTTCTCGGCCATTTTTGGAGCTTAACTGTGTAAAGAGATTTTAAATTACATTCAATATTGGTTCAGCATCTCTTTAACTATTGTTAGGGACAAGGGAAAACATAGTTTCATTAACCTACACAAATTGATGAAGGTATGGGAAGGTGCGAAACAAGCGCGTTTGTGCTGTGGCAACTAAAATTGACCAACTCATAATTGCAAAATACATGGCCTCATGTACTTTATTTGTCCATAAATCATTATTTGGCTTATAAATGAATAGATTAGCAATGATTAGGCAGAAAAATTTTAGCTATTTATAGGATATACGGAGCACCAAACATGTTAAAATATTGATTTTTTGTCAAAACGAGTCATGCTTGAAGGGGCAGCGCTCAGTCCTGACACCTAGCACCAGTCCAATATTCTGGAATATGGTAGACGAAGGGGTGAGACAAAACATATGTCAAAATTGATTTGGTGATTTTCTTTTAAGTTGATAAATTTTTGGGTTAAAATTATATAAATCGGCACTTATCGCTAAGGTATTTCTCTGATAAATTTTCAAAGCTGAACCTTGCTTGTTCATCAAAATGGATGTGTTGCACAATAGGGATGTTGAAATTGAGGTTTCAGACAGTGAGAGTACATTTTATATGTATAGGTAGGGTTGCCATTGGGTTCATTCCATGTCAAATCAGGCAAATTTTCAGAAAGTCCCTGTTTGGCCATCTCAGATCTTCTTGAAACTCCAGTCAGTTACTGACCTGATGTCCAAATGAGGATTTACATTCAACATTGCTTCAGCACCTCTTTTGCTATTTCTAGTGACTAGGGAAAGCACAGTTTCATTAGCCTACACAGTTGCATGATGTCATGGGATGCCCCCAAACAAGGCTTTTGTGCTGCAGTGACTCAAATTGAACATGTCATAATAACCAAATACATGGATTTATGAATATTCTGTGTCCATAAATCATTATTTTGCTTATAAACTAATAGATCTGTGATGATTTGGTTGAAAAATGTTAGCTTTTTAATGTTGCACTACACATGTTCAAATATTGACTTTTTGTCAAAACGAGTCATCCTTGACAGGGCAGGGCTGGGTCCTGACACCTGGTACCAGTCCAATATTCTGTAATATTGCAAAGGAAGGGGTGAGACAAAACATATCTGAGAACTGATTGTTTTCTAAGTTGAAAATTTTTTGGGTTGAAATTATGTAAATCAGTACTCATCGCCAAAGTGTTTATTTTTTTTCACATTTCCAAGGGAAAACCATACAAGGTCATCATAATAACCTTGGTTGTGCTGCAAAAATCATGAATATCACAGTTCTGGCACCAGAACTCATCATGCCTTTCGAATTGTCAATGACAAACTCTGCATGCACCGAGTTTCATCTGATACTCTAGGTACCACAGCACAACAATCCTCGCAGGTTGATGGCAGTAATTTCCAGGTTGGTCAATATGTTGCTGCTGTGTATGATGATGACTGGTATATCGGCACCATCAAGGAAGTTGGCATGACAAATAAGGATGTCTTCATTAAATTCCTGCATCCAAAAGGCCCAACAAGGTCGTTGTTCTTGGCCAAAACATCCTGATGAATGCTTTGTGCCAATGGAGCATATCTTGTGTGGCATAAATGCACTGCCAACCTCATCTTCAAAGCGAAATTACACCCTTGATGAGTGTACTTTAAACAAAATTATTGTTGCACATCGAGACTTCTGTGCAAACCATGTTTATGCACAATAATGGAACAAAGATGATCAACATTTGACTTAATTTAGAATAGATAATTATACTAACTGAAATTGGTTCAACAGTGTTGTCTTTTTGTTCAGTGTTAAATGAATGGTTAAGTTAATATTCAATCTCTGGCAGCATGGTATCTGAAATGAAGACCTCAAGACTTAAACCATGAAAATAGAATATTACAGTAAGACAAGTGGACAATGTCATGTTCATGATTTTTGCTGCACTAACATGGTTATTATGATGAATTTGTGTGGTTTTCCTTTGAAAATGAAAAAAAACGACTTTAATGATAAGTGCCGATTTATATAATTTTAACCCAAAAATTTCTCAATTTAGAAGAAAATCACCAAATCGATTTTGACATATGTTTTGTCTCACCCCTTCGTCTACCATATTCCAGAATATTGGACTGGCACTAGGTGTCAGGACTGAGCGCTGCCCCTTCAAGCATGACTCGTTTTGACAAAAAATCAATATTTTAACATGTTTGGTGCTCTGTATATCCTATAAATAGCTAAAATTTTTCAGCCTAATCATTGCTAATCTATTCATTCATAAGCCAAATAATGATTTATGGACAAAGCAAGTACATGAGGCCATGTATTTTGTAATTATGAGTTGGTCAATTTTAGTTGCCACAGCACGAACGACCTAGTTTGGTACCTTCCCATACCTTCATCAATTTGTGTAGGTTAATGAAACTATGTTTTCCCTTGTCCCTAGCAATAGTTAAAGAGATGCTGAACCAATATTGAATGTAATTTAAAATCTCTTTACACAGCGAAGCTCCAAAAATGGCCTAGAAGGACTTGCTTCAAATCTTGTTGACAACCCAGGTTCGCTTAAGGGCTTCTAAATCAAAAACTATGTATCGATCAAAGCTATTATTTTGGTAATCCTCATTTGGATATCAGGTGAATGATTGACTGGAGTTTCAGGAAGATCTGAGATGGTCGAGCAGGGACTTTCTGAAAATTTGCCTGAGTTGACATGGAATGACCCTAACACTCGTGAATGTCTTTTATTATTCATTTGTGTATCTGCTAACACTAAAATTTGTGGAAGTGCTATATCATTAGGGTTTAGTGTTAAAATTAGGTTTAGACTTAGTTTTAGCCAAGTTTAAGGTTGCAATATTCGTAATTGCACCTTCACAAATCCGTGAATTGCAATATTTTCACACTTATACAAATGATAAATTCATGTATATGTTCGTTTTTGTAGGTTTACTAATTCGTGTACATGTCAAATAGTGAAAAATTTATATATACTTCAAATATTTGACTAAATGTAGGGGAGAGCGGGGCACAGTGAGACACTTTTTTAATTTTCAAGTGTTCCAAAATTTTGGCAGTACTTAATGAGTTAAATGAGATCAGGTCCACATTATAGCTATTGACGTTGGGTATATTGTCCAGCAGTTTCAGGTTCCTACCTTTTACAGGTTTGGAGTAATTTTTTCATTATCAAATCAATTCGTTTCCGTGACAAAATGTACCTTAGACTAAAATGGACTGATCCAAATATACCTCTCTATAATACTTTAAAAGTTAACTTAAAATGCTACAATAGAATTCTACGGAATCTAATACGAAATGCTAAAACTGAATACTATCACAACCAATTCTTAAAGTTTCAGCACGATATCAAAAAGACATGGACAACAATAAAAGAAGTCATTAACAAATCAGATAATAAAAGGACTGTCCCAACTCCAATGAATTTAGATGGAAATATAGTTACTGATTCCTCAACTATAGCTAATGAATTCATTAAATTTTTCGTAGAAATAGGCCCTTCACTTGCATCTCAGATCACAGTTCCAGCTAATAGGTCATTTGAACAATATCTTATGAATCCAATAAATAACGTATACAAATTCCAAACCATCTCTCAAAAGGATGTACTAGATATAATTAATCAGTTAAAACCGAAAACAAGTCACGGAAAAGATAACATTTCAACAGTTTGTTTAAAGTTCCTAAAAGATGTACTCTGTGGCCCCCTGACTTTAATCATCAACCAGACTATAACAACAGGCATCTTTCCTGATCTCCTAAAAATAGCAAAAATTGTGCCAATCTACTAAAAAGATGACCCGACCCTTCTTAATAACTACCGTTCTATCTCGCTCTTAAATTCCATCTCCAAAATATTTGAAAAGGCACTATTTAAACAAATACATAATTATTTTAAAGTAAATGCCCTATATTATACAAGTCAATATGGTTTCCGAGAGGGGCATTCAACACAGCTAGCAGCATTAGAATTAATCGACTTGATACTACTTGATATGGATAAAGGTAAAACTCCGTTAAACATATTCATTGACCTGCCCAAAGCATTTGACACCATATATAGATCATGAAATCCTTCTATCGAAATTATCTCACTATGGCTTTAAAGACAACTCTTGCAAATTAATGGAAGACTACCTCAGTAACAGAAAACAATATGTAGAACTAAATGAAAGTCGATCAACAGAATTAACAATTAAAACAGGGGTGCCACAGGGTTCAATCCTGGGACCACTGTTATTCATTATCTACATCAATGACCTCTGCAATTCCACCAAACTTTTTAAAACCATAAGCTACGCAGATGATACTACCCTGTTTGTCTCTCTAAATAACAATAATAATCAATTCAATAATGACCAAATTAATAACGAACTGAAGAACGTTAGTGAATGGCGAGACTTGAACAAACTGTCATTAAATGTGTCAAAGACAAAATTCATGGTATTTCATCCCCAGAACAAGGTGGTAAAACTCCCAAACATCGAAATAAAATCGCAGAAAGTAGAACATGTTACAGAATTTGACTTTTTGGGTATTGTTCTTGACACTCAACTAAAATGGAAAGGACATATTAATAAAATCAGTAAAAAAATGTCTAAAGCAACTGGTATCTTGTCAAAATTGAAAAATTTTATTCCACAAAACACACTAAAAATTTTGTATTTCTCGCTTATAAATTCATACATTGACTATGGTATATTATGTTGGGGTCATAAAGGTAACAAACTTTCTACCCTTCAAAAAAAGGCACTTAGAATAATAACAAGAAGCAAGTACAATGCCCACACTGACCCCCTGTTTAAAAAACTTAATATTTTAAAAGTCCAGGGCCTGTGCATACTTGAACAGTACAAATTCTATTTTAAACTTAAGCACAATGGTCTTCCTGATAACTTTAGCTGCGAAAATTTTCTTCCCATAAAACAGGCTACTCAAGCCTATTTTACAAGAGGTGAACACTTTATCAAACCAAGAGTTAGGCATGCTTCTGCAGAAGGGTGCATATGCCATTAGCTGCCAAGTCTACTCAATGATAGTCCCTCACACATTTTAGATAAAATTCATACACACAGCGAATACGGCTTTGCCTCCTATGCAAAACATGTATTAATAGAAAAATACACAACTGAATGTCAAATAAAAAATTGTTACATTTGCAACTAGCGACACTTGATATAGATATAATTATTTATAAATGGATCAAGGCAACCCCACCCCCTCTCCCCATCCACCCCTCAACTTGTCTTTTCTCCCACTTCCTCCACCTCCCATCATGCTATAATAAGAACGATCAGATGAATGACCTGAACCATAAAAAGTTTATAGACGGTGCTTGGAAAAGCGTTCTAAATCTCAAGCATCGCCTAGCCAATCTTCTCTTAAATGAAAAAGTATAATGTATGATGATGTATTGTTAATGGCTGAAATAACAACCTGTCTGTCTGTCTTGAGTTTCGTGCATGCTCATTAAGTGTCTCACTGTGCCCCGTGGGCAGGGCACAGTGAGACAGCAGGTGGGGCACAGTGAGACAGGGCATCTGCTGCCATAACCGCTGATCCTCAGGACCTGCAGAATTGTTCTTTCAATTATTGCTACAGAAACTACTGTACTCTTATAAAAGCAGCTGGCTAGGTGATTTTTTAAGTCCTTTTTTGAGCATGTTTCGAAACTTCATCGCACAGGACATGTGCACGCCTTATTTAACCTGCCGCACCAGTAACATACTAATGAAAATTCTTTCTGATGCTTTTCTTTGGACATGACTCACAAAAATCAGTAGTTCATAGCAGGCATTTTGTTTTTAATGGTAAATTGTAAGCTATGCCTTACATTCAGGTCGTTTTGAGTGTATTTTATGATGTCTCACTGTGCCCCGCCTCCAACTGTCTCATTGTGCCCCACGCAGCTCTCTTTATAAAAATTTTTAATCCTGCGGACCAGATGCCTGTATTTTGGTTCATCATCTCACTAAATTAAGACATATAATCAAGGTTTGAATCCCAGGCAATTGATTTACATTATCCTGTTTTTCTTGGGAATAATAACAAAAAGTCGTTTAGCAAAATTATTTACTTTTACAGGCAAAAAACCAAAATATTGAAATTCCACTCTCGATATGCTGTGTAGGCATTCCGGATATAGGTCAGACTCTCACTTACTTACTTTTTGTACTATACAAAAGAGGGTTGATCTGTAAATAGCACCAGCTAGACGCTCCGGGCTTTGTCTCACTGTGCCCGCCGTCTCACTGTGCCCCGCTCTCCCCTATGATTGTGTGATTTTTTGTCCAATTCTTGAGATTGGGCCCAAATGTGAGATAGCACTGCATAGGAGAAGCTGCAAGTTCACATAAACAATAAATTAAAATCAATTCCAAGTTTGAGGGGCAAAACAAGAGAGGTTATATTTGAGACCTATAGATAGGCATGCTGTGAACAAAGTAACCTTTTTGTCAGTGTAAACAGAATCATTATATCTGCAATAGAAACAACAAATTATTGAATACTAAAAAACAGTTTAGATGGTTAATAATTTCAGCCTTTGAAAATTCTTAATTGCAATTTCATGAAAATTCTTAATCGCAATTTCATGTTTTTCATTTCTTGCATTGATTTGAAAGTGAAGCTTCCTCTTTCCATAAAAAATATTTTTGTATCGATGTCTTAACATGTAAAAATAAGTACATGTAAGTATACTTAACAGTACATCGATTCATCAAGGTTAGGAAATGTCTTTGGCGAAACTTTTTGCATGTGAAACGTCACCAAAGATTGTGTACATCATTTTCAATGCAAAACTTGGCCCAAAGACATAAATTAATTTTTATAAACATCCGACTTTCCAATTTTCAAAACCTGCATATATATATCAAGTAAACTCGTCCGAATTCAATGCACTTATTCATTTTGCTCCATTTTCCATATTAAAACTTCCCAAAAGGCTTTTCGGCGCATTGCGCTGCAATAATGCAATTAAAGTTGCAAATCCCAGACCACAAAAAACCAGGGGCACATTCATGATTTTCTTTTGTGGGGGAGGGGGGGTATTTTTCAGGCCAGACATCACACACTATTAAATAGTACGGAAAAACATTTTTTTACACATCCTTCATTATGTAATATTCTCATGAAACAATTGAATGGGAGGGGGGGGCTTTGGAATTTTTCTATGGGTACTTATTTCATAGAAATGCCTACTTTATAATATTAGAACCTTTTATTACATGCTACATACCCGCAGGTTCGTCATAAGATCGATACAGTACCCTTTTTTAAGGTCACTTTTCTTGTTTACTGTCTTTACTACAATACTGTTGCTGATTCCATCTTTCTGATTTCAAATTTTCATAATAGCCAAAATCATAAATTGGCTGTCAACGCAATGGTTCAAAGTCCCGTTTGCTGACATGGCATTACAAAAATATATCTTATTGATCTTGGGCTGGTTCATAGATGTCACTCATCATCCATGGCGCCTTTTAAGTTCTGTCCGTCTCCCAGTCGAAAATCCTTAAAAAAATGCTCTGATATAGAGACTGTGAATTAACAAGGAGACTCAGTTCTTTCCAAAAGTTTCTATCTCACAATAGTTTAATATAATGAGAAGCTATTGACTATTAGTTTTTTATATGATTGATTGTCAGTTTCAGGAAACAGCAAAACAAGCCATATTCCTTGAGGGAATATCATATTGAACACTTACTATATCACACAGATGGTATGGATACATTGGAAAATTATATTTAAACAGAAAAATACTGCACTTCACTGAAGCCTCTCAAACATGACCTTCATAGTATTTGAGCTTCACTTGACACTCTCAAAAATGCAGGAAGGTTAGAAAATGTTGTTTCGGAAGCAAAATTGTCACAGAGGCATACTATGCAAAAAAGATGTTGGAATTAGCTGGAGCCTTTTAGTGAAGCCTTTTAAGATTAATTTTGACAAAATGGCGCCATTCTGTCCTGTCAAAATATCACCAATGACTAAAGTGCAAATAGTAGTCTAATAGTGGAAAGCAAGTCTTATTTCGAGATGAAATTCAATCATTGATTATTTCCTTTTCAAGGCTGATGCATAAACATTTTTTCCTTCACTTATTGACAGCAATTATTATTTGTATGAAAATGAAGTCATTAATCATTTCAGTTTCAAAATGTAAACGTTTTTTCTTCCACCTAATGACAGCTATTATTATTTAGTGTCCGAGTGTAATTCAATACTCTAATGAAGAAAATCAAATTTGTGAAACAGCTTGTCTCCAAAACATTAATACAGAGACTGTGAATTAACATTTACGATGAAGTTATCAATCATGAGATAATTTTTCAATGAATACAACTGACGCTTGTATCACTAATTTCAATCTGATGAAAAGATTTGACCATCAAATTTTTGATAATTAATGGATATTTTCAGACGAGCTAACACATTTTGAGTGAAGATCATATATAACTTTGTCACACAGATTGTACAATTAAATGGCCCTCTTTCAATGAGAAAATCATTTGTAGACAGGAAGATCCTGCACTTCACTGAAGCATCCCAAGCATGACCTTCAGAGTACTGGAGTTTCACCTGACACTATAAAAATTGCTGGAAAATGATGTTTCTTAAGCAAACATATTGACAGGACCATACAGTCCACGCTATGCAAAAAGGATGCAGAAATTATCCTCAGCTTTTAGTGAAGCCTTCTAAGATCACCAGTGACCTTTTTCGTCACAAGTAATTATGCACACATAGTCACACTGTCACAGTATTTACGGTGACCTTTATCTATATATGCAGAGGAGAATGAAGGAAGGCAGAAGATAAAATGTTATGGGTAGCAAGGGTGTCAATGTTATATGCCTGACAAATGTGGTGCACATGTGGGGTGTAAGAGCTGACACGAAGATGTACACTTCCATGTACACACGAGAAACAGGGAGACCACTCAGAAAAATTATCACAAGGCATGATAGAGATTCATTACCAGTGGGAGCAATTTAAGGCATAGGATGTTAATACGTTTTGTTAGTTTTGGCCAAAAAAATGAGGCGAAATAGCTCCAGTGAATCTAAATTCAAAAAAAATTTTCTGCGCAAAACTCCCTGAATTATTTTTTCCCTTAAATGTTTGGGACTGCAACGCCAAAAGCAAGTATGTACGGTGGGGCGATGCCAACAACTGTGGGTGGGAGCCCTGTTTCCAACCCACGCAGACCCACTCCTTTGCTTCCACATACCCTCCCTCCTCAACTGCGCCACCGCAGCTACTGTATACAACACATCCAGTTCGAGCCCTTGGGACATCCATGAATTAATAGGGCTTGTACCAGACTCTCAATCTTACACTCTACACGAGGCATGTTAATAAATGATCAATTGCCTCATCCCAATTATCTACCTCACTCCAAAGCCCAGATACTGCTCTCTCTTTCACCAAAACAAGAAGAACACAGCTCCCCTCTGGACCCCGAATGCAAGACGCAAGACTCAAGAAACAGAAAAACTGGCAACCCAACCGCCCCTTTCCACACTGCCCATTTCCCCACCGAAGAACTATGAACTCACCATGTGGCCCATAAATCTAATATTCGGAGAAGAGAAGAAGGTCACCTTGGTCCCATATAAATGACAATTTTAAGGCCACAGAGGCTTTGCACCGAAATTGGCCTTGGGCCTTCGGCCCAAGATGACATTATCATCAAATAAAAAAAATAAATAATGAATTTTTAGGTGTACCTGCATAGTCTTGTAAAATGTAATACTGTCATAAATCGGTGGCTTCCTGTGACTTACAACTTCAGCACATACCTTTTTCGTGCATGCAACTAGGCTCATATAGATCTGTGTTCAGCTTGTTATAAAAAATGTCAAGGATGAATTGTTTATCTCATTTTCCATTCACTGGAGTTAGGTATTAGATCAAGTTGCCAGTAAACACAATTAGTCACTGCCATTCCCCCACTTGTAGCAGCACGCAGGTGGGGCTTTACGAGGTACTAAAGCTGAGTGACACTTCATTTGTGAACAAATAGCTCCCTCAAAAGGAGACAGCACAACTCAGGGGCCTGCATGTTCTGTTGAAGGTCAGGAGTAGTAACAAACAATTTTAATCACAGGTTATTGATGTGAGCAATAAAGGTACAACTTAGCTTTCAGCAATATAGCATCACCCTTTAGAATTCATTCGTAATTATCTCACATAGTTGGCTGGAATTTGATTGGCCTACATGCCAGTGGTGACCTCATAATCCATGATCTGTCAGGAGATCAACATAAAAGGGGTTGTACGGTTTGGTGCTAAGAAGTTTTCAGGCATATTTTTGACAAGTATAGTGCTATCTCTCCCTTTTTACTTTTTTAGATCTGCGTGAGCCATAAGGCAAGTGCTGAAGGTCCAAAATTGACCAGGAGCAGCCTGGAAGTCATCCGTACAAATCCAGTGCAATTTACTTATTTCCTTCTGGAGCTGTAGAGTGGGTCGGGGCAAGAAGCTCAGGTTAGGTGAGAGGCCCCCCCAGAGTTACATCTAAACTGACATTTTTGGTCCTTTTTCTTATTGATAGGATTGAAGCTAGAGGCTTTTTAGGTGACGTCAAAAATGTTCAGGGCAAACAGCACCAAACCATAGTAGAAATTAAAGATACAAAAAAAGGTGCATGGTTTTTGTAACTTTGATTAATTCTTTGAAAGTGGTTGTCAGAAATAACTTTGGAAATTTTTAAAATTATAATGGATATCTGCATTATTTCACTTTATGGCCATTAAATAAATATGATTTGGATCAGATTTTTTGCATTTTAGCTCAAAATATGGAGGTCAAATTAAAATATGTGAGTTTGGAACGAGAGGCCCCACATGGTATGGGGCAAGAGGCCCCCCTTCACTCAGGCCTCGAAGCTGCTTCAGGAACCATTTCATAATGTGTACTTTACCTTAAATCTTGATATAATAGCCAATTGAAATCGAAAAAATTTGGCCAAAATTATAACAGGGCAAAAAATATTAAAAAATAAAAGTATGAACAGAAAAATTCTGAAATTCAGAAAAAGGGAATAGAATGCCTTAAAAATGATAGAAGAACCCCAAGAAATAACTTTCAAGCTGAATGCGCTTGCAAAAAAAATTGCCATAGGATTATAATAGGGGGGCTTCTTGCCCGATGGGTGGGGTAAGAAAGCCATTTCGTATTTTTTTAAAAAAAGGGCCGTAACTCCTTTATTAAAATTGGTAGACATTTGTTTCACTAGTTATAAGTCGAGTCTAGTGATCCCTTCCTGACAACATAAGCATTTAAATAATCGACCTCAAAAAGTAGGTCAAAGAGCACCTCGAAGTTAAGGGGGGCTGCATGCCCCGCGCTTCTCTATGTCTTGAACTGATTTCCTAATAAAATGAGATGTTCATGTAATAGTGTATTTGACTTGCTAAAAATGACCTGTTGATCTCATTTTCCATTCTAGGGAGTTAGGGAGTACATAATTAGGTTCCCAGAAAGTACAATCAGCCAATCCAATTCCGCCACTAGGAGCAGTGCGCAGGTGGGCTTTAATAGATTTGCTGCATTCCAGGGCAATTGATGCACCTCGTGGAATTGGCACAACATGCCAACCTTGGTGTCCTGCATTCAATTTGCCTGTTCTGCTGATGGTTAGGAGCTTGTAGTAATTGCTAGTGATTGGTGTGAGCAATTAAGTGGCTCCATCCTCAGCCACGATGCCTGTTACTCTCTCAGAAATGCATGCAAAATGAACTCATATAGAGACAGAGAATAGCTTTAATAAAATTGTGAAGTAGCCTACGTGAAAATGTAAGAATATCAGACCTAACTACTGATTACAATGCTACCATGTATGAACAAGAAAACCAAATATGTTGATAAACCAACTTTGATCTCTCGAACATCGATAATTCATAAGATTATTTGATTAAAAATGCTGTTATTACAGATTTCGTATAAGTGTGCCATGTTCCATGTGAATATATGCCCAGATGATGTCAGTATTGCAATACTGACATCACTATTGGCACTCCAAGCTTGAGTGTTGATTTCAACTGCTACCAACAAGTCAGGCTTATGGGCTGTCTAAGTGTGAAAGACAATTGATTAATCTGCATTCATTGGTATGGTTGTTTGATTCAGTTGGAGCAGGTGAAACTGATATGTTTGAGCCACTTGCTTGATCCATCATGGACATTCATGGTGTCCTGTTGTGAAACTTCTCATTGAGGGCAGCACCTTGTGGCTTTTCAGCCTTTTAGGTGAGATCTGCACCAAAGAAACTGTTGAGAATTGATGATTGGAATGGGGATGATGGGGAGATGTTTTGGAAGTGAACGTGGCAGTGTTGCATGGGCGTACCAGAGGACGAGAAATGGGGGGGGGGGGTAGTTGCTCCAGAAAATTTGGGGAAAAGGCCAGACAAGGAGGCTAAAAATTCGATCATCAAATAAACATTATTGGAAATCAGTGATAAGGATGCCCCCGAGCAAAACTCCCCCCCCCTTAAGTCTTTAATTCTGAATGGATCCTGAGTATATTATTTTTGTCAAGACGGAGCAGCACATGATAACCTCTCAAACCAACTAATGAATGTGAGAGTGAATGAATTTGTTTTGTTGTAAAAGTGCTAAAACTGATAGCAGTTATACACAAAATCCATGCATTATATATAGCTGGATATTGTAACTTTTGGATTTATTCAAAACATCAAACTGAATAATCAATGTTGAGCAACAATCTAACAGCTTATGTGTGAATTTGTAATGGTGTGATCAGTATGGGTTCCAAGTGACACAGCTGAAACTGCAAATATACTAACTGTGAAATCATTATGCTGATACTGACATCACAAGAGCACTGTGGCAGTTGAAAAGAACATGAAACACTTATACGAATTCTGTAATAATGCTAAGACAGATGCTTTTGTCCTTCAAGTTTCATCATAACTATAACTATTTTTTTCACTTTTTGTTATGTATGTTCAACTTCCGAATAAACAGACGCAGTCCCCAATCCTGAGATGGCAGTAAATATCATTGACATAGGAATGTGACGACGTCAGAAAACAATTGAACTTCAAAGCTTCGACAACTCTTATTTTTGGAGCAGGTGATTCAAAACTGACAGAACGAGACATTTGAACTTGACATCAAAGAGATGCTCAACAGGCTGAATTTATGAAACAGCTTCTTTGCCTGACATTAATATTGAGACTGTGTATTAGCAATTTTACATTCATAATACAGTTATAAATGAGACACGCCTACTTGCATTAGTTTCTGGATGTTTATTTGATATTTTTAGGCAACAACAAAACTGAGCAAATGCTTTGAGCGAATAACATTACTGATCTGTGTGACTCTAATGGTGCGAAGCAATGGCCATCTACCTGTAGAAAACCATTTGCAAACATGAAAATGATACTCTTCACAGAAGCTTCCACAGTGTGACCTTGAAAATATTCGATTTTTCAAATGACACACTAAAAATCGAAATAAAATTAGAAAAGTAGTTTTAAAGCAAAAGCGTCACAGTACCACACTATGCAAAAAAGAGGCAGTTAAACCTTGTAAGATTGCCGGTGACCTTCTTAATCCAAAATAATTATGCACATTAGTAGTAACACTGTCACGTGTTACCAAAATGGTGCCATTCCGTCCTGTTAAATTATCACCGGTGACATTAGCACAAATAACAGTCTCATGGCGGAAAACAAGTCTTATTTCGAGATGGAAAGTCAGTCATTAATCATTTCTTTTCAAAAGCTGATGCATAAAACATTTTTCCTCCACTTATTGACAGCAATTATTATTTTGTATGAAAATGAAGTCATTAATCATTTCAGTTTCAAACATATACATGTAAACGTTTTTTCTTCCATCTAATGACAGCTATTATTATTTAGTGTCTGAGTGTAATTCAATACTCTAATGAAGAAAATCAAATTTGTGAAACAGCTTGTCGCCAATACATTAATACAGAGACTGTGAATTAACATTTATGATACTTTAATCAATCATGAGATAATTATTCAAAGAATACAACTGATGCTTGCATCTATCATTAATTGCCTTCAATGTTATGAAAAGCTTCGACTACATATATGCATTTGTAGATGGTTAATGGATATTTTCAGGAAAGAGAACACACTTTGAGTGAAGATCATATTGAACTTTGTCACACTGACTGTACAATTAAATGGCCCTCTTCCAATGAGAAAACCATTTGTAAACAGGAAGATGCAGCACTTCACTGAAGCCTCTCAAACATGACCTTCAGAGTATTGGAGTTTCACCTGACACTATCAAAATTGCTGGAAGGTTAGAAAATGTTGTTTCTAAATTAGACATGTCACAGTGCCATACAGCCAATACTATGCAAAAAGGATGCAGGAATTATCTTTAGCTTTTAGTGAAGCCTTCTAAGATTACCGGTGACCTTTTTCGTCACAAGTAATTATGCACACATAGTAACACTGTCACAGTATTTACGGTGACCTTAATATATATGCAGAGGAGAATGAAGGAAGGCAGAAGATAAAATGTTATGGGTGGCAAGGGTGTCAATGTTATATGCCTGACAAATGTGGTGTGGGGTGTACCAGCCGACACGAGGAATTGCTGCACTTCCATGTACTCAACAGAAACAGGGAGACCAATCAGCAAAATAATCACAGGGCATGATAGACAGTGATCACCAGTTGGAGCAGTTATAGGCGATATAGGATTTTAATACATTTTGTGGGCCAAAAACATTTGACGAATGAAATTGCTCCAGTCAATCTAAATTCAAATAATTTTCTTCCAAAAACTACCTGGATTTTTTTTTTCATGAATATTTGGGGCTGCAACATCCCAGCCAAGCCTCCCCTCCCCTCCCCTCCCCAGCCGCCCATGGCAGATGACATCCCCTAAGTTATATAGCCGGCCAGAATGAAATATTCCACACTGATATTTGGACTGTCTCTGCGTTTAATATAATTCCAATTATGAGATATATAAAGTAATAAAAACTGAATTTTTAGGTGTAACTATGTAGTCCTGTGGTAGAAAATACTGCCATAAACTGGTGGCTTCCTGTGACTTACACCTACCTTTTTTGTGCATGCAACTGGGCTCAACCAGGTAGATCTATGTTTGGGTTGTAACAACAAAAATTTCAAGGATGAATTGTTTATCCCATTTTCCACTCGTTGGAGTTACATTGTAGGACCTGGTGTTAGATCAAGTTGCCAGTAAACACAATTAGTCACTGCCATTCCCCCACTTGTAGCAGCACGCAGGTTGGGCTTTATGAGGTACTGTTGAGTGAAGCTGTTGATAATAGTGATACCTCAAAGGAGACAGCATAATTCAGGGGCATGCATGTATGGCTAGAATGTTCTGTTGAAGGTCAGGAGTAGAAAAGAACAATTTCAATTGCAGGTTATTGATGTGAGCAATAAAGCTATAAGCTGTCAGCAATAAAGCTTCACCCCATTAGAATTCACTCGTAATTTTCTCACAAAATTGGCCGAGAATTTGATTCCCATTACACGTTTTCGGTACCAAATGCAATATACATGTAATACATGAAATCTATAATCTAGCTGCAGATAAACATTTTAGGGGTTGAATAGTTTGGCACTAAGAAGTTCTAAGCAGACATATTCTTGACAGGCATAGTGTTATCTCTCCATTTGGACCATTGTGACACAATAACCATTCAGCATTTGTTTTGTAACAAGCCTGAACTTAGATCAAAATGAGCCTAGTTACATGGGAAAATAAGTCATGTGCCAAGGTCCAAAATTGATCAAGAGCAGCCTGGAAATCATCCATACAAATCTAATACAATTTACTTATTTCCTTCTGTGGCTGTATGTCTTGAACTGATTTCCTAATAAAATGAGATGTTCATGTAATAGTGTATTTGACTTGCTAAAAATGACCTGTTGATCTCATTTTCCATTCTAGGGAGTTAGGGAGTACATAATTAGGTTCCCAGAAAGTACAATCAGCCAAGGCAATTTTGTGACTTGGAGCAGTGCGCAGGTGGGACTTTATTAGATTTGCTGCATTCCAGGGCAATTGATGCACCTCGTGGAATTGGCACAACATGCCAACCTTGGTGTCCTGCATTCAATTTGCCTGTTCTGCTGGTGGTTAAAAGCTTGTAGTAATTGCTGGTGATTGGTGTGAGCAATTAAGTGGCTCCATCCTCAGCCACGATGCCTGTTACGCTCTCAGAAATGCATGCAAAATGATCTCATATAGAGACAGAGAATTGGCTCAATAAAATTGCGAATTTGCCTCCATAAAAACAGAACTTTCCCCCTTTAATCACCCCTCCTCAGCTGAAGTTTAATCATGTTTCAATCAGCACATCAGAGAATGTCAGGATATCAGACCTAACTGCTCAATAGTGCTTATAGAGATATTACTGCGCATGAGCCAGAAAACAAAATATGTTGATAAACCTACTGAATTTGATCTCCCGAACATCGATAATTTATTCAGATGATTTGATTAAAAATGATGTTTATGCCAAAACGGATACTTTTGTTCTTCACATTACATCATAACCCAATCAATTAAAAAAAAAAATTTTGGAATTTATTTTCGACTTGCTAATAAACAGAATCACCAAGTCTGAGAGATGCCAGTAAATATCATTGACATAGGAAAGTGACGATATCAGAAAACAATTGAACTTCAAAGCTTCGACTGCTCTTATTTTTGGAGCAGGTGACTCAAAACTGACAAAATGAGACATTTGAACTTGACATCAAAGAACTGCTCAACAGGTTGAATTAATTGTAAGTGCAGTCGTTTTATGACATGAGATTTGAAGTATATTTTTTGGGACACCTAATTCCTTGCATGATTGATTCATTTTTTCTTTAAATTAATAATGGTGAAATGCAGTATGTTCTTTTAACATTTTCTAAATTGTCATCCTATTGTGGGATTTTTTTTCCATTTGATGTGTAATAGCAGTGTGTCAATGAACAGGAATCTTGTACTGTGGGGTTGCATCGGTGGGAAATCAATCAGAAAAACACTTGCCATAGCATATGTGACAGTGGGACCCTTTGATGCTAAGACCTTTTATATTCCGTTCTTTCTCTCACATTTTAAGTACATATCTTTATCTCACAGCTGGCATTCACTACGTAATTTTGAAACATTTAGCAACTTCCCTAATAATCTTATTTTGTGTTTAAAACGCCAGCATAGAAATCCCACAGAACGCTGTCCTGCCACCCAAATTTGTCTTTTTTTATCCAGAAGGTGGCACACAAGGCTAGCTCCAAAAAATAGTTTTTTTGCTACATTGCAGTTATGTATGTCATTGACTTCAAGCACTTCTGTGTTGAATGTCACAGTTGTCAGCTACTATGTGTCACTCAGGCTTAGCCCCTATTTTGGGCCCCACCTGTGCTCCACTACCACTGTTCCAATTGCATTGACTGTTTGAGTGATTGTGTTTACTGGAAACGTGATTATGTTGTGACTAAAAATGATTCTTGTTTTCACAGGTAGCTATTTACAACTATTTTTCAACACTAGTGAACTATAATAAACTAACCAATTCAATCAAATTACCTTCTATTCATATTTCTGATGATGTAATAATACGAGTAATAATTTGTGTGATGCCAATTTAAATATAACATTGCTATTTTATGCTTACTTTATTGATTAGAGTAGATTCAAGTAGCATGATTTGCTTTGGCAACTTCCTATATATAGCATTTTAACTTTTTAGCAGTCCATGAATCAAGTAGATTAAGGTAAAACATAAGATAGCAAGTAGGCCAAACCTAATGCTTATCACAAGTGCTGTAACAGGATCAATTGCAAGTTTTTCAAACCATCCAAAAATCACTGCATAGCCCTTAATATTTTCACTCAACAATTTGAAATGTTTAGCATTGACTTATAAGTGAAGATGTTTAACTGATCTATGGTGATTGCTGACAGCCAGGCTTGCCATTTGCACTGCGTCTTATTCAAAATTACACAGGCTATATAAGAGTGGAAATTCCTATGCCTAACCAAAGTGAGCAGCTCACTTAATGACACCTTTCTGCAAATGGAGTTGTTGACATGAACACCCTCTACAGCAAAGGTCAAGGTCAATAGCCAATGTCAAGGCTGATTATGTAGGGCCACACCTTTATTATGTTGTACCTTCAAGCAACCGACAATGTCAATGTAAGTTTTAGTGTTACAGAAGTTTCATGGTAATTCTAGGTGAGTGAGTGAGTGAGTGAGTTTGTGTTTTACGCCCCATCAGCACCGGTGTGGGCTTTTTAGAGGCAACTGGTAAATCTAGGTAACCAGTGTAATCTTCAAGGCCGATCCTGTTTTTTGCAGCATCGAATTTTTAAAATCATTTTGCCTGCTTTGTATCTGAAGAAATTTACTTATTTTAGGTACAAATTGAAGGGTGTGACGCTGGATTTTTTTTTTCAATTTTCAAGGCTGATAGAGAGACAGGCTAATGGTGCATCGTTTGACCTTGAGTCCATGGTCATGAAAGAGGAAAATAGCATTTCAACATGGATCATCTCTAAATAATAGATTGATACCCAATTGGTAATGGACCCTGGTGAATAAAAGATAACCACATCGACAAACATTAGGTAATGACTGACCTTGAAAGTCATGACAAAGGTGAATTATTTTAATTTTTAGAAACAAAGATGAGAATCATGTAAATGAATTTTGAGAAAAAAAGACAATATACGTTTCAATAAAGTTGTCATAGGTCTTTCATGGTTTTGAAAGAAGAATGAAGTTAAGCATACTAGTTATTCATAATAGGCCTATACCTATACTTGAAAACAAGACAAAAAAGCATGCTGCATAATAATAATTTTGTGATGTTATACAAGATTCATGATCCACTAATTGACCATGATAACAATTGAATTGGTTGTGGTATAGTATGAAAGAAAAAAGAAAATAGATAAAGGAAGGCATTTATGGAGAGTAATTATGCTTGCAAATGCATGCCAAATCAACTTCAAGCAGCACCTTCAGTTGACTGTTTATACACTGAAAGATCATTCTCAATCCGTGTCAAACCTTGGAGTACCTAGATGTTCATTATACCTCCACATTGAAGGCATAGCTCTCGTTGGCTGAGAGCAGGTCACATATCTGTCATTATTTTAGTAATAGTTCACAAAATAGTTCACAAAATCTGAAAACTCTGAAAAGAGGGCCATGAACAGAGACTAATGTTCTGGAATAGTGCCGGAAAAAAAGATACTTAAAAAATAAGAGGGCATTAGTAAAGACTATTGCCCTTCAACTGTAGGCCTACACAAAACAAAAGAACTTATCAAATCTAGTAAAAGTACAATGCTTGTGTTTGCTTATCTATTTGGTGTAATAAAACAGTAATAGACTGACTATATAGTACATCTCGACAGTAGTCAAATCTATTTTTCTCTCGTGTGTGTAAGGAAAACTATTTCCCTCGGCCTTCGGCATCGTGAAATAGTTGTCACTAACACACCTCAAGGGAAATAGACTTGACTAATAATATAATGCCCTTGATATCAGTCAATATTTGCATAATGGCAATCAGATAGATAGATAGATAGATAGATAGATATGGTAAGTGCAGCCCTCTAAGCCCAGTTCTGGGCGCTCACGAGGGTAGATTGATGAGATGGGAGAGAGAGCGGGAGTCCTCAACATGTTACACATTTACCCCATGTGAGGGATCTTTTACTTGCCCAGCAGACACTGATACAAGGGGCCGCCAATTTAACGTCTCATCCGAACGACATCCAGCTGGGATTTTGCTCATGAAGGCCCACCCGGGGTTCGAACCCATGCAGGCAAAGACCTTCAGCGGAGCAGGCAGGAACCTTAACCACTACACCACCCAGCTACACCACCCAGAGATCAATTCTGTACATTCTCTGTTTATAGCCAACCTTCCCATTTACACCAGGGTAGAGTGAAGCAGTGACAAGATGTATTTGTGCCTCCATATTAGGATGGCTACATGCTACTAAAGAATCAATAGTAAAAATCTTTACATTTCTAATAGTTCAAGCACTCCTGCCTTCAGCCCAAAAGGAAGGCAAACATTTTCAGGTGTGCTACATATCTTTAATGAGGCATGCAAAGGATGAATTGTTGATCTCATTTTCCATTCACAAGAGATACACGTAAGAAGTACATTATCAGGTTACCAGTGAACACAATAATCCACGGCCATTCCGCCTCTCAGAGCAGTGCACAGGTGTGGCTTTATTAGGTACTAAACCTGAGTGACACTTCATTCGTGGACAATAGGGATGCAACACAGGGAAGCAGCAGTGGCGTATTTAGGGGGGGGGGCATTGGGCCATGCCCCCCCTTAGGCCAAAAATTGACATGGAAGAGATAGGAAAAGCCACGAAGAGCCCGTATTCACCCCCATGTAATGGACCCTCCCCTCAGACTTTTTCTAGATACACCCCTGGGAAGCAGTATGGCTTAATGCCATTTAGGTGATGCAAATATTCAGTTGAAGGGTAAGAGTCTTAATAATGAATGATGTTTGCAGTTTATTGGTATACGACTATTGGTGTGACTAATTAAGCTTCTTCAGGAATCCACGACCAATTATATGTTAGATTTGTCTGAATTAGTTTAAGCTGTTTTAATAGCTCATACCAATAATCAGCGATTGAAATTTATTGTCAACATGTCATATCATTCAATGGAACATGCAATGCAATACTCTTAGTAAGTCACTACAATCTCAAGGATTTTTTCTAAATTTGTACTTACCGATTGGCTGGATTAGAAGATAGCTAAAATTAGCCTGTAAAAGGGTCAGAAAATGCTATTATATTACTATTGGTACTTGCCTGCAGTAAGAATAACTGGTGTGTTTCTCAGCAAAAGCGAATAACAGTTACTGTCTTTCAATAGGCTCCAGCATTGTCCCAATTTGCATCCTTCTGATGACTTTAAACTCATTCAATGTAAAATATCTTCACAACATAATTATATAACATTTTGATGAGTAATGGTCTACAGAAGGTCCATCCATTTAATCAATGAGGTGGCATAACTGATTTTATTGTAAAAAAGAAATATGGTATTTTTAAAAAAACACATATAATCTCATAAAAATAATAGAAATCAAGAGGAGAACCAAATAATTTGCAGCATAAGTGCAAAGTGTTGGATTTTTTTTTTCCAACTTGCCATAGATTCCTCAGAGAAACTACTTGTCGTGACTATCTCTCAACCACAGTTCTTAGAGCTGTTTGTGCACTAGCGGTCTATACAGTTTCAAAATTAACTTTCAATTTTGTCGTGTCATGTCACTGGCTTAAAACTGTTTTGAATTTGTCAGTTATGGTTAATCACTTGATTCAGCGCTTACCATATCCAGCAGCATAAATGACAATAAGCAAACTAATTAAATGACCAAAGGTACCTCATTTAACAAGAAGATTAGAATACCAACAGAAACTGTCGATGATGTGGCAAAACCAGTTTGCAAATTGAAAATAAGAAAATTAATGTTTTCAGTGGACCACCAATTCGCAAAGAGCTATAATGCAGAATAAAATGTAGGATTCTTTGGTATAACGTTGTTAAAATCTGAGAACTCCCAAGATATATTCTTGACCATTTCATCTCTCCTTCGATTAAAGAAGATGTAAATAGGATGATACTTAATTGCAACATGGTTGCTTCTTTGATCTTAAAATCAAAATGTTTTGTTGGAAAGCATGTTGACACTCCCCACTATAATTACATTTTAAAGTATTTTTTCCCACACACTTTTTCAACTAAATCGTTTAGAAAAAAATAAAGATTGGAAGACACAGTAGAGTGTGTGAGAATATCCAAGTGCTGTTTTATATTGAGCCCTGTTTATATGCTACAATTCATGACTTGTGTATAGCAAACATCGGTCAAAAATACAACTGCCAGTGATCCCTGAAACTGATAAACCATATATATTCTGAATGCTTGTTAATAATCTATGTCATTTCCGAGTTCTTTCTCAACACTGAACTCCTTTTAAAAACACAGTAATAAAGCCGTAATACTGTGTTTGACCAGCAAAAGACGAACTGTTGATCTCATTTTCCAGTCAAGGGGGTTAGGGAGTACATAATCAAGTTCCAGTAAATACAATCAGCCAATGCAATTTAGTGACTTGGAGCAGTGCTCAGGTGGGGCTTTATTAGGTTTGCTGCATTCCTGGGATATTGATGTACCACATGGAATTGGCACAGCATGCCAAGCTTAGTGTCCTGCATTGATTGTACTTGTTTCCGTGAAGGTTAGGAGTTTGAACAGAATTTAGTAATTGTTTTTTATTGGTATGAGCAGCCAAGCTGCTGGAATTAACAGTATTTCCCCACCTGCAATCTATTTCTAATTAATTGATAGAATCTTATTATTTGACATTGATGCACATAATTAGAACAAGAAATTATTTAAAAAAAGAATTTTAGGGACCTGAGGATTCTTCAAACACATATTTTATTTTCCAAATATTCAAATAATGTTTTATGTATGTACTTTACATCTATACCTCCAATGTACCACTGTGAGTGTGTGATTTAACAAACCTAATACATGTTACCTCATGATTAGGCATGCCTAATTACAGGTGTTATTTGTCATGAACATGAAATTTCTATTTCCATTACAACAAACTAATTGTGGCTTGCATAATATTTGGATTATTACACTTTTAGACTGGCCAGTTTGTGAGAAGTTGAATATCTAATGTTCTGATACAGTGTTTTCTTTTATCACTTGTCTTATATCATCTCAAATCTTTATGCACTTAGGCTATATAATTTTTTGAAGGATATCTATGGGATAATATTATGCTCCAGGTGTGCTTTGGATATGGTCCCCAATCACTCAACCATGACAGTCATGGTTGAGTGGCTCCCAATGTCATGCAGTGAAGTAGCTACTGAGCATAAAGAGGGGCAATTATATACTTGATTTGTAAATTGTAGTCACAGTTACCTTCGCTGTAGCATGAGTACCCTCCTAATATTGGAGGTAAATTTGGAGGGTACTCCTGCTATAGGGAAAGTATATCTGCAAAGCCAACTTCCTAGTGGCCCCCTGCAGAAACTCAAGAAGCTCCACCACTGCAGTACACATATATTGATGACAAATAGCATTTGGCTGATTCTTTTTGTCCCTTTAGTTAGGGACCTCCACTGTAAAATCTTTCCTCATTTGGAGCTTATAACACAGATCTGAGATGGTCCCTACAAAAATATAGTGTCAGAATGATTATGCTTATATCTGACATCCTCCAACAGGTACCCAAGATCAAAATTAGCCTTTGTTAACGACTTCAAGGTCACTGGCCCATGTTTGTCATTGCAGTTATCTTTTATTCACCAGGTTCCATCAACAACAGTGTTTATCTCTTCATTATTCAGGGATGCTCCATGCTAAAACATCATTTTAGTTTTTCATGACCATGCATTCAAGGTCAATTGATGTGCCAAATGTCGTTGAGTGACATAAAATTGAATTGAAACACGCAGTATTGTCATGTCACTATCTCTGATGCCAATATGCAATGAAGAACATAGGAATGAAACCCACAAATTGTGTATTGTAGTTATTTACTCTGGTCGACACATCAACTTACTTCACTTGATATTATTTAGATAAGTTTCTATTGTTATGCACTGTGCCTATTTAAATTGAAAATAAACATTCATTCATTTAAAATTATTCAACACATAAATTTGATGACTAGGATAATGTAACTCAGTGTGAACTGAAAGTTTCCAGAAGACAATACCTCTGAAAGTTTAATTGTTTTATAACGCATAGAAGACAGCAGCTGTCTCTCTGGCGTTATCAGATTTCCCTGGCAAATCTTGCTTCAGATGTCAATGAACGAAAGAATGTAATTAAGGTTTGCATGTGACCTTGAAGAGTCCATAAAAGTTCCCTGTAATCGGCCACGACAGTTGACATTGACCTTGACCTTTGCTGAAAGAGAACTTTTCATGTCACAATTCAATTTGCTGGTTGTGTCATAAAATAGGCTTCACTTTGAATTAGGCTTTTATCAAGGCATTTATAGTCTACATGCATTCACAAAAGTTTAAAAGCAGGAAAAAGATACCGTTTTGTGTCAATGATCGATTGAATGATCATTCTAAATGTGTTTCACACCATTGGCAGACCAACAGAAGCATTGCCATCATCCATCAATCTGCATTGTACCTGCTCTGTTAATAGCTAACTTCCAAATTAAAACCTGAGTGGATTGAAGGTGTGATTAATTTTTCCAGATGTACATTGTATTTTGACATTAAGCTTCAACTCACCTTTCCTGGAAGGAATTATCCCTTATTAGCTACACTGGATGCTGCTGAAAAATCAATCATATAAATATTTTCATTCTACATTAACACATGTATTTCATTTATAATGGAAGTCTCAGATGCTCAGGTGTCTTAGATATTATTAATAAGGCATGCAATATATGACCCGTTGATCTCATTTTCTATTCACAAGAGATAGGATCATAGGAATCACATAATCAGGTTGCCAGTAAACACGATGAGCCACAGTCATTCTGATACTAGGAGCAGCACACAGGTGGGACTCCATTCGTGGACAATGGGGATGCAACACAGGGAAGCAGTATGGCTTAATGCCATTTAGGTGATGCAAATATTCAGTTGAAGGGTGGGCGTTTGAATAATGAAAGGTGTTTGCAGGTTATTGGTGTGACCTTTGGTGTGACTAATTAGGCTTCTTCAGGAATCCACAACCAATTATATTTTATATTTGTCTGAATTACTTGCTTCATTGCCAAAAAGTCATTATGACATCCCATTCGACGTCTGTGTCTTTTTCCAACTTTTCGTGACAGGATTGAATTTTTCTTTCCCAACTATTTGAGGAAATGCAATCAAACAGGTCCTTGCATTTTCTCCATTGTATTTTACATTTTACAAAACCGATAATTTTGCTCCTTCACAGTTTTTCCAAATACTTTTTTTTTTGCTAAAACAGCTGAGAAAAATAATAAGGACGGGAGACATAGAAACTAAATGGAGTGTCAGAGAACTCGCTTGTGCAGTTTTTAATGTAGCTATTTAATTTGGTAATTGATGATTTGTTTACAACAATCACCAGTCACTTAGTAACTGCCAATAATTCCAGAGGGTGACAAACTCTTTTCCTGAGTTATATTTCTAAAACCAAATTCCTTCAACAAACATTGCAATTATAGAGTTTATACTACGTGTATGCTTGACCAGCAGAAGACGAAGTGTCGATCTCATTTTCCATCCAAGGGGGTTAGGGAGTACATAACAAAGTTCCAGTAATTACAATCAGCCAATGCAATTTAGAGACTTGGAGCAGTGCTCAGGTGGGGCTTTATTAGGTTTGCTGCATTCCTGGATGTACAACATGGAATTGGCACAGCACCAAGCTTGGTGTCAGGCATTGATTGTACCTGTTTTGTTGAAGGTTAGGAGTTGGTTCGTAATTGCTGTTTATTGGTGTGGGCAGTCAAGCAACCTCACCTTCTGCAACTAACTGTATTTCCCCATCTGCAATCTATATCCATCTATCTCAGAGAATTAGATTTTTAATGAATATGGGAAAACAGCACTTTCTCGTTTTATCATCGCACACCAACTTATAAAATAGACAGTTTCAGCATTTGACAATATTATTGTCACCAGAAATCTAATCCTGTTCACAGTTATCTATTTAGGCTTTTATAAATCAAACAGGTATTTTAAATTTTACTTGAATGTATGTCGCAGTGCTTTAATACTCAAGTTTTATTGAAGTTTCACAAGCTCAGGTCGCTCCGCGTGACATGGACAAAACGCCTTACCTTATCGTACATTGTTACATTTAAGTTTTTACAAGTAAGATTAGCAAAAGTGATACAAAAACATCTTATCACAACTCTAAACTGAGAAATAAGCAGAACATTGCTTCAATTAGTTCGAACAAATTTGAAGATAGAGCTTGGTCATATACGGCACCAAACAAACCATCTTACATTCTACTAAAGGGTGCAGAACTCAGAATCACAAAGACCGAAAAGTGCTTTTTCATGAAATCTGAAAATTGTTTTGATGTATTTTAAAGTACAGAAAAAGAATATTTGGGATTTTAGATCATATATTCTTTGAAGGGAATCAGTATCAAGACTTTTGTGAGAGATTCCTAAAAAAATGATTTTGTTGCATCCTAATTTGGAATGGATATGATATCCTGCAGTTGTTATGAAATAATTATCTCTTATATCTGTAATTTTCTTCACTAAACATTTTGGTAAAGTACAGAAAATGTATTGTCACAGCAATTGGGCCTAGATCTTGAAAAAATTCAGAACAACTTCTAATTTTCGGTGGAAACCCTCCACATTGAGATGCTAAAAATAGCATTAATGCTGCAAGGTGACTATATCAGAAAACACCTGAACATCAAAGCTTTGGCTGCTCATATTCTTTGAGCTGGGGACTCAAAATATGACATTTGAACTAGACATCAAAGAACTACTCACAGGGCTGAATTAAGAGCACTTACATCACAGATTTGAGAACAGAAGCATATTTTTTGAACACCTACAGCCTGGATTAATATGTCTGTTTCTTCAGGATATTTTGATGAAGCACATTGTCTGACATGTATCATTCGCCAGTCAAGAATCTGGACTTTATTTTGAATCACCACATAACAAAAAAAAAAGTCTACTTCAGTTAAAAAATTTTCGGCAATAGCCGAACAATGAACACTTCACCTCTCACAAGCAAACATGTAAAACTGCAAAACTGAGAAACTTCTATTGATGTAGAGGTAGACCACAGATGCTTCATCAAAATATCCTGAAGAAACAGACATATTAATCAAGGCAGTAGGTGTTCAAAAAATATGCTTCGGTTCTCAAATCTGTGATGAAAGTGCTCTTAGGGGACCACCATTTCTTTTCAAGTGGGGGGGAGGGGGGCTTTGAGTCAAATAAATAATTTCTTGCTCAGTATTGGTTAAATCAATAAATTCTTTCTCGGCAGTATTTTAATTTCTGGAGGGGGGTTTTCTTTTAAAAAAGGTGATACTTGATTTAGGAATGAATAATACGGGAGCTTCGCTCTCTTGAAATATATAAGTGCATCCACTATTACCATAAAATAAATTATTTCCTGCTGAAGAAACCTCGAAGCCCCCCCCCCCATTATTAAATGGTTGCCCCCTTAATTCAGCCAAGTGAGTAGTTCCTTGATGTCTAGTTCAAATGTCTTGTTTTGAGTTCCAAACTCCAAAAATATGAGCAGTCAAAGCTTTAATGTTCAAATTTTTTTTCAGCATATTATTCATTTTACAAATTGGTTCGTCCCTATTTCCCGCTGTGGTACAGCCAAGGTTAGCTCGAGTGATAGAATTCAGTAGTTTCAATTATGCTGTCAAGGGTCATCTCTGTTGAACAGCATTTTCAATCATCCTTCACCTTTTTGCTATGTTCTCTTTCCCTCCTAATTAGCTTACCAAGTGCAATAATACAGGACATAAATAATCAAACTATCAATTATGGTTGAACTTCTTCTTTAGAGAATCGTTTATCAAAGTACATTAATCTTGCTCTGTGGAGATGCAATGATGTCCAGATAGGAACTCAACTAGCTCGACACCTGCCACGAAATATGTGATAATCGCACTCTTTGATGTTGAGATACTTCAAATATTTCTCTTTGGCACTAGGTCTTAAAAATAAATTTGTCCTGTATCGTTAATGTATCCCGTAACCGGCATTTACTTTCGAACAGTTAACACTTTTAACAGCCATCGCATTTTTTCTATTTTAAGTGCAAGTGATGGATAAAGGTGAGGAGACCGCCGGTAGACATTATTACGAGTTCAGCAGCCAGCCAGACCACGAGTGGGTTTCAGTGCACTGATCTACCACTACACCCTAATATATAAAGTGGGTTTTATTTATGAATAAATGAATATATTTTAGGTACTTTTGCCGGACCTGTATTCATATAAAGAAGTTTTTATTTTATCTTTAGAAAGAGAATTTTTTTGCATAATCAATGCAAGGAATTGCCATAAAACAAGATCAAAATTTGTCTTCCTGACTTAGTAACTCCATCAAAGTCATTCCCTACTCCCTCTTCGTCACTTGTGTTATCACTAATTCACCAGGTTCCATTTACTATTGCGTTTATCTCTCCATTAATCTGGGTAGCAGCTCCATATCTAAAGGTCATTTTACCTTTTCATGACCTTGCATTCAAGGTCAAATGATGCGATAAATGTTGTTCAGTGACGTGAAATTTAATTTTACTATACATCGTACTAAGTGTGGCTACATCACTAGCTCTGATACAATAAACCTTGATGAAATCTTGCAATACAATGTCATAAGTATGCTGACTGGTCATTGTCGGCTACAGGCAAGGTGACGCAGTGAGGCTGCAGATTGATAAAATTCAAGTTGAATAGGGTATCGAATCGGTTTCTAGGGGACCAGAGAGATTGCCTGTCATGTCTGCATTCCGCAAAACTCAGCGGAAATAGGCAACAGACTGCTAGAAATTCATGTATGCATGGACGTGATATACAGCCCCTCTAGTGAAATGTTGTAGCCTGTTGTTTTGCTTGCAACTAATGCAGCCTGCTGTAGCCTGTTAATTGTGATGATTAGCATAGTGTTACTTTCTATTGAAAATCTATTCAAATTATTGATGCATTGTTTCATATGATTGGCTTTTTCTATTTATGCTCAATCTCAAAAGCCTCATTAGAAGTGAGCATGCAGCTTAGCTAATAACACCTCTGAATTGAGTTGTGACATGAACACTTTCCCTGTAGTAAAAGACAAAAGGTCCACCTGGAGAATCGGTGCTAAGGTCAAGGTCAATGTCAACTGTCATAGGTGATTACAGAGAACTTTCATGGACTTTCAAGGACACATGCAAACCTTGATTACATTTTTTGTCTCATTGACTTCTGAAAAAAGGTTTGCTAGAGGACCCGAATAGCATCAGGGAGAAAATACCGCTGCAGCTTTTGTCATTGTACAACAAAAAATTACATGTAAACCCTATTCAAAGTGAGCAGGTAATTTATTGACACTTTTTGCAACTGGAGTTGAGGGGTGTAGTCTATGGTTTTCTTGTTGGTCGTACAAAGAATAATTTGCAAAAATCAGTGAAGGCCAATGTTTTAGTGCGATTTATGTGACACAACATTAAGTTTAATCTACAACTTGCTCAAAATCTGAACCTACAATTTTTTGTTTACTTTTTATGCCTGTCAATTAAAGAGTATCTACAACGACATAGTTTTCCAAGGCCATAGCTATTTCAAGCTTTTAACCTGTGTTTATGCATCATTTGACCTTGAATCCATGGTCATGAAAAAGTAAAATGACACTCTGACATGGATCATCTCTGAATAATAGATTGATAACCCAATTGGTAATGGAAGCTGGTAAATAAAAGATAACCACATTGACAACCATTAGGTAATGACTGGCCTTGAAAGTCATAAAAAGACTAATTTTTCTCTTTTTTCCTTTTTTATGAGGTAGTCATGTAAATGAATTGAGCGAAACAAAACCAATGGCATAACTCGTTTGGTTTTTAAAATGTAAATTGTCCTACACGTTACAGGTGATTTCATTACCATGCGAATCTTGTCATACACACTTTGCTGTGAGGAATCAATGCTAAACCAACGGTTACTACGTTTGATAAATCCAATTTGTGACGTTCTGTTGCTGCTAAACCAATCAGATTAACTAAAAATGTCATGTATTTGTTGGGACTAGAACCTAAGAATCACATACTAATGAAATCACCTGTAATAGAAAAAGTGCTTTTCGCAGTCATGAATTTCAATAATTGCGGAATGCACCTGTCTGTGTTCAATTTTGTTACCATGTTATTCTTGCATTGGAATGAATCTTGCCACCATGCAAACTGCAAAATTACAACTATACGTTAATAGAAAAAGTGCTTGTCACAGTCATGAATTACGATAATTGCGGAATGCACCTGTCTGTGTTCAATTTTGTTACCATGTTATTCTTGCATTGGAATGAATCTTGCCACCATGCAAACTGCAAAATTACAACTATACGTAGCCATATAATATACATATACAAATATTTTTTCCAAAATTATGCTAAAGAGTGTAGCAAAGACCATCATACCAGTTTCTGCCATAACTGCGTTTTGGATGGAAAAAAGGAATATATAAATCAGCACAGTTCATGTAGGTTACAAAACAGCATGCTGCTAATCTCAGAGATCAAAGTAAACTTCATCTATATCATGCTGGGTGGTTCTAAGGCGTCCAGTTTAAAGGTCTCGTTGCGGGGCACCAGCTATGAATAAATGAGCAATCACATTTTTCATGTCAAAACATTTTCTGATGTCTGCCATAATCTTAAGTAATGTTGCTGCTTGAGCTATAATATATTTCTACTTGGTGTTGGTGGCTGTAAAATACAGTGAGACTCACTAAACTTCAGCATTAAATAACAAGACCAATCAACATATGGAGAAAAGTACCAAAATATACTGATTAAATACTATGTAGCTAGTTCGTTCTACAAAGGAAATTCATCTTGTTGTACATTGTTTTTGCCCTGAAATAGTGTCACTCATGTACCTGATAAAGCGATTTTTCTGGCGTACTGTGCATGGATACCATTATCAACAAAAACAATGATAAATGAAATGCTTGATTGGTTACACCCAGGTGACATCATGAAAATCCTGCATCAACTTTTTGAATATATATTGCTCACTTTTTGTTCTACAATTTCAATTATACCATACCTATGAGCCATCAGCCAATCAGAAGCCTGTATTTGGCTGGTATATATCATATATTCTTTGTTGTTCACTTATACGCCCATGGGAGTATATAGAATATATAAGCCTCATTGTTTAACAAAGCTCAAAACACAAACAGCAAAACTGTACCAAACAATGAATTACTAACAAAAATTAAACAAAAGTATTATAAAACAAAACGCCTGAGACAAATCCGTAAATCCTTAAATTTGACGATAAGGATAAGGGGTCAACCATATTAGATCTCTAGGAGGCGGAGGAGGCTTTGATTTTTTTTTATAGATAATTTCTTGTCCAGTTTAGGTGAAATTAATAATTCCTATAGAGTCGTCTTGAATATATAAAATAATTGCTGGTGGTGGAGGTATTTCATAACATGGTTTTGTTTAATTCAAAAAGAAATGTTTTAGGACATCATTCACTAAAAATAAATAGGCCTAATTACTGCTGCTGTTATCATGAAATAAATGATTTCCTGTCAATTGGAAAATTAAAACTCCCAGCACTCCCCTTTATATCTGATGGTGATCCCCAACTATCCAAATGCATATATTCTTCTGATTTTTTACTTTTTTCCACAATTTTTTCGTTTGCCTGCTTTTTTCCCTGTTAAATCTGATTTTTAGATTCTTCCTCCCCCTAAATTTTCAAGAAAATTTTTGTTCCAAACTTTTTTTCCCTCCCCCCCCTTCCAAATTTTGTTTTCTGATTTTTTCTCAAAAATCCCCCCCCCCCCCAATTGCAAATTGTATAACCCAATTTTTTTTTTAGAATTTTTTTGTACCACTGTTTTTTTTTGTTAAATTAATTTTCTTTCCAAACATCCCCCCCACATTTTCCGAGGGGGGTATTTTTCTTCCCACTTTTAAAAATTCAAACTGTTTCTTTTTAAATTTCCAATCCAAACATTTTTCATTATAATTTTGCAACTAATTAGCTTATTACAAACTATTGTCTTTAAAATCAATCTTTTGGATCCAGGCAGCACGGTCTTCAAGCTTTGTTGTTTGCACATGTATGTTATTTGAGCATAATATATTAAAGGTAGTAATTGGGAGATATCCATGTATTTCAAGTAACTAACACAATGTCAAGGTCCACAGTATTAAAATCAGTTTTCTAAATTTATAACCAAATTCTAAAAATGTAAGGGATGTCTCTGTAACTTTTTTAGTGCGTGATTGAAAATTTCAAATACCTTTCAGATGCATTAGCCTTGTATATCCAAGAAAATGATCAGAATATGTATAAATTTCATATCATATAATTGTCAACTGTGATTCCATTTGGATTGTTTTTTTCTTCTACTGATACTTTCATGTGATTAGATTAATCCCACTTGGCAAATTGTTTGTAGCAGTTTTCTTCCTCTTTCCGTAAATCCTTCTTGTTTTATTATCTTTTTAAATCTCTTTGTTTTGTTTTATTTTGTTTTGATTATGGTATAAGTTAGTTATATCCCTTGTTTTCGTGAATATGTGATAATCCTCGGCTACGCCTCGGATATATCACATATTCACTCAAACGCGGGATATAACTGGCACTTATTTTCATCTTAAAGCCACTGAAATTCTGTCCTTATATCATGATATGATAATATAATAATATTTGTATTTGCCTCAAAATAGAGATATGTACATATATAGTTTTACAATAAGTGATAAATATTATTTCCATAAATATTAGATAAAACAATGGTAAAAATATACACTATCAAGTAAAAATAAAAGTGTGTGTAATAAAAGTTTCAACAATTTGGCATTAAAATCATTCTTAAAAGACCCCGGTTGTTGTCAGAGAAATTTGATAAAACGCTTCTTGACAGGCAGTTTTTGGTATGATATATTTACTGCTGGCTTACTCTAAGTATATATAGGCTCATTATCTCATACATGAACAGTTCTATAACAAATTTCATTTTGACAACCTGAGGGCATGATCAAATTTAACTTTCCACAGCTTTTTATTATGCTATTATCAATTTATTGAAGAAACATATATAGTGAAATGACTGAAATCTGGAGGCGGATGAATGCAGGTTTTGCTTAATGTGAAATATTGCAGATCCCATCTTTTGACTAATGAGTTGTGTGTTTATGCATGGAGAGATTATTGATAGACACTTGTCATCGACATGGGACACTCATTAATCTTGAAACAGTATTGATTGAGTATACATCAATAGGAGCAATCAGAGTTAATGATTTATTTTGAAGTCAAGAATAATTTTGGTACAATTTGAATACAATGACAGTACACTAATTTGCAATAATTATTTTCAATCCATTAGGAGTCATAGGTTGGTGAGTTAAAGACATATTTTTTTTACCAATCAGTCACCTTGGTTATGACTCATGCTCAAGTGCGTATTTTTTACAAACACTGCCTCTAGGACTCCGGGTTCAAATCCTACCCAGTGACAAAATGCTGTCTGACTTCCTGAACACTGCTTCGCCATTGGGGCATGCAGGACTTTATCCAGTGAACGGTTCACCAGAATTATCCAGACCAGGTGATCAAAGAAATGCAAAAATATAGTTTTTTAAATGTTAAATAGGACACAGCATGGAACTTATTAAGCTTTCGTGGATTGCCAGGGTCAGGAATCAAACTAGGATCTTACGGGTTAGATACTGCATGACACCATTGAGTTAACAACTGAAACACACTCGAAGAAAAAGTCCTTGCAGAAAAAATAAACAAATTAATTAATACAGCAAGTGTCAAGAAATATGCTTCAATCTCTGAGATCAAAGTGCACCTGCCAAATTGTTCATTGAGGTCCAATTAAAAAAAAAGTGAGCAATTCAACCTTTGATGTTGAAACGTTTTCCGATATTGTCACTTCATTCTATAGTCCATAATTCATATTTCAACCTCAAACGTGCCTTCCAGTAGCAGGTCCAGACAAGGTAATCTGTGGGAGGATTTATTTTGTAAATCACATGTATATCGGTGTTATCACATATTTTGTTTAAAAATCAATTTCTCTTCTAGGTGGTCTAAGGGGTCCCCCACATGCATCTATCTGTCGTTATAATGTTTACTTATTGTGTCACTGCAGAATGTAAGAAGTAAACAATGAAATAATAATGCACAAATATCTGCAATCCCTTTTTCCGTATTTCTTATACCTTGTTGGTTGATTATGGAAAAATAATTTTATCTAAATGCACTGTAACTAAGGGCCTCCACTGAGAAATATATTAACAAACAAAACAAACAAAGGCATACAGCAGACATTTACATGGATTTTTCTGAAGGCTAATAAAAGCTGTCACAAAATCCTGCAGATCACCTTGGATAATTTGGTATAAATTTCTGTGAGTGAAATGACTTAATTGCCAACACTAATAATAGCTTCTAACCTTCAATGGAACATGCACATTCCACAGCCCTGATCTATGTCACTTCCCAGTGGCACATCATTATCTTCAGGCCCTACAATAGGCTACATTTGTTACTCATGTTTGTCACCTTATAAAGCTCTGCATTAGAGTGTCCCAAAAAAGTGAAAGTCTGAAATTCATTGGGGCTAACATCTGAATATGTTCTATAGCCCCTCTCTGACTCCCATGTAAAATTTAAGCTCCTTTGATGGTGTTTCTAAAGATGTTCCGCAAGAGCCCCAAAGAAAGATGGGGTTTAACATTGAATTTTCATGCAAAAATGGCTAATTTTACAAATTTTACCAATTCAATATTTGCAACTTACTTGGGTATTGAGAAAATCTACATTTACGGGATATACTTATTTACGCAATTTTATGTGATTTAAAAGAAACTTCTCAGATTTTTTCTATCGACTGTCAGCTGCCGGATAGGTTTGATCAGCTTGCACATTTATTGCATATTGCAGAGACACCTGAAACACAATCGGAAAAAATGTCCCTGCAGAAAAAAGAAACAAATTAATCAACACAGCAAGTGTTGAGAAATATGCTTTAATCTCTGAGATCAAAGTGCACCTGCTGAATTGTACCTTTGATGTTGGAACGTTTTCCAATATTGTCACTTCATTCTATAGACCATAATTCATATTTCAACTAAAAACATGCTTTCCAGTGGCAGATCCAGATAAGGTAATCTTTGGGAGGACTTATTTTGGAAATCACACATTTGTGTTACCACATTTTTGTTCAAAATTCAATTTCTCATCTAAGTGGTCCTGGAGGGCCCCTACCTGCATTTATCTGTAATTAAAATGTTTAATTATTCTGTCACTGCAGAATACAAGATGCGAATAATGAAGTAATGATTCACCAATATCTATAAACCCTTTTTTAGCATTTCTTATGCCTTGTTGGCTGAGTATTGAAGGATGATTTTATATATATAAATGCACTGTAACTAAAGGCATGCAGCAGACATTTAAATGGATTTTTCTGACAATGAAGGCTAATAAAGGCTGTCGCAAAATCCAGCTGATCACCTTGGATAATTGGGTATAAATTGCTGTGAGTGAAATGGCTTAATTGTCCACACCAATAACCTGCAATTACTATTGATTGCCTCAGCCTCTAACCTTCAATAGAACATGCACATTCCACAATCCCTTAAGTATGTCACTTCCTAGTGTCACATAAATATCTTCAGGCCCTACCATAGGCTACATTTTTCACTCATGCTTATTACCTAACAATGCTCTGCAGTCTGCATGGCCAACACTCTTGATGGAAGTAAACACATTGGTAAATTGTTATCCAGGTGATGTGTCTGAATTTTTTTCATTTATGTTAAAAAAGGTGTTGTGTGATATTTCCTCAAGGAAGGTAGAAATGTAAGCAAAATTCATATATTAAGTAAGTTATTGGTTGATTATGCCAATAGTTACTATCAGGTGAGCAGCTACAGGAAACATGGACCTTTGGTAGAAAACTCATTAAAAATATGAAATAGTGTTTCGTAATTAATGACTGCATGAAAGCTATAATAATATATATACATAATATATATATTAAATTGCGAACTATCTCACTACTCTTTCCCATAAAAATTGTAGCAGATAAAAACAATGATATACATGGTTCAATATTACATTCAAAATGGTTTTTAAATCAAAAACCTGATGGTCACAAAAATATTGAAGAAAGATTGATTTCCTTGACCGTGTTGACTGAACATTTGGTTGTTCAACAGTAATATTTTGCACATCTTGAGAGTACACGCATGAAGATTATTGTTTATTGATTACACTTGTCATCGACACAGGATATCTTATCAATTTTTGGGATGCTGACCAATTATCAACCGTTTTCTTTAAATTTTCAACACTTATTCACTGTCACTTGAGGTCCACTGATTTTGTTAACAACTCATTCAACCACCAAAAAAATAGTTTTCTAGTGTCAAAGGGAAAAAATCCAAGTTCCAAAATAATGCAACATGGAAAAAAATCATCAATCTTTCCCAGGTCCTTGCTACAGGACAAATATGAATAGGAAAACATTATTTTTTGCCTTCGTTGCTCAACTTTTGTTCTTGCTAGGCAGACTATACAGTATAGTGAATTGATAAAAGCCTTATTGGAAGTGAGCATGCAGTCCATTTAATGACACCTCTCAGCAAATTGAGCTGTGACATGAACACTTCCCCTGTAGCAAAGTTCAAGGTCAATGTGAACTGTCACGGCTGGTTGCAGAGAACTTTCATGGATTTTCAAGGTCACATGCAAACCTTAATCACATTCTTTCTTTCATTGACCTCTGAAGCAACATTTGTTTGAGAAACCCGATGGCATCAGAGAGACAAGCTGGTTTGCGTTACAAAAATATTAAACTATTAGAGGCACCGATTATAAGTCTACATCAGTCATATGAACTCATCCACACCTGTAGTATCAATTTTTACCTTCAGCAAACAAAGTTTGAAGAAGATATTGTAATCACTTTGGTTAATGTTGTCCGACCGGCGGGTGGTCGGGCAAGGATTTGCGTAGGTGTTTGCATCTTACTGAATTTTTTTATTCCTTGTTCCAACCTTGAGGCAATGTTGACCGTGTCAGGCAAAACTAATATAATAACATGAAGAAGGTCAAGTCCATCCCCGCTAGCCAGGTGAGGCTTCTTTTGCTGAAAATCAACAATTGCACCAAATTACCAGTATTGCTAATACTCATCTTGCTGTATTGTTTATCATGATCACTATCTAGTTCCATGTTCTTGATCTAGTCCTACCAATTTCAGAAGCTGACTGCTCCATAAGGCTATACCGAAATGAAAGACCACACATATGTAAATCTTGTCATTTCACTGACAACACAGCTGCATCACTGGTGTGATTGATTAATAAACTTGCATCAGTATTTCCAATATTCTAAAATTGGACATTGAATACAAGCATATGCATAGATTTGTTCCTATGACATTAGATTTACCAGAAAAATTCTTCATTTTTGTTGAATTTCTTATATCAAAATTAAATAACCACAACCATATAACCCATTGCATTGTAAGGCAGCAATTATACAGAGAGGGAATTGGTCAGTATTTTGCATGTTGGTCTCACAGAGACACAGTATTCTAAGGTCCAAGTAATGTATTTTGTGTGTCATAGATGCGATGACAACCTGATCAAAATCAGCTCTAATTTATTTTTATGCATGTCAATTAAACAGTAGGATGACATAATTTTCCAAGGCCATAGCTATTTCAAGCTTTTAACCTGTGTTTAGTGCATCATTTGACCTTGAATCCACTGTCATGAAAAAGTAAAATGGCATTCTGACATGGATCATCTCTGAATAATAGATTGATAACCCAATTGGTAATGGAACCTGGTAAATAAAAGATAACCACATTGACAACCATTAGGTAATGACTGACCTTGAAAGTCATGACAAAGGCTGATTTTTTATTTGTTGTTTTTTTATGAATGAGGCAGTCATGTCAATTAGTTGAGGGAAAATAGGACAGATGACATGACTCAGTTCGTTTGATGACAACTGTCTCCGAAGTTTGTAGTTAAACAGTCAGTCACAGTCATAAATTGCAAATTTTGAATTAAATGCACCTAGCTGCTCTCACTTATGTTGACATGCTGATATTTCATTTACCGGTAATGGATCTTGTTATTATATGCTGTCATATACAATTATTATAAATTATGTCACACATTCATGTTGCAGAGTGTAGCGAAGACCACCACATAAGGTATCAGCCAATACTACCCTTAGGGTAGAAAAAAAGGAATAGATAAATCAACACAGTTCATTTAGGTGACAAAACAGCAGGCGGCTAATCTCAGAGATCAAAGTAGACTTCATCTAGATCATGCCAGGGTGGTTCTTTGGTGTCCAGTTTAAAGGTCTCGTTGCGGAGCACCTGCTATGAATAAATGAGCAATTTGATTTTTTCATGTCAAAACATTTTCTAATGTCTTGATTAATCTTAAATGATATTGTTGCTTGAGCCACAACGTATTTCCACCTGGTGCTGGTGACTGCAAAATAAAATGAGTAAGCTTGTCTTTGTTGATTAATCAATACTGCACTGCACTGCAGTTAGCTTTCTTCATTTAAGTTTGCACCTTCCAAGATTGAACTGTTAAAAAGATATCAAATGCAAAAAATTTGGAGCTTGTGCTGGTGTTCAAAGTGGTATCGAAAGTCATATTGGACACTGATGGTGAGTATTGGCAATAAACTCATTCAGGCATTTCAATGAGATAATTAGGCATGAATCTCTGAGGGTGAAATAACTTAACTGCTGAGAGCGGAATAGCTTAATTGTACAGGCCAATAACTTGCAATTGCTATTGATTTTCAGTGCTGTTAACACGCAGCAGAACATGCACATTCTTTATTGGAAATTGACTTACACCTTCCATGTAGTACTCTGTTATTGTTGTGAAATGATGTCACTCACGCAAAGTACCTGATAAAGCAATTTTCACGAGCCAGATACAATGTACTTCATGCATTACCAACAGATAGTAAGTTAATATTCTATTGCTTACAGGCAGGCGACTACAAAAAATCCTCCATGAACATTCTTTGTGACACTTTCATCACATTTTATAGTGATGCACGGATAGTGAAAATAGCCAGATACCTGATAGTAAACGTGCGAAAAAGGAAGGTTTTCAGCATTCGAAGTTGATGATAAAATTTTTTTGTTTGAGCCCAAGAAATAGATCATGTCTGGTGGGGACTGTTCCTCCGATTGACGGTTTTTTGTTTTGTTCTGTAACTGAATTTAAAGTTTGAAGATGGTTACCTAATGTTTCTGACTCTGTTCTTGTACCCATTCTTTTGTTCGTTATTAACGTTTTTTTAGCTTTAAACTTATTTTTGAGCATTCCAGATATCCGGTTCTGACCAGATAGCGGCAGACCCAACACTTTGGCTTATTATCGTTTTCACAGCTACATGTGTTTCAAGTTTGCAATTTGCTTTATTCCAAAAGTGTGATGTCAGATATTAAGTTGAATAGTTTTGTTTATTACAAGCACAGATTTCAGGAAACTGATGAAGTGCATTGACACATGGATGATGTATGTATCACTTGTTTAGCTTTCCCTGGCTGAAAGATGCTTCAATGAACTGTAACTGAACCAAACAGACTACTTAGCCTCAAAGGACAGTTGCAATTACTGACAACAAAGTTGTTTGAAATTGTGATGAGTGGTGTCTTGTGAAAAACATCAACACATTTTGTTTGGAAAACAATAAAATCTTTTGGTGAGGTGCAACACTCAGCTTAGACATGCGTTGTTGTACACATATAGTAACATTGCCTGGCAGTTTTAAATTCCTTTGTCATTAACTGTGATGTCAAACTCTGAACTGCTATGTCACAGATTGAAGATTAGACCAATCACATTGACAGATACCCGATGATGTCACAGTTTAACTGCAAAACGAAGTTTTCAAAAAAACACATACACTGGGGGCTACCGGAAGTTCGATGATGAGGGTAACTGCAGTTACCCTCATCATATCGGCGGCCATGCCACTGCCCACTAAAAATGTTTGCAGGCGATTTCTGAGGATTATAGGCGATGTAACAGATGTAAGTGGCCACAAGTATCCAGCAAAAAGTGTTGGAAACTGAAAATGGGTGGCAAATCTACTCATATCTTGCCAGATTTCACGAAATCATCGAATTAAACATCATTCAATGATGAGGGTAACTGTAGTGAAAGATGAGGGTAACTCCGATCTAAAGCAACCTGATGATGAGGGTAACTGTTTGAGAAATCAACTCAAAATAGAAAGGTTACCTGTATATAGTGGGCTATTAGTGGCTCTAGTGGGCCTGGCGGTGATTCCTTTCCAATTGAATTCATGATTTGTGTTTGAATTTCGGGGAGGTGGTTGTGTAGCTCAGTTATGCTCTAGATTACACTCCTTGTCTCATGGAACGTGCCGCATCTTTGCTTCCCTGATTGGTTCTGGAACAACGGAACAAGCAGATATAAACATCCACCTTGGCAAGGGTGGCTGTAGCAAGTATCTGCATGGCATTGTATGGCACATAAAACTGTGAATGACCAGGATTGAGTGCTAATTATAGAACTGCCTTTCAGTCGAAGTCAAAAGGACCGATCCCGGTAAAACTGAATTGGGTAAAGAGGTTGAATATGCATATATCACATTTTCTATGTATTTGATTGGTTTCTGACAGCTTGAGTGACCTTTTAATTATCGCCCATGCTATGCTATGCATAGGGCGATTATGCTTTAGTGTTGAAATCTACTGAAGGGGTGAAACGACCATTGCTCTGGCCTAAACTAGCCCAGTGTGGAACGTCTAATCATGTGTATATTGCATAAATAACATCGTAGATGTGCACAACGGTTCGTATTTTAAGTTTCATTTAATATTACGCAATTTAATATCATACCTTTAGAGGCTATCCAAGGTCCAGAAAGCCTGCATTGGCGCCATCTTTGGTGGGGCTGCACTCCCAGTGTGCCACGCCCACTCCCTGACCTGACCCACTTTTAAACTTTGAGGGGGGCACTCGCTTCCAATTCAGTGAAACCTGCCTAAACTGGGAGTAGGGGACTCGTCCACATGTGGTTCATCTACTTGTAACACAATAGTTGTCAGCAGTACAGAAAACATTACAGTACCAGTCATGACATTGTGCATGGGCGATGCTGCAACTCTAAAGAGTGCTTGTTTGCTGTGAAATACCTACGAGGGACGTTCAGAAAGTTTGAGGCTTTTTTTTATATGGACACTTATTTTCAATCCACAACTATGAACTTTTTACAGGATAAAATTCAGCAGTTTTGGAATTGATGTCCGCAATTTTGGATAATTTGGACATTCTAAGCCATTCTGTAGTTGCCATGGAAACTGAAAACTTGTTCAGCTGGGTGGGGCAGGTAATGTTGCGACCAAGAAAGGGTTCCAATGAAATGGGGCTGGGAAAGACTTATCTGTACTACTTGTATTAGTGAGATTTGACAGTATTTGACACAATAAATATAATATTAGCTTCTAAATATACTTTCAAGCACATTAAATTTGTGTATTCTTACACTGAACCCATGCTGCATGCCAGATTTGGCAAGGGAAATTCAGGTGGCAATGGTGTCTTTCCTCAACTACATCAGGACCTGTGACAACGCATGGGTTCACTGGTATGAACATGAGACCCAAGTGGACAACATTATCCATCAGTGCTATTCCTGTGACATGTTGCTTTATATAAATCCTGGTTCTCCGTTACTTTAGTTAATGGAGGCTTTGGTTTCATGCAGGCACCGATGGAGAAAAGGTTTTGACGACTGAAATGCTTTAACAGAACTTTGGAGGAATTCGAGGAACATTTATTTCATTTGGGTCAGGTGTATGAATTCAGGTGCTTGGGAGTATTTTCAAAAGCTAATGGGTCATTCCATGTCAAATCAACCAATGGTCCCCACCTGACCCCCTTCGATTTTAATGAAATTTCACATCTGGAAGGAACATATGCAAAATTTCAGCTCCCTATCCCTAAAATTCTGGCTTCCAGGCGACTTTGAAGTTGAAAAAGCAAATTTCGAAAGCCATTTTCGTGGCTTCTTTAAAATAGGATTCAGATGTAACGCTTAAAGAAATAAGGCTAAAATTCACCTGATATACCAATAATGACACCATTTACCCATATCGATAGTTTTAAAGGTCCTAAATAATATAGTTTTTACACAGGAAATTAATAAATATTAGTCCAAATTGCATCAAATTGCCTATTTCAATTGATTGCTACAGATTTGTCAGCTAATCCAGAGCAACAAAATCTTACGGTAATGGTCTTTGTCATATTTCCAACCATTTTATAGAATACAATGAACTTGCTAAGTAAAAAAGTGCTAATAATAACGGGTAAAGTTGAAAATTATTGAAAACGACCCTTTTTCACAGTAAAAAATCACAATGTGGGATAGGTCACCCAAATTTTTAACTTATTCCTCCTAACAGTTCTTGAGGTCATCTTTAAATTCATACCAAACTTGTTTTGTGTATATTGATCCTTCAATAAAATTAATTGAAGAAAAGTAGAGACAGTGAGGCATTGGAACTTGTCTAAAGATGTGGTCTCCAACGTAAAGGAGCACACATTGCTTACCAGCTGTTTTGAAATATATAAAGATGATATAAAGAAGAACTGGGTGACAATAAAGGGATTGTTAAACAAAGTTCTGAAAAAGAGGAATTCCTGAGATATTTTTTTAATAAATGATATTCCAGTTTTAGATCAAAATAAGATAGCAGAAGAATTTAATAAATACTTATTTAATAAATACTAGGCCCTTCCTTGGCAGAAAACATTGAACAGCCTCTAGGCAAATCATATAAAGATTAGGCCTATATGAAAAAATTCTTCTAGCAATGACACCAATCTTCAATTTCATCATGTTAAAAAAGAAGATATTCAGAAAATTATTAAAGGACTTAAACCAAAAACAAGTTGTGGTATAAATGGATTATCAAACAAGCTGATTAAATTAATAGGAGATGAAATAGCTGATGCTCTGACTCTGATAGTCAACCAAATGATAAATAATGGCTGCTTAACTGATAAATTGAAAATTGCTAAAATTACCCCTATCTACAAAAAGAATGAAAACTACCTTTTTGAAAATTATAGGCCAATATCAATATTGCCAAGTATATCTAAAATTGTTTCAGCAATGCAGCTTCTGCACAGAATGGTGACACTGAGGTAGGCGACATCAGGAATCTGAATCCTGGACAGTTTGTCATTGCCGTTTATGACAAGAACTGGTATTTGGGCAATGTGGTAGAAGTTTCCGAGGAACATGCTGATGTTTTTCTTGACTTGTTGAGACCCAAGGGTCCAGCACCATCTTTCTCTTTGCCCAGGCGAAAGGACCAATGCTGGGTACCACATCCTTTTTGAATGTGACAAACTTTGCAAGCACTGTTGGAAGGAACTACGTGCTCGATCAAAATATGTTCACTATCATTACAGACACGTTCAAACAGTTCCTTAATAGTCTTACATAAAACATATTATTGGTACATTTATCTACAGTCGCCTTTTTTACATGGAATATTACAAATTTTTCCAATATTAATGCAGAGTCCAGAACTGGGCTTAGAGGGCTGCACTTAAAGATCTACCTTCTATCTATCTATTTGATTTTTTAAAGCATTTGGCAACTAGTTTTTTTTACAAATCACACTTCAGAGAAGTTCCTCTGTGACAATTTATGGCAAACTCTTGTGATATTGTGACTAGCAAAATATACCTTTTTTCCCTATTTTTTCTAACATTGAAGGATCAATATACACAAAACGAATTTGGTATGCAATTAAGGGCAATCTTATGATCTTTCAAGTGGTTGCATTAAAAAATTTGGGTCACCTGTCCCACATGGCCAAATAAGGCCTTGAAAATGTGTCAATTTAATTTTTTTCAAAATTAACCTGGCTACTGCTTGAAGGAAAAAGCAGATATAAATCTAATATTTGGCACGGAGGCCCACTATACCACAAAATTGCTTTCAATAAAGTTATATAATTTTCCGAAGTTTTAAAGTTGTCACACAAGGGCATGAAAAATGGGCTTTTGTGCAATTTTTTATCTATCTTTGACACTTTATGTGGGGCACATCGACACATGTAGAAATATTACAGTTGTCAATTACTATAACTCTACTCTATATTAAGTGATAACCAGAGTTTAAGACTCATACTTCATGCCAGTTCGGAGATATGATAACTTTAAAACAGCTGGCAATGCACTTTCTTAACCCGCCTCTTCAACTTCAGCGCCTCATAGAATTCACAATTTTTATCGTATTCACCTAAAATTTTACTGATGTTCCTTTCAAATAACACCACTCATGTGTGTGAAATTTGAAGAAAATCGGAGGTGGTCAGGTGGGGCACTTTCTGGAATTTGGTTGATTTGACATGGAATGACCCTAATATTATATTACTTGTGTCGATCATTGTCAGTCTCACTGATACAAGTGACAGAGAGAAGTCTCTCACGTCCACAATTCATTGTCTTTCTTGGTCTCAGTCTTACCTGCCCCACCTAGCAGAACTTTCTGTTTCCATGGCAACCACAGAATGACTTAAAAATGTCCAAAGTTTCCAAAATTTTGAAATCAATTCCAAAACTGCTGAATTTTGTCCAGTGAAAAATTCATAGTTCTAGATTGAAAATAAGTGTCCATATAAAAAAAAAAGCCTCAAACTTTCTGAACGCCCCTCGTATCTCATGCTAAAGTATATAGCTACGTAGACAGGGTCTCTCAACTTATAGCAGTCGCTCATTTTGTGCACATCAACCTGTAGGCAAATCGATCCTTTTATTTTGACTTCAGCTGTAAAACAAAGGCAACACCTCAACTGCTTCAGGTCCACAACTGTCCTATATAACATCTCACTACATGCCCTGTTCCTTCTTAGTTTCTGGCAAGAAAAATAGTCCATATGCAGTTGGTTGGCTGAGTGGTCATGAAATTGGTGGTTCCTCAAAGGAGGCAAATGTATACAATAACATGTTCAGGACTGCAACTCCTTCCCATCTCATCAGTCCTCATAAGAACCCTGAACTGGGCTTAGAGGGCTGCTCTTACGACATGTGGTTAACTTTGTAGACCGTTAAGTCAGTCGTTTTTGAAAAGTTGAAAAACTGAGTTGAATTTTTATTTTTGAAAGTCAAGTGCAATTGATTGGCCAAGTCACTCTAACAGTTTAACCTGAATGTGACTGACTTAGGGGTCTTGTGTGGTTTGGGAGGGATGGTACCCGCAGTACCAATTATCCCACCATGCACAGAGTGCATTTTATCCAGTGAAAAATTCAGTGATCCAGTTTTGAATCAGGAGAAAAAATGTGCGCATGCCCAGATTTCTTATACCACACTATGTACACTTGTCAAGGAAGCCTTGAAATACCCTATATCTACTAAAAGTAAGTTAGATAACTGATAAATTTCACGTTGTTGAAATAATGAAAAATACCTCTACCTCGCTGGCACTGCAGACCTTTTCCGGCTATTTAACTTGCTTCATAGATGCACAGAAGCAAACCCTCGTCATATAATATGCGCTCTTGGTTTATCAATTGATTCATAAAATCTTCAGTTGCTCAGTCATAAAATGGCTGATTCCTAAAATTTGAAAGTCTAAAAACATCAGGAAAAATTGCCCCTGCAACTGCCATGCTTATTTCTCCTCTATATATAACTGATACTTTAAGTCAATATATCCCACTAAAATTTGAGCTAAAACTCAGGTCACAATATCAACCCAGTTGCCAGCTATATATGCCTGCCACAGGCATGTCACTCAACCAAACTATCCACCTAAACTTCTTTTTTTGTCTCATACTTCAGATGGGAGCCCACAATCGTGTAACTACCCTCGCATTTCTGTTTCCCTACTCCACCACTGATCTCCCACCAGGAGCGCATGAAACTGCATATTCTCATACTTAACTCCTCCACAGAGGGAGCCACTTCTTATAACCATTTTCCCACGGGTGGCAGCACCTTACGCAACAGGCAGATTGTCCCTATGTTATCATTGATCCGATAACCTGCCAACCTGGCTATAATACATCTCTCATTGCCCTGCATGATCCAGCAAACATCTCCCTGCCATCTACAGGAGAATGTCAACAATTACCCATTTACAATTTTAAAGCCTTTTCAACTTTAAACACCTGCAACTCACTCTAAATACCAGGTGTTCTTAAAATATTTCCCTACTTTAACGACAGCGTCAACAGCATCACTTCACGATAATGCATTGCCAAACTTATTTATTTCACTAATGGGCATTTTCTAGTATAGCACAATTACAGTTATTTGACAAACAAAATCCTGTAGAATCACTCTCCTGGTATACTTCACAGGGCTTCATGGGAAGATATTGTTCACTAATGCGTGCTTGTTGAATATTACATAGGCCTACATTCATGGTATCATATTAGGGGCTGTGGAACTAATATGGGGCACATGCCCGCTAGTCCAGGTGCCCCGAATAGTTACTTACTGTATAAAATGGAACACTGGCCCTAATTTTCGCTGAGCAGCTGTTGAGAACAGTTACTATCTCTCTTATTCTTCTGATCAGGTCTTTACAACGCAGCAGCATCATTTTGTCAAGGTTCGGCTACATGTAAAATTGTTGTGTTGGTGTCATCACTGTCATGTAGGCCTATATTTCAATAATCTTGTTTCTCCATTGAGCTGATCAAGCATGTAAATATATTTCCACTGTTATTTTCACAAATACAGGTTGTAATAATAACCAGGGAAAATAGTTATATCAGGAAAGAAATCACCTGGACATGTCTGCAAACGAACCTGTAGGCCTACTATAGATCTGAGTGCTATTTCGGTACACAAAAATGTTGTCTCTAATCACTGCATAACCATGGGATTTTGCCTCCCTGGCTCCTGGGACTTAAGAAATTGAGTCTGTTGGTAACCAGGCCAGTTGGGGTTGTTGGAGGATGTTCTCGCTTCACTTCTCTACGACTGAAAGACCGTTTTTCCGTCTTTTTTACTATAGTTACCCTCATCTGCCTTCTCAGTTACCCTGATCAATGTGTTTGGAAGATGCACAGTTACCCTCATCATCTCTTGTGGATATTTTATCAAAATTTGAATCACTGGACATGTCTATAGCTGCTCCTGTCTCAATGCAGATCCAAGCTATACTGTCCAAGCAATATTGCACACTCAAAAACCAGCCTAGTGTATGTCTAAAATGCCAGAAAATCGCCTGTGAACTTTTCTAGTGGGCAGTGGCATGGCCGCCGATAGGATGAGGGTAACTGCAGTTACCCTCATCATCGAACTTCCGGTAGCCCCCAGTGACATAGCTATGAAAACGATAATAATGGTTAAGAGTGGAATTTGTGCAATCACTGGTTTTGAAAATTTGGGTTCATATCCTACCCTGGAACTAATTTTAGTCCGAGCCATTAAATGGAAGTCTGTTATATCCAGTGTTCCACTGAAAGACCCTGGGCTTCAGTAAGTGAATAGGGTATGTGCTGGAGTCCTCGTTTTCCTATCAATCATTGTAAGGCCATCTTCAGCGTTGGAGGTTGCTATGGCATGGGAACCATGGGCAATGCTCCCATTGGTGCAGCTTTTTGCAATCAACCACACACTTTTCCTAAATATAAAGGAAAAAAGGAAATAACAAAATGAATTGGACTTTTAAATAGGACACTACCTCAAAGCTGTTTCTTACACACAGCAAATATCTTTCGTCTAATATATATATAACATATGCCAGCAACAGAAATTGAACATTGGATACTGAAGGTTTAACTCTGCGTCCTACCATTGTGCTAACCACAAGGCCTTTCTATCACAAGTACCCAATCATTATGACAACTTCTCTCTGTGATATGAAAATTTAGAAAAGTAGTTGAAGTGTCATAATGTTAATATTCAGATACAGAACTTTGTCACTCAATCACATGCGACAAAATTATTTGTTTTCACTTCATGGACAAAAAGTAGTTTGTCCCGAGGGTAAAACCCATCTGATACCCCCCCCCAACTGTCAAATTGTTGGCACTTAAATTCCCATGGGCGTAATTTGGTGGGGGCGGGGGGACATGTCCCCCCACATTTTTGTGTAAAAAAAAGTGTTGTCAGTAGTACTTGTCACTGTTGTGGTATTGGCCGTTGGGAACAATTTGGTAGGGAGCATATTGGAGGGACAACTGAAACACACTCGGAAAATATACGTTCCCTGTAGAAAACGAGAAGCAAATTAATCAACAGAGTAAGTGTCGAGAAGTATGCTTTAATCTCTGAGATCAAAGTGCACCTGCTGAATTGTTCTTTGATGTCCAGTTCAAGCATCTCGTTGTTGAGCACCTGCTCTAAAAATATGAGCAATTGAACCTTTGATGTTCAAATGGTTTCCAATATTGTCACTTCTTTATATAGACCATTTTTTTCCATTTCAACATGCAAGATGCATTATTTACTTTAAATCTTCATAGCAGGTTATGAACAATATGGAGTAGCAATGCATGTAGTCTTACTTTCTATAACTCTACTGAAAGTTTGTTATATTGATACATTGTGGGCTGAGCATTGAGGATGGTTTTTATGTAAATGCACTGTGACTATAGGCATGTAGCGGACCATTAAATGGATTTTTCTGACAATGAAGGCCAATTTTAGCTGTCACCAAATCCAGCTGATCTCTGTGGACAATTGGGCATAAATTGCTATGAGCGAAGTGGCTTAATTGCTCACACCAATAACCTACAATTACCATTGATTGCCTGGGCCCCTCACCTTCAACAGAACATGTACATTCCTCGTGTCACTTCCTTGCGACACATAGTTATCACCTGGCGTTAGATGTGTCACTCATACACGTATTTAGTACCTGATAAAGCTCAATCTGAGCAAATCTCCTGAGTGATGGAATAGCAATATTATACAATTATGGACTGCGGTTTCGGTCAATATCAGGTTTTACGGACCTGACCGGTGATATTGACTGAGGCGGAATTATTTCTTTTTTGCGAAATTTTTTTTTTTTTTTTGGAAATTGTTTATTTTATTTTTTTTGAGAGTTGGACCTCCTGCATCAACTGGACATTGTTGATAATTTGCTTGAACGTCATGCTCTCTTACACTTGGCAGATACGTGCTAGCGTCTGTGAAATGAAGACTAGCTTGACTGGGATACAAATTTCCGGTGAAGGACTGTCCCTGAGGGACAGACATAGGTTGCTTCACAGTAGTTTGTCCATCGCTAGTTGTCTGGGCTTGACTTCCGTGGTCACCACTTCTTGAATTCACAAAAACTCCTCCTTGGGGCATTGAAGACACAACTGCAGCAATATCTTCAGGCTGGATTTTTTTTTTTTTCCGGAAACTTTTTTTCTCGGAATTTTTGATTTTTGGGAAGAATTTTTTTTGGAAATTTTTTCCCAGGGAGGTCAATAACACATTTGATATTCACTGATCAGTGAATAACACATTTGTTATTGACCTGCCTGTCACACACCAACGCACACAGGTGAACATCACATTATGCAGGTGGGTTGTTGGCCAATCAGGGGGCTTGTTACATAGGGGTCATGGAACAAACATGTTTATGTCAGTAACTAATGTAGAGTCAGTATCAAAAGAAAAAAATCAACCTTTGGTCGAAAACCATGAATTATGAAAAAGTTTTTCATGATTGATGACTGTATTTTGTTATCCATTTTATGAACGCTATCTCCACAAGCTGTTGTAATTAGATGTCCTTTTGAAATGAATTTTATCTCTCTGAATATAATCACTGTCAATGGCGAAACTAAACTAAAAACAAGATCTGGGCATGGTTTGAAACAGAAATGATGAATGACTTGGATTTAAATTGAAAAATAGGATTTGCATCGCTGTATAGTTCATGTGATATTAAAGGTGTTGGCCAAACCAGACTAGATGATGAATGTGTTGGCTAAACCATAAGATTTTTCAATTCTTATCTTTTGACACAAGTACATCTGCAAAGCGATAGATGCACTAACTGTTGCTCAGTTTTGCACAATATAAAATTTGTTTGAATACTAACAACACGTTGATATTTAACAAACCTCAGCATTGCTTAATCACATATGAAATATGAATGAATTAAATTACAAACTTATTTGTCTTTCCCATGAAAAGTGTAGAAGTAAAGAATATAATATATAGATGTAATATAAAACTGTTAAATTCGAAATGTTTTTGATGAAAAAGCGACAGATAACTTTTTCCGTATTTCATATCATATTCTTTGCTGGCTTAGTCAATGATGGTCCAATTTTTCAAGGATGAACACTTTCATATGAATTCACATTTAGACCACCTGATAGGTACAAAAACATTGCAGTAAGATTAATGTATATGATTGACTGTGTTTGCAAAGCAATTGGTTATTCAACACTAATACTTTCATCACAGCTTGTGAATACATGCATTGAAGATTACTGCCTGAAATTTGTCATTGATGCAGGATACTTATTAATCTCGTGCTGATCAAGTGCTATCAGCAAATTTCCCCAATTAATCACTGAATTTCTCTATCAATTAAAAACTCTGTAAATCAATGAACTTGTAGATGCTTGTATTTTGTAACTGTTCAACTGCTGGTGTATGAGCGAATTTGAATTGCGAATACCTGGAATGCTCCCTAAGAAGGTCATGTCTGATCCTTGCCATGTTTTCGGCTCAAGATAGTAAATGGCAAATGTTACCAATGATGTACTGCGGGTAACCCTAAAGAAAGAATTGTAGACTAACGTCAATATTAAAAGTAGGCCTACTGGTAAAAATGTGAAAAATTAAGATATCCTAGGATAGCCAAACGTATAAAATCACTCATCCTTCTCTGGCTCATTAGCAATAGAGACAATTTTAGACATTTTTCTTTTTAGAAACCCATCAAGTCTTTGGCATATGTAAGAAGGTTGGTTCTGATGACAAGGTAGTGACATCGAGTCAATGTATTTATTTAGGAATCTAACGGAGCCTCACCTGGCTGGCTGAGATGGACATGACTTTCTTCGTGTTATTTGATTACTTTCATCTGACACTATCAACATTTCAAGGTTGGAAAAAGAAAAATATTGACAAATTTCATAAGACACATACATCTATGTACACCCTTGTAAATATTTGCAGATTATTACTCAGTCAACTTCATAGATGTATTAAGACAAACACAATTTAATGAAATTGTTTTGTGACTAAGGTATTTTTTCTGATTAGGCAAAATGTCCTGTTCATTGTGAATCACCTACAAGGGATGCGATTTGAGCATTTTAATCATAGAAATAGATTGTATTCTTTATCAAACAATACCGCATGGTATGCATCCTTTTATTAGGCATACATTATGAATAAAGAGATACAGAGGGAAGTGTGAATTCTAAACAGTCAAAATATTAGAAAATTTTCCCCCAGGAAGGTATTTCTTTATTAAAAAAAAATATATATCAACTTTATCTGTACCTGACAAGTGGAACAAGCTCATTATTGCCTGAAAATTATCTAGGTTATAACTTTCTTTTTTTTACAACGGTGTTAACCCTGATATCTTAATAAATCTTGAGATCTGATATAGTTCATGTTACAATTGTAAATATATATGCATCACACATCAAAAACTGGCAAAAACGAGTTGGAATCAGCAAAATAAGTCGATGGGCTCCTCCCCAACATTTCTGTTTTTAGTAATACTGTATTTATGCCAAGGTGGAAGAGGCCGTCTCACATGGGGGCCCTAAACTAAAAGTTTGATTGCATCATGTTCGCAAAGACAGAAAATTTAGCTTTTTTTCTTATTTTAAATTTTTTTTTCACCTTGCATGGGCCCCCCTGAGTGGCCCGTCACAACTGTCACTCTGCCACATATGCCAGTCCGCCCCTGGTTGGAATCATTCTCTTTATCCATCGTCAAAGCAACAGCATTTGCACCTGGGAAACAAAAGAACAAGATGAGGGAATAAAAACATTATCAAGTTCATACCTTAACATCAAAAGGCTTCTTTTCACAAATTCCAGGGCAGGTGTCGAGATAACGGAGGATTAAACATTTTCTTCAAAGGATCTCCTCTTCTGGGCAAGTCATCTCTCTTTGTTCCTTCAAGATTTTTGAGACTAGAAATTGATTCAGGTAACATTTGGATGGCATCTTTGTGAATTGCTTGGGGGTAAAGGTAATATCTGATGGCATTTCTGTTAAATTCAACAACATATGTTTCACATGATGTGTTCAACATTTATTCGTTGTGCACTTTAGTATATGTTGTTTGATACCCTTCTGTAAATTTGTTGACCCAAAATATATGCTGAACAATAACGAGGTACTTTTGGAATAGAATGCAGCAAAGTCTTACTAACTTTTGTTCATCATCATAAAATATCACAACAGTGCTTATTTAGACCTTTGATGTATTTTCACAAGTTTTGATATGTTTTGCCTTTATAAGGTTTCAGAGAAATCAAGTTATGAATTTTAAATATTACTTAAATATATAGACCTAGTCCTGACTAAAAAATATCACAGAATGTTTTATATTTTTCAGTTGTTCTGAAGTACCTCAGGAACTATATTTTTTAACTCTTCTCAGCAGTCTTTACAACCATGCCTTTTTGGGTGCGTGTTAAAGAATGCACTTTATCTAAATGCACTGTGACCAAAGGCATGCGTCAGATGATAAAATTAATTTTCTGACAATGAAGGCTAACTTTCGGCATCACAGAATCCAGCTGATCACCTTGGGTAATTGGGCAAATATTGCTGAGAGTGAAGTGACTTAATTGCTCACACCAATAACCTGTAATTACCAGTGATTGCCCCAGCTCCTAACCTGCATTCCTCATGCTCTCAGCGATGTCACTACCTTGTGGCACATCATTACCACCAGCAACCTAATGAAGCTCTGCCTGAGCAAACCTCCTGAGTGATGGAATCGCAATAGAAAATGTTTTTCAGGTGACCAACTTGATTCGTTTCATTTATGTTGAATAAGGCATTTTGATACTTCCACGACGCAGGCAGTAAGGTAAACAAAGTACCTGTTTAAATGCTAATAAAGCTAGTTCTTGGTTGCTTACGTCAACAACTATTGTGAGGCAAGCAGCAACGGAGAAAAATGGACGTTTGGTTAAAAACCATACACTTAAGATATGAAGTAGTTTTTCAAGGTTGATGACTGTATTTTGTGCATCCATTTTATGAATGCCATCCCCACCTACAAGCTGCTGTTAATCAATGTCATCTTGCAATGCATTAAATTCCCTCTAATTATAAATGCTGTCAATGGAAAGGTAAACAAAAACAATCAGTGGCAAAATTTCATAAATAACAATGATTAATGGCTTGGATTTCATGAAAAAGATTTTATTGACATCTTAGCATAGTTCATTTGACATTTAATGAATAGGCCAAATCCACCAGAATTGAACATCACAGTTTCAACAAAACGACAAGAAGAGGGAATAAAAACATTATCAAACTAATCTTAACATCAAAGGGCTTCTTCGCACTCCAGGGCAGGTGTCAAGATAAGAGAAGATAAACATTTTCTTCAGCGGACATCTTCTTCCAGGCAAAATATCTCTCTTTGATCCTTTGAGATTAGTTTTTTATATAAATTGAGGTAATAGGTATAGGTATAGGTATAGGTAGTACTGGTCGCAGGCTTCTAGCCTCTTTGACCAGATCATGGTCGTTGTGGTTATGGCTTATGTGATAGTCCTGCGATGATGATGAGTATATACAATGATGAATAACTGATGCAGACTGCTCAGGCAGTACCAATTCTTCTTTAAACTCAGATCTGCTAAGGCAGGCCTTATAATTTTATAGTCTTATCTGGAACTGCTCAGGCAGTCCCCATACAGACAAGTATTTACAGTATTTACAGTATTTACAGTATTTACAGTATATACATTCAATACACATGTTGCACCATCATTTGCTTCGAAATCAAATTCCGGTTGTGGGTCCAGACCCGGCTAGCTGCTCAGGCAGCTATAAATAAAGGACATTAAAAAACAACCTAAATTTGTTAGTGGCTGCTCAGGCAACCGTGATATATTAACTTCCCGATTAACTTATATTTCCCTTCTTAACTCTGGCCTCTTGTTGGTCCCCGATCGGGGCTGCTCAGGCAGCCGCTGTCCTCAGTCCGACACCTCTAGTATGTTCAAATGTTACTTGCCAATGAGTTGCTCAGGCAGCTCAGATCAGAAATCAGGTCGTAGTCCCCTCTCGTCCCAGTCAAACTTGCAGGGGTGGTCTCTCCAATGCTTGTCCAGTCTATTTTTGAACTGATTTACAGAAGACGCACAAACAATTTCATTTGGCAGAGAATTCCATACCTCGACTACTCGTTGAGAGAAGAAGAATTTGCGGATGTCTCTGTTTACCCTTCGCTTTGATAGCTTGAATGCATTTCCTCTCCTCGAGTCTGATGCCCTTGGCAGGGAGATCGATGTCTCTTGATCTTGATATTTATTTAAAATTTTAAATACCTCGATCATGTCTCCGCGTTTTCTTCTATAGACCAGTGTTGGGAGTTGCAATCTTCGTAGTCGATCTGGGTAGGTCAGGTTTCTGTAGCCGTTGATACATTTCGTTGCTCTTCTTTGTACCTTCTCTAGCCTCAAGATGTCTCCAATACGATGCGGACTCCAGACTGACTGTCCATATTTCAACTTGCTCCTGACCAGAGTTATATAGAGCGGTTTGAAGATCTCTGGCGTCAAGTTGCTGAAAGATCTCCTTATCAGGCCCATGATTCTGGAGGACTTTTGCGTAACATCATTTATATGAGTCTTGAAGTTCAGGTCATTGTCGAATATTACTCCCAGGTCCTTTTCAAACGCTTTTCTAGTAAAGTAGACACGTTCTTGATCATCATTTAACATATACCTTAAAGGCACCTCCGGGATGACATGTGGGCTTGAGACGATCAGCTGTACGCATTTGTCAGGATGGAATTTAAGGCACCAGTTATTCGACCAGTTGTGGAGTTTATCTAGATCACATTGAACCAGATTACCAGCACGGGTATTTGCTGGGTATGCCTGAAATAACTTGGTGTCGTCTGCGAACATGTAGGCTGCACACTCTAGACCCTCCGGAAGGTCGTTTATGAATAACACAAATAATGCCGGACCGAGGACCGATCCCTGGGGAATACCACTTATACCCTCAAGTCTGTTGGAGTTTACTCCCTCCAGATGGACGTATTGTTGTCTGCCTGAGATGAATGCCTTGATCCAGTTGATGACTGAAGGACCGAATCCATAGTTTCGTAGTTTCTGTAGTAACCGAGCATGCGGGACTGTATCAAATGCCAATTACTGGCAGCCATACTTGAAGAAAACACGCACATGAGAGAGCTCCCTGAAAATCCTGGATTGTTACTCATAGCAGCCAATTAGGCGAAGCAGGACCTGGTGAAAAGCTGTATGAACACTTTGTGCAGGGATTGGCGAAAATTCTGAACCAAAGGTGACTTTGACTCATCATTTATCAAGGAGTTTGATTGCCAACCTTCCAATATCGTCCATTGAAAGTCTGTGTGTCCACTGAAAAGTCTGTGTGTCCCTCCTACCTGTGAGGCTCAGTCAAGAGGCTTTGGATTTCGTGGCAAACATAGTCTTATAGCTGCTCAAGATGTCTAATGGTCACTGTCTGGAGGACTGCAAGTTCCAACGAAAAAGTAACAATGAAATGCTGCGTTGCTGTCTGTGCTGTAAATGGTTCCATTTCAAATGTGTCAATGTTGATCCCAAAAGTCCTCATGAAGTTGGAATATGGCCATGTCCATTGTGTCGTACTTTTAGCTGCAATATATTGGATATGAAGACCAAGATAGATCAAATGCTTGACATCACTCTGAAGGTACAGGAGTCAAATTCGAACCTCACTGTTAAGCTGAACTCTATCACTGATGATCTTACAAATTTCAAAACAGAATGTCAGGGATTGAAAAAGGAAAATGAAACGCTGAAAACTCAGGTGGCAGATCTCACTAGCAAGTTGAATAAAGCTGTTTGGGAGAGTTTTCACAAAGACAAGAACACTCTATTAATGGGAGATGCGACTTTACAGGCCATTGACCCCAAGAAGCTTCTGAAGACGCAGGTTGTTGTAAATACATCTGCTAAAGTGGAAGATGTGAGTAAGAAAATTGAAGAAAACAGTGACTCATATTCCAAGGTTATAATTTGCGTTGGCACAAATGACTGTGTATCTGAATCCATTAACCATGTTGAAGTTGCTGATAGCTACAAATCCTTAATCGAGAAAGCAAAATCCAAGGTATGCACTCCCGCAGATGTTATCATCAGCAGCGTCGTACCCAGATCAGACTCCACAGCCACTCAGGGTCGAGTGGAGACCTTGAATGACTGTCTGGAAAATTTGACTAAAGATGCTGGAGTCACCTTTGTAAACAATGACGATGTTTTCAAATTGAAAGATGGAAACATCTGTACAGCCTTCTTCAAGGATGATGGCACCAGCTTGACCAGCCAAGGTACTCTTCAACTGGCCAAAAAGTTGAAACTGAAAATCAAGCCTGGTCATGACAAAAGTGTCTGCAAGCAGTCTGATGAACACCTTCTTCCCAAGCGCCAAAGTGGTAATGGAATCCACTCATCAGATAGAGGTGAAAACTCGGCCGATGGATGGCAATACCAAAGGAGAGCAAGGCGTTATCCAAATCAGAATAGCCCGCAGAATGGAGGACAGAAATGGTCAACGTTCTCCACTCAAGACCACCAAGGTACCAGGGCAACAGTGGGAGGGCGACATACACAACCAAGAGAATGTGGTTTCTGTGGTGAGAGTAACCATCGCGAAGATCGATGTCGACACGGGGAACCACTTCAGTGTTACATATGTGGTGGCAATGGTCACAAATCGAAATTTCACAAAAGTGCATAGGATCGAGGCCAAGAAGAGCAGGCCAGTGTCACTACGACACCTACCCCAATACCTACCCCCTCGGTTGCAAATGTGAACGCAACTGCCGAAAATTCCCAGACCATTTCCGACTCGGGTCCACGGTTGTTTCCGGAGCTGAATGACATCAGGAAGAAGTACAGCAAGAAGATAATCTTCTCTCATCTGAACGTCAACAGCATTCGGTACAAGTTGGGCGAAATTACGAGTTTACTCGAAAACGTTGACATTCTGGGTCTCACGGAGACCAAAGTTGACGACTCCTTCCCCAATGCGCAGTTTCAAGTCCCTAATTTCAAAATGTATAGACTCGACAGGAATGTATATGGCGGTGGTGTTATCATGTATGTGAATTCAAAAATACCCAGCAGAGAACGTTGTGACTTTATGGACTGTGCATCAAATGGAGTTGAATTTATCGTCGTTGAAGTGTCCCTTGAAAAAGAAAAAGTTTTCTTCATTTTAGTTTACAAGCCTCCAAATATCAAAGATGACTGCCTGATTGATGTTTTATCCCATGTCATTGATAAATGTACAATGCTGTGTAACTGTTTTTATATTATTGGTGATTTTAATGTTAATCTGAGTGTTAAACCCAATTCATTGTCAGATCTGTTTGATATCTATGGTTTGAAAAATGTAATTGATAAACCTACTTGTTTTAAAAATGTAAACAATCCATCTCTAGTTGATGGCATAATTACAAACTCGCCACAAAGAGTGTTAAGTCATTTTAATATGGCAGTGGGTGTAAGTGATTGTCATAATTTTGTTGGAGCAGTAACTCGTGTAAACGCTCCAAATGTGGTACCAAAAAGAATTAAGTATAGATCTTTAAAAAATTTTGATGAGGCTAGTTTTTTGAGTGACTTAGATGCCACTCCATTTCATGTGTCTGATGTTTTTGATGATCCAACGGATCAAGTTTGGTTTCACAACAGTCTTCTCACTGAGGTCATCGACCTCCATGCTCCTGTCAAATATAAAACAGTCAGAACTAAAAAAGTTCCTTATATGAATGGTGTATTACGAAAGGCAATTAATGTGAAAGCCATGCTTATGAGAAAGTATTATAGAATGAGAACTAATGATGCTTGGAACAAATATAGGAGACAAAGAAACTATGTAAATTCACTGAAACGTGTTTCTATCAAAAATTATTTTCAAAATAAATGTACTCATTCAGGTAGTTCCAGAGAATTCTGGAAAACAATTTCGCCTTTTATGTCTAATAAGGTCAAATCTGTTTCTGACATAACTCTGTTTGAAAATGGTCATGTTGTATCTAATCCGTCAGAAGTAGCAAGTATTTTCAATGAATATTTTGTTAACATAACAAAGGATCTCAGTGAGCCTGCTGAGTTATCTACTATGTCTAGTGAAGCTATTATTAATCATTATGTAAACCATGAAAGTATTAAACTTATAAATAATCATGTTAATGATAATGCTGTATTTCATTTTGAAAAAGTTACTCCTAAAGAAGTCCTGGCAAAGCTTCAATCACTTAATGTAAACAAGAGTGTTGGTTATGATTTAATTCCTGCCAAACTTCTCAAAATTGGTGCTAATGTTTTATGTTCTAGTCTCTCGAGGTTAATTAATCAATGTGTTATAACAAGTACATATCCTGAAAATTTAAAAAATGCTGAAGTGTCACCTCTGTATAAAAATAATGATTGTTTTGATAAAAATAACTATAGACCAGTTAGTTTGTTAACTATAATATCTAAAATTGTTGAAGGATTATTTTGTGATCAAATTAACACTTTCTTTGCTAACTTACTATGTGAAAACCTATCTGCGTATAGGAAAAAGTATTCATGTGAAAATGTTATAATGCAGTGTGTCGAAGATTGGAAATTAGCTCTAGACTGCAATAATGTTATTGGATGTATTTTGATGGATCTCTCCAAGGCGTTTGATTCTATCCCTCATGGTCTCGTTCTTGCTAAATTGTATAATTATGGTTTATCAATCAATGCTTTAAATCTAGTAAGAAGTTATCTGACTAACAGACCTCAGAGAATTAAACTTGGTGATGTACGTAGTGAATGGTTATACTTAGAGCGGGGCGTGCCCCAAGGTTCGTTAATGGGTCCGACCCTCTTTAATATTTTTATGAATGACTTCTTATTAATGTTAAAAGGTAAATGCCAAGTCTACAACTATGCAGATGACAATTCTATTGCTTTTTATGATAAAGATCCAGTTGTTGTCAAACATACTCTTGATCAGCTGTCTAAGATGTCAATAACCTGGTTTAAAAACAATCTAATGAAGGTCAATCCATCTAAGTTTCAATGTTTAGTTCTATCCAGAAACAATAATTGTGATATTCTATTTAATGTTGATGGTGTTGTTTTAGAAAACATGAACTGTGTTAAGCTGTTAGGTTGTCATATTGATAACAAACTAAAATTTACTGATCATGTGAAACAGCTGACTGTCAAATGTAATAGACAAGTAAGTGTTCTTGGAAGACTTAGCACTTTACTTGATATAGATACTAAATTACATATTATACGAACACTCATAATTGCTAACCTTAACTATTGTAGCTCAGTTTACCATTTTTGTAATGTGAATGAAGCTAGAAAACTAGAGAAGATTGTAGAACGTGCTCTAAGATATGCTTATCATGATTTTAGCTCAAGTTATAAAGAATTACTTGTCAAATCAGGTTTTTCATCATTGTTTATATGCAGGGTCAGAAATATTATGGTAAATGTGCATAAGGTCAGACATAATATGTTGCCTCCTGTCAATAATTTATTTGAAGAAAATCACACTGAATACGACCTGAGAGGTACAAATTTAGTTCAACCAATGTTCAATACAGTATCATATGGGCTGAAGTCGTTTAGATATACTGGTGCTACACTTTATAACAAATTACCTAATGATCTCAAGAAAATGAATGTACCTGATTTTAAAAGAGCTATTAATTTATGGAAGCCCAAATGTAATTGCAATGATTGTTTGCTATGTAGTCTTAATCTCTAAGTTGCCATATGTTTTTACTATTTTATGAATGATTTACGTTTTTACAAATTGCGCATGTCATTGTACATTATCATTTGTTTTCACTTCATCTGTATATAGCTTCATATTGTCGGAGACAAGCAGAAATGCTTATTTTATATTGTTCATTGTAAAACTTATCTTATCTTATCTTCTTTATATCCATGTAGATGACTTCTATGTAGTTCCCCTGGTCTAGCTGTTCTGTCCATTCATCCAGTATTTTTAACAGCTGACTGATGGTACTTCGGCCATGCATGAATCCATACTGTCTTGATGATATCAGGTTGTTAACTTTCATATATTCCATAATTGCGTCCCTGATAATCGATTCCAGAACTTTACTGATTATACTAGTTAGGCTGACTGGACGGTAATTTGTGGCCAATTTCTTCGGGCCCTTCTTATGGATTGGGCAGATGCTTGCCAGTTTCCAATCTTCGGGGACGTCACTTGATGTCAAGGAGTTCTTAAACAGGATATGGAGAGGGTAACTCAGGAGATCAGCTGCTTCCTTCAGTATCTTCGGGTAGATCTGATCTGGTCCCGGGGCCTTGTTTGGTTTCAGTTTTCCAAGCTTCTTTTTAACCAATGCCTCTGATATGATGATCTCATCCATTACATCTCGATTTTCTGCCCGTGGTTCTTCTTCCGTAGTTATCTCACTTTCGTTCGTCTGGACACTTCTGAAGAAGGAGTTCAGGTGCTCTGCTTTTTCGAAACTATTTGAGTATACTGTCTGGCTTCCTTCAATTTCCTCCTCTAAATCTGGGACTGCTGGCTTGATTTTAGATTTACTGTTTATGTATCTCCAGAATTTCTTTGGATTTTCTTTGATGTCCTTTGCCAATGTTTGTTCAAATTTAGTCTTCTCTTTTCTGATGATGGTCTTGACCTTATTCCTTTGTTTCTTGTATTCAGCCAGTTTGGCTGGGTCTCGAGTCTCCATGTACCTTGCCCAACTTCTGTGCTTTCTTCTTATTTCGATTACCACTTCTTTTGACAAGGGTGTGTTACCTTTCTTGGCTCTTGGTCTGGATTTTGGGATACACTCCTCTTGTGCCAGGTGCAACGTTCCCATGATATCTTTCCATTGCTGGTCGACCGTTTTATCTGTCAGACGTTCCCTCCAATTGATGTCTAATCTCTTCCTAATTTCATCCATATTCGCTTTATGCATCTGCAGACGCTGTGCGCCTGGATCTTTATAATGTTGATAGCATTGGAATTCAAATTTTAGTATGCAATGATCACTGAGTCCCAGTGGGCTGGAGTATTCGATGTCATCAACGGCATATGGCTCATTGGAGATCAGAAGATCCAGTATACTTGGCGTGTCCATGCCCCTTTTCCGTGTTGGTGATGATACGAATTGGTGCCAAAAATTATCCATAATTGTATTTAAGAATTTTTCTTCACTGCTGTTTTGATGCCGCGACGGGGGTACAGAGAGTGAGGCCCAGTCTATGTTTCTGTAGTTGAAGTCCCCCATAATTAGGAGATGACTTGGGTTTGTTGCTTCTACTCTTCGAAACACTTCCAGGAGGCCGTCGTTGTTTGTCTCGTCAGAATTTGGACTTCTGTAGCAGCAGATAAGATGAAGTTTATCACTGCCCCGTAGCTTGATCCTTAAATGCAGGTATTCGTCAAATAGGACTGATGTTTCCAATTCGTCCACTTCCAGGGACTTGATTGCGTAGACCGTTATACCCCTGCCAAGATCTGATTCAATGTTCCGATGAAAGGCATTGTAGTTTTCAATGTTTAATTCACTGTGCTGTAGCTGGTATCTGGAATTCTTCGGTTTGACTTCTACTATTGCGATGATGTGCGGAGTTTGTTGATGGTCTTCTTGTAATCTAAAGTTTAACTCGTCCATTTTGTTGTGAAGGGTATCTGCGTTTGTGAACCAGATCCTTAAGTTGTCTGGGTTTCCTCTATTTGATCTTCCGAGTCGGGCATTTCTTGCGTTGCTGCTGCAGTTCCCTCTTCCTTGTTGGTTTGGGTGTTGTTGTCTGTATCTGCATTCTCTCGTTGTTCCACTGTCTTCTCTACTCCCGGTTGCTCTTCTTTCTTCTTCTCTGACTTCTTCTTGATCACTATCTTCTCCTTCCCTGGTGGACCGGTCACTCTGAATAAAAAATTTTCTGCATCTTCTCCTTTGTTGGACTTGGCTTCTTTAACTAGGGCCTCTCTGTATTTCCTAGACTCGAAGGGTAAGTCGCGTTGTATTGATACTTCCGTGTTCTTCCCCTTTAGCTTCCTAATGTTTTTGAAGATGTCTTCAATTGTGCCTCCCTCTCTAAAGGTGACCAGGAGTGGTTTTCCCTTTGCATCACTGCTTGCGTCCTTTTTCCCCAGCCTCTTTATCGTGGTGGTGTCTCTTTCATCAATCGTTACATCCATCATTCGCAGTATGTTCTTGACTTTCGCGAAATCACTCTCGGTATCGTCTTCAGGTACCCTATGAAATATTAAGTTCCTTTTCCTGTTCTCAGTGTCCTCAAATTCCTTTAAGGTACTTCTGACAGCTTTTTTGATGTTGAAATCTTCAGCTGGTAGCGGGGCTGCGGGTTTCTGTCTCTGGAGCATTGTTGAGACCTCGTCCTTCATTTTATTCTTACAGTCATCTATAAACTCTCCTTTGATCTTCTCTTTAATTTGGTCTTCTAGAGGTGCCAACTTATCTTCTAGTAACTTCTCCATCTGAGTTTTCGATACCATATTTTCTTCGATTTTCCCGAGCCTTTTTGTGATCTCTTCCTGCTTAGTTGCAATCAGAATCATTTGCTGGTGAAGGTTAGCTGCTGCTCCATGACATCCTTTGCAATACCAGCGTGTCTGCGAGTTCCCAAGGAATGCATAGTTTTCTGGACTAATTCCTTCGCGTTGAATATGCCACCATTTTTTGCAGACCTCACAAGAAACAGCCATACAATTTCTTGTTACAGGTTTACTACAAATCTCACATTTCTTAGTCATTTCGACAGTGGTTTGTAAGGTTGCTCAGGCAACCCTCAATAGATGCAAGAATCAATAAATCAGATAGACCTTCACTCGGGTGATATTGAATTAGCTGGGTACCATCGATTTAACAGTGACAATAACTTTAGGAGATCACCACGTGTAGACAACCATACAACAATGCAAATATCCGGCTGCTCAGGCAACCTCACGTATACAATCCAACAGTAGCTGCTCAGGCAGCGCAATTTACAGATAGTTTAACCCCCACAACAATACGAACTTCAACTCGACTTGAATCTTGTTTAACCTGGGCTGCTCAGGCAACCACAATTCTAATTTTAGAACCACATTAAATTTGTCAAATATACAATATCAGGCTGCTCAGGCAACCATACATACAGAAACGGGTATTTTGGTAAACATCCAACATTGGCTGCTCAGGCAGCACAAATTGTATTTAGGTTAGCATATACAAACAATTAACATTAACTCGTAGTTCAGTTTTACCTGGGCTGCTCAGGCAACCACAATAACGATTCTAGAGCCACATTAAAGTCGACACGGTCTTTTTCTGTCCCTGGACTCCTCCTCACTCTTGGATGTGTTTACTTCACTTTCCGATGTTTCTTCCTCGCTGTCTCGAGTAACTTCTTCACTGCCTGAAGAGTCGGAGTCTTCGGATTCTTTTTCCTGCTTGTTGACCAGGATTTGTAGTTTGTGCTCTATGAATAAGTAGGTGACCCAAAACCAACGATCCCTTAGGTTGTCTGCTGGGTGTACACCGTCTTTGAGATGTCTGGGGTTAAATTTACGGGTTTTCGTAAGCGTGTTCGAGTGCCTACAGCGTTTGGTTCCCGTGATGTAAGTGGGTCTAGCCCAGTCCAGGAGAGGGATGTTTCTGTCGTTTGCGTGATCTATTATCCGTCTGTTCACGTAATCGACGTCTTCCAGTAAGAATCCTTGTTGTCTGACTGTCGCTCTCAGTAGGTTCCCCTGGAGATTAGTGTTGCGATTATTGGTAGTAAAGTATTTCACCAAGCCAGCAGGGGGAATTGTAGCGATGTCTATATCTGGTCGGTTTGAATGCAAATCGCAGATTTGATGTAGAAGTCTGTCCCTTTTTGCCCGGGCCTGGGTGTAGATTAGGCGCTTTGGCCGAGTTGTAATTTTGGTTGTTAGACCACAGATCCCTCCAATAATTATTTTCAGATCATAGAGTTGATCCCGGGAGTTTTCGTCGATAGCCTCAACGAGCCTGGTGATATCCGCTCCTCTAATTACAACCACCTTAAATAAAGGCCTTGTGCGGGTGTAGCTAAAGTCTTGGGAGTCCAAGTACTCCTGTAGGCCGTCTCCTCGGGAATCTGTAGCTATTAGGCAATTTACAATTTTTCGGACAACAGATTTTACTTCGACTGCTGTTGAAGTAGACGGTTTTGGCGAGACAGGCTCAACAAACTTCACAGTTCTCTTCTCTGTGTCCTCAGTGAAAGTAACCGATCTTTTTTCCATGGGAAATTTTGTAGTTGCTCAGGCAACTGTCGAAACGGGCAACCAGTACGATGGAGAATATGTATAAATTATTCCGCCAGTGACTAATTTAATTCTGCCAGTGTTACTAGCATAGGACAAATCCTCAAGCTGCTCAGGCAGCCATCGATTTTAGCAAAAAATCTCAGATACTTTGAATATTTATATCCTGGGTAGAAGTGAATCCATTAATAGGTTTGTGTATCCGTGTAATTAATTCCCTACGCTGCTCAGGCAGCCTTTGGGTCGATCTGAGTCAGTTCAAGGCGAAGTTTTTACTTTAATTCTGCCAGTGATAGCATGAGACAATTCCTCAAGCTGCTCTGGCAGCCATCGATTTTAGCAAAAAAGTCTCACAGATACCTTCAATATGTATATCCTGGGTAGAAATTAAATCCACTAATCCACTTTTGTGTATCCGTAATAATTGATTCCCTTCGCTGCTCAGGCAGCCATCGGGTAGTTCTGGTACAACAAGCGAGTTTTTTACAACGTGGACGCCATGCTTGTTGCCAACATCCAAGCTGGGTTTCAATGTTTTTCGCCAGAAATACGGCCTCAAAGACGTCGCAGGATGGAAATAAGTGAAACTATAGATTTCTCACGGCCTGCACTTTAAAATATATATCCAAATATCCAAATATCCAGTAAAATGAACAGGATGATCGATGAATCTTAATTAGATTTTCTTCAACTCAAAATTTCGACTTGCCGCCATAACCACGGAACCGGATGACATCTTAAACAAATTGCTTGGGAAAAAGTGATATCGGACGGCATTTCTGTTAAATCCTACCAGCTGGCCATTCTCTATACACTTAAACTATTTCTTAAAAGGCTTTTTTGTTGACCTAAAATAAACACTAAAAGTGATGAGGTATAGCAGCAACATCTTAATTAGTATTGCTCATCATCATGAAATATCAAAACAGTTTTAATGCTCAGATATTAGATGCATTTTCACAATTGTAATTAAGTTGTGACTTTATAGGCTTACAGATATATCCAGTTGTTATGAATGATAGATTGCACTTGAATTGAGCTGAGTCCTGATTAAAAAATATTACGGAATAATGTATTTCAGTTTTTTTTAAGTAACTTTAGGAGTGCAGGCATAACATTTCCACTCTCTACAAATACGTTCAGGGATGTCAATCACCACATAGACACAACATTTCACACTCGAATATGTGTTGTCTAGGATAAAGAAGAGAAATTTACAGATGATTTTGACAAGTTATAGTGAGAAACTGTTCAAGATGTGGTTGGAATTTTCAGTTTTCTTGCACTTCAGTTTGTCACCTAAATTGGGAAAATGTATCTTTTCAATTAACCAGAGACCAGTCCATGAACAATTAATATACTGAGAATCATGATTACTACTTTTGACATAAATTGTTTGAAGCTGCAACAGACAATAAAGAAATATATGTTTTTTACCTAGAGGTGTACATTTAATAAATGGTGGCGCCATTGCTATGTACAAAAAGGTGCATAATATTTTGCCAAGCTATTCAACAAACACATCTCAAGCAGCTCCTGGAAAACATTGATTAAATTTTAAAATGCCATCTTGCTGGTGGGAGCAGTTGGCTACTTTTCACCAGTGGTTGAAAAATAACACAAAAAGATCAGATGACACAATTGGACATACATATACTGCATGTGAGCCCGTGAACTAATAGATGGACGAAACAACAATTTGGAAATTTAAAGCAACAATGGACCTTTGTGTGCTGGTGTTCTGTCTCATTTATAAGAGTTTCTAAGCTGAATATTATCATTTTGGCAATAAAAGTGTTGAATATTTTCTTGTCAGATTTTGTTCCAACTTGTTTATCAACTTAGTATTCAGTTTTATATGGTTACCACAAAGAATATTATTTGGTAGATGTAACTGAGATTACATTCCCTCTAATCATAAATGTTGTCAATGGAAAGGTAATCAAAAACTAGATGTGGCAGGATTTAATAAAGAACAACAATTAATGGATTGGATTTACATGAAAAAGATTGTGATAACATCTAATGCTAAAGTCTCACGGCATATTACGGAGTACTTTTGGTGTCGACAGGATGGTATTTCCTGGAATTTTGGATGAATTTGGGTGATTTTGTGACATCCCGTCAACAATTTTTCACATCCAACAGAGGTACTTTTTGTACCCCACAGGGTTTCTAGAAAGGGAGAAAACTCCGCCATGGTAGTAAAAAAAGATTCAACATGTTGAAACTTTTTTAACAATTCGCCAGGACAGACGCCACACCTTTCTCATTTTTTGGATATCTGGCGGGCAATTTTTTCCGTGATAATGAGTAAAAACCATCTCCAGTGGGATAAAAGGTCATCCCCTACCCCCGTGGAATATTTGTACTACCCCTGTGGGATATCTGACATCCCGCCGACGGTTTTTGACATCCCACAGGCATTTAGATCTTGTCCCACAGGCATTTAGATCTTTCCCACAGGGATATGATCTTGTCCCCGCCGATTTACGATCTTATCCCGCCAATTTAACATCTTATTCCCCTGTGATATGCTTTTAATTAATTATATAATCGTTATATAAACATTGTATGTCACCGGGTTAGCCATAATTTCTCCTAGAATTCATCTCAAGTTATCCCGCAGGGTCAAAAAGTTCTCTGGTTCTTGCCTTGAGAACGGGGCATGAGTATAGTTCATTTGATATTTACTGCAAAGGCCAAACCAGATAATTTTGAAATGCCCATCCACAAAGCAATTTATGTTTTCACCATTGCTCAAGTGTGTGCAATATAAGAAATGTTATATTCTAATACTAATGACACATTCAATTAAACCTCGGATTATTTAGAATTAGACATTCAGTATCAGTTATTGTCAAAATTGCCATCTATGTCATTGCTCTTTCCGATGAAACTTGCATCAGAAATAAACAATGTATACATGGTACAAGTGTTACATCAAAAATAGTTTTCATCAAAAAGCAAGTAATAAATTGAGCCATGATATTTCATATTATATTCATTGCTGGCTGAGTCAATAGTGGCCCAATTTTTCATGGATGAACACTGTTGTATCCAATCACATTAGGACAACCTGACAGGGAGAAAAAGATTGCAGGAAGATTAATTTCCCAGGCAATGTTGCAAAACATTTGAAAATCCAATGGTAATATTTCCATCACAGCTTGTGAGTATATATGCATGGAAGATTATTGACAGACACTTGTCATGAAGCGGCCGCTTATCAATCTTGTGCTGATCCAGTGTTATCGGTAAATTTTCTCAATTAATCACTGGATTTCACTGTCGATTGAGAGCATTGACTTTTAAAAAGCTGAACTTGTAGCTACTTGCATTGTATAATGTTACAGGAAAAAAAATGGTTTTGCAACATCAACAAAACTCACAACAGTAACTGTTGTTCAGTGAATATCTCCTTTGTTCATCTCAAATGGCGCAGCATTTGCACTGAACCAAACGGCAAAAAGAGGGAATAAAAAAATTATTGAAAAACTAATCTTAACATCAAAGGGCTTCTTTGCACAAATTCCAGGCCAGGTGTCAAGATAAGAGAGGATTTACATTTTCTTCTAAGGATCTCTTCTTCCAGGCAACGTATCTCTCTTTGATCCTTTAAGATTTCTTAAAATAAATTCATTCAGGTAATTGATGACGAATTGCTTGGGGACAAGGCAATATCGGATGACATTTCTGTTAAATCCAACAGGCTGCTCATTCTGTATACACAAGTTTTACAATTTTTTTAATGCTTTTTTGTTGTCCTAAAATAAACACTGAAAAATAATCAGGTATAGAATACAGCAATGCCTTAATTAATTTTGCTTATTATCATGAAATTTAAAAACAGTGTTTCTGTTCAGACCTTTCATGCATTTTCCAAAGTGCAGATAAGTTTCAACCCTATAAGCTTTCAGAGAAATCCAGTTGTTGTGAATGCTAAATAACACTTAAATTCAGCTGACTCCTGATTAAAAAAATATTACAGAACAGTGTATTTCAGTTGTCTTTAATTAGTAGCTAAACGCTGACAGAACATTTCCACTATCTGCACCCAGAGTTTGTGTAGTCTTGACAAGCTACTCTTATGATACAAAAGGCTCTATCTATAATTCTATATGTTTATAGCGCTTTGTGGTATAACTCTTCTGTAGACAAGAAAAGTACCCTTAAAAGGGTACTGTATCGATCTTACCATGAACCTAAAGGTATGTGGCATGCAATAAAAAGTTTCAATGTCTTAAAGTAGGCATTTCTATGAAACGAATACCTTTAGAAAAATTCCAAAGCCCCTCCCCTTGTTTCATGAAAATATTACATAGCCAAGGATGTGTAAAAAAAAACTTTGTTATGTTAAACCACCTGTTTGGCTAATAGTCTGTTAATTGCTACATGCACAGTGTTCATTTTATTCAGTACTTTTTAAAAGTGTGTGATATCAGGCCTGAAAGATGACCCCCACCCCACAAAAAAAATCATGAATCTGCCACTGGTTTGCTGTGGTCACTGTAACTTTGCATCATTGCAGCGTAATGCGCCGAAAAGCTTTTTGCTAAGTTAATATTGCAAAAAGAGCAAAATGAATAAGTGCATTGAATTTTATGAAGCTCTCCTGGTATCATCGTATCATCCTGAAATTTTACGAAGATCGTGAAAAAATTTTCACGATCTTCTTAAAATTTTCGCGACGATCGCTGAAATTGTCTCAGAAATTTTTAAGGAAATCGGATTATTTTAGTTATAATCGTATTGTCCCCCTACCGACGATTGTCACACCACAGAGGCGCCCCTAGCGGCCGTAGCAAACATCGCCGCCATGTTGATTGCAGGCAGCTCATTGAGAGGACACATAAAAAAATCAGCAAAAATGTTCGCTCCGTGCCATCAAATTGACTGCAAAAGGTATGTAGATGACTGTGCAAGTGTTGTGGATTCGAAATGCAGGTTGAGAACGACATTTTACTGTTTAGTGGGTTGATTTGAAGCCATTTGCGTCACTCTCACGTCGTGAGTTACCCTAATAATGTTCAATTTATGTTGCGCTGCAGTGGCTTGAAAAGTTTTGACAACTTGTGTATTGTTGATCTGAGGGTTCTGAAGCAATCAGAATCTGTCAAATCAACGTAATAAAGCTAAATTACTGTTGTATGAAGACCCCAGAAGGATATCTGTGTGAATTGGAATTTGGTCTATATTCAAATTGAACAATACACATTATACAATCATTCACAATGTGTGACAGTTGGATTGCAATCGGGAGGAAACTTGTGGTACTAAACTACTAATTCAAATTGACAACTGCCAAGTGCACCTGGTCAAGTGTCACCTGGTCACTGCTGGTTGACAATTAATTAGCTCAACTGCTCTGTTATCATAATTTGATTGGACATAGGCTACTTATTGCAGTGCAGTTCAAGGGAGTACAGTCATAACGGCCAACACCCAAAACGGCCCATTTTACGACGGCCACTAACCAGAACGGCCAAATTTAAGACGGCCAATGCCCAGAACGGCCAAATTTAGGACGGCCAACCCCCAAAACGGCCAATAAATATTCTATATCATTTATAGGCCAGAAACATGCAAAGATTAAGTATCAGTCACAGATAGCATTTGAAAATTGATATTGCCATAAATTGGAATCGTCTTTGGCATTCTTGGGACCCCTACAAGCTCCTACACATTAGCAATTAAATCTCTTGAATTGTAATTAGCGATGTGTTCCAATTAATTACGGTAATCAAGTATTTGTAAAACAATTTACTGATATACAGTGAATTTCTTCTTGGAAAAGTTAATCCTATGGGGAAAAGGGATTTTTTTTTTATGTCACTTTCCTGTATAGAACACATATCCTAGAAAAAAAAATCGCATTCAGTCCTTTTGTCTACAAATATGAAATCATCTGTAACGACATTTTTGAGGATCTTTTCTTGACTTTTAAATTGTGGTGTTAGAAATTTTTTTTGTGAACCAAATGCAAACTATATGCAAAACGTTTTATAAACTTCTATAAAACGTTTAACTTTTAAAAAAAGACAACAACAAGAGAAACCCCCCCCCCCCCAACAATGCTGCGTCTTTTTGTTGAACTGTTTTAAAGTTGACAGCATCAGTCCTAATAGTAAAAATATCTTAGCACAAAATTATAAACAATAACAATTTGCAAACAACTTTTATTGCCAGTTTTTTTTTTGTGCTTTAATGTTAACCCAGCCAGGCAGGAAAACAATTTTATTTTTATTTTCAGAATAATGAAGTCGTTGTCCCTTTAATTTGGTGAATTTATTCTGTTAATTTCATTTTGCTGTAATGATTTACTCAATTGGAACAACAAAGGCAACGCGTTCACACCTTAAAACAATAGGCTTGTAAGTTGTCCAACCAATTAATTTCAAGCAAGTGATTATAATTTCACCTGCTTTAATAAAGTATTTTGAGTTATTGCACAATCAAGAATTCATGTTCGGAAAACAAATTAATCAATAAGTCGTTGGGTGTACAATTAAAACATTTATTTTAGAGAAAGAAGGATTTGTCAACATCATAGGACAGAAAGTTATATAAACATATATGAACAGAAAGTCAAATTTAAACGATAGCCAGATAGACAAACAGACAAACAGCTATAGACAGATAGACAGGCCTAGTTTGTTTGTCTAATTGAACAATTTAATTGTACAATTATTGAAAACATGTCTAGAACTGTCGACGTTTTTCTTTAATTCAACAGCTGGATATTTGAAAATCAGCTTGCATTGCTGTAATTTTGGTTTGATGTGATATCTGGAAATCACGCAATAAACTGCTAAAATTTTTTGCGCTACATTAAAAGGCCAAGAACCTGTCTTATTTTAATAATGGTAGGCCTGCAATGTACGTTAAAGAAGTCCAAAACAACAAAGGGTAGTCAAATTTACTTTATTTCAATTCACATAATAAACTTCTAAAGCAGCGTCGATCGGAAATCATAGGCCTATCAGTTTAAAGTAACAATGTAGCAAAAAAGTATCCAGTACCGTAGTTAAATGATCAATAAAATAACTATTTAATGATAATTAAAGGAGGACATTTCATTAACAATAAAAAGCAAGCCTGATAGGTTAGAGAAATGTAACATTATCAATCAACAACCACCGTTTTTCCATCAAAAATCTAATCATGCAAAATAGCTTTATTAGGCCAAAAAACGTAACTAAAATGACTGAAATCATTGTCTTGGCCGTTTTGGGGGATGGCCATCCTAGCAAGTGGCCGTCCCCCCTGGTGGCCGTCATTGAAAGTGGCCGTCATGGGTAATTGGCCGTCTTGATTTTGGCCGTCTTGACCGTCCCCCAGTTCAAGGACTATACTATTACTATTGCTATTTATTTGAAAAAAAAAAGTTCCCATTATAAGTTAACAGCGTAGCACTGTTACAAGTACTAGCATTGTACAGTTTTTTTTTTGCATCATCAAAAAGGCCTACTGTTAATTTCCGTTTGCATGACAGTGTAAAAACAGCTATTTGCCATTACCTGATTACAAAAACGATTGTTTATCTGTTCATTTTGTTCAGTCTTAAACTCACATGGGGCTTTAGTTGTTTGTTTATGGGTAGACGTGACTGTCTGGGATTTTGCACCTAATGATAACTGGAAGCATATTTACTAAAATATTACATTTCTCAATTTTGATCTAAATATCCTTTGTGAGTTTATAGTATTACGTTGTTAAAATTGAACATTTGTTTTTCATGTTCTGCATTTTCTGGCTTTGTTTCGCAAAATTCTTTCATCGTCAATGCTTTATACACCTATTGCTCAATACCGCATATAGCGGTCTCAGTTAATAAAAAACTAGAAACTTGCTATTCCATTTAAAACTCTGGGGGGATGGGGGGGGCGGTCGGGCCTGTTTATTTTTCGTGTGATTTATGTACGGGTGAGCGTTAATACAATGTAGATGCTAGGGGGGCACTCGCGGAATTCACTTTAGATGTATGGCTCTGTTCAGGCCTGCGCAGTGTAATAATGAAAATTTTTATTTGATGTATGTATGGGGGGTGAAAAATCGAAGTTAATGCATGGGGGGTTAAAAAAAATCGTTTTAGATGCATGGGGGGGGGGGTCAAAATGGGGTGTATGTCTTGTAATTTCACCCCTAAAACATCTGAAGTGCATGAATACAAGACATAAAGCCCCAATCATCTATCTCTTCTTTCAACAAGTCAGTATGTTATCACATTAGTATGAAAACATGTCTCTCTTATTTTGTAGTTACGACAAGTCATCCCTTTCACCTTCCCGACTACAGGCGCTCATCTGAAGGTCGATATAGCGTCGAGCAACAGACTGCGTGTCTCTTTCGATTTCCGATTGTACAACAAAGACGCTATGTTGTTCTATTCTTCGCTGTCTCCTGACGGATATGTCTCGATCAAAGTTGACGCAAATGGTAAGTTGGAGTACAGCGTCAAGGCTAACAATCAGCCCGAAGTTGCCAGTATATTGACTAATTGTAAGTCATGTGTCTATTACTATTTGTTTATCTATTGTATACTACAATCAGTGTAAGTATAAGACCCAATTTGTGGACCTGAGAGGCGTGAATCAAGACACTATTCCACCTCTGTTGGCAACACATGGGTTCGTGTTCGTCTTCAGAAAATTTTTCTTTCTCAAGAGATTTCATTTCTAGATTATCTTGGCTAGCTTACCATACTTTCTTTATAAACAAAGTTACCCATATAGGATGTTTGAACACATGACTGGTAGTTTCAAAAAAGACAATGAGAACTTTCACTTATATGTCATTTTCTTTTGGAAATATTATGAGCGCAGCTCATGGCTGCTGAATGTAACAATTTTCGACTTCACATTCAACATTATAAGAATTCAGGAAAATTTGCTAAATGTAATTTTTAAAACCATTCAAACTATTACTATATATTTTACTCCTAACATTCTCACTCATTTCATTAAAAGTTTTTGGAAATTTATATGAAATGCTATTTCTTGCATATTCATGGCTCACAGCAGGCAGGCGATATTGTTGGTTTCTTGCACTTATATTGTGAATACGAGTATTTCTTTGTAACATTTCAGAGAGAAAATATTCAGGCAAGTTATTGTTTTCATAATGATAGCAAAATTTCAAATCATGCAGTGCACATAGGTCATGTATTTTCAGTATTCCAAGTTGTCCAAATAGTTTACCAGTATGAGCGTTATATCTGCTTTTCGTAATTATCCGAATTGCCTTTTTTTGAAGTTTGAAAATTTTGTTGACATTCCCACCCTAGATAGTTATTCCATAATTTAGATGGGGCCCAATTAGCGCATGATACAGGGTGCGGCAAAAAAAATTGCACCACTTGAACATCTCTAGCAGATCAAACAGAAAATTGCAAAATAAAGTTTTGAGTAATGGGATATCTAGCCAAACATATTAGCAGTTGCCTAGCAGTTAAATTAGTGTAAAATTAAAGTTAGAATTCTGGCTATTCTCAATAACATACAGCCTCTGCAAAATCTTGCTTGCCCAAACTGAAAGAGGCTGCAGTACTTTCGTGACTGCTGGCCTACTGATCATTCCTGAATGACATGAATTTTAAATCATAAGGTGGCTTTAAGAAAGAGAATAACTCCAGGGAATATTTGGCATAATAAGACCAGTTTCTGTGGTCGGGTAATCATTTGTGCATTGTTTGCAACTGATAACAGAAGGATTCATCATCATTTCCATATTAAGAAAAAAAATTAACACTGGGGTGTTTTAATTGCGTTCTATTCTGACCAAGACAAACCCACTGTATAACTCTGGTTGGTTAATGCACTTTTCAGCTTTGTTGGAGGGAACTGAAAAGCCCTTAAATGATGCCCAATCAAAGGCATTTGTGCAGTTTTACTCCAAATTTTCGGCATTAGGAGTCTAATAAAACATGTCAAGGGGGGAAAAAAAATTTTTTTTGGGGGGTCACTGCATTTTTTAATAGGAAAAAATGCTATTTGTAGCATAAAATCTGATAAAAACACTTAAATAGAGGCCGAGGGATGAATTTTAATAGTAGAAATGCAAATAAGGTGTCAAATGAAAGCAGAGAAATAGCACTATATGATCCTGGAGGCGCTTTTTTGAATTTTGGTCTGTGTACTTTTTTTTGCCCCATAAAGTTGGTAAAAATGGCTCAGTTTTAACTAAAACCCCATGGAACAGGGATTAAAATTCAAAATTCAAAAAAGCTCCTGCAGCATCTTCTAGTGCTGCTTCTCTTCTTTCATTTGACACCTTATTTGCATTTCTACCATTAAAATTCATCCCTCGGCCTTTTGTTTAAGTTTTTCTTCATATTTTGAGCTAAAAATAGCATTTTTTCTATTAAAAAATACAGTGACCCCCCTGAAAAATTTTTTTTTTCTCCTTGACATATTTTCTTGGACGCCTTATGCCGAAAATTTGGATGAAATATACAACTGCCTTTAATACAGCAGCATTTGAAGGAACAGCAGTGTTGCCCTCAAAAAGCTCGAAAGTGCATTAACCAACCAGAGAAGCCTACAGTATAAAGCAATTTGGTGGCTGAACAATATCATTTCAGGCCTGCTTTGCTGACGGTTTTTGATTGCATGGGTTCAAAACTTTGGAGATTAACACAAAATATTTCAAGTGGATCTTCATGAACAAAATGCCTGATGGATGTAAATTAGATGAGATAATGAATTTTTGGTCTCCAGCCTCAGTTTCTATGCCAAGTAAGTAAAATATCTTGACATGATGGGGTGAATATGTATGTATAGGACCCCCACTTTCCCAGCTCATCAATCAAGCCTTGGAGTACCAACAAATTCCCTTGGAGGGCTGCAATTACCAAATATGTCTGTCCATGTATTGATCAACTGCAATGTGATATTTTAACAAAATTAGGTATAGTATGTTCTGCCAAGAGAAGCCTAGAGAGGTCATTGGTATTCGAGTTTATCCTCCAGTCCAAAATCAGAGACCCCTCTATTCATCAGATCTCAAAATTTCAAATGTTTTTACATGGGCAAAAGTAGAGAGGGGTGTCTGAAGCATCCCCAACGTTTCAATGATTGAATGCTGCAATTTGGGTATAGTTGAAAAAACCTGAATAAAACTAACGTGCACTGCCTTTAGACGTAGAACGTGAAAAGTAATTCATAAAAATGAAAAATGCTTTGAGTAAGTAAATTTAGATATACATGGCTTGGTTGTGTCAGAATTTCATACTAATCAAAGCACTGGTTAGGAAATTACAGCAATTATAATTCATACCAGTGGCGGATACAGGGGGGGGCCTAGGGGGCCCGGGCCCCCCCTAGACCACCAAGATTAATGGTAGCATTTTGAAGAAAAATTGCGATAACGCTGGCCCGTGAACAGGGGCGTAGATCATGGGGGGGATGCATCCCCCCTAGGATGAACCTGGGGGGATGATCATATGATTATCCCCCCCTAGAATTTCAAATTATTAATACTTGGTGTTGACAATTATCTGTCATATTTAGCAATTTTCCATGATGCTAGTCGCATGTTGTGTGAAAAAAAAAAGTCTCAAAACCAACCTTCGATAATCTGAAATATATTGGATTTTGGGCCCTAGAGTGACCCTCGAAATCTACCGCTGCGCGAATTTTAGAGCGTTGAGCCATGCGCTAAGTTTGCGATCCCCGAAATCATCCCCCCCCTACAAAAATGGAAAATCTACGCCCCTGCCTGTGAATGCCGAAACATGTCCGGGCCCCCCCTAGACCATTGTATCTGGATCCTCCACTGAATAGCTATTGCCGCCATTTGCCGGTGCAATTTTTTTTGCCGCACCTTGTAAATGTTTAGCAAAGCCTGTGAAGGTAAATAATTTTGAAGTCTTGCCATAATTCCTATTGTTTTTGATACTTTCTTTGTAATCAAATCAATGTGAGTGTTCCATTTTAAATTTTGATTTAAATGTATCCCTAAAAAATTGAAATTTTCTACAAATGCTACTTGAACATTATCTATTGTTAGCAATGGGAATTTAGATAGATAGAACTTGCTGACCGGAAAAGGGATAGAAATGAGTAGATAGAATTTTGTAGATAGAAATTAATCGATAGAAAAGGATGGATAGAAGTGGCTGGTTACAGTGCTAGAAAAGGATAGAAAATAAAATAATGAATGGATAGAAATGGATGGGTAGAAATTATATTTAATTATAGGATAGAAATGGATTGAATAGGGTAGATATGAATGGCCAGAGAAATGGATAGCTAGAAAGAAAGGTGTAGAAAATAGAATGACTGGATAGACAGGAGAATTATACTTGGGTGGAAAGGAATGATTTCTATCTATCTTTCCGACTATTTCAAAAAATACTTTCAAACATTATATTTGATTCATGATTTTTGCTTTCAGACGACATTGGTCTTTCTATTACTCGAGTCCATCACGCCAACGAAGAACCAACCCTGGTTAAAGGATACCAGGAGCCTGGTTCATATGTCTGACCAATTGCTTATCCTGCTAACAGAGAACAGTTTGATGAACTCATTATGCGAGCGATGACCTGCGAACAGAGGATTAAATGGGAGTGTATGAGTGCGAGGCTTCTGTCTGACGCAGGTTTGTGTTTGCTTATTACCATATTTCTTTGGTTAGAATTAAAGTGAGGGCCTACCTGATCACAAAAGACACGTGCACTCTCTGAAGTGATGTTGAAAAAAAGCAATTTAAAAATCAAACTATTGCCTCAAATCATGGCTGTTGGTTGAACATGCACTACTTAAATACGTACCACAGCCCTGAATTTAAATACTACGGTATTTGAAGATATTTAAGGACCTGTTGCTACCACTGTTGCAAAGAAATTTGCATTATATTCTTAAATACTACTTCACAGCTGAATTGAAATTCAATCCTGCGAAAAAGGATGATTCTCCAAGAATACAGACCAAGAAGTATGTAAATTCCACTGTACGACCCAAACTTTGACTCCTTTTGTAATGAAAGTAATACTATTGTGTCGATTCTGTAATATCCTTCACAATCTCTTCATATCTTTGCAAACAGGAGACTCGGACCCAAATAAGCCTTCATGGGGCTGAACCAACTTGAACATGCGCTACTGGGGCGGCAGCTCTCCACGGTCAGGCAAGTGCGCCTGTGCATTGAAGAACGAATGCCGAGAGAACAACCCCTTCTACAACTGTGACGCTGGCCTGGTTGCCGACGATATCTCCGATGATGGGTTCATTACTCTGAAGGAGCATCTTCCAGTCATGGAGTTGAGGTTCGGAGGCACGGGAACATTCGCAGAGACCAACAAGTGGGGTAAACATACCCTCGGACCTCTGGAGACAGTAAGGGCTATTCCATTTAAAAATCTGGGGGGAGGGGGTGGTTGGGCTACGATTTTGACCCCCCCCCCCATGCATCTAAAACGATTTTTTTTTACCCCCCCCCCATGCATTAACTTCGATTTTTTCACCCCCCGTACATACATCACAAAAAATTTTCGTTATTACAATGCGTAGGCCTGAATAGAACGATAGTCCCCCCCCATACAACTACATCGAATTCCGCGAGTGCCCCCCTTGCATCTATAACGTATTATCGCTCACCCGTACATACATCATACAAAAAATAAATCAACCCGACCCCCCCCCCCTCTCTCCCCCCAGAGTTTTAAATGGAATAGCCCTAAGTGTGTTGTAACAGTTAATGATGAAGTAAACTTTAGAAGGTCTTTTCAGTGTTTTACAAGTTCTTCTCAATTTTTACGCGATCAGTTTTTCACAAAAATATTGAAGACACTGTCTCAGAGTAAATTTTTCAAATCCTAGGAATCTAAGAAAATGTATGAGAATTCTGACTGCATCTACATTTTGTCCTGTCCCACATGCGAACTAATGGTTGTCTTGATTGCTCTGCATCTAGAACTCACAGCGTAGAAAGAGTAATGTGTTTGCCACATTTTTCGCGCTATTTTATGGCCGTTTTTGCCGGTTTTGAGTTTGACAACTTTGACAGCTTGTTTCAAGTTTGTAGACTATGTGACGCAACCAATCTAATACACAACAACTTAGTGCCAAGCGATTCTGATCTTGCATAACTTATGTGACATGACAAACTGTAATAAGACTTCCGAAGATTTTCAATATTAAATCATTTTAGAATGAGATTCAGATTTTCCTTCACAAGTCATATTCCTACATTCTGTGATCAACTGTTACAAAGTAGTACCTTCAATTGAGCGTACCTCATTCCTCTAGCTTGTATCTTATCAACTACAATTTATTTTCCAGACTTCTTTGACTTAGTGACCTTCCGCAAGACCGACGCCACCATTGAGTTTGAATCCTTTGATGCCGCGATCTCAGCAGACATCAGACTGCAGTTCAAGACCACCCCTCAGAAGCTAATCATATTGCAGAGTATTGTAAAATACAACTTCATTGAACTGAAACTAGTTTGTAAGTATTGTGTAATTGACGGGAGTATTTGAGCAGATTTTGTGTTTCATGGCCATGTAAATTATGGCATTATCTGCCTATTGCAGCCAGATAATTAAGTAGAGTAGCGAAGCCTAGGTTGCGTATCAAAAGGAGAAAAAATTGGTAAAAATTTTGTTATAGTCTTTAATATGCACACATAGACATGTTATGCTGGCAGAGCCTGTGTGTCATACCATTCATTTATGATTCCACTCTATGGCACCACCAGGAACTTTTTTGTATTAAAAACAGAGAGCATACTTTAGAAGTGCTTATCCTTAATTGCTTGTTCATTAATATCTCTTTATTATGCTTAACTTTTCACAAGAAGTAATCATAGATTTCTTGTAAGGAACCATATGGTCAGTTTTCTCGTGAATGAGTTTCTTCCTGAAGTAATGACTGAAAAATATTCATGCATTTGAATGCTTTTAATTTCAGTTGGCAACACTATACATTTCCGTTTCGATGTGGGTAACGGAATCCAAACTTTGGAGAAAGTGACTTCCTATCCTTTGAACGACAAAATGTGGCACACTGTCCACATAAAAAGAAAAACAGACGGCAAGCTATTCTGCAAATCGATCTGCAAGCTGACGTTGTACTTGACGAGCCTGTTGATCAAGGATTTAGGACACTGGAGTTGAGCAGTCCTTTGGTTATTGGTGAGTGTTATCCACAGGAGTTATCCAGAAGAGTTTCAATCTGAGTTTGTTTGCTGGGTGCTAATCTCTTGGATCAGGGTTCGATTCCTGGTCCAGGGAACCCATGTTAGATTAATGTTTCATCCTGTGCCAGGAGTGCACTGCGCCTCATTGCTGTGGCCACTGTAGCCAGTGCAAAAATACAGGATGTAAGGCCCTATCACCCATATATATGTTGGACAGCAGTTTCAGTCATCCTACATCTCATTACTGTGTCCTCCGAGGTTCCTCCTGTCCTAATAAGCTAACCAAGTGCATAAATTTAGGTCGTAAAGCCACAATCACCAGGGCCAGGGTTCAAATCCAACTCTTGTCGGGTCACCTGGGCCTATGTTGGATGGCTGTTTCAATCATCGTCCTCCTCATTGCTGTGTCCTCCTGTCCTAATTAGCCTACCAAGTGCATAATTACAGGACATAAACCACAATCATACATCTATCCAAGATATAAAACCCTAGACTAAGCTTAGAGCTAATTTAGGTTCACCATGAATTAGGCCACACATAATTGATTCTTAGCTTCGCGGACGCGCCGACACAATAAATTTTTTTTGACATTATAAAAAAACAAATGTTCACCTTTTTTTTTTTTCCTACCGACCGACCCTAGAAAAAGTGCCTTGAGAGGATCCGAGAAGCTAAAGATCAATTATGTGTGGCCTTACGGTGGGAGTGGGGATTAGCTCAGTGGTAGCATGCTGGGCTGCTAAACTTAGCTTAGAGCTGCTGTAGTTTCGCCCTGATTTAGTTATCTTTTCCTTTCTTAGGTGGAGTAAAAACTCGTATTGATGTTGGCTGGGAGATCGGACCCCAAGAAGTGAATAACGACGTTGATAACGTGGATCTTGCCAATGGACAACAGCATGTCGTCACTGTAAAGAGATTCAACAGAGGAAGATCTATATCTTTGGCCGTAAGTTACATTAATTCTAGTGTGTTCTTTGTTTGAGAGAAAATTTTATGGAGAAAATGAATATTCTGAAGTTTATTTGAAAGTTGTGAGTTTAGAAAAACTATGTAGGGTCTATAAGACAATAAAGATCAATGACTCTAATAAGTCACCTGACAGACCTGACAGAGTGTAAGTAAATAATCAGTTTTCAAGACTCAGAAATATCTTAAGATGCAAGTAAATTATTCCCAAGCACGTTTATAAGATATTTACTCCAAATATGGTTTATATAGCGCCAGTTCCAAAATGAATTTGCTCACCGATGCTTATTGACAGATGGATGTGGTTATTGCAGCCCTCTAAGCCCAGTTCTGAGTGCTCACGAGGGTTGATTGATGAGATGGGAGCGAGAGCAGGAGTCCTAAACATGATGGCACACTTTTACCCCATGTAAGGAATCTTTTATTTGTCCAGCATAGACACTGATACAAGGGATAGAAGCCATGGGAATTGGACATCTGCCTTCTCAGAGAAATGAAGGCCTTCCTCTCCAAAGAAGTCTTTGAAATAGATTTGTGCCAGGGCTTTGGAGTCGGGTAGTAAGTGAACCGACTCCTGTCTCCCGACTTTTTTGGCTTTCTGAGAAACGCCTCAGACTCCTACTCCTTAACTCAGACTCCTGAATCCGCTTATCAACATTATTGTACCTAGATATTACATGACTAACAGCACATTCAAATTAATTCTACGAAGTTTTCATAGGATTCTGTACAAGAAGACTTGTTTAGGAAGTTTTGTGTAAAATTTGAGATACATTTCACATTTTGAAAATCGTTTTTTTTGTAAATTCTATTGATTATTTTAGGAGTCAGGAATCACCAATTTAATTTTCGACTCCGACTCCACCTGAAAGTCAAAGTTCGACTCAGACTCACTTGAACCGTAACTAAATTGATTCTCTTCTTCCAGATTGATGACTATCCTCCGGAGATCTTGGACTTCCCTAATCTGGACCCAAGTACCGACACCAAGTTAGACAATCCAAAATACATATATTTCGGAAGGAACGAGACTACCCCAGCCGGTCAAGGGTTCAAATGCTGTCTCTACTGGGCGCAGTTTGATAATCTCTTCCCCCTGAGAAGAGTATTCCAAGATCCTCGCCCCAGCTACATTACATTCCAGCCTTCAAGTGAGTCTTGTCGCCAAGACAACAATTTTTTCTTTGTCATCATTTCAAATTTGTGATGTGGAATTAGAAATATGTTGCTGATGAACTTGGAAAACTTCAGGTGTTGACATTCCTAAATTGATTGGTATTTTGTCAATATAATATTTATGAAGTATTTTTATGATCTTATTTGTTGCTAATAATTCATAAATGATTAATATTAAACGTTTGTTTACAAATTTTTTTAAAAGTATGCCGAAAAAAAAAAGTTATGACGCATATTTTCTGATCGATGTTATCATGTGTTTGTAAATATTTTATCAAACTGGTTTGTAACTATTTGACTATTGTTTGTAAAACCATAGTTGATTCCTCAGTATCATGGACTTGGTGAAACTTGAAAAACTTTAAAAAAACTCTCTTGATTTGTGACCTATACATTTTTTTGTTGTTTCTAATATTTTCCATTAATTCTGTGATGTTGTCATCTTTCGTGCAATCTTATTTCACTCCACAAGCTACCTGATCCCCCCATCGTCCTAACATGAGATAGGCCACCGCTGTCATGTGCTTCACTTGGTTCTCCGCTGTTGACGAGACCAGTTGGTTCTGTATTATTCGCTTTATTAGAAGCGACTAGAACCTGTTTTGTGAATCAATTTGTGCATAATTAGATGCCCTTGGTTCCGTGACCTTGCTGGTCACTATTTTACTCTATTAGACCTCGATTACTCGATGGTTTTCTCCTTTTTCTGAAGTGATCCGTCGATCATTTTCTTTCGGCTTGCTTGACAACAAGTCGATCCCTGCGTTTCGACGCTTTTCATTGGCTACAGGCCTTCGCGCGCTCTTGGCGCCTTCATTAGTATGCGAAACAATATTCCTGCCCTTATTTGGTAGCGCGTCACCATGTGACTTGTACGCGGCTTTCTCATTGGTTGAGGCTCTTGTTGCTTAGTCGGGTGACGTCATCCGATACGGCGCTCTCATTGGTCCACTACGGGATTCCACAGTAACGTCATTTCACGCTGCGCTCTGATTGGTTGATTTCGAGATTCCGGAGTGACGTCATTTGACGCGGCTGCGGCCCCTGCGGGCTTCCCGCTTTTTTCCCTGATCGAAGCATGGGGAAAAAGAGACGAAACAGGCATCAACGGACGAAGCGCAAAATGCCAAAAAAGGACTCCATCGGGGGCAAATCTAACCCCACGACTCCTTCGGCTGCTACGGGGAAAGCCTCCCCTGGACTGGGAATAACCATGGATCCAGATTCGCGTTTGCAAGTGCCTAAGTCGGACAAAAGTGACAAAACCGTTGATGTAGCAGGACTTTTGCGGGCGGCCGCTCCATCGGTGCCCCCGCCGGGGACTAGGCGCAATGTTTTGGCACTCCCCAATGATTTAATCTTGAGTCGGCCTTACGTGGATGACGACGAAGATGATGACGAATACGAATACGAGTTTGTATATGACGAGGATGATATTCCCATGATGGAGGATGACCCTATGTTGGTGAGAAATCCTGCCCCGGAGATCGCGCAGGGGTCCCTCCCCGGGCCGGCGGACGGTTTGCATGGCCTCTTGGCGACCTACAGACAAGACGAACAATGTCATCCTGCTGTTAGGGAGGACGTTGCGTCGTTGGCTAATTCTATTTGGTGTACTCAGCAGAAGTTGGGCGATGTCTATGAGAAATTTGGAAGGCCGGCAAATGCCGATATTTACAAAACCGATGTGAACGATGAATTCCTGATTCCCATGGGGGAGGATGCTAATAAAGCTGTGCGTACACGCGACATGAAGTTGAGGGCCGGACAAAATGCTGTGGCCGGGGCTGCGTGGGCCACTATGTCTACGTTAAACTCGTTAACGAAGTTGGAAGCTGATGAACGGCCTCAAGACATGAAAAAGCTTATGCCGGAGATCGTCGAATCGTCGGTGGCATCGCTTCGCTTCTTGAGCTATGCGAATCTCCAGATGAACAATTTCAGGAAAGCTAACCTTAAGACTATTGTTAATCCCAAGTGCCACAGCCTCGGCAAGGATTTGTCAACCTTGCCCTCACCTTTCCTATTTTGGTCTTTGGGTCCGATTTGAATGACAGACTTAAAGTGATTGGGCAAGCGGTGAGGGTGGCCCGGACCGGCCATGCCTTTCGACGAGGTGGACGTTCGTTTGGACGAGGAGCAGCCCACTCCCGGTACATGCCTTACACACATCGTCCGCGTAACTTCTATGGTTCCTATGGCTCCTATGGTCAAGTTAAGACACTTTCTTTAATATCAGACAAGAAATTTGATTAAAATTGTTTAGATTTTGTAGAGCCTATGCCAGCATCATTGCCTCAACTTCCAGAAACTGATTCTGTGAATTCTGTTATTCATTGTGAAATTTCTTCTCATTACAGCTCCCCGAGGGAGGTTCCGGAAAGTGAGAAAGGCGAATGCCAACACCACCAAGAAAACTCAGAATTAGAAGCCGATGATGCTGCCCCCTCCCCCCCCCTTTACAGGTGGGTACTCAGGTGTCTGTTACACCTTGTCTATCTTTTAAAGCAGGCTCTGTTGCTGGTCATGTACAGGCATGGGCTGAAATTACTTCTGATCCGATTATTCTGAAACATATCCGTGGCCTGGACATTGAATTTACTGACATTCCTGAACAGATCCGTGCGCCCAAACCTTTGCACTTCTCCTCTGAGGAGCGAAAATTTTTAAATGATGAGATTCAGAGGCTTTTGAACATGGGGGTGATTGAGACTGCGAAACACGCTCCGGGAGAATTCATCTCCCGTATTTTTCTGAGACCTAAAAAACAAAAGGGGAAATTTCGATTGATTTTAGATTTGAAATCTTTGAATGATGATGTTCAATACCATCATTTCAAAATGGATACTTTAGAGACAATTTTGAAACTTGTCACTAAAGATGCTTACATGCTCAGTTTTGATCTTCAGGACGCTTATTACTCGTTACGCATTCGTCCTGGCCACAGGAAATTTCTTAGATTTGAGTATGCAGGGCAATTATATCAGTTTACCTGTTTGCCCAATGGCTTGAGTTCAGGCCCAAGGCTCTTCACAAAGATACTTAAAGTGCCGCTTGCACATTTGCGAGAGAGTACAGGGGTAGACATTGCAGCCTATATTGATGAAATTTTCTTGATTGATCCTACATTCAACCAATGCTTGGACTATGGCCTCAGGCCGCGCGGTTGTTTGAAAGCTTGGGATTTCTTATAAGCCCAAAGAGTGTTCTGACTCCCACACAATGCATTGAACATGTTGGCTTTGTTATTAACTCAGTGAATATGAAAGTATCTTTACCTACTGCTAAGATTACAGCTATTATTCAATTGGTTAATGACTGTTTGAGTAAACATGAGATGTCTATTAGATTTGTTTCACAGGTATTGGGAACATTGGAGGCCACCAAGCCGGCAAACAGATATGGCCTTCTGTTTACTAAGAATCTGGCAATGGCTAAGAATGAAGCTCTTTCTGAAGCCAAATACAATTTTGATGCTAACATGACTTTAGATGCTGAGGTGCGAACAGATTTGAGGTGGTGGCCTGTCAATTTACCTACAGTTTATGCTCCTGTGTTCGTTGGCCAACCTGATTATGTTCTGTTTACAGATGCTAGCTTGGCAGGTTGGGGCTGCAATTTCCCAGCTTTAGGTCAGAAATTTGGTGGAAGATGGACTGTTGAGGAATCTCATAAGCATATTAATGCTCTTGAATTACTTGCTATTCTTTACAGCTTGCAAGCAGTTTGTAGAGACATGAAGGATCTACACATTCGTATTATGACAGACAACACTACAGCTAAATTGTTGATTGAAAACCAAGGCTCTGTTCGCTCCAAGCCATGCAATGACATTACTAGAAAGATTTGGTTGTGGGCCATTGACCGTAACATTTGGCTATCCACGGCCCACATTGCAGGAGTATTGAATGTTGAGGCAGACGATGCTTCTCGTAAGTTTGCTGATGAGACAGAGTGGTCGCTCTCGAAAGACAAATTTCTAGAGATTTGTGGAAACTTAGGCTATCCAGACATTGACCTGTTTGCCTCGCGTTTAAATTGTCAATTGCAGCCCTTCTGTTCTTGGAAGCCTGATCCAGATGCGGCATACATTGATAGTTTTAATATTGATTGGACGCCCTTCTTTGGATATGCTTTTCCTCCCTTTGCTTTGATTCCAGCTGTCTTACAGAAAATCCATTTGGAGAAGGCGAAGGTCTTGATGATTGTACCAAAATGGCCTACGAAACCTTGGTATAGTAAATTTATGAAACTTGTGGTCGGATAACCAATGTTCTTTCATGTTACTAATGGCATTTTATATTTGCCTTCCAGACCAGACCGACACCATCCCTTGGTGGGCCGACTGACCCTAGTCGGGGCCATTCTGAGGGGCCGCTAGAAGACCAACCTGGTCCTGTACGTCTCTTAGGACCAGATATTACAGATTCGGTGGAGCTTCTCCGAAAAGCGTTACGAAAACGAGGTTTCAAAGATGTGGTCATTAATATAATGCTCAAGGCCCAACGGCCATCTACACTTAAACTTTACGCTTCTTACATTAAAAAGTGGAACATGTTCGCTGTTGAACACGGTTATAATTTTCTTACTCCCACTATTCCTCAAGGACTAGAATTCTTAGAATTTCTGTTTACTGAAGGTACCAGGCGGTACTCCGCCATCAATACAGCTAGGTCAGCGTTGTCTTTGTTAGTTACAACTAGTGAGGGATCTTTTGGTGATCATAAGGAAGTTATTCGGTTTATGAAAGGAATTAATCAAATGAAGCCAAGTTTGCCTAGATATCTTGACACCTGGAATCCAGATCTGGTTTTGGACTTATTCCGCACTTGGGCTCCAGCGACTAGATTATCTTTAGACTTATTAACCTTCAAGACAGTAGTGCTACTTTTACTAGTCACAGGCCATCGGCCGCAAATTATTAGAAACCTTTCGGTGGATAATATGAAAATTAGTGCAAATCATATCACTTTCTTTTTCGAACAAACTGATCTAAAGGAAGGCAGACTTAATTACAAGCCTGACCCATTAAAATTGAGAAAATACCCAGCAGACAAACGCTTGTGTATTTATAGATATTTAACTGCTTATTTAGCTAGAACGTTAGAATTACGAGGACCAGAGAAGTCTCTGTTTATTACCACGGTGAAACCTTATGTTAAGCCCGGCCGTCGGCTGATTCTGTTTCAAGATGGATCAAAACAGTTTTGAATCATGCTGGGGTGGACACCCAAAGTTTTAAGCCGGGAAGTACTAGGGCTGCGGCCAATAGTAAAGCCCTTCGGCAAGGCACTCCAATAGAGGAGATCATGAAGAATGCTGGTTGGGTTAGACAATCAACTTTCAGTAAGTACTACAATAGACCTTTAACCAAAACTGCCTCCTATGCTCAGAATGTTTTGGAGTAGATCAACTGTTAGACATAGTATAAATTGGTTTTGTCGGTCACAAAAAAGGGGGGGGGGTAGACTATTATGGATATGACCACAGATAGGTGGGTTACTGAGATGTTTGTTCCCTCATAGATGGTTGCTATAATTAACACTGATTGTTATGAAATCTACTTATTATCGCCTAATTTATTTTATTTGTGATTTGTGCCATTGTTATTGAATTTGATACAATGTAAACAATTTAAGGAGCAATTGTATGACTCCATACTTAGGATAATCAGTCCTATTGATGAACTTTTACTCATGATGAACATTTACTCAAGGATAATCAATCCTTTTTTGATGAATTTTTATTCAAGGATAATTAATCCTATCGATGGACATTTATTTAAGGATAATCGATCCGAATGTTTTTACATGATGACATACAAATTATGACCTTTACAACTGTTAAATCTTTTTTGTTAATAAAAAATTTGATACTTGAAAACGGTTTATGGTTATCTTTTGATGGTTTATGATGGTCTTTTGGTGGTATGTCTGAAAATTTGAAATTCTGTGATTTGGCTTTCAAGTCTCATGTTAGGACGATCGCCGTCGATCGGGGGATCAGGTAGCTTGTGGAGTGAAATAAGATTTCACAGTTAGCCGAACGGCCTTAAGGCCTGATGGCTGACTGGGATCTTATAGATCGACACAAGCCCTGATTCCCCCCAGAGTACTAACATGCCCACCCACCACGACCCTTGAGTACTCTGGTGGACAAATCGCTAAATTTCCAGCTTTGAAGTGTGAAGCACGTGACAGCGGTGGCCTATCTCATGTTAGTACTCTGGGGGGGATCAGGGCTTGTGTCGATCTATAAGATCCCAGTCAGCCATCAGGCCTTAAGGCCGTTCGGCTAACTGTGAAATTTTACAAGAGTAACTATAATGTACACATTTGCATTGTTGTATGTGAATGTTTTTAACAATTATTTATTCGTTTTCCTCTAAAGCATTTAACGAATCCATCAGGGAGGACATGTGTGGATTTGAAGAAGTTACCTACGCCCAGAACCTGCGGAGTACCATCCGACACCCACCCCCGACCCCAATGCAACCGTCTCAACTTATATCGGACGGGAGAAGGGACTGGATCAGGGCGAACAAGCTCTTTTAGGAGGTAACCATGGCAACCACCTTGGCAACTGTAAAAACATTGCTATTTTTGGCTCCTTGGCAACGGTCATTATTAACCTCGACAACTTTGCAAGATGGCTGCCATTGCAACTGTCGTGGCAGCTGTCTCAATGGCAACCATCTCCTTGGCAACTTATATCTCCATAGCAAATACTGCTTGCTTATTGTTACTAACATAACTCTTCTTAAATTTTAGGTTTAAGTCTTTGGTGATGGTGTTTGCTTTTCTTACTAATCCGATCTTCTGGTTTCTCACATGACATCTGGGAAAAAACTGGACAAAAATACATAGATTTTAGGCCAAACTTGTGTGTAATCTCCTTAATTTGATAAGGGCTATTCCATTTAAAACTCTGGGGGTGGGGGGGGGGGGCGGTCGGGCTACGATTATTTTTCGTATGATGCACTCGCAGAATTCATTTTACACTCTGTTCAGGCCTACGCAATGTAATAATGAAAATTTTTATTTGATGTATGTACGGGGGATGAAAAAATCGAAGTTAATGCTTGGGGCGGTAAAAAAAAAACGTTTTAGATGCATGGGGGGGTCAAAATCGTCGCCCGACCGCCCCCCCCCCAGACTTTTAAATGGAAATACCTTACCAGTAATATAATTATATTAATAATAATGTCAATATAAGTAGAGTTACGGCACACGTAACCTCATAAATTTTTCAGGGAAGATGGATTGTCACTCAAAACGAAAAATTCCACAAAAAATTGTTACCTAGGGCAATTATGAATTGTTGCATTCAGGGGTTTTATAATAATAATAAAAGATTTAATTGACAAGTAGCATCTCAAAATGGCTATGTATTACATATAATATATATTAGGGTGGTCCACATTCCTATGGGAAAAATCAAATCTCCAAAAACCCCCAATTTGAAAGTAGAAATTGATGACCACATAAGTAAAACAAACACACGCAAAATTTCAGCCAAATCGGTTAATATTTAGAGGTGGCACAAAGCCCCTGAAGTTTATCATGTAATTCCCCATTCGCGGAACTGAAAAAATGGTCAACTTCCCAGATCTTTCTCCGAAGTAAATACTTTTTAGCAGTTTTTTAGTATATGATAAAGTTGGCATGGGAAAGTAATATCTGGGGGTTATTTTTGATTTATTATTCATAGTAAGTGAAATATTTGCCTGTTTTTATGAAAAAATTCTTGAAAATTGACCTATATAATATCTATGCTGACCTTCCATAAAACTTTTTAAGTCGGAAAGAATATCAGGACTAGATTGGGCATCCTTGACATACTAAAAAAAAGGTTATTTAATCAAAATAATTGGCCATTATTGCAAGATTTGCAAATACCCATGATTTTGAGGTCTGCTGCAGGGCAATCACATGTTAAACGTCAATGGCTTTGTGCCACCTCTAAATATTAATTGATTTTGCTGAAATTTTTACATAATACCTTCTATCGATATAAGATCACAATGCAGGATTCAAATCAGAGAAATTTGGAAGAAAGTGTTTTTGGACCACCCTAATATATATATATATATATAACTTATTATATTTCCAGAGGTACTTGTAGAAAGGGTCTTGTGGTGGCCATTGATTCGACCCTAGGCCTCGCAAATGCAATATTGGAGACACAGGAGGGGTTCCTGACGTATAAGTGCTCTCAAGATCACCTTGAGTTGTTCTTCAACTCTGTGCATCGAACGAGTATGTGTCTAGTCTTGAAGTTTAATAACTTTTTTTTTTCATCTGTTCAATGTTATCTGGATATGACAATTTTTTAATGCAATTTAGTTAATGTATAATTATTAATTATGTTTTCTCTTCAGGTGGTTGGAACAACAACCCAACAGCCAGAGTATTCATTGCGTCATTCAGAAAAATTCTGACACACTGTGGTGCCATGAAGGTTAGTATGTACAACCATTGAGAAAAACTTCAGAGCAGTTTGTAATTTTAATTTAGTTTGGGCTTTGAAAAGGCTTCAGCCTATGGGCCACGGATTCACTCAAATTTAGAGAAATGATCTTGCTGTGAATCATTGACGAATTGTAAACATCGTAATGATTTCACATTTATAAAATACAAGACCAGGAGTCCAAGCGATAACGTTTCTTAATTCTGCAAAATTACCAAAATTTAATCTCAATGTGTCATGCTTGGAGAACAAACTCAATTTTCACTTCTTCTGTACCTGCATTCGAGTTTTCAACATCAACTAGAAGCTGACTTCTTGTCCTAGTGTATTAATTCATGCAGTGGCGGTTCCCTGCCCCCCCCCCCCCCCAAGGATGCAGTGTCTGGATCCGCCACTGTCCTGCCAAATAATTTTGCAATGTCGATGATGCCAAAGTTTGGAGGAGTATATAATTTCTTCCTGCAGTTCTGCAAAAAAACTGCAGAATTCTGCAGTTCTGCAAAAAACTGCAGAATTCTGCAGTTCTGCAAAAAACTGCAGAATTCTGCAGTTTTCTGCAGAATTCTGCAGGAAACTGCAGAATTCTGCAGGAAACTGCAGAATTCTGCAGTTCTGCAAAAAAACTGCAGAATTCTGCAGTTCCAAAAAAAATCTGCAGTTTCAAAAGAAACTCTGCAGGAAGCTGCAGAATTCTGCAGTTTTGCAGCTCCCTGCATGATTTCTGAACCTCTGTTACTTCCTGCAGTTTATTGCAATGCATCTTCAAAGTTCAGACCTCTTTGACATGGGGCTTGCCGCTACCAAGGAAACGTGGTTTGGGGGATTGTTGTATGAAGGATCGGGGTTTTTGGTAGTCCTCAGTCACTACAGCGTTTCTGAAAAGTTTCTGCAGCAAAATCTGTAATTCTGCAGGAGATATGCAGCCTGGGAGGTTTTATGCAGCTCTGCAAAAAACTGCAGAATTCTGCAGAAAACAGCAGAATTCTGCAGAAAACTGCAGAATTCTGCAGAAAACTGCAGAATTCTGCAGTTCTACAAAAAACTGCAGAATTCTGCAAAAAACTGCAGAATTCTGCAAAAAACTGCAGAATTCTGCAAAAATCTGCAGAATTCTGCAGTTTCAAAAAAAAATCTGCAGGAAGCTGCAGAATTCTGCAGTTCTGCAGCTAACTGCATGATTTCTGAACCTCTGTTACTTCCTCCAGTGTATTGCATCTGTACAGTTCAGACCTCTTTGACATTGGGCTTGCCGCTACCAAGGAAACATTGATTTGGGGGGTTGGTTTTGGGGGTTGTGGTTGGGGGGGTCGGGGATTTGGTAGTCCTCAGTCATTGCAGTGTTTCTGAAAAGTTTCTGCAGCAAAATCTGTATTTCTGTAGGAGATATGCAGCCTGGGAGGTTTTATGCACTTCTGCAGCTAGCTGCAAAAAACTGCAGAATTCTGCTAAAAACTGCAGAATTCTGCAGAAAACTGCAGAATTCTGCAGTTCTGCTAAAAACTGCAGAATTCTGTAGAAAATTGCAGAATTCTGCAGTTCTGAAAAAAAATTCTGCAGTTCTGTAGGAAACTGCAGAATTCTGCAGAAAATTGCAGAATTCTGCAGTTCTGCAGCTCCCTGCATGATTTCTGAACCTCTGTTACTTCCTGTAGTTTATTGGAATGCATCTTCAAAGTTCAGACCTCTCTGACATGAGGCTTGCCACTACCAAGGAAACGTGGTTTGGGGGGTTGGTTTGGGGGGTTGTGGTTTGGGGGGGTCGGGGTTTTGGTAGTCCTCAGTCATTGCAGTGTTTCTGAAAAGTTTCTGCAGCAAAATCTGTATTTCTGTAGTAGATATGAAGCCTGGGAGGTTTTATGCACTTCTGCAGCTAGCTGCAAAAAACTGCAGAATTCTGCAGAAAACTGCAGAATTCTGCAGAAAACTGCAGAATTCTGCAGTTCTGCAAAAAACTGCAGAATTCTGTAGAAAATTGCAGAATTCTGCAGCTCTGAAAAAAAATTCTGCAGTTCTGTAGGAAACTTCAGAATTCTGCAGAAAATTGCAGAATTCTGCAGAAAATTGCAGAATTCTGCAGTTCTGCAGCTCCCTGCATGATTTCTGAACCTCTGTTACTTCCTGTAGTTTATTGCAATGCATCTTCAAAGTTCAGACCTCTCTGACATGAGGCTTGCCACTACCAAGGAAACGTGGTTTGGGGGGTTGGTTTGGGGGGTTGTGGTTTGGGGGGTCGGGGTTTTGGTAGTCCTCAGTCATTGCAGTGTTTCTGAAAAGTTTCTGCAGCAAAATCTGTATTTCTGTAGGAGATATGCAGCCTGGGGGGTTTTATGCAGCTCTGCAAAAAACTGCAGAATTCTGCAGAAAACTGCAGAATTCTGCAGTTCTACAAAAAACTGCAGAATTCTGCAAAAAACTGCAGAATTCTGCAGAAAATTGCAGAATTCTGCAGTTCTGAAAAGATTCTGCAGTTCTGTAGGAAACTGCAGAATTCGTCAGTTCTACCAGGTAGCAGTTTGTGGAATGACCTCTATCAAAATAAACTTCCATGGACATTTTGCCTCTCTGCTCGGCCAATTCTCAACCAAATTTCATTCCGAAAAAAGTTTCAGGTACCCTACAACCAGGTCTATAGACTGCAGTAGTCAGTCTTTGTCCGTCGTTGATCTTTTCGCCGTACGATACATTTTTCGGCGATCTGTCAGCTCGCAAAAATGTCATTTTATAAACTGCTGACAGTGCTCTACCAAAATAAACTTCCATGGACGTTTTGCCTCTCTGTTCGGTCAATTCTCAACCAAATTTCGTTCAGAAAAAAGTTTCAGGTACCCCACAACCAGGTCTACAGACTGCAGTAGTCAGTCTTTGTCCGTCGTTGTTTCTTTTCTCCGTACGATACATTTTTCGGCGATCTGTCAGCTCGCAAAAATGTCATTTTATAAACTGCTGACAGTGCTCTATCAAAATAAACTTCCATGGACGTTTTGCCTCTCTGTTCGGTCAATTCTTAACCAAATTTCATTCAGAAAAAAGTTTCAGGTACCCTACAACCAGGTCTATAGACTGCAGTAGGCAGTCTTTGTCCGTCGTTGTTTCTTTTTGCCGTACGACACATTTTTCGGCGAACGGTCAGCTCGCAAAACTGCCATTTTGCAGGGTCAGTGTAAAATGCGGACCATGCAGATGAAGCAGACCATTTTGCAAGCTGCAGAATGCATTGCAGATGAGCATCAAAACCCCAGACCCCCCCCCCCACTCAACCCCAAACCGCAACCAATGTTTTCCTGGGTAGTGGCAAGACCCTTGTCAAAGAGGTCTGAACTTAGCAGATGCATTGCAATTTATGAGATGCATTAATAGTACCAGAGGTTCACAAATACTGCATGGAGCTGCAGAACTGCAGAATTCTGCAGTTTTCTGCAGAATTCTGCAGTTTCCTACAGAACTGCAGAATTTTTTTCAGAACTGCAGAATTCTGCAATTTTCTGCAGAATTCTGCAGTTTTCTGCAGAATTCTGCAGTTTTCTGCAGAATTCTGCAGTTTCCTACAGAACTGCAGAATTTTTTTCAGAACTGCAGAATTCTGCAGTTTTCTGCAGAATTCTGCAGTTTCTATTGCAGAATATGCAGGTGCAGGAAGAAATTTAAGTGTACTGAAAGTTTGCCAGCCAAACCTAAATTTCGCACTACTGTTTCTCTTTCTTGTGTTGATGTCAGAGTCCGCGAAAAGTGCCGGTTTGCCGGTCAAAACCGGTAAAATTAGCGTTTGTCCGGTAAAATTACAGTGGTTACCTGCCCAAATGTCCGACAGGTGTGCTGGAGAGCCACAGGGTTGACTGGGCAGTCAATGCAGTCATACAGGCCATTGAAAACTCAATGGCAATTAACAAACTTCAATGATGCAAACTGAACTCAGAAATGTCAAATGAATTGCAATTTAACACATCTAGTTTCAATACTTAGCTTATTGCAATTAGCAATGTTCATCTATTAAATTGCTGGTATGATTCCATTGAACTCAATCGATTTGAGGCCATGCAAAGCTGCAATAGTTGACCATGTTAGCAGAGGTTACGATGGAATTCCTGTAATGCCTGTGAAATTGTCAATGATGAAAATTCCGTTATTGGTGTTCATTTACATGTAATTATATGTCTCATTCTGAATTTTCAAACTACACCTGACAGAAACAAGCAAGAGTCAGCTAAAAAATACATCTGTCACATGATTCAGTGGCTGTGCTTCAGTGGTGCATCAAATTAATGAGGTGAACAGTTCACTTGTAGGAAATTGATATTTCTTATCAGTTATAAAGCCACTGAACAGCAATGTATCGAATTTTTACATCATTACACCATTTACATATTGCAAAATGTGCATAAATATATATTTGTTAATTTTTAAAATCACACCACAAATACAGGGGAGGGGCTTTGGAGTAACTTAATATTTTAACATGTTTAAAGGCGCCATTAACTCCTTGACCAGAAACCGGTAGAAAATATTGAAAATGGAATTTCGGGCTGGTAAGATTTCATTCGGGCAGGTAAAATTCAGAATCCACCTGCCCGAATGTCCTGTGTGTTAAAAGCACTTTTCGCGGACTCTGGTTGATGTGAAATAATCCATAATTGCACTTCATCGCACTGTAAATGTATGTACATATGATAACATTTCAGGTTTCCCGCCATGGAAATTGTGTTGTCGTGGATTGAACGGAGCTAGTATGTGCATCGTTGGCAACTTACATTGGCCCTGTAGTGGAAACAGCTGAAAAAAATGATGTGTTTGGTGATGATGTGGAATCCACCTCCGAAGAGTGGTTGGGCCCGAACATGGATGACGATCATGTGTATGCCGCAATGCGGCTGGAGCCGGTGGTTGAAAACTTTGTGGTGTATGTGGTAGGTACAGTATTGTTAATTGCACTATGATTGTGTGATAATCTGAATGATATTAATTGTGTTTGTCCATTAATCCTCAACCAATTTGTTTTATATTATATGACTATTACATTACATAGGCCTAGTATTTCTTTTTGCTCTAGTTTGGGCCTGAATAAATTGCAATTTCATTTACGTTCAATGACATGGAGAGACCTATTCACAATTTGTAACTTTGGATGTTGAATAGTGTACACCAAGCATGATGCATTGTACATCTTATCATGTTTATCAATACTCTATCCTTATTTTCGAATTCCAATTTCAGGGTGGGTGGTTCCCAGAGCCCTAGGAAAGATCAAGTGCGACGAGTGAAGGTTGATTCTCGTTAGTAATGCTTTGTGTGAAAGCGACACGGAGCTGTCGACTCATCTGTTGAGATTCCGTCAGACGGGCCTTGTGTGCCCCTCAAGTAGCGTGGTGACAATCTTGACGTCTGCGGAGAAGAAAATTTGACTGTTGCCTGCCACAAACGACATAACAAATGTATCCATTTTGAAGGTGCAGTGCAGCGTTCTGGCCAGCATTGGCGGCACGAATGTCTTTTCAAGGGAAGACATGAAAAAGAGACAAGAGAAGGTCTTGACAATCACTACATCTGCCTGTGCAGGGAGCTCATCAAGACGTACACCAATCTTAGCATTCACCACCTTGTTAAACTGAATAATGTCAAAAAGCGTGGACATATCGTGCGTAACAATTATGTCAAAACAATTAAATTTAAAGGCCAGTGATTTGGCAAGGCGATGCCAAACTGTATACATGTATTTATGCCCTTTGGTAAACTAGTGTTTTACGCCAAGTGTAATTCTTTAGCTACTCTCTCAACTTAAGGACTGTTATTACATTTTTTGACAAGATTGCAAATAGCATATATATATATATAATTTCAACTTAGCAGGGGCTTTCGTACCAAGTATGATCGATATAGCCCATTAAGGTGCTGCAGAGACGTAAAGCACAAACACACAATCGTACCAAGTGTGAATGTTATGTAGCTTTGTCTCAGCAGAGGGCAATGATAATTTGGTTGAAGTGAATTTTAGAAAATCTTTGAGGAGTTAACAAAGGTAGAGATTCCATTTGATGTTTGTTGTTTGTTTGTGTTTTACGCCTCTGCAGCACCTTAGTAGGCTATATCGAGGCAGGCGATCGCCGTATGATGATGAGATGAGAAGACTGTGAGTCTGGTACATACCCTATTAATTCAGGGATACCCAGGGTCTTTCAGTTGCCCCAGCATAGAACACTGGATACAACCCGCCTCCATTTAATGTCCCATGGGCTCGGACTAAATTGAGTTCCGCGGTGGGATTCGAACCCACGCCCTCAGAGCCAGTGGTTGTGCAAGCAAGCACTTTCCATTTGATGTTTTGTATTGTAAAGGTACGCTTTGTGAAGTGCGCTGTAAATATATCGATGAATTGTATAATTCAATCATAAAGGCTATGGTAAAGGCTAGCGAATGTATCCCTCATACAGGGAGCCAGGTTAATAATAGAAATAATGTTACTCCTGGTTGGAATGACTATTGTGAAGGTAAGCGTAAACTGGCCTATACTGGCATCATGTGTGGAAATATGAAGGCAGGCCTCATGGTGGTTTTGTTGCTGATATGAGACAAAAGAGTTGTCTAGAGTATCATAGATCTGTAAAATTTGTATGTAATAATGAAAATAGGTTAAGATCCGAATCTCTTGCTAAAAATATGTGTTCTAGTAATGTAAGGAATTTTTGGAAGGAGGTTAAACGTATACTTGGCAAAAATGTTAATAGGCTACCTCAATATGTAGATGATGCTCATGGCGATAAAGTAATTGCCGAGCTGTTTGCTGGTAAATTTAAGGGTGTTTTGAACAGTGTTAATTATAATGCTTCTCGACTTGACGAATTGTACAAGGTATGTTCTGATAAGATAAATAAGAAATGTGATAGCAATGTTGAAGGATGCTTAATTACTGAGCAGGAAGTTGCTAATATCTGTGTTAAGAGGTTAAAAAGTGGTAAATCTGATGGTTTGACAGATGTGTTCTCTGACCATTTTTCTCATGGCACATGGTTGATATTTACTGTTACCAAATCTGATTAATATGATTATTATACATGGTGTTAGTACTTCAGATATGCTTACTGGAACTTTGATTCCAATACCTAAGAATAAACGTATTAATTGTAATACTTTGAATCATTTCAGGGGTATTGTGTGTAAAATTATAGAATTATTCACATTTATGCTCTTAGCATTAGATGCCAGTAAGGCCTTTGATAGGGTAGAATTTTGTAAACTTTTTGAAATTTTGATCGAAAGAGACTGTGATCCACTATATGTTAGACGTTTAATGAACATGTAGGCCTATGTTAAGCAGAATATGCAAGTCAATTTCAATAATAATTTTTCTGCATCTTTTGGTGTCACAAATGGGCTTAAGCAAGGTGGGATTTTGTCCCCAGTCTTATTCAGTTGTTACATCGATAAGTTACTTAGCACATTGAGTGAACAGAATTTTTGTTTTCAAGTTGGAGATTGTTATACAGGTTGCATAGGTTACGCAGATGATATTGTCTTGCTTGCTCCTACTATTTCTGCTTTAGAGTGTCAGATTGGTATGGCTGAGCAGTTTGCTGTGGAACATTGTATAAAATTCAATGGCAAGAAGAGTCAAATTATCTGTTTTGGTAAAAACTGTAATGACCGTATTAATATTAATGTCCAGGTCGTGGTGAACAAATTAAGGTAGTTGATAATTTGGTTTATTAGGGACATCATATTGTATGTGATAGAAATGATTCATTAACTGGTCATGTTAGACAAGACTTTGCTTGTAAAATTAATGGTGTATTAGCAGATTTTTCCAATATATCATCCTATGTTAAGCATAGTTTAGTAGAGAAATATTGTTTGTAACTATATGGTATTAATTTCTGTGACTTTTCTAATTTTGACAAAATGGAATTGGTATATAAGCAATGGCGTAAATTAGTACGGCGTATAATGGGGTTTACAGCCTCGGGCACAGAGTAGATATCTGCCTTTTATATATGATGGTTTACCGCTCGAATTAGTTATTATGAAAAGATTTCTTAATTTTTACCCTGGGTTCCCCCAGGGTAATTTTATCTAAAAACCAGTCTGAGAGATTTTTGGAAAAAAGTCTTCCCAGCCTTAATACTGGTGTGGACGGGGTCTAGTGGGCCATTTTGTGTTCATATAGAGGTGAACTAAAATGCGTTGTGGAATTGGGGATGGTTTGTTGTGGTTTTTCTTTTTTAAATTTTTTTTAGTAGTTTGTTGTGTAATAGATCGTTTGAGTCTTGAGGGACTGTTTTCAAGCTGACTTCGCATTATAATGTCGCCCATGTGACGATCGCCCATGCGATTCAAGGAAGGCTTATAATGCATTTGGCAATTGCTTTTTGCAGTGCATATATTCTCAGAAGCAGTCTAACAATGCTAATTGCAATTCTGCAAGTTCTAAAGCGTTTTTTCACCCTCAGTTTACCAAATTGCCATTGAGAAACTGCACTTGAAGTCAATCTGACAGGTGTCAAAGCTGACTGCACTTCGCAGTACAGTGCTACCTTGATCTTGTATCCACGGATCTTATGCTTAATTGCTAATTCCCAAAAGAACCCAGGGTTTGAATCCTCGGATTCTTGTTACTAGTTGGGCTGGCTTGCTGAGCAAAAATCCTGTCGTAGCCTTCATTTTTCAGAATGCTACATAATTATTGTTACTCTAGAATAGGGAGGAATCTGAAGTTCTTGTTGGCGTGTGATAGTAGTATTAATCGCAACATTATTGTTAATTTTGATACTGAGAGGGTGCTCTCTAATGCCAGATGTTATTGGTTAAAGAGTATTTCCGGCGAGAATTGTTTGTCAACTTAAAGAATTAATAGAATATAGAGATGGCCATTGTGGGCCACTCAAACCTGATGAATGTCAGACTATGATTAATGATCTTGCAGTTAGTTAACCTTATTTTGTGTATTCTATTTTTATGTACTGGTACTGTTTGTGCTACTTGTTTTTTTTTAAATTTTTATTTGTCAATTCTCCATTGTTTTTATTACTCTTTTTTATGTTTGATGTATCTTTTCTGATGCGAAATAAAATGATATAAGTTCTGTTGTTATCAATAATGTGAATGTGACTTTATGCAGTGTATACATGCTAATAAATGAATAAATTGTTTATGTCTTCATTGGTTTGAAACACACTTTGTAGGCCAAACTGTTGACATCATATCCTTTGTCACACTGGAAAGTTAATATTGGCAGAATTTTCCAATAAATGTGTAAACCAAATTATTAGCATTTTCACAGCAAATCTGCCAACGCTTTGGTAATTATTCACTTTATACAAGTAACATTCATGTGTTGAATTCAAGTTGGACTAGTTGTGCTTTAGCTGGCTTGATGGTTTAATGTTAAAGGTGTAGTTTACAGAAGATGCCAAATGGTAATGGCTGTTATTTTATAGAAATTTGAAGTCTGGAATGTGCAACCCCCACCCTTCGATCTGCCATTGCTAGGAGTCTTGTTTCCAGCGAGTTCTGCACCAGTTCAATACTGGAAAGTTCTATCACTAAGATTTGTCTGAATAACTAGGCAACATATATATATGTGGACTGCAGGCTATGAGCTAATAATTATGCCAGTAATGATCTTAATTTAATTCTGTCTGGGGAAAAGTTGGCCTCAACAAAAGATTTTAGCGACCCAAGATACGGAAAAAAGCGGCAGTGGATCAAGAATGGGGTGTCCAACCCCGCCCCATATTTTCTGGATCCGCCCTGGAATAGTAAAGGTTCCCTCTAGTTCTGAGTCTGGGCTCTCGACTTTGAATTTCGTCAAGGCAGATTTATATGAATTTAGTGGTCCTAAGTCCAGACAGTTTACTCCGAATACATAGAATGGCTCCTCTGCTTTTTAACTTCTGAAGTTCAAACCTTCTGGAATTGCTGGTCTTGTAAAGGTCTTCGGATAAAAAATTAAGCTAAAAGGCAACACACAGAAGCACACCAGTATGCCAAGTTGAATGTTGCGTGGCAAAAACTGAAAATTTATAAAATCAGTAGGTCTGCGATCAACTGATTTGTTTCATACTGAGTCCCTTTTAAGAATTGAAACATGTGGAGAGCAGTCTGCAGGTATATATTTAACATTATGTGCAATGTACCATCAGCAGTAGGCTATATTGAGCAGTGTGATATTGGACCTTTACCATATGATAAACAGCCATTTATCTGAAAGAGGTTAAAAAATACTTAGATCTACCTAAAATTTAATGTGTGAATTTTTAATTGAGAACAGCACTATATCATGTCCAATTTATACAAGCAACAATCAACCTACAATGGTAGAAATTAATACAAATGTAGGGGGAACCGGGGCACATTGGGACGCTTTTAACATCTACTAATTTTGCTCAATGCTGAAAGCACTGAAGAACTCAGAAGTTAGCATGAATATCACCAATACTATTGAGCTTAAATGCAAGGCATAATAAACTAGACTGCACCTACCATTTTGCAACCAGAGAGCAAAATCTGAGTCGTAAAAATGATTGTCTGGATGTGCCCCGGCGGGGCACATTGGGACATCAATTAAAAAATCATTTTAACACTACATATAAGTAGTGCGTAAGACAATAGGGTCATTCCATGTCAAATCAACCAATGGTCCCCACCTGACCCCCTTCGATTTTAATGAAATTTCACATTAATGGTGTCCACTATCTGGAAGGAACATATGCAAAATTTCAGCTCCCTATCCCTAAAATTCTGGCTTCCAGGCGACTTTGAAGTTGAAAAAGCAAATTTCGAAAGCCATTTTCGTGGCTTCTTTAAAATAGGATTCAGATGTAACGCTTAAAGAAATAAGGCTAAAATTCACCTGATATACCAATAATGACACCATTTACCCATATCGATAGTTTTAAAGGTCCTAAATAATATAGTTTTTACACAGGAAATTAATAAATATTAGTCCAAATTGCATCAAATTGCCTATTTCAATTGATTGCTACAGATTTGTCAGCTAATCCAGAGCAACAAAATCTTACGGTAATGGTCTTTGTCATATTTCCAACCATTTTATAGAATACAATGAACTTGCTAAGTAAAAAAGTGCTAATAATAACGGGTAAAGTTGAAAATTATTGAAAACGACCCTTTTTCACAGTAAAAAATCACAATGTGGGATAGGTCACCCAAATTTTTAACTTATTCCTCCTAACAGTTCTTGAGGTCATCTTTAAATTCATACCAAACTTGTTTTGTGTATATTGATCCTTCAATAAAATTAATTGAAGAAAAGTAGAGACAGTGAGGCATTGGAACTTGTCTAAAGATGTGGTCTCCAACGTAAAGGAGCACACATTGCTTACCAGCTGTTTTGAAATATATAAAGATGATATAAAGAAGAACTGGGTGACAATAAAGGGATTGTTAAACAAAGTTCTGAAAAAGAGGAATTCCTGAGATATTTTTTTAATAAATGATATTCCAGTTTTAGATCAAAATAAGATAGCAGAAGAATTTAATAAATACTTATTTAATAAATACTAGGCCCTTCCTTGGCAGAAAACATTGAACAGCCTCTAGGCAAATCATATAAAGATTAGGCCTATATGAAAAAATTCTTCTAGCAATGACACCAATCTTCAATTTCATCATGTTAAAAAAGAAGATATTCAGAAAATTATTAAAGGACTTAAACCAAAAACAAGTTGTGGTATAAATGGATTATCAAACAAGCTGATTAAATTAATAGGAGATGAAATAGCTGATGCTCTGACTCTGATAGTCAACCAAATGATAAATAATGGCTGCTTAACTGATAAATTGAAAATTGCTAAAATTACCCCTATCTACAAAAAGAATGAAAACTACCTTTTTGAAAATTATAGGCCAATATCAATATTGCCAAGTATATCTAAAATTGTTTCAGCAATGCAGCTTCTGCACAGAATGGTGACACTGAGGTAGGCGACATCAGGAATCTGAATCCTGGACAGTTTGTCATTGCCGTTTATGACAAGAACTGGTATTTGGGCAATGTGGTAGAAGTTTCCGAGGAACATGCTGATGTTTTTCTTGACTTGTTGAGACCCAAGGGTCCAGCACCATCTTTCTCTTTGCCCAGGCGTAAGGACCAATGCTGGGTACCACATCCTTTTGAATGTGACAAACTTTGCAAGCACTGTTGGAAGGAACTACGTGCTCGATCAAAATATGTTCACTATCATTACAGACACGTTCAAACAGTTCCTTAATAGTCTTACATAAAACATATTATTGGTACATTTATCTACAGTCGCCTTTTTTACATGGAATATTACAAATTTTTCCAATATTAATGCAGAGTCCAGAACTGGGCTTAGAGGGCTGCACTTAAAGATCTACCTTCTATCTATCTATTTGATTTTTTAAAGCATTTGGCAACTAGTTTTTTTTACAAATCACACTTCAGAGAAGTTCCTCTGTGACAATTTATGGCAAACTCTTGTGATATTGTGACTAGCAAAATATACCTTTTTTCCCTATTTTTGCTAACATTGAAGGATCAATATACACAAAACGAATTTGGTATGCAATTAAGGGCAATCTTATGATCTTTCAAGTGGTTGCATTAAAAAATTTGGGTCACCTGTCCCACATGGCCAAATAAGGCCTTGAAAATGTGTCAATTTAATTTTTTTCAAAATTAACCTGGCTACTGCTTGAAGGAAAAAGCAGATATAAATCTAATATTTGGCACGGAGGCCCACTATACCACAAAATTGCTTTCAATAAAGTTATATAATTTTCCGAAGTTTTAAAGTTGTCACACAAGGGCATGAAAAATGGGCTTTTGTGCAATTTTTTATCTATCTTTGACACTTTATGTGGGGCACATCGACACATGTAGAAATATTACAGTTGTCAATTACTATAACTCTACTCTATATTAAGTGATAACCAGAGTTTAAGACTCATACTTCATGCCAGTTCAGAGATATGATAACTTTAAAACAGCTGGCAATGCACTTTCTTAACCCGCCTCTTCAACTTCAGCGCCTCATAGAATTCACAATTTTTATCGTATTCACCTAAAATTTTACTGATGTTCCTTTCAAATAACACCACTCATGTGTGTGAAATTTCATGAAAATCTGAGATGGTCAGGTGGGGCACTTTCCGGAATTTGGTTAATTTCACATGGAATGACCCAATATCATCATCATTCATTCATCATTATTACATTTATATAGCGCTACACATTATAACTGAATACATTCTGGTGCACATTACAATGTGTGTACAATCAAATGGACAATGTCTTCTTCTGTGCTGGTGTCTTCATGCATCCTTTGACATGGTCTGGGTCCTTTGAAACTTGGCTTATCCATTGTCCAGCAATCCAGGTGAAGTCAGGCTGGGGTATTATCGTTGCATACACCAGACAGGAGGATGGCTCCTGCCTCCACAGTGGCCACCCTCCCCTGGCCACAACTACCTCCAACTCACTCCAATAGAGTCAACTGCTCTAACCATTAGGCCACGAAGAACTTACTTAATATACAGTGCATTTTAAACACCTTGTAGTGCCAATAGTTAATAACTTTAAACAGTTTTAAACATTTAACATAAACTGTCCTGGGTGCAGACATCTATGTAATAACACACAGTGCTTTGCGATAAATTGAAATTTTGATCGAAAGATAAAAGCATGGTAATCCACTATGCCTCTATTCACTATGGCCTGAATACCTGTTGTGTGCTGTCCCAGGTGATTCAGACTTGGACACTTAAATTCTGCCATACTAAGTGCGTCCCAATGTGCCCCGAATTCACTGTCCCAATGAGCCCCGATATGACTTTTACACCAAAATGCTAATTTCTCAGGCACCAGTGAGTGTGTTTATCACAATACCAATTCATAACTGTTCGTTACGATATATAAAATTCATATAAGCACCGAGAAAGCCTCATTGTTCGTGGTTTGTCCACGGAAGGGTTTGAATTTAACCCGTCCATGTTTACTTTAGTAGCAGGAAAACAAACTTTTCCTCGCCATACTTCTGCATGTGGCTGTAATTTGTCAAAAAGTGACCAGAAATTTGGTAACACCATTTCGTTATGGGAGTTGCAAAACAGACTTCCAACCATTTTTCTAGATAAATGTGGGCCCATTCATTCAACACCTCAAAATTAAAATTTTGTGAATTTGAAGAAAATCTTTTCAACTGGGGTCAATAATGGAAATAGTGAAAAAACAACTAATATTCCAGATTTTTTAAGGATTGATATCACATGAAATACTACTGATACATGAAAATAAATGACAGCCAAAGAATAATTGGGGTCAAAATGAGTTAGTAACATAGTCCCTGTTGGGAAAATACCCTCTAGGGGTAATCTAGACTTCAATTTGAATGAGACACCTATTTTTTCTTGATTTGTGAATATTTTTCTTTCTAAAAGAGCTTTAGCTCTGAAATTTTAAGGGGTAGAAGGCAGAGGATACATATGTTGGATGCACAATTTCATTTGTCTCAACTATGCTTGATTTGGACGCAGTCAGGAGATATCAATATCTGGTAATTCTGACAATTTCTTGAAATTTGGAAATTTCTGGACTGTGTGATTATTAGAAACCACTTTCAATGAACTGAAAAGTACATCGAAGAAGATAATATTCAAATGGCACCAACGTTCTGGCTGGAAATCGATTACATCGTTCGCTATCAACTGTTTATCACAACACAACAATGTTTTGTTTACCATGATAGAGGATCGTACACCTTACATATATTATATAGTCTCTTTTAGTGAGGCCTATGTGTGATACACTTGTAAGGATGACCTTTTGCAATATTTTCTATGAATCCATTCAGTGATTTATTGTTTTTTGGCTGCCATCAATTGGAGTACTAAATTGACACTGTTGTGATGTGACAAACAGTCAATAGCGAGCGATCGAAATTTTTTCAGTGGAAGCCATGGTACCATTTGGAAGAACTCTTCATAGATGTACTTTTCAGTACGTAAAAGTGGTTCTGGTGTTTACGTAGTTCGAAAATTTTCTAATTTCAAGAAATTGTCAAAATTCTTGGATCATAATTTTTCCCAATTGCATCAAAATCAAGCATCATTGGCGTCAAATGAAATTTTACATCCAACACATGCATCCTATACCTTCTAACCCTTAAATTTCGGAACTTAAGTCCCTTTAGAAAGAAAGAAATTCTCAAATCACGACAGGATGGGGTGTGCCGTAGAGATCATAGTCCTGATTAGGGGAGAGCGGGGCACCATGAGCCGCTTTTCCGAAATTAAGCTCCTGATCCTAAAGTTTCAATGGTAAATAGCTGGTTGCTTTATATAATCATAGCAAGACCTCTTGGCTACAATATCCAGTGTTGTTACATTATATTCTTAATTCTTAAATAGTCAAAACATTGTCTTTAAAAAATGTAGACTAGCGGCTCATCGTGCCCCGACCTTGGGGCACCATGAGCCATGGCATGGGGGGCTGTTTACATACATGTATTATCCTTCTCATTCAACCGTAAAGAACTGATACCTCATAAACCAGATGTATTACTTGAAATTTTCCCTCGGCATACACCACAATATGGATCAGATGGATTTTACATATTTTTCTATGAAATAGCACAAATGTGTCCTAAACAGCTGCTGATGTCTTGCACTATAGTTCTACAACAGTAGAGTTGTTGTTACAATTCAGCTTTAATTGTACATTAAAACTTTATAGAAAATGGCTCATGGTGCCCTATCTCCAAGTGGCTCATGGTGCACCATTTGTAAATTTCATTTATTAGTGCATATCACCATTTTCCAGTTTATCTAGTATCAATGTTATGACATCATCCTAGCACATGCCTTACCTTCTCTAAGAACACTAAGTTTTATGACAATGCCGGAAATAGTTTAAGTACCAGAAGTAAAAGTTCCACTGCCCAATATGTTTACTTTTCACTCAAATTCACTGGTCAAAAGTATTTTTTCAAATCTTGGACCTACATTGAAAAGAAAGATTATGATTGCTACCCTAGCCAGTTCTACGTTAATAAAGGAATATATGGTCTTCCTATCGAGCAGTTCTATCTCGCCGTTTTTTTTGTAGGGGCCATGGTTCATGGTGCCCCGTGGCTCATGGTGCCCCGCTCTCCCCTACCCCTAGACGGTATTATTTCCAATATTTAAACTATTTTATTAACTCATATTGACCCTAATTATTCTTTTGGTGACAATTATTTTCATGTATCCACAATATTTCATGTGTTTTCAATGAATGTTCACATTGGAATGTTTTGCCATTTCCTCCCACAGGGCCAAGCATATATCAGAAGTTTAAAGTGTAATTTCAAATAACGGTAGTCATATGATGTTTGAAATTTATTAATCTGAGCAATAAAGGAACATAAGTCACACTTTGTACTGGAAGTGTGACTGTTTTTGTGTGTTACATGTATGTTACATGCCTTATTTAATTTATGGAGGCCAAACTAATTGACCTAGGACAACCAAATTTTAGCCCCAGTCTACGCCTACCCAAGCAAAAAAACTTTTTTTGCCGTACTATTCTCAGGCTTCTGTGGGCATTTAAACACTGCCCAAGAGAGCAACATTTGTCCAATTTTGAAAGTGGCCCTAGTTTGGGCAGGGATATTTCAACTTTATATAATTTTCAGACATACACCGTAATTTTTTATTTATTGTGCAAGTGTTTCTCTCAAACATTAACCATGGTTTGTATGTTTCCAATGCCGTGTTAGTCTTGTCGCAGTAGAAGGCCATACTTAGGGAGTTCAATTTTGGACACTTTTAACATGCGAAAACAGCTATCTTTTACTCATAGGCTATAAAAGTTGTTTAAAACTTTATTTTGAGAAAATTACTTTTTGAAATGCTATGTTATATTGTTCTGCAACAGAAAAAATACCAAAAACATCCCTGGTGTGAATATACCATGACAGCTCCAATGCTCCATGTCTAAAAACACGGATTCATGTTGGCCCAATTTTTCAGAAATTTGCCTGTATGGGCAATACTGAGAATTATGAAACCAAATGTTACTATGGTGACTTTCATTCCAAATTTCTAAAAAGTGAGGCCAAAAAGATTCCCAGGGCTACTTCAGATATGAAGTGTTTTTGAATATTTAGAAAAGAATGTTCTCATATTCTCCTCTCACTGATCCAAGCATTGGCGAAGCTCAAACCATAGTAGCGAAGTAACGATAGTCACAGCATGTTTCAAATTGATCTGAGAAATAGAGTAACATTAGTCACACTTCCGTATTGAAGTGTGACTATCTCTGTGCATGTCATGTGTCAATGACTGAGAACAAACACAAGACTGTTTTCTTAACTATTTATTAGTAAAGTTTCCATGAATTAACAAACAGTTGAACATTTTACCAACTTTCACATATGGCTTTTCTCCACTGTGGATTCACATATTGCTCTCTCGTATGGCTTTTCTCCACTGTGGATTCACATATTGCTCTCTCGTATGGCTTTTCTCCACTGTGGATTCACATATTGCTCTCTCGTATGGCTTTTCTCCACTGTGGATTCACATATTGCTCTCTCGTATGGCTTTTCTCCACTGTGGATTCACATAATTGCTCTGTCGCTATCTAGCAATGTCCTCTTACTATGATGCTATTAAATGTCTCAAAATAAAAAATAAATTAATACTCTTGCATTTAAACATAAAAGGCTCAATAAATATTTAAGTATATTGATCAGACAGTTCATTTTTAAATAATTTCACCGCCTGGTCATACGTCCAAAAATGACTAAACTGCATTTATACATTTGAGACATGTCCTAGTTACCATTTGATCTTTTTTCAATTTCCCTGACCAGCATTTATTTAGTTGTTGTTTTGAGTAATTTGGGTAAAGGAATTTTTCCGTATTGTCCAAAGTTGAAAAAATACAATTGATCCGTTAGACAGCGGGAACCTGACTACTAATACTATGCAATATTATAAGTCGGACAAAATAGCAATGTCCTGTTACCATACCAAAATTATCTCACTACTAAACAACCACTGTTGGTCAGGCCAATATCAAAAACGTTAATAAATTTCCTTCAACTTTTAAATTCAATTGCACAGATCCAAACAAAAAATATTGAAAGTAACCATGACATGACCGTGTTACTGTACATTTATGATTTTTTGTTGGATAAGTAAAAGGCAATGATTAAATGTCCTGTTACTTTTGACATACATTAAGGACATCTTCGAAGAGAATATCATCTCACCAGATTGTCATGACATGTGAAAATGTGCATGTGGGTGTACAAAAGGACACCAAATTAACAAAACAATGCCAAGAAAAAATCTGTCAATAATATTGAAGATTTTCCAGTTATCCAATGTATGTCCTGTTACATCCTTTGAGCTATTCAACCAAAGTATTTCATTAAATTCCAACACATACAACACAAAGTAGTGTGCATTTTCTTAGTTAAAAAATTGGCCATATTACCTACTACCACTTTATTGGTATGAAAATGGTAACATAGTAACACAAATTTCTTGAGGACGCAAAGGACAAATAAAAATTCAACTTAGCATTGCAGGCCAATCGGCACTCTGGTAACATTGAAATTTTACATCAAGGTCAAAGTCACTCCCTGCATTTAATTTTTTCATCCTAAAAGACATGGTGGAATTTTGAGAATGGTATCACATAAAAAAGTTGGACATTTATTGAATGTCTATTCAGAAAAACACCATAAATTTCTTCCAAACTTTTCAACTTTAAATTTATACCCAACTATATTTTGGATAGAAATTTGAGCGCTAAACATTCCGGATGCGCCACCAGCTTAGTTGGTGGGTGGATGTAGATGGTAACGGGGACTATTTAGTTGTTACTATCCTCAATTGTCTACATTTTCTATTACACCTTGTGGGAGGTGCTGAGGCTTGAGTGCACACTCACAAAGTAAATAACTGCAGGTAATTTGCAATGTTGCAGATGTGTCTTGCAAGCTTCAAACTGATTTTCCTAAGTGAGACAATGCTTCAAAGTTGGGGTTGTCAGATTGTGTGCACTGTCATTTTTATAGGACTTTGGCCTATTCAAGATGCTGGTGAACTGCTACAATGCAAATTTCAGTCATGTCTTGGAGTGCAAACTGAGGCCTAGGTCCTGCTAGTGCCATTTCCTAAGCATTGAGGTGTGAATGGCCTCATAATAATCTGTGATTCGTGCTCAAGCAAAAAGACATTTTTTTGGTCAAATCTGAGCACCTCCAGAGACCTTGCCATATATAAAAACGTTTTTTTCACATTGTTACCCTTTGAATAGTTTTTAACAGGGTGCCTACTCCTATATATATTTTTTTTTATTGGCCTCAAATAATTTCCTACATTTCGGAAAAAAATCTTATTAATTCCGATTGTTTTCAAGATTTTTAAACCGCATAAGCACGTTTTGGTCTGCGATACAAAGCTTTTAAAACATGTTTTTTCCGCTCATATATCATATGAAGTTTTAGGCACATTTTTTTCCACAATACAAAGTTTTTCGTTTGGGATAGAAGCTATTCCACGATTTGTCGATAATTTCCCTGCTATATATTATATTGTGCTATTGAAGTAGGTAACAAATCCTCCGATATTTTATGGTAATAATTCTATATCCACTGTGTATTGTGTATACAGTGCCGCCTGTAAGTAAGTGAAACGCATGATATTGTGCCATTGCATCAATGTTAAACATCCTTAACCAAAATGCTTCTGGAAGGACAAATTCTCATCCGATGAGAGGAAAACATTTTGGGTCATAAAGGCCGATATGTGAGGCATGTGGGATAAAAATAGCAGCCAATTTTCTTTGCTGCAGTTGGAGTTAGGTATGGGTCAAAGTCTTTGATACGTAAGTGAAACGCAGGCCCAATGTTAAAACATAGGAAAGGTGGTTCACTTACTTATCAAAGACTTTGACCCATACCTAACTCCAACTGCAGCAAAGAAAATGGGCTGCTACTTTTATCCCACTTGCCTCACACATCGGCCTTTATGACCCACTTTGTTTCACTTTCATTCGATAAGAATTCATGCCTCCACAAGCAGTTTGGCTGAGGATGTTTAGCATTGATGCAATGGCACAATGTCATGCGTTTCACTTACTTACAGGCGGCACTGTAAATGCTGAATATATTTCTACGATTGAAAAGTATGACTTTGTTTTTGTATAATAATAAATTAATTAATGAAAAAAATATTTTCCACTGAATGTCCTGTTAAAAAAATTCATTACAAGATAAATTTCTATCTTATCATAAAAATGGTTTAGTAATTTTCCAGCAGTTGAATGTCATAGTGGCAAATGGCATGGATGTTTATTTGTTAAAACTCAAGGAAACTGGCTCCTTTGCAGTGTTTAGCATAACTTCAACTTGCAGGGACGGACTGGATATATTTTTGGCCCGTGGCAAAATAAGTCGATGCCCATTTTCATAATTTCTCCATGTACGCCAAGGTGTAAGGGCCCTTCCTCTGCATGGGCTTCTCTCATTGGGGCCCCAACCTAAGTTTCATTGTATCAGTTATCTTTCGGATGTAAAATTCTTTTCTTATCTTTTGGAACCTCGCAGGGATCTCCCTGGGTGATTGGGTCTGAGGCAGCTGCCTCTCAGCCACAAAGGCCAGTCCGCCCCCGATTTTAAGTGCCGATGAGCTGTAAATGTACGATAGTAGCTGACAGGATCAACTGTTCTATCAATATGAGCGAGGTGTAAAGACAATGGCCTGTTCAAGCATGAGCCTTTCTTGGCTGCCTTTAGAGAATGCAGCCAGACGGTAGCATTCAGCATCACGTTAAATTACTATACCAATACCTATAGCCGACTACCAAAATTACACCTAGGTGGAGTATAGCAAACAGTGGTGATGAATCTCATTCCGTATCTACCTATGACCGAGGACTCGAACCTGCAACATCTCAGACTGTAAAAACAATTTGCCAATAACCTAACCTGTAATCTAGTACAGCACCTGATAAAGCATAGGCAGAATGCACTGACGCACTAACCACTGTGCACCAATTAAACTTTTTCATAGAATTACTGATTTAAAACCAACCCTTTGACCAGGGATGGGCGCAAATAGACTACATGCCAATGTACTCGAGTACGAGTGCAAGAACTTTGTAAGTAATGAGTACAAGTGGTACAAGTCCAGCAAAGTACAAGTACATTATACAAGTACCGAGTACTTTTTGCAACCAGATCCAACACAAATAGAATCAAAAGAATACGATACGATACGATACAATATGATACTATAAGAATTTATTGTCATGTAATACATGAAATTTGTTTTGACAATTACACAAACGATACAAACAAAACAAAATATCAAATAAGTACATGAAACAATAATAGTAGTAATAATAATCAGACAAGTTACTGGTTATTGAACAATTGGATGCTAGCAGGAACAAAAGACATTTTATATCTGACAGTTCTGGTTGGATTTGCTCTTAATCTTATGCCGGATCTTAAGAGGCAATACATATGGTGTAAAGGATGGTTCACATGTGATCTTATAACGTTAGTTCTTTGAGTTACATAAAATCTATACAAATATTACAGAGTTTTGCTTACATTGACACCAAGTATGTTAGCATGTTTAATATTCATATACAATTTCTTTTTTGAGGCAACAGTACAATTGTCAAACCAAACGGCAATACCAAAGCTAATCACAGATTCAATTACAGATGTATAAAATAAGTTCATTATTGTTGTATTGATTTTTTGATGGTAAAGTTTCCTCAGGAAATATAGTCTGGAATTTGCCTTTTTATAAATGACGTTAACATTTTCTTCGAAGGAGAGCTTGTTGTCAATTACCGTACCAAGATACTTGTACTGGTTTACTCGCTCAACCACCTCATCATTGATCACAAGATTGTCATGTACATTTTCAGATCTTTTAAAATCGATCAAAAGTTCTTTAGTTTTTTGTACATATAAATTCAAGAAATTACGTTCGCACCAGTGGAGAAACCTTTTAACTTCAATGTTATACGAGATGTAATCATTTCTACAAAGAGAAATCAATGCTGTGTAGTCTGCATATTTATACAGTTTACAATTTTCTGATTCAGACCTACAATTGCTGGTATACAAGGTGAACGAAAGCGGGGACAAAACACAACCTTGTGGGGCACACGTACACAATTTAACTAAGTCTGAAAAAACACCTTTAAATTCAACATACTGAAATCTTTGATTTAAAAAGCTGTGCATCCGCATAATGATGTTAGAATTTACATTCATACTAATCAGCTTTTCCATTAACACATGAACTTGAATAGTGTTGAATGCTGAACTGAAATCTATGAAGAGTATTTTAGCAAATCGGCTGACCCCTTTCTTACGTGGAGTATCAAGGAATTTAAGAATATCATGTACAATTGAAATTGTTGGATCCAATACACATCTGTTCTTTGTATACGCAAATTGAAGTCTTCTTTTGTGTTGTTCTCCTTGTTGCAAAGAATAAACATCAGTTAAGAAAAACGATAGTCGGTGAGTCGACATCTACTTTCCCCGCCACTGAGATGGATGATTGGGGCTTTACGTCCTGTATTTATGCACTTGGGAGGCTAATTAGGACAGGGGGAGGACACGGCAATGAGGCAAAGGATGATTGAAAACAGCCGTCCAACATAGGCTCAGGTGACCCGGCAAGATCTGTATTCGAAACCAGGAACCCAGCGATTGGCAGCCCAGCACGCTACCACTAGACCAATCCCCTCAATGCCACAGAGCTGAGTCGCTCAACAGGGACGGGCGATGCAGGGATGCTGAGGAACTTAGCGGCAAGGCTTGCCAAGCGTGAGTAGCGAACTTCTTGTAGTCTCCAGAAAAGAAAGACACAGCACTTTCGTTGGTGTCAGGTTTATCCAGGTAGTCCCCCGGCTTGTGCATAGCAACAGACAGAACAGCAGCAGCCTCCATGAAGTCGAAGAAGTCTTCATGAACACAACGATGCTTTGTTGGGGGTTCAGCAGGGATGTCATCATCTTCTGACAGATCAAGGGAATCAGAACAAAGAAAATGTGTGTAAAACAACGGCAAAAAATTAAACAAGCTTTCATTGCTGAATTTGACACTAATTGCATTATAACAATCCTTCAGATAAGAAGTCAATTTTACTCATTTGAGATCATTAAGTGAAGCAAGCTGTATCTCGATTTTAAGTCATCCAATTTAACTATTCCAAAACAGACAATTTAAGTTACATGACATGAAATTCTACTTTATTCAAAACAATATATATATATACCAAAATTTGGGGTCCTATATTGCAGCAGCGATGTAAATGTTGTCATCTTCGATATCAATGAAACGCTTCTCGATTGAAGAAAGCAGGGCTTGCACCAGTCCGTTGATCATCCGTGATTTCATGGCTTGAAGCTTGTTCCTGATACCTCGAAGGGTGGGGATGACATACGCAGATGATGGGGGTTCACGCACACAAGCAAGGAAAAGGATGTTTCTTTCACCTGTGGAGAGGTCAAATTAGACTCTGAAGATAATGTCAAACACCTTGGTGTCAATCTAGATAAACAATTACATGTAAATTCTGTTATGCGTAAATGTGCCAGACAATTGAATGCCTCGAAAAGACAATCAAAACTAATGAATATTAAAACCAAACTATTGGTCTATCATGCATTCATTTTAGCAAATTTTAGCTACTGTCCATTAGTATGGGTTAACCGCAACAAAACAGACATGATCAGTTTCGAAAATGTTACAATAGACGAACGTCAAGTGCTTACAGAATAGGACTGAAATGTTCCCTGTGAGGTCACAGCCTATCTATCCTATGTTATTCTTCATTACTCATATGCAATTAATGACATCATAGCCTATAATTTCAAGGCTATCGAAAGGAGTCACCTGCTAATCAACAGCACTCATTAGTGAGGTCACAAGCTGCCCAATGACGAAATTGACACTTCATTTCAATGTATTAGATAGGGTGTGTTGTGAGGTCACTGATTGCCACTGACAGCTGCATGTAAGTACTCGTCATTCATTTACTGTAACAAGAGGGCGTTGCGGCTTGTCTATGGCAAAAATTTCACATATGATGAACTTTTAAACAAAGCAAAATCTTGCAGCATTGAAGTAAAATGGAAGAGACAATTAGCAGAGGAAGTCTATAAAGCTGTCCACGGTTTGGCACCCCCATATGTCTGTGATATATTCCAGTTGAAGAACACTTCTTATAATTTTAGATCCATCAAAATTGATCCGCCGCGCTTTTACACACAAACTCATGGTTTTAATTCATTGAGGCAAGAGGGAGTCAGACTGTGGAACAACTCACCACCACACTGCCAAATGCCAAAAATACTGCTGCTTTTAAAACTTACATTAACTCTTATATCAAATGATTTTAATGTCAATGTAGTTTTTACTTTGTGCTTTATACTGTGTTTTTTACTGCCTATTTTGTACATTTTTGTTCTCATGTTCTCTTAATTCATTCAGTCTACATTGTTATTTTATGTCGGTAAAAAAAATCCCTTGCGGATTTAGGTTTCTTTTGTAAATCCGACTCTAAATAAATATTACTTACTTGGGGTATTCTCTTGCTGAACATGCAGGGTTGCCCTCTGAAACGGTTGCAGATGACTGCATTCCAACTGATCAAGCTTCTCTTTATCACACTTCAAGAGAGATTATCGATATGAGCTGAGAATTCCATCATGTTACTGTCGCTGCCTGGAGTCGGGCCTCACCTGCAAAGAAAACAAACAATTGTCAGTTTTACTGAAGATTTCAACATTGAAACATATCTTGAGTTTTATGGTATCAACTCATTGCTGCTATCTGCTTTTCACAGGGAGTTTTGAATACTACTAATTCTACATAAATAAAAGTTATATTACCATGGAAATCATATTTAAAACACCTTTGTTTGCCAATTAACATGATAATATTGAAATATACTACCCTCCAAAAGTTTGAATACACCTGGATCAGTGCAGTTTCTTCTGAAAATACTTGATTTTGAATGGAATTTTTTGTTTAATATTTACACCAAACAACAAAGCAAGTCACTTGAAGACAGAAATAGTTTTTATTTTGTCATTTTAGGTCATTTTGGTTGAAATTTATGGCCTCTCTCGCTATCCCAAATTTTGGAAATTTTTAGAAAATTGTCACAGCCAAGTTATCTTCTAGGTTTATGAAATTTAATCATATTTAAGCATTTCCAGAGTTGTAACATGATCGTAACAGTTATTTTAGACCCCAAAAAGACCGTTTGAAAATTTTACATTGACCACTCAAAAATACAAAATTTAAATAATTTCGGGTCACCATGAAGTATAATCACAAAATGTGTCTTCTCTAATGAAAATTATTTTATTTAAGCTGTTTCAGCATTGTTTTGACCCAAAAATAGCCCAAATCAGTATTTTTGTACGATTTTCAATAGCCATTTTCTGGTCTGAAACTACTTGTAAAATCATCACAAACCAGTGGAAATGTGTAAAAAATGATAAAATGTCATAAATATGGAAGATAACAGTGCTTTTATAGCTGTTTATAAAAAATGAAAAAATGGGATATAGAGAAATTTCAATAAATTTATTCGAAAACGATCTAAAACCATGAAATATGGACACCTTATGGCCTGAATGTGAATTTCCATATTGTTTGACGTAAGTATAAAACAAAAGGTGAGCTGAAGATGAGGTATTTTTGAAAGAAATCGCACCTTTTCTGGTGTATTCAAACTTTTGGAGGGTAGTGTATATTGCACAAGATTTTTACTGAATTGTTTGTGATCGCAATTCCATAACACACAAAGTACTAATGCAATACCTTTTTTGAAAAATACACACCTTCCAGCAGGTCAGTCAAAAACGTAGATCTTCTGGCGGCCAAACGATCTTTGCAACCGTTCCGAGGAGACGCGACATCTGTGGGCCAGCATCGTCGAAGGCATCATGTAATACCAGCTGCTATGACTTAATACTAAAACGAAATTTAAAAAGCGATTGTAAATTATAATAAAATACTTTCATTTTTAAATGAGAAATTCCTTGCATTGTCAATTCCCCAGTACTCTGTGAAAATACGCAAATGAAATTACAAGCAGAATATGACTAATACTATGTATATATATAGATACTGGTCAAATGAAAGATAAATCGCAGACCTAAATTTCAAAGAACAGAAAAAGAAAATTCACATTATTTTGGGATGAAATAAAATTATGATTTCTCACAGAATGTATCTGTGGCTGGTCGATTAATTTATTCGTAACCATATGCACAATTCATTTGGGAAATCAGGGCTATGGAGTCGGATTACGGGTATTACGTGAACCGATTCCTGAGGCTTTCTTCAAAGCGACTCGGACTCCTTAGGTCTCCTGAATTTTTTAACTGTGGTTTTGAAAATTACTTCTTTTTAGAAGCCAGGAGTCACCACTAGTTTTGACTCCAACTCTGACTCTACCTGAAAGTCAAAGTTCGACTCTGACTCCACCCAAAAACCTCCGGCTCCACCCAAAAACCTCCGACTCCCGTCTCCAAAGCCCTGGCCCGGTAAATTTTAGAGCATATCAAACAATCATAAAAATTTTCTGGACTTATCCCGGCTTTAACTGATCTGCCCTTCACAATTTCTGAAGTTATTTTAAGGATCAAATATCTTGCTAAAACATTTAATCCTATGAAATTAGCTTCATTGTCAGGAGCTACTAAAATGTTCATCAGAGCATCAAATTGCTGTAAATGAAGTCAAACCTTTCATATATAAGTTTCTTCTCTGTCATTTTCTAGGAGTTCCAGCTGACCATAACAGGGAGTCAGAAACGCATGTGCAGCATCAACCTAGAAATATAATAAGGAATGTGTAATGAATTTCTATAAGGTGCAAAGATATAAATATTTCTTATCCACAACTCAGAGTTGGAGGTTTTCAGGTAGAGTCAGAGCCGGGGATGAAAATTAATCACAAAATTTTTTTTTATTTGTTCTGTCCAATTCATGGGTCAAATACTGAACAGTTCATGAGAATAGTGCTTTCAGAAAACCTGTGTCTGGAAAATGATTAGTCAATTACTCATTCAAACCATCTTGTTCTCTGTGATTTTAATCAAGTACCGTAAGAAGTCCTTGGCTTTAATAAGATAGTTTCCCTATAATTTGTTCCAAAGAGAGCCATTTTGTCTTTAATTACTCAAAGTTTTACAAGCTCACAAATCTGGCAAATTGCAAGAGCATAAATGTTGATAGTTTCACTAATGATGACAATTTTTAGTCAATAAGGCAAAGAATTTGCATGTATATTTCTGAATATTTACCTGTGTTTTGTCTTCAGATTGTCAGTCCATTTATACCCAGCAGCCAATGCACACGGGAACAAAAAATAACTCTGTACAATCCTGAAAAAGTTAATCAGAAAATTTTAAAATAATATTATATGCAGGGAGAATGTATCCTTCCGTAGTTCATGACAGACACACATAACATACTTCTGCTCATCAAAAAGTTTTAAATTGTAATAATATTATTAGATAATTAATATTTTTGGCATGCTAGAATCTCATGAATGGCTGAAATATTTTCAATTTCAAAAGAGACACTATTATGCAGCTTCAGGAGCTAGTTCCCAAAGTTCATCTTACAATAATATATCGCGTAACTGATCTTACACACAAAAGAAACAACTGAGATACAAATAACCTATTTATCCTAAAATGTATGCAAAAAAATATATAGAGACAAATATCATGCCACTGTAAGTAACTTACCTAATTGTCTATCACAGATCATTTCCAACAAGCCCCTGTTTCTCTCTTGGTCGGGTCCTGCTCACTAATTCAAGGACAACTTCTTCACTTATATCTTTTGCCACCTAAAATGGAAAGAGAAATGAATTGTAATAAAGAATCATAATAGCTGTACTTCAGCACAGGGATGCTTGATTTAAATCATGATTTAAATCAATGATTTTAATCAATGATTTTTATTGAAAATCACTATAAAATTATGTTAGAAAACTGCAAATAGTTTGCATATAAATACTACAATGGATCACTTGACACCTTCACACTTGAATTGGTAAAGGATCACTGCTATGATGGAGATATCAGGGTGGGTTTTTGGCTTACTTTATAACACGTTTAAACAGCAATCCTCTTTCATGCGACAAATTCCTAATCTCATGCCAAAAGTAGCACTCATTAAAGTTGAATCCCACACTTGGCAAGAAATCTAAAATCCATGAGATATTCATGAAACTTTGCCGAAAAGTTATTAAAAAAGATAGCTTTCCAACGCGAAAAAAAATTGGCAGGCTATCCAACATAATTTTCGAACTATGATCTTTTCAAAATCTTATATCTTTACATTGAAATACTAAAAAAGTGTGGGATTTATAACGAAAAACAGCGTCACTCGAACAATATCCATGAGATATTTATGAAAAATTAAAGGAATATAGCTGAAAATACACTTTATTGAAAAACATGTCTTTTAAGGGGGGTTACCGATGTTTTTTGAGAGTTACTTGGTGTACAATATGAGAAAATTATGAAAAACAGTTCAACAAAAATAAGTCCCCCTTAAGATAAACTTGAATATCTCAAAGACTCCTACTTCGATTTTTATGAAAGTTGGATTGGATTATAGGCCTGTATATCGACCCAAAATGCGTGCATTTATAGGCTTGTGGCATTATTCCTGGCTGAGCCAGCAGCCTTCGAGTGAGCCTACCCCTGTTTTCAAAACTCTGTGGCTTTTCCAATGCATATGAACAATTTGACCAAGCGAGGGAGCCACCAGCTGGTGTATTTTTGTTGAACTGTGGAGTACAATAGGTGGAGCAGCTGTACTCTGTGGCATTCAACTTTAAACAAGAAAACAACAATAACAAACAATAGTAATTATAAAATACTGATTCTGTGGTCACCGTTAGTCATTTCAATCATTCCTTTGCTCCAAAGTATCATATTCTATGGACAGTGGCTTCCAAGTATTCAAAAATTGTGACTTCGGAATAGGATTAAACCCTGTTAAGTTTCTCTTGGAAGCCAATTAAAACTTTTCCTATTTCATCTGTCATTCCTAGCAATAGTAGCTCCAAAAAGTTGACAAAATTCCACACTTGAATTGACGTTAAATTCATATTCTGAGGGATGGATGGATGATTGGGGCTTTACGTCCTGTATTTATGCACTTGGTAGGCTAATTAGGACAGCGGGAGGACACCTCAATGAGGCGAAGTATGATTGAAACAGCCATCCAACATAGGCCTAGGTGACCCGGCAAGAGCTGGATTCGAACCCTGGACCCAGCGATTGGCGCACGCTACCACTAGCCCAACCCTCCCCCCTCATATTCTGAGGGAATTTGTTGCAGCTCGGAAAAGCAAAAAAATATTAACGATCTGCAACTTCGAACTTCAACTTGATTACATGACTTTTGGGGAGTGAAAGAAATTTTTCCCATTACAGAAGACCTAATTAAGAACAGTTTATCATTTATTATGACTTCAATTTCTTCGAAAAACTATATACTCAAAAAAATACGACTGCTTGATTTAAATCTGATTCAAATAAAAACAAGAACCCAGGGGTTCAAAATGGAGGTGGTGTGGTGTCTAAGTTCACATCCCCTGATTCCAGCAGATCGTTTACCCTGCACTGCCCTAACTATTCAGACATGTATTTTCAGACAGGGCTACATATATAGATAGATGGACAGATACATATCGATGGATAAATAGATAGATAGATAGACAGATAGATAGACATATAGATAAATATATAGATAAATAGATAGATAGATAAATAGATAAATATGGTATGCACCAGTGCAGCCATTTAAGAGGAGTAGGTGATCACAGGTTGATTGATGAGATGGTAGATACAGCAGGAGTCTTCTACACATTGCACGTTTACCCTTTTTGAAAATGATCGAAAGAGACAATGATTTAACATCTCCTATGAATGACACCCACGTTGAACTTTGAATGTAATATTTAACATTTATATAGGTTTATAGTCAACCAATTGACATTGAGCAACTCTGCGAGACATAACAATATTGAGAGTAAACTGAAAATATTCCAAATTGACTGACCCAGGTTCGAACCCGGAAAACCTGCAAAGAAGGACCCTCAGGAGTTTGGACTGAAAACATGTGGCCACCCAGTGGTTAAAGATGCTACCACCTTTGCTGACGGTCTTAACTTGCATCAGTTCGAAACCCTGTGTTGGGCATCCTTCAGTCTTAAGGGATAGTGGGTCTTACCATCCCTGACAGCATGGAGGATGGCGTGGGGAACCCGAAAAATTCAGTCGACCTTCATGAGTTAAATGCCAGCTGGATGTTTTTTATTAATGCCATGTTAATTGGCGGATCCCATGTTTCAGTATCTGTGCTGGGCAAGTGAAGGATTTCTTAAATGGGGTAAATATGTGGCATGTTGAGGACCCCCTCTCTCTATCCCATGTCATAAATCAACCCTCATGAGTGTCCAGAGCTGCACTTATATGCTGGTCTACACACCTGTCAATCCACATACCACAACCAGATAACTTGCAGACTGCCAAAATTACTAATTAACTCAATCTATCAATCTAGACTTTATAAAGAGCTGAAATGATGTGAAATCCCATGTCAGATTTGCACAGATTTTTTTGACAGATGGACGGCCGATTGGGATGGATGGATGTTGGGGCTTTACGTCCTGTATTTATGCACTTGGTAGGCTAATTAGGACAGGAGGAGGACACGCCAATGAGGAAAAGGATGATTGAAACAGCCATCCAATTACATAGGCCCAACCTGGCAAGAGCTGGATTCGAACCCTGGACCCAGCGATTGGCAGCCCAGCACACTACCACTGGACCAACCCTCCCCCCCGGCCGATTGGGCTTTAAGTCCTTTATTTATGCAGGCCAATTAGGACAGGAGGCAATGAAGCAAAGGATGATTGAAACTACTGCCCAACACGTAAATGTGACCTCGCCAATGTGGGATTCAAATCCAGGACTAAGTGATTGGCAGCCCAGTGCATCGCCATCTGAGCTAACTCCATCGTTTTGGACCATGTCAAAAATTGCAACACAAGCACCAAATTGCAATCTATTGCTCATGTTTACCAAATCCTTTTGATAAATCTGTATAATCTATTATCTGTGCACCAACAATTTCATTCAGTATCAACTTTTCACGAATGGCCAATAAAGAAGAACTTTTTGTCTTTGTCTCATCTCACTAATCAGAAAAAGCTATTTATTTCATCTCTAATCTATCCATGTAACTCATGCAATCCATAAAATTCATACATGGAATCCATCCTTCTTTATCTAGGTAACTATCTATCTATCTATCTATCTATTCTTCTATAGATCTACATTTCTATTTTCCTATCTAATAATAGAGTATCTATCTATCTACCGGTATTTAACTATTCATTTATTTAGCCAGCAATCCAAGTAATACTATATTAATTTAGGCCTTTCCATAAATACACCCATCCCTAAACTGCACACCCGGAGAATGAAATTGCATTGAAATAGTTGGAAATGTACTTATATAACTGTTAAAATCTCATGTCCTATGACCTAGTATAATCATGACATAAATGTCTAAGTCAGCAAACTGACCAATACACATCCAAATGTCCCAATGACATAGTTCCAGGTCAGCTCATTTGTATACACAAAGCAGAATACACATAATTTTCAAAGCACAATACACATAATTTTCAAAGCACAATACACATAATTTTCAAAATGGTGGACAGCTCATTTGCATACACAAAACACAATACACATTTTTTTCAAAATGGTGGACTGTAACACCAAAAAATAAAAAATCCAAACGAAGAACTGATGAAAGGAGTACTTAGAATTATTTGAGATCAATACTAGTAGGCTGCAATAACAGCCCTGCATTTCTAGTTGTGGGAAATTTAACAATTAGGAGATTATTTGAAATATGCGAAGAGTTATTCAAGATTTTCTACTCCAATTACGAATTTCCCGCCTGAAGTTTACATTCTCTCACCCTCATACAATTTCTCACTAATAACAAAAACGGCGGTGTGTAAACACCTCCATTAAACATCCGATTTAAATCAAATAAATCCAATTTTTTTTATTTAAATCGGATTTTTTTGCAACCCTGCTTCAGCAACAGTATTAAATTGGATGAGTTGATGACTTTGCTTCTGTGCTGTTAATTTTTTTGCTTAGGTTGGTTATAGACTGACTCTTCTGAATTTCACTGCAGTGTTTCCTTGTCAACATAAAACCTTCCGACAGATTGATTTTTTGGGCCAATTCTAAAACATTCATTTTGAGATGTACTATAAACAGAAGACCTAATCTTATAGCATTCATACCTTAACTGTAACACATTCTCCATGGTGCTTCTTGCATGAACACCCAACAAGAGTTCATCCGTTTCCTTCTGAAAAGAATATTGCATTTCTAATTGATTCCAATTTATGAACAACAGTGGCGGGCATTAACTTGTTAATCGTTAATCCACTAATCAATAACAAATTTAACTATAAACTAAGTTAACATATTCATAAATAAATAGATATTGTAATCTCAAGGGTTTTGGAGTCGGGTTTTAAGTGAACCGACTCCCGACTCCTTTGGCTTTCTGACTCCTTAGGTCTCCTGAATTACGACTCCCGACTCCGCTTATCAGCATTATTGCACACAAATATTACATGGTTAACAGGGGAGAAAAATTTGTTCTACAAAGTTTTCATCGGATTCTGTACCGGAATACATCTTTAGGAAAATTTGAGTAACACATTTTTTATCTGTGCTTTTGTTGAAAATTATATTAAGTTTGACTCAGACTCCACCCAAAAACCTCCGAAGCCATGACTCTGACGCCCTGGTAATCTCTCGATACAATGTCTTATGATACTTACATTCGGAAAAAATTGATCCTCCATCCCAGACTCGAGGTCCTGTTGAAACTGGATGATTTATTTTGAGAACTGCTGCTTGATCTTTTCTTTGGCTAGCCTTCAGGCCCTACTGTCAAGGTTCCGGTTTGGCACAAAGTTTCCACCTGTGTGAATTAAAAAGTATTTTGGTCTTATATAATTTTCATTGAGATTAATGAATTGTTTAGGTCATAGAAATTTTGATTAGCAAAAAATACATGCCAATGTAAGGATTTTCTGCTAAATGCAAGGATTCAGGGGTGCCAGAACAGGGGTGGCAAGGGGAGGGGGAAGCGTCCCTCCTGCCCTTGTCCAAGGGGGGCGGGGGGGGGGGGCATGCTGCCCTTTAGATCTTAAAGAAAAAAAACATTATTAGGCCTTATTTTGTTAATCTTAGCAACAAATTAGTTACCATATATTCAAATTATCATTGACTCTCTATTTAAATTTTGTCACGTGAAATTGGTGCAAGTATGATTTGCCCTTTTTCGTATGACTGCCTGCGATTCCTTCCAGCACCCCTGCAAGGATTTATTGATCGCAAGGGTATCTGATAACAGCAAGGAAATCCAACGATCGCAAGAGAATGTGATGATCGAGACAGAATGCAAAAGATCACAAGAGAATGTGAAAGATCGCCACGGAATCCAATGATTGCATCCTCTTGTGATGATCACGAGGGAACGTAAAATAATGCAATTTTCTGCAACCTACAAAATAGGATACACATAGAACTTAGGTAGCGGAGCTTTTAACAATATATCTGAGCCAATTAAGAACAACTTTTATGATTTTTAGTCCAAAAATTAAAATGTTCCTGGACAGAAACTTACCAAAGCCGAATAACTCCGCAGTCACAAAGTCCGAAGATGGTCCTGCCAAATATATTTCCAAAAACAGTGACAAACTTTACCAGTATGCTTATCCAAACTTGTTGGGAGGTTTCAATTGGTAGGACGCAGCAACAATCAACCTGCAAAGAAGAAGGCATGACACGTAATTTAGATACAAGGCTTAAATTTACATATGTTGAGCATAAACTTTGACTTGACATAGAAGAAGCAAAACCTGAGACAAAAGAAATTGTATTAACAGGATTAACTTGAATCAATTTTATATACTGGTAACTGCTACAAAGCCTAATCAATACTATGAGATTCAGTTTAAGTTGAACTATAGTTTTTGTAATCTGACACCTATTAACTAAAGACTGTTTAAAAAAGACTTCCTGAGGCCGAATTATCCCAAATTTCAGTATTGCCAAATCCTTTTTGGGTCAAACTGAGATTTGTTGAAATACTAGTTTCTTGTTTTTAATTTCCATTCATAAGCGTCATTGAATTTATCTGAATTTACATACTATAAATTCTCACTCACTATTCATAATTCTAGTTCTGGTTTACGAGTAGTTCGCTATAATTCCTTGTTCACAATGAAGCTTGAATAACAAGGACGTCAAGGGGCACACAGGTAGAAGAGCACTATTGTCCGTCCTTAGTGAATGATTGAAGATGTAATCATCTGAAAAGAAAAAGAAGTGTGCTGACATGCTGGCATGATAATATTGACCAAATCTTTTACATTTTTATAAATTATATTATATTCAAACATTATCAAGGAGTCCTTTTATATATATATATATTATTTTATTCACAACGAAATATCAAATTATATCATATCAAACTGCAATAAGACTATGACACATGCAAAATGTAAATTGTTATTAATTTTGAAATTAAATTGTAATTAATTTGGAATATTATTATTCTCATACATGTCATAATTACTCTAGGCCATGTCTTGGATGGTACACTGTAATTCACTTTTGAACTAAACTGAACAAATTAACAGGCACGTGATATTTAAATATTGTCTAAAAAGAATAGGTCTTTCCAGAAAATAAATTCCAATTCAAAAATCTACGGGCACTAGGGTGCATCAGTTGCCCCAACATTAACCGATCAAGCTGTACCTTTGTCCATAGTTGGGTTTTACCACACAAAATAAGATACTAAAATTTCAGCTTGATCGATGGATATTTAGGGGTGCCTCCGAGAGCATATTTCTTGTGAATTTTTCAGGAAAAGTTACATTTCCGTAGGATCGCGGTTTGCGATAACTTGAGTAATATAAAAGATAGAAAAAAACTAATGACATATTTGGATTCTGCAGAAAATTTCCTTCAAAATGAATACCTGGAACCCATATTTCCATCAACATTATGGTGATCATGTACTGCAAGATATGCTTTTTCCTCTATTATTATGTACAACGTCACTGATATACACAAGTTTCTCTTTATATGACTGCATGGTACTTAGTCTTTGCTTTTCTCTTCATATAAATAATGTTTCATACATATCAGCAGTGATTTACTCAGTATTCCATTTTATCTCTCAAAGCTATTTCAATTATTCATGATGATCTCAATAGACGTTTTATAACTAAGAAGAGAAAAAAAAACAAGCTTGCTATGCTATGTGTTGATAAGTCCCAATTTATTTAAACCTTATAAGAAACTAGCCCTAATACTTTTTGTGCATCAGGAGATGGGTCCATTTACGATGTACAATTGTACATTAAGGTTCATCACCTATCCTATGAATAACAAAAAATAGAGCCAGGAAGCCGCACTTGCTTGAGTTTGTGTTATGGTAGTTATGGCAGTTAGAACACTTGAAGGGACTGCCCTGGCACAGTAGAACCAAGATAGAATTAGAAAGTCTGGTATGTAGTCATTTCGAGATGTGGACGATATACTGTACATTGAACCTTGCAATCACAAGTTACACAGTATCATTATTCATTTTCACCTTTTGCTGTTTTTATGTTGCTTACCAGGTATTTGTTAAATAACTGTGTAATTACTTAAGTTAATCTGTGGTTTTGATGTCAATTTCATTGTTAGTGAAACGCCTTGGAAGTTGCAAGTTCAGCATATAAGGGAAGAATACTTCTCAGGAAATCCTGTTCTTATGTTCCCTAGACAGTCCTTGTACAAGAAGGTATTTCACAAAACTTGTATTTCACACACCTTCTAGATTGACGTGTCAAATTAATTTAATTTATGATTTCCATAATGTGTATTGTGTATAATTATTCTGATCAATACCTTTTTAAAAACGCCATGTAAGTTTGAGTGAAAATGTTAAATAAATATTACATTTATTCAATTGCTTCTATTCTTGTCATGGAATTGTGACAATAGATTAAATCTATGAAATAAATTGGCTCAAGTAGCTATTGCTACTTTTACCTTTTATTATTGCAGTTTATAAAGTACAGTGGTAGGAGTGGCAATAGCTACTTGGGCCAGCCCCTGATATAGGCCTACATGTACTCTAAAAATTTTAATGTGGCCTTAAAAAAATGATTCCAGAAAATATACAATGTGCAGACAATATTTGCATTTCATTAATTTGCAGAATATGAATGGTTGATTACCATACTATGTACAATAGTACATGGACCCATCGTCTTGTGCATTATAATATCAGGCAAGTTTTTCTTAGTGTTAAAACAGATAATGACTTATCAATGCATAGCATATTAGTAAGGTTGTTTCTTTATTGTCATATAGTCGTAAAATATTAATCAAGTTCATTGGATCCTTGAACAATAGAAATAGCTTTGAGAGCCAAAAAGAAATACTGAGTAAATTATTACTCATATGTATCAAACAATCAAACATAATAAATAATGAAAGGAACAATTAAAGACAAAGTATCTTGCAGTCATTTAAAGAAAAATGTTTGTATATCAGTGAAGTCGTATAAAATATTCAAAATAAAAACACATCCTGCAGTATGGCATCAACATTATTTCAACGAAAGTATAGGTTCCAGGTATTCATTTTGAAGGGAATTTTCTGCAGAATCCAAATATGTTATTATTTTTATTCTATCTTTTATATTAGTCAAGATATCGCAAACCGCGATTCTACGGAAACATAACTTTTCCTGAAAATGTCTTAGGAAATATGCTTCCGGAGGCACCCCTAAATATTATTTGATCAGGCTGATTTTTTAGTATGTCCATCTGGCTACCATAACACAACTCCATGCCAAGGTACAGCCACCTAGCTCCATTTTTTCTTTTTCATGGGGCGGCTGATGCACCCTAACGGGCACCTTCATGTTGCTTTTTATTAGATTAAAAGAGATAAGTGAGAGACATGCAAAATTTTTCATAAAAAATTAAGACAATTTTTAAAATGGTGCTCATCTATTAATTCAAGTGTTGTTAACTTTCAGTAAAGATGAGCACCATTTTTGAAAAAAACTCAGTATCTTCTTCTTCTTCTTCTGTAACGCTCTTCCGTCCATTAGGACATAGCGAGGCTCTGGAGAACCATAACTTTTTTGATTATTTGATTAGGCCACACCAAATAAATTTTATGGATGACGGATTTTTGAGAGAAAAAAATGGAGCGAGCCAGCGAATTTGTTTTTTAAATTAATTTTTGACACATTTTCAAATGCAAGCGAGCCAATAATTTTTTTTTTTTCTTTTTTAAAATTTACTTTGCGCAAATTTCGAGCTAGCGAAAAAATTTAAAAGGCCTTCATGAAGCTCAATGCTTCCCAGCTTGAAAACTTAAAAGCGAATGACAGTTTTTAAAAGCGAGTGTCTGTGGTTTACCAGTTCTCCAATCAGACCAGTTATTCTAATGTCATTATGACCTTCTGGTTGACCTGTCTAGCTTGTTGATATATTTGAGATTTAGGCCTGCAAGCTTCCAAAATGATTTGAAAATTGTTTTAATGAATTGTTATTAATTAATTCAAGAAAATAAACAATTGATCTTCAAACAAAATTATGAAGATTACTATGTATCGTATGATTCGTATCTGTATACTTGTTCTTACAATTGGTATTTAAATTAGCAGTATTATAATGTTTTTCAGTGTTTTTCCGAAGAAATATTGTTTTTAAGTGTCATATTCCCTGATGAACTATGGTTAAAAGAATTTCTTTAGGCCTACATAGGGCTAGATCTAATAATATTTTCATATAATTCTTCAGTTTCTCATTCTTGTCTTCTTGATGGGTGGGGAATAAAAAATTTCGGTGAACCTTCATGAGCGAAATGCCTGGATATGTGCATTATTCAGGCTCCATTTTTCTCTCTCAAAAATCCGTCATCCATATAGCTGCAATCGCTAGCAACACTCCGGAAACAATTTCAGTTCAATTCACAATTGCAAAATGTAAATTTATGCAGCTTGTATCAAACGACATATATAGGCCTAATACCTGATCAGTGATTTGATATGAAATTCTGAATGATAATCAGCTTATTTTTACAGGGCCCAACAGACGATGGTCGGGGCCTATATTGATTTAGCCCCCGGGAAGATTTTTTATTCCTTTGCGAAGCGCTGACGAACAATTTTTTCACGTGCAGATAAGCGACAAACTTTCTTATTGCAATTTTAACATCACAGTACCCTGTATACCTACAGGTGGAAACCCCTATTTTTTTCAGTGTCAAGTGTAAGAAACAAAACTTTTTTTAAAACCAGAATTCCATAGCCCCCCGACAAAGATAATCCGGACGGCCCCTAACGGGAGGGGGTAGCATTTAATAATCGCCGATTATTAATCGGGGGCTAGAATGGATGGATGGATGATTTGGGGCTTTACGTCCAGTATTTATGCACTTGGTAGGCTAGTTAGGACAGGAGGAGAACACGGCAATGAGGTGAAGGATGAATGAAACAGCCGTCCAACAGAGACCCAGGTGACCCGGCAAGAGCTGGATTCGAACCCTGGACCCAGCGATTGGCAATCCGCTTTGACTTTTTTGGGGGGAAATTATTTATTTCATGGTAACAACGGCAGTAATTATTTATTTCAAGTGCGCAAATTCCCAAATATTTATTCCTAAAGGCTAAATCAAGCACCTTTAGAAAAACTTCCCCAAAAATTATTTATTTCCATAGTCCAAACAATTATTTTTTTATTTCACAAAAACTAAGCACGAATTTATTTATTTCAAAAATCATGCACCAATGGACCATTAGGACCGACCATATGAACTTGGGGGAGGGGGGGGGGGCAATTCTTTTCTCATTTGACTGTACGTGTAAAAAAAAGTTTGCTCAGCATATGAAAAAAAGTTTGTTTCCGTAATGTTCCATCATGTTAAAATTCCGATACAGAAGTGTATCGCCTGGTCGCATCTCGCGATTCGGTGTAGCAGTGAGTCTGCCCAGCCTGAGTCTCCCTGGAGACCCAGGTCACATGCAAAAAAATTGTTCGTCCCAGGGGTAAAATCCATGATCAGCAGTCAAAACGCCTACAGACAAAAACACCTACTGTGATTTCAGACAATGCAAGAACGGCAATGCAAAAAGGCCTAGTTATAGATGTCAAAAACGGCTACTTGTAAGTCTATACCAAAACGGCTATACCACTTTACAAAAACGCCTACTGTTTATACAGGAACAACTATCAATGGCAATGGTGTTGTCACTTACCATCAATTTCTTGTGAGATTTGTAAAAATATTCAGGTCAAGTGTCAAAAATTAAGCAGTTCACTAGGTGTGAATGAAAAACCAATTAGCTTCAACATCTGACAGCCTTTGAGTATTGCAATTATAATTCTGTAGTTACAAAGATACTTTTTCAGAAGTGAAATGATGACAGAACAACACCTGATTTTGTAGCCGTTTTGGTCAATCAGAAATAGCCGTTTTTGTAGAGTGCAATTGCCGTTTTTGTAATGGCCAATAGCTGTTTTGACACTGTCATGCAAAAAGAAAATTAGCTGTAGGCGTTTTTGACAACGCAAAAAAAAAACTGTAGGCGTTATTGCCTGTTGCTGTTCTTGTTTGTAGGCGTTTGACTGATCACCAAAATCCATAGCTCCCCAAACTATCGTCGGGTCGGCCCCTTTTAAATTGATTGGGAACATTTACAAGGTCAAGATTTAAGAATAGAGCAAGATGTAGAAAAAAATGACTGCCAGTCAAAACGGTGATAAACCAGAACGGCTATTCATATATTTACAGACATTACCTAAACAGCGATGCTCAAAGTCCAAAACAGCGATGACAATTTTAGTTAAAAAATCGATTATAGGACGTTTCACCGCTGGGACGTTTCACCGCCAGCAGAAGTTGGACGTTTCACCGCCGATCTAAAACAGTGTTCATCAAGTAATCATTGCCTTGTGCAAGCTTTGTGAAGCCCAGAATTAGCAGAAACATGCAGATATTAAGTATCAGTCACTTGAAGGTTGATGTTGCAGCAAATTGTAATCGTCTCTGGCATTCTTTGAACCCCAACACAGTAGCAATTAATTCTCTTGGATTGCAATTAGTTTGGTGTTTCAATTGCGGTAATCAAGTGATTAGAGAAATCTTGTCAGTCCAATCAACAATCCAAGACAAGTGTAATCAACCACACATGAATGATGGTGGCAGCTGAGCAGATGCAAGTGTATTAGGCCTATGTTTTAAACAGGAACAGTAATGAATCGGCGGTGAAACGTCCCACCACTGCTGGCGGTGAAACATCCCAGCGGTGAAACGTCTTGCTACCAAAAAATCAACTTACAAAGTATCTTTCAACAATGTCTGATATTTGTTACTTAAGTTCACATCCATGATATTTCTTACTTGGTAGCAAAATAACGTAACATTTTTGTTGTCTAATTTGACATGTTATAATGTAGCTAAAACTTAGTAAATGTGTAAAACTTGATAAAATGTAGCAAAAAACTTAACTAAAATGATCTTTTTGATAACCGAAACAATGCTGGATAACAAAATGTATTGTGTTAAAGTAAAATTACTAAGCTTTCAAGCTATTTCTACCAAAAATTAGTGAAGTAGCCGTTCTTGTAATCTTGTTTTCTAGTCAAATTTATCATCGCCGTTATGGTAAACAGAATAGCCATTCTGGTTTATTGCCGTTTTGACTGCACATCATAAAAATAAATCAGAATGACACTGAAATTACCCCTTACCCTTGGTGATACGTCTTTAATTGATACCTCAGTGTTCTATGCACCTACCTGCTTCATAAATCCACTTTAATCTTCATTTTCCACGAGATACCAAGCATGTCCAGAGCAATTCATGCATTTCGACATTTCTGTCAAACTTGAGATCGCCGATTTTCGTCCATCTTTGAAGTGAAATAGTACAACAAATACAACATGCCAGTTTCTGTGAAGTAGCCAATTGATAATCCATGTGGAAACCGTGAAATTCCAGTCGATTTGAAAGTGTATGCACCTCTATTAACCACCATAATCAAGCAATGAACTTATGTATCCACTCAGCAGCTCAGTGCTCAGCATGTCTAGACGATTAGCAGTCAAAACGCCTACTGACAAAAACGCCTACTGCTATTTCAGACAATGCAAGAACGGCAACACAAAAACGCCTACTAAGAGGTGTCAAAAACGCCTACAAGTCTAAACCAAAACGGCTACACTACTTTACAAAAACGCCTACTTTAAAACTGTGTTGTCTGTCACTTACCAACAATATATTGTGAGGTCAAGTGTCAGAAATTAAGCAGTTCATTTGATCTAGTAGGTGTGAATAAAAAAAAACAATTAACTCCAACATCTGACAGCCTTTGAAGAGCAAAATTGCAATTATCATTAATTTTGTATGAATCTGTGTGCAGGTGTGTTATTTGATGACAATTAGCAGTTTGGATCAAATATTGACAGTCAAACTTTCAACCCAGGTATTACAATCGTGAAGTTACAAAGAAATCTTTTCAGAAATGATGACATCAATCGGGAATAGCCGTTTTTGTAGAGTGCAGTTGCCGTTTTTGTAATTGCCAATAGCCGTTTTTGTATTGTCATGCAAAAGAAAAGTAAGCTGTAGGCGTTTTTGACAATGCTCAAAAAACCGTAGGCGTTCTTGTCTGTTGCCGTTTTTGTTTGTTGCCGTTTTGACTGATCACCTGTCTAGACATGCTAGACCGCTGCCATTTTTGTTTTCAATGCGACGTCATCCAGGTCACGTGGCGCTAAAAAAAAGATAATCGCGCAAATTTCGGCAATAATCAGATTTTTTGAAAAACGAAAATCGGAAAATCGGATTTTTTTTTTCAGAAAAATCGGAAAATTTTCGCGAAAATCGGATTTTTTTTTTCCGAGAATCGGAAAATTTTCGCGAAGATCGCGAAAATTTTCCGATCTTCGCGAAAATTTCCAAGATTTTCCGATGATACTAAAATACCTTCATAGAATTTGGAGGAGTTTACTTGATATATGCAGGTTTTAAAATTTTGAAAATCGGACGTTTATTAAGGATTTTAGGCCAAGTTTTGCATTGAGCCCCTTCTTGAAATTGTAGATTTCCCTTACCTTGACGAATCGATGTACTGTTAAGAATACTTACATGTAAGTTTTTTTATAGGTTAAGACATCGTTACAAAAATAAGGAGGGTTTCAGACTTGAATGAACCCGATTTGCCTGTGCTCACAGCTATTGCCATTTGGCAAGAGAACTGTGAGCAGTCAGCCATTTTCAAAAGACATTCAATATCTGATGGAGATCCAGGAGGGGATATATCTGGACAGTTCAGCAAATGAGTTCAGGGATGTCAATAAACACATAGACAAACAATTTTACACTAGAACAGAAGTGGTCCAGGAATAAAGAAGAGAAATTTACAGATGATTTTGACAAGTTATAGTGAGAAACTGTTCAAGATGTGGTTGGAATTTTAAGTTTTATTGCACTACAGTGTGTCACCTATATTGGGAAAAATATATTTTCAATTAATCACAGACCAGGCCATGAACAATTAATATACTGAGAATCATGATTACTACATTGTACTTTTGATTTAAATTGTTTGAAACTGCAACAGATAATAAAGAAATATATATTATTGACGTATGGGGTGTATATTTAATGATCAGGGGGGCTTGGAGTTCTCCATAGCGGAAAATTATTAATTTTACTGTTATAGCAGCAATAATCATTTATTTCAATTGCACAAAGCCCCAGAATATTCATTCCTAAATCAAGCAATGCCCTGTTATTACATTTCTCATATTACTGTGCCATGTTCTTTTAAACTGCCCAGTGCTCATGTGATGTCAGTATGAGCATAATGATGTTAATGTGGTATATGAACAGTTTCAGATGTGTTACTTGGGACCTTCCCAATGATCAGATCATTATACATCCACAAGAAACTCCTAAAATGTTGGTCATCACTGATAATTGTGTTTAATGTTTTGAAAGCAACCAAAGTTTCTAAACCCTGCTAATATGATCCAATGAAATAAGTAAAGGTTATTCACCACGGAGAGGGAATATGTGATTTATCACCCGAGGGCTTTAGGTTGAGGTGTGATAAACACATATACCCGATCCCATGGTGAATAACCGGCTTATACCATGAGACAAACAGTCAAACAGTCAAACATGAGAGGATAACTGGACGACAAAGAATATGGGATTATTCCCCTGAAATACTGTAATGCGATTGGCTGACAGAGGTGTCGAATGGTATAAACCATCATGCACAATTACACTTATGAAAACAGGTTAGTCAGTTGTTATTCACACTTAGGCAGTAAGCCTAATGTGTTATTAGCATTTGGTAATACTTGAGCTATTGTCTCAAATGCTCACAGGGAGTCCCCAGATAATGATGTCAATATTCAGATACGGACATCATCTCTGCATATAATGACATGGGATATGGCACACTTAAATGAGATCTGTAATAAGAAAAACCCCTACTGAAATAATTTTTTTCAAGACTGCCCAAACAAAAATTATTCATCTCACCAAAACTAAGCAAGAAATTATTTATTTCAAAAAAGCTCCAAACCCCACCCCCCTTGAGATTAAATGGTGGCGACTATACCAAGCACAAAAAGGTGCATAATATTTTGACAAACTATCCAACAAACACCTCTCAAATAGTTCCTGGAAAACATTGATAAAAATGCCATCTTGCTTGTGGGAGTAATTGCCTAGTTTTCACCAGTAGTTGAAAAATAACACATGAAGGTCATATGACACAATTGGACATATATATTCTGCATGTGAGCCCGTGAACTAATAGATGGACAAAACAACAATTTGGAAATTTAAAGCAACAATGGACCTTTGTGTGCTGGTGTTCTGTCTCATAAGAGTTTTTAAGCTGAATATGATTATTTTGCTCATAAAGTTGTTGATTATTTTCCTGTCAGATTTTGTTCCAACTGCTAGACTAATGAACTTGTTTATCAACTTAATATTCAGTTTTATATGGTTACCAGAAAGAATATCATTTTTTAGATGTGATTGAGATAAGGAACAAAAAAGGCAGGTTATCTCACAATAACCTAGTTTGCCCCCAAAAAAAAAATACACGTTTAGGTCATATTCAAGTTTATCCATGATTCATTCAATTAATTCCCCCACCCTCCAATTTAGATTTGCCCTTCTTTATATTTCTCAATTTCTTCAAAAACAACTTCTGTTTCAGTGTAAAAGTGTTTCTCTATTTGGCTATTGACATCCCTGAACTTATATGCAGCATCTCCCACCGATATTGACTGTCTTCTGAAAGTGATCGACTGCTCACAGTTCTCTTATTGAATGGAAATCGCTGTGAGCAAAAGCAAAGAATGCTCATTCAAGCTTGAAACCCTTAATATACTTTCTCAAGAGTTGCATGACAAAACACTATGAAGTACTCATGGATGGAGCCTTTTGTGTCATAAGAGTTATGGAAGCTTCACAAACTCAATATGTGAAGAGAGGAAATGGTATGCCTGCACCAAGATCACATTATACAATAAATAGGTCTCTCTGATTCTGAAGCATTGTTGTGTGGACTCAGGCTATATATAATAATTATTATATCAATAATGAATTTGCATGAAGAAACCCTTTGATGTTAAGATGATTTTGATAGTGTTTTAATTCCCTCATCTTGTCGTTTTGTTTCCAAGTGTGAATGCTGTGGTGTTGAAAATGAATAAAGGGGACAATTCACAATAAAGATAGTGAAGCCTTCAAAGCTCTCTTGATGCAAAAGGCTTCATCCATAAATATGAGGGTATCGCTTTGTGGCGCAACTCTCCTATTGCCATTTGGTATTGATAAGTGTACTGTGACCAGTATGACATTTTCTAAAGACTCAATAGTAGAAGATGCTGGAGGGGATATGTCGGGAAAGTACCGCAAATAGTCCATGGATGTCAATAACCGTATGATTTAATTATTTTGACATGATACGTTTGAGTTTTTTAAACTTTTTCGGCAGAAAGAGACAACTATGTCGTTTCATTGAATTGTTTCTCCATGGCCTAATGGTTACAACAGGTTGATTTGAAGGTTCGAATCCCAATGACTGGATTCCTAACAGATAACAGATAACAGATCGTTTATTGGTCATGAATGTGAGTTACATGAAATTTGTTTTGGTAATTGACAATGAGTAACAATATACATAATTTAAGCATACATATTTAAGAAATTGATAGCTGCTGGAATGAAAGTTTTGCTGAATCTGCAAGTTCGCATATTAGGTACTCTGAACCTGCGCCCACTTCGAAGGAGCACAAAATAGCGATTCAGTGGGTGGCTTTCGTCCTCTTGTACCTTTTTAGCCATTTGTTTTAGCTTTGATAAAAATATTTGTTCATTAGAGTCTATATCATGTTGAATCCAACATTACATGTATGTGAACTACAGAAATGGAAGACTCCAACTGTAGCCAATCCAGATGAAAGATTGTCCAGGACACCACTGTAAATTGCTTTTTTATGTGCCACTACAACTGCAGTTCCAGCATAGACACATATATAAAACAAAAGAAGAAAAAGGAGTGACTGGCCTTCGATACTTGAAAGCCATTCCATTTGTTTTCTTTCTTCATTTCTTTTCATCAGAGAAGGAACTTGCTGAGAATGTACTGTGAATTGGAATGAGATAAGTGAAAGAAAGCGACCTTCACAAGACTGACAAGATTTTCATAAAATCCATTGGGTAAGCTGATAATGCTTCCTTTTGATTTTTTACTTCAGCCTGAGATGACTCGTTCAATTAGAATTTGTAATGGATAATATCAATATTATCAATATACTGAAATAAGTAATCCAGTTGTTCACAGGACGTAACAGAAAGCTAGTACTAAAAAACACCCCCAACAATTATATAATTATAATATACATTTATACAAATTTTTGCACAATATGTATCGTAATATTTTATAATTAAGTACAATTAGTAGGCCTACATACTCCATTGTTACTGACAGCATGCCATATCAATCAGTGCTTTTGAAAGTGACAGCGATTCACACAATTACTATTGGCCAAGAGGATCAATCACAAGTTTATGAAACATGCAAGGAGATGGGCCACCGATACAATATGTAGGGCACTGCATATGAGCATGGTTCCCTCCAAAGTGTGGAATTGATAGTACAGTACAGAACTGTGGCTTCACAAACATGTCAATCCTTCTGGGAGTATGATGGAGGGATAGAAATGTACAATCACACTACCAATAAATTATTTACTATATTCAGAACTACCCCTGTTTCTTTAGGGTGATTAGTTTAGACAATTATTGTTTCTGATTATGTGTTTGTTTCAGCCAAAGTAATTTCATACAAATTACAAATAAGCTTGAATTGTTTCCTGTAGAACAAGATGTTTTAATTTTATACCAGGATTACAAATAAAAGTGGTTTATCAAAACTTTGCTCTTTCTCACACTACCATTTCATACGTTAAGTCATGTATTTTGTGACTCAATTTGCCCCAGTGCCGCAAAAGGCCAGGTGATCCATCTTGAGGAGTGATTTAGTGCAAATCTGGGTTATGAGGAAAGGCTCTTGGCAAATTATCAGCTAATCAATCTTTTGAACACTCAATCAATCAAGGAACCAATAAATCAATGTCACTTCTGTTTGGCAGATTCTAATTGTATTATGCATGGGGCTACTTGTGAATGTTTGACAACTGATTCCTTGTTGTATTCAGAATGCTTTATATAATATGAGAGTTTTTAGACATTGAGGAGTGATTAAGTGTAAATCTGGACATGTTTTTTACTTTGACTGATTGACAAATCTATCAAACAATCATGCTGTTTTATTTTCTAAATGAAAATACTTTTTAAATGCAGTGGGTAATTATGTTCATGTATTCTTGAAGGCTGCCTTACATTTTTAGGAGTGCATTGGACATTTTCACCATTGTTAAAATGATCATGGAATGATTGTCTTTGACAAGTTCGCTGTTGTTGGTCTGCCTTCATTTGAACAGACTGGCTCAAAGATTTATCAGTCTGAATGTCATAATCTTCTCAGCAATAACACTCCACCACAAAACTACTCATCAAAACACACATCTCCAAACGGTTCCTGGAAAAAATAATTTAAGTAAGGAAAACAAATATTTGGCCTGCTGGAAGTATCCAATTAGTTATTACCTGTAGCCTGTTCAGAATGACATTTTGACACTAACAGGGAGTAATACAGTCAATATGCCAAAGCAAACTTTATTTATGTGAAGGTCACTATGTATTAATATACTGATGTGTTTACAGTATCATGTTGTTATCATCCTCAGTCCTTCGAGGTCAGAGGTACTGCTGAAAGATTTCACACAGATTCCATCTGATTACTTTCTCCATTTCTTGCAGCATCTTGCCTTTTTTTAGCCAAAAATACTTCATCTAACCTTCAAGCAATTTTGACTGTGTCAGGTGAAACTAATCAAATACAAGAAAGGTCGAGTCACCACCACCTGCTGTATGTGGCTTCTCTTCTAACAGAAATCTGAACTTTGTACTGCCTCTACTGCGCTGGTTACGCAGCTCATGCTACGTAATACTCCTCAGGCGAACATAGTGAGGAAGATACTTTAAATTTTCTATTCTACATTGTATGAATAACAGTTATAGTAACATGATGTTGGACATATCAGCAACAGCCAGGATGAGTTATTTATTTTTTATATTAAAGGGGGAAAATCAGTCGATTTTTCCACAAAAAGTCAAAATCTTTTTATATGATTTAATTCAGCATGTCTAAAATTTGTCGAGTTGATAATAACTGCTATTGTTATTGTAATTATAATCAATCCTATAGAAAAATGACAGACCTGCAATTACTATAATGTATGCAAAACAAGATTTTCATTATGAAAACAATAGAGTCAATTTGAATCTTTCTCTGTCTTAAACCCAATTGTTTTCTTAAAATTGTAACCATGCCGGATGTGATAATTTAGATTCGTAAGAAGTCAAACCAAAATCTTGGGTGATGAGTGTCTACAATCGGAATTGAGGTGAATGAGGCACTCAAGGAGCTTTTTGGTAAATGAGGTTGTTGACTTGGATGCAGCACATGTTGACAGTGAACTTGTAGATTCCAGCCAAGGCCAACGTTCCAGGCAATGGCTAGTGAATGATTAATGTGGTTCATGCATAACATTTCAGGATCGCGGTCTTAACCAGTAAAGTTTGATTACATTTTTCTCGTTATATCATTTTTCTAATGGCTTCCAATTGCAACACTGGAAAGCTGACAATATTCTAGGATGGCTTATTCAATATAGGAAAAAGTATCCTGTTTTTCTGTAAAATGGAAACTAATGCTGTTATTGTATTTTAAATGTATGTCTTTGTCAAGCAATAAACCTACTTAACTGTCTTAGAAGAATATTTATTCAATGCTAGATGTCAAAGGACTAAGCACAGTGCAGCAAAAGGCCAGGTGATCCATCTTGAGGAGTGATTTGATGCAAATCTGGGTTATGGGGAAAGGCTCTTGGCAAATTATCAGCTGATCAATCTTTTGAACAGTCAATCATTGACAATCAATCAAGGAACCATTAAATCAATGTCACTTCTGTTCGGCAGATTCTAATTGTATTATGCAGCAGTACCCTGGGGCTACTTGTGAATGTTTGACAACCGATTCCTTGTTGTATTCAGAATGCTTTATATGAGAGTTTTTAGACATTGAGGAGTGATTTAGTGTAAATCTGGACATGTCTTTTGCTTTTACTGATCGATCAGTCTACCAAACAATCATGTTGTTTTGTTTACTAAATAAATAAAACATTTTAAATGCAGTGGATAATTATATTCATTTATTCTTGAAGGCTGCCTTACATCTATTGGTGTGCATTGGACATTTTCAACATTGTTTACATGATCATGGAATGATTGTTTCTGACAAGTTTGCTATAGTTAGCCTGCTTCGATTAGTACTGACTGTATGGCTGAGTGGCTTGTCAGTCAGAATGTCAGACTTTTCTTACCAATAACACTCCAACATGAACTACTCATCAAAACGCACATTTCCAAACGGTCCATGGAAAAAGATTTAAATGGTGACATAAAAACAATGCTGGAAGTATCCAATCAGTTATTACCTGTAGCCTGGTCAGAATGTCATTTTAACACTAACAGGGAGTAATACAGTCAATATGCCACAGCAAACTTCTTTTTTTGTGGGTCACTCTATACTGATGTGTTTACAGTATCATGTTGTTATCATCCTCAGTCCTTCGAGGTCAGAGATATTGCTGAAAGATTTCACATTACATTTCATCGGATTACAGTCTCCATTCCTTACAGCATCTTGCCTTTTTTCAGCCAAAATTACTTCATCCAACCTTCAAGTAATTTTGACTGTGTCAGGTGAAACTAATCAAATACCAGAAAGGTCGAGTCACTACTTCCTAACTGTATGTGGCTTCTCTTCTAATAATAGTCAGAACTTTGTAATGCCTCTACTGCGCTGGTCACACAGCTCTAACTACGTAATACTCCTCAGGCGAATAGAGTGAGGAAGATCCTTTAGATTTTCTATTCTACACTGTATGAATAACATAAAAGTAACATAATGTTGGAGATATTAGCAATAGCCAAATATAATTATTCCAGCTGTACTATATTTATTAGAGTTGGAGAATCACTAGATTTTTAACAAAAAGCATAATCTTTTTATATGATCTAATTCAGAATGTCTAACATTGCTCAAGGGGATAATAACTGCTATTGTTACCATAATTATAAACAATCCAATACAAAAATGACACAAGAGGCCTGCTATTGTTATGACATAAGGGGAAATTGGGTTTTTATTATAAAAACAATGGAGTCAATTTGATTCTTCCTCTGTCTTAAAACCAATTGTTTTCTTATAATTGTAACCATGCCGGATGTGACAATTTAGATTCGTGAGAAGTCAAACCAAAACTCTTGAGTGATAAGTGTCTACAACCGGAACTGAGGTGAGTGGGGCACTCAAGGAGCTTTTTGGTAAATGAGGTTGTTGACTTGAATGAAGCACCTGTTGACAGTGAACTTGTTGATTCCACCCAAGGCCAACGTTCCAGGCAATGGCTAGCGATTGATTAATGTGGCTCATGTATAGCATTTTAGGATCGCGGTCTTAACCATTAATATCTGCATCCCTAGTGGGTTACCAGTAAAGTTTGATTACATTTTTCTCGTTATATCATTTTTCTAATGGCTTACTGTATTTGGTGGACCTAGAACCTAAGAATCACGTCCTAATGAAATCACCTGTAAAGTAATTTCTGTAATAGTGGCTCTTACTCATGATTTACTCTGGAGTGTTAAAATGTATGTCCCATCTCAATTCTTTAGCCATGCTACAAAGAAAATACCCATACATCACCATGAACTGTAAGCCTAACACCATAGCCAAGCTATTTTCTGACACTGGAGGCTATTTTTAGCCGTCAAGTAATCAAATGGATTATCTGGAATAATTAGGCATAAATTGTATGGAAAGAAGTGGCTTAATTGCTCACACCAATAACCCGCAATTATCGTTGATTGCTGCTGCCCCTAACCTTCAACAGAGTATGCACATTCCATGCCTTTTTCCAAGCTGTGCCAGTTCTTGTGGCACGTCATTATTGTCAAGAATTATCTGTCACTTACATTTAGTACCTAATAAGTCTCCACCTGCACACAATTAGCTGTGCTGAAATTGTATTCTTAGGATATGGTTGATAGCGTCAAACTTCTTAATCGGGAGTCATGAGATCAGAATTTTTGATGGCAAATTCATATTTCTGACAATTGAGTTCAAGGGAGTAGAACCTCGTGTCTGCCTACATCACTTAATACATATATAATCATCTTGCCTAATTAATGCAAACCAGCTGCATATTTCTGTCAAAATAGCTAAACATTGCAATTTTTCAAGCATTTTCCGGAGAATCCCAACTTTTTTGACAAACAAATATCGTACCAACACAGACATCACCAAGCAAATAAACAGAGGTCCCTGCCATAAAAGAACTGCTGTAGTAAGACCCACATTGGAGAGGCAGGTAAGTTAAGACGTTTTTCAGAAAAGCTGCCTCCAAGCTAAACGGAGGAAGATATTGGATTGAAAAAGAGCCATGTGAATGGGAAAAAAAGCTTGTTCAAATATGAGGAGAAACATCACCCTCTCTGTTGGATAGTTTTTACCCCAGTTGGCTTCAAATAAGGTCATGACAAACGTATCAACTCACCCACCCAGAAAGGTGAGTTGATACGCTCAGCAAGGTTAGTTGATACACCAAACCCTAATTGACAATAAAAGAGAAAGTGACACGCTTCCGCCTTGGTAGAATACTATAAAACCATATGATTTTGATTTGATTTTGATTTGATTTATTTGTTATTTTCCCGAAGGCAATTGTTTGCCGCTGTTGGGAAAAGTTTCAAATATTACAAAATTCAAAAATATATATTAAGAAAAATGGTAATAAAATGAAAATTTTGAAATTTATATGAGCATTGTTTTTACGAGGGCTGTGGGATAAGTTGTTTTGGTGTCATGTTGTCTCATACGTCATCTCTTCTGTTTTCCGTCTTGTGATAGAATTTGCTGAACAATTTCCAATATTTTGTATCTCAGGTCTTCATCTTCTTCCAGTTCATTTTCATACTTTTTGCATTGTTTTGTATTTTCTTGCTTCTCCGCTTGTTCAATGTGAGATTTTTCTTGCGTTTTCTCAGAATTTAACTGGGTAGTGTCTTCAATTACTTCTTGTGTAGTTTTGGTTGCATTACATTCTCGTTCTCTTGCTAATACAACAGCTTGATTGTAACATTCAATGTTTTTCGTAAATTCTTTTGGCTTGCCATTTTCTTTTTCTATGATAAATACTGATCCTTCATAAGTGTACGTGGAGTGAATCTTCCTTTTCTTTTTCAGTCCTCTTGCAAGGTATAGTAATTCTCTTTTATCAGGCATGAGATCTTCATTTATGAAAATGTCAGAATGTAGAAGCTGCTTTCTTCGGTTCCTGTAAATGTATCTCTTGTCCCAAATACTTGAAAATTTGACTTTTACCTTTCTTGGTTGTATATTGGCTGCTGTTTCTGCCTTTCCAATCCTTTCACATTTCAAACTCATATCAGTTCTCCCAAATTTCGCTTCCAAAATTTCTGTGATTTTTCTATGAAGATTTTCATTCTTGTCTTCTGCCACTCCAGTGATGATTAGGTTATGCCGTTTCTCAACTTTCAATTTTTGGTAGAGAGAATCTTTTTCATCTAAAATTTTTTCTTCTTTTAATTCTGTTTTATTTTCTGTAAATTGAACTCCTGTTTGTTCTATATTCTTTAATATAATTGATGACTGACTTTCCTGCGACTGTGTCGTTTCAGTTGTGAGAATTTTGTCTTTCAATTTTTCTATTTCTTCTTTTTGTCTTGTGATTTGTTCTTCTTGATTTTCTATCTTTTTAAGAAGCAGGTCAAGTTTGGCATTGTGGGCTTCCTTTAAATCTTTCACGAGCATATTTATAATGCTAACTAATTCCAAGTTGCAGTTTATCAATCCATGGTTGCCCCTAGAAACACTTGTCTCTGCAGTTATAGCCTCATTCTGAACTGTACATGTCTGTGATTTAACCAAAGTCTCTTCTATGCCTCGTTTTGGTGGCTGTTCTGCCTCACTTCTGATACTGTACATTTTACATCTTGTATGAGCTGATTCTATGATCCATGTTTTTATAATATATCGACTTGTAAAAAATATTTCGCGATGATGCTTGCGTTCCCTGTCATTTATTTTATGTCTGTGACAAATTTCATCTTTTTCTGTGTCCTATAAACATGTAAGTTGTCCTGTATCAGTGCTGAGCTGTTGAAGCACGTCTTCACTTGTTGATAGCCTCGTTCTTCTAGCTACCTTATGTTTCAATGGATGCATATCCGCTTCCATTGTGAGTTGGATCAGGTGGTCGACCTGTTGGGAGGAAGAGATCTCAGGACAAGTTTAACCTAAGATTGATCTATAGAGCGTTTTCATTAAAATTCCTTGGTAACATCTAGCATTGTGGTTGTACTTATGTTGGCCAAGGTGATCAATCCCAAGTTGATGAATAGACCAGAAGATGGGCCGCTGATACAATATGTACAGCACTAGGGTATGGATACCACCATGGAATTGACAGTACATACAGTGCGTTGAAATCATAAATGTTTCATACCTGCTTGGAGTAGATGTTCAAATTACAAATAGGCTTAGATTGTTTCCTTTAGAACAAGATGTCTTTTGTACCACGATTAAAATTAGATTAGAATATCAAAACTTTGCTCTTTCTCACAATACCATTTCATATGTTTAGTAAAATGTATGTCGTGACTCAATTTGCTCCAGTGCAGCAAAATCCAGGTGATCCATCTTAAGACATGATTTAGTGCAAATCAGGGTTATGAGGAAAGGCTCTTGGCAAATTATCAGCTAATCAATCTTTTGAACAGTCAATCAATCAAGGAACCAATAAATCAATGTCACTTCTGTTTGGCAGATTCTAATTGTATTATGCAGCAGTACCCTAGGGGCTACTTGTGAATGTTTGACAACCGACTCCTTGTTGTATTCTGAATTGTTTATATGAGAATTTTTAGGCATTGAGGAATGATTTAGTGCAAATCTGGACATATATATACTTTGACTGATCAACAAATCTATCAAACAATCATGCTGTTTTCTTTTCTGAATAAAGATACTTTTTAAATGCAGTGGGTAATTATATGCACGTATTCTTGAGTGCTGCCTTAAATGTTGTGGCGTGCATTTGACGTTTTCAACATTGTTTACATAATCATAAATTATGATCTTTGACAAGTTTAGCTATTGTTGGCCTGCCTTCATTGGAACCGACAGGCTCAAAGATTTATCAGTCGAACATCAGAATCTTCTCAGCAATAACACTCCACCACAAAACTACTCATCAAAACACACATCTCCAAGTGGTTGTAGGGGAAAAAGATATAAATAGCGAAAACAAACATTTGGCCGGCTGGAAGTATCAAATCAGTTACTATCTATAACGTGGTTGGAACGACATTTTGACACTAACAGGGAGTAAATGCTGTCAATATGCCAAAGCAAGCTTCTTTTTTTTTGGTGAAGGTCACTCTATACTGATGTGTTTACAGTATCATGTTGTTATCATCCTCAGTCTTTCAAGGCCAGAGGTACTGCTGAAAGATTTCACACAGATTCCATCTGATTACTGTCTCCATTTCTCGCAGCATCTTGCCTTTTTTCAGCCAAAATTACTTCACCTAACCTTCAAGCAATTTTGACTGTGTCAGGTGAAACTAATCAAATACTAGAAAGGTCGAGTCACCACCACCTACTGTATGTGGCTTCTCTTCTAATAGAAGTCAAAACTTTGTACTGCCTCTACTGCGTTGGTCACGCAGCTCTTACTACGTAATACTCCTCAGGCGAACAGAGTGAGGAAGATACTTAAAATTTTCTGTTCTACATTGTACGAATAACAGTAAAAGTAACGTTATGTTGGAGATATAAGCAATAGCCAAAAAGAGTCATTTCAGCTGTACTATATATTATTAAAGCTGGAAAATCAGTAGATTTTCAACAAAAAGTGAAAATCTTTTTATATTATCTAATTCAGTATGGCTAACATTGTTCAAGAGGATAATAACTGCTATTGTTATCGTAATTATAATCAATCAAATAGAAAAATGACAGGCCTGCTATAATTATAATGTAAGCGAAACAGGATTTTCATTATAAAAACAATGGAGTCAATTTGATTCTTTCTCTGTCTTAAAACCAATTGTTTTCTTATAATTGTATGCCATGCCGGATGTGACAATTTAGATTTGAAAGAAGTCAAACCAAAACTCTTGAGTGTGAAGTGTCTACAATCGGAACTGAGGTGAGTGGAGCACTCAAGGAGCTTTTTGGTAAATGAGGTTGTTGACTTGAATGCAGCACATGTTGACAGTGAACTTGTAGATTCCAGCCAAGGCCAACGTTCCAGGCAATGGATAATGCATGATAAGAATTGCTCATGTACGGCATTTCTAGGATCGCGGTCTTAACCATTAATATCTGCATCCCTAGTGGGTTACCAGTAAAGTTTGATTACATTTTTCTCGTTATATCATTTTTCTAATGGCTTCCTGTGAGACATTCCAATTGCAACACTGGAAAGCTGACAGTATTCTAGGATGGCTTATTCAATATAGGAAAAAACTATCCAGCTTTTTCTGTAAAAGAGAAACTGATAATGTTACTGTATTTTGCATGTCTGTTAAGCAATAGACCTTACTCAACTGTCTTTGAAGAATGTTTATTCAATGCCAGATGTCAAAGGACTAAAAGATATTCAGATGGTCCCAAAGGAACATCTCTGAAATGATTTGGTTCTGGATAATCAATCAAAGGATCATGGTAGCTACAATTCTGTCTGGTTCAAGTTCTGATTTTGGATGGAGACTTTCAAATGCATGCCATGATACATATAGCTTGTTTAAAGTGTTGTCATAACTCAAGGGCAAGAAAAAAGTATTATTGTCCCCATACCTCATTCTGGACAGGCTTCTATCTAATTTCCCCACCACTCCAGAAAAGATGCCCTAACACTTCAAGTGACAGGACAATGTGATCAAATAAATTTTCATGCAAAGCTTGCAATGCATCAAAGTTGTTCCTTTTTACAGTGGCTCTGACACATGATTTTCTCCGGAGTGTTATGTCCCCTTTTCAATTCTTTAGCATGCTATAACGAAAATACCCACACATCACCATGAACTGTAACACCACAGCCATGCTACTTTCTGACACTGAAGGCTATTTTTAGCCATCAGTTAATCAAATGGATCATCTGGGATAATTAGGTATAAATTGCAGGGAAGGAAGTGGCTTAATTTCTCACACCAATAACCTGCAATTATCATCGATTGCTGCAGCCCCTAACCTTCAACAGAGCATGCACATTCCATGCCTTTTGAGCTGTGCCAGTTCTTGTGGCATGTCATTATTGCCAGGAATTATGTGTCACTCACATTTAGTACCTAATAAATCTTCCCCTGTACACAACTAGTTGTGCAAAAATTGTATACATGTACTGACAATATGGTGGCTGACAAGAAACTTCTTTATCCTGAATCATGATATCAGATTTGTCTGTTGGCAAGTTCATATTTCTGACAATGGAGTCCTAATTAATACAAACCAGCATTTCTGTCATAACATTGCATTTTTCAAGCATTTTCCTGAGATCCCAACCTTTTGACCAATAAATATCACACCAACATAGACATCACTAAATAAACAGGGGCCCTTGCCATATAAGAACCATTGTAAGACCAACAGGCCTTATAGGGGAGAGGCAGGTTAGTTGAGATGTTTTTCAGAAAAGCTTGCATCCACAACAAAAGAGAAAGTCACATGCTTCCGCTTTGGTAGGATACTATAAAAGCACGTGCCTCCACCTAGCCACTTTAGGTTCCCTTGGATGCATATCTGCGTCCATTGTGAGTTGGATCAGACGGTTGACCTGTTGGGAGGAAGAGATCTCAGGAAAAGTTTAACCTAAGATTCATCTGTAGAGCTTTTTCATTCAAATTCCTGGGTCACATCTAGCATTATGATTGTACTTATGTTTGCCGAGAGGATCAATCCAAGTTGTTGAATTGGCTAGAAGATGGGCCACTGATATGGTATGCAGGGCACTAAGGTATGGAGGCCACCATGGAACTGACAGTACAATGTGGTGAAATCAAAAAAGTTTCTATCCTACTGGGAGTATGATGTACGGAACGATACAATCAGACTACCAATGAATTATACACTATATTATGGAGCAAGTCTTTTGGGTACGTAGTTTGTATGATTTGCGATTGCGTGTTTGTTTCAACTAAAGTATTGTCATACAAAATAAAAATAAGCCTAAATTGTTTCCCTTAGAACAAGATATCTTGATGCTATACCAGGATTACAAATAAAAGTGGTTTATCAAAACTTTGCTCTTTCTCACACTACCATTTCATACGTTAAGTAAAATCACGAAGTGAGTAAAATGTATGTTGTGACTCAATTTGCCCCAGTGCCGCAAAAGGCCAGGTGATCCATCTTGAGGAGTGATTTAGTGCAAATCTGGGTTATGAGGAAAGGCTCTTGGCAAATTATCAGCTGATCAATCTTTTGAACACTCAATCAATCAAGGAACCAATAAATCAATGTCACTTCTGTTTGGAAGATAGTATTATGCAGCAATACCCTCGGGCTACTTGCGAATGTTTGACAACCGATTCCTTGTTGTATTCAGAATGCTTTATATGAGAGTTTTTAGACATTGAGGCAATGATTTAGTGCAAATCTGGAAATATCTTTTACTTTTTGACTGATCGACAAATCCATCAAACAATCATGCTGTTTTGTTTTCTAAATAAAGATACTTTTTAAGGTGGCTCGCTACTCATGCAAAGTGGTCGTTAGCGCACATTGACGCGCAGCCAGGCAGGCCCTATCTATCGTAACGTCACCACTGTGTTGACACTGCTTCAAGATCTTTTTTTAATTCTAAGAATTTCATGCGTCGGCCGCTTCGTTTGCAATTTGCGCCACTTCTATTGGGGTTAGAGACTTCTCGTTTGGAGCATTAGATGCGCCATGAAGAGTACTATGTACAGCCGAAGATTCAACTTGATACTCAAAACAGAACATTTTTACAGGCGATTTTCGGCAAGCAGGTCTAATTTCTCAACAATGACTTTGAGATACAAATAATTTTTTATATCAAAATCAATTGCAGTAGGAAACCTTCTCTTATGCTTTTTATTGTTCCTCATAATATTTGGAAATAAATGACAAAGAGATGAGAAATCCTATGTAGCCAATTTTTTTTTTGGGCCATGGTTTATGAAAAAAGTTAAATTGTCAAAATCAATATTTTTACTCCGAGCCCCTTGGAAAGCCCTTTGAACTAAATATATCTCTTTGAAATTATAATCAGCTTTTCCATGTGTCTTCTTTAATTTCATCCTTCATTGCATAATATGGGATGCATGACCACTGAATGGCAGGGCAAACTTCACAGTAAAAAAGTTAAGAAAAAAATTTAGTTTTTCAGGTTTGCGTGGACTGACTTTCTTGTACATAACCTCAAATATTTTGAAAAAAAGGCTGGTTGCGACCACTTTTTTTTACATATCCTTGCTATAAACTATATTTTAACAAACATTTGGCCGACTGGAAGTATCAAATCAGTTATTACCTATAACCTGGTTGGAACTTCATGTTGATACTAAGAGGGAGTAAATGCAGTCAACATACCAAACCAAGATTCTTTTTTGTGAAGGTGACTCTATACCGATGTGTTTACAGTATTATGTTGTTATCATCCTCAGTCCTTCGAGGTCAGAGGTACTTCTGAAGATTTCACAGAGATACCATCTGATTACTGTCTCTATTTCTTGCAGCATCCTGCCTTTTTTTCCACCAAAATTACTTCATCTAATCTTCAAGCAATTTTCACTGTGTCAGGTGAAACTAATCAAATACCAGAAAGGTCGAGTCACCACCACATGCTGTATGTGGCTTCTCTTCTAATAGAAGTCGAAACTTTGTACTGCCTCTACTGCGTTGGTCACGCAGCTCTTACTACGTAATACTCCTCAGGCGAACATAGTGAGGAAGATACTTTAAATTTTCTATTCTACATTGTATGAATAACAGTTATAGTAACATAATATTGGATATATAAGCAATAGCCAAAAGTAATTATTCTAGCTGTACCATATACAATGTATATTAAAGATGGAAAATCAGCAGATCTCCTCAAAACTTTAAAATCTTCTTGTTGATCTTATTCAATATGTCTAACAATGTTCAAGAGGACAATGACTATTATTGTTATCATAATTGTTATCAATCAAATAGAAAAATGAAAGACCTGCTATAATTATAATGTAAGCGAAACATGATTTTCATTATAAAAACAATTGAGTTGATTTCATTCTTTTTCTGTCTTAAAACCAAATGTTTTCTTATAATTGTATGCCATGCTGGATGTGACAATTTGGATTGAGGTCAAACCAAAACTCTTGAGTGATAAGTGTCTACAACCACAACTGAGATGAATGGAGCACTAAAGGAGCTTTTTGGTAAATGAGGTTGCTGACTTGAATGCAACACCTGTTAACAGTGAACTTGTTGACGCAGCCAAGGGCATTGTTCGCTGCAATGGCTAATGCTTGATTAGTGCAGCTGATGTGTAGCATTTTAGGATCACGGTCTAAACCATTAATGTCTGCATCAATAGTGGGTTACCAATGAAGTCTAATTACATTTTTTGCCTCATTTAATTTTTGTAATGGCTTCATGTGAGGCATTCCAATTGCAAAACCCGTAGGTTGACAATATTCTAGGATGGCTTATTCAATATATATATTTTTTTAAAGAGCAACAAATACATTAACGATAGAATTATATATTATAAATTAACAATGTACTAACAGTTAAACATTTAAGTTACCTTACTTAACTGTCTTTGCAGAATGTTCATTCAGTGCTGAATGTCTAAGGAATAAAGGATATTCAGATGGTCCCCAACGGAGTATCTTTGTAATAATTCAGTTATATAGGAAATTGATCGAAGGGATCATAATTAGGTACAAATTGCATGGAACGAAGTGGATTAATTTCTCACACCAATAACCTGCAATTATCGTTGATTGCTGCAGCCCCTAACCTTCAACGGAGCAAGCATATTCCATGCCAGGTTGTGAGCTGTGGCTGTTCTTGTGGCATGTCATTACTGCCAGGAATTGTAAGTTACTCATGTTTAGCACCTAATAAGTCTCCATCTGCAGACAACTAGCTTTGATGAAATCGCATTTTGACAATATGGTTGCTGATGTCAAGCTTCTTCAACATTCATCAAGAATCATGAGATCAGAATTGTCTGACGGAAAGTTCAAATTTCTGACGATTGAATTCAAAGGTGCGGGAACATGTGTCTGCTAACATAGCTTAATCAAAATATACCTTACCTAATTGATAAATGCAAAGAAGCTGCATATTTCAGTCAATAACACACTTCATTTTTCATGCATTTTACTGTGAATCACAATCTTTTTGGCAAATTTTAGGGCAAATTAGAATCATTCCAACATAAACATCACAAAATAACCTGGGGTCCCTGCCTTATAAGAACCACTGATATAAGACCAATGGGCCCTATGTAACCGCCTCCTTCCAGCACAAAGTATTTTTCTAGGAGAGGTTGAATCCACTGGAGAATTTGCTTCTTGACTTCATCATAGTTCATTGAATTCATGTGAAAATCAATAGTGGTATATCCGCACCCTATTGCCCCACACATCGTATCAGGGGACCATCTCCTTGCATATTTCATCAACCTGTGATTGATCCTCCTGGCCAACAGTAATTGAGAGATAGTGTCACTGTTTCTTGAGGCATTCTGCCAGTTTTGCTAAACGGTCTCTTCTCGAAGCTCTGCTCCAGAGTTGACGAAGGAGTTTAGGCGCCGCTGGGAGTATGATGTATAGAAGGATACAATCACACTATCAATGAATTATGCACTATATTGTGGAGCAAGTCTTTTGGGTACTTAGTTCGGATAATTGTCCTTTCCAATTGTGTGTTTGCTTCAATCATAGTAATTTCATACAAATTACGAATAAGCTTAAATTGTTTCCTGTAGAACAAGATGCCTTTAATACCATGATCACAAATAAGATTAGATTATCAAAAATCTTTCTCACACTACCGTTTCATATGTTAAGTAATGTGCTTCGTGACACAATTTGCTCCAGAGCAGAAAATCCAGGCGATCCATCTTGATTTAGAGCAAATCTTGGTTATGAGGGAAGGCTCTTGGCAAATTATCAGCTTTTCAATCTTTTGAACGCTCAATCGATCAAGGAACCAATAAATCAATGTCACTTCTGTTTGGCAGATTCTAATTGTATTATGCAGCAGTACCCTCGGGGCTGCTTGTGAATGTTTGACGAACAACTGCTAATTCTGTTCAGAATGCATCGCATCAGAGTATATTGACATTTTTGTTGACTGTCTCTGATCCATTATACCATATGATAAGCATAACTTTGTTGGAAACAAGCTCATGAAGTAAATTGTATTGTCTGGTTGATTTGATCTTTGACCTTATTAAGCCACAAGCATTTTGTACTATATTGCGATAAGTAATTGGTTATATATAATGATATAATACAATGTCAACAATGTTCTTTTTCTGTCAAAAATGCATGAGAAAACTTCCAAAGTTACTTTTTCATTTGTATTGACACTTACTTGTGTGCATTTCATATTTTCAGATAATTACTGTTGAAATGTGTTTTCAAACTGTATTTATTAATATGAGTGAGAAAAGGTAAACAAAATATCAGGCTTACAGTACCTGTCAAAACACTTTTCAAAACAGTTCCAATAAAAAATAAAATCAAATAACGAAGGGAAGCATTTTGCCAGTTTAAGTAGGCCTACAACGTGTCCAATCAGTTGTTACTTGAAGCCTTGGTCAGGTTTCAATTTGGACACAAACAGGGACTAAACAAGAATAAGGACACAACAACATCTTGACAATTTGTAGCAAAAACACACCGTTTTGTACTTGTCAATTGGCTGACAATTGAACAGATAAGGGATGAATTCTCAACAAACCTTCTCAATGTGAAAAATCAAAATTGAATCAACATCTGACTGTTTCTGTCAGAAAGTATCATCTGGCTTGCCGAGAGTTTTCAAAAACTCCTTGCTTTAAAGTTCATGCAATCATAGCTAAGGAATTATATGTCAATTACATTTAGTGCCTATTAAAAGCTTTACTTGCAAACTGAGTTCTGCTCATCCAGTCATTTTGCCTGCAAATCTTGTTTTAATACAGACAACAAACACTGTTATTTGTCATTGGAATGTCTTTCTGAACAGACAAGGAGACATCTTTAAGATACACGTAGAGCTGTTGACGGTGGGAGGTAGTTCTATACTTTGTTTGTTGATCCTTACCATTGATAAAGAGACAATTTGACGTAATTCCCTCTGGGTACATTGATGATTGACATATAATTCGAAGGCACATGTAATGTGCCACAGTCTACCATTAAAAAAAGTAGAGGGATTCCACTGCATTATAGATAATTTTTGTTGATTTTGTTACTAGACTTCATCAATATGTTGTTTACTCTATATCTGCTTTGCAATATGGATTGCTGCAAATTACTATTTTTACTTGACGATTTTTAGAGGTATTAAAGTACAACTACCATCACTCTCAAAGGTAAGAAATGTCATGACACCTTACAGGTCTTCTCAAAACAATGTACCGCAGGCACATTAGACCTGTTCAAAAAAGACTTTTTATTTTATTTTAATGCAGGATGCAGTGATTACCATTCTCCAAGCTATAGAATGACCAAACATGACATTTTTTTCAATTTTGAACTTTGGGAATGCCTGCCTCATGAGCCATGAAGTTTTAATGTTTAATTTTGTCAAAAACGCCAAAAATATCAGAGGGAGTGTTATATTTTGCCTGATATCTTTATCAGAATTAACTGTAGAACAACATGGATAGTGTCCTATGAAAGCTAGTTAAATTATCTTTCAATTGAGACCAATAACTTTATATTTGAGTCACCTTCAGTTCTCTTCAAAGCAGAAATGTGTCAATTTTAGGGATTTTTTTAATGTCGATTAGTGTATTTTGCCTCATATAATCATCCAAATTGATCATATAGTGCATGAGTGATATTATATAAATAACTGTAAAGTTGTCTCTAAACTGATACCACATCATAAAATTAATTGGTATGTTAGTGGTCTCTAAAACAATATATTCTTCTTTTTAATGAAAAGTTCTCCAATTCTAAAAATACAAAGTAAACATGTACAACAATGAACTGAAATTATTCACATTCCAAAATTAAAATATTTTAAGTGATCTCAACAGTTCTATAAATCTGTACATTTAATGTACAGATTTATAGAACTGTTGAGATCACTTAAGCTAGACACCTTGTTAAAAAAATATAATTGTGAGCTTATTTGTTTGTTTGTTTGTGTTTTACGCCTCTGCAGCACCTTAGTGGGCTATATCGAGGCAGGCGATCGCCGTATGATGATGAGATGAGAAGACTGTGAGTCTGGCACATACCCTATTAATTCAGGGATGCCCGGGGTCTTTCAGTTGCCCCAGCAAAGAATACTGGATACAACCCGCCTCCATTTAAGGGCTTGGACTAAAGTGAGTTCCCGGGGTGAAATTTGAACCCACGCCCTCAAAGCCATATTAATTGTGAGCAGCTAAGGATAGATCAGTATAGATTAATCATCATTCTATTAGGCCTAATTCACGGACCCCTTACGCTACTCCAACCAAACAACTGATTGTCCAAGAGAACTTTTGCAAACTGCTTTTCTACACTCTCTACAATGTCCTTAGCCGGGTTTCATCAAATTACAGTCACAGAATATAAGATGACGTTTTCTCATAATCTACATATATATGCCATTACAAAACACCCTTTATTTCCCCCTTCCCTTTCATCCATGTCTTCACGGGTATTAAGCAGACTACATCTTATATATACATACAAATTAAAGCTGTTTTCAGACATGGCATAAAAAAAGTTGGCCACTGCTGGAAATTATCAATATTTTAAGTAGTCCAACTTAAACTTTGTCATGCTTAATTGGACATTTTGTGACAAACCAAGCTGTTGTACAAGTAACCAAAAGGAAGCTGTAAAGTTGCTAGAAGGAGGTTTGCCCAGTTGAATGTTTTTTTGACAGTGATAAAACAACATGTTCATAGTTCCTACAGTTGACCAGAAACAACTTTGTCTCAGAAAATGTGGAAACACAATCAAACAGACAGTTATTTCAGTTATTGTCATTGCCAGAACTTTTGATTTGATAAGCTTAATTTTGCAATCCCATCCATATAACCTGTTCAGCAAGTGATAAAAATAGGAGTATAGACAATGAAATTACAGAAACAGTGAAACTAAAATAAGCAATTCTACAAAGTAACCCTTTTTACGCATTGTTAAATCTTGGCTGCTTCTGGATTTCATTGCATTGTGATGATACTCATTGTCTGAGCTCAGACACCTTGAAGTTTATGATGGATACCTCAGCCAGCAGAAATTGGAAAGAACAAGAACATGTGTGGCGGAGGGGCTGCTAGTCTGTTAAATTGACTCACAGTTTTGCTTAAACGATAAATCAATTTGACTAAACATACATCATGAAATAATAAGAATTCACCAGAAAGCAGCATACCCAAAACAGTTTCGTTGGGTGACTCATTTTCTAGCGGGGCCATATAATGGTATGGAAGTGGACTGATTAAAAAGACCCACATTCAAAAGTTGTGTTGAATTTCCTCTCAGCTACCTTTAACAAGTCATTATAAACACAATCAATGGAACTGTATTGCACTGCAATTACTGTTTTAATTTATTTTCAAATGTGATATTAGGCCCTTATCTATGTCATAGTATTAGTATATGATATAGTTTTAAGCCATGAGTGATTTAAAATTTTACTGTGTAGCCCTGCTATTGTCAACATTGCGTTAATCTTTGAATTATCAGCCTTAAACATGATTAAAGTCATTATTCATTAATTTTAATGGCACAAGAAGGTTAGTTACTTTGTTACTTAAGGCATTAATATTAGAATTGACAACTGTGGCATACTGTTGCTCAAAATGTTAGGTCAGGTTTAACTGCATTTTCTAAAATATGCTGTACATTCGCTCCAAGAATATGCCATGGTAACACTCGCTGTTGAAAAATAACACTACAAAAGTCATCGATGATATTTGTTTGCTCTCAGCTCAAATCCAACAATGACCTGATTAGAAAGTCATTATAAGGACATGGTAAAAGTACTTTTAAACTGTTCCAATCACTTGGAAACAACATCAATGAAATTATTTTAAACAGATTTTGGTCAATGCAGTGCTGGGATGAATTAGATCGGGCAGCGAGCTCCTTGAAATGGAGGAATTTTTGTTTTAGAGACAATGAGAACTATCTAAATGATTTTAAAAATGATGTCCATTCAAAGACAACTTCACAGCCACTCAAATGATACCACTCATGATGCTCTATGATCAATTTGGATGAGCATATGAGGCAAAATACACTAATCGACATTAAAAAAATCCCTAAAATTGACACATTTCTGCTTTGAAGAGAACTGAAGGTGACTCAAATACAAAGTTATTGGTCTCAATTGAAAGATAATTTAACTAGCTTTCATATGACACTATCCATGTTGTTCTACAGTTAATTCTGATAAAGATATGAGGCAAAATATAACACCCCCATCTGATATTTTTGGCGTTTTTGACAAAATTAAACATTAAAACTTCATGGCTCATGAGGCAGGCATTCCCAAAGTCCAAAATTGAAAAAAATGTCATATTTGGTCATTCTACAGCTTGGAGAATGGGAATTCCTGCATCCAGCATTAAAATAAAATAAAAAGTCTTTTTTGAACAGGTCTAAGGCACATGCAATGCCAAAATTCATTCATATAATCTCGAAAAATGAACTACAAAGATAACTCATCATTGCATGCATATAATTTGTATTATTTCGTATGTTCACGAATTTGTGGATGTGGAAAAATGAGCATTTATGCTTGTGTATATGTAATAACTAACACTCGTGGATGTGCTTCATTATTCATTCATGGACCTGCCAATAATAACATTCGTGGGAGTCTTACAGGTTTCACTTTTAGGGTCAAAACTAGGTAAAGGATTAGCTTTAGCCGAGTTCAGGGTTAGTATGTTTGTGGTTGCACCAATCCAAATTGTGATGACACAGTTTTGCATTTCCACGAACGCCAAATTCGCACTCATGTTTGATTTTGCAGGTTCACAAATTCTTCTACATGCAAAATATTGAAAACTATATATACATCATCATTGCGGAAAACAAATTAGGTTAATTGACTCCTGGACCTAAATGACCACTCACTAAACCATTGACAATTGACTTGAATGGATTGAATGGAGTTCCCTGAAACAAAAAAAAACAATTATGCTGAAATCAAGTTTTCGTTAGTACTTGTATTGTCTAGTTACATTAAGCTTCTGTATTTTGAATTATTCGCCATAAATAGAAAAATACTTTTTGTGTGCAAACGTTAAAAACGCAGTTATCTGATCAGACATCCAAGAACCTCTCCCCAAACATTCCAGAGCAGTTGCAAAGATAGAAGAATATTCAGCATTCTCTTCCTGGGATTATGGGCTACTGAAAACTCATTATTCAAAGGTTTCTGGCATAAAACGCCTATTTAGATAATGGATGATGCCTTTTATCAAACGTTTTTTGATAACAATTATTTAAAAAGCATCAGTATTGCAGTAAACCAATATTTGATAAATATATTATTTCGATACTCTCTTCTGGAAATAATCGGAGCAGCAGCCTCATACCAGAGTGTGATTTCATCACAGCAAGTTTATTTGCCCAACATTGGTTCTTGATGGCCAAATAGGGTCAATTAAAGCTCATACAATGTAGATGAAGTTGACATTGAATTTCTTTTGTCCATCAGTCGATACTCCTATGCAAAAATATGTTTTTGAAGGTCGCTGTTCAAAGAATCCTAAACACAATAATAAATCAGTCAAAAGTTCGCCTTTAGAATTGGATTATCTAGTGAATTTGAAAAACATTATCATTCAGAAAAGAACGACTATGCTCTATAATAGCTAGGTTGATCAGAAAAAGCACCAAGAAATCTCATACAATGCATTTTGAATTGAATAAGTTGGTTGCTCAGTCCAAAAGTCATGTTGCCTCAATAGAGCTGCTACATAATACAATCACGCAGAATCTACCAAACAGAAGTGACATTGATTTATTGGTTCTTGATTGATTGGTTGAGTGTTCAAAAGATTGATAAGCTGATAATTTGCCTAGAGCCTTTCGCCCTTTCCTCATAACGCAGATTAACACCAAATCACTTCTCCAGATGGATCACCTGGCTTGGGATGCATTGAATGGGGCAAATTAAGTTACAGCATACTAAGCATTCATTAAAGGGTCGCATTTGAAAGAGCAAAATTAGGTTCAGCCTGTTGCAATTATGACATTTTCTGATCTACGACCAATAGACCGTGGTTGAAAATGCCAATCAAGAAAACAATACTCATACTACACATCCTAAATCATCAAAGATTTGCTTTAATGCAGTTAATAATTAATTGACAGTTTGTTATAATTCACGGCACTGTGCTATCATCTACTACACTACATGCAGCAGGATCCATGCCCCAGTGCCCTACATATCGTATCAGTGGCCCATCTCCTTGCATGTTTCATCAACTTGTGATTGATCCTCTTGGCCAATAGTAGTTGAGTAAATCACTGTTAGAGGCTGTCACTTTCAGGAGCACTGATTGATATGGCATTCAGACAACAAGGACGGTGTAAAAAATTCACTAAAGACGGGGGTAGAGGGGGTACCAATATACCCGAGTGCAACAATTAAATGGAATTTCTTTTGTCAATCAATCATTATTATTCACTAGTCGATTGTGGCCAAGAGGATACAGAGTTCAATCTTTGTAGATTTAGATGCCATAGAATTGCTTTTGTCCATCAGTCACAGGGGTGCCGGAAGGAATCGCAGGCGGCAGGGGCGGTCAGACAAAAAAGGGCAAATCATATTCGCGCCAATTTCGTGTGACAAAATTTAAATGGAGAGTCACCATTAATTTGAAAATATACTTACTAATACTGACTAATTTGTGCCTAAAACTAGTAAAACAAGGCCTTATAATGTTTTTTTCTTAAAGATCCAAAGGGCATCCTTGTCCCCCCTGCCCCCCTTGGACAAGGGCAGGAAGGGCAATTGCCCCCCCTGCCCCCCCTGTTCCGGCACCCCTGATCAGTCAATACTCCTTTGCACACACAGTATCTGACAAATATGCCAAAACGAATAGCTAATCCATTGGTGTAAGCAAATGAGAGCTCAAATAATTTGGAAGTTAAGAAATCTGTAATCCTGTAACTATAACTGGTAAGGTGCCAGAACAATCAGTGCCGAGCAATGTAACAGCTTTTGAAGTACATTGTAGTGATTTACCATGGATGCCTGCTGGCTGCAGGGATCAATCACCCACTGATGAAAAATGCAAGGATACGGGCCACTGACACAATATGTAGGGCACTGGGGCAAGGAACTCATCCCTGCAGGGAATTTTTAGGGAGGGATCAGATGATCCACTGAGGATTTTAACCCGCTGGGAGTAAAGTAAATAATGCATTTAGTTCCACTCGCTGTACTATTATTGTTCCAAAATAGTGTAATAAGTGCATTCACAAGTTTATTTTAAATATTCACACACAGTATCTGACGAATTTGCCAAAACAACTGGTTAGTCCTCTGGTGTAAACAAGTGAGAGCTCACATAATTTGGAAGGTAAGATATATCAATTCCTTTGAATGTTGATTCTTAGTATACAAACTCTTAACAAAAAGGTTTCATATAGAACATTTAAGGGTTCTATAAGCTGGTATAGATAAGGAACCGTAAAAGGTTCCTATTAAACTTTAAAATGGTTCCAACAGCAAACAAAAACAACATTTAGATAATCCAGCTGCACTAAACTCCAACAATTGAACTTCTTTCTCTTAAGTTGGGAAGATATGGTCCTATCATAGGGCTTTCCCACCAAATTTTGAACCTTTTCAATTCAATTTAATCCTTAAAAGATTTAGAACCTTTTTTCGGCTGTGGCTGATTTATATATACCATCAAGATTATTTTTGCGTTAAGAGTGATTATCAAAATGTTTGACCAATTTTAAGCATGTAAACCAGCTTTGCCACGTCATTGACAGTCACTTTTTAGTAAAACTAATCCTCTTGCTAACCTTAATTGAGTTAAAAAATAGCATGCAATGCAAGCATAGGGTCCTTGGTCGATTTCCACATTTTGTGCCTCATCAATTTTCTACCAATTATCTATCAAGTTATGTATAAAAAGGGAAAGATTAAATGACATGTTCAAATTGCATTTCTACTCATATTTTATATGAATAGATATTGTTTATTTATTGAACAAGAATCCCCACTAAACTTTCTTTATTAGTCTTTATTTATGAAATTAACCTGCAGGCAACTACGGTATTCATGACTATGCACAAGAGGGCAGCACAGTCCAAGTTTGGTAGTATACTTGAAGCCAGCTTTTGTCTGAAGTGCTAACAGGTTGGAAGAAATATGTTGAATAAAAGTTCATTTGAGCACTGAAAAGCATTATATTGTAACCGGGGATGCGTAAGTACCATTTTGATCAGAAGGGTACATCCGTTGGGTTTGTCATTTTTTCTGTGAAATGCTTTTGTGTATACACCAACTTTGCCTGTTGACAGGAAATGAAGCTGATGACAATGGTCTTGGAATGAATTCCAAGGACCCAAAAAACTGTTTTCTTAATACATCTTATGCCTTGTGTGATATGACATTAGCAAATAATTAACACTGAAACAAACAGAAGATTCAAATATTCCTTAATCCACAACATCACCAGACCAAATTAAACGTTCCTTTTGAAACTGTTTTGGGCCACCAATTTGCAAAGAGCTATAAGTCAGTATCAGTTACATTTCACTGATACTGTTTCAAAAAATTGGTTTTGAGCGAAGGATAATTTCATTGCTCTTCTTGTAATTTCACTGTTATTCATTTAAAATTTTTCGAATGACTTCCTGTCAGATATCTACCTTGCAAAAAGGAGACAACAAAGTTCTGGTTGCCATGGAAACTGTTAAGTGGTTTAATTTAATTTAAGATGAAATATACAATGTGACAGGAGCTCTCATGAGGATGTTGCCTGCCTAATATCCATAAAACGAGACAGTGAAGCATCTGCAAAAACACATTACAGAAACAGGATTCCTCCTTATATTGCGTAAATTCTATAACAAAATTGTACTTCTAGACATCCCTATATGACTTGCAATAAATTATATTTAACTTAACAGAAACTTTAGATGATTCTTTATTCCATACAGGAATGGCAAATTATATTTAGTTTATAGCAAGCCATTAAATCTCTTTTGATGAGAAATATCTAAAGGTATCAAATGCTCTGTATTGAAGTGGCGTGTCTTGATGTCATTATTAGTTCCATTGTTTGCAAATGGGATCTGCATCAAATAAACAAACCTGTTTCTTTACAAGCAACAACATACAAACTGTGCATGATTCAGTTATTGAGATGTAATTTTAAAATATGGACTGAAAACAACGAGACATCCCATTGGATTTATGCCTGTCATAAAGCAAGATTGAATGACCACAGAAATTCAAATTATGTCAAAAGAGAAGATTAAAACACAAATGAGAAGCAATATCCCTTTCTTGCAACAAAGTTTCTTTGGCCACACACATACGCCATATTTATGATGAAACACACAACACCATACTGATTGTTATTTACCGTTCTCCGTTAAATTAATGATCCTTCAAATCAAGCAGTGCCTGTGCAGTGACTCTTCTACAACTCATAACAGTCATTAATCAAATGCTAAGTTGTATAAAATATTAAAGCTGCATCTTTAACTGGCTTTGTGCCAACTCTAATTACCTTATTGTCTCCATATCCACCCTCATTCACTGTTTCTCCTGTCACAATTGCTGATAGAATGCCAAAACAATCAGTGCCAAGCAATGTAACAGCTTTTGAAGTACATTGTAGTGATTTACGATGAATGCCTGCTGGCTGCAAGGATCAATCACCAACTGATGAAAAATGCAAGGATATAGATCTACGATACAATAATTATCTAGGGCACTGGGGCAAATCTCTCGCCCCTGCAGGCAATTTGAAGGGATGCGTCCAGATGATCCACCACAGATTTAAACCTACAGGGAATAAAATAAATAACTCATGTAGTTCCAACAAGCTTTATTACACTGTTCTTTGAATGATGTTAGTTCAGATTAGTGCCTGCAGAGCTTATTAAAGGATGCATTATTATGGAGTAGCTGATGAAAACATTTAGCTCCAAAATATGAAGCAGGCAAATCAGAGTTTCCATTTTTGGAAGTTGGTATGTTTTTATCATTTTCTGTGAATGTTGATTCTTGGATGGTTTTTATAGGAGCCAAAAAAATTGTGAATCACACTTTTGTAGATCACCATTCTATTCCTGATAAAGAATTAATTTATGGTGAGTGGCATTTAGGGGGTCTTGAGCGAGGGGGCAACTGGGGGCACGCGATTCTCTAGGGGGCACCCACAATACTAATTTTATATTTTAGCCAACGTTTGAAAGTTCATATGAGGGGCACCTGGGGGCACAGGTCCAATATGAGGGGGCACAGGTCCAATATGAGGGGGCACATGTCCCACTGTGCCTGCATCTAGGGACACGACTGGACTTATGGATGGTGCAAACCCAAAATTTCCTTTAGAAAGATTAAGGCCAAGCATCACTGTTCAACTCATAGGTTTGCCATTCCGCAATCTGCATAATCTCGCTTCCACACTTAATTCCAACACTAAATGTACAATATATATGTAATTAATATGTAGTTAATATCAAATATATATATCGTTTTATTGGCCAAAACTATAACAAAGGTATGCATGTCATATGTACATGTTACAATCCAAACAAACTTTATTGCCTTACAAGATTTTTACTTGTTTTTGTGGTTTGAGAAGTGCATAAATTGTATCTGGTTGAATTGTCTTACGCTGTAGTCTTATCATTTTCTTAACGCTATGTGTTGACTTTAGCATCTGTTTTTAAGTCCCATGTAAACATCCTGATCAGACATAATCTTAATTGTGAGTGAATACCAGGTGTGATATATCTGGAAAGTAAACTGTAAGTGTTTACAACATGAACAGGTGAGTGGCCCTCAAGGAGCTTTTTGGAAAATGAGGTCGTTCACTTCTCATTGCACTAGCTGATGATGAACTTGCACATGTATGTAGCCAAGGTCATGCTTCTATGGCATGTTGACCCAAGATTAGTCAAGCTGCTTGACAATCACACTTCGCATTGTAGTGTGTCATGAAGAAGCGAGATTGGTGCAATCTTTCAATTCAACTATCTCTCTAATCTTAACCAAAACTATACTTAATTCATCAAGCAGCAAAAATTATCAATTTTTTTCATGAATCATTTTACAGAGAGAGAGAGAGAGAGAAAATCTTTATTTTTGTGACACAAACAACATTTAAATAAGGGACCGTTCAGAATTTATGACTGGGGGGTGGGAGTTTTGCTGGAACTTCCCGTCAAAAATTGTTACCCCCCTTGAGTTTCATGCGGATTTTTAGTACCCCACCCTTAGGTTTCACGCGTATTTTTAGTACCCCCCCCCCCCCGACATACAAGGCAATACACATATATATACTGTTATAAACTGCCTCGTGTACAGATTCGTGTCATTTCGTGGACTTTCGTGCGTAAAAAAGTCCAAATGAGTCTATGCGTGTTTTTTAACATTTTTTCTTTGTTAAAATTTCTTACCCCCCCCCCCCCTTGGAAGTGTTGTCAAAAATTATAACCCGCCCCTTGAAACTTGTGTGAAAAGTTAGTACCCCCTTGACCAAAACTCCCACCCCCCCAACCCCAGTCATAAATTCTGAATGGTCCCTAATGTTTCAAATACACACCCAGCCCTGGAATGGGGTTATTTGTCACAATAGCTAAACAACAATCGATAAAGCAACGCCATCACAGATAATTACAAACACACTAAACAAAAATACAAGAACAGCAACATTTCGAGAAAATAACTTAGGGACCGTTCAGAATTTATGACTGGGGGGGGTGGGAGTTTTGCTGGAACTTCCCGTCAAAAATTGATACCCCCCTTAAGTTTCATGCGGATTTTTAGTACCCCACCCTTAGGTTTCATGTATATTTTTAGTGCCCCCCCCCCCTCGACATACAAAGTAATACACACTTATATACTGTTATACACGGTCAAGCGTACATATTCGCGCCATTCCGCGTACTTTTGTGCGTAAAGAAGCACAGATAAAGTGCGTGCATGCGTGTTTTATAACTATTTTTCTTTTGTTAAATTTTCTTACCCTCCCCCCCTTGGAAGTGTTGTCGAAAGTTGATGCCCCCCCCCTTCAAACACGTGTGCAAAGTTAGTACCCCCTCGCAAAAAAAAAATTCTGAACGGTCCCTTAAAAAAAGAAAATTTTTCAGATAAAGACTTGCGAAAAAAAAAGATAACAAAATAAAAATTGTGAATAAATGAAAGAAATATATTACAGATTATATATCTAGATATACAATTGGCATATAGTTCTTACAGGTCAATCTTTCAAGAATATTTATTCAGACAAAAAGTTTTTATCAGTTACCATCCACTGTTAGCTATTGTTTCAAAATGTGTTTTCAGCTAGGTGTAATTTTTTCAAATTGCCTATTGTCTGATATCTCCTCTGCAAAAGTTGGAGACAAAAAGTTGTGGTTGCCATTGAAACTGTAAAGTGGTTTAATCTAATTCAAAATGAAATATGAAACATGACAGGAGCTTTTATGAGGAGGTTGCCTGCCTATTGTCCATAAAACGAGACAGTGAAGCATCTGCAAAAACGCATTACAGAAACAGGATTCCTCCATATTATATTCAATATGTTGCAAATGTATCGCTAAATGTTATTTTATTAATGACAAATATCTTAAGGTATCATATAGAAGTTTGGCTTCTTCATATCATTATCAGTTACATTGCTATCATTAAACACTGCTTGACGTAAATTACCCTTTTTTCTTTCCAAGTGACAACAAATGATTTGTCTGTGATTCAATTACCAAAATGTAATTTTTGAAATAGGGAATGAAAACAACAGCAGCGAAATTCCAAGAGGATTTATGTCTGTCATAAAACATGATTGATGTCCAAAGCAAATTATGTCAAGAGACAAGATTAAAACACAAATGAGAAGCAATTTTCCTTCCTTATAACAATATTTTTTTTGGAAACCACACGTATACATCACATTTATATCTAATAAAGATTGAATTGTATTTGCATGTCATTACATGAGTGGATAAGAGGAGACTTTCAAAAATGATTTTTGCATATAAAATATGCGGCTATAAAAAAAAGGATGAGAACTGCTTGCAATTACCAAACAGATTAATCTATGCAAAACTGCATCCAACATTTAATAATGGAGTAATTATATTCTAAAAATTAGGCCACTTCCACAGGCAAACCATACAAAATATATTATTTGTGTTATTTGGAGACAAATCAAGGCAACATATCGGTGGCAAAGAAGATTGGCATAACTATAGGGGTTCACATCTGTGGGGGTTGAGGCAGGGCACATGAAGTAGGCCTCATAGGCCCAATGCTGGGAGGGGGGCGGATTCTGGCTGCTCACGAAATTTGAATCATGAATTTAACATTTCTCATCAAAATAAGATTAAAACTAAATTTCAATAGAACAAAAGACTTTTGGTTTATCAACGTTGATAGCTCAGTCTAAATTCTCTCTGGTGGCTGCTGTAAGACGTGCTGTATGTCAATTTGTTTTTTTTTTAAGATCCACTCTTTATTTTTAATACCAACAAATTTAATTGTTGCTTATTACATAAGAGTTTCCTGCGTTATAAGGCCCATCGTTTTAAGACTAACTTGGCTTATTTGACCACCTTCCTCCTGCACTAAGTAGTATTTTTAGTGCATTTTGCACCGCAATGAGAGACGGCACCTCCGTGAAAGACTGAATGATGACTGCGGAAGGGGCGGTCTTGTAACACAGGGAAACCTGTAATGCACAGATAAAGTTTGTATTGTCACACCATGATAAAGAAGGGAACATTTAAATCAACAGAAAAGTGAAGATTGACCTTACCCTTGTAAAAGACTAACCGGAATGCTTTTCCGTTCTATTAAGTTTCACCAAATCAGGATGCAGGGGTGCCGGAAGGAATCGCAGGCGGCAGGGGCGGTCAGACAAAAAAGGGCAAATCATATTCGCGCCAATTTCGTGTGACAAAATTTAAATGGAGAGTCACCATTAATTTGAAAATATACTTACTAATACTTACAAATTTGTGCCTAAAACTAGTAAAACAAGGCCTTATAATGTTTTTTTCTTAAAGATCCAAAGGGCATCCTTGCCCCCCCTGCCCCCCTTGGACAAGGGCAGGAAGGGCAATTGCCCCCCCTGCCCCCCCTGTTCCGGCACCCCTGTCAGGATGTATCTTAAGTGAAAAGTGTTTACAAATGGAAATGTTGCGAGTGACCCCTGAGCAGGTCGTTCAATGAGCTGGTTTGCTAATGAGGTTGTTGACATGAATGCTGCAGAGTCCTGTTGACACTGAAATGTTGAATAAGCAACCATTTAATGCTCAAAAACCATGGTTAAGATCAAAGTTAGTAACTTAAAGTGAGGGAAATAACTTTGATTTTTAGAAGGAATACAATAAATGTTGAAAGCGGGCTAGGAATCACAAATACAAATCTGTATGATATTATGTTGATTGTGTGATATGTAGAGACGTGAAAAATGATAAATGCTATGGTCAAATATATGTCTCTTTAACTCATAAGGTATATCTCAAAATACCATCATACTCATCTTGTCTTATCATAATTTTTTTTTTCTCCAAACTGGCTTTGTCATGTCATTGACAGCTGCCTGTTAGTCTTTTATTCCTCTTATTATGTCCAATAATAATAAAAATATCATGTAAATGACTTAAAATTCATAAGCCAAATTATTGCGCATTTGGAAAATGTTGTGGGACGCTGTCTTACATTAGCCACAAACAAACTGAAATGCTGTATTAGAAATAATTTGTTTTCATTTAATAATAAAAAAAATATATAGAAATTCGATTGATTCATTTAATAATCAAAAGAACCTCGTAATAGAATGAAAAGAACAAAAGATTAGGGGAGACCGGGGCTGGTTGTCACAGGGGCAGGCTGCCACACTTTTTATTGCACTAAACTGGAGAGTAACACAGCTCAACCAATCATTTTTACTGCCTTTATAACCCACTGGAATCTTTTTTGAGAAATCTTGACCCCGAGAAGGGAGACTGGCAGGTATACAGTCTGTTAAAGATTTCCTGTCACAAAAAGTAATTTTTTACCTGCAACTTGCATGCAATGCTAGTCTTTATCAAATTGTTGTTGAAAAAGTTACAGTTATTACACTTACCATGTAAACATTTCTTTAAATCATGATAAGAAGAAATAGTGAAAATTTTGATAACAATGGCCTTAGTCATCCGTTTTTGGAATTTTCATCAATTGGGGCAGGTTGTCACAAAAAGACGGGGCAGGTTGTCACACTTTTTGGAGCTGGTTGTTACCTATTAGGACCAGGCATTTAAACCAAAAAACTAATATAAATATAAATTTGTGCTTTATACATGCTATTGATGACTGAAGATCTATGCAGATATTGCATTGTGTTTAAATAAATCCATTTCAAATTTATAAAAAAAATTGCAAAAAAATCCTCCTCCTGATCAGAATGCTTTCCTGCTGCTTGGTAAGCCTTCATTTGTAGCACCATTGTACACAGTAGCATGTTTGTTAAGGTCTTCACTGGGCAAGTAAAGGATTCCTCATATGTCCAAAATAACTTGTTTTAGTCAAGATCTGCCTTACAGAGTCCCAATTCCTGCATCCGAGCTCTTAACCAAAAGTGTGACAACCTGCCCCGAGAGTGTGGCAGCCTGCTCGAAAATGTGACAACCTACCCCAAGTGAGTGCTGAATTTAAAAAAATGTCCAATAGGTCATCAAGATTTCGAATGATATAGGTATATATTCACCAGATAGGTTTAAGTCACTCCCCTTTTGCCATTCATTTAGAATGGCAGTGCTGCTGCATGTTTCAAATAGAAATAGTAGCATGTTTAAGTTTTACACACTGTGACAACCTGCCCCTGTGACAACCAGGCCCCGGTCTCCCCTACCAAAGCAATTGTGTCTTGGTGTCATTGCTACGTTGTACTGACTACCTGGTTTGCTGTATATGAAACTGTTTTTAACATTATCAAATTCCATTAGTTCATCATTTTTATGTCTTCCTGTCAGATTTTCCCATCACAAAACCGGAAGTTGACAATATCCTGGTTGCCTTGGAAACTGTTAAGTGGCTTAATCTAATTCAAGATGAAATATACAATATGACGGCAGCTCTCATGAGAATCTTGCCTGCCTAATATCCATAAAACGAGACGGTAAAGTCATTACATGGATATATCGCAGAAACAGCTTGAAATCTCAGCTGAAACATTATTGCTTTTTTTGCCTAAAGGATTGCTGCAAAAATTAAGCCAAAATTTTTACTGTTATTCATTTTCTTTATGTTGCTTAATAAAATCTTAAAGCTCTAGGAATTCTGAGTTAAAAAATAAAACCAAGATGACAGCAATATTAGAAGACTGCGTAGTAAACTTAAACTTAAAGAGTCCTCTTTTTTGTTGCATAGCTTGCGGAGATCTGTTTTATAATGGCACTGTTGAATTTGAAATACAGCAAAATCGGGAGAAGGCTAATTGTATGCAAGTTGTTCTGACAACCAAAGCTGGTAAATAGATAATTCCTTGAATACTTTGGATAGACAGAGACATACAATTGTGTTAATGGATAAAGGAATATAAAATATTTCGGCTGCACAATGCTTATAAAATTCTTCGAAGCATCTAATTTTTACAAAAGAATAATTACAGTTTTGACATTCTGCTGTTTGTTGGCATCAATGATATCATAGCGAGCTGTTTTTTTTGCATTGAAACTAATTGTCAATTTGTCATTGGGCAACTTGTGACCTCAGTAGTGAGTGCTGGATCTCATTCAGTGACTTGTCCTGATGTCATTGCAAGTATAGAATATGACCTAACTAGTCAGAAAGAATGACATGGCAAGGATAGTGAAATGAGCTTGCAAGAGACATGCCAGTGCCCTGCTGTTGGCACTTGTAATGCACAACTCAGTTGTCTCATATAATACGTACAACCAATTCATTCCATCTTTTCATTGTACAATCCTTATTAATATCCAAGTATGCTTCCTTTTTCTTCTGGACAAAATAGGCCTATAATACATATCAGTTCCAGACGGTTATTATATAGGCCTAGTTACTGGCATACATACGCAAAGACATGCCTAGCAGCATCTGGGACAAAACGGAGTAACTGGGCAAAATGGCTTTTTCCATTCCTGTAAACCAGACATGCTTCAGTCTGGTTTCTCTGTTGAGTTTCGAGCAAATTTCATGTATTGGCACAGGTCCAGTATGCATTAGAGGAGCTACTGCTTGAAATTCAAGTCTAAGCCTAATTTTACAATTTTGTCTGTTGAGGAAATGCTATTGTGCCTCCAATAATAACTCATGAATCATAGGTAGATTATTTTCTGAGATATAGAAACTAAACTACAACACAGCATACTCAACAACAACAACATATGATCCACATTTTCATGTAGGCTAATTCGATTAGCCTAAATTGAATTATGGAACATGATATAGAAGTTTTACACAAACAACATGAAAGATATCCCATGGGATGTTTGCCTGCCATGCCACATGATTGATGCACATAGAAATTCAAAATAATGTTTTAAAGGGATTAAAGATGTGAGCATATCAAGGGATTAAGTAAGAAGCAAATTAATTTATGTTATCCAGCTTCATTGCATTGTGTTTTACAGATATATCATAAATTCTGGAAATTGGTGACAATGCAACATTTTACTTCAACAGCAATATATCAGCTGGATGTTGTTTGGCATGAGAAAATTGAGCAAGGTAAGCTTGTTATTATCTATACATCTATATAATCATCTTTAAAAGGAAAAATTGCACAATGAAGACAACTCTTACTAAAAGTTAACTTACCCTGGTGGAAGGAGGACTAAGTTATTAATTGAGAGACTATATTGTATGTTTATTGTGCACAGGACTGGTTTAGAGATTTTTGCGGGAATCTGGATTATATTTCAAATGGTATATTTTGGAAACTATTGATTTTCAATGATATATTTTTGTTCATCTTCATAAATTTCCAATATCCCTATATTTATTTTTTATTTTTTGATAAGATGCTTTTTTTTTCATTCTTTGAAATAAATTGCTTTGTTAACCGACATATTAACCAGGTTAGATTATTACATCCCCTATATACTACATACTTACATATCATTTTTGATTTTCAAAATGCTAATTTGTAATAGTGTTTCTCATATTTATGACACACTTTGAGGTTAAATATAGGTTCAAGTTCAAGTTCTTTATTGGAAAATAACTACATTAGCAAAATACATAAATCATATACAATTATAAACAATCAAATTTTTTTTAGTCAAGATACAAAAAATGTATTATATTGACATATAATTAATATAAACAATGTTCTTCGCAGCAGGGCATTATTTATATACAACACCAATATAACTTTCCATCAAGATATAAGCAAACACAAAACTTCTGAATATAAATGATTTCTTACTATCAATGCAAAATGAGTTCTTGCTCCTGTGTATAGCCAAGTGTATTGTTATTTTCAACTTTTGATTAATGAAAATTTTAGGCGAAATCATTAGTAATGCCTAGTCAACTGAGTTCAAATATACATACACTGTAAGTCAGGAATATCTAATATGCCTTCTTTACACTACTTTTCTCAATCACAATTTTTTACTACTAAATCAAGATATTCAACACCTAGTATGGATTTTAAGTATCGGTGGACTTATTAGTCTGAATTATCACGTAAAGTTTTTGGAGATCCACCACAATTGTCAATGTGTTCTTAATGTATTGGAATATGATTCCTGCAAAGCAATCTCAAATTTCCTGTGAATTGAGACAAAATAATCATACTTCATATTGCTCATAGAGAGTGGGTATACAATACATGTATACACTGTAGACAAAATCCTCAAAGAAGAAGCCATGTTGTACTTTTCATGCCTCTAATGGAATGAACATGTGTTTGTGTCAGGCTTGTGGCTGAGTGCAGTGAATCTGGGAAGACGTGCTTCACAGAATCAAGGACAGACGTCCTTGCTCATCACAAGATGCAACGCAATTGACTCAAGCAAATCCTCAGAGATTTGACCAACATCTCATGTGGGGAGCGCATACATGTTTAGATTGACCTCTCTGAAATTAGGCTACCTTGTTGCATTTTGTAGAACTTGCTTTAGATATCCTGCACTTCTACAACTTTCTGGCCACAGTTTTTGACATGGCATATGCCATTTCAGGATGAATATATGCATGGTAATTTCTGTCACAGACATCCTTATATGTAAATTATTTTTGAAGTTAAACCAGCCATAACCGGAACTGATTTTGATTGCTCCCTTAGACAATATGAGCAGTGTATCAGTGTATCTTAGAACTAAAGTTTTGTTCCCATGAAAGGAGTATCTAACAATACTGCAATTAAATTTTGTATGGTTTTAGCTGCAGATGTATTTTAATTACATGTAATATTGCATTATGATATGATTTGCCCTACTAACCTGGGACTTCTATACAACAAATGTCAACCATCGCATATGATCTTCTGCAACCTTATTTTTGCTCACATTCTGCATGAATTTTACGATCTTTGCACCTAATTCATGAACATTGTCAAATAGGCCAATCTGGCTATAGCCGCTGTTAGAATTATGGGGCACCAGCATATTGAGATGCCCCTACGATGACACACATCGATCTAAAATACTAGGAGCTTGATGGTGAATGCCATGGTGGCAAGATGTTTAATGGATTATGGAAAAAACCTGTGTTAGGTATAATTGTAAAGTTGTTCTGTCTCTCCTCATTGGTTGCCAGCAAAGTTAGCCATCAGCTTCAGAGTCAATTCTATTCTAAGGGGTGACCATTAGACATTGAGGGGGTAGGGTTTGGAGTTATTTGGCGAATGAGGTTGTTGATATAGACGTTACACAAGCAGATGATGAACTTGCAAGTGTGGCCTAGGCAATGCTTCTGTGGCATGTCGACCCAAGATCAGTCAAGCTGCATGGCAGTGGTGTTGCGTTGTATTGTTTTGTCAAGAAGTGATATTGGAGCCATCATTTAATCCATATATCACTCTGATTTTACCAATATTATAATTAGTTCATTTGGAGAATTTGATCACTTACGTAATTTTTTGAAGAAATAGTCACATCATTCTAACATATAACTTGTTGTTTGTTTCATCAGCTTGTTTTGCCTTCAAGTTAGACTTGCAACGACACAGATGCCGCAAACTTGTGTTTTATCATGCGTCATGACATAGTCGCCAAACCAGGGCAATCATTCAAGAATATTTATTCAGACGTTAAGTTGGTATTAGTTACCGTCCACTGACATTGCTTCAAAAATGTTATTGAGCAAAGTGTAATTTTTCTAATGGCTTCTTGTCAGACATCTTCTTTGCAAAAATGGGAAAGAAAAAAGTTGTTGTTGTCATGGAAATTGTTAAGTGGTTTAATTTAATTCAAGATGAAATATACAATGTGACAGGAGCCCTCATGAAGATGTTGCCTGCCTAATATCCAAAAAACCAGACAGTGAAGCATCTGCACAACACATTACAGAAATAGGATGCCTCCGTATTATGTTTATGTTGTATAATGAAATGTATAATAACATTCCATTCTAACATTCTTATTATATATGATACGCAATAGATACTGTCAAATTTTACAGATGTTTCAAAAGATGATATGTCAAAATGATACAGAAACGTCATTTGATGCTTAGTTTTGAGCAGACGCAACACAATGCCCAGCCATTAAAATGTTGTTGTTTTTAAATGACAAGTATCTGAGGCATCATGTTGAAGTTCTGTTTTTTTCATATCATCATCAGTTACAGTACTATCATTAAACACTGCTTGACGTGAATAACATTTTTTCTTTCCAAGCGACGATATATGATCTGTGTGAGATTCAATTCAAAACGTAATTTCCCATGGGATGTATGTCTGTCATAAAACGAGATTGATGTTCACAGCAATTCAAATTATGTCAAAAGGGAAGATTAAAACACAAATGAGAAGCAATTTTCCTTTCTTATAACAAGATTTCGCGGAGAACGACATGTATAAATCATATTTATATCATATAAAGAATTAATTTTATTTGCATGTCATTTAATGAGTATATAAGAGGGGGCCTTTCCAAAAAGATTTTTGCCTAATTATGAAATATGCGGCTCTGAAAAAGAAGATGAGAACTACATGCAATTACCGAACCAGGTAAATTTATTCAAACTGCATCCTAAAACATTAATTTAAAATAATGAATTCTTTTTAATTCTAAAAATTAGGCCACTTCCACAGGGAAGCCATAATTTAATTTGATATTTTCACTTTCTCGACTCAAAGAAGATGTCTACTTCTTAAAGTTTGAAAGTTCCTCAAACAAAAGATACCATGTACAGGAAAACCGGTTTGTATCAAGCTCCTCTGGTATTAATCATACAATCCTCATCGCAATTTAAGTGTTCGTAATAACTGTGTATAATTTCTAAGATTATCCCAACGAATTGTACAATCGTCGCAGAAATAAACACAATAATCATAAAAATGTCTACAATAATCGTAGAAAGTTATGTGTTTGTTTGGAAACTACAATTATCTTAGGAAATTCTACAATTGTAGAAATTACTATTATTATTGCACATATTTATACATTCATTGCAGAAATATTTAATTATCTAAGACGAAATGTACAGTTTTAGATTTCTCTAATTTGTACGATTTTCATACATTTTTTCGATGATTTTCATACATTTTTCACGATTGAAATTTTTTCCTGATCATTGCAATATTCACAATTATTGCAAAAAAAGAATGTTTCCTCAACCAGATTTTGCGATGAATACGTACAATTGATACCAGAGGAGCTTCATAGGTTTTCCTTATACAGAACTCTGTGTAAAATAATTCCATTAGTTCATATTTTTTATGCCTTCCTGTCAGATGTTCCCATGATGCCATCACAAAAGCGGAAGTTGACAACATTGTGGTTGCCTTGGAAACTGTTAAGTGGCTTAATCTAATTCAAGATGAAATATACAACATGACAGGAGCTCTCAAGAGAATCTTGCCTGCCTAATATCCATAAAACGAGACGGTAAAGTCATTACATTGACATATCACAGAAACAGCTTGAAATCTCAGCTAAAACATTATGGCTTTTTTAGCTCAAAGGATTGCAGCAAAAATTAAGCCTTAATTTATTGTAATTCATTTTCTTTATATTGCTTAATGAAATTGAACACTCTGGGAATTCTGACACAGCATAAAAAATAAAACCAAGCTGCCTCAGCATAACTGCGCAATGTATTTAAACTTTAAAAGTCCACTTTGTTCTTGT